>CP141137.1:39832033-41313556 GCA_035236585.1 Warburgia ugandensis
TAAAACTATTCCCATTTACAAATTTTGAACTTTCTCACCTATCTCCTTAAATTTCTTTCAAAATATATCCTCTCTCTATTTTTGATGATTAATTTCATTTAATTAATTGCCATAATACTATACATGTAGCAATTTTAATTCCTACATTTATAATCCTTTATATATTTAATGTTTAACTTTGAGATTTTACAATACTTCTAATGTTTTCATCTTTAACACCTCTATTTCTCATAAATCTCCATTTCACCTTTTCTATAAAGGTTGGAATTTTTTATTTTTTCATCTTATTTTCCAATTTCTCACTTTTCTCTCTTTATCTCCATTTCTTCACTTAGTAATGGTTATATACATACTTCACTTAATAATGGTTATATACATACTAGTATTAATGTACTTTTGTATGTTTACTCAGGACTTTTAGGTTAGAACTGAACATCATACCTTATATCTTATTATTCCCTCTATTGGAATTCTTATTTGCTAAGTAGTATTTCTAGTCCTTTCACTAAGTAATATCTACTTATACTATACTATTCCTTCATTACACTAACTCTTTTTATACTCATTATCAACTAATGATTTTTAACTCTTTCTATACTCATCCTTCACTAATGGAGTTACTCTTTCTTCACTGAAATGGAGTCTACTCTTTTTCCATATTATTCCTCAACTAATGAGTTTAACTCTTTCCTCACTAATGAGTCAACTCTTTACATCCTCTTCAACAAATGGAGGCTACTCTTTCAAGACTTATCCTTCACTAATGAGTTAACTCCTTTTATACTTATCTCTTAACTAATGAGTTTACATCATATAACTCCTTCTCATCAATAATAACTTATCTCTTATTTCACTCACTTCCAAGTTGAACTTTGAGCCTACGTACTTGGTATTTCTACAAAGGTGATGAACCTTGGGTTTGTTGTAGGTGAGGAAGAAGGTTCTGCAACACCCTTGTCATACGTCTCTTCCACATTGCTCATTGTTACTCTTTCCATATTGTCTACTGGAGTATTATTTTTGAGTTGCTTGTCTTGTGACTCTCTTTGGTGGCATCTGTTCATAATTTCTATCCAATCCTCTATACAACTACTTCTATCTTAATCTAGACTTGGATTATAATCTCTCTTTTAGGACATATGTTGTCTTGTCTTGTGGCTTTGGATGAATCGCTCTAATACCAATTGTGACGACCTTTAGGTTTTTGTAACATGATTTGTAAGAAGAGTATTTTGAGAAAGGCGGGGCCCTTAAAAAAGTGTAAAAAAAATCGCAAAGACAAAGCAGCGAAAAATTCTTTTCTTTAGAACTTGTTTTGAAAAACCAAGTCCACCACTTCATACATAACATAAGTACAATTTGTGTACAAATATAAAATTCCATAGAAGCAATATACTTTTTATTAAACTCCCGAAGATCCATCCAATGGTTCACAATACAACCAAATCTATTACAATACTTGTCCAAATTACATAATCCAAAACTCAAGCTCACCATACAATAAAACTCTCTCAACAAAAGAAAAATACATGTCTTCAAGGGTATGCAACCTTGAAGATTATTCTCTTCAAGTCTTCTGCTAATCGTCTTCAGCTCCTAACTCTCCTTCCTGTATCGAGATATTGCTGACTTAAAATTACAATATCTCGGCCAAAACTAATACTTGGTAGGGAATTCAAGCAACAAAATAATTGACAAGGTAATTCCAATAGTTCATAATCTCATTATCCATAAACATACTCTTTACTTTGTAAGTTATGTATATCAATATACATACATACATACCTTCATGGAGTAAACCAAATTAAATTTGTGAAAATAGTTAAATATCTATTTCCCAACTAGAAGTAGATCAATTCTCTTCATGCATGAGAATTTAGTATTACTGACTAATCTTATCTTTGGGAATTTCCCTTATTAGGAAATATTGGTAATATACAATTATCTAGCATTTCATTATGCTACAACATAAGGCATTTCCATATGGTATTCTCATATGCATCATGAGTGCGAAAATAATAAAAAAGGTTGCTATGTTTGTGATGTACGATCCGATACTAAGCGCACTCGGATAGCAACGCATACCTGTTCTGCACCGATACCACGATGAAAAATATTATGTCACTGCCCGTATGGGGGGCAAGACTTTCACGATGGTGGCCTTCCCATAATTGCCACCACTGGAGCTTTTAGCCTCTCATTGGGCAGGTATCATCATATCACCTTCAAATTTCAAGGAGCGGGTAGCCAAACCCTACAGTAACTCCTCTAGCAGCCATAGCATTCCCATGGGCTTCATGCCTATTAAAACAAACTCACAAGCCTCCAAGCTTGTATGTAAAATAGATTTCATATATATCGGACCATATGTCTGATTTTACTTAGAAACTTAGGAAATATTTTCTCGATTCCCTATTCACTTGTAGTTTAGTCCTTAACCATCTTATATGTGTTTGGTTGGATCATAAGGTTTTCAAGAGATTTAAATACAGAGTATTAACATTACTCTTATCAACATAAGATCATGGGAGTACAATCATGTATATCTCATGTAAAAATGCATTCATCAAATCCTCCTACCTTCAGGATTGATCTCTTTTCCCCAATCTTCCATGATCTGACTAATGTATGTACAATATGTCTATACATCCATACATATTGACCGAATATATAAATTATGAACAATCCTATTGAGTCACTAGATGCGATGTATAGAATGATCTTTAGATCATTCTATAACTAAGTGTTTTTCTATCTCACAAGGTCTTTGTGTGTCCATCTCCTTGATCTTTGATCTTTCATTAGATCCATTGATTTACAATCTACACCTTATTGATAAAGATCAAGGTCCTAGATCTTCTATCATTCTAATTCTTCTTTGATCTAAGTTCGGTTATTGGATCATCCCCTTGGTGGAGGATGATCTTGGTTTTCTTCCTTGGAATCATCTTTGATCAAAGGGTTTGGATTATCTAATCTAATAAACTATAACAAGTATACTAATAAACACGCATACTAAGTACAATATAATATTCTTTTTCTTATTGTTCTTGATTATCCAAGATCTAATTGATCTTGTTTTGGTCATCCTTATCTTACTATTTTTATTAGGGTTAGAGTAATTTACTAACCTTTCACGCTCTTATTATTATTATTCAACCAGATTAATGTGCTGGTTGAAGGTAACTTATTCCACTTAAATCTAGACTGCTCCACTTATTTCCAATTGGCTAAGGCTTACTAGCTGAATGGGTGAACACAAAGTGGTTACTTCAATCCTCATGTAAGGAGGCGTTTTGTGACGACCCGAGTTTTCCCATGCATTTTTAAATGCAAGATCTAATTCCTAAGGCGGGATGCATCCCTATTTGAAAACCATTTTATAAAAATAATGCAATGCAATGAAAAATCTTTTGTTTTAAACTCATTTTGAAAACCCCGAGTGTCATTTGCTTTCACAACAATCAAAGTAGTTTTTGAAAAAACTTCAGAAATCATAAATGTTTTTCCCCAGGTCTATCCAGTCACAACACACGGCCCAACTGTAAATAAATACAAATACATGTCTAAAGGGTTGAGAGTTTACTTACTTGTATAATTATCTCCTTTTTAATTCACATGCTCGTATCACTAATATCTCCTGAGGCATCTTCTATTTGTGAGTGGAACTATCCTGAAAAATGTTAAGGATAGGGTGAGTATATACTATACTCAGTAGGAGTCTATTACTACTAGTTTTGCAATGCATGCTATGTTCTTAAAAACACGTGCATGTTCGAACAATCATGTTCAATATCGATATTAAAAACCACTATCGAACTGAAATACTGACGAACTTAAAAAATTAGCATAATCCAAGTCGAAAGTATCATATATCATAAACATAATGATATGCATAAGATGCTCAACTGAATCCAACTCATGGATATTTGGTATGGTATGGTTGACCAACCTCATGTCATGCCATATGCAATGCATGTAAATCCACGAAAACATAGGGCCCAAACTATGCCACGACCTAGACGCCGTGTGGTCCTCAGGTACCTGAGGACACTCGATCATAGCCTCCACGGGGCATATGAGACATCGACCAGTCTGCGTGACACTTAGTGGTAGCCCCCTGTACCACATGCAGTCGACGTAGGGACGTTGCCCTTTTTGGGCATGGTACCCATTCCACCTAGGTAGTAGTGGTAGATCTTGGAGGCCAACCCAGACCTCTTGGCAAAGCACCCACGAGCTTATTAGCCCAAATCATATAAGATCAAACAAGTGAAGACCTCTCTCTCAAAACCTGTCCCCTTTGGGTCCCTCACAACTGCCTACTCAGAGTCTTTTAGGCACTCCAGCATCTTTTGGTAACCCTCAAGGACATCCAATTTTTCAATAAATCAATGCTCACAAATCATGCAATATATGCAAAAAACATTTCTATGCATAATGTATTCGTCATATGCATGCCGAATTCGTTTATAAGATTAAACAAGTCATATAACTTATACTTAAAACATGCAATTTCAAAACAATCATGGCTTTTTTTAAAAGTCTAGTAGCAATAGAGCACCTACCTCAAAGTCTCCTGGAGTCGTGTCCTTTATCACTCAACCCATCCCTAGGTCTCATTTATAAACTCCTAGGTCTGAATGGATACAAGGAGTCCTTATCAATTTCAGTCTATTTAGACATTAGATTGCTAAATCTACCCTTTTAGGGTCTGTGGTCCTTGCCTAATTCATTGTCAGGCTAGATCCTATGATATGGATCTACTTTTCAATAGTTAAACTTTGTACATTGTCCTATGATCCTAACTTTAAAGTCTCATTAGGTCCGCATGTCCCAGTTCCCTGGACACCCGTGTATCCTGGTTCAACCGCGACCGCCTCACGTGTGTGTGCACCCAAAGACCATGCCAGGACCGCGTTTTTGCACGTGAACATGCATGTTCAAGTGACGCACTATGACGAGCATCCTGGATGGCATCGCACAGACGGACCTTTGGTGTAGCATGGCGCGTCTCAGCTCCTAAGGCACTCTGTGCATCCTGGTAGAGCTAGGACCCATGCCCCATTTCGCGCGTGCACCCGAAGGTTGCACCTGGGACTGTGTATGCACTGTCGTACGAATGGAACCCGTCCCAGGCGCAAGTGAAGCATGGCGTCCCTAGGATGCCTTGTTCGCGCAGAGCCAGTTGGAACCGGCTGGAAAAACACACTGGGAAAAAGACCAGATCTGACATGGATCTGGCCAGGGGGAAGCAAAACAGAGAGAAGGTAAGGAGGGGCTTACCTGTAGCCTGGGGATGCCTATCATCGGTGGTAGAGCCTGTTCCTGGTTCTGAAAATCCTTTGTCGCCTGAAAACTCTAAGAAGGGGGGGAAACCCCATTGCTAAGACCAGAAAGAAGAGAGGGAAGGGGGAGACGAGTAAAGGAATGGCTGAAAAACTCAGGGGAGCTGGGTTGAGACGGGTTTCCGATTTTGCCGAAAATCCCAGTCGCAAAATCGCCGAAAAATCTTGTGTTTTGGAGTGAGGGAGATAGGGCTTTTTATAGCCCTGCTATGGCGGTGCTGCCAATGGCGGTGGCAGATTTCTGGAAAAATCGTGAAAAGAGGGTTTCTGGAGAGATCTGGAGGTGGAAGATGACAGGGGGTGCCGTTATCAAAATGGCCCCCTGCATTTTTTGTTCTTTTTCGTTTTCTGTTTAAATTACAGAACTACCCCTAATCTTTAAACATCCATAACTTCTTCATATGAACTCTGTTTTCTGCATTCTTTGAGGCATTGGATTCCATTTTTCAAGTAGAATATAATGGTACCAAGTTTCCTCATAAATTCTTTCGTTTACTATTTTAAATAAAGTGAAACATTTAACATAGTTCATGTCCAATTTTTGTTAAAAATTGCGTAAATTGCTCGGGTATTACATTATTACCCCCTCAAAAGAATTTCATCCTCAAAATGCGATAAATTATCATCTTCAAGGTATTTTGTCTCTTAGATAACTTCTTGGTGAATGCATTCCCCCCTTAGGAATCAAATCTAGGCTCGACCTCAATTTATCATTTCTATTGTTCCGTCTACAAGGCCTTACCTATAAGGGCCGCTTTCGCTGCGTACTACGATGCATACTCCCATACGTGCGGTTTAAGCGTACCGGTTCTAGCTGTAATTCATCTATCTCGAAATCCTTAGATGCCTATACTTTTCTCATCATGTATAGGATAGTCTCCTCATAGGATCATGCTTCTTTATTCATGTATAAATTACTCCATACTTCTTTGAGATCATATGATCTTATTTCTCCTATTTTATTTTGAATATCATACAAAAATCCTTTTTCTTCTTATCTTTCATCTAGTGATCTCTTCATCATCCACATCTCCTTTTAATGGTCATTAGTAAGAGTCTAAAAAATTACCTTCTTTCTATTGTGTCTAACTTTGCTTCTTATCTTTTATATTTGTCCCCAAGATACTTCAATAACTGATGTGGTATCATGTGCTCTACAGCCAAACTCTTGATTAACTTCGAATTTCAACTGTCTGTTGTTTTCCATATGTGACTTGATTCCTTGACCAAGGTTACATTCAAAATCATGAAAGCTAATTCGTAGCTTCTTCCATCGAGGACCTTATCATATACTGAAAGTAAAATGTCCTAACTCCATATCCAGTTTCATAATTATTGAATTCATTAAACGCTTTTCTCATGTCAAACGTTAATAGTCGATTCTTCATTGTGGGTCAAATGTTCTCGTCCAGAGACTTTATCTCACTATTCACATCAATTTGTCCTTAGGATTTTCAATAATGTTCCCATTTATGCAAAGTAAAAAGTCTCTTATTCATAACCGAGTACCCTTACTAGGTCATGGTTGAATCCTTTGTCATCATCCTCTTTGTCTTTTCTTTTCTTGATGGTTTTCTTCGTAACCTTTCAGTCCAAAAGTTCCATACTTAATCCAGTAGGGTTAGTCCTTAGGAAATTCCTTCAATTGATTTTTTGTACTTGGTATATGCACATAACAACTAACTATTTGTCTAAAGGCAACATAACATTAAATCTTCACCTTATAGTGTGCTAGCCATCTCACCTTTTCTCCTTCCATCCCCTATGTCAATATATTGTTTAATCTTTTATCAAGGCTTTATAGTCAACCCTACCTTCTGTATTGTCAAGAGTTATCCTCATAAGTAGTGATTTTCTTAATTCCTCCAATTTGCTCCTTTAAGTGCCTCCTCATACTTGGCTTATAATAGTAGTTCTCATTCAATAGCTACTACATCAAGTTATACTGAAACTGTTAAATCATCAAATTTGTAAAACACTCAGGTAAGCATGGAACATTTTTGTAGACATATAGAAAGACTTTATTTAATTACCTATTGGTCTCTTTCCAGATGTATTTTCGTCATAAGCTCAAGGGTCTCTAAGGTGATCGGTACTTATCTACCTTTCTTTTCAATCCAAGTCAGCAGCATCTTTCGGACTCAAAGTAATCTCTTCACCTTGTCATGGTAGCCATTAAGGTCTGAAAAATCTTTCACATTGGTTTAGATCACTTCTTATTTGTGCTCCTATCTCAGTTGCTACTGTCCTCATCAACTGACCTCATACCCTCAATTGACTTAGTCTAACAAGTACTTTTCTTTTCAAGGAAAACTCAAGTCTAAAGACTTATAACATCCCTCTGAGTATATAACTTCGACTACTAACTCATAGATACTAACATACTTGATTAATTAGGGTGGCATACCTTTAGTCAACAGTGCTCTAAAGGTAATGGCTAAATAATGGTCTTAAGATTTTTAGTTTTCCAATTTATGATAGCAAGACCTCCATTTGATCCTTGATGGTACCCTACTTGCTAAATGGACAAGTCACTGTTCGGCTTAATCCCTTTTTCAATATATTTTATTTACTCATGTAGTGGCAAGGTGAGATATCACCAAATTTTCCTTTTTATTATATCCATTGGTGTTCCCCATAAGCTAATGGATCTGATAAGAATCTAATTGTAATAATTGATATCAAACCATTTGTAGAATTTAATTTCTAGTTGGTCACCATTCCTCTTCGAAAATTTCTTGTCGCATAATCTCCTGAAATTCGATACTCTACTCAAAGTCTTAAACCCCATATGCTTTATCTCTATTATACTCTCTTATAATAAAATCATCACCAACTCAACTATCATCATTCCTTGAAGTTGATTGGTTTATCTTCCCACTTGATGAAAGATTTGTATGTATCTTCATAAAGTCATGAACTTTTTCTTTTGAATATTCAATATTGAATACTTATAGTTACATCTCTATCTCTTTCTCTCTTTTCTTCAAAATCCTCATTTGGTCTACCTGGATCAATGTCTCTATATACTTTGTTGCATATAATTGATACTTTATCTATTCCTTTATGTAACATATATGATAAATCGAGATGCTTCACGTAAATTCTAAACTATCTTAAGATCATTGAAATCCTCAATTGCCTATAGCCTCAATAAAATTCATACAATGTCTTAATAATGGCATTGACGTTTTGGTCATGCTATACTTTACAAGTTCATGTTAGGATCAATCTATTATCACAGATCTATCATCCCCAATATTATTGTCAAAATTTTTTGATAACTCGGTCGAATTCATTTCCCTATCATATTAGTGTTATGTTTCTCTTAATCACATAATATGTCACTTGTCTACATCTTCGATTTGCTCCATAATACTCAGGTAGTTGTTATTCAATCTCACTTCACTCTTCATGAGACTCCAATTAAGGTATCCAAAATTGAGCTAAGTCTTTCGGGCTCCATACCTTTGTGATGCAGTACGAGTCATGAGTTATTTCCTAATATTCTCTTGCATTCTCATCCCTCTTAGATTATCATCAAAATCTTCAAAGTCTGTCTTTTACATCACCTATCATACTTATATCATATCCTTGTGATAGTGTACTCATATTCTGATATTCTTTATGATGGTAAGATAGCCACCTAGGTTCTTCAATTTTCTCACCTTTGATGAGATTACTCTATTATAGGTCGAACTATCTACTAACAAGTTCACTAACATCTTCATTCATCATTCTCATGATAATCTAATTTATATATGAGTTTCCCTATTTGCACCACTACACAACAATCCTTATTGATAAGATTTAAGCCATCCAATATCTAAGTATTTGCTAAGCCCATCTCCTTTTTCACCTATTGGTTTATCGTAAAATGCTTGGAGCATTAATATTGTAATCCTCAATAGAAGTAGTCCTCTCTACTACTCCTATTTATACTACTTCTTCTTGATTTTCTCTATTGTCTATGACCCTTGGACATGCTGGACTAGCTATGAAAGGATAAAACCTGGGCTATGATACCAACTGTGATGACTGAGTTTTTCCATGCATTTTTAAATGCAAGATCTAATTCCTAAGGCGGGATGCATCCCTATTTGAAAACCATTTTATAAAAACAATGCAATGCAACAGAAAAATCTTTTGTTTTAAACTCATTTTGAAAACCCCGAGTGTCATTTGCTTTCACAACAATCAAAGTAGTTTTTGAAAAAACTTCAAAAATCATAAATGTTTTTCCCCAGGTCTATCCAGTCACAACACACAGCCCAACTGTAAATAAATACAAATACATGTCCAAAGGGTTGAGAGTTTACTTACATGTATAATTGTCTCCTTTTTAATTCACATGCTCGTATCATTAATATCTCCTGAGGCATCTTCTATTTGTGAGTGGAACTATCCTAAAAAATGTTAAGGATAGGGTGAGTATATACTATACTCAGTAGCAATCTATCACTACTAGTTTTGCAATGCATGCTATGTTTAAAATCATATGCTCTTAAAAACATGTGCATGTTTGAACAATCATGTTCAATATCAATATTAAAAACCACTATTGAACTGAAATACTGACGACTTAAAGAATTAGCAGAATTCAAGTCGAAAGTATCATATATCATAAACATAATGATATGCATAAGATGCTCAACTAAATCCAACTCATGGATATCTAGTATGGTATGGTCGACCAACCTCATGTCATGCCATATGCAATGCAAGTAAATCCACAAAAACATAGGGCCCAAACTATGCCCACAACCTTGCCGCCGTGTGGTCCCCGGGTACTCTAGGACACTCGGTCATAGCCTCCACGGGGCATATGACACATCGACCCAGTGTTGTGACACCAATGGTAGCCCCTTGTACCACATGCAGTCGACGTAAGGATGTTGCCCTTTTTGGGCGTGGTACCCATTCCACCTAGTAGTGGTAGAGGCTAGAGGCCAACCTAGACCACTTGGCATAGCACCCACGAGCTTATTAGCCCAAATCATATAAGATCAAATAAGTGAAGACCTCTTTCTCAAAACCTGTCCCCTTTGGGTCCCTCACAACTGCCTACCCAGAGTCTTTTGGGCACTCCAGCATCTTTTGGTAACCCTCAAGGACATGCAATTTTTCAAGAACTCAATGCTCACAAATCATGTAATATATGTAAAAAACATGTCTATGCATAATGTATTCGTCATATGCATGCCGAATTCGTTTATAAGATTAAACAAGTCATATAACTTATACTTAAAACATGCAGTCTCAAAACAATCATGGCTCTTTTTTAAAAAGTCTAGTAGCAATAGAGCACCTACCTCAAAGTCTCTTGGAGTTGCGTCCTTTATCACTCAACCCGTCCCTAGGTCTCATTTATAAACTCCTAGGTATGAATGGATACAAGGAGTCCTTATCAATTTCAGTCTATTTAGACATTAGATCGCTAGATCTGCCCTTTTAGAGTCCATGGTCCTTGCCTAATTCATTGTTAGGCTAGATCCTATGATATGGATCTACTATTCAATAGTTAAACTTTGTAAATTGTCCTATGATCCTAACTTTAAAGTCTCATTAGGTCCGCGTGTCCCAGTTCCCAGGACATCCGTGTATCCTGGTTGAACCGCGACCGCCTCACTTGTGTGCGCGCCCAAAGGCGGTGCCAGGGACCGTGTTTTTGTATGTGCACATGCATGCTCAAGTGACGCATTTTGACGTGCATCCCGGATGGCATCGCACGGACGCACCTTTGGTGTAGCATGGCGCGTCTCAACTCCCAAGGCACTCAGGTGCATCCTGGACGAGCCAGGACCCGTGCCCCATGTCGCACGCCCACCCGAAGGCCTCACTGTCATACGAATGAAACCTGTCCTAGGGACCCAATCCCAAGCGCAGGTGAAGCATGGCATCCCTAGGACGCCTTGTTCGTGCAGAGCCGGTTGGAACCGACTAGGTCTTCTCCGACTGGAAAAACACGCTAGGAAAAGACCAGATCCGACATGGATCTAGCCTGGGGGAAGCAAAATGGAGAGAAGGTAAGGAGGGGCTTAACTATAGCCTGGGGACGCCTATTGCCAGTGGTAGAGCTCGTTCCTGGTTCTGAAAATCCTCTGTTATCGGAAAACTCTAAGAAGGGGGGAAAACCCCATTGCTAAGACCGGAAAGAAGAGAGGGAATGGGGAGACAAGTAAAGGAATGGTCAAAAAACTCAAGGGAGCTGGGTTGAGATGGGTTTCCGATTTTTCCAGAAACCCCAGTCTCAAAATCGCCGAAAAATCTTGTGTTTTGGAGCGGGGGAGCTAGGGCTTTTTATAGCTCTGCTATGGCGGTGCCACCATTGGCAGTGGTAGATTTCTGGAAAAATCATGAAAAGAGGGTTTACGGAGAAATTTGGAGGTGGAAGACGACTGGGGGTGCCGTTATCAAAATGGCCCGCTGCGTTTTTCGTTCTTTTTCTGTTTAAATTACAGAGCTGCCCCTGACCTTTAAAAGTCCGTAACTTCTTCATACGAACTCCGTTTTTGGCGTTCTTTGAGGCGTTGGATTCCATTTTTCGAGTAGAATCTAATGGTACCAAGTTTTCTCACTAATTCCTTCATTTAATATTTTAAATAAAGTGAAACATTTAACACAGTTCATGTTCAATTTTTGTTAAAAATTGCGTAAATTGCTCGGGTATTACACGTTTAGACCTCACAAACATCAACGGAAGGTAGGCGAAGAGCGAGGCTCTATTAGATAACCCCATTAACCACTATGTTCATCATTCACTAGAATGACCATAGCTCAACCTTTCATAAGGTTCCTATAAGCATGTTTACACTAAATACTCTTTCTAATGGATTTTAATTAAGTCCATGAATATTTATAATGTCATTCATGGGGTTTATTATTCTTCTCCTAGTTTGGGCCAAGGATTTGATAATCCTTATATTGTCCTACTAACTATAGCCCTTACTAATTAAGTCCAAAGTACTCCATTCTTATTTGTGTCATGAAACTCTACTTTCTCATTAGATTACATTTTTTATGTTTTATGCTCTTTATCTCATAACAAGTAGATCTACTAATAACATTTAACCATAAATGAATTATAAATTCAAAGCATAAAACTACATAATTTAACATTTAATGATAATGAGACAAGGTACTTAAAATTACTCTAACATGATTCCCAACTAATATACCTTAATAACTCAATTTAAACTAACATGGACTTAAGGTATAATCTCATACTATAGTATAAACTTATATGAAATTCTAGCATTGTCCTAAGTTAGAATGGCATGAAATCATACTAAAGTGCCCATAAGATAATTAAATCTAGCACCTTATGATAACAATGAAATCACATATCATGCTAAAGTCTAAATGTTATACTAGCATGCTTTATAGCATAATCATATTTAAAATGCTATTATATAAAATGAAACTAATTACATTAACATTTTTAGAAACCTTTACTTATGATCCAACTATTTGATCTTAGATCTTTTGCTTTGATTAAGGGTATTAGTTATATTGGGGGGATTTACTTTGTTAAGGTCCAAAGATCATATTGATCCATTTTTGTCATAATCCATCCATGATTTCTTAGATTTCATTATATCAACATTCATTTTATCCATCCCAAGGATCTGATCACACTTGATCTCATTGATCAAGTGGGTGCCTTTGTATTTTTAGGGTTTTTCTACCATAATGGTTAGAACCCTTAATATATCTCATATATGTCCAAATAAACCATATATATCACTTTATTTCAATAGTATATCATTAGTAAAACATATTTTCAAGATCTGATCATCTTAGATCTTGAAGATCTAGATAATTGGAAACTTGTTTCTTTAATACAGAAATTTTTACTGAATATTATGTACATTTTATCATTTCAACAGAAAATATAGGTTTGAAGCTTTCCATAGCTTCTTTCCGATCTCAATTTAGAGTTCAAATGGCTCTGGACTTGGATCTGGAAGTTCACAGTCCTTCCTAGGGCTTAGATTTGATCTGGGCCCAAGGAATGGATGCCCCAGATTTTTCGGGCGGTAAACCAAGCTGAGGGGAACGCATTCTGTTCGTCGAGCGCGTGGGTTGCAATGAAATGTGGAAGCACCATTACGGTGCATCCATGGACGCGCGTGGGACGTCGTCCGTCCTATCGGAAGATCGGACAATCCGTTTGGACCGTCCAATCAATCCCTTCTCAATTGAGGGACCAAACCTTCTCAGATCATTGTGAAAATTCTACCCTAGGGGTTTTGGACCCTTTTGGATCTATTGGTGTAGTCAGATTTTTCATCTGAGCACTCCATCATATTGAATTAAGGGTTACGGTGTTTACTTTATTTTTACGTTTAAAAATTACAGTAAACTAAAAATTACATAACCCAGTAGTAAACATCTATATAAAGTATTCCCACCTACCTGATTGGAGAAAAAATGTTGTTTATGTATCCAATTTAAAAGGAATACCCTTTGATGAAGATATGGCCTAAGATCAACCTTTCTTGCAAAATCTCATTGTTTGAACCGTTGGATCTTGAAATTTCTTTGGGGGTTTTGTAGATAAGATATGGTGGGAAGTTTTGGATGGTGTAATTGATGGAATTAGATCTAGAAAAGAGTGTCTAATTGATTTTAGGTCTCTTGTTCCAATCTAAAAAGAAAAAGAAATTGCAAAGAGAGATATCTCTTAGAAATTTTGGGTCTTTGGGGAGGGATCTAGGTCTAACTTTTCAGGGAGAGTGAAGAAAATTTTGTGGGGATTTTATGAGCATTTTTGGAGGGTTTTTGGGGTTGTTTTTATAAGCAATTTTGTCCTTTTTTTATGATTATAATATTTATTTTTTTATTATTAAATGGCATGAAGGTCTCCCATGCTCCATTATTTCTTCCCCATGCTCCATTTTTCTTCCCCAAGACCAGTTGGTGTTTTTTGACCCATGATTTCATGTGGGCTGCTCATAAGATTCGTTTTTGGGTCCTTTGTGGGCCCCACATGGTGTAAAAAGACCGTTTTGACATTTATGTATAAAATTTTGGGTTTTATTCCCATGATCTCGGATTTGAGTGTACTTAGTGACGTTGGATTCGTATTTCTCAGTACATTCTAAATTTTGATGTCTCATATTTTGATGTTTGGGAGATTTTGATTTTTGGGTAAAATTACTATTTTACCCTTTTATCCAAGAAATGAAGAAACTTAAGGATTTTTCATTTCGAATTCAAAATTTGTCATGCTTACAGTCATTTTGAAGGGTTTGCTAAGTTTAATTTCAATTTTACATGTCTTATTATTTGATTATACTTTTATAAAAAGTATATTCTAAATAACCCTAATATTTCAGCCCAAAATATCTGAAACTCATACTTTATTGATTTTCTCAATCAATTACAAAAATTGGGGTTATTACAGAAAATCAAAGGGGCAGCAAGCATTGAATGTTAAGGAACAAGGCATGAAGAATAAAGCATGGAAGCAAGGAAGCTAACAAGGCAATGAAACAAGGAACAAAAGCAAAGCAACAATGAAATAAAACCATCAAAGAACTCACCTAAAATCAAAGCAATAACTAGAGGAAGACAACCAAAAGGAGGCATGGAGGGATGGAGGAAGACAGTTTCTCAAAGGAGGAATGTGTTGAAGGGCTGAAGAGTAGGTAAGATGGGGGACGTCTTCTCTTTTGGAGTAGGTGTTCCTCTCTTCCCAAAAGTGAATTGCATTGAAGTCTTTTTGGGCAATATATAGAGTCCTTCTTGAGTTCTTCTAGGGTGATCTAAGGAAAAGGTAATGTGGGTATGAGATGAGAAAAAGAGTGGATGGTTAGGATCAAAAGATAGGGTAGCTGTCTAGGGTGTCTTAAAGAAGCAATAATATGGTAGACATGGTGGGAGACACCTAATTTATAGGATCCAGGCATGGAGCTCTTTCCTCTTAAGTTTTTCATATGGAAATGAATTAAGGAAAGAGGATAAATGATAAGTAGAAAGAAAGAGGGAGTGAATTGGTGGTGGGGATGTGGCATTATGTGATAGGACCAACCAATGGTGGGAGGTGTCATTTTTTTAGGAAGAAGGCATTGCCCACTTTGGTTTTCCAATGGAAATTATAGAGAATGAGTGAGATACAGAGATAAAAAGATGGGAAAGAGAAGGATGGGAAAGAATGGGAAGGAAAAGAGAAAGGTTGGGCTCTTTTCCTATTGGACCACATAAGCATGCCATGATATTCTTGCTAATTATCACTTGAAAATCCTCATTTTGGCATGAATAATTGCTTATAATTCTTCCTCCAATCAGGGCCTTCCATTTAGCTTGGCTTAAGTGGCTTCCATGGCTTGCTTGAAGGACTCATTTGGCTTGGCTTCATGGCTCAACCCCCTTGGCTTTGATGGCTTGGCTAGATTCCTTAGCTTGCCAGCTTCTAGCATGGCTTGTGCATAGCTTGGGTGGCTTGAGTGGTTCCCATGCAAAGGTGGTGGACTTTGCATGGCTTGTACACGAGCCCATTTTAGGCACCCTTGGTTATTCCAATTGGTTCCTTGGATCCATGATCATGCCTTGAGATGATCTTGATCTTTGTTAGAACTTAAAATTGGTAAAATGTAGGTCTCGCCCCTCTAATTTGGTCTTGATCCTTGATCTTCATATTGATCTATCTTGGTCGTTGGATCATTATCTCAATTCCTACAAAAGGTCAAAAATATAATTAAATCTTGAAAATATGATTATTCATATACTTACCCCAAATTAGCCTATAAACTTGTCAAATATTTTAGACTAAAAATCCTAATATAATACTATAAGTTATAACACATGGGAAACTAACTAGGTAATTTTATACAAGTTTAAACACTCATCAGACATGTTTTGTGTGGTATTGGAAAGAAAATAGCTGTGGAATCTGTTATTGTTTTAATTAAAACTAGCAAGCACATGAATCATTTGCAATATAGCATGCTAGTGAGGTTGATCCTAAACTATTGTAATGCTAGTGGTCCTACTTTAAACTATCTAACCTAGCTAAAATTCAAGAGATATTTAATCTAATCTAAAATTGAAAATTAACATATGGAGTGGGAAATTATGTTGAAATTATATACTTGCCAAATAAAAAACTTCCCTCAAATATGCACTTTCTAAATTAAAACCTTCCTAAATTGAAATCTTTCTAATTTGATAACTTTGCTAAACTAAAAACTTTCCTAGAGTGAAACTTTTCCTAAAGTGCAATTAAGCAACTTTCCTAGAGTAAATTTCTGAAACATGAAATTAACAACTAATCTAAGGAAACATGTTTTAACAAAATACTTTCCTAATCATGCACTTCTAAATAAAGTAAGTCAACTTGTGGGAAAGGAAACTATAACAACTAAAATCTAAGCAGCAATGTGTAAACGAATTAATGAAAATAAAAGAAACAACCACTAGTAGATTACTCTTCCTAACATGAAAGAAACAACTTAACTTGAATTTCATTCCTCCAGTTTATTCAAACCATGCACCCCATTTATGGACAGCATACGTGATGCATTGAGAATTGTTTTCCCTACTTGATTAAAGAAGCAATGAACTAAAAGGACTATGAAGGAACAATGAATTGACACTCTTCATTCAAGTTTCAACCTTTAAGTCTTTTCAAAACCATGTGTTCCACTTTTGGAAGGGATGCATGGTTTCTTATAACTCTTGACTGAATTGTTTGATGACTTTAACTCAAGACAACCCTAATTCAAGGGATCATCAACATGTAACAATTAAAAAATCAACATATTCCATTCATCAACCGAGTAAGATTCTATTACTCATTAATAAGTAAAATGCACCACCTTTTTTGACAACTTAAAACCAAAACTAAAGATTAAAGATGATTCTTCCTTTAATAAGCTTGAAATCTAAGGGAACTCTTATGGCTTATATGGAAAAACTAAAAGGAACTCAACTAAGCAAGGCTAAAACTAAATGGAAACTAAAACAAACAAAGCTAGAATTCAATGAAAGATAAAAGAGAATCAATGGGCAAGTAAAGGTAAAGGGAAAAACTAGATCCAAGATAACTTCCCTTGGTTATAACTTCAAGGTAAAACCAACCTTGACTCATAGTTTCTAAGGCAAAGAACAATAATAGAAAGAAAAGCAACACAAACTACAATGAAAGGATCAAGGAACTAAGGTAAACAAGAGAAGAAGTGAGATAACCTAGCATGAAAAGCATAAAAACCAAACGTGGAGCACCTAAAGGGATTCCTCACATCTTAAGAAAGGAATATTAGTTAAAGAAATCTAAGAAAAACCAAGCAAAAGGGTGAGAATGGTCAGCTAGGAAGAGGACGTCTCCTTCCACTATGGAGGAGGCTTCTTTTTCCTTAGGGTGCATGTTCTCTTTTGCTTGGGTTTTTGTGGAGTTTTATAAGTTCTCCCCTATATTTTATAGTGTTCCCTAATACTAGGGTGTGTTGGGAATGAAAAGTTCTCAATTTGGATGACTAGGATAGTGGAATAGTTAGGGCTTCCAAATAGGAAAGTGATGCGAAGGTGGCTACCTTAAGGAGGTGGAGTAGGTGGGAGATGTCACCTTTTAGGAAGGGGTGTCTCCCCCTTCAAAAAATTATTGAACCTCCTCCAAAATAGGAAGGTGGGTGAAGTGATAAGGTAGGATAGATATGGGAGGAAAAAAGAAGGTGGAAGGAAAGTGGGGTGTAGGGAAAACTTAGGAAAGTGAGATGAAATGGAAAATTTTGATCGGTTAAGTAATTTCCTAAGGACTTGGGATTGGTTGGGTGGTTAGGATGAGAGTTTAAGAAGGTGGAAAAGTTATGGAATGGTAGGACTCTTAAATGGAAAGTCAAATTCGTGGTGGTATTTGGTGGTGAGTTGGAAAGTGATAAAAAGGTGGGAAAAACATCAAAATAGGAAGGCTCTCATCCTATTAGTCCATATGCCAACTTATCCTAATAAGATTTCCATTACATATCTTCAAAATATCCATTAAGATCTCATAGATAATTCTCTTGAATTTCATCCAATCCTAGCCTTCTATTTAACTTAGCTTGATGGCTTAGATGGATAACTTTGAAGGCTTCATGGCTACCTTTGGAAGCTTCCTTGGCTTGACTTCTTGTCTCCATCCCTTGGCTTGAGTTGGTTGAATGGCTTGGCTTGAATTTCTTAGCTTGCCACCTTCTCTCATGGTTTATATGGCTAAGGTGGCTTAAGTGGCTTCCATGCAAAGTTGGTGAAAATGCAATGCTTACTTCATGGGCTCCCTTTGGTCACCTTTAGCATCTTTAATTACATCCATTGATGATCCAAAATATGATCTTGACCTTTGAATTGATAACTTTTAAGTTTTAACTCTATCTTTTGATCTTGATCTTCAATTTCATCCCGATCAATCTTACAATTTAGTTACTATTTTATTTATGTTTTAAAGTGATGTTTCATGCTTTAAGTTCTAGAAAGTTGTGGTGGTTTTTGTTCATTATTTTAACATGATTTTACATGCTTTATTCTAGCATAATTTAGTACTTAGTTTGTTCTAATTCTAACCTAATATTAGGTATTGTTTTCTAACTTAGATATAAATTGTGCACCTTCATTCATGTTACTTTCAAGCTTGTTTTTCATTGTTTCTAAGACTGTTTTTGCCTTAATTTTTAGTTAGTTTAAGGACATTTTTTTTCATTACATTTGAGTGAGTTTTTCATGATAAACATAAGTAGCAAATCATACATCCTAGGGTGAGGATGAAACCACATTAAATTAGTAACTTTGTTCATGTATAAGTGATCAATTGATTTAAGAATTTGAAATATCAATTTTCATGATATGCCATATAACTTTACATAAATAATTAGTGCTCTTTTCATAAGAATCGTGATGTATTTTACATAGTTTAGGGATTGATTTATGATTAAATGATAGTTAGTATAATGCTTAGATAGTTTTTGATCATAAAAAATACGAGCTATGCTTTAAATACAAACTAATTAAACTAGGCAAATCATTAGGATTGAGAAAATACAAAAAATTGGACTTTTAATGCACACATCTTTCATGTTGATATTCCATGTTATAGTAATATGCGTGGTGTAGATTTAAAATTACTCACAAGTGCATGAATCAAAGTAGTATTTGCATGTGAGAGAGGTCGATCCCAGAAGGAAACTCACAAATTTGTATGTTCGATGGATGTTATTTAAAATTTTAACCATCAGCCAAAGAGAGATATTAAATTGGATTTGAATTCAAACTAGGAAGGTAAATGACATGGAATGAGAAATTTGTACTAAATTAGAAATTATAGCTAAAAGAAACTTGCCAAGAATAAAACTAAGCAATGGAATTAGAAACTCACCGACCAAGCATGTATTCAATAAAAGGAAACTAATGCAAAACTACAATAAATTAAACTAAGCAACTTGACTTAAGGAAACTTAATAAAAGGAAACTTTCCTGAACTAGAATTTGAAATTTTCTAAAAGTAGAACTTTCAAAACTCAAAAAGGAAACTTTCTAAACCTAAATTAAGATGCAAACAACTAATTAACAATTACAAAAAAATTATTAAGCAACTAAACTAATCAACATTCAAAGAAAATTAACCCAAGTTCCATGCTCATGATCCATGGATGGTGTGCCTGGTTCATGGGTTCAAATATGGCCAAATTTAATGATTCAAAAGTAAAGTAACATGCAACCTAAGCAATGCACATATTAAAAACCTAAAAAGAAAAATGGTTTCCTAAGAATTCAAGCAAATAATAAATTTTGATGGCTGGAAACAAAGTAGAAAGATTGAAGGGAGAAATTTTTGGATTTTAAGCACTTAAAACTTCAAATCAAATCAAGAATATAAAGCAATTGATAAGTAATTTTTATGCTAGATAACAACCTAGATCTAAAGTACATTGATATAAGAAGCAATCAAGAACAAGAATCCTCCATGAACTTGTATTAGTTCATTGCCCAATTACTTACAAAACTGTGTGCATATTACATGTAAATAAAATTGAAAATTATGCAGTATTCAAGGACTTAAAACTTGATCTAAACAATAGCTTTAGCTCAAAAAAATTCATGTGAACTAGAGTAAGATAACATGCAATGGAAACCCATAAAGGAAAATGGTGCCCAAAACTAGATGAATCTATGGAGAAATATGTGAAATTCTAAGAGGGAATTCAAGGATCTAAGCTTCCTCTTCTCTTGGTTGTCACTACCAAACACGAGTTAACTTAGATCTTTGATAAATAAGTAAGGAAATCTAATGAGATGGAAGAAACAATCAAAGGGAAGTAAGAAGGGAACTATGCATGTGGAATTACAACACAAAGTAAGGCAAAGGAAAGCATTGAAATTAAACTACTAACTTGGAATTGAAGTGATAAAAGCTAAGAAAATCAAAGAATAGCCCAAAATAAATCCAAAGTCCAAGCTCCAAATAACACTAAAGAAGAGTTCTATGTTTCAAGGTTTGTCACCAACCTCTACTTAAGAAAAAAAGGTGGAATTCCATGGCTACTTATAGATGGTTGGATTTCCATATTGGTGAAGACTTAATTGAAGAATGGAAAGTGGATCTACATCTAGAAATTCAATAAGGAATATTAGGTGGAGAATTAGGTAGAGAGATGATGTCATATAGCATGACATCATGGTGGCTGCAATAGTTAAAAGGGGGGAGGTGTCTTTTTCTTTGAAAGGTGAATGGAACTCCTTCCCTTCTAATTGGATGATGAGTGGTTGATGGAAAAGAGGGGGAAATAGAAGAAAAATAGTAAAGAAAAATCTAGGTTTTTGATGTGCTTTGAATGGACTTAGTTTTGGAGGTTTCCTAATCAGGAAACCACTTCAAATGCTAACTAAGCAAGGGAGGAGGTGTCACCTTTTAGGAAGGTTGCTCCCTCCTTAAGTCAAAAATGTGGAAACCCTAATTAGGTGGGTTGAAAGGATAAAAAATAGAAATGGAAAGTGAGTTTTCTCTCTTGATTGGTCCACCCATATATGTTCATCTTACCTTTTGCAAATATCTCTCAAAACCTTCTAATTATCTCTTGAAAATCACAATTTTAATATAGGATAGTTGCTTGAATTAGTCCTCCAATAGTATCACTCCATGTGGCATGATGACTCATTCCTTTGTGGCTTGAATGGCTAACTCCCTTAGCTTGAAAACTCAGATAGTTTGGCTTACTTAGGTTTCCTAGTTGGATTAGGAAGCCTCATGTGTGGCTCCAATTCCCATGCTATGTGATGGAAATGCATGGCTTGTTGGCATGGATCATTTGAGGCAACTTTAATGCTTCCCATTACCTTCTTTTTCTTGTCATGCGATAGTCTTGAACCTTGATCACACTTTGAAATGATGTCATTTTGGCTTTTGACTCTATCTTTTGATCTTGATCTTCAATTCTCTTCTCAATTAATCACAACCTTTTGATCACCATTTCAATACCTACAAAAGATGAAAAACCCTAATTAAATCCTAGAATATTATGAAAATTCATGTACTTACTTTGGATTAGCTTCTAAACCTATAAAATAGCAAACTTTTGAATCATTAAGTCGAGAAATGCATGTGTTACAAATTTTTGAGAAAACCCTAAAAATAACACTATAATTTAGAACACATGGTCTACTAATTGGGTATTTTTTTTATACAAAATTGAATACTTATCACACCCTCCAACCAATTTTTTGCTAGTTCTAACTAAAACATGCAAAAAATCATGAAAATTAAAATGGTTGCCATTTTCGTAGGTACTCACAATTGCATTTAGCATATGTAACAAGCTCTTGAACCCCTAGGTTAATCCTACTAGACAAGTTAGGCTACATGAGGTTTTGTAGTGAATATACCCACAAAATTCATTAAGGTTAAGTCTTTAGTTTATCTCAAAGAATTCTCAACAACTTAATAAAGATGAAAGAAAATTTTCTACAAATTATCTACATACCAAAGCCATTTTATTATAGTTGTATCTCAAAGTGTATGTGTGTATATAGGCTACCTAGGTCTAGACTTCCAAATAGATATGCTTGTACTCCATTGGAAAGATGTCTTGACCTCAACATTCAAAGAAATGGGTTAAACTATTTCTCTCCTTATATGACCAGATCAAAAGATAATAATAGTTCACATAATCTTTTAAGCACACATGAGACAAAGAACTATGATCCCTAAGAATGGATGCCACATTAAGACTATCTTCCACTTTAAGATTGATAGGTCTTTAGATAGGATGAAACATAGGCTTGGAAATTGTTCTAAAAAGAAGGGTACAAGGATTCAGAGTTTCAAATCAGAGTAGAGGTCTTCAATTGAATGTTAGGAAATGTAAAATAGCTATTCATCTAAAAAGGTTTCTATTATAGGTACATTCTCACTAGTTGACTCCACAACTAGCCTAGATAAGTGGTCTAGTACAACATTCTTGAAACCTTTCTTATCCTAAATTTCTAAATCAAATTCCTATATCAATAGTATCCATTGGATTAGTTTAGGTTTTGCATCATTCTTAGAAAGAAGATATTTCAATATTGTATGGTTAGAGTAAACTATGACCTTAGATCCTAGCAAGCAAAATCTACATTTATCAAGGGCAAAACAACTACCAACAACTCTCTTTCTGTAATGGAATAATTGAGTTGGGCATCATTGAGTGTCTTGCTAGTATAATATATCATATGGGGAAGTTTATCAATTCGCAACCCCAAAATAGCCCCTATCATGTAGTCTGAAGGTTCACACATTATTTCGAATGGTGCACTCTAATGTGGCAGTTGAATTATAGGCGCGGAAGTTAATCAATCTTTTAAGAACTCAAATGCTTTCTTGCAGTAGATGGTTTAGCATTTTCCTTCAAATGGATTCTATGGTTAAGGCAGTCTTATGTTATCTGAGAACATCAACAAGCTTTCCTTCCTATTCTTTATGTAGATCAAAAGCTATCATGATAGGCAAGGATTCATTAGGTCATAAATAAGAGTATTTTAAATTTTTAAGTAAAGGCTTAAGGACCAAGGTGTGTGGTTTTTCTACTAAAAGTACTAGGACAGAATTGGAAGGAGGAAGTGATTTCACTAGAGATCCCCATTTGGAGGTATCCACTATAGGTGTAGCATTCAAAAGATTATTTACCTCATCAATGGACTTGTCTATATCAAAATTACAATTAAAGTTGCTAGACATGCCCCAAGTAGGTTTAAGATAGATGATGGTGTGTGACATCCTGGGTTTTTCTAACACCTTTTTCTTAAAATCTTTTACAATTGTGGGGCCCTGTGTTTGAAAAACTATTTAGAAACCAAACAGCAAAAAACAAGTTTCATAAAAAGACCTTAAAAATCTCGAGTGTTATTTTTTTTTCTTTCAAAATATAAGGATTTTTAGAGAAATGGATATCACATTCCTATAAAAAATCTAGCAGTCTCCCTATATTTTGGACCCCATGCATTTAATGCATGCAATGTGACAACCTGATAAATAGAATATACATATAAAATAAGCAAAGGAGACTCTGTCTCCCTCCAAAATACATCCACACACATGTTTATGTATATTTAGATAAATAAAGAAACATTTTTGTAGTGCCAAAAGGCTAGGACTAAAATCAAACTCCCTAATACCACTCCAATCACAGCCACAGCCACATTATAATATCTCCATTTACATATCCATGTGCAATTAAAGCAAAGTCATATTAAGTCCACATCACATTGGTTTATCAGATTATAACTATATTGCAAACCTATTTGCTATACCTGTCATGATCTTCTCTTTAGATCTCTATCACCATCTTCTGCTTCCTTTTTTGTGTTATATTTCTTCAGACTTGAGACATTGTAAACAATTTACAATGTCAAAGAAAGCTTACGCTTGAGTAGGTAGTTTCATCATCGAAAACATGAGTTTATGCAATTTTAAATCCAAAAGGAAACATACAATCACATGTTATGCAGTTTGATAGAATATGATGCAAAATGAGTAATATGATGAACTCTAAAATCTCCATCATGATTTACAAATCAATGCCATACCAAACTAATTCAATTATCAGTTTCAATAAAAACCTTTGCAAGGTATTTTACAAAATACGAAAGATCACCACAATTAACTTTATGCATCATCTCATAAATATACCCCTCCAAACTAAAAAGTGAAATATCATCCAAATCAATAAACGAAAAGCATTTAAACCATATAATGCTTCTATATAATCAACATGTCTCAATAAATACATATGTATATATATATATATATCCATCGGAACTTTCTAAGGCCTTATGAGTGTAGAAACACTTGAAATCCGACCACCTCCTGTTGGTCATGAGTACTCATTATAGACCTAAAATACCAGGGTGCCATATACCTATGCTATTGCGCAACATACATATGAATCTGAAAATAATGGATTTGCTATGCGATGGACAAGAACTAATCAAGTATGTGACTATCACGCTGATATCAAGCGAATAGGCTCCACCATAAGAGTTCCCCATAGAAGACATCCTGTACCTCAACACCCCTCTTGGAACCGCCCATCAAGTCCCACTAAGGCCGTCAGGCACCATTTTTTGCAGCCAGGTATCCAATACACATAATAATTTCATAAGGAGGATGATCAGTCCTTAATCTTCCTAGCACAGTGTCCAATAGCTCTAATATGTCTGTCATAACATAATAATACTAGGCATTATCACATGCCACTATAACTGATAAAACCATAGAAATCCATGCATTGTTAAAATCATGCAATTTAAATTTCACTATATGATATAGCCATGTAAAAGCAACCCTTACCAAGGGTGAGTTGAGGATTCCACATTTCTTGTTATTTCATAATTTATGTGGTCCATGTAGTTTCAAATATGTTTTCATGTATGAGCTTCCAATTTGATAGTAAAACAACATGGCATTCCAAACTAGTAAATTGCATGAAATACAAATATGTTAACTGCATAAATCAAAAACATTAGAATCCCAAATCTTAAGAATTTTTAAACATGATGGAGTAATCATCAATGGTTTTCATGTTTCTCAAAAATAGATCGATGTTAAAACTACCAAACTCCCTCGTCGTACTTCATGATTCAATTATATCCCTCCAAATCAATTCATCGATCAACCTGTCGATATTTTAGATTCCTTGTCAATATCAAGTTATTTTAATAATTGCCAAAAGAATCTATTCTAGCCCTAACTTGATAGTCTAGATAACTTGTTAGTCATGGAACCATTAAGTTTCATACAATCCATTACTCCTGAACATATGATCTTGGCTACTTAGGCTGTTAGTCCATTTTCCACCCCATGGATTGTCGAAGGCCATTAGGGTTCTAATCAGTCTTTCACTAATAACTAATCAATGATCAGATGTGAGGAACAGTGCCAGATCACCCTTGATCTGTTGTTCATTCTCTAGATTGGTGATTCGACAGCTATAAGTGGTCGGATCTTGATATCAGCATGTTATTAAACATTTTAGCTAATGATCCATGAAATTTAGCTCATCCTATTTCAATTTGAGGTTTAGGAATGTAATGGTTGCACTAGATCACAGATCAAGCATCGCCAAGTCCTTGTCCCTTCACTATCTGATCGGACA
Source organism: Warburgia ugandensis (assembly GCA_035236585.1). Lineage (NCBI taxonomy): Eukaryota > Viridiplantae > Streptophyta > Magnoliopsida > Canellales > Canellaceae > Warburgia > Warburgia ugandensis. The sequence goes on from CP141137.1 coordinate 39,857,985, forward strand.
GTTTAGATTATTCACTCAACTTCTATCTAAATCTGTCAATTTTTTCCCTATTCTAGTAAATTCAACACTCTAGAACTCATCTGTAGTGTTTCATCATAGATCATACATCAAGAAGTCACTATTTAAATAGTGACAAATCAGATGACTGAGATTGTTCGATTAGTTTTTAGCTTGGATTGTCAATCTCAGTTAGATCCGAGCTACATCAAGCACTTATTACCTATCCCCAAGTTTGGATTAGGAAATGGATGGTTAGATCATCCCTAAACCTAGATCTTTCATGAAATTGTACGAATTTAGTAAAATTCTTCAAATCAAAAGTTAGGTGTTGTAGATCTTACCTTCTAGATGCATTTTCGTGCTTTTGCCTCTCTTGGATGTGTGAATCTTACCTCCGATCATGTCATGCATATTGTTTGCCCTCCGATCAACTGTCAAGATCCCCTCGAATCTCCTAATAACCTTGGGGGTTTTCATCATTTCACTGTGCTAAACAAAATGGTCAGCTCGGATCAGTAATCTGAGTTGTCATCTTCTCTGACAATGGCCTAGGAATCCGACGACCCGGAAAACCCTACTCCTTCCTCACTAGCATACCTACCTCCTACGGTGGCTCGTTTCTCTCTCTCCCCTCTCTCCCTCTTCTCCTTCTTTCTTCTTCTTCCCCCTCTTTTCTTTTCTTCTCTTCTCCCCCTCTTCTTCTCCCTCAGTTCACTCTCTCTCTCCCTCTCTTCATCTCTATTGGGTTGAGAACAAACCGTTTAGTCTATTCAAAATTTCTTTAAGTGGGAGGGGTTCCCGTATCAAATACGACCCCTCTCTATTTAAGGCATTTCTTTCTCTTTTTTTTATCTTACTTTTACATAAATGACCGTCATATTCAAATCTTCATATCTCCTCCATCCGAACTTCGATTTTAGCAAACTTGATGTCATTAGAATCATCTTTTTTAGTATAATCCAATTATGGAGGCTCAATACTTGATTTGATCTCTATCTAGTTTTTCACTTATAAAAGTCCAAATATAGGAATTTCAATATATTCTTTTCATACCAATTTCACATTTTCCAAAGCCTACTCAATTTGGGATTTAAAAATTAGGAATGCTACATTCTTCCCTCATAGGAATTTCATCCTCAAAATTCTTTCCATGTTATTCTTTAAACACTTCTAAAAGTATTCCCATATAACAAGATAACTAATAGTGCCAATAATTCCAAAATCAACATCGATAAATAGACAATTTCACATCGTGTCATCTCCTCATATACCAATTCAAATATAAATCGATAAATGGAAAACCATTTCAGATCAAACAACTCATAATTTAATTACACCATGTCATAACCACATATAATGCAATTAACATAAACTTAACTCTCATCTAGGAATTAATTATTTGTGTACAACTTTAGTATAGTAAAATCACCATGTCAATTCAAATAAAAGCATTTCAGCTCATATATAGGCAAATCTATGCCAAGTCTATACCAGAGTACATAAGTTCACCAATAGGTGATGTATGCCAATCAATACCAGAGCATGTCTGCTCAACAATAGGTAATCTATATCAAAAAAAATTCAAGAATATATGCTCACCAAGAGGAAATATATGCCAATTAAAATCCAGTTCATAATGCAATCATACTATCAGCACCTAGAAGCCTACCACCTAGAAGCTCACCACCCAAAAACCTGTCGGTGCCTCTCGCACCCGCCCTCATCAACCGCCCTCGTCAACCACCCTCATTGGCTACTCACAAGTATAGGTCATAAATCAAATTTTGATTACACATAAGAAAGTGATTTTGTACAAAACATACGTCACTATCATACCTCTCATCTAATGAGAAATCAAAACATCCCTACCACTACTATCTTGGAGAACTCAATAACTCAGCGATAGCAATTTACTAGACTATAGAAACTATCAACCTTAGTCACCAATTTGGGCTAATCCCAGCCCATCACAATCTCAAAAAACTGCCTCCCTATCATTAGAGGCATTGTGGTCAAGGAAATTCACCTTCTTCAACCATAACTCATACTTACATAATTTCACAATAAGAGATGAGTCTTTAAGATACTCATCCCAATAACATTTGAAATTTCAACCCATTATATCCATACATACTATCAATGTATTGGTTCCATCAATTGGAATCACCCAGAACTTGTAATAATCATGACAAGTTATAAAAAAAATTCTTCCTAAATACATCTCACTCACAATCTTTGGCTAGTGATAACCAGACCTCAAATCAATATCCACAATCACTATGCACCATCCAAAGTTGATCAAATAGATCATCAATACATGATAGAGAATATTGTTCTCTACTATGATGCTATCAAACAAGTGATAATCTATGCATAGCAATAAGAATTTGTCTCTCTTCTCATAAAGAGAACTAATGCACCTTATGAAGACCCACTAGGCCTGTTAAAACCCTTATTAAAAGCTCATATAGCTAAAGCTTTGCTGGCTTTGTTGGTGCCATCCCAAATGGCATTCTAGGTAAATATGCTATACTTGATTCCAAATTAATATCAAATCAATCTCTTGTGGTGAAATTATTAAAAGCGTCTTAGAAAAGATGTCTTTGATTTCTCACACATCATCATCTATGTGCTCAATCTGTGGCTGCTCCTTGTCCTCCATTATCACCCAAACAAGAGAGACTTGGCACATGGTCACTAGTTGTACAAGTATATTAAAAGTAAACTTCTTCTAGCAAAATGAACTGTCACTCAGTAAGTAGATAGCCTATTCATCTCAAGGATGACTTCATAATCAACCATATCAACTAGGATGCGATCAACATCCATCTCTCTCATTATCTCCACCAATATCCCCTGGATATACTTACAAGTTTCAATAACTCTTTCATCAGCATCGTAACATCTAATCCCAAAGACTATTGTATATGTATATATATAGGTGTATTCATCAAGGCACCAACACATTAAATGCAAGAATAACTATGTTGGCCTTCAAATAATGGCAAAAGCTCATCACTACTAGTGTGGGGCCATCTCTACCCTACTTCCAATGTTAGTCTATCTGACTCGCAGTTGTTTGGGACAGTCTCTAAAGAAAAGCCTTAACTCTCCACATTCAGGCATCTAAAGGATTGACCATTGTCATGGCTGTTGTTGATACTATTACCACTTGCGTGGCTGTCTACCAATTCTAAGACATAATTGTCCAGGTGCCTGCTTTTGCAAGTAACACACCTCTTCAGCCTGTAGATTAGTTCAAATAGTATTGAACTATCTAATCTCTCTTCTTTAAAGCAGTCAACTCTCTCTATATCACTAGTTGCTCATTAGGCAAAGCTATGGATCATTACTGGCCTTCCCAAGAGCCTTCTAAATAAAAGTCTCAACAATAAAGGAACATGTCCTCTCAAATGACCATCATTAGAATCCTCATAATTACACTTTTAGTGTCCTCACAGCCAATGAATTTTTTTTCATGGTTATATTAGTCAAAATCAATGGCAACTCTATCACTCTCCATCCAATGAAATTGATCTTTCATAATAACTTTCCTTAGTTCTTAGAAACCATAATATCATCACTATCAGTGTTGAATGTAAATCAATTATAATCGACTTCATCTTACTTCATTCACTTCATCTGTCATTCTCCCTAGTTGATCCATTATGTAATCATCACTATTTAATAATTATTCTCATAAAATAGTTACTATGTCCTCTAGGCAATATACACTTCAAATCATAATTAAAACCCTCACAATAATTCATAATCATTCACTTCTCACAAATGTCTGGCCGTTAATATTTTTGTATGCCCAAGAACTCATTAATTTTCATCTCATAACTCAAAAAATTCATCTATAAAAACATTAGGGTCTTATCTCATCAAATTTTCACCGATCTTCACCATACTACAATTTATTTGTCAAATAGATCCATTTCAAGTTTAGGTTAATATAATACTTCTCTAAACTTTCTCAAGTTATCATTAATTGTAATCATCTTCGATCCTTCATCATTATTCTAATACTATTATTATTACCATAGTTGTCAAGCCTTTTCAAAAGTTTATACACACTATTCAAGTTAGAACTTGAACTTATTCTCTAAGCTTTCTGTATTCATGCTTCAATTCTAGACTCATTTGTTGATCTTTCTTATTATTTAGTAATCACCCTTATGAAATTATTGTTATATCCTCTAAGCATTGTGCACCTCCAATTCACAACTAGGGCTCTCAAGAATCATTACCTAGGAATTTACTTCTCAATGATAACTAGCTGTCAGTATTTCTATATATATAAGGAATAACTCGTTTCACCCTTTTGATCAATAATTCATTTACATATGTAGGTCAAGCTATTGCTGATTTTCATAATACGAAAATTTAATCCATCGAATGTATCCGCTACATGTACAAACTAGTGTTGTAATTTTCTTAATTTTTTTGAGTTTTTATTTTGATATACTAATTTTATACTCTTATACTATAGCTCCTTACTCTAAGAACTGTACTAATTTCATAAGAGTACTCCTCTTACTCATATTAGAACTAAAAATCTATTTTCTTCGTAGAACTTGCCAACCCTCGTGGGTTGCATCTAGTTTTACATTCATCAACATTGTCCATTCGTGTTATTCATATAACTCATATTTAGAAAATTCATTCTCACTTGATTGACTATACATGATTTTTGGACATGTCGGACAAGCTATGAAAGGAGTGATTAGGCTCTAAGAGAGTTCCTCAGAACTCTTATGACTCGTACTGCTCTCACTCCCTAGGTGATGTGGGACTAACTCTCAAGGTTACCCATAGTAGATGCCCCTAAGCAGACATCCTGTAGCTTGATGCACCACTTGGGACAACCCATTAGGACCGACTAGGGCCAACAGGCCCCCTACTCCCCCCTTAGGGAACCCGTGTCATCACAAACCACGAGTGACTAACCCACCATCACGAAGGGAAATAGCTTTAATACCAACTGTGACATCCCTTGTTTTTCCAACACCTTTTTCATAAAATCTTTTACAATTGTGGGGCCCCATGTTTGAAAAACTATTTAGAAGCAAAACAAAAAAAAACAAGTTTCATAAGAAGACTTTAAAAATCTGAGTGTTACTTTTTTTCTTTCAAAATATAAGGATTTTTAGAGGAATGGATATCACATTGCTACTGAAAATCCAGCAGAGTCTCCCCTAGATTTTGGACACCATGCATTTAACGCATGCAATGCAACAACCTGATAAACAGAATATACATATAAAATAAGCAAAGGAGACTTGTCTCCCTCCAAAATACATCCACACAGATGTTTATGTACATTTAGATAAATAAAGAAATATTTTTGTTGTGCCAAAAGGCTACGGATAAAATCAAACTCCCCAATACCACTCCAGTCATAGCCATAACCACATTACCATAACTCTATTTACATATCCATGTGCAATTAAAGCAAAGTCATATTAAGTCCACATCACATCAGTTTATCAAATCATAACTATATTACAAACCTATTTGTTATACCTATCATGCTCTTCTCTTTAGGTCTCTATCACTATCTTCTGCTCCCTTTTCTGTGTTCTATTTCTTTAGACCTGAGACATTTTAAACAATTTACAATGTCTCAGCAAGCTTGTGCTTGTGTAGGTGGCTTCTGCTTCGTCTTCTTGTTCTTTCTTCTTCTTCCCGCTCTTTTCTTTTCTTCTCTTTTCCCCATTCACTCTCTCTCCCCCCCTCAACATCTCTGTCGGGTTGAGAACAGGTTGTTTGGTCTATTCAAAAATTTCTTTAAGTGGGATGGGTGCCTGTATCAAATATGGGCCCCTCTGTTTAAGGCATTTCTTATGTGTTTTGTTTTTCTATCTTATTTTTACAAAAATGCCCCTCATATTCAAATCTTCATATCTCCTTGGTCCGAACTCCAATTTCTGTAAACTTATTGTCGTTGGAATTATCCTTTTGAGTACAATCCAATCATGGAGGTTTCAATACTTGATTAGATATATATCTACTTTTTCACTTATAAAACTCCAAATATAGGAATTTCAATACATTCTTTTCATCCCAATTTAACATTTTCCAAAGCATACTCAATTTGGGATTTAAAAATTAGGAATGTTACATGGTGGATTAACATCTTGAAGTAGATCTTCAATTAAATTTACTATACTGGAATCATCTAGGCCTAGATGCTGATGATCGGCATTAAAAACATAAAGATTAACTTTCATATTGCCGAAGGATAATTTCATCACACCAGTTCTACAATTGATAATGGAATTGGACATGGCCAATAATGGATGTCCAAGAATTATCTGGGTCTGACATAGGTTGGGTATCTAAGACAATAAAATCTACAAGTAAAACTAGGCCACATGTATTAACACATCTTCAACTGTAGCACATGGAATCTTAACTAATCTATCTACTAACTGCAATGTGATAGTGGTTGGTTTAAGGTCACCAAGCACTAGTTGCTCATACATAGAATAAGGCAACAAATTTACACTAGCCCCTAGATAAAGTAGTGCCCTATCTATGACATGATTTCTAATCACACAAGAAATGGCTGGACTCCCTGGATCTTTAAACTTAGGAGGGGTCTGGTGTTGGATTAAAGAACTTACCTGCACACTAAGCTTTCGTTTTGTTGTGCAAAGCTCTTTAAGAAGCTTGGCATAAGCAGGAATATCCTTAATAGCATTGAGTAATGAGATATTAATCTTCACATGTTTAAACACTTCCATTATCTCATTGAAATTTGTTCCTTTCTTATCCCTGTTAAGTAACTGAGGGAATGGAGCTTTAAGCACATAGGATGCCTCTACTATAGGCTTAGATGAAGTAAGAGATTTCTATCTTTTCTCTTTCTCCTAAATTTTAACTGTTTCATTCTCCTCCATATTGTCCTCAGTTTACTCTACTTTTATTGTCAACCTGACAGCCACTCCTAAGGGGCTGTGATAGACTTTGCTTGTTCATGGGGTATATGGTTATGAGAACTAGAGCCTACTTCTAACTGGCACTTAGGGTTTAAAATAGGCTAACTGGGAAACTTTCCTTTCTCCCTCTCACTTAAGGAGGCAGACAACTAGCTTATTTGCATCTCTATCCTGTCGATATTTTGTCAACTCTCATTCTATAGTTGATGCAAAGCCTTGTTAGTCTCTTGATTTTGTTTCATGAGAAACTAAATACTATCCTCATTTGATGGTTGCTTTGGTTAATGAGGAAGCAAAAAACCAGGTGCCTATTGGGAAGTTGAAAATTCTAGGAAAGTTTTGAATAGGAGGTTCATAGGTGTACCTCCCTGGTAATTATTCTTAACCCATGACAAATTGTGATGCCTAGGCCGTCCTAAATTATAGGTCTCAAAGTATGGATTGTTGTTACGAGGGTTGCAAATGCACTAAGAGCATTCTCTTGTTCTAAAAGATATTCATTAAGCACTCTATTGGACAAGTTATAGTTAAATGGGTTGGACTAGAACAAATAGCACATACCTCTTATGAAGGTTTTGCATTAGCAGCCATGAAATCATTTATGTTAACACTCATTGTCTGGCATATATTTTTGAGTTTGTCCTTTCTGCCATCTAACAAGTCAGGCCTATGTGTTGTTTCTGAGGTCACTCCTATCTCATATAGGCATCCTTTCTTTTGTGGTTGGGTATGTCTTTCTCTCCTATTAGAATAATACCATTGCTGGGAATTATCTGCTAGAGTTTAGAAAAATTCCAGGCTTTTATCTCATGGTTCAACATGAAGGCTCCTCCACTAGATGCGTCTACCATTTGTCTATTTTGAGATATTAATGCCTTAATAGAAATATTGAACCTATTGTCATTTTTCAAATCCATGATGAGAGCACTTTTGTAGCAATTCACTTCATCTCTCCTAACATTCATAATATTGCTCATCATCTCACTCTTGGAACTTAATGATCTCCCTATGAAGAGAATTAGTCTTATGGACCGAAAAAAATTTATTCAAGAATTTCTTAGACAACTAGTCCCATGTGGCAATGGAACCAACCTCTAAAGAATTTAGCCATGATTTGGCCTTATCTTTAATGAGAAAGGGAATAACCTAAGCCTAATAGAATCATTCATTGTACAATGGTATTTGAATGTAGCACCAATATCAAGGAATTCCTTGATATGTAGGTATGGATTCTTTATCTCTAGACCATAAAATGTGGAGAGTAGCTAAATGACTCCAAGTTTAAGTCCAAAGTTGTTTGCATTTGTGGGTAGTAAGGTGATGCATGATGGAGTACTCAACTAGAGTTGTGCATAGAAAGCCTTGCACTCAACTTCTGTTGATGGTTCAGCCATGGGGTTAGCAACTTGGTTTCTTACCCCTTGCCTATGGGTCTATCCAATATCAAGATTAAATGGTACTAATCCTATGTACTGAGATCGACGACCTTGCTTACACTATCATGCAAACCTATCTAAATGATGCAGCCTAACTCTAAATATGACCCCTAACTCTATGTGATATGCAAACAAACAATCCCTAATGCTAGCGAGCTTGATTTAATGATATTTGTTAATGTATGAGGTAGTAGCTTTTAAATCTAAAGCTAGATAGCTCATCCTTTAATACAAACTTGACTCTTACTTACTAGTTAGATACTATACATGGTGGATAATGCAATTCACATGGAATGAGACGTTTAGACCTTAACAACCATCAACAAAAGGCATGAAAAAACCACTTGGATTTTGTATACCCACTATAACCACAAAGTTTAAGAGCCACTAGAGTGACAATACATTGCCTCTTTCAAAAAGGGTCCTATGAGCTTAAGACCCTAAGTCTCACTACTTGATTTTAGATTAAGATTAATGGTTGGAATTGCATGCATACAAAGAATTAATTTGATTTTCTAGGTGGGCCAAGGATTTGGTGATGAGATCTAGTCCTTAACTTATGAGGATTCCTGTGGGGACCTCACTAACACTATGTTCCATCCACCACAAAGCACTATATGTATAATGCAAGTATAAGGAAACAAACTAATGCAAGCCATATGCTATCCAACCCACATTAGATAAGTACGATCTAATGTAAGAACCTTAACTAAGATGCTACAATTAAGATGAATAGCCCTAAACTATATGAAACTACCAACAAATATGCAAATTACTCTAAATACAACTATGTGAGAAAAGGAAAATACAGTGAAGGAAACTTACAATGGGAATTTTTATGAAGATCAAGTGTGGGCCTCTGTACACTAAACTTGCCCTATATTAATACAACCCATTTAAAATTGAAATAAATTTCAAATGACCATGGGCCTCACTATAAGTTAACTTAAAAATAAAAAATAGAATCTAAGAAAGCAAGAAAATCCTAATTTGATGAAGCTTTGGCCCATAGGATCACCACTACACCTTTTTCCAAATTTCCTTTGCACAAAATAAGTAAGATATGGTCAATTTGTGAGGAATTAGCAAAATATACAAGAATGATACAAAAATCCTAATCTAATGCAACCTAAAACTATGACAAAAGATAAACAATTCAAATAAAGATCCAACTACATATGCGTTGCTATTCCACGACCCCAAAAACATAGTCATCATCATCAAGACCTTATCCCAATTAGGGGTTAGCCACATGAATCTTATTCCTCCATTCCTCTCTATCAAGTACCATGGCTTCATTTAGTTGTAAAGTTTTTAAATCTTTCCTCACCACTTCTATCCATGTTATTTTGGGTCTTCCCCTTGCCCTTTTAGAACCTTCTACTTGCATTGCCTCAACCTTCCAACCAGTGCCGTTTTTGGTCTCGTTTGGACATGTCTAAACCATCTAAGTCTAATCTCCTTCATCTTATTACCTATTGGTGCTACCCCTAAATTTCCTCTAATATTTTCATTCCTAATTCTATCCTTTCTTGTCTTACCACTGATCCATCTCAGCATCCTCATTTCTATGATGCTCATCCTATGAGCATGATCTCCCTTAACTACCCAACATTCTGATCCATTGAGCATGCCCGGCCTTATGGCCATCCTATAGAATTTTTCTTTTAGTTTTAGTGGAACCCGCCAATCACACAAAACTCCAGATGCACATCTCCATTTGTTCTAACCTACTAGGATTCTTTAGGTAACATCCCTCTCAATCTCTCCACTCTCATCAATCATTGATCCTATGTACTAAAAGTGATCTTTTACGGGGACTTCTTGGTTATCAATCTTGACTGGTGTTTCACTCCTACTCCTCTCCTTTAGATTCTAATGCTTCTCTCCATAACTCTAGCTTTCTGTTTGCACCCTCCCTTATCTCATCAGGTAAGACTATATCATCTACAACTAGCATGCACTAGGGAATCTCCTTGTGTAGATGTTTTGTTAACTCATCCATAACCAACATGAAAAGGTATGGGCTCAATGCCAATCTTGGTGCAATCCGACAATGACAGGAAAATCATCAATCTCGCTATTAGTGGTCTTAACATTTGTTACCGCTTCCTCATACATATCTTTATTTATGTCTATATAACCCCGCAAAACCCCTTTCTTTCCCAACACCCTCCATATTAACTCTCTAGAGACTTTATGATAAGCTTTCTCTAAGTCGAGAAAGACCATGTGGAGGTCTTTCCTCCTCTCCCTATATTTCTCTACCGATTGTCATAGTAAGAAAATAGCTTCCATGGTAGACTTGCTAAGCATGAAACCAATCTAATTCTCTAATTGACTTATCACATGTCGTAGCCTCTTCTCAATCACTCTATCAAAAAATTTTATAACGCGGCTCATAAGTTTGATCCCTCGATAATTAGTGCAGCTCTGTATGTCTCCTTTATTATTATAAATTGGCACAATAGAGCTTTTCCTCCACTTATTAGGTATTTTCTTTGATTTTATAATCTTGTTAAACAACTTGGTCAACCAAACTACCCCTTATCTCCCATATGCTTCCAAAACTCTATTGGTATACCGTCGGGGCTCATGGCCTTTCCTAATTTCATCTTTTTCAATGCCTCTTTCACTTCAGGTATTCTAATCCTATCTTCATATCTATAATATCCAATGTTATTTAAATTTATAATATTTTCAATCCCTATATTCTTAGAGCCATTCTCATTTAATAATTTTTTAAAGTACATTTCCCACCTTTGTTTGATCTCATCGTCTTTGACTAATACCCTTTGATCATCACTTCTAATGCACCTAACATGATTTAAGTCACTACCCTTCTATTCTCTTACTTTTGCAAGTTTAAACACATCTTTCTCACCTTCTCTTGTTCCTAATCTATTATAGAGCTCATCATATGCCTTATATTTAACCTCACTTACTATTCTCTTATCAACCTTTTTGGCATTCTTATATTGTTCATAGTTTTCCTTATTTCTAGTCTTCATTCATGCTTTAAAACACATCCGTTTTTCTTTAGTAACTTTTTAGACAGTTTCACTCCACCACCATATTTCCTTTACTAATTGCCTTTTACCTTTAAATACTCCTAAGATATCTTTTGTCACTTTCTTAATGGACTCAGCAATATTAATCCACATGGTGTTCACTTCTGTTTCATAGTTCCAGTTTCCTTCTACCATCAACTTATTTGTGAATGAGGTTATTTTCTCTCCTTTTAAGTTCCACCACTTAGTGTTTGGATACCTATTAAGTTAATTTCCTTTCTTCCATCTTTTGATATGAATATCCATAACCATTAACCTATGTTATAAGGTTAAACTCTCACCAATTATCACCTTATAATCCTTACACATTGATCATTCAGTATTCCTAAGTAGAAAATTTTTTATTTGGCTTTTATGAAGTCCACTTTTAAATGTTATTAAGTGTTCATCCCTCTTCATAAAGAGTGTATTTTTAATGGCCAGGTTATATGACAAAGCAAAATTGAGAATAATTTCCCCATCCCATTTCTTTTACCTATACCATCCCCTCCATTTATTCTATCATATCCTTTCTTTTCTTTTCCTACATGGCCACTTAAGTCTAATCCTATAAATATCCCCTCGGTGTTGGGAATTTCTTGCATGACTCCCTCCATATCTTCCCAAAACTGTCTATTGATTATATCTTCTAACCCTACTTGTGGTGCCTATGCACTTATAACATTTATGATCTACTCTCCTAGAAAGAGTTTTATTATTATAATTCTATCACTGATTCTTTTAACATCCATGACTTTATCCTTTAATTCTTTGTCCACAATTATTCCTATGCCATTTCTTTTACTATCCTTTTCTACATACCATAATTTATACCCATCGATTTCTCTAACTTTAGCCCCCTTCTACTTGGTTTATTAGTTATAAGTGATGTTGACTCTCCTACGTTTCATTATGTCTACTAACTCCAAACTCTTACCTATCAATGTCCCTATATTCCATGTGGTGATGCGAATTTTATACTCTTGAAATATCCTATTTACTAGTACCCTTCTCGATCTCCATGGCATGAACCCATATCCACTTTGCACTACACCTAGCTTCTGATGCAGCACATCGCTTCTAAGGTGATACTCTAGGAGCCCTTGCCCATTTTTCACTACACCCAAAATCCGAAGTAGTGTATTGCTTATGGGGAACACCCTAGCTTGAGGGAATGTCAGTTTTCGATTCATGTCATGTTTTTGTTGCCATACTTTTAAGAAGCTAGAGATGTTTTTCATTTCTTTCTTACAAACTAATATACAAATGCATATTCATTTATAAGCAGGAAAGAAATAACAAAATTATCTTCAACTTCTCCCTTGCTGGTTGGCACCTGACATAAGGGTTGCCATACTTTTAAGAAGCTGGAGATGATTTTTATTTCCTCCTTACAAACTAATATTCAAATGCATATTCATTTACAAGAGGGAAAGAAATAATAAAAGATCTTCAACTTCTCCCTTGCTAGTTGGCACTTGACGCAAGACCCTCCTCCTTTTTCATCTATGCTTGGGACCTGCATTGGTAGAGTTGATACCAAAAACTTGGTGTAGCTTTAAAATTACTCACAAGTGCACAAATCAAAGTAGTATTTGCACGTGGGAGAGGTCGATCCCATAAGGAATCTCACAAATTTATATCTTGGATGGATCTTATTTAAAGTGCTTAACTTCATCTAAAGAGAGAGATTGAATTGGATTTGAATTTAAACTAGGAAGGTAAATGGCATGGAATGGGAAATATGCACTTAATTAGAAATTACAACTAAAGAAAACTCACTAACAATAAAACTAAGCAATGGAATTAGAAACTTACCTAACAAACATGCATTCAATAAAAGGAAACTAATGCAAAACTACAGTGAAGTAAACTAAGCAACTTGACTTAAGGAAACTTTCCTAAATTAACACTTTCCTAAACTAGAATTAGAAATTTTCTAAAAACAAAACTTTTTAAAACCCAAAAAGTAAACTTTCTAAACCAAAACTAAGATGCAAACAAAAAATTAACAACTACCAAAACATTACTAAGGAACTAAACTAGTCAAGAATCAAAGAAAATTAACCCAAGTTCCATGCGCATGATCCATGGATGGTGCACATGGTTCATGGGTCCAAAGGTGGCCAAATTTAATAATTCAAAAGTAAGCTAACATGCAACCTAAGCTATGCACATAATAAAAAACATAAAAACTAAAATGGGTTCCTAAGGATTCAAGCAAATAAGATGTTTTGATGGAAGAAAACAAAGTATAAAGATTGAAGGAAGAAATGTTTAGATTTTAAACACTTAGAACTTTGAATCAATTTAAGCATGTAAAGCAACTGTAATTTTTATGCAAGATAATAAACTAGATATAAAGTACTTTATTATAATAAACAACTAAGAACAAGAATATTTAATGAACTTTGTTGGATCATTGCCAAATTACCCCAAAAATAGTGTGAATATTACAAGTAAATAAAACAAGAAATTGTACTGTGTTCAAGGCCCTAAAACTTGATCTAAACAACATCTTCAACTCAATCTAATGCTTATGAACAAGATTAAGATAACATGTAAATAAACACTAGAAAAGAATTCAAGAGAGAAGATGACTAAAGTGATGAAATAAAGAAAGGAAAATGGTGCTTAAGTCCTTCCTAAGCTTAGATCCTTGATTCCTTTCTAGTGGATCCACTATTCCTTTCAAGCCTATAGTGGATCCACATCTAGGAATTCAACAAGGAATGTTAGGTGGAGAATTAGGTGGTGAAATGATGTCATAGGGCATGATGTCATGGTGGCTGTAATAGTTAGAAGGGGGGAAGCATCTTTTTCTTTGGAAGGTGAGCGGAACTCCTTCCCTACTAATTGGATGATGAGTGGTTGCTGAAAAATTGGGAAAAAAATATAAGAAAAATAGTAAAGAAAGATGGATAAAAATATAGGTTTCTTACGTGCTTTTAATGGACTTAGATCTAGGGGTTCCCTAATTAGAAAACCACTTAAAATGCCAACCAAGCAAAGGAGGAGGCATCACCCTTTAGGGAGGTGGCTCCCTCCTTAAGTCAAAAAATAGAGAAACCCTAGTTAGGTGGATGGAGAGGATAAAAAAATAGAAATGAAAAGTGGATTTTCTCTCTTGATTGGTCCACCTATGTATGATCATATTGTGTTTTAAAATATCTCTCAAAACCTTCTAATTATCCCTTGAAAATTGCACTTTTAACATAGGATAGTTGCTTGAATTAGTCCTTCAATAGTATCACTCCATGTAACATGATGGGTCACACCTTTGTGGCTTAAATGGCCAACTCTCTTGGCTTGAAAACTTGGATGACTTGGCTTCCTTAGGTTTCCTAATTGGACTAGGAAACCTCAACTATGAATCCAATTCTCAAGCAAAGTTATAGAAATGCATGGCTTACTAGCATAGATCATTTGAGTCACCTTTCATGCTTCCCATTGCCTTCTTTTTCCTGCCATAGGATAGTCTTGAACCTTGATCACACTTTGAAATGATGCCATTTTGGCTTTTGACTTGATCTTTTAATCTTGATCTTCAATTCTTCTCTCGATCAATCACAATCTTTTGATCAACTTCTCAATACCTACGTATGATGAAAAACCCTAATTAAGTCCTAGAAAATTATGACATTTACATAGTTACTCTGGATTAGCTTCTGAGCCTTCAAAATAGCAAACTTTTGAATCATTATGTTAGAAATGCATGTGTACAAATTTAAAAAAAAAAAAACCTAAAAATAATACTATAATTTTTGACACATAGGCTTCTAATAGGGTATTTTTTTATACAAAATTGAACACTTATCAATATGTTTTATTAAATCAATGATACTTACATATGAATGTTAATAATTAATAATGTGGTGGATTCTAAAACCTTAAAATTTATAATTAAGTGACTTTTATTTTTTTTAGTATAATTGATAGTTAATTAGATCCTCTTAATTGCTTCTCATTGATTGGCTAGGTTAAGATAGTTTAATTTGGATTCTGATTAAAATTTCTAATTTTGAAATTGTGTCATTGTAGTACCAACATGTACTTGCACTTCTATAATTCATTAGACATGTGAGCTTGCAGTTACAATGAGAACACATACACACACATATTGGTAACATGATTTATGACCCAAAATTTATCATTTGGCCCTTTGCATTTTTTGAACTTTTAAGTTATAAAACATAGAATACACCATATAAAACTATTCACCTTAAGCAATATGCAATTGCAAGAAATCAATGGAAACTATGCATGAGACTAATATTTGGTAATCTAAGTTGTTGATCTCTTGGTACTTGTTGGATGGCTGTGTTCAAAAATTTTCATTTATTAGATGATTTTACCTTATATCTTTTCCATTTTGAAGTGGTAAGATTGATTGCAAAAATGTTTGTGTTACTTGCTTTATAATTCTTTGCATGTACAAAAATAAAAATAAAACCATAAAACTCTAGATCTATGATGTATTACAAATTAACTAAAGTTAAATTGCCTGTGTAGGTGACCCATTGACCAATTATTCATGTATATGCTATAGGTACGATGTTTAATGACAATATAGGACTATCTCCACAAGTCTTCTATTGGATTGTATGGTTTAAGTACAAGTGGAGTCTACCTTTCTAAATGTTCTGAAGAGTCTATTCTACTCCTCTTAAAATATATCGGCATTATTACAAATACCTTTGGAAAATCCTATCATGGATAGCTTGGGTAGAATCATCCATAATATGTAATGTTTGGGATAGATTCATCTATAGCAAGACTGTTAAGATGAACATTTTATATTATAAAAAGGATTGGTTCTTCAAGTAAAATCTAATAGTATTATTACAAAAGATGAAATGTGTTGTCTTATCATGTGATCCTCTTAAAATTGTAACTTTGTGATGAAACACATAAGAGCTCCTTGAAAACATTTTTCTTCCTCTAGAATCATTCATCCACTATGATGATGAAACGTTTGTAGTTTCTGAGGTGTAAATAGATGGATCAAAAGCTTTAAAATAAACACTTCCAAAAGGGTTGCTTTTGCACAAATACTTTTGCTACTACAAACAATGTCTTGCTAAGATATGTAATACCTGTAAATTTTCTCACATAATTATACAATATTATTTGAGAATTTCATGAAAATTTGGAATTTGAATTTCTAGAAAATTGATTTTTATATAGATCAAATTGAGGGTTGAAAAAATAATAATTAGATATTACTCTAAAAATGATGTAGTGACACTAAGAATGCTAAATCGGAGTTCAGATGAAAAAGTTATGAGGAATTGAAGTTGAGAGGCATTTTGGAAATTTTAGTGGAGCCCATTTATTTGACTTTTTAAAAGCAGAAAATGTGAGAAATGCAGGGGAATTTTGATAATGGCACCCACTATCTCATCATGGGTACGGTGGGTGGCAAACGACATAGCCCTGCTACCACCGTTTCACCCTGTTTTAACCCCACCCAACCCCCCTCGTCTTTTTGTGTTTCCTCTTCTTCCCCTCCCCCATGGTTTCACCTCATTTCACTTGCTTTTCCCTCCTCTTTTTCTCCTCTTTTCCTAGATCACCCATTCCTCCCTTTCTTCTTGGTTTTTCAATGGCACAACATAGTGGGACTCCTGTGGCCACCCAAGTTTTTATAATACTTTTTAAGAATTAGTTTTGAAAGGTGGGATCCCTATTTTAAAATTTATTCTAGAAAAAAAAAAAAAAAAAAAAAAGCAAAAATATTTTTCTTTGAAAATTCTTTTTAGAAAGCCCCATGTCTCATATGAACAATCAAAACACCTTCATGAGTTCTAAAATCACACATCTTACATCAAAAATATAACAAGTCAAAACTTATCATTTCCCAGAATTCTGTTAAGTTACATCCCATATTCCAATTTACATTAAACAAATTTATGTATGTTTAAACTGATTACCACAATTACATAACTACTCAATCATCTCACAATATTTATAAAATGTATAAATCATACATACATTGTCGCTACTCTCTTTGACTATTTGTGGCACTTGGTCTCAACACCCTTGCCTTTATGTTCTGTGCATTTATCTATGGAATTGATGAGGTGAGTGTAGGAGAATATACTTGGTAGGAAAAATTAAGATTACAAATATAATCAATGTAAATTTGCATCCATGCACTCATAAACACGATGAAACATCCTTGGAATGATTCCTAAGATTTATCAATACAAATTTACAATGCATCATTTGCATACCTTTCAAGAATTCCATCAAAGATTTAAGTTTAGTCTAGTACAACATAAGTGTAAGACTAATGTGATATGTCAACATCAAAAGAATTCTCATTAAGCACTAAAATCTCAATTTAAATCACATCTAAGAAAATCCTTGTCAATTTATGTCAAACATATCAATTCTTAACATGAAAATATAAATATATCAACTGTCAAATCATCCAAGGCATCATCATGCCTAGTGGAAAGGGTATCTAGAACCCTATCATGTGCGCAGTGCCTAAAATCAACCTACGACAACTGCCCTATAATGGGACATCGCAAGCCTACAGCAACTGCCAGTCATGGAACACTGTAGTAAAAAGAATACATTGATCACTATGTTGCAACAACTACCCAATAATAGGATACAATGTGCTCAAACATTGACACCAGTTGTGTGAAACTTATCACTACCTCACATGGGAGGAGAACCGATTGTGCAATGTAACCTTCCCATGATGCCACACTCAAAATTTAGCCACTTAGGCTTGGAGTCAAAAGACCAACTTTTGAAAGATGGGTGCCCATCCTTACGGCCCTCTTATCATAGTGTCCACCAGGCAAAGCACCTATCTAAAACAAATGTTTAGTAAATCAATGGATGAAAATCCATGGTAAAATGTACCCTCTACAAACTATTAATTGCCAACTCACCACATAATTAGATCTTGATCATGGTTTAAATTATAGATTTTTAATTTTATATGAGTGAGATGTAAAATATAAATAATCCATAAAATTTAGTTAGAAAATCAACTTATCATATGCATTTTACCATTTCAAGTGTTATCATAAAATTACTTTATTTTCATAGAAAATTTGATACAGTTTCCCTTACTACAAGACAATGCACATTTAACACGTGATGTGATTCACTTGATAATCATAGATTCATATTTAAATAAAAAAGGAGACTTTGTATCCTAACAATCTCATTCACAATTTAAATGTAGTAATCACATGTACTTAACAAAATAATGCATAAGTTAAATTAATATGAAAACTTAGCAATCTTGAATTTAGCATCTTGATCTAATGGTTCAAATTTACTAAGATTAATAGCGAATGAGTTTGGAGGTTGATCGACGATTAGGAATCACTATTAGAGCTTTAATTATCAATTAAGCTCTAATCTGAGAAATATGGAATAAGTTTCACTTCTTGATCACATACTTACATACTAAGATCCTAATTTGAATGGTCGAATCATCATTGATCTGCTATTCAACCTCAAATCAAATACACTTCTAAGCCCAAATATATAGATCTAAGCACTAGAGTGATTAGATCTACAACTTAGTCGTCCAATCAGATTTTATACATTTAACAAGCTTTTCATTTATTATTTTTAACATAAATTGTCCTTAACATGCAATTCATATCTTTAGATTGATAGATCTACTATTTGATTGTGTTTCCAATGGTTAGATTCGTAGATCTAGCACCACTTGTCCACTGTGCTTAGATAAAAAATTCAACGGTCAAATGATCTTTGATTGGATTTTCATTCACACGAATGACTATTTCATTTACTAAGGATTCCAAAATTTCTAATTTTTTTCCTCACCAAAATTCAGTCACCATCGTTGAAGAAGATTGCTGAAAAATGATCACTGCTGGCGACTATTACACAATATTGAAAAATACAATTTTTCACAAAATTAATTCATGGGTCTTGTAGATTTTAGTTTTACTTTCACTTCCATGAAATTTGGAGTGATTTCTTCAACATTTAGTGCTAAAAAATAGGGAAATTTTTATAGAAACCTCAGTTAAGTTTTGGATCATTGCTGATGATCGTAGGAAAATGGAAATGAGAGAGAGAGAGAGAGAGAGAGAGAGAGAGAGAGAGAGAAGAGGGAAGGGAGAGGGAAAAGACTATGCGCAGGTGGGTTTCCTACCTGCACTAGTAATAGTCAACTGTGGTGATGCTAGCGCCGACTATTAGAGGAATAGGGATGTACAGAGAGAGATGTAGCATGAGAGAGAAAGGGATGCGATGAGAGAGAGAGATAGAGAGGGGAGAGGAGAGGAGAGGAGAGGAGAGATCGAGGAGAGAGAGGCAGTGGGCACTCTCTGGCCTCTTCCCTGCATGACAGATAGCCGGGAGTAGAGATCCATGCATCGAGCTCCTCCTGGTTGGGCGTCGTGTGGGGTCCATCTATTGAGAGGGGTGCCATTATCAATTTCCCCCTTTATTATTTAGTGAAATATTATGTTTTTATGTTCCTGACCTCTGTTTCATGCAAAATTAGTGTTGTTAAAAAGCTCTCATTACGGCATTCTAATTTTTGAGGTTTTGAAGTCAAATATGAAGTTTTTAGAAATTTTACTTTTACATATTTCAATTTCAATGAAATTCAATACTTTAGTCTACCTTCAATTAAAACAATGATAAAATATAGGGTTGTTACATTCTCCCCCTTCCCCTAGAAAAATTTTGTCCTCAAAATTTCCTTTCACATTACTACTCAAATAACTCTGAGTGCATTCTCTTCATTTCATCCTAAGTTTCTTAGGTAGCCTCCTCAACGAAATGATGTTACCAAAGGACTTTGACCAACAGAATGGTCTTCATCCTTAAGGCATGTTCTTTTCCATCCAAAATCAAGATAGCCTTTTCTTCAAAAGTCAAGTCAGGTTGTAGCTCTGTTGGTACATGTGTGAGTGTATGAGAAGGGTCGGACCCTTACTTCACAACATCAAAACCTAAAATATGTCATGAATATTTGCAAGCTGCATGGCAATACTAATTTATATGCTACCAATCCAATTCTTTCCAAAATTTCAAAAGGACCAATAAATCAAGGGCTTAATTTTCCTTTAGTACTAAACCTCATAATTCCTTTCATAGGGGAGACCTTTAAAAACATATGATATCCAACTTCAAATTCTAAATGTCTCCTCCTTCAGTATGTGTAACTCTTTTGTCAACTTTCACTTTCTCTATACATTGCTCCACTAATTCAAACTTTTGTCAATTGTCTCTCTCCAGCCTCATTCCAACAAGTTGGTGAACAACACGATCTTTCATATAATGCTTCATATGGTGCCATGCCTATGCTAGTATAAAAATTGTTATTGTATGCGAACTCAATGAGGGGAAGGTTCTCATCCCAATTTCTTCTAATGTCTAAATAGTTCTTTCTAATTGTCCATCTGTCTAAGGATAGAATGATGTACTAAAACTTAAGGAAGATCCTAATCCTTCCTGTACACTCCTCCAAAACATCGAGATAAATATATTATTCCTATTTGAAATAATGGTCAAGGTATACCATGCAAGCTTGCGATCTCTTTAATATATAGCTTTGCCAAGCTGTCCAAAGACTGTGTCTATCAAATTGGGAGAAAGTAGGCCAAGTTTTTCAATGGATCTGCAATCATCCAAATCATGTCATGCCCATTCGACATCCTGGGCAAGCCACTAAAGATGTCCCTAGTGATGTGGTTCCATTTCCATTGAGGGAGATCAAGATAGTGTAACATTTCCTATTGGCCTCTGGTGTGCAACTTTTACTTGTTGGCAAGTCAAACATCTTGTCACGCATTCCCCCACACTCATTTTCATTCCATTCCACCAAAAATTTCTTTTCAAGTCATGATACATTTTGGTTCCCCTGCATGAATGGTATATCGTGAGTGGGGTGCCTCTAAAGAATTTCTTGTTTCAATTCTCTATTTGAAGGAACTACTAACCTTCCACAAAATCATACAGTCCCATCTAAACCCTGAGTAAACCTTGGTTTACTAACCAATGCTTGTGTTTCTTTGTCTTCTTTCTGAGACTAAAGAACCTTCCCAACTATAGCAGTTTCACTACTAAATTGGCCAAAATCGACCCTTGGCTTCTGCACTGAATTTCTAGCCTACAGTCAATCACTCCTAAAGTAACTTCTACTTTTTGGAGAACATACTTGCTATCAATCCTTGAGTCTTCCAACTCAATGCATCGGCTACTACATTGGCCTTTCTTGGGTCATACTAAATGGAGAAGTTATAATCTTTTAAATACTCCATCCATCTTCTTTGTCTCATATTTAAATCTTATTGGGAGCAAATATATGTGAGGCCTTTTATGATCTATGAAAACTTCAAATCTCTCACCATAAAGTTAATGTTTCTATATCTTTAATGCGAAGACTACTGTCATCAACTCTAAATCATGAGTGGGGTAGTTCTTCTCATGTGTTTTTAGTTGTCAAGAGCCATAAGCAATCACTTTATCATGTTGCATCAATACACATCCTAACCCTTTGTTTGATGTATCACAATAGACTATAAATCCTCCATTGCCTGAAGGAAGTGTAAATTGGTGTAGACATGTGTCTCCTTTTTTAGCTCTTAGAAACCTCATTCACATTCATCACTCTAATTAAACTATGTTTCCTTTCTAGTCAGTGCAGTTAAACGTAAGGATATACGTGAAAACCTTTTGATGAATTTGCGATAATATCCTACCAAATCCAGAAAACTATAGATTTATGTCACTAATTTAGGTCTTCCCAATTCATCACTACCTCTACTTTTGCTAGATCCATAACAGCTCCATCATTAGAAATAATATGGCCCAAGAAGTTAACTTGTTCTAACCAGAACTCACATTTGCTGAACTTGACAAACAAATGATGAGTCTGAAGAGCCTTAAGATAATGCATAGATGCTCTATGTGTTCTGCTTTACTTGTGGAGTAAATCAAAATATCATCTACAAATAATACAACAAATTTATCCAAATAGGCTCTAAAGACTCGGTTCATAAGGTCCACAAACATGGCAAGACAATTTGTCAGTCCAAACGGCATAACTAAGAATTCATAGTGATTATAACGAGTTCTGAATGCCATTTTAGAAATATCTTCTTCTCAAATCCTCAATTGATGATATCCTAATCTCAAATTAATCTTAGAGAAAATAGTTACAAACTATAGCTTATCAAAAAGGTCATCAATCCCAAGCAAGGGATACTTATTCTTCATCGTAAAACTATTTAACATTTAGTAGTTGATACACAATCTCATTGATCCATCTTTCTACTTAACCCCCAAGGTCAAACAGTGGGTCTAAAAAACCCTTGTCCAGTAACTCTTGCAACTATGTTTTTAATTCCTTTAATTCTATTAGAGCCATCTGATATGGTGCCTTAGAAATAGGTGTTATGCTGTTAAGTATTTAATTTTGGCTAAAAGACCCCTAGTTTAGCATTTAATTAGATCATCTAACCATCCAAATTGCAAAATTTAGCTTGATTGACCATCCAAAACTTAATTTTCTCAAAATCAACGATTAGATGATTATTAGAGGATCAATGTAGGGTTTTGATGATTCTAATTTAGTCTTTTATTTTGCAACTCAACTAAAGGAGGGTTGGATGGATCAGGTCTAATTTCAACAATGCAGATCAAGTGAAGAATCCTAATGGAAGAGGAGTTCCTAAGGAAGAAGAGGCCTAATGGAGGAAGAATTCTAATTGGAAGAGAAGAAAGTTTCCCAATATGACTCTAACTCTTCAAGGATAGAGTTTGAGGAAGAGTAGGAGAGGAAAAAAAAAAATTATAAATAGGGGGAACCATATGGAGAGTGGGAGTTTTGTCCTTGTGCTGTTTCTCATTCACATTTTCTTCTTTAAGAGTTTGGGATTTGGATGTTCTGATTTGTTTTACATTGCTTGCTTTTCTATATTTCCAAATTAGGTTGTTTGCATCGTATTTTTTTTCTCCTTCATCCACATTCATTCAATCTCTTAGCAATTCTATATTTTTACTGTCTGTCTTTCCCCATTGTGTGCATCTTTCCACCTCTCTCTTGTAATCTCCACATTCACCTCTTCTCCATCTTAAGCTTCCCGCTTCCACCACACCCATCTCTTCTTCATTCCATCTACTTCACCACATCTAACCAAAACCCAGATCCATCCCCATCACCCACTTTCCCTTGTTTGCCTGACTCCCAATCCATCGCACCACCTTTTCCCCCTCATCTATTCTGCCCGCATAAACCCAAGTAGCCGGCATTAGCTACACCAGGACCTAAATGAAGCCTAGAAAAGGCGTTGTTTTTCCTCTTCAGACGAGCATCCAAGCCTAGATCAGAATCACTGGACAACGCCCAGAGTACGAAGATCTTCCACTATCTAAGAGCAAGACGAGGCGAGTCCAGCCTGACCGTCCGACGCCCATCTACATAGCCGTCTGGCCAGTTTGACCAGTCCAAAAAAGTTGATTTCCTCCAATTCTGGCGTTGATCACCACAGGATCTGGCATTTTTCTCTTCACCGGATGGTCCGAAGAAGGAAACTCGAACCAGGTTTTCCTCGCCCATTCCTTTCCTTTTCTTTTCGCCTCCGACTCCATCTCCTTCTCCACCGGTCTTCTTCTTCATGGGGTTTTATCTGGTTTTTGTTAAAAACCAGATTTTTAATAAATTCCCACTTGTTCCCTTCATCTTTAAATGCAATTACATTTCTAGACTTTTTAGTTAATTACATCTGCATCCTCTGTTTATTTAGATATGTATCCCCTTTTATTTACATCTGTGTCCCTGTTCCATTTAAGCTTTATTTTATCCATCTTTTGATAGTGTTATCCAGGGACAATGCTATCCATGGACAGTGTAATTCAAGGATATTTGATTAGTTTTATTTTATGTTTTTTGGAATTGAAAGTTATGTAAAGTGCATCAATTGAATAAATCTGAATAGTTAGGTTAGTTTTTTTATTTTCTTTAAGTTTTAAATAATTAAATTTTATTAAAAACTCCACTTAAAGCGAGTCCTTGTGGGTTCGACCCGTATTTACATAGCTGTACTACAATAGCCCATGCACTTGTGGAAAACATCAACAAGTTTTTGGAGCTGTTGTCGGGGACTTGCAAAGGAGTTTTTATAAAATTTAATTAAAAATCCAAAAAAAATCCAAAAAATTAAAAATATTAGAAAATTAAAAAATATTAGGATTTGCATTTTAGGTGCATTTTTCAAATTTTTTTTTAGTGCATAACCACCTAATTTCCTGAAACTGGTACTTATTTCTAATTTTCTTTTTTAGGAAAGTGGAGAAAATTGGCAAGAAAATCTTCACCAACATGAAAATTTCCCTGCTTTCCTATATTAGGATTTTTTTCTTTTGAGTGAAGCTTGTAGTGAGGATCCTTGTAAATTGCAATTTTCATTTTCATTTTAAAGGGTTGTATAATACAAGGCAAGTGTGGGATAAGGTGGCCCATACTTGATATTCATCAGAAACCCCAATGTAAGTCTCCTCACTCATTTAAATTCCTAGATTAGGGTTTGCATTTAAGGTAAATTTTCATTGTTTGGTAGTCTAATTCATATAGCAAGCATCCTCTTATAATTGTTGCTTTTTTAGGTTTTTGTATTAGTTTATTGCTTTTCATTGCATCTTAGGACACGGTTAATGCTTTAACGTGATATATATGTTGATCGAACTACCATGGAGTGTGGAATTAATTAGTAAGGGCACCCTACCCCTATAAGATCAAGGGTGAATTTCATCACCACTCCTTGGCCCACCTAGGATAATCACCTCAAGTGCGCTACCCTAGCCTTCAAATCAAATTAAAATCAATCAAAAGAGACCTATAGAGCTATCACATGTTCGTAGAACCCTCTTACTAAGACTCGATTTATTGTCACTCCAGTGGCTTTTGAGCACTGTGGTTAATGAGGGTTGTCTAATAGAGCCTCACTCTTCCCTCACCTCCTGTTGACGTTTGTGAGGTCTAAACTCCTCCTTACACGAGGGTTGTATTAACTACCTTGCGAAGAACCTAACTGGTAAGCACTAATCAAGACTAAAGGAGAGGAGGAGCGCTAGAGTAGGCTAATTGAAAGCATTGTTGCCACACAATTTCAAAAAAATCAATATGTTTCTTATTAACCTCAAGAATTATATTGTGTCCTTTGTTTGTTCATCTTTCTAAGAAGTTCGGTTGCATCATGTAGGTTAGTTTAAAAGGAAAAAAAAAAAAAGCCTTTCAAGAAGGGGATAGATTTCATAGATTAGATGCACAGATGGATCGGTTAGATCTTATGGAAAGTCAATTGCTTAGGCTAATAGCTTTTAAGCAAGTTGCACCACAACCTCAATACCATAATGACTATACCTATTCTGAGCATCCCTATTCCACTCCTTCCTGACCCCCAGTAAGCTCCACATATAATGAATACTATCAGGAGCCAGTGGATGCACCTGATGCATTCACATACCCTAGCAATTTTTATTCTGAGGCAAATTATCCAAACTCTAATGGATGGGCTAGGCATCATACAACCATGGTCTCAGGATTACCAATATCAGGAAGAACCACAATGGTCTCACTCTAGTCAGTACTACCATGATTATATAGAATATCAGGGTCCACCATCATGTGTTCAACCTACTCAGTCTTTTTTTAGTACCCCAATGCCACAACAACACCAACCTTATGAGTCATTTCCTCTACGGGAAGAACCACTATTAGAAGAAAATATGCAGCATAGGTGTGAAATAATAGAACAAGGCATGGCTGCTAGGAATACAAAATTAAAACAAATGATGGAAGAGTTCAATGAGAATAAAACGAGGGAGGGAGGAATTTAAGGAGTTATTGAAACAAATTAGGGGGAATAAAGAGCCATGTATTCTTGACACTGGGATGAAATTTCCTGTGATCCTTATGAGTCACAAAGTCTACAACCATCCTTAGAAATCTCCAACTTCGATATACTTGAGTCATGTCCTGATTCTGATTATGAAGAGACTTCCATTGATGAAGAGCATAACACTTTAGAAAAATCCAACCCTAATCCTCTAGATGCGCGTCCCACGTATTTGTATGACTTTGATGAAGACACATCTATTGAGGACATGCCTGAGTTGTTGGATACTGTGCCTCTAATGGACACATTGCAAGCTAGAGTAGATCATCCTAAGCATGAAATTCAAATTGTGCCTTTTAATGTCACATATGTACTTGATTGGGACCTAGCAGCCTTATTTGAACAAACATTAGATGATAATATAGGCCCAATTGCAACCGTACCTGTGCTTATCAAACTGGTAGAAGTAGAGTCAGTTGATATGCATCAACCTACTCTAGGATCCACATCAGAAGATAACCAAGGTTTAAGCCAAACCTTGTCCCTACCTCTAGTAATACAAGACCAACCTCTTAGAGAAGGGCAGAGTCAGGTTATTATCCTAATTCAGGACAATGACAAGGACATGGAGGAAAATGATAAACTGAATAGAATGGTCATTATTATCCCTCAATTTGATCAAGACAAGGACTGTTTGTCACCATATGGTCTAAGGAAATCCAAGGTAGTTCATGCAATCATTGTGTTACCCTCACCTCACTTTTCAAGGTGGAGCAATTATATTGACTACCGTGAAATATTGAAGATGGGTATCCACACTATGGTCCCACTACTTTTACATTTGCGGTGATTTACTGTATTATATTCATATCACCACCTAAAATTTCAAGGTGGAGGCCATATATAGATTACAGCAAAATTTTGAAGTAGCGTGAGAATTCTCGCCATGTCATCTTAGGGTTGGGATTAGGACAAATAAAGTTGACCCAGTTAGCTCTAGTTTTAGAAAGTTAGGTTAGGTAATGTCTGGCTGAAGACGTTAAACTTAGCGCTTATTGGGAGGCAACTCAAGGGTTTAAAGTCTACATCACTCAACTTCCATATAGAATCCTATGTTTTCAAACATTGGGGACAATGTTTCATTCAAGTTGGGGGGGCGTAGATCACTAGAGATTTTGAATTTTCTTGAGTTTAAAAAAAAAAAATTTTGAAAAAATTGTTTGAAAAAAAAATTGAGAAAAGAAAGAAAAAAGAAAAAGAGTTTTAAAGTAGAGTTCCCTTACTGTGATGAGAACTGGATGTTTAGAATTTAGTAAATATACTGTTTCCACCTCTTAATGGGAATGCATATGATTAGTTTTGCATATCATTCATGTGTTGAAGCATTTTATGAAAGTTAATTCTGAGAAACCATTTACACACAACACATAATCAAGACTAATATAGAGGTATGACTTAGAGACCCTGAGGAAAACCATCGGAAACCTATAGCCTAGTGAGAGTTTGAGACTATCTTCTTTGAGAGGGTTATAAGTAATTCCATAATTTCTTCAGTGTACATACATTAGTGTGATCCTGTTATCATTGTTTTGGTTAAACATCAAGAATAAATAGGAGTAATAGCTTTAATTCTAAAAATTTATTGAATCTGATAGGCTTTAGGAAACCTAGGAAATGATATAGGCCATCCTTGCTCAACCCAGATACATAAAGCCTACCTAATATAATATACCACTAGTTAGCCTTTTGAGCTTGTTATTAAGCCTTTTCTTTCTTAAACCCATTCAGCTTAACCCAGAATAAGGCAAAATAAATAACCACCACCCATCTTCAAAATGAGTAGAGTATGAAAAGTTCAAAAATAAGACAAAAAGTAAAAGAAGTGAGAAAAAAATTAGCTGTCTTTCTTCCAAAGAAGAAAAAGAGAAAGAAAAAAAAAAAGACCAAAATCTGAAAGAGAAATTCACTTCAAGTACAAACCAAAAAGAAACATTGTCCTAGTAGATATTCATTAAAGACATCTACTCAATTTTGACCCTTTGAATTTTGTATACCTTTCTTTTCTAAACCTGTCCTAAGCCTACATTTCATCCTAGTTAAAGTCCTATTGATCTTAGGTGGACATAACCTTAAAGAGGAGATAAAAAATTAAAAAAAAGAATTAAAGTAAAAGACCCTTAATATTCTTGGTGTTAACATCCACTCTTATGGATCACTTTCCTTTGTCTCATAAGCATTGAAAATAATTATGTGAACCATCAGCTTGTTAGATTCAGTCACATAATGAGAGAAATATGTTTAACCCCTTATCTGAGAGTTTTATTTCTGAGCGTATACCTATGATGATTTGAGGTCAAGCATATTTCCAATGGAATGTAAGCATATCTAATTAGAAGTCAAGATTTATGTGGCTGTACACACACACATGCACTCTGAGAAATAGCTCAAATAAAATGTCTTTAATATGTGTATGGTGTGTAAAATTGTCAAATCCTCTTCATTAAGTTGTGAAAAACTAGTCACCTTGCTAATGAATGAGGATTCTCTACAATAAAATAGGGAACTTGACTTTACTGAATTTTGTGGGTATATTCACTACAAACCCTCACAAGGCCTAACTCGTCCACTAAGGGTAACCTAGGGGTTCAAGGGCTTGTTGCATGCGTTAAATGCAATCGTGAGTACCTACGAAAGTGGCACCTTATACCAGTTTTGTATAAAATAGTTGTCTACATATTTTGCTTGGGACTAGCAAAATGCTAGTTGGGGGTGTGTTAAGTGTTTAATTTTAGCTAAAAGACCTGTAGTTTAGCATTCAATTATATAATCTAACCGTCCAAATTGCAAAATTTAACTTGATTGACCATCCAAAACTTAATTTTCTCAAAATCAATGGTTAGATGATTATTAGACCTATTAAAGGATCAATGTATAGTTTTGATGATTCTAATTTAGTCTTTTATTTTGCAGCTCAAATAAAGGAGGGTTGGATGGATCAGGTCTAATTTCAATGGCACAGATCAAGTGAAGAATCCTAATGGAAGAGGAGTTCCTAAGGAAGAAGAGGCCTAATGGAGGAAGAAATCTAATTGGAAGAGAAGAAAGTTTCCCAATATGACTCTAACTCTTCAAGGATAGAGTTTGAGGAAGAGTAGGAGAGGGGAAAAAAAAAATTATAAATAGGGGGAACCATATGGAGAGTGGGAGTTTTGTCCTTATGTTGTTTCTCATTCACATTTTCTTCTTTAAGAGTTTGGGAGTTGGAAGTTCTAATATGTTTTACATTGCTTTCTTTTCTATATTTCCAAATTAGGTTGTTTGCATCGTATTTTTTTTCTCCTTCGTCCACATACATTCAGTCTCTTAGCAATTCTCTATTGTTACTGTCTGTCTTTCCCCATCGTGTGCATCTTTCCACCTCTCTCTTGTAATCTCCACATTCACCTCTTCTCCATCTCAAGCTTCCCATTTCCACCGCACCCATCTCTACTTCAATCCATCTACTTCACCACATCAACCCAAAACCCAGATCCATCCTCATCACCCACTTTCCCTTGTTTGCCTAACTCCTAATCCATCGCACCACCTTTTCCCCCTCATCTGTTATGCCCGCATAAACCTAGGTAGCCGACGTTAGCTACATCAGGACCTAGATGATGCCTAGAAAAGGCATTGTTTTTCCTCTTTAGACGAGCATCTAAGCCCAGATCAAAATCACTGGAAAACGCCCATAGTACAAAGATCTTCCACTATCCAAGAGCAAGACAAGGCAATTCCAGCCTGACCGTGCGACGCCCATCTACATCGCCGTCTGACCAATTTGACCAGTCTAGAAAAGACGATTTCCTCCAATTCTGGCGTTGATCACCACAGGATCCGGCATTTTTCTCTTCACTGGACGGTGAAGAGAAGGAAACACGATGCCTAGAAAAGGCATCGTTTTTCCTCTTCAAACGAGCATCTAAGCCCAGATCAAAATCACTGGAAAACGCCCATAGTACGAAGATCTTCCACTATCCAAGAGCAAGACAAGGCGATTCCAGCCTGACCGTGCGACGCCCATCTACATCGCCGTCTGACTAATTTGACCAGTCTGGAAAAGACGATTTCCTCCTATTCTGGCTTTGATCACCACAGGATCCGGCATTTTTCTCTTCACTGGACGGTGAAGAGAAGGAAACCCAAATTGAGTTTTCCTCCTGCATTCCTTTCCTTTTCTTTTCTCCTCTAGCTCCATCTCCTTCTCCACCGGTCTTCTTCTTCGTGGGGTTTTGTCTGGTTTTTGTTAAAAATTAGATTTTTAATAAAATCCCATTTTTTCCCTTCATCTTTAAATGCAATTACATTTTTGGACTTTTTAGTTAATTACATCTGCGTCCTCTGTTTATTTACATCTGTATCCCCATTTTATTTACATATGCGTCCCTATTCCATTTAAGCTTTATTTTATCCATCTTTTGACAGTGTTATCCAGGGACAATGCTATCCGCGGATAGTGTAATTCAGGGATGTTTGATTAGTTTTATTTTATGTTTTCTGGAATTGAAAGTTATGTAAAGTGTATCATTTGAATAAATCTGAATAATTAGGTTAGTTTTGTTATTTTCTTTAAGTTTTAAATAATTAAATTTTATTAAAAACTCCACTTAAAGCGAGTCCCTATGGTTCGACCTAGCTATACTACAATAGCCCGTGCACTTGCGGAAAACATCAACAAAAAAAAAAAAACTAAGAATTTGTCAGTCCAAACGCCATAACTAAGAATTCATAATGATCATAACGAGTTCTGAATGCCATTTTAGAAATAAATTCTTCTCAAATCCTCAATTGATGATATCCTAACCTCAAATTTCTCTTAGAGAAAATAGTTACAGACTATAGCTGATCAAAAAGGTCATCAATCCCGAGCAAGGGATACTTATTCTTCATCCTAAAACTATTTAACATTTAGTAGTTGATACACAGTCGCATTGATGCATCTTTCTACTTAACAAAAAGAATAGGTGCCCCCCAAGGTGAAACAGTGGGTGTAAAAAACCCTTGTCTAGTAACTCTTGCAACTATGTTTTTAATTCCTTTAATTCTATTGGAGCCATCTGATATGGTGCCTTAGAAATAGG
Source organism: Warburgia ugandensis (assembly GCA_035236585.1). NCBI lineage: Eukaryota > Viridiplantae > Streptophyta > Magnoliopsida > Canellales > Canellaceae > Warburgia > Warburgia ugandensis. Next base: position 39,889,393 of record CP141137.1, read on the forward strand.
TGTTATACCTAGCATAAGTTCGATGACAAAATCAATCTCTCTCCTAGATGGTAATCCCGGAAGTTCTTTAGGAAACATATCCTCAAATTCTCTAACAACTTCCAACTCCTTAAGTTTAGGTTATTTGGCCTCTAGTGCTACTACACTTGCCAAAAAGGCCTAAAATCCCTTTGAGATGTGCCTGGCTGTCTTCATGGTTGAAATAATGCAAGTACCATCTGTGTCCTATCTTCCTTTGAATGAAACTATTGTTTGTCCTGGAAGATAGAACATGACCTTCTTTTTGCCACAGTCTACTATCACCCAATTTGTTACTAGCCAATCCATTCCTAATATGACATCAAAATCCATCATATTGAGTAGAATGAGGTCATCCTTCCTAGTAAACTCATGAGTACTAATCAATTCACTTACTAGTGTAGCTATATCCAAGCCATATCGCAAACTATGTATAGTCAAACACACACAAGATGCAAAAATGTTAGAGATAAATGAATGTGTGGAACATGGATCAAAGAAAACCTTAGCATATCTGTTTGAAATTAAAATAATACCTTCACTTATTTCATATGAGGCCCTAGTCAGTTCAGAGGTGATAGTGAATATACGTCCCTGACTTCAAGGCACATTTTTTGTCCTGGTCCACTACTTGTCTATCTCCTGGGACACTCACTCATGAAGTGTCCTTGTTCATCACATCTATAACATCGTATTAGCGGTCTTTACTGTCCTAATCTAAATAAAAGTGAACTAGGTTGATAACCTTTTACATCTAGAACACTGTCTCCTATTTAGCCTTTTGCTTTGTTTAATAGTGTGGCGACCCAGGTTTTTATAACACATTTTATAATACATTTTGTAAAGATAGGGCCCTTAGAGTAAAAATTTTTCGCAAACCAAAGCAGCGGAAATTCTTTTCTTTAGAATTTGTTTTGTAAAACCTAAGTCACCACTTCATACATAACATAAGTAGAATTTTGTATAAGATAAAATTCCATTGAAGGAATATACTTTTATTAAACTTCAGGATCCATCCAGTGGTTCACAGTACACAGCCCATTTTATCCTTACAATACTTGTCCAAATATACAATCCAAATTACAAAGTTCAAAATTCAATACATGTTCTAATACAATGTTTCAAGGGATATACCCTGATTACTTATTCTTCAATTGTTCTTCAAATCTTGAGCTCCTAAGTCTCCTTTCTACGACCGAGATATTGTAAACATTCGAACATTTACAATATCTCAAAGAAGCTATGCTTGGTAGGGGATAAGAATGTAAGTTATTGAGTATAATCTCAATATTCAAGTATCCCATAATTGCTCTATCATAAACACATTCATTAATAACTATTAGTTATAAGGACATCTCATTTCCTTGTCATTTGTGTTCACCTTTATACATACATATTGTATAAGGACAAATCCATTAAAAATGTAAAAATAATCAAGCATCATTTCTATACAAAGCTGATCAACTCTTTTCATTATAAGAGATTTGTATCTCACCACATTATACAGGAATTTCCTTCTTGGGAAAAAATATTGGTAATATACAATTACCCGACATTTCATCATATCATCCCTTAAGGCATTTCACTATGCCAATTTCATATGCTTCATAGTGCAAAATAATCAAGGACTACTATGCTTGCGCCTAATCAGACAACCGGATAAGCTGCTCAATAATCCACTTATACCATTCTCGTTGGAAATTACAATATCCATGTCCATATGGGAGGACCATGGCTATCACAAAGTTGGTGGCCTTCCCATAATTGCCCCACCCGACTTTTAGCCTTTCTTAGGCTTGGTGTTCAATATCATCAAGTTTCAAAGAGTGGGTGGCCAAACCCTCTTAACTCTCCTAGCATAGCATCCCCAGGCTTATGCCTGTTTAAAACAAAACCACAAGCCTCCAAGCTTATATGTAAATTAATACTTATACATATCAGACTATCTCTGTTTATCTAGGACTGGAATATTTTCTCCTTTCCTATTCACTTAGGGTTGTTCTCAATTCTCAACTTGACCATTTAATACTTATTTTCCTCATCATTTGGTTGGATCATATTTCAATTTGAGGTATTTACCTTAATATATTGGTATCATACATGTCAATACTTCAAAACATAAGATCATGTATCTTCATGTAAAGGCATTCTTAATAATCCACCTACCTCAATAAGGTATTCTTACTCCTTGAAATCTGCCATAGTCTCGATCAACATATATCTGACAAATCATATATATAATGTCATTTTTCTAATCAAGGGTACATACTACATGGTCTTTTGATCATCCTTATGTAGGATGATCTGAATCTTTCTTCCTTGAATATCCTATATCCATGGGTTTAATATCATCTATACAAATACTATCTATATCATACATAACAATCTAATTTACATAGATGTTTCTTTTTCCTTATTGTTTTTGATCATACAAGATCTCATCTTGTTTGATCATCCTTATCTCACTTACTATTTTTATTAGGGTTAGATAATTTGCTATCTTTTTATGTTCTTATTATTATTCAACCACTTAGTGTCTTACTTGGTTGAAGATAATTTATTTCTTCCTATCACTAGACAACTCCTTATTTCAGGATGACCAAGATTATCAGCTTAAAGTCTGCTCAAAAAGTGGTTAATACAACCCTCATGTAAGGAGGCGTTTAGACCTTTCTTACGTCAATGGGAGGTGAGGGAAAAGCACTTGGCTCTTGTATACCCCCTATAACCACAATGTTCAGAGTCCACTAGAGTGGTACTAGCTCAACCTTTGACAAGGTTCCTATGAGCTCTTTACCTTAAGTCCCTTCTCTAATTGATTTTAATTAATTTCCATGGATATGCACAATGTCATCCATGGATGTTCATTATTTTCCTATTTTGGGCCAAGGAAATGATAAATCATTCCTTATATTGTCCTACTAACTATAGCCCTTACTAAGTCAAAATCATTCATTCATCTTAGTTGTCCATGAATTTCTATATTTTATTAGTTTACATTTTGGTGATTTATGCTTCTTATATCTTAACAATTCTTAACAATTGAATTAAATATGACAATAAGTAAATCATCAACTTGAAAGCATAAATCAAATATAAATTTAACAACTATATACTAACATTCTTCCTATGAATATAACATAAGCTAGTGAAATAAAACTAACATGATCCTAAGTTATGAAACACATCTTCTATCATAATGAAATCATATTTAAATCCTAATTTACACTAACATGATCCTAAGATAATCAAATCTACTAACAAATTACTCATTTAGGGCATAGCATACTAAAATTTAAAGATTACACTATCATGCTTTCTAACTTAGAACATAAATCACATTTACACTTCTATATCCAATAAAAGACAATTAAAACTTAAAACATAAATCACATTTAAACTTATATATCCAATAAAAGACAATTAAACTAATTTTATTAAGATTATTATAAACCTTTAAATATGATCCAACCATTAGATCTTAGGTGTTTTCCTTTAGATTAAGGGTTTTAATTACCTTTAGGGCTTTTAATCCATTAAGATCCAAAAATCATATCCACTTGATTTTGTCACATTTCATCCATGATCTAACTGGATTCCATCATCATATCACCCCTTTAATCCATCCCAAGGATCTGATCATACTTGATCTCATTGATCAAGTGGGTCCCTTTGTATATTTTTATTTTTATTTTAGGGTTTTTCTAACATAAAGGGTAGATCCCTTATTTTATCCAAGATCTGTCCAAATTAACCATATATATTACTTTATTATATTATTATATCATCACTAAAATAAATTTTCAAGATCTGATCACCTCAGATCTTGAAGATCTTAGAAATTGGACACTTATTTCCAAAATATAGAAAAATACAGAAAAATACAGAAATAAATTTTATAAATATTATGAATTCATTAGAAACTAGACATTATAAGCTTTCCATAGCTTCTTTCTTATCTCAATTTGGAGTTCATATGACTCCACACTCTTAAATTGAAGTTTTCAGCCATTACTAGGGTCTAGATTTGATCTGGGCCCACTAGAATAATCTCTCTCAATTGAGGGTCCAAACCTTGTTAGATTTTCTTGAAAATTGTATCCTAGGGGTTTTTAACCCTCCTGGATTGATTGGAAAGCTCAGAATTTCAATCTGAGCTCTCTATCACCATAATTTAAAGGGGCTGGTATTTACTTTATTTTTACCATTTTTCATTCAAATTAAATTACAGAAAAATAAAAATTATACTAAAACATAATAAATATGAATGGGAAGTAATTCCACCTACCTGATTGGAGAAAAACAATATAATTTCTGCCCAATTTGAGAGAATTACCTATTGATGATAATATAGCCCGATTATCCACCTTTTGTGATTTTCTCGTTGTTGGAACCGTTGGGTCTTGTAATTGATTTGGGGATTTTGTATATACTATAGTATAGGATGTTATGGACGGTGAAATTGATGAGATTCTTCCTGGAACGGAGTGCCTAATTGAATTTAGGTCTCTTGTTCCAATTAGAAAGAGGAGAGAGAAATAAGGAAAAGAGAGTTTGGGGAGGGATGAAGGGGAATTTGGGGCTGAAATTCCAGGGAAGGTTTGGAAATTTCGTGGTTAAGGTTGCGAAAATTTTTGGAAATTTTGGGACATATTTATAGCCAAATTTGAATTTTTTATCATTTCTTTTGATAAGATATTTTATTACTTTAGAATTTTTAATTACTAATGCATTCTCCACTCCCACTACAATCTCCACTACAATCTCCACTACAATCTCCACTACCATCAATAATGCATTGAGCAATTATTGGTGCTTCTAGAACCTTGGCCCACTTTGTGGGCCCCACTTTTATGTGAAAAGACCTTTTGCCCTTTTAACTCTAAAATTGGAGAATAATAGGCAATATTTGTCCGAACTCAGAATCGAGCGTACTTAGTGGCGTTGGAATCGTATTTCTAAGTACTTCATGAATATTGAGGTCTTATTTCTTGGATATGGGATATGGGTAAAATTACCATTTTACCCCCAAATGGAAAAATTAAGGAATTTTCATTTTAACTCAGAATTGAACGTACTTAATGTTGTTACGATCAGTTTTCCAAGTACATCCATAATTTCTATTTTTTTAATTTATAATATAATCTCTATAAAAAGAGAATTTTCAATAACCTAATATTCCAGCCCAGAATTTCTAAAAATTCAAACTTTATTAATTTTCCTTAATAATTTACAAAAATTCGGGGTCATTACAAATAGCCTGTGGTCCCTAGTATCTGTGTGGTCCCCATGAAGAAGAAGAAGAAGAAGGGGAGCTTAACCCTACCTGAGCATCCTAGGACAGTTCTGTATTTCTCCTTATCTCTTTGTTTTGCTTGATTCTGAAAGAATTCTTCCTCTAAAATAGAGGTCATTTCTACTGCTCTTGCTATAGTAGTAGGCTGTGTTCCTATAACTTTAGTCCTCAACCTCAAGTGTAAACCTTGAACAAATCTTTCTACTACTTTCTTCTTTAAGGTGCAAAATATCTTGTGCAAACCTTCTCAACTGAAAGAACTTATTCTCATACTATAACATTGTAAGATCTCCTTATTACAAATTTAGAATTTCTCTTTCCATTCTTGCCTGCACATGAGGAGAAAGTATTTATCATAAAATATTTTCTTAAAATCTGTAATCTAGTGGAGTGAGGAAAATATGTCATGTGTGATGTTTACCACTAGAAAGTGCCTCTCCTATGAAGATAAAAGTTGCAATCTTCACCTTCTTCTCTTCTGGAATTTCCATGGCTTCAAAGGCTTTCTCAAACTAGTATATCTATTCCTTTGCTGCCTCTAGTTCACCTTTTTTAGAAAATGCTGGAACCATTCTTTGAAATCATTCTAACAATTTATCTATATTAGTGGCACTACCTCCAGAGCTACCCTCACTAGCAGTTGATGTAGGAAAGTTCAATATAGATGAAACTTGAACTTGAGCATGTTGTTGTTGCATATACTATTTAAAGTTTTACATCATCTGTGTCATGAAATTTACCATATGATCCTTTTGTTCTTGGATATCAGTGGAAGAACCAGCAAACCCTGCAATCTCTTTCCTTGGAAACATATGTTTTTACAGTCCACAATATATATATATATATATATATATATGCATAGACACACACACACACACACATGAGTCACTTTCTTAACTCATATCTAAACAATCACCACTTACTTATTGATTGTTTAAACTCTTGACACGTAGGACTGGCTGTAAAAGGAACAATTGGCCTCTGATACCCACTATGAAAACCCAGGTTTTTATAATAATTTTTAAGAATATTTTTTAAAGGTGGGATCCTTATTTTAATATTTATTTTAGAAAGAAAATAGCAAAAGCATTTTTCTTTGAAAAGACCTTTTAAAGAACCCCTAATGTCATCTAACTAATCAAAACACCTTCATGAGTTCTAAGATCATGTGTTTTTACATTCAAAATATAACAAGTCAAAACATATCATTTTCCAACATTATGTTTAGTTACAGCCCACAATCCAATATGCATTAAACATATTTATACATTTCTAAACCAATTATCACAATTACTTAACTACTCCAGTCATCTCACAATATCTATAAAATGTACTGATCATACATACATCATTACTACTCTCTTTGATTATTCATGGCACTTGGTCTCAACACTATTGCCTTTCTCTTCTTCACATTTATCTATGGAATCGGTGGGTGAGTTTAGGGGAATATACTTAGTAGGTAAAACTAAGATCACAAATATAAATTAATGTGAATTTGCATCCATGCACTTATGCACACAATGAAACATCCTTAGGTGTGATTCCTAAGGTTTATCAATATAAATTTATAATGCACCATTTGCATACTTTTCTAGCATTCCATTAGAGATTTCAGTTCAGTCTAGTATAATGTAAGTGTAAGAATAATCTGATATGTCAACATCAAAAGAATCCTCGCTAAACATGTGCACAAAATCGACAATAAAATAATTAAGCATTAAAATCTCAATTTAATTACAACTAAGAAAATTCTTATCAGTTTATGTCAAACATATCAGTTCTTAACATACAAATATAAATATATCAACTCTCAAATCATCCAAGGCATAGTCATGCCTAGTGGCTAGGGTATCTATGTCCCTATCACGAGCGTGGTGCCTAAAATCAACCTGCAGCAACTGCCCTATAATGGGATACCACAACATTACAAAACTGTCAATCGTGGAACACTATAGTAAAAGGAATACATGGGTCACCATGTTGTGGAAACTAACTAATAGTGGGACATTGCATGCTCAAACATTGAGCCAACTGCGTGAAACTTGTTACCATCTCGCATGGGAGGAGAATAGATCATGCAGTGTAGCCTTCCCATGATGCCACACTCGAAATTTAACCACATGGGTTTGGTCTCGAAATACCAACTTTTGGGAGGTGGGTGGTCATCCCTATAACCCTTTTATCATAATGTCCACTAGTTCAAAGTGTTTGTCTAAAATAAATTCTCAACAAATCAATGCATGAAAATCTAAGTACAAATGTACCTTTGAGAACTATTAGTCACCAACTCACCACATAATTAGATCTTGATCATGGTCTAAATTACTAATTTTTCATTTAATATGAACGAGATGTCAATTATAAATAATGCATGAAATTTAGCTAGAAAATCATCTCGTGATATGCATTTACCATTTCAAGTATAATCATAACATCCCTTTAATTTTATGAAAAATTTGAGAAAGTTTCCCGTGTTTATAGGACAGTGTCCCTATAACCTATATGATGTGATTCACTTGATAATCATAGTTTCATATTTAAATAAAAATGTAGACTTTGTCTCTTAACAATCTCATTCACAATTAATATAAGAATGTTAACATAATTTAAATTATAAAAATTCTATATTTTACAGCCTTAAATTGAGTCATCAACTACAATTTAAATGTAGTAATTTCATGTATTTAAAAACTAATGCATAAATATAATTAATATGAAAAATTAGTAATCTTAGAATTTACCCACCTTGATCTAACAGTTCAGATTTACCGAGATCAATCATTAATCAGTTTGGAGTTTAATCGATGAGTAGTAATCACCTACCAGAGCTTTAATTTTCAATTAAGCACCAAAATGAGAAATATGGAATAAGTGTCACTTCTTGATCACGTATTTACATACTAAGATCCTAATTTGAATGGTCAAATCATCGTTGATCTACTGTTCAACCTTAGATTAGATACACTTCTAGGCCCAAATTATAAAGATCTAAGCACTCCAGTGCTTAGATCTAAAATTTAAAGTCCAATCAGCTTTTACACACTTAAAAAGATTTTCACTAATTGTTTTTAACCTAAATTATCCTTAACATGCAATTATTATCTTTAGATTCATAGATCTATAGTATGATCATGTTTTCAATGGCTAGATTAGTAGATCAAGCACCACTTGTGCACAGTGTTCAGATAAAAAATTCAAGACCTAGATGATTTCTAATTGGATTTTGTTAAAATGGATGCGTAACTCATTCAGTAAAGATTCCAACCATATAAATTTCTAAATTTTATCCTCGCCAAAATCCGATCACCATTGCTAGAGAAGATGACTGGAAAATGATCATCGTTGGTGACTATTATATAATATTGAAAAATGCAAATTTTCACAAAATTAATTCATGGGTCTTGTAGATCCTGATTTTACCTTCACTCCTATGAAATTTAGAGTGATTTTGTCAATGTTAGATGCCAAAAAATAGGGAGAACCCAACAAAACCCTTAGTTGAGTTTTGTGTTGTTGATGGCAATGGGAGGAAAATGAAGGTGAGAGAGATAGAGTGAAAGAGAAAAGAGGGAAAGGAGAGGGAAAAGGCTATGCGGGGGTGGGTTCTTACCTGTGTTGGTGACAATCACTAGTGGTGATACCGAGGCCGACTATCAGAGGAAGAGAGAGAGAGAGAGAGAGAGAGAGAGAGAGAGAGAGAGAGAGAGAGAGAGAGAGAGAGAGAGAGAGAGAGAGAGAAGGGATGCGATGAGAGAGAAAGATGGTGAAAGGGGAGAGGAGAAATTAGGGAGAGGGAGATATAGGGTGTTCTTTGGCCTCTTCCCTATGTGATAGACAGCCAGAAGTAGAGTTCCACACGTCGAGCTACTCCCGGTTAGCTATCACATGGGGTTCATCTATTGAGAGGGGGTGCCATTATCAATTTGGCCCCCTTTGTTATTTAGTGAAATCTTAGGTTTTTTATGTTTCTGACCTCTATGTCATGCAAATTTAGTGTCATTGAAAAGCTCTCATTGCATACATTCTAATTTTTGAGGTTTTGAAGTCAAATTTGAAGTTTTTAGAAATTTTACTTTTACGGATTTCAATTTCAAAGAAATGCGATTCTTTAGTCCACTTCAATTTAACCAATGATAAAATATAAGGTTATTAAACATCCACCAGTGACATTCAGGCACACCCCCTCTCTTTTTCTTCCCTTCATGCCAACCAGATTGGTTTTTCTAGTCGACATAATTCAATTGGAGAAAATTGACATGGCTAAAAAAACCCATTATAAGGACAATTTGAATGGATGATCTAAGCCGTCCATTGGATTCCTTGTGACGACCCAGGTTTTCAAATGAAATTTTAAATACAAACTAATTTCTAATGCAAGATCAATCCAATTTGAAATAATTTTTGTCAAATAGTGCAATGTAGCAAAAAATCTTTTCTTTCAAATTCACTTTGAAACACCCCGAGTGTCATTTTTCTTTTATCAAAAACAAGGATTCTCAGTGAAATAAGCGCTCATTTCTACCAAAAATCTAGCAAAGTTTCCTCTGTTTTTCGGACATATGACATTTAACGCATGTCATTGCGAAGTACCTGATAAACATTGTTGACAATTTTAAAATATAAATGGAGACTCTGTCTCCTTTTCATAAATCTAACAAAACAAAAATAGTTTACCTTAAAACAACACACCCAGAACCTCCACAGCACAACTCAGTCACATTATTCTTCCAAATTCACATAATTACATACAATGCAATCTCTTTCTCATTTCTAATATGACAACTTCAACTCAAAGACCAATTTTTATACATGTCCTCTTCCCAAGCTTCTGTTGGCGTGCTCCTGTCAGTAAGCAGCTCCTATTCCTTGAGTGTCCTTTGTTCTACAATACTGTCAACATGCCAAACCTGCTACTATTCTCTGTATATGAGGCATTGCAAACCACAGCAATCGCTTGTGTAGGTGGAGTAAGATGCAATATTTTATATAAATAGAAATCATGATAATTATATATAGATCAATTTAGCAATGCTGAATCATGCAAACAACAATTCAATTATCATTTAACTTGAAATCATTTAACATTATCAAAATCATGAATCCATGCCAAGATGGAAGAAATACCAATGCATCAGTACAAAACACATTCTTTGAAAAGCAAAGTATGCAATCACATGTCAAACTTACAAGTCATTTACATTTCCTGATACCAGTCTTCACTCTTACGAGCCATTTCACATATCAAATGCCAACGCGTCATTGTGTGTATCAAGTACACAGCAACAATATTATCCTCTTTAGCATAGTGAGTTAAACCCAAAGACACACCAAACTCAAAGACACACCTCAAGGCTTTACTCCTAAGAGACTGGTAGCTCGTCCAACCAGGAACCGATAGCTCGTCCAGCCCGAAGGCCCGCCCACATCATAATCACTCCATGGCCTGCCCACATCATAACAACCTCTCAGAATGTGTCAAACTCCCCAAACAATGGGGTTACATCCCAGGGATCGGTAGCTTGTCCAGCCCGAAGGCCCGCCCACATCATAATGACTCCGTGGCCCGCCCACATCATAACGACCCCTTAGAACGTGTCAAGCTCCCCAAACAACGGGGCTAAATCTCAGGGACCGGTAGCTCGTCTAGCCCGAAGGCCCGCCCACATCATAACGACCCCTTTCGCTCTTATGAGCCACTTCACAATTTTCTGGTATCAGTCTTATATTTTCTCACACTTGGTTTACAATAATGCATAGATTATGCATAAACCGTTTATTCATGATTCAATTTCAACATGCACATTCATCTTATCTTTCATATAAACATAAAAGATTCATTTCAATACTTGAAATTCATACACACTTGCAGATATAGCGAAAATCATAGCAATCTCAATTCCACCTACCTTAATTAGAGATCTTCTAATTCACTGGCACGAGTACTTCATTCAGTTCGTGTACGTGATCCTTATCAGTCACCTCTGTAACAATACAAACACATGTTCATTTATACAATTCTAGGACTTCTCCTCCTAACACTATTTGGCATAAGGCAAAGTGACAGTGTTCATTACTGTGCAAAAGTTGTTTCATTAGCTATTGGTTGATAGCTAATGTAATGGCAAACACTTACTGGATTTCCAATCCATGCCAGTAGCCTTGGATTGGCTATTCACTACTCTTCTTAAGTGACTGTAAGTCACTTTCATTGTTCAATGGTCTGAACTCATGATTCATATCTAGATCAACTCTTGGGTTGGAGCTAAATGTTATTTTTCATACTTTATATCATATCTCAACTAATTTAGGGTTCAGAAATCCATCTATGACCTTAAATCATTCATCTAACATCATAAGGTGTCTGTTTAAATAGTGACAGATCGGACGGCTTAGATTATCCAATCTATTTCACTTCCAATTCACATCATTTTAATCATTCTATCATTTTTTATGATGAAGAACTCATCTGTGGTGTCTGATCGTTGATCAAACATTACGAAGTTACTATGTGAATAGTACCCGATCGGACGACTGAGATTGTTTGATTGGTTTTCAGCCTAGATCTGATGTTTTTTGTGTGATCCAAGCTACATCATGCCCTAAATTACTTATCCCTAAGCTTTAATTTGAAAATGGATAGTTGGATTACCCACAAGACCTAGATCTACAATGGTGCGTATTTAGTGGAAATCTCAAAATCAAGAATAGTGTTTTGTAGATCTTACCTTCTAGATACATTTTCATGCATTTTCCACCATTGGATCGGCTAGATTGGCTCAGATCAGTCGTAAAGCCTCCAATCTTCACTGTGCGACATTCCCCTCTTCAATCAACAGTCAAGATCACGTCGAATCCCCCAATAACCTTAGGGGTTTTGCTCGTCTCGTCATGTTGGACAACATGATTGGTCGGATCATTGATCCGAGCCAGCATCGTCTCCGGCGACGGCCTGAATCTCCGACTGCCCAAAAACCCCATCTTCTCTTTTTTTTTGCCGGCGTGCCATTAACTCTAATAGATCAGCCCCCTCTTCTCCTTCTCTTTCTTCCTTCTCCTCCTCTTCTCTCCTCTCTTCTTTTTCCCTTCTCTCCTTCTCTCCCCATTTCTCCCTCCCGTCGGTCTTCTGTGGGTGTTTGTTTTTGGGAACAGACCTTATGGTCTGTTTAAACGGGGTGGGGTGCCCGTATCAAATACGACCCCCCCCTATTTAAGGCAATTTCTTTTCTTTCTTTTTTTTGAAATGTTACATTCCTAAACCCTCAAAACTCTAGGAACAATGAACATCATACAAATATAAGCAATCTAGGTCATCGATCCAAAGGAAAAAGAACAAATAGTCCTAGTACATCATCCCCACTGGACAAGTACATCATCCCCGCGCATGTCATTTGTGTGTGTCTTAGTGACAAAGATGCACCCACATGTGTCTTTGTGACTATGACACACCCAGATGCGGTGTCCTTGGTGATGTCGTTTTGTGTCATTCTCAATCTAGATTTTGATCTGGATCATTAAAACTAACCTAAAATTGAAAACCTCCAATTCTTGAGGCTATATGAATATGATTTTTGATCTGAAACATTCGTTGGATTCATCTCACCAATGCATACCTAAATTTGGATGAAAACTCAGATCTAACCACAATTTAACTTGATTAAAACCTAGAAATCATTGGATGACCTAGATTGGCTAGATTAGAGGATTATTATGCCTTGAAAATTGATCAATTAGATTATCTAACAAGTAACTTGAGGGATTTAACAGTCAGATCACACAATTTGACTTGGATTATTATCCAAACCATTTAATGAGATAAGAACCATAGGTTTGACTAATCAGAGAATGATAAAACTATCAAATCAATAGATTGACTATTAGTACACTTTGGAGCTTAAGAAACACTGTCATTATGATGGATTGAGGCATATGAGGATGTTTAGAATGATCTAATTGTTGGATCGTCCCAAAGACTATCGATTAAGTAAGATTGGACTTTAGAAGCCATCAAAACTATTGATCTGATAGATCAAGATCATATCAGACTATCTGATTGTTGGATTGATGATGGAAATAGAAGAAAGACTAGTGATAAGACATTGATCATTGTGGATTGTGGAAAATTGAATGATCTGGACCATCAATTTGCAACCTACACCCAAGATAAAAAATTAGATAAAAGATTAAGGGAAATCAGACTTTAACTAGTGATGAATAAATAAATCACGCAGATTAAGGAGAATTTGGAGCGATATGAGTAGAAATGAAGAATGTTGAACGATAAGTGATGGATTATGTTATGCGTGACTTGGTCATGTGCATTAGATCATGGTAATTGAGAAATGGCATGCCTGAGAGAGTTGGTTCTCACTGAGATAGGTGACAACACATGCAAAATTGGTATGAGTACTAATGACTGGATGTGAGAGTGTGCTGTGCACTTGCTGAGCATAAGTAGATTGTATACCCTTCTATTCATGACTTGTACTCATGTGTTTGATATGAATGATTTGCTTACACTTGCTACTTTCAAATTATGAGTTATGATTTATGCAATGTCATGCATGTCATGTTGATTTGACTTATGTGATTCTCATGATTTATGCAAATTCATATTTGCCATATTGTATTATGGTTTTGATGTGGATTATAAGTGGATGCTGTCATTGTTTATGAGACTTGGCCATTCAGTTTTCATACCATTATCACATCCATGAGTTTATTATGAGATCTCGCATTTTACCTGTGGAGGATCATTGAAGGCGGTAAGGACTAGCAGAGCATTTTTAGATGATCATACAGATGTACGTAGTTGATTTAGCATCATTTTGGACTTGTATATGGACTGCATATACTTATCTGTTCTCTTACACATATTTTAGACTTGTGGACTTGGTCTCATGAAGGATGTTGAGTTATGATGGACAGATATGACTTGCTATAATGGACAGATTATTACTTGTTATGTTGAGTCATGATGGGCAAATTATTATTTGTTATTTTTTATGTGGTTTTCATGGAGTCAGATATGACCTGTCTCATGTGATGTGTTGGTATTATTTCTGCCTGTTGCATTTGTCGCATTTTCTCCTGGATCATTTGACCCCTGAAGGTTTAAACCTACATATGCCATTCCTAACATGATGAATGGCTTTGATCTACAAAAATAGTTTGAATTCTAGTAAGCTTACATGCTCAAGGACCCGAAAAGAAATCCACACCCTTCTTTTCTTTATGTATGGTGAAACTTTATTTTGTGATTTAAGCAATTCATCATATTCAGAGGGCTTATATAGGCTACAGAAAAATTTTCATGCCCATTGGATACCTTAAGCCTATGTTTCTTAGAGGAAAAATAATGATCAACTATTTATGTTATGTTTTTACAAACATGCAAAAGAATTAGTTAAAACCATTCAAATGCTTTGAATTTTAGGGGGTTATACATGTTATAGGTAAGATATTTAATGCCCATTTAGGACTATATCCACAAGTTTTCGATTGTAGTTTGTGGTTAAAGTACAAGTGTAGTGTACCTTTTTGAATGATTTGAAGGGTCTATTGTACCCATCTTACAAAAGATGGGCAATGTTGCAAAACTCCTTTGGATGATCTTGCCATGGATGGCTTAGGTGGAATCATCCAAAATATGTGATGTTTGGGATAGAACTCATCTATGGCATGACCATTAAGATGAACGGTTTGGATTATAAAAAGGGTTGGTTCTTTAAGTAAAATCTATTACTATTATTATAAAAGACTAAAAGCATTGTCTTACCATGTGATCCCCTTAAAATTATAACCTTACAACGGATGATAAACTTACTATTTATCCTTATTTATTAAATAGTTTATTCCAATCATATCATAGGATCTTTATATTTTTATAAAAAGACGTCTTTGTGTCCACCTGTTTCACTTCTTGAAAGACTTAAACCATCCACAATTTTGCCTTCTCTGAGATGGATATTGAACCAAAATCTGATCCATCAACTACACACCAATCTTAGCCTTATCTTCAATAAACTATGCACAACAATACAGCTGAAGTACTAAGCACATGTGAAGCAAGTGCACAATACTAGTCATGTAAAGTAGGATCTCCCCAAAAACATTTCTTTTTGTCCAGAATGATTCATCCTCAAAGATGATGTGGCCTTCGAAGTTTTTGTGCTATAAATGGATGGATCAAAAGCCTTAAAATTTACACTTACAGAATGATTTTGCTTTTTCACAAATAGGTTTGCCACTGCCAAATCATCCTACTAAGTGTACTTGGCTTAGAGTAGAGAAAGGTGTACACACCACTTTTTCTTTGCATTCTAAATTTTTGTGTGGATTTAAGGCATTCATCATGATTAAAAGATCCAACATAGGTAACCCATGAGATGTATTTGGATAATCTTAACTACTTGTTTTATGTGTTTGCAAACATAATATTTTACTAAAAGAAACATAGGCTAAAAGCATCCAATGTGCATGAAATTGTACTTGTCTCCTATATATGCCATTCGTAACATGATGAATGGCTTTGATCTACAAAACTAGTTTGAGTGCCATTAAACTTTCTTACATGCTCAAGGACGTGTAAAGAAAGTCCACACCTTTCTTTTCATATATGGTGAAACTTTATTTTATAGATCTAATAAGTTCACCATATTGACAAGGGCTTAGATGGGCTAGAGATCAAATTTCATGCCCATTAGATGCCTTTAGCCTATGTATCTTAGAGGAAAAACTAATGACCAACTATTTCTATTAAGTTTTTCGAACAACCAAAAAAATTAGTTAGAACCGTCCAAATGCTTTGATTTTTAGTAGGTTATCTATTTTTGGTACTGCAAATATGGTGAACAGCTTATAGACATGTTTCCCGGTTCAACAATGCCAAAAAGTAAGGACTTGTACTTTTTCACAACGGAACTCCAATACTTCTAGTATGCATGGAAAAAGGAGGGGCGTGTACACTTTCCTCTACATCGTCTGCTCGTACCCGAACCCGAATCCTGAAAGAGGAAAAAAGAGAGGCCCGGTGGTTCAGGGTTCCCGACTAGACGAAGAATAGTTTCTTCGTGGTGGAAAACCATTCATGGAAATAGCATTACAAAATGCTGAGCAATTAGACATTTACGCTGGCCAACTCGAGAGAGATTTAGGAATGTAACATATATAATACAGAGCCCATCAGAATCATTATCCAAGAACACTTCAAATTCCATGGCTTTAACTATCAGCAATTCCTCATTTGTAAAGTCTGGAAGAGGAGGATTCTCGACGTTCGCACTTCTTCCTACGAAAACTACCAACATCAAACCATCTTTTCTTCGATTTCCAAAATCCCGTAGACAATTACCAATAGCCTTGTCGACTGGGTAAGTCCTTGTTACTCCTATAAACTCCACCTCTTCTTGGTTTGCTTTTGTTATTTGTTTTGATTTTAAGTTTTCACTTTTATTCACTCATTCATGGGCGAATAGTTACACCCCCCCCCCCCCTCTCTCTCTCTCATTTCTTTCTTTCTTTCTCTTATGTAGGAGAGTGCAGGAGGTTCTTCCAGCTGCTCTGGATTCTACTTCTAAGCCACCACCAGTTTTTGATGGAACTACAAGGTTGGATTATTGTACAATTTTCTTGTTGTAATTATTTGTACAATAATGGATTTTAATTATTTGATTTTGTCGATTTGTTTGTTAGTTTCTTGTGGAATTTTATTTGTAGTCTCTAGATGATATCTGTTGTGTATTTGTTGCTGGGTCTTTTTGAATTTGGTTCAAAGATTAGACTCTGACAACTTTATTATTGTTGCAAAAGTTTCCTTTTTGGGGTAGGCAATCTGGTTGCTTCTGATTATCTTTCTATTTGTTTGACCGTGTTTGTGAATTTTTATTCTTTTTAAAGGTTGTATATATCTTATACATGCCCTTTCGCACAGCGTGTGTGGATTGCAAGAAATTATAAGGTGTTTGTTCAGCTCTCTTCATGATTCTATTTTACTTATTTTCCTTTTCTGATCCCTGGAATCAAATCTTGTTGCTTCCTAACTGTGTTTTCTTTTCCAGGTTTGGAGGATATTTGTGTGCAATTATATTCAATGCTAAACAGCGTTTCATTTTGGACAAATTCATGCTTGTCTTTTTCTCTTTTGTGGAGAACAGGGATTGCAGGATATCATAAAACTGATTCCTATTGATTTACGAAGTAGACCTACTTGGTATAAGGAGAAGGTGTACCCTGCAAATAAGGTGATATGCTCAAGCAGATAATTCCCCTGAACTCCATTTGGTACTTAGAAAAGCTGATGGGCTTATTTTCTTTTCTCTACTATTGTTATAGTTTGTATAGATAGGATGACAGATAGATGCCACATAGGAATTCTTGAAACAATCTATTAGTAAAATATGGACCTAGAATCTATGACTGGCAAGGATCAATTTGAGTACCATCAATGATGTATGGGGAAAGCTAGCATAGCCATAAATAGTAGGATTTTAAACATAATGTATATGTTTCCAATCAGAACCCTGTTAAACTTTAACCAATGTACTAGTTAACTTGCCTGCAATTATCTTTTGAAACATTTCCATAGTAGCTATGAATAAAGCATCTTACCGCATTTGAGGTTTGTATCTAGTTTAGCTTTCTTAGAAGAGGAGCTTTGGTGCAACGGTTGATTGTCATTGAGTAATGTGTAGGTCAAGGGTTCGAGGCATGGAAACAACCTCTTGTAAAAATGCAAGGTAAGAGTGCATACTATATACTCTTTGTGGTCCGTTCCTCCCTCGGACCTTTCATACTCTGGAGCTTCATGCACCAGGCTGCCCTTTTTATCTAGTTTAGCTTTCTTCTAGTCCATGCCTTTGTTGCAAGATTAAGAACTTCATTCGCTGATTGGTATTACAATGAGATATGAGTATTTTGTGTTAATAACAAGCCAGTTATTTGCTTTTGTTCTTAGGTTGGGTACATAGCAGAAGTGTATCTTCTCTAATTTTCTCGCTCTTTTGCAATACTGATGGAGAAGCTCTATGAATCAAACTCAAGAACAAACTTTTGCTCCTTATAGTTGATGGGGTGCCACCTTTCCTTGTTTAATAAATCATACTAACCAATATCACTTTTTAGAAGCCCGACTTAGGACAAATGGGAAATGAAAGAGGAAACTTGATAAGGAAAAACAAGAAAAGTACATGTAACTATAAATTTTGAGTAGAGCAAGGTTTACAATCATTCAAAGAAACAAGAAAGTTTTTGACATTTTCATTTCTTAAACACAAAATGGTTCTAAGTCAGAAACATGGAAAAATATGCTGGGGGAGAGAGGGGAAGTATCTATATTTTGGTACATTTCAGGTGATGAGGTGATGACAATGAGAAATTTTTATGAAGTAGAAAGAAAATGGTGCTCTTGGTTTCCTATCTGTGTACTTCCTAGTTGCTTTTGAAATACAACTACCAATCTTAGGGTCAGCAAGTTGAAATACAACTGCCAATCTTAGGGTCAGCAAGTTGAAATACAACTGCCAATCTTAGGTCAGCAAGTTATGGTTGTCTATTTTACACCTATGATAGTAAAGTTCATTGTAGAGTGGTTTGTGATCTTTCCCATAACATACCAATCTCTCAACTCCTAGTGTTTCTTGCTTTTGTTTTCCTCTGCTTTGGTTTAATGTCACTTGAGAACAATTTGAGTGGACCAACCTTTGCTCCACATGTATTACTTCCTTTATTGCTCATATGAAGTCTCTTTTTGTCTCTGTATCCATTGCAGCAAATTGTTTTTGGTTCATGAAGTTATGAAAGTTATAGGTGTCTCCTAAGTGGTTTATTCAAGTTTGATTAAAAGCTCAAAAAATCTTCAAAGTTAGTGAATTGAAGAGTCTCATTAGAGTGTGGGTTTTTGAATTCCATTCGTCCTCATCATCAATATCATAAAAGCCTTATCCCGATTAGGGGTCAAGTACACGAATTTTGTTCCTCCATTTCCCTCTACCAAGTTTCATGGCTTCATGTAGTCCAAAAGTTTGTAAATATTTTCTCAACACTTTTATCCATGTCCTTCTGAGCCTTCTCCTTAACCTTTTAGAGCCTTCATCTTGGATCGACTCACTCCTTCTAATCAATACCATTCTCTGTCTCCATTAGATATGTCCAAACCATCCAAGTCTACTCTCATCATCTTGTTACCTATTGGTGCTACTCAGTTTCCTTTAGTGTTTTCATTTCTATTTTTTCTTGGCTTACAACGTACCTAGCTTAACTTTTTCATTTCGACTATGCTCATCCTATGTACATCTTGTTCATTAACTACCCAACACTCTGAACCATAGATGATGCCCAGCCTTACAGCCATCCTATAGAATTTTTCTTTCAGTTTGAGTGGCACCCACTAACCACACACAACTCTAGATACATATCTCCATTTGGTCTGATGCACTTGGATTCTCTGGGTACCATCCCTCTCAATCTCTGCTCTCTCATGAACTATTGATCCCAAGTATCAAAAGTGGCCTTTTTGGGGGACTTCTTAGCTATCAATCCTTATTTGTGCTTCACTCCCATTTCTCTCCTTGCTAAAATTGTATTTCATGTACTCTTATCTTAGTTTGATTAATTTTAAATCCTTTAGACCCTATAGTATCTGTCAACAACTGTAGCTTGTGCTTGTGCTCTCCCTTATCTTATTAATCAAAACTATGTCATCTGCAAATAACATGCACCATGGAATCTCCTCGTGCAACTATTTTGTTAACTCATTCATAACCAATGTGAAAAGGTACAGGTTGAATACTGATCATTGGTGCAATCCTATAGTGATAGGGAATTCATTGGTCTCTCCGCTCATGGTCCTAACATTTATTACCACTCCCTCATACATACCCTTAACTATGTCTATATACTCCCGTGAAACCCCTTTCTCGTCCAACACCTACCATATTAACTCTCTAAGGGTCGTATCATAAGCTTATTCTAAGTGAATAAAGACCATGCGGAGGTCCTTCCTCCTCTCGCTATACTTCTTTATCAATTGTCTAAGTAGGAAAATAGCTTCCATGTTAGACTTCCTAGGTATGAAACCAAACTTGTTTTTCAATATACTCGTCTCTTGTCATAGCCTCTTTTTAATTACTCTTTCCCAAAGTTTCATGGAATGACTCATATGTTTGATCCCACAATAATTAGTGCAACTTTGTATGTCTCCTTTATTCTTATAAACTGGTATGATAGAGCTTTTCTTCTATTCATCTGGCATTTCCTTCGATTTTACAATCTTTTTAAACAACTTTGTCAACCAAACTACTTTAATATCTACCATATGCTTCCAAACCTCTATTGGTATACCATCACATCTCAAGGCCTTTCCTATTTTCATTTTTTTCAAGGTCTCTTTCACTTGAGATATCTTGATCCCATGGTCATATCTATATAGTCAAATGTTTTTTGAGTGTATGGTTTTTCAATCTCTATATTCTCAAGACAATTTCCATTTAGCAATTTTTGAAAGTAACTTTTCCACCTTCAATGATCTTGTCATCTTTGATTGTTACCCTTTGGTCATCACGTTTAATGCATTTAATGTGGTCTAATTCTTTACTCTTCTGTTTACTTATTTTTGCAACTTCGAACACATTTTTCTTACCTTCTCTTGACTCTAATCTATTATAGAGATTATCATACACCTTGATTTCAGCCTCACTTGCTACTCTCTTAGAAACTTTTTTAGCTTTCGTATATTGCTCAAAGTTTTTGTTATTTCTAGTCTTTTGTTGTGCTTTGAAACATACCCATTTCTCTTTAATAGCTTTTTGTACTTTTTCACTCTACCACCAAGTTTTCTTTAATAGTTGTCTTTTACTTTTATATACTCTTAGAACATCTTCTATCACTTTCATAATAGACTCAGCCATATTAGTTCACATGGTGTTTACTTTTGTTTCATTTTTCACTTTTCTTCTACCATCAACTTGTTTGCCAATGATGTTATCTTCTCTCCTTTTAAGTTCTACCGCTTTGTTTTTGGACACCTATTAAGTTCATTTCCTTTCTTCAATCCCTTAATGTAAATATCTTTAACCATTAACATATGTTGTATGGTTAAGCTCTCATCAGGTATCACCTTACAATCCTTACACATTGATCTCTCGGTATTCCTACGTAGAAAAAAGTCTAATTGGCTTTTATATGACCCACTTATAAAGGTTAGTAAGTGTTCATCTCTTTTCTTAAAATATGTGTTTGCTGGAGCTAGGTTATATGCCGAAGCAAAATTGAGGATAGCTTCCCCCATCTCATTGCTTTCTCTAACACTATACCCTATCGTATCCTTCTCTTTTCCTACAAGACCATTTGAATACGCTCTTATAAGTATCCCCTCTGTGTTGGAAATTTCTTGCAATGATCCGTCCATATCCTCCTAGAATTGTCTCTTGATTTTTCTTCCAACTATACCTATTTATGATCTTCTCTTCTATAACAAGTTTTATTAGAATTCTATCACTAGTTCTTCTAACACCTACAACTTTATCCTTTCATTCCTTATTCGCTACTAGCTATACGCCATTTCTACTATTGTTCTTTCTTACTTACTAGAGCTTATGCTCATTGATTTCTTTAGTTTTAGCCCCTTTCCACTTGGTTTCTTGGACACAAGCTATGTTGATTCTCTTGCATCTCATCGTATGTACAAACTCATACTCTTACATGTCAGTTTGCCTATATTTCATGTGGCAATACGAATTTTATTCTCTTCAGTTAGTCTCTTTACCTGAGCACATCTAAAATGTACATGTAAACCCCGACCTACTTCCCATTGCACTTGGGTTTTGATGCAGCACTTATCTTCCAAGGGAACCCTATATTACACCTTGCCCATTTCCCACTACAACTAGGATTTGTTGCAATGGATTGCTTATGGGAGAATGTGCAAGCAGCCTTTGCTCATTTCCCACTACATCAGGGCTCTGATGCAGCCATCACTTATGGGGAATTCCTTAGTATGAGGGAATGTCTTAGTGTTAAATTCACGTTATAGGATTTGTCAAAAGATTTTTACGCCAGCTGGCAACCTGAAGCAACCCTCCTCCTTTATCCAGGCTTGGGACCGGGTGCAAAGGTCATTGAATTTCTTTATTTTGGCATAAATATAGGGTAGGTTCCTATGTTTTTCTTTTGAAACATGATAAGGGGCAGTTCACCTGCTTTCTCAAGGGAGAAGTTCAAGTCAATGAGTGCCACATGGCACTTTCTCTTGGAACTTTTGTTTTTCTCCTACGGTTTTCTTAGAACTGGTTCATCCAAAATACACATCCCAAGAAAAAGTGTCACATGACACTCATAGATTTTTACTTCTCCCTTAAGCAAGCAAGTGCCTTTCTTGGAAGCTGTACTCTTTTCTTTCTTAAGGGAGAGTTGGAATAAAAGGAGTTGAACCCGCAACCTTTGCTTGGGGAGCAGAGAAACTGATCAGTGAGATAACTGCTTTTTTGTGTTAAAGAGAGTTTAGTCAACAGGTAGTTTCAAATTATTAGGTTGATCTGAGCTTTCTTTCTTTAGTGATGTAGATATCCTTGTTCTTTTTATTTTTGGCCTCAAAATAAGTGGTAAGATATCTGTAGCCCCTTTTCCTTGTGTGTAAATGAGTGGAGGAAGGTACATTCTTGTTTATTTATCTTAATTCTTTTTTCCCCCCCTTAATCTTGTTTGAATGCTTATGTTTCTATTGGGGTTCTCATGACTAATTAATCTAAAGCACATTTTCTGCCAAATATGCAATCTATGGTGTTGGTATCTAGAACCATAGTAAAAGTCAGGATTAGGACTAGGAGCAAACAAGAAAAAAATGTATCCTAATTTAATACTGACCTATTTTCAACATGGTAAGGTCAAATCTTTTCTGAACATAACATTAATCATTCTGTTGATCTAAATGAATTGCTTGGTGGCAGCATCTTCTGTGCATCTAGATAATTTTGTGTCAAGAACTTACAGGTATCAATGTGAATATTTCCTAGACCAATAATTGGTCATGCTCAGTCATACTTATCTAAATATTCTATCTCCTCATGTGTAAGTAGTATGATGGAGTTCTGTAGTTTGCCTTGGAATTAGATATCTTAGAGAGAACTTTCTAATACTGAAAATAGTAAGAGATCTAATATAAATGTGGTACATTATGGAACGAAGCAAACAAAATCTATAGAGTACCTCCTAAAATATACATTGGTGCATGTGAGAGATATACTATACTCAAGAACCCTTGACTTTTATATTTCATAATTCTCCCATATCTTTGGTTGCACACACCAGACCACGTTGTCTAGAATTCGGCAAATTGACTGTTCTCATTGTCATAACATATTCCTCTCTTCATTTTCATAATGTGTCCCTTGAAGTAGGTCTCTTCCAAGTACAGCATCTGATGAAACGTTTCCCATACCAGTGCTTATTTGGGGGATCTGCTATGCACAGGTGCCTTCACTAGAGCACAATAATGAGGTCCGAGGAGAGAGTTTGGACTTGGTGAAATATATCGACAGCCACTTTGAAGGCCCTTCACTTCTCCCTGATGTGAGATTGGAAAAATGTTTTAGCACTTGACATAAACTTGCATTTAGATTCTACATCTGACATTCTCGGGAAAACTGTAGGATCCATCAAAGAAAGAGTTTGCAGAAGACTTGCTTTCATACTGTGACACATTCAGCACATCAGTACGTAGTTCCTTTTCCTCTAAGGGTGCTGTGGAAAATGAAGTTGGTGGGTGTGAAGGTTTCTGCTTTTTAAAATATTTGATCTGATAGAAGATACAATTCCCTAGTTAATGGTTGACTGATTCAATTATTTGGATCAGGTGTGCCTTTGGATTATTTAGAAAGCACTCTTTCCAAATTTAATGATGGCCCCTTTTTCCTGGGACAATTTAGTCTTGTAAGTGATAATCTTGTTTTTGTTTTTTTTTCTATATGTTACCTGGTTCATTTCAGTTTGCTTCTTGTTATTTATATCTCTCCTATATTTGTAAATGGTACCAATTTTGATTTCAGTCTCATGGAGCGTTACAAATTAGAGATGAGCAGGATTGTGAGCTTGTGTTTTGTTTTGATCTTATAATAGTGGTCTATTATCTGTGGACACACGTAGAGCTATTGAGTGTCAATCCACATACGGAATTTCTCATTTACATATCAAACAAAAGAGAAGAAGCAAGAAAAGGAAAAGCCGAACACATCTTAAGGTGATGCAAAGGAAAGTAAAACTAGAGAAGGTTGAATTGACTTAAAACAGCCAACAATAGACACCAGACATAGCAGTCTTTAGAGTAAAATGAAAAACATGTCCTGAACCAAACACAGCATGTTTTGGAGGCATAAAAAACTATCTTAAGGCAACAAAAAGGGAAGTCGAAAAAAAAAAGGTAGATGGCAAAGAGACGGGTGTCTGTCACGTCGAATTCTCAACAAAGAGGGAAATGGAAAAAAAATAAATAATGGTTGCTGTTGTAGTCACCCATTTTTTCCCCAGGCCAACCCTTCAAGGCTTTCCATCTACCCAGATTACTCTCTATCATAGGGAGCTGGTAGACATTGAAAACCTTGGTAAAGGAGTTCAATCCTCGTGCAGTCCCATATTCTTGCACAGGTGGAAGAACTGGGTAGCAAGTAGGCAAATTGGCAGAGGTCTATGAATTTCTTCCTCTCTATCTGCTTGTGAGAAGCAAAGAGAGATCCAACTAAAAATCCTATTTTCCAGCTGGTTTAACTATATATTCAAGAGTTGCACTGAAGATTGTTGTAGAATTATGGCACTACCAACACCACCGCCATACCTTCCTCTTCATGCTGGAACCCACCATTCCTCAGGCAAAGCCACGGTTGGAACCACCACCGTTTGTCGATGATTTCACCAAAACCAATCTCCACTGTTGGATCTCAAACCTTGACTTGCCTTCACTTCCGTGTTACCATTTCTTCTGCTTGAAGTGGGTATTTGAATATACTCACGGGGAGCAAGAAATACACTAATCCAGTTCAAGTTGTTCATTACCATTAATAGCATAAACAAAATCGTCAAACTCAATTTTACTCATCCAATCACTACTAAAACCCCAATTCTCTATCCAATCTTTCTCTGTAAAACCTAAATTTTCTAATCTTCCAAATTCAAGAGTGATCTTAATCTCTAGTATGAGAAAAGAGAAAGAAGAAAAGAGAAAATAGTATTTAGAAAGTGACTCTCTTTTCTTCTTTTCCTTCTCCTCTCGTGAATTCTTCTTCTTTCCTATCATTTTCCTGTAACTTCCCCTTTAGGTAACGAATGTAGTGGAAAATGGGCAAAGGCTGCTAGAGCGTTCTCTTGGAAGCGACGCTTTGCATCAGATCCCGCTGCAGTGGAAAGTAGGCATAGGTTCATTTCATGGGAGTCGAGAAGTGCGTGAGTAAATAGGCTAGCTCAGGAGAATAAGATTTGTATCGCCATATGGAATATAGGAACATTGACAAGTAAGAGTTTGGAGTTAGTAGATATGATGAAATGTAGGAGAGTTAACATTGCTTGTACCAAGAAACAAAGTGAAAAGGGGCAAAAACTAGAGAAATCGTGAGTATAAGCTCTGGTACATAGGAAAGGACAATAATAGAAAATGGCGTATGGATAGCAGTGCTTAAAGAATTAAAGAATAAAGTTATAGACGTTAAAAGAAATACTAATAGAATTATAATACTAAAACAAGTTCTGGGAGAGAAGATCATAAATGTTATAAGTTCAAACACATTGCAAGTAGGGAAAGAAGAGAATCAATAGACAGTTCTAGGAAGATATGGAGGGAGTCAAGTAAGAAATTTCCAACACAAAGGGGATATTTATAGGAGTAGATTAAAATGGTCATGTAGGAAAAGAAAAGGAAGGATATGATAGGGTACATGGAGGGTATGGTATTATAGAACAAAATGAGATGAGGGGAGCTATCCTTGATTTTGCTTTGGCATATAACTTAGCCCTGACAAACACATTCTTTAAGAAGAGGGATGAACACTTAATAACCTTTAAAAGTGGACTCTCATCATCATCATCATCATCATCATCAAGAACTTGTCCTAATTAGGGGTTAGTCACATGAATCTTGTTCCTCCATTCCCCTCTATTAAGTGTCTTAGCTTTATTAGTCCTAAAATTTTTAAATCTTTTCTCACCACTTCTATCTACATCCTTTTGGGCCATCCCCTTGCCCTTTTAGAACCTTCTACTTGGATCATCTCACTCCTAACTGGTGCCTTTTTTGGGCTATGTTGGACATGTCCAAACCATCTAAGTCTAATCTCCCTTATCTTGTTACTAAGCTACTCCTAAGCTTCCTCTAATGTTTTCATTTCAAATTCTATCATTTCTTATCTTTTCACTCATCTATCTCAACATCTGCATTTTGGCAATACTCATCCTATGTACATATTGTTCCTTAACTGTCCAACACTATGATCCATAGAGCATGGTCAGCCTTACAACCATCCTAAAGGAATTTTCTTTTCAGTTTGAATGGCACCCTCCGATCACACTAAACTCAAGAGGCGCATCTCCATTTGTTCCAACACGCTTGGATTCTCTGGATAACCTCCTTCTCATTCTCTCTACTCTCATGAATTATCAATCCTAAGTATTGAAATTGTTCTTTTAGGAGGACTTATCGGTTATCAATCTTTACTGGTGCTCCACTCCGCTCCTCCCTTTGTTAAAATTGCATTCCATATGCTTTGTCTTAGTTCGACTAATTTTAAATCCTTTATATTCTAATGCATTTCTCCATGACTCTAACTCTGTGTTTACATCTTCCCTTGTCTTATCAATCAAAACTATATCATCTGCAAATAACATACAACATGGAATCTCCTTGTGCTAATGTTTTGTTAACTCATCAATAACCAACCAATGTGAAAAGGTATGGGCTCAATGTCGATCCTTGGTGCAATCCTATAGTGATGGGAAAATCACCAGTCTCTTTATTAGTGGTCCTAACGTTTGTTACCCCTCCCTCATACATATCATTAATTATGTCTATATATATCTTTGTGAAACCCCTTTCTTGCCGAACACCCACCATATTTACTCTCTAGGGACCTAATCATAAGCCTTTTCTTAAATCAATAAAGACCATGTGGAGATCTTTCCTCATCTCCCTCCATTTATCTATGAATTGTCTAAGCAAGAAAATAGCTTTCATGGTAGACCTCCCAGGCATGTAACTAAATTGGTTCTCATGTACACTTGTCTCATGATGTAGCCTCTTCTCCATCACTCTTGAAAAAGTTTCATGGTATGGCTCATAAGTTTGATCCCTAGATAATTAGTGCAACTTTGTATGTCAATAGAGCTTTTCCTCAATTCATCGACATTTTTTTCAATTTCATAATCTTGTTTAAGAATTTTGTCAACCAAACTACCCCAATATCTCCTGTATACTTCCAAACCTCTATTGGTATACCATCAGGCTCTAGAGCCTTTCTTGATTTCATCTTTTTCAAGGCCTCTTTCACTTCAAGTATTCTAATCCTACGTTCATATCTATAATGCCCAACATTATTTGGGTTTATAGTACTTTCAATCCCTATATTCTCAAGGTAATTGTCATTTAGCAATTTTTTATAGTAACTTTCCCATCCTTGTTTTATCTCATCATCTTTGATTAGTAGCCTTTGGTCATCACTTCTAATACACTTAATATGGTCTATGTCCTTACTCTTCCTTTCTTTTGCTTTTGCGAGTTTAAACACATCTATCTCATCTCCTCTTGTTTCTAATCTATTATAGAGATCATCATATGCCTTGATTTTGGCCTCACTTATTACTCTCTTAGCAACCTTTTTAGCATGCTCAAAGTTTTCATTATTTTTAGTCCTTTGCCATGCTTTAAAATACACATTTCTCTTTAATAACTTTTTGCACTTTTTCACTCCTCCAAATTTCCTTTGTTGGTTGCCTTTTACCTTTAGATACTCCTAAGACATCTTCACTTTCTTAATGGGCATGGCCGTATTAGTCCACATGTTTCCTTATGCTATCAACTTTATTTGTACATGATGTTATCTTCTCTCCTTTTAAGTTCTATCACTTAATTTTTGGACACCTATTAAGTTCATTTCCTTTCTTTCATACTTTAATGTAGATATCCATAACCATTAATTTATGTTGTAAGGTTAGACTCTCACCCGGTATCACCTTGCAATCCATACACATTGGCCTTTTGGCCTTACTAAGTAGGAAAAACTCTATTTGGATTTTATATGGTTCACTTTTAAATGTTAGTAAGTGTTCATCCCTCTTCTTAAAGTATGTGTTTGCTATAGGTAGGTTATATGCTAAGGCAAAATCGAGTATAGCTTCCCCCATCTCATTTCTTTGTCCATTACCATACCCCCTATGTACCCTATCATATCCTTCATTTTCTTTTCTTACATGACCATTAAAGTTGA
Source organism: Warburgia ugandensis (assembly GCA_035236585.1). Taxonomy (NCBI): domain Eukaryota; kingdom Viridiplantae; phylum Streptophyta; class Magnoliopsida; order Canellales; family Canellaceae; genus Warburgia; species Warburgia ugandensis. The sequence continues at coordinate 39,918,163 of CP141137.1, forward strand.
CCCTTATAAATATCCCCTTTGTGTTTGGAATGAATTGCATGACGCCCTCCATATCTTCCCAAAATTGTCCCTTGATTCTATCCTCTATCCCTACTTGTGGTTCGTATGCACTAATGACACTTATGATCTTCTCTCCTAAAACAAGTTTTAGTAATATATTTCTATCAGTGGTTCTTTTAATGTCTACAACTTTATCCTTTAACTCTATATCTACTATTATCCATACACTATTTCTATTATTGTCCTTTCCTGCGTACCAGAGCTTATATCCATTAATTTCTCTAGTTTTAGTCCTTTTTCACTTGGTTTCTTGAATATAAGTGATGTTGACTCTCCTACATTTATTGTATCCACTAACTTCATATTCTTACATGTCAATGTGCCTATATTTCATGTAGTGATATGAATCTTGTTTTCTTGACCTAACCTATTTACCCATGCACTTCTTGAATGGTGTAGGAACCCCTGCATACTTTTCACTGCACTTGGGTTCTGATGCAGCGCATTGCTTTCGAGGGAATGCTCTAGCAGCCCTTGCCTATTTTCCACTATACTCGGGATCCGATGCAACGTGTTGCTTCTAGGGGAATGCCCTCGCAGCCCTTATCCATTTTCCACAACATCCAGGATCTGATGTAGCGCGTCACTTACGAGGAACGCCCTAGCCTAAGGGAATGTCATAAGTCAATTCATGCATGGGGTTTGCCATGGGTTTTCCTAACGACTGGCACCTCACGCAAAACCCTTCTTTATCTGGGCTTAGGATCAGTTGCGATAAAACCATATAGAACTACAACCACATAAGAGGGATAGTGAAAACCAAATAGACCTTTTTATACTTAGGAATACTAAAAGATCAATGTGTAAGAATGGTAAGGTGATACCTGGTGAGAGTTTAACCTCACAACATAAGTTAATGGTTGTGGATATGTACATTAAAATATGGAAGAAAGAAAATAAACTTAATAAGTATCCAAAAACTAAGTAGTGGAACTTAAAAGGGGAGAGAATAACATCACTCACAAACAAGTTGACAGTAGAAGGAAACTGGAACTATGAAATAGAAGTAAACACCATGTGGATTAATATGGTTGAATCCATTAAGAGAGTGGCAAAAGATATCCTAGGAGTATCTAGAGATAAAAAGGCAATTGGTGGTGGAGTGAAAAGTTGCAAAAAGTTATTAAAGAAAAATGGGTGTGTTTTAAAGCATGGTAGAGGACTAGAAATAATGAAAACTTTGAGCAATATAAGAATGCTAAAAAGATTGCTAAGAGAATAGTGAGGCTAAACTCCAGGAATGTGATGATCTCTATAATAGATTACGATCAATAGAAGGTGAGAAAGATGTGTTTAAACTTGCTCAAATAAGAGAACATAAGGCTAATAACTTAAACTACATTAAGTGCATTAGATGTGATGACCAAAGAGTACTAGTCAAAGATGAGGAGATAAAAAAAAGGTGGGAAAGTTACTTCCAAAAATTGCTAAATGACAAATGGCCTGAAAATATAAGGATTGAAAGTACTGTAAACCCAAATAACATTGGACGTTATAGATATGACCTTAGGATTAGAATACCTAAAGTGAAAGAGGCCTTAAAAATGATGAAATCAGGAAAGGGCTTGGGGCCTAATGGTATACCAATAGACGTTTGGAAGCATACGGCAGATATTAGAGTAGTTTTGTTGACAAAGTTTTTTAACAAGATTATAAAAACCAAAGAAAATACTAGATGAATGGAGGAAGAGCTCTATTGCACCAATTTATAAGAATAAATAGAGGTTTGGAAGCATATGAGAGATACTATAGTAGTTTAGTTGACAAAGTTGTTTAACAAGATTATAAAATCAAAGAAAGTGCTGGATGAATGGAGGAAGAGCTCTATTGTACCAATTTATAAGAATAAAGGAGATGTACAGAGCTGCACTAATTGTCAGGGGATCAAACTTATGAGCTATAGTATGAAACTTTTTAAGAGAGTGATTGAGAAGAGGCTACAACATGAGAAGAGTGTATTGGAGAACAAGTTTAGTTTCAAGCCTGGGTGGTCTACCATGAAAGCTATTTTCCTACTTAGATAATCGATAGAGAAATGTAGGGAGAGGAGGAAGGACCTCTTCATGGTCTTCATTGACTTATAAAAAGCTTATTATAGGGTCCCCAAAGAGTTAATATGATGGGTGTTGGACGAGAAAGGGGTTTTACAAGGGTATATAGCCATAATGAAAGATATGTACAATGGAGTTGGCAAATGTTAGGACCACTAGTGGAGAAACTTGTGATTTTGCTATCACTGTAGGATTGTACCAAGGATCAGCATTGAACTAGTACCTTTTCACGTTAGTTATGGATGGGTTAACAAAACATCTGCACATGGAGATTTCATGGTGTGTGTTATTTGCAGATGATATAATTTTAATTGATGAGACAAGGGAGACATAAACATAAAGCTAGAGTTATGAAGAGAAGCATTCGGATCTAAAGGATTTAGAATTAGCTGAACTCAGATAGAGTATATGGAGTACAAGTTTAGCAAGGAGAGGAGCGGGAGTGGACCACCAATAAAGATTGATAAACAAGAAGTGACACCCCCTGAATGTTGCCGAAATGAGGATGTTGCGATGGACGAGTGGCAAGACAAGAAAGAATAGAATTAGGATTGAAAACATCAGAGGCAACTTAGGAGTAGCACCAATAGGCAACAAGATAAGGGAGATTAGACTTAGATGGTTTGGACATGTCCAATGGAGACTGAAAATGGTGTCGGTTAGGAGTGAGGCAATGCATGTTGAAGGTTCTAAAAGAGCAAGGGAAAGGCCTAAACGAACATGGATAGAAGTGGTGAGAAAAGATTTAAAAATTTTGAGACTAAATGATGCCATAATACTTTATTGAGGAGAATGGAGAAACTAGATTCATGTGGCCTACCCCTAATCGGGATAAGGTCTTGATGATGATGATGATGATGACTTCAGGTAATGGTGCCATTACTTTTTGCATTCTTAAGTCATTCAGTTGTCGACCTCTTCAAAAGATGGGTAGCTTGGAGAAGAAAAAGAGGTGAATATTTTAGCACCATAAATAAATTATTAATCTATCTTAATGAATTTTACTATTGACGTAGTAGTTTTATTTTGTTAATAGGGAAAATTGGTCTAAAACCCCAATACCTTTTGCGATTTTTCGTATCTAACCTGAACTAATTTTTTTATCAATTATATGATGTAAGCCAAAAATCATTAACAATCATATCTAAAAGTATGATGGAACCTAATATCGTCACACTTTTATGATTGGATTTCACATGTGGCCTTTGACCTGCTGAGGTAGCTATTGACCTATTGATGTGTCATCTACGTAAGTCCAAAATAACTGTTGCCCTGAACCTAATTAATATTAAATTTTCAGATGAAAGTCATGTTAAATCCAGAAATCAAAATTGCATCTATTGTAATGGGATTACAGACATAGAGTCATCATTGATGTATTTGGTTGTAGGGGCATGTATTGACATCTAAAGTTCCGACTACGATACCATTTGAAAACAGAAAGTTTCTGGTCATGTTCTAATAATGTCACATAATAGAGGATGTTTGGTACGTTCACAGGTTACGGATCGAGTCATCGGGCGATTCACAGGGAAATCCTCTTCTATTGCTGAAGCCCTTTTCTCGTTGCGGTTCCTGCCTCATGAAGAACCTATGGTTGATAATATATAGAACTCGTCAAAGGGAGCTTCTAACGTTAGACTCATTAGGAAGAGAGTCTTAAACCTCTATAATCTAGAACAAAATTCTCATTAGCCCTTTATTCCTCCCAATAGTCCTCTTAAACAGAGGGTACATAGGAAATTATTCTTGCATAAAATAGAAAACTAAAATTCAAGACTTTGAATTGTAATCAAGATACTTGCTAAAAAGTACTCTCCTAATTAGGAATACTACTAAAAATAAGATTATTGTTTTTCTTCTTTCCCATTTTTGGCACTTCTGACTTCCTTTTCTTTCCCAAGTCTCCCATATGTCTTTCCCACAAAGGCATCTGTAATATTACTCCCTTCCTGGAGAAAGAGCTTGTCCGTAAGCTCAGAAGTTGGATAAGTAGCGAAAATGAGCAACATCTTCCCAAGTAGCATTTGCTGAAGTGAAGCCAGACCATTGGACTAGGATTTCCCAATTGCCACGATTAAGACATGAGCGAATAACGGAACAAGGAATAGGAATGATGGGGTAGACGGAATAGTTGGAGCCTCCCCTTGGAAGGCCTTGAGAAGGGAAACGTGAAAGACAATATGGAATTTACTATCAGAGGGTAACTCCAATTGATATGCAACTGGCCCTATCTTGCCCAACACTGTAAAAGGCCCATAAAACTTGGGAGCAAGCTTATGACTAAGCGTTTTCGCCAGTGATTTTTTCCAATGAGGATGTAAACGTAACCAAATAAGTGAGCCAGGAGTATATTCCACATTGGGATGACCTTTATCATAATACTCATTCATGTAGTGCTGAGCCTGTTGAAGCCTCGATCTAATGTCCTACAAAGTTGAATCCCGGTCAAGCAAGGCCTGATCTACCGCATCCACTCTAGAAGAGCCAGCCACATAGGATAACAAGCGGGGTGGATCCCGACTATAGACAACTTTGAAAGGAGAGGTGTGAAGAGCAGTATGGAAGGTGTTATAACTGTATTTAGCCCAAGGAAGCCAATCCACCCACCTCTTAGGCCGATCACCCACAAAACAACGTAAGTACATTTCAATTATTCTATTTAGCACCCCTGTTTGGCCATCAGTTTGTGGATGATAGGCAAAAGAAAAGCCAATTATGTCCCACACAATCGAAAAAGCTCCTTCTAAAAATTACTAGTGAAGACAACATCCCGATCAGAAACTATAGATTCAGGTAAACCGTGCAAACGTACCCCCTGCTCAAAGAATATGTTGGCCACACTAGTAGCTGTATAAGGATGTGCCATGTGTAGAAAGTGCACATATTTCGAGAATCGATCAACAACCACAAACAAGACTGTTTTGCCCCATGATTTTGGCAATCCATCAAAATGTCAGCCCAAACTTGTGTAGGGAGTTGGAGGGGCTGAAGTAAACCCGTGGGGCTCAAATGTTTAGTTTTGTTGTGTTGGCACACAAGACAAGCTGCCATATAATCACCAATTGCTGATTTCATGCTCTTCCAATTAAAATCATTGTGCACTCTTTGTAAAGTTTTCTGGACACCTTCATGGTACTATCATGGAAACTCAACACTACAGAAGAAATTAAGGGAGAGGTTGGCAATAAATAAATTCAACCTTTATAGAGAATGATCCCATCATGCAATGACCAAGAATCACTAAATTCCCCACGCTCCACTTGAGCTTGTAGCTGTTGGAAAGATTTATTCTCTTGAATTTCTGCCCTTATAGCATCAAACAGTAACACCCAAGGTTGGGTAATTGCACATAGTAGGCCCTCATCATCCACTCAGTGCAATAATGCTTTAGCAGCTCGATTTAAATACCCAGCCTTGTATTCCACATGAAAATCAAACCCCATGAGTTTGCTTATGCAATGTTGTTGCAGAGAAGTTGTGAGTCGCTGTTCCGGCAAATACTTCAAGCTATAGTGGTCGGTGTGAATAAGGAAAGGTCTGCCCCAAAAGTAAGGGCGCCAATGCTGCACCACCTTAGCCAACCCAATCAATTCCCTCTCATAAGCTGGAAGTTTGAAGTGTCTAGCGGCTATTTTATGGCTGAAAAAAGCAATGGGATGCCCCTGTTGTTGTAAGACAACACCAAAACCGCTTCCGAAGGCATCACACTCCACAACAAACTCGTCTTCAAAATTGGGGAGCTGCAAAACTGGGGCAGCAGCAAGGGCTTGTTTAAGTTCATTAAGAGAAGCCAATGCCTTATCAGTCCACTGGAAGGAATTTTGTTTGAGCATACTAGTCAAAGGAGCTGCAATTTGACCATACTCTCGAATGAACTTGCGATAGTAACTTGCCAACCCCAAGAATCCTCGTAGAGCAGTTATGGATTGCGGTTGAGACCAATCGGTAACTGCCTGAATCATGCTCGTATCAACCGAGACCCCTATAGCAGATACAATGTGACTGAGCATATGCTACTAAGGGTTCCCTAAAGAAGAAGACAAGGACAAACTGGCGCATGTGTTTATGGAATACCTCATTCATAAGGGCCTGAAAGGTTGACGGGGAATTGGTCTACCTAAATGGCATCACTAGGAACTCAAAGTCGCCATGATGGGTTCGAAAGGTTATTTTCTCAATGTGGGCCAGATCCATGCAAACTTGATGGTATCCTGATCGAAGATCTAGTGTGGTGAAATATTTGGCCCCATGTAGCTCATCTAACAACTCCTCCACCATTGGTATCGGGAATTTATCCTTGACCGTTTTAGCATTAAGCTCTCTGTAATCAACACAAAAGCGCCATGTACTGTCTTGCTTATGAACCAACAACACAGGTGAAGAAAAGGGTGACTTGCTGGGCCGAATAATTCTTTGCTGGAGCATTTGTTCACATTGCTTCTCTATTTCATCTTTTTGTAGGTGTAGATATTTATAGGGTCGAACGACCAAGAGACCAAAACTTGGCTGCAAACAGATGCGGTGATCGTAATTTCGAAGAGGGCTTGAAATAAATCACTAAACTCATCCAATAATTGGTCTAACTTGTGGCGCAACTCCAATGTTTCCTATAATCAGTGAACTCAAACCTTATTGAAATTCTGATGCCCTTGAAGAGTGATAATTGTCCCACCCAACTCAAAGCTCATAATGAGAGATACAAAATCCCATAGAATCGACCCCAAAGTTTGAAGCCATTTAATTCCTTAAAGCCATCCAAAGGAATAACCAAGAAGTCAGGAATAAAAGTATTATTATCAACTTTAAATGGTACCGCCTGGCAAATTCCCTTGTTGAAAACCTTTTCTCTGTTGGCAACCGACACACTTAAATCAGATTGAGGCTGGACCATCAATCCAAGGCGTTGGGCTGTTGTAACGCTAATGAAATTATGAGTGCTCCCTAAATCCACTAGCCCCAATACAAGATGTCCCTCCATTATGACTCGCAATGGCATAGTCCATGCATTTTGTTGGCATGTTATTGCATGCAAGGATATTTCAGGTTCCCTACTCTCATCTTGATCCTGCACAATGTCTTCATGATCCTCTACCTCCAGCAAAAATAATTTTTTACATCGGTGCTCGAATGAACATGGTTCGTCACAATTTTAGCAGAGACCCTTAGCTCTTCTTTCTGCCATCTCCGCACGAGTCAACTTTTTAATAAGAGGGGTCACACTACTTAGACTTGAACTTGCCACCATCACCCCGCCTTGCCCAAAGCTACTTTTAGCAGTGGAAGAGGGAATTGTTGTTGCCATGTTGGTGTCTTTAGTGTTTGAGCCCATGTTTTTCCAAGGTCCTCTTAGCATGCCTGCCGCTGTTGCTTCTTCTCAAAAGCCCGTGCCAAATTCATTGCCTAAACAAGGCTTGGGGGATTTTGCATCTCCACATCAAGCCTAATTGAATCCATTAATCTTGCAGTAAACAAGTCAACCTGCCGGTCCACTCGCACTATATTAGTGCGTGCCAACAGCCCTTGAAATTGGCGCTAATAATCCTCAACTATTCCAGTCTATTTCAAATTAACCAATTCGCCTAAAGGGTTACTGTGTAGTGGTGGGCCAAATCTCAAAGTGCAATATCCCTTGAATGCCTCCCACGTGAGATTCGGTTCCTCCTGCTCCATCTAATAGTACCATCATTGCGCCTCACCCAACATGTGAAAAGATGCCAAACCAACTTTGTCTATTTTCACTGTCCGCTGATTGGAAAAGAATTTCTCGCATTGGTGTAGCCAAATTAACGGGTCCTTTGACTCATCAAAGGTCGAAAAATCAAGCTTTGTGTACTGCAGCACCACTCCAGACCTTGTCAACGGTTCCAATCAATTGTTCGTTCTATAATGGGGATTCCCATAATGGTTATTGCTGCTCATACCCCCATTGGACTCCTTGCAGCGGTTTCGGTTGAAACCCATAAGTTTCTGCAATTGTAGCGACAGTTGTTGCAACTGATTTCCCAATTTAGACTTGGTTTGTGTGACTCTTGCTTCCATCCGTGACTTGACTTCTACCACTCTTGTTTCATTAATTATTTGCGCTTCCTGTAACAAAGCCCTCAACTCCTCTTTTGTGTTAGAATCGCCCAGTGTTTGGCTCTGATACCAAGTTAGTACATTCACAGGTTACGGATTGGGTCGCCGGGCGATTCACAAGGAAATCCTCTTCCGTTGCTGAAGCCCTTTTCTTGTTGCAGTTTCTGCCTCGTGAAGAACTTATGGTTGATAATATATAGAACTCGTCAAAGGGAGCTCCTAACCTTAGACTTGTCTCTAAAATAGAAAACTAAAATTAAGGACTTTGAATTGTAATGAAGATACTTGCTAAAAAATAGACTCACCTAATTAGGAATACTACTAAAAATAAGATTATTGTTTTTCTGCTTGCCCATTTTTGGTGCTTTTGTCCTCCTTTTCTTTCCCACATCTCCCATATGTCTTTCCCATAAAGGCATTCGTAACATTGAAATCAAAATTGCATCTGTTGTAATGGGATTACAGACATAGAGTCATCATTGATGTATTTGGTAGTAGGAGTCTGTATTGACATCTAAAGTTCCGACTACGTTACCATTTGAAAACAGAGAGTTTCTGTTCATGTTCTAATAATGTCACATAACAGAGGACGTTTCAGCTGATGGACACAAGCAACAATGGCAAGATAATGCTTGAGGAATTGAAAGTTGTTTTGTAGAAGATTCGTGTACCATTTTTGGACCTTGATGTTAATGGAAGCTGCCAATATTAACCAGACTAGTACCTTGTACTATTGCGGATTTGTTGCCATTTTGATGCATCTAAGAAAGATGGGCAATAAGGAACACCTTGACAAGCTCTTTGCATACTTTTACCTAAACAAAGGTGGACTTTTAGAGATTGAAGAGTTCACAGAATTGCTTAGCTGATGAATTGGGTTTGAACTGAGGAAGTCATCAATGCCATAGTCCATGATGTAGATGCAGACAAGGATGGATGCACAACCATGATGAAGGTAGGCAAAGAACAGAGAAAAGTCTTGAGGTAGTATTCATGAGAGCGGTTCAATAGTCTCAGCTTGAAATTGATGAAGGGTGGATCATAGCAATTGGCTGATGGGTCCCAAACCAAATTCTCTCTCCTATCATCAAGGCCCCTTCCTTAGCCAATAGATTAAGGATTTGATTAATGATGCTGCTTTGGTAAAAGGGGGACTTTCTAGTTTGGCTAGTTATATTGCCATGATTGATGATATTCATTCAGAAGGAAAGATCGAAATGCTGCCCGCTCATTTGATGAATTATGTGATAGAGGATTTAAATCCAAACTTTTAAATATTTTAATGGAGGGGCTGTGCAAGCAAGTGAAATTTTTTATGGCTTTAAATTTGTTGAGTTTTTGGTTATAGTTGCTAGAAAATTCGTTGCTGATGGATTTGTTGATGGTTTCAAGTAGGGAATGCCACAAAGAAGAACAAAAACAATGGTCCTTTTTCTTTTTGGGTGAAATTTTTGTGATGTGGATAAGACTATCCACAAATTGTGATTATTCACAGATAGAGATCTTGTTCTTCTTTTGTTTTTAATGGTAAAGTGACAAGTCAATAGGTTAATGGCTGCCTTAGTGGGTCAACAACCATGTAAAACAAATGCTATGATGTTAGGATTACTAACACTTTTAGGTATGATTATTAATAAAATTTTTAATACAATATACAATAATTGATTAAATTTTTAGTTATAGTTAATCTTGAAAAATTGCAAAAAGTATAAGGGTTTAGATCAATTTTTCCTTTTCAATATTACCAACAAGTAGGGATTGAAAGTACTGTAAACCCAAATAACGTTAGACATTATAGATATGATCATAGGATTAGAATACTTGAAGTGAAAGAGGCCTTGAAAAAGATGAAATTAGGAAACGCCCTAGGGCCTGATGGTACATCAATAGAGATTGGAAGTATATGGGAGATGCTGGAGTAGTTTAGTTGACAAAGTTGTTTAATACGATTGTAAAATTGATGAAAATGTCAGATAAACGAAGGAAGAGCTCTATTGCATCAATTTATAAGAATAAAGGAGACATACAGTGTAGTTAATTATTATGGGATCAAACTTGTGACCCATACCATGAAACTTTTTGAAAGAGTGATGGAGAAGAGATTATGAGTCTACAACATGAGACGGGTATATCAGAGAATTAGTTTCGTGTCATGCCTGGGAGGTCTACCATGGAAGCTATTTTCCTATTTAGACAATTGATAGAGAAGTATAGGGAGAGGAGGAAGGACCTCGATATGGTCTTTATTGACTTAGAAAAAACTTATGATATGGTTCCCATAAAGTTAATATGGTGGGTGTTGGGTGAGAAAGGGGTTTCATAGGGTATATAGACATAATTAAGGATATGTATGAGGAAGCGATAACAAACGTTAGGACCACTAGCGGAGAGGCTGGCGATTTTTCTATCACTATAGGATTGCACCAAGGATCGGCATTGAGCTCATACCTTTTCATGTTGGTTATGGATGAGTTAACAAAACATCTGCAAAAGGAGATTCCATGGTACATGTTTTTTGCAAATGATATAGTTTTGTTTGATAAGACAAGGGAGGGCGTAAATACAAAGCTAGAGTTATGGAAAGATGCATTAGAATATAAAGGATTTAAAATTAGTCGATCTAAGACTGAGCATATGGAATGCAATTTTAGCAAGGAGTGGAGCACTAGTAAAGATTAATAACTAAGAATTCCTCCTAAAGGTACACTTCCGTTACTTGGGATCATTAACTCATGAGAGTGGAGAGATTGAGAGGGAGGTTATCCAAAGAATCCAAGCAGGTTCGAACAAATAGAGGTGCTCCTTTGGAGTTTTTATGATCATAGGGTGCCACTCAAATTGAAAGAAAAATTCTATAGGATCGTTGTGCTTTATGGATCAGAGTGTTGGGCAGTTAATGAACAACATGTACATAGGATGAGTGTCGCCGAAATGCAGATGTTGCAATGTATCAGTGGCAAGATAAGAAAGGATAGAATTAGAAATGAAAGAGAAAACTTAGGGAGTTGCACCAATAGGTAACAAGATGAGGGAGATTAGATTTAGATGGTTTGGACATGTCCAACGGAGATAAAAAATGGCATCGGTTAGATGGAGTGAGGTGATATAAGTCGAAAGTTCTTAAAGGACAACAAGAAGGCCCAAAAGAACATGGACAGAAGTGGTGAGAAAAGATGTAAAAACTTTGGGACTAAATGAAGCCATGACACTTAATAGAGGGAAATGGAGGAGCAAGATTCATGTGACCGACCACTAATTAGGATAAGGTCTTGATGATAATGATGGTGCTAGCGGGTCATGACATGGAGCAAGATGGACTGAGTTGGAGTGAGATGGCTTGAGTTTTAGATTTATTAACCCGTCTCCTTGTTAGTGGTGTTGAGATGGCTTGAGTTTAAAATTTTCCATTTCATTTACTCGTTAGTTGCTATTTAATGACCAAATATCAAGGTGTTGAATATCATCATCATCAAGACCTTATCCCTATTATGGGTTGGCCACATGAATCTTGTTCCTCCATTTTCCTCTATTAAGTATCATGGCTTCATTTAGTGCCTAAGTTTTTAAATCTTTTCTCACCACTTCTATTCTAGTTCCTTTGGGTCTTCCTCATCTTTTCAGAACTTTTGACTTGGATCGCCTCACTCCTAAATGGTGCCGTTTTATGTCTTCGTTGGACATGTCCAAACCATCTATGTCTAATCTCCCTCATGTTGCTACCTATTGGTGCTACTCCTAAGTTGCCTCTAATGTTTTCATTGCTAATTCTTTCCTTTCTTGTCCTGCCACTCAACCATTGCAACATCCACATTTTGCAATACTCTTCCTATTTACATGTTGTTCTATAGGTGCTTTGTTCCTTTGTTTATAGCTAATAGGCCCAATACAATGCCAATTGATGTGTTGAAAATCTTACAGGGAATTGGTGGAACTCAAATTAGGTGTTACTTTGAGAGATTGGAAGTAGATCCCTTGCTTGATTGGCTGAACCATTATGAAATTTCTGTATCTAACATCGCTTTGCCATTATTTTTTCATTTCTTGATTTTTGGCACTTGAATTCAATGTTTGTAAAAGTTTTTAAAATTTGATTTGGGCCCAATTCATCCCCCTCTCCAACAAGGCATAGGTTGATGATATAGTTTATAATCATCTCTATGAAGACAAACCACAACACCTTTGTATAAGAAGTTGCAAAGTTTATATGACAGGAAGATGGCTTCAAATAAGGCTTTCTTTAATGTCCTTTGGTTAAGATGAAAACTACACCCTTAACTATTAAATACTAAAAACTGACATCTGTATGGATAGCATTCAGGATTAATGAAAATATGATTTCTTAATCCACATCCTTCCATTAGATATTAAGTTCACTTTCTACTTAGTATTTAATGGTTTTATATCCATTTTTTAATCAATAGTTATATTCTTATATCCATTGCTTTTTCTTAGGTTTTAACTCACCTAGTGCCATTTTAACTAAACTAGTTTTCTTATGAAATAACTTTTTGTGTTTTTATCTTCTTCCTCTAGTGATAAGTTAATTGTCTCAAAAATTTTAAAGACTAACAACAGAAAATGTAGGTTACATTTTGTTTGGAAATTATTCATTGATCTTGTTCACTTCTTATATATATGAGTGAATGTTTAACTTTCAGGTAGACATTGCATATGCTCCATTGGTTGAAAGATATCATGCCTTTCTTTTGGATGTAAAGGAGTATGACATCACGACAAGAAGGGCAAGCTGGGCCTTATGGATTGAGGTATGTCATCATCATCATCAACACCTTATCCTAATTAGGGGTCAGTCACATGAATCTTGTTACTCTATTCCCTTCTATTAAGTGGCATGGCATCATTTAGTCCCAAAGTTTTTATATCTTTTCTCACAACTTCTATCCACATTCTTTTGGACCTTCCCCTTGTCCTTTAAGAACTTTCGGCTTAGATCGCCTTACTCCTAATCAATGCCATTTTTGGTCTCCATTAGGCATGTCCAAACCATCTAAATCTAATCTCCCTCATCATGTTACCTATTGGTGTTAATCCCTAAGTTTTCTCTAATGTTTTCATTTCTAATTCTATCCTTTCTTGTCTTGCCACCCATACATCGCAACACTCGCATTTCAGCAAACTCTCATCTTATGTACATGTTGTTCCTTAATTGCCTAACACTGATCTATAGAGCATGACCGGCCTTACAACCATCCTATAGAATTTTTCTTTTAGTTTGAATGGCACCTTTCGATCATGCAAAACTCTAGAGGCCCATCTCCATTTGTTCAAACCCGCTTGGATTCTCTAGGTAACCTCTCTCTCAATCTCTCCACTCTCATGAATTATTGATCCCAAGTATCGAAAGTGTTCTTCTTCTTTTTTTTTTGTGGGTGTGGGGGGGACTTCTTGGTTATCAATCTTTACTGGCGCTCCACTCCCTCTCCTCTCCTTACTAAAATTGCTTTCCACATACTCTGTCTTAGTTCGGCTGATCTAATACTTCTCTCCATAACTCTAGCTTTGTTTACGTCATCCCTTGTCTCATCTATTAAAACTATATCATATACAAATAGCATGCACCATAGACTATCCTCGTGTAGATGTTTTGTTAACTCATCCATAACCAACGTGAAAAGGTACGGGCTCAATGTAGATCCTTGGTACAATCTTACAGTGATAGGAAAATCACCGGTCTTTCAGCTAGTGGTCATAACATTTGTTACTACTCCCTTATACATTTCTTTAATTATGACTACATACCCCCACAAAATCGCAATCTCAACCAACACCCTTCATATTAACTCTCTAGAGACCCCATTATAAGCTTTTCTAAGTCAATAAAGAACATATGGAGGTCCTTCCTCCTCTCCCTATTTTTCTCTATCAATTTTCTAAGTAAGAAAATAACTTCTATGGTATACCTCATAGGCATAAAATCAAACTGGTTCTTCAATACACTTGTCTCTTCTTAATTACTATTTCAAAAAGTTTTATAGTGTGGCTTATAAGTTTGATCCCGTGATAATTATTGTAGCTCTATATGTCTACTTTATTCTTATAAATTTGTACAATGGAGCTCTTCTTCCATTTATCCGGCATTTTCTTTGATTTTATAATCTTGTTAAACAACTTTGTCAACTAAACTACTCCATTATTGCCCATATGCTTCCAAGCCTCTATTGGTATATCATCGGGCCCCAAGGCCTTTACTGATTTCATCTCTTTCAAGGCCTCTTTCACTTTAGTTATTCTAATCCTAAGGCCATATCTATAATGTCCAATTTTATTTAGGTTTGCAGCACTTTCAATCCCTATATTCTCAGGGCAATTGTCATTTAGCAATTTTTGAAAGTAACTTTCTCACCTTTGTTTGATCTAGTCATCTTTGACTAGTACCCCATGATCATCACCTCTAATGCACTTAATGTGGTCTAAGTCCTTATCTTCTGTTCTCTTATTTTTGCAAGTTTAAACACATTTTTCTCACCTTCTCTTAATCGTAGTCTATTATAGAGATCATCATATGCCTTGATTTTAGCCTCACTATTCTCCCAGCAACCATTTTAGCATTCTTACATTGTTCATAGTTTTCATTATTTCTAGTCTTAAGGTATGTATTATACAAAATTCTATATGTATGCCTGTAATCTGGTCATACATTGGCTGGTCGTTATGCCTATTGCATCAATACCTCACTTGAGTTGGGGAATTCCAGTTGACCATCTAATTCATTAATAGCATTCGTCCTGTAAATCTGGTCACAATCATTTTCAGCATTCATATACAAGGAATTGGAATGCACCGTTTGGTATCTTCTCCTAGAAGAAACGTGAAAGAGATACTAAATCATCATAGTTCCATGCACAAGAAACATGAAACAGATGCTAAATCACCATATATCCATGCAGCTCACAGGAAATAGATTTGATAGTTCTATATATGGGACATGCTGGGGAAATTGCCCGCATATGACGTGGATAGGGTAGGGTGTTACTCTATGGAGGGTTTGAGATGTAATTGTGACAATCATGGATTGCCTCTGATTAACTTCCCAAGAGAGCTTAATGTGCTCTAATTTCAGAATCCCATATAACTTGGAGATATTTGTAACTGTTTCTGTTATTTTTGGGTGTATGGTTTGATGCATTCACATAAAAAAAAATTCTTATTAGAGCGTCATGAGATATAGTATGAAATGATCTAACTACAGACTGTGAGAATCTGATATAGAAACAAACAATTAAATGTTTGCATAGCTATTAAAACCTTTTGGATAGGACTCTTCTACTAGTTCATTAAATTTGTATGACTACATTCAACTGATTGAGTACAAAAGTGGGATCTGAATGTTTGCAGATAAAGAGCAGAGAGTTCCCAAGTAATATGGAAAACCTATTTGGCAAGGTAAACTGTACTATAGCTCTAATCTACCAATAATGTATTAGATAAGCACGTAGGTGTTCTAATCCTTTTTCTTTTAGGTTTGGAACTTTGGATTCCATAGTCTTGGGATTTTTTTCATCTGGGTGGTCCTTTGTCCAGGTGACCTAAGCAAGTTGGGAAAAGGATACTGATAGAAGTGACTGTATATTGGCTGTGACCAAATTAGAATTTGTTCTCTTTGCTTTAGATTACAGTGCAGTGTTTACCATTTTCCATATGTAACCAACTTATAATGGCATTTTGGAAGCATTCCCATATTCCTAGAATACAACACTCAAGGACATAGAGTTGGCACGGTCAAGAGTCCGGCTTGTTTCTCTATCCAGAATTCTAGAATACAATCTGGTCAAGGGTCATACATTTCCTTCGTCAGCTCCTCTGCTATGAGGCTTTTTCCTACTCTTCTTTCTAAGTTTGCCCATGGTGAAACTGATCAAGTTCCGTGTCATAAGATTTCATTGTCCTCTTATAACATTGGCAATGCTAAGTATTAACCTCACGACTTTTTCTGTGAAGCGGAAAAGAAATAACTATCACTTTCACGATTGCCTGAATACATAGCAAAACTTTGGTCCATATGATTATGTAGTCTTGGTTAAGAGCTAAGTGTACTACGGCAAACTTTTGAGTATCTTGTGCAGTTATCCCCTTGTGTTTTTCTTTGAAGCAATGTAATATATGCCTTTGGGCACCAAATGGGATGTTGAACTCTGCTAATGAGGTTCATGGCATCGAAATCTAAGCATCAATTAAAGTTGCCTAAGTGGGAGAGAATTTGCAATTAATCACACACGACACTTTGCTTTGAATCAAAATTCGAGATTCTTCAACAACTGGATTCATCAACCAACTTTAGATGGTTGCATTGTCTCGCTAACTTGTGCCAAATCCCAATCAAATGCTGGATGCTAGTTATTCGCCTCACCAAACTTTCTATGCTTACTGTATCTCTGAGTTTGTGGCCAAACAGCTTGTGCTGTTATTGCACTGTTATGTTAACTAGGGAACAAAGTCATCTCTGTGAAGGTCATTTTGAAAATTAATTTATTGATCTTGGTAACTTCGATATCCATTCATTGCTATCCACGAGAATTTATTTCATTTATATTTACACGTCATCTTTTATTCCAATGGTTGGCATGCATGGTAATCTTTATATATTTGTTATAATTGTTTAGGAGATAAACAAGGTTGAGGCCTATGCACAAACCCGACAAGATCCCCAAGTGCTAATTGAAGGCTACAAGAAACGGTACCTGGGATAGATGGCTGCTTGATGTTCCACATTCGAGGTTGGAGGGAAAAAAAGGAAACAGAGCGCAGAAATTGGTCTGTTCTCTTTAAATAGCTTGGGTTACATTATATTCGGGACTTTGTCTGGATCATCAAATTTTATGCATATAGCTTTTTGTATTCCTCACAATTTATGCATCAATTTGGGGTTGTTTAATTATTATTGTTATTATTGTTGTTGTTGTTTTTATAAAGGAAGCAAAGAATTATAGAGCAAATCACTCACAGATTGATAGGAACCAATTAGATTGCAACTATCAATATCTTAATAGTAGAGTTAGGTTAGTAAGTTTTTCCTCACGAGCTCCTTAACATCATGTGTGCCAGATCTATGAAGATATGAACCGTTTGACAATGTTTTTCTTGGTCTAGATAAGTCATGCTTTGAAATTCTCATTCGCTTATGAAATTCTGACAAGAAGACTTTAATGCCCTTATACTAATCTTATTCTGCATATGATAACAGTCCCAGTGGGTGTATACGCTAACAAACGTCCTAAGAAGTAGACACCGCCCTTAAGAGGTTTTGCTTGGACGATTTAAGCTGTTCATTGTGTTCAGCTTACAGAAATTAGGTAACCCAACAGAAATCAAAGCATTTGAGGGATCTAACTACCATTTTTGGGTCCTTGAAAAATGAAATAAAATGATTAGCCTTTGACTTTTTACTAAAAGATGCATAATTGAGATCAATGGGAATCAAATTTGTTCTCTAGCCATTTAATCCATTGACGCATAAGCTAAAAGAACTCAATGGGTTAAATTTGTCCTTTAAATCATCTAAGCTGTTCCAAACATCATGAAATGCATAGATTTAAAAAACTGTAATCATGAATGAAAAAGGACAGCATCTACTCCATGAGATAGTTGTAAGCGTCTACACCTATCGCAACTCTTATGATAAATGTTAAGTAAATCTCATCAGACTCGGACTGTTGGATCCTGACGTGGTCCCGCCTCTGATCTATTTATATGCTCTTGCAGCTCTATCGCCATCATGGGTCAGTTTTTCTTCTCATCATATGGACCCACCAGACAAGATAAAAGATAAAAGAGAAGATCCATAGCACATGAGAAATGATGGAAATAGAGAAAAAGATCGGTGGGACTGCTATTATGTTAGGGGGACGAGACCGTCAGACCCGAATTAATCTCATATCAGAAAGAAATGATATCAATGGACCAGATCAACCACACAGGTAAGCCCGCGAAGTAAAAGGAAGGGTCGATATCCCCATTTGATGATCCGGAAATCCTTTCATCATCGTTGAAACAGACTTCATGAGAAACCTTCTAATTCTTCTCATGTTGTGGAGAAGATAGATCTCATGAAGCAAATGGTTGTGTGATCAATGCCATATAGTAACTCACATGAGGGAATTCTAATTCATCTGTGGACCACTTTGTGGGCCTATAGGCTTGTAGACGTATCTGGCACTTGAGGAAATCTTTGAAGTTTTTAAAATTGATTTATGCACATATATAAAGCAACATTTATAAAAAGAGAATTACAAATAAGGGTACTCACGTCTTTTTCTTAAAAACCCCAAGTGGGTTTTTGAAGGAAAAGGGCAAAAACATTTGGTGGGGCCTGAAAATTTAAAAAAGAGACGTGGATATTTGGTATTTCTCAAAAATTTTGGCTGATCTTGGAAAAATTTTCCTTTTATATATTGGGTGCAAGTCTGATTAGAAAGGAATGAAAATGATTTTTACCTAATAATGAGCTTTGGTTTAGGAGGCAAGGTTATTCTCGAATTGAACTAAACTATTTTGACCAATAACTCTATGCCAATAACTATGATATTAGAGCATCTAATATGCAAGGACATTTTCAGCAAAATTTTGGCAATTGATTTTGCAAAATTTTGATGATTTTAGGCAGCCTTCTTGTGACGACTAAGGTTTCATATGCATTTTTAAATACAAAACTAATTCCTAATACGGGATCGATCCTTGTTTTGAAAATAATTTTGTAAAAATAATGTAGCAAAAAAATCTTTTTCTTTTAAATTCATTTTGAAAACCCCGAGTGTCATTTACTTCCAAGAAATAACATAACTAAAAACTCTGTTTCTTTTTTATGTCAATTATAAGATAAAATAAAAAAAAACATGTATTCCAGATCTAGTCAGTCACAGCCTATAGTCCAACTATAATAATTACATATATATGTCCAGAAAAGATAAGTCATATGCTTATTTTGTTTAATCAGTCTGTTGAACTTTTGTCTTCATCTAAGATTTGCATCCACCTCAAATTGCTTTGCCTCAAGTCTAATTCTTCAAAGCACTGACATATTGTAAACAATTTATAATATCTTAGCAAGCTTGTGCTTGTGCAGGTAATTTCATATCTTTTATATAAATTTTAGAAATCCAATTCTAACTTATATTTCAAATAAATTTCATGTAGTTCTAAAGGGTAGAATGATAAAATCAAAGACAAATAATAGAATTTGAGACCACATGTCAATCTTAATATTACGATTTCATAATAAAACATTTTAGATAAAATCAACGTAAAACATGCATAACTTTGGATGCACATTTCTCAAATTATCAAATATGCAAGGAAATCTCACATAAACTATGGCGTAATAATTTATTATAAAATTGAGTCTATGTATAATAGTTAAATCATATAAAAGATATATAATCTAACTTGATAAATTAGATGTCATAATATCCTCAAAATATCAAATTAGTAATTAGTTAAACCGCAAAAGTTGACAATCCCAAATTGACAATATCATCATGTCACATATGTACCCCAATGAATATATTAGCCAATTGGTCATGAGTACTTATCTAAGACCATCAACAATCTCATCATATATAGTATCACAAAACAAAAATCTCATGGGTTACTATATTCACGACAGCTTACTAAAATCATGTGTCTCCAGTATCTAGAGACTAGCCACTACAGCCTCCACTGCAACTACGGATATGTCTCTAGAAGGGTGCTGTGAATACCTCCAGTAGTCGTTTCCCTATCACAACAGCTAAGAAGAATAGATGTATTTTTTAGCATGTATACCTACCACCTTTGGTGGTTAGAGGCTGGGAGGCCAAACCAGTATAACCTCTTAGCATAATGCCCATAAGGCTCACTAGTCTGAACAAACATATATCTTACCAAATGTCATTTATATAATATATTTTCCATGCAAAAATATGCATTTTTGTAATTCATTTCAAAACATTGGATTGTTGCATTTTACAAATCATTCCTTTCTCAAGATTCACAAATAAGATGCATAATTTTATGTAATATAATGAACAACACTCTGTATTTCAATATTAAAAGTATGCATTATGAGATTAAAACCATGTATCAACTTTCATGCTTCATTTGCAAGTATTTGCATACTTAAAAAAAAAAACACACAACATGGCAAGATATCAATTTTATTAGGTCATGTAATTCAAATCAAATGCACAATAATCAAATAATATGTATGGTTCAATTATTTAAAATTTACATATTTTAATAAAATTGATGATCTTAAGGGTGTAATTTTGTACTAAAATCACCCAATTAGTTGCCCATGTATTATAACTTATAGTATTAAATTAGGATTTTTAGTAAAAAATTATAACATATGTATTTTTTCGCCCAAAAGACCAAACATTTGACAATTAGTAGGTTCAGAGCTAATTCGAGGTAAGTATATGAATAATCATATTTTTCCAAACGCATGCATTTTTAACCCAAAAAACCAAAATTTTGATAATTGGCAGGTTCAGAGTGAATCCAGGGTCAAGTATGTGAATAGTCCTAAAAAGATTTAATTAGAGTTTTTTACTATTTGTAGGAAGTGAGACGATCCGATAACTAAGATCAATCAAGATGAAAATTGAAGATCAAGATCAAAAGATTGAGTCAAAGGTCCAAAGTCATTAATTCAACATGAGATCAAGGATCCAGATTACCTTAAGATCACTTGAAGCTCGAATTGAAGGAGTCAAAGGTGGCCAAACTAGGCCTATGCACAAGCCATGCAAGTCTACCACCTTTGCATGTGATTTACTCAAGCCACCTAGCCATATACAAACCATGAAGAAGGTGACAAGCTAAGGAGCCTAGCCAGCCACCAAAGCTAAGGATTTAAGCCGCCAAGCTAAGCCAAGAAAGCTCTCAAAGGCAACCATGAAGCCAAATGAATAGAGCTTTCAAAGTTAGCCATCAAGCCACATGACCCAAACTACATTGAAAGCTACGATTGGAGAAAAATCCAAAGGATAATTGAGGGAAAATCCAATTGGTGAAGGTAGTACATGAACCAATAGGAAGATACCACTCTATTTTTACTACTTTCCCTTGATTTTTCTTATTTTTTCTCTCTCTCTCTCCACCTCCCCACCAAGGAGCACTACGAATTTTACTTTTCGCCATTCTAAAACTCTCTTACCTTCCCAACTCCATCCTAGACCAGCCAATCACCTTTTTCCACCTTAACTCTTCTTTCCTATCCAACCCATCATCCCCACAATCTACTTTTGATTGAAGGGTTGTCACCTTTCCATAGCATTCAACCCTTGGAATTTTTCACGTGAAAACCCAAGGAGCCTTATGTTCTTAGAAATTTGGTACCAACCACCATTAGAAATACCAATCCTAGGATGCTACCTACACTTTTCCACCTCATACTTATTTTCTTTCCCCTCTTACACCAACTTATTTTCACGTTTTTCCTTTCCTAAACTACTCTTTTCCATGTGAAATTAAGCAAGGAGAGGGAGCTCCACGCCTAACTTTAGGAGCTCCCTTCCCATTCCACTCTCTAACTAACCACTTATTGCATGCCACATACACCCATTAAGCTCTCTTTCTAATCCCACCTTCCATCTCTTTCCCCACCTATCTAATTTACACACAATCTTCCTAACCACTTTAAATACCTTTTAATCCCCACATTAGATCTAATTCCCATCTCTTTTCCACCTTAGGATCATAGGCCATCGAGATTAGACGGTAAATCACTTATAAAAGAGGCCTTAGAGTTTCAATGAAAATAATCTTGGGTGCGGAGTGGCGATGCCTAAAAAAATGGCGCCTCCACCCCCCTTGAAAACCACAATTTTTTCCTTGGCTTGTGCTCCTCTTCGTTGCAGCCTTGGGGACGTTCTTTGCTTGGTGATTTTGCTTCTCAAGTTTCTTGCTTTGATGCTTTGTTGATTCCATGTTTTTGTGCGTCTTTGTTTGCATGTTCTACATAAGTTCTTCAAGAAGAGGTTGGTGCCTTTACTTTGATTGACTTCTTGTTTGCTTAGCCTAGGTCCCTTTAAGTCTAGCCTATTTCTCTTGAAGCCTTGCTTTTCCATTGGATTTTCTTTTGATCTTCAAGGTTGTTGTAGGAAACATTGGATCAACTTTATTTTGGGTTTCTTTTAGTGTAATGCGTGGTATGCAGCATCCGTGTAACTTGTTTTTCATTTAATACAAGTTGATTGTTAATGAAGTCTCTTGATTGATGAATGTTGGTGAGTTTGCCTGTTTACATGATACTTTCATGGTTTGAAGTTTAATAAAAGACTGTTGCCTGAAGGTCCCAACCAAAATCAACCTCGAAACTTATTGAAACCATGAGCACCACTCTAAGTGTTGAATGCATGGTTTTGAAAGCTTTTGATGTTGAAGGTTGGACATCATTGATATGCCTTCTTGCCCTTTCTTGTCTAGTTAGTTCATACTATTTTCATCTCAACTAGGAACTTAAATTAACAACCAAATCACCTTAAAACTATGTGCCCAACCCATGGGTTGTGCACATGGTTTTGAGTGATTTAGAATTGATTGAACATTGATTTAAAAAGGCTTGGAATGTGGAGTTAGTTGAGTTCAAGCATATTAGGAAAGGTTAGTTTAATTAGTGCATGAATGTTAGTTTTGATTAGTTTATTTAGCATATGGTTTGATTAGCTTTTTATTTAATGAATTTCTCAGTTTTAGAAAGTTTAGTGAAGTAGTGTTTTGTTGCTTAAGTCTTTTTTTTATATTCATTCCCATTAGTACAATTACATTCTTTAGAAATTGCTTGCTTAGGGAGTTAATTTAAGAAAGTTCTTAATTTAGAAGGTTTTAATTTAGGAAAGTTCTACTTTTAGAAGTTAAGAATTTTAGAAAAGTTTCTAAACTTTTAATTTTTTTTTTTACTTATAATAATAGTTTAGGATAAAAACCTCATTATTTTGGCTAAATTAGATAATTAGAGTAGGGACAACTAATTATACAACCATTCGAATTCCCATGAGATCAGCCTCCATCACATGAATTACTATATTGATTTGTGCACTTACAAGTTTTAACTTAAAAATCACAATAGACGATAGGTTCAAAATTCAAATGGAAAATATATGTTAAAACTACCTACCTATTATGAGGATTTCAACAAATTGCTCAAGCTTTTTCCTTGGCTCTCACCATGATCCAATGGTAAGTCAATCCATTTGTGCCTTAATTTATATAGTGCATAAAAATTCTATTTTTAATATACTTGCACACTTAAATCAATTTGCTAGAAATTTTTGCCAAATGTTGAAAGGGATCTAGGAGATAGATTATATATTTAATTTTGATCATGATCAAAAGGTCCATATCATCCGAATCTTTAAATCTCTATGACATTTTTCTAAAAACATCTTTAGATCTCACTATATTAGTCATCCTAAGCTTAAAATAAATGTCCGGGAGTTGGATTAGTCTAGGAATCTAGATTCTAATGTGCATCAAGTAGATCTAGCAAAACTAGATCAAAATCAAAGTTGGGTTTTCCAAGTCCTACCTTGTTGCGCTTGATTCCTTGCTTAGATCATTGCAAGAGATGACAGATTGTAGATGGATTGCCGCGTTGAAGTTTGATTATCGTTGTATGTCCTTGCCTTATCCATATCTTTGGCTAAACTCATTGATCATTGAATAACAAGAGGCGTTTTACTCCTTGAGTCTCACTAGATAAAATGGATAGTTTACATCAAATGTTTTGGGCCACTGATCAAGGAAATGGGGTGGTTGATCTCATAATTTAAGCATCTGACCACTATCCTATGGTAGATTATAGAAAAGGGTCATATATATATATATATATATATATATATATATATATATATATATCCCTGTTCTAGGGTTTTTTGTGAAAGATCTATGGCTAGATTAAAGCGAAGACTTGGATCAATCATTAATCCACGCGTATGATCACAAATCTATGCCCAGATCAATGTGTGGGTCCGAATCAATTTCAAATCAGATGATCTAGTGTTAAATCTAAGGTCACATCTGCTTGGAAGCTTAGACCAATCGTTGATTTAGGCTGTGGCTCATTGATTAAGGGCTAGATTAGTCACAGATCAAGTTATCAGAAACAATTCCGATGATCAGATCTAGATCAATGGTCAGACGTGGGTATTTCCACAAATCAGATAGAGAAAGGAATCAAGGGCTTAGGATGGACGATGGTAGCGAGTACACCAGCGAAGGCTGAGAAGACAGAGAGAGAGAGCGGTGGCTGCCGACCAGTAAACCAGACGTACCGAGGTCAGCTGCCAGCTAGGCGCAGAAGGAGAGGGGAAAAAAGCTAGGGTGGCCAGAGGGGGAGAGTGCGCAGGTGGCTGGAGAAGGTGTAGTGGCATACGGTGGGGAATGAGTGGAACAGGAGAGATGAGGGGGAGATCATGACAGACGGCCGAACTGCACGAGCTGTTCGTCGGGTCGGCTGCGCTGGAGAGAGGGCAGGGGAAGAGGGAAGAAAGAGGGCTGGTGCGGGCAAGGCACGGCCCTCACTGGGAAGAGAGAGAGAAATCTAGAAGGGAGAAGAGGAAGGATGGGGTTTTAGGGGTTAGCGCAACTCCAGTAGCCAATCCTCATTTTTTGTGGCACCGTCCATGGCTGCTTCGGATCACGTCTGGGATGAGAGAGGAGAATAGGGGGCGTTGCCAGTGCGAAAGGGGAAGGTTTTTCTGGGGTTTTGAGTTGCTGCGATCGGTGGGCGAGAAGGACAAGGTGGGTCTCGAAAGATAGGCGATCGTGGTGGCTAGCTGCTATAAGGTTGGCGTCATTGAGCCAGAGCGGGAGATGGATGGCGCGGGGAAATAACACAGAAGAAGGAAGAAGGGGGCAGCTCTTTATGCTGGCCGCTCTGCCACTTTCGCCGGCCTAATTGCGTGAGGGTGGCATGTGTGCAATGGTCAGCATTAATTGCCTGCCGCGCAGGCGAGAAATTTTTTACCTGTCGGTGTCGGGTGCCATTGTTAAAAATAGCCCATTCATTTTTAGTCTTTTTTTTATATTGTAAATACATAAATCGGGCCTACTATAAAATTACTAAAACACCACTACAATTAAAAATCCTATAACTTTTTCGTATGGACTCCTTTTTCAACATTCTTAGTGCAGTTAAATTTGGATTTTTCAAGTACAATTCAAATACTATAATTTTAATACTTGATTTGGTTTATATAAAAAGCTCATTTCTTGAGATTCCAAAATTGAAAATTCATTTTTCTCCTTTCTTCACAATAAAATTACATGGAATTAAGCTTTTAAAATTTAGGGTTATTACACTTGTGGTTTTTCTCAGTCATTTCCTATTTCTGCTAGCAGTTTAGTAGCTTTTCCAATAGTTATTCTCAAACAATTATATCTTAATCATAAGATATTGCATTGCTACAATTTTGATAATGCTAGAAAGATGTCACTTTGATCTATGATAACAAAGGGCTTAAATTGCGTTTGAAGTTTTGTGCATGTGTTTTTTGCTTTATAAGATTGAACTTTTCTTTTTGCTTCTAACAAGATCCTAACTGCATATTTATAATTGTATCAATATATCTTTCTCAAGTAACTTTCTAAGCCAACATCTCTACCATGGACAATTTCTTAGGAGAAAACCATATCTTTCCTACCAAGTAACTTGAAGATGTAGCATATCTTTTCTAATCTAACGAATCCTTATCAGCCATCACCTTAAAATCAACTTTATCTTTATGGTTTCAATAAATATTTCCACAAAGTATGATCACCTTTAGATCCATGGGTAAAATTGGTGAAAGAAATATGCATTGATGACCAAGTAACCACTTCAAAGGGGTCATCCACCTAATGACAACTTTGAGGTGGCTGTTCTCCTAACCTTTATTGTGATATAATTGTATTCTATCACTTCCACAACCTTCAGTTAGGAAATTGCTTAGATACCAATTGTTACACACTTGCATTAAAATAAAAAATACTCTAAACTAATATAATTTCATTTATAGATCTATTTGGAAGGGCCTAAACCTCTATTGCTAACATTTATAGAGGGCAAACTTTTTTTATAAGATTGAACTTTTGCTTTGCTTTCAACAAGATCTTAATATCATATTAATAATTATATTAGATGCCTAGGAAAATAGGCCAGAGGTTTTATTACTATATACTTCAAATTCTATTCTATTTTTAAGTCTAATTTGATTTGGCTTAATAAAGCTTTATAGTTCTAAATGTAGATAATTACTTTCCAATCCCTCTTCTCCTTTATGTTGTTAAAACATAAAAATAATTACTTTATCTTTAAAAAAAATTCTTAACCATTTTTCTGTCAATTATTAGAATTTTTGTGCATGCAATCCAGCATGTTGATTTAAGTAGATCACGAATTTGTGGCTATCCATAGGTGTCATCTTCTGGGCCACAGTTAGATTGACCCTATAAAAATATTCTCCATTTTGTTAACCAAACCGATGTCTAAGATCATATTAGTTGAGAAGATATTAAGGTATCATCATCATCACCATCAAAGCCTTATCTCGAATAGGGGTCAGCTACATGAATCTTTTCTCACCACTTTCATATGAAGAGAGAGGGAGAGAATTGAAGTTTCCTTTTCCTTATTCGCTTATTCAACAAGTTATATAAGACTATGAGACCAGAACACCCTAGTAGGATGTTTCCAAGTGTGTCCACTATGGAAATTTGTCAATGACGTGTTAAACAAGGGAATCAAGAGGTTAGAGATCAGGTTGCCTATTTTATAGGGAAAAAAAGGAAACAAAAACCTTGTGCTATAAAGAAGAAAATAAAGAAAAAGGGGAACACTTAGATAAGGAAAAACCATTCCCCTCATTCAATACAACACCATCTGCTTTTGATTGACATTTGTCTAATATGATATGCTTTCTCCAACATTTTTGCTCGACTCTGTATATAAAAGAGGCAAGCATAATGCTCAGATCTAGGTTCATTGTAAGTGTTGGCCATTGAATCAAATAACTCTACCCTCTCTTTCACCTTCCCCACAAGTCCATGAGTTGATAAAACATTAGGGAAAATTATGCCATTTGGTATGCACAATCTATTTTCATCTTGTTAAGCAAATCATGTATAACTAGCCATGATGTTCAATGAGCATTGACTGCATTAATATGCTTCTCTTTAAGTTGGTACAATATATTCATCTTCTTCTTGTCATGCTTGCACTCCTTTTTGATCCCACATCAATCAATTATTCCTTCTTAGGCCTGACATATTGTACTTATTGGCATGCCTCTAGATGGTTATCAGTGCTACAATGTGTTGTTGGCCTAAAACCAGTTTGTTTTGGGTTGGTTTCACCTGAATCCATTGATCATGCCTAGAGTTGATTCTACTATAGTGAAGTAGCCTATTAACATGTGATGACATCCCATGCAAACAAGAAAAAAAGAATGAATGAAACACAAGAACTACTAAGTTTATATTTTCATTGAAGAAGAAAAGGAGGTATTTTTTTATGAACAAGTTCACTAGGAATTTGAGCAACTTCATAAATGCATTACATGAGACAACATCCTTAATGAGTAGTTTATTATACAAATGGTAGGCAGCTCCAATCTTAACCATTTATTTATTGGAGCCACGTTAAGTTGTGCTCTATTTGTCTAATATGTGCCATTAATCTTTGCTTGGAAGCTTTTTCTCCTAAAATTTAAACTTTTTCATGATTGCTCTTCTATAGAAATCAGTAGACTAGAGAGAGAGAGAGAGAGGTTTGGACTTTGGATTGAGATTACAAAAGATATGATTAATAGAATGTGAGGTTATAATAAAATTGCACATTTTTCTTTCTTTTTCATTCTTTTGTTTTAAGTTGCATAAAATTTAAATAAAAAGAATAGGTTATGAAATTTAATTGGTTGTTTGGAAGCCATGTCACCTATATCTTACCACAGTGGACACACAACGACATCCTATTAAGGGGTGTTGGGGTCATGTGACACTAAGTTTTTAAACATTTTTTGTTTTTTCTCAAATACAAACAGCGGGAGACATTTCTCACTATATATATATTTTTTCACAAAATCTAAGTGTAATCTATACAAAAAAAATACATTTTAGAGATTCTAAAATGCAATGAGTTTATATCTAATATTTTCTAGGACTCTATCCAGTCATAGCTCATAGACCAACTGTATGAATACATATACAGACGTGTTCACAAATATCAAATAGAAGTCATATGCTTACATTGTCAATATAGTCTCATATTACTATTGTCCTCATCCAAGATTCTTTCTAGCTTTAGTTGCTTAACCTTCAAATCAATTTCTTCAAACCTCTTAGCAAGCCTGTGCTTGGTAGGTGTCTGAGCATCTAGTTTGGCAATATACATAAAGCCAAATACAAATGAAATTCCAAGGAATTCATAAATATATTTTAAAGAACAGAATACATTTAGACATTCTTAATCATGAGATAATATACATGTCTCATACATCTCAATTCATTTAGAGTAATTTCGTATCAATATTATCTTATGATATAAACAAATCCATATCACGTCATCCCATCAAATATTAACTCATAATGTAGATAGATTTATGTCAAATTATCTCAAAATCTAACAACTCATAATCATCTTAGAACATGTTATAAGCATATGTAATGCAATTAGTATAACAGAAATCCCATCAAGGATTTAATCTATCCATGTACAATATCAGTACATATAAAATCATAAGACATCCATGTGAAGGATAGTCCACACTATCAACATGTATAAATTAGCAATAAAATAATAAAATAATTGAATAACTTTTGGACTCAATAACAAACAATTTCGTGACATATCAAAATTAGAGATATTAGCTATAAGAGTATATTAGCTCACCACAGAGAAATCCAGGTCAAATCCATAACAAAGCGTATCAGCTCGCCACAGCAAAATCCATGCTAAAAACCAAAATTTCAAATCAAACCATGCATGTAAAAACTTCTCACAATTCATCTCAGCCCAAACTACTACTATATCGTGAGCACCTAGAAGCCAGCTACTTAGAAGCTTGCCATTGCCTCTTGCACCCACCCTCATCAACTACCCACAAGTAAAAATCATGAATTCAAGCTACATTTATATGTAAGAAGACAATCACACGATGAAATATAAATCATGCATCAAATCATGATAAAGTATCAAACCAAAATAAGGGATCAAATCCACGCAATATGTTTATGAAATGCAAGTGTTAGTAACTATAAACAAATAATCTAAGATTGAAATTAATTAATCATTTCTACAAAATTTTTGATAGAAACTCCTTTGTTTCTCAAAATTGTGCATTTATCACATGCGATGTGATTTATTTAACAAATCATCATTCACATTTCCAATATGACTAAAGACTGTCACTTTATCACCACAAACTATATACTTCAAATAATATTAATGCATCGTATAAATAATATCCAATGTCACTATCAAAAAGGGTGTGTGTGTGTATAGACACACACACACACACACACACACACACACACACCATCAATGTCATCAATAAAGTGTGATGCATTTACAATTGTAATCATGTCATCTATCATTTTATTAAAACCCATCATAGCATGTATTTGACTAAATACATGTTATTTGTAATAACCCCAATTTTTGTAAATTGATTGAGAAAAATCAATAAAGTTTGAGTTTTAGATATTTCGGGCTGAAATATTAGGGTTATTTAAAATATACTTTTTATAAAAGTATAATCAAATCATAAGACATGTAAAATTGAAATTAAACTTAGGAAACCCTTCAAAATGACTGTAAGCACGACAAATTTCGAATTCGGATTAGAAATCCTTAAGTTTTTCATTTTTTGGACAAAAGGGGTAAAATAGTAATTTTACCCAAAAATCAAAATATTCCAAAAATCAAAATATGAAACATCAAAATTTAGAATGTACTGAGAAATACGAATCCAGCGCCACTAAGCACACTCAAATCCGAGATCATGGGAATAAAACCCAAAGTTTTATGCATAAAGGGCAAAATGGACTTTTTACACCATGTGGGACCCACATGGGGCCCACATGGGGGACCACCACGTCCCCAACAACCAATTTGATCAGCAGCCCATGTGAAACATGGGTCAACAAAAGATCAGCTAGTCATGGGAAGAAAAGTTAGGCATGGGAGCATTGAAGACTTTCATGCCATTTTATATTAAAAAAATAACATATTATAATCATGGAAAAGACCCAAAATGCCTATAAATACAACCCCAAAAATCTTCCAAAAATCCTCATAAAATCCCCACGAAATTATCTTCAATCTCCTTGAAAAATTAGATCTAGAATCCCTCTCAAAAAACCCCAAAAATTTCCAAGAGCTAGATCTCTTTCCAACTTGTTTTTCTTTTTAGATTAGAACAAGAGACCTAAATTCAATTAGGCACTCTGTTCTTGATCTAATTTGATAAATTCCACCGTCCAAAATATCCCAACACATCTATTCTACAAAACCCCCAAAGAAATTTCAAGATCCAACGGTTCAAACAACGGTATTTGCAAGAAAGGTGGATTTTAGGCTATATCTTCATCAACAAGGTATTTTTTTTAAATTGGGCATATAAATCAGGTTTTCTCTCCAATCAAGTAAGTGGAAATCCTTTTCATATATTTTTAGTATTTTTTTTATGTAATTTTTATTTTACTGTAATTAATTTTGGTAATAAAAAGATAAAAATAAAGTCAACAACAGAACCCTTAATTAGGGATGATGGAGTGCTCAGATGAGAAATCTGACTGTACCAATCGATCCAAAAGGTCCAAAACCCCTAGGGTAGAAGTTTCATCAAAATCAGAGACCTTTTGGGCCCTCAATTGCAAGAGGATTGATTGGACGGTCCAAAAGGGACTGTCCGATCTCAGTCCCGGATCAGACGACGCCCAAGACGCCCGCGTGACGCACCGTCGGAACGGCGCGTGCGATACGCGTGGGGCATCGGCTCAAGTGCAAAGAAGGCGCGTCCATAGAAATGACGAGCGGACGCGCCCAGCGACAGCCCGGTTTGCGGGCGCGCGGACGACGGGCATTCCGCTCGTCCCGTCCGCGTCTGTGGACGTCCCGCAGTCACGCTTAGGCGTTTCATCCCAGCGGACACGCCCAACGACCCCGGTTCGTTCCGCTCGGTTCGTTCCGCCTGCCGTTCCGCCCGACTAATCTGGGCCGTTCCTTCCTTGGGCCCAGATCAAATCTAGGCCCTAGGAAGGGTGTGAACTTTCGGGATCAATTAGGTCATCTGAACTCCAAATTGAGATCGGAAAGAAGCTATGGAAAGCTTGAAACCTCTATTTTCTTATAGAATAATAAAAATGACATGTTATTCAATAAAAACTTTCTGTATTTAAGAATTAAGTTTCCAATTACATAGATTTTCAAGATCTGAGATGATCAGATCTTAGAAACATGTTTTAATAATGATCTAATACTTAAATAAAGTTATATCTATGTTTAAATTGGATATATATGAGATATATTAAGGGATCTATCCTTTATGATAGAAAAACCCAAAAAATACAAAGGGACCCACTTGATCAATGAGATCAAGTGTGATCAGATCCTTGGGATGGAAAGAATAACTGTTTATATGATGAAATCCAAGGAAATCATGGATGGATTATGATAAAAATAGATCAATGTGATCTTTTGACCTTAATAGAGAAAATTCTCTAAATATAACTAAAGTCCTTAATCAAAGGCAAAGATCTAAGATCAAATGGTTGGATCATAAGTAAAGGTTTCTAAAAATGTAAATCTAATTAGTTTCATTTTATGTTATTATGTTATAAAGCATGCTAGTATAACATTTAGAGTTTATGTGTTCATTCTTAACATAAGTTGCTAGAGTAAATTTAAGTACCTTGCCTCATTTTCATTTAATGTTAAATTAAGTAGTTTTATGCTTTAAATTTATAATTCATTTATAGTTGAATGTTAGTAGTAGATTTACTTGTTATGAGATAAAGAGCATAAAACATCAAAAATGTATTCTAATGAGTAAGTAGAGTTTCATGACACAAATAAGAATGAAATACTTTGGACTTAATTAGTAAGGGCTATAGTTAGTAGGACAATATAAGGATTATCAAATCCTTGGCCCAAATTAGGAAAAGAATAATAAACCCCATGAATGACATTATAAATATTCATGGACTTAATTAAAATCTATTAGAAGAGTACTTAGGGTAAACATGCTTATAGGAACCTTATGAAAGGTTGAGCTATGGTCATTCTAGTGAATGATGAACATAGTGGTTAAGGGGGTTATCTAATAGAGCCTCGCTCTTCCCTACCTTACGGTGGCGTTTGTGAGTCTAAACGCCTCCTTACATGAGGATTGAAGTAACCACTTTGTGTTCACCCATTCAACTAGTAAGCCTTAGCCAATTGGAAATAAGAGGGGCAATCTAGATTTAGGCTTGAATAAGCTACCTTCAACCATGCACATTAACTGCTTGGTTGAATAATAATCATAAGAGCATAAAAGGTTAGTAAATTACCTAACCCTAATAAAAACGATGAAGTAAGATAAGGATGATCCAACAAGATCTATTAAATCTTGGATGATCAAGAACAATAAGAATAAGAACACTATATTGTACTTAGTATGTATGTTTAGTAGTATACTTGTTATAGTTATTTAGATTAGATAATCCAAACCCTTGATCAAAGGTGATTCAAGGAAGAAAACCAAGATCATCCTCCATAGGGATGATCAAGAACTGAACTTAGATCAAAGAAGAACTAGATGATAGAAGATCTAGGACCTTGATCTTTATCAACATGAGTAGATTGTCAATCAAAGGATCTATGAAAGATCAAGATCAAGGAGATGAACATACAAAGACTTAGAGATAGAAAAATACTTAGATATGAATGATCTAAAGATCATTCTAAACATCGAATCTAGTGATCAATAGGATTGTTCATAATTTATATATTGACGATATGTATGGATGTCTGATTACATACATCGGTCAAGATCATGGAAGATTGGGGAAAAGAGATCAATCCTTAAAGGTAGGAGGATTTGATTAATGCATTTACATGAGATATTCATGATTGTACTCATGATCTTATGTTGACAAGAGTAATGATAATACTTGTAGTAAATCTCTTGAAAACCTTATGATCAACCAAACACCTATAAGATGGTTAAGGACTAAACTATAAGTGAATAGGGAACTAGAAAATATTTCAGCCCTAAGTAAACGGACATATGGTGCGATATATATGAAATCTATTTTACATACAAGCTTGGAGGCTTGTGAGTTTGTTTTAATAGGCATGAGCACAGGGGATGCTATTCTTAGAGGAGTTATGAGGTTTGGCCACAGCTCCTTGAAATTTGATGATACCTTGCCCAATGAGAGGCTAAAAGTCGGGTGGTGGCAATTATGGGAAGGCCACCACTGTGAAAGTCTTGCCCCCATACGGGCGGTGACATAATATTTTCCACCGTGGTATCGGTGGTGAACGGGCGGTTATCGGCGCGCTAGTACGGATTAGGCTATGACATAGCAACCTTTTTGATTATTTTGCACTATGATGCATATGGAATAGGCATAGTGAAATGCCTTATGTTATAGCATAATGAAATGCTAGGTAATTGTATATTACCAATGTTTCCCAAGAAGGAAATTCCCCGGTATGAGATTAGGCATTGTAATACTAAATTCTCAAAATGAAGAGAATTGGTCGGCTTAATTGGGAATGATATTTGACTATTTTCACAAATTTAATTGGTTTACCCATGAAGGGTATGTATGTATATAGATATACATAACTTACAAAGTAAAGAGTATGTTTGAGGATAATGAGATTATGAAGGATTGGAATTACATTGTCAATTATTATGTTTCTTGAATCCCCTACCAAGCATTGCTTTATTGAGATATTGTACTTGTTGCAATATCTCGGATCGAGGAAGGAGAGTTAGGAGCTGAAGACTATAGAAGACTTGAAGAGAATAATCTTCAAGGTATACCCTTGAAGACATGTATTTTTCTTTGTTGAGAGTTTTATTGTATGGTGAGCTTGAGTTTTGGATTATGTAATTTGGACAAGTATTGTACTAGATTTGGTATCTTGTGAACCACTGGATGGATCCTGGAGTTTAATAAAAGTATATTCCTTCAATGGAATTTTATTTTGTACAAAAATTGTACTTATGTTATGTATGAAGTGGTGACTTGGGTTTTCAAAACAAGTTCTAAAGAAAAGAATTTCCGCTGTTTTGTTTTGCGAAAAAATTTTACACTCTTAAGGGCCCTGCCTTTCAAAATACTTTACAAATCATGTTTTCAAAAACCCGGGTGGTCACATTATTTGACTAGACTAACAATCTAGTCACAGTGCAAATATACAAATAATTTAAAGATGTCAGGACAACCCTCATGTGGTGAGAATATCAATTCCACTGGCTTTTCCTGAACTTTAGATGTTCTAATCACATTTTGATCATGGATCAAAACCTATATAATGCATCAAAAAATATGAATTCCCTCATTAAATATCCATTTAGGCAATTTTTTTTCATTTACAACCATAGATCATCTATCAAATATTCATTAGAAGCTAGAATCTGATATCCACATTGTTGATTTCCTATCAATGATCTAGATCAACTGACTCATAATTGAAATCACAGATTTGCATCATTACAAATAGCTGGTTTTATCGATCAACAATCTTAATCACTAACTAACCATTTGACTCATATTTCAAATGGTCAAATTCATTGTTATTGTAAAATCTTGACCATTTAAGTTGTTTCTCTAATTTCTTAGCCATGGATCATCTATTCTACATTCATTAGACTTTTGATCATTTGATCCATTCCGTTGATAAATGATTGATGGTTTAGATTAACCCAATTATCCCTAAATTTACTAATCCATGTCATTTCAGGCATAAAAGTTTTGATTAGTCATTCACCAATTGTTGATTATCCATTAGATGTAAGAATAATGTCAGATCACCTTATGACCTGCTGTTCACTCTCTAGATTAGTAATCGAACAGATAGAATTGGTCAGATTTTGATCTCAACATGTTATCAAACATTTTCACCCAATGGCTTAAGGTTTGGTCTTGAAATTTTCTATGTAAGATGATGATGAACATTAATTTGCTATTGCAGACACCTTGTATGGGTAAGATCTCATTGATCCATGACTAGCATCTCACATTGGAGAATGATCTTGATGTTTTCTACCTCCTATAGATTATATGATAGACAGTATATGATTATCCAAGATCTAGTCCAAATTTACCCTTTACATTGAGAAAATGGTTGGATCTGACTTTTTAGGTCTCAGATCGATGCGTTAGATGATGGATGACAATCATATCCTAAAGTTTTAGTTGATTAGATCATTAAAAATCTAATCTAATATTTAGATCTAAATTATACATGCTTGGATTTTATTTTTATTTGGAAATTCGTTAGTAATTTTATTGATGAACATTGGATCAAACTTGATCCAATGGTTCATACTCATTTAAACTAAATTAGGGTGAAAATGAAGGAATTCGAGTAAGATCTTACCTCTAACACTAAATTCTCTGTGTAGATCATTATTGGGAGTGTCAGATTAAAGATGGATTGACATGATATGCCTTGATTTGAGTCATCCATTTATGTTTGTACAAAATCTCCTCTATCGGCAGTTAGATCATCAAATTATAAAAGGTTTATTGCTCCAATTTAAGGGGAAACACAATGAATGGCTTGGATATATGATCCTATTCATTTTCTTTGACTTTATAATAGTGATTGACGATTTCTCCTTAAGATAGTCATATCCTCTTGTGATGAAAACATGATGGGATTAGAGGGGATTGAAATTTGATCACTAGGGTTTGTTCTCTTGGAGGTGTCGTAGAAGATGATCAATTCGGATCGACGATCCAAGTTGTCGTCGTCTCCAACGAGTTCCAACTCTAGCAAGCCAAGAAACCCTCTTCTTCTCAATCATGCTTTAGTTGGTTTGAACAAAGGATTTTTTTAGCAAATTTCTTTCTCTCCCTCCCTCTCCCCTCTGGTGCCCACCAACACCCCCCCCCCCTCTTCTTCCTCTTCTTCTCTAGCTCGTTTGCTTTAGTTTGATGAGACAGACTCCACTATTTTAGTCAGTCTATTTTAACAGGGAGGGGGGTGCCGATATCAATTTGGCTTTCTCCTTTATATATTTTAAATAAATTCTTTTTATTTAATTTAAAATGCTTAATGATGATGTTTTCCATGTTTCCAAAATCATAATTTTGGTCAAAAGAAAATGATTGTCATTCATGATGGGTTTTCAATATCTATTGACTGCAGAAATTAGATTTTTGCGAGTGGGGCCCACTTGATGAAATTACTAAATTACCATTCACAAGAAAAATAACAACTTTTTCATTTGAACTTCTATTTCACCATACTTAGTGTCATTGGAATTTTGTTTAGTAGAATCCAAATATTGAGGTTTCAACACTTGATTTGATGTTTATTAAATTTTTAATTTTTAGAACTCCAAAAATTAAAAATTTAATATTCTCTTTTCATCCTGATTTAAGATAGCTCAAAATTTATTTAAATTAAGATTTAAAAATTAGGGATGTTACATTCTTCTCCCCGTAGAGGAATTTTGTTCTCTAAATTATTTTCATATTGTCTTTCAAACAATTTTAGACACATTTTCATCTCATCATAGATTCAAGTTCTCATAATTCCTTTAATCTAAAAGAAATATTAAAAAATTATCCAATTCTCAACTTCAAGCATTAAAAATTTACCCTACTTATTAGCGTAGCTTTTCTATTTAACACTTTCACTATGCACTCTAATACTTGACCTTCACTTGTTAACCCATCAACATTATTATGTAATTTCAACTCATATAAGTAATGTCTCTAGATATTTAAGGTGAATATAACAATCATTAATTTTTTATCATAAGTAACATAATTTATCTCACATTTCTTGAATTATCATAATACAATATCATTTTTTATTTCTTTTGTCTATCTCAATTTCTCAGTTTATCATCATATTTTCAAACTTAATGTCAAAATGTTCCTTTTAGATAAAAGTTCAAAGGTCAACCAAATTCATGATTAGGTTTATC
This sequence comes from Warburgia ugandensis, assembly GCA_035236585.1. NCBI lineage: Eukaryota > Viridiplantae > Streptophyta > Magnoliopsida > Canellales > Canellaceae > Warburgia > Warburgia ugandensis. The sequence continues at coordinate 39,955,493 of CP141137.1, forward strand.
CAATTACATCTCATATCATTTTATGAACTAGACTCCACATCTATCAAGATTTATCTAAGTTCTTAGTTGAAGATACTATTTGTGTAGTCTTATACTCTAGTTTTTTTCTCTAAGAACAACACTAATCTCATGAGAATATTCATACTCATAAAGAACCAAATTCTCCTTGTTTTCTTAAATCTTGTCAACTTTCATAGGTGGCATCTATTTCTCATTAGTCAACATTGCCTATATGAGTCATCACTATAACTCATACCTTATCAACCAACACTCACTAGTTGATTGAATATAACTTTATGACATATTGGACTAGTTATGGGAGGATTAACTGAGCACCGATACCAATTGTAACAACTTAGGTTTTTATAACACATTTTCATGACTCTTTTTGAAATGTGGGGCCCCAAGTTTGAAAACTATTTAGAAAACAAAAATCAAAAATATTTTCTACGAAAAGACTTTTAAAAATCCTGAGTGTCATTCTTTTTCTAAAAATAAGAATTTATAGTGAAATGAGTGCTACCCAAAAAGTTGGTAGAGCTTCCTCTATATTTTGGGCCTCATGCATTTTTTGCATGTGATATGGTGTCCCTGATAATTGTAATACTCATATATGATAAGGGAGACTTTGTCACCATCTAACCACAAGCACACATAATTAAATGTATATAGTTTTAAAATCAAGTTTTAACTTAAACAAAGAAGAATCATTTAGAAATAAAATATTTCATATGCAAGATCAATCCAATCACAGCCACACAACCATAGTTTAAATTTACATGTCCACATGCCAATAAAACAAAAGTCATATTACATTAACCTACTACATAAATTTTAAGTAATTTCAATGAGGTTGTATATCTGTTTGACATTACCTTCTTTGATCTCTTTTGCGACTTCTAATATGGTCTCCTGCTCTATTTCTTCAAATCCGAGTATTGTAAACAAGTACAATATCTCAGTAAGCTTGCACTTCTATGGGTATCTTTAATATCGATATGCTTTTTTGTAAAACATGAAAACCATTGATAACTATTCCATCATGTCAGAAAATAGTTAAAAATGAGACGTGTGATTTCTAAATTTCATGCAATTGTCATATTTGAAGTTTATGCAAAAAAACCACTATGAAACATCATGTTGGTTCATTTATATTGTTAAAAACTTATTACATGGAGAGGAATTGGAAAATGCATTGATTTCATGATTTATGAATTGATAAGGAGTGTATAATCCTTGGACTCAACTCTTGTGAGGGTTACTTTTACGTGGCTATGTAGTACCATGAGATTTGAATTCCATGATTTCACTAGTGCATGAATTTCAAGTGTTTTATTAGTTATATTGGCATTGTGATGATGCTTAGTATTATTATGTTATGATGGCAATATTAGGGCTAGTGGATCCTATTCTATGACAGTTGAGAGTTGATCATCCGCCGTTTGCACCATATACCTGTGCTCATGGTGCTGGGGAGTCTATTCATTTGACATCGATGTGATAGTGACAAACTTGACTGGGTCTTGCCCATTGCACATAAGGTCCATTATTTTACAATTTATATGTATGTAGCTCGATAACACAGTAGGTGTGTGGCACTCTGAGATTTTAGGTCTATAATGAGTACTCATGACCTACGTTAAATAGCAGAATTTCGATGATATCATTTATATATGTTTTGAGAGACATATATTGTATTTAAGCATTTCATGATTTAAATGCTTCTTGTCTACTGATTATTTTATGATGATTTACTATCCATTTTAGTTGAGTATATTTATGAGATGATGCATGACATGAGTTTGTGATGATTATTCAAAGTTTCAGAGATACTTTGTGAAAGTTGTTATTTCTTTTGAAATAGTATACATGAATATTTGAAATTGATAAACTAAAATGGTTTGGCATGACATTGCTTTATAAAGCATAATTGAGATTTCACAGTTTACTATACTGCACATTATGCATCATGTTTTATATAATTGTATAATATGTGATTGTAACTTCTTTTGGACTTAAAACTGTATAAACTTTCATATTTGATGATGAAACTACCTAGACAATGTAACGACCCAAGTTTTTGTAACACATTTTGTAATACATTTTTCAAAGGAATATACTTTTTTTCACAAAACATTTTGTAATTACCCTTAGTAGTAAAAAAAATTCGCAAAACAAAGTAGCGAAAATTCTTTCCTTTAAAACTTATTTTGAAAAACCCAAGTCATCACTTCATACATAATATAACTAGAATTCTGTACAAGATAAAATTCCATTGAAGGAATATACTTTTATTAAATTCCAAAATCCATCCAATGGTTCATAGTACAACCCGGGTATCAGTACAATACTTGTCCAAATTACATAATCCAAATTTCAACCTCACCATACATTAAAAACTCTTAATCAGTACAATGTTATCAAATAAAAATAAAAATACATGTCTTCCAGGGATATACCCTGATTGATTATTCTTCCAAATCTTCTAAAGTCTTGAGCTCCTAATTCTCCTTCTCTGTTTATGAGATATTGTAAACATTGAAATATTTACAATATCACAGCAAGCTATGCTTGGTAGGGGATTCAAGAAGCATAATAATTTGACAGTATAATCCTAATACTTTATAATCCCATAGTTCATAACATACTCATGAATCAATCTCTTTACTTTGTCATATATGTACATCCTTACACATTCCTATAGTATACTGTGTATAGATATATACATACAGTCAAAACTGTGAAAAATAGTTAATATGTCAAAACATAATCATATCCAGCTTATGCTGAGTTGATAAATCTTTCAAACTCTGTTGGAAATACTCCCTCATTTGGGTAGTATCGGTAATCCACGATTACCCAGCATCTCATCATGCCATATCATAAGGCATTTCACTATGCCATGCATCATAATGCAAAAATACTCGAAGGACTACTATGCTGAAGTCTGATCCGTACCAGCGCACTCGGATAATTGTTTTCATACTCCATAGATACCAAGTGTGGAAAATCATCTACGTCATGTCTATATGGGGAGATAGACCATCACAATAATGCCTTCCCATATTGCCCCACCTGACATTTTGCCTCTCTTTGGGCACGGTATCATCATATATATCATATTTTGAAGAGCGGGTGGCCAAACCCTACTACTTTCCTAGCATAACATCCCCAAGCCTATGCCTGTTTAAAACAAAACCACAAGCCTCTATGCTTCTATGTAAAGTAATCATTTTACTTATTAGACGTTTTGTCTGTTTATATAATCATCCTCGTATTTTGGTATTCTTATACTAAGGATAGGATTTTACTTCAAACTTAGGGATCATCATTTACAATGAATGATACCCATGTTCATACAAGTTTAGGATCACCATTCTATACTAATGATTCCAATGTATTGATTTTATACTTATTAGACAATCTGTCTATTTATCTAGGGCTGGAATACCTTCTAGTTCCCTATTCACTTAGGGTTTTCCTCATTTCTAACTTAACCATTTCATATGTGTTTTGGTTAGATCATAAGGGTCTTTAATGGGTTTAATACAAGTATAAACATTATACTTGACAAGGGTTCTTAATTACATTTAGGGTTTTTACTTCATTAAGGTCCAAAGATCATATCCCTTTGTTTTTGTCATATTTAATCTATTATCGCAATGGTTTCCATCATAATATCATTCATTTAATCCATCCCAAAGGTCTGATCATACTTGATCTTATTGATCAAGTGGGTCCCTTTGCATTTTTAGGGGTTTTCTACTATAAAGGGTATATCCCTCAATTTATCTTAGATCTGTCCAAATAAGTCATGGATATCACTTTATTTCAACATTATATCATCAGTAAATTAGATCCCCAAGATCTGATCATCTCAGATATTGAAGATCATGAAAATTAGAAGCTTAATGCTTAAATACAAAAAGTTTCATGAAGAATTTTCTAAATGTTATGATTTCAAAAGAAAATAGAAGTTATAAGCTTTCCATAGCTTCTTTCCGATCTCAATTTAGAGTTGAGATGATTCCATAATTGAACTGTGAAGTTCATAGTATTTCCTAGGGTCCAATTTGATTTGGGCCCAGCGAAACGAACGGTTCAGATTAATTGGGAGGAACAGTTGGGCGGACTGGTCGAGTAGAATGGTCAAGTGGACTGGTCGGGTGTAAAGGTCGCCGAACACTCGTTACCAGGACGCACATGTGATGCACTCCCCTGGGATTGGCGATGTCGCACAGCCATTCTGTCAGAATGGTGTCGCATGCGGCAGAGCGCTGTGGATATCCAATTTGATTTGGGAGATTGGACAGTCCATTTTGGATCGTCCAATCAATCCCTTTACAATTAAGGGCTCAAAACTTAATAAAAATTCTTGAAATTTCTACCCTAGGGGTTTTGGACCCTTTTGGATTGATTGGATGGTCAGATTTCCATCTGAGCCCTCCATCATTCAAAATTGAAAGGTTTTGTTCCTTTATTTTTATAAATTTTAACCTAAAACTAATTATAGAAAAATAAAAATTACATAAAACAACATGAAATAAGTATAAGAAGTGGTTCCACCTATCTGATTGAAGAAAAAACATAGATTTGAAGCCCAATTTGAAATAAATACCCTTTGATGATAAGATAGCCAGATAGTCCCTTGTTTTGTGATTTCCTGTTGATTGCACCGTTGGATCTTGAAATTGATCTAGGGTTTTTGTAGATAAGGTAGTATAGGATTGTATGGATGGTAAGATTTGTGAGATTCAACTTGGAACAGAGTGCCTAATTGAATTTAGGTCTCTTGCTCCAATTAGAGAGAGGAGAGAGAAAGGGCAAGAAGGGAGATTTTTGCGAGTTTTAGAATTTTGGGAAAGAATCTAGGTTTGGTAGATGATTTCATGGGAATTTTAATGAACATTTTTTGAGGATTTTTGGAGGGGTATTTATTGGTGTTTTGCATTTTTCATAATTACCTGTAATAATTATGTTTTAATTCTTTTAAATATTAAATTAACATTGGATCCTCCACTACCACCTCCTTTTCCACTAGCAGTTGGTAGTAGTTTGACCACTCATTACATGTTTTTTGGCCGTTGGATTCGTTTGTGGGCCCCTTGTGGGTCCTGCGGGGGTGGGAAAGGACCATTTTGCCCTTTTATGGAGAAAAATTCATTTTATTCTCCCGAACTTGGAATTGAGGGTACTTAGTGGCATTGGATTTTTATTTCTGAGTAAATTCTAAATATTGATGTCTTAGGTCTCGATTATGGGTAAAATTACCATTTTACCCTTTTATTAATAAAAATGAAGAAAATTAGGGATTTTTTGTTTTAACTCGGAATTAAGCATACTTAGTGTCATTTCGATCTATTTTCTTGAGTACATTCATAATTTATAAGTTTTAAAGTATGTTTTAATATCTATAAAAAGAGAATTTCCAATAATCTAATATTCAAGCCCAAAATTTCTAAAAATTCAAACTGAATTGATTTTCTCAATCAATTAACAAAATTTGGGGTTATTACATACAAGTGCAAGCTTGCTGAGATATCGTATTTATTTACAATATCTCAAATTTGAAGAAATAGAGTAGGAGAAAAGGAGCAAAAGGCTATATTAGAAGTTGTAAAAGAGATAAGAGAAGGTAATGTCAAACAGATACACATCCTCATTGAGATTACTTAATATTTGTGCGTTGTAGGTTAATGCAATATGACTTTTGTTTTATGGACATGTAAATTTAAACTATGGTTGTGTGGATGTGACTAGATTTATCCTAATCGTGTAATGTTTTATTTTTGAATGACCCTTTTTGTTCTAGTTAAACTTGATTTTAAGACTATATACATTTAATTATGTATGTTTGTGGTTAGATGGATATGTAGTCTCCCATATCATATATGATTATTGCAATTATTAGGGACACTGTGACGCACATGAAAAATGCACAAAGTCCAAAATACATAGGAAACTGCTGAATTTTCGATTGAAATGTAGCACTCGTTTCACTGTAAATCCTTGTTTTTAGAAAAGAAAAATGACGCTTGAGATTTTTAAAAGGACTAGAAAATAATTTTCATTGTTTGTTTTCTAAAGAGTTTTCAAACTTGGGCTCCACATTTCGAAATTAATTACAAAAATGTATTATAAAACCCAGGTCATCATAGCTTAGTCCTACTGCTTAGTTTGGATAACATTTCCTTAAGATTACATAACAAATGAAAATTAGAATTAGAAGAAGATAAATAGGATTGGTTAGGGAGAGAGAGAGATTTTATAGATTCAAGTGAGGCCTACTTATGTGAAGAATAAACATTGGAGTTTAATATTATAATATGAGGATAACTAAAAATTAGAAGAAGATCAGAAGGATATGTTAAAGAGAGAGATTTTTAGGGATTTGTGATAAATAATAAAAAAGAGAAAAAACTTTAAAATCTCAAAAAAAGAAGTATAAGATAATTGGCAAAAGTTCCACGTGGCTAGATAATAGAGAGTTGGATGAAATTTTTTATTGCTTTAAAATAAAGTCTGTCAATATATCTTTGCAAAGTAAGTTCCTAAACCAATATCTCCATCCTATCTCCTTCACCAAGTTACTTAGTAGATATAATATGTCCGATCTAATTTAACAAATTCATATAACATATTCTCCTAAAATCTGGATTCCAATCAAATAGGAAGTGGCAACTTGAACCTTCTATAGGTAAAATGGATGTTGTTGGCAAGTTTGTTAAAGTTCTCTAAGTTTGACATAGTAATTGGACTACATAAACAAATATATCTACCCGAAGTAAGTTGCTAAAGAAATACCTTTATTGTAGGTAATTTTCTAGGAGAAAACCATATCTTCTCCACTAAGTAACTCAATATATATATATATATATATATAGTATATTTTATCTATTCTAACAAATTCATATAACATACTCTCCCAAATGTAACCTTAAAATTTGAATCCTAATCAAATAGGCAAGTGGCAACTTGAACCTGTGAAAGGTTAGATGGACGTTGTTGGCAAGTATATTTTAAGTTTTTTAAGTTTGTGATAGTAATTGGACTATGTAGATAATATATATGATTACTACTTATAAAAGCAAAGAAACAAACAGCTCCATCTATAGAACGTTTTTATATGGCTATATGTGTATAACTTATTAATATCACTATTATTTAGTTGGTAGACATACATCCATGCACAATCTTAATCCTTGGTTACCCAAGTAAGAGAGTTCTTGAGCTTATGCTTAGAAGGCTTTGGGGCAACTTATTTTCATTTGGAATATACACAGTGGATAGGATCATGCATGAGGCTCACTCTTTTCCAGTGGTCCTGTCTCCTAAGCTATTGGTAATTTGCTATCCATGACCTACATACAGAAATTTGGGAATATTTGAATGATCGGGCACCTCTTATCTTTTACTTTATGAATAGATAGACTAAAAACCAATAGTGTGCACTCAATAAATAGAAGCTAAAAATAATCTAACAGTAAGGATTTTTACACATGACCCATCTAACCAAGCTCTACAAGATATATGGTTTGGATGATTCCTAAATGGAACTATGGGGGCCAGATTGTGGTGATCCACATGTACACCATCCACCTGTTGAACCAAGTCTAGTTTTTAGGCAAGCAATGTCACTCATTAGGTAATCCTAATTCTCCAATTGGCTAAAATTTATTGTTATTGTGTTTTTACGTTTCAAGCATCTATTTTCCAAGAAAGGTAGTGATTATTATCATCTAACCAACAAACTTTTAGATGCAACAACATATACAATTAATATTTGGAGATATTTCAATGATAATGGAGATAATAATATTGATCTAGCAAAGAATTTAGTAGTCCAACTCTTGTTTGATGATCCCAGTTTTAGCAAATCATAGGGTCAAAGCTATGTAACTCAATTTTGGGCTAACTAAAATTCAACTCATTAATTCAAGCCAATCATATGAAAAATATTTAACCTAATCAATAGAAATTGTTCCATGAAAACACTCACCAACTTGAAATATATAACCGAGGATTTTTTTTAATGGATCTAGCTGAGGATTTTTTACAGTTACAATGAAGCCATTTATTTTGTATCATCCTAAGATCTAGTCATAACCCACAATATATTTCATGAGGGGTCATAATCTTGGCAATTAGGGACAAGATGAAAGGATTGCAACGTAGTTGGTGCTTGCCATTGAGTGCTTTCTCCATTATCATAAACATTTGTTATCATGTGGTGAGCTCATTTTTAATACAATTGATCCCTTTGAAGTGAAAGAGTTGTCCTAAGTAATGACGAGAATTTCATTTCTAGTAGTTTGGATATCCAAAAATTTGAGCTATTCTAAAGTTACATCAGCACATAAATGGTGCTAATTAAGAAAAAGTGAGGATGATATCATTTTTGTGGTATCTAATATAGAATGATAAATAAAAATAAGGCAAACGTTTTTTTTTTTTTGGTTGTTGTCTTTTTATCTTCTTTTTTTTCCTGAATGATTAGTTCATTACACTATGAAGGATCTAGTTTATATGTAAAGTACATTAAAAGAGGAACATATATGTATAATCAAACTAAGGCCAAATTGAAAAGAAAGTAAGGCTAGTTCTCAACCTTTTGTGCAGTGAGTAGAGTTGCTTTGTTACCCCTATTCTAGCCAAATTATCTTCTCTTTCATCAACTGCTCTATGGAGATGTTTGAAAGAAGCTCTTTTTTTTTTCTTACCACTATCTAAGTTGTTCAATTATGTCTTCAATATCCATGGTATTTGATTGTTATTATTTAGCTATCGTAACGAGCCAGGCCCCTTCCCAGGTATGGGCCTTTGCATGTCAGTCATTGAGTCCATCCATATCAAATGCACTTTCTCATGCATTACATTTGTCCATCATTGTCTAGACTAGAATTGTTTAAACATCCCCATCAAGCATCCATGTCAAGGTTTCAATCATCAAACATAAGTAAATAAGAGGAACTTGAATTCTTTTTTATCTATCATAAGGTGAAAGCACTAGTTTAATTACATACCATAAAAAAAATTATAAACTCATGAATCCCCTCATGCCATGAATGATGTGAAGAAGTCAAATGAGGATGTGTAGACCCAATTAACACTCCTCCCTATAGACTCCAGTTTGCTCATACGATAAGATGCAGATCTATTACACTTTCTTGAAATGGTTAAATGAACGGCGAGCTATGTGCTCAATGAGAAAAACTTGAAAATCAAGATTTAGCTTTCATAAACAGCCAAGGATATGACCTATGACTATATATTCAGAGACAAAACATAGTAACATGTTCACTCAAAATCATTCCATAATTAAACATGTGCAAAAACGTAAAATTTAGCCATGTGATTCTCATAGAATAGTGCCTTGAGTCTTCATGTTTTGGATGGTTTAAATCAATTAGAAGTGGATACCCTAAGGTTCAAATTCCAACACTCTTTTTTTTTTCCTTATAAAAAACATGTTCTTGAAGTTTTTCTTAGTAGAAAATGTGTTGACTTGTCATGACCTCATATCAGTCAAACTAGAAAACTGGTTGTGTTGGAAATTAGGCAACTGCTTGGTGGAAATTTTCTTATCAAAGGAAACTACATAATTCTTCAAAATTATTATGTAGGAAACTACTTAAGTCTTACAAACTATTTAGGAAACTACCTAAGTCTTACAAACTATTGTTTAAGAAATTGCATGTAGTCTTAATCAATCTTAGAAATTGCTTATTGTAAAAAAAAAAGACTATCTATGATGGGAGGGTTGTTTTCAAGATATTTAAACACTTTAGACATGAATGAAGGACAATTTTTAGGCATTTTTGTGGCTTCAGAAATTGATTTTTGCAAAAAAAAATAAAAAAATGACTACCTATGATGGGAGGGTTGTTATCAAGCTATTTAAACACTTTTTATAGAAATGAAGGACAATTTTTGGGCATTTTTGTGGCTTCAAAAATTTGAGAACTTTCTCTATTTCTATCTTTCTCTCTATCTCTTAGAAATTCTCTTTGAGTGGAGAGACGTGTAGCCCTATATCTTGAGGGTGGTAGATTACTTATAGCCTTAGAGTTGCAAGCTAGTTTTATTTCTAACCTATCATCTGATATCAACTTGGTATCATATCATAGTTGCGATGATGTTTTGATTGCATAGTATGAATAGTTTAGAAAAATATGTATCTAACTTGGAGATGAATGATCTAAGGAGAATTAAAGGTGTGACGACCCAGGTTTTCTCATGCATTTTTAAATGCAAAACTAATGCCTAAGGTGGGATCCCTATTTGAAAACATTTTTTGAAAACGATGCAATGCAGCAAAAAAATCTTTTTGTTTTAAACTCATTTTGAAAACCCTGAGTGTCAATTTCACCACAAACAAAGTAGTGTTTGAAAATTTTTGTGATCATAAATGTCTTCCCAGGTCTATCCAGTCATAGCTTGCAGCCCAACTGTAAATAAATATAGATACATGTTTAAAGGGGTAGAGTGTTCACTTACATTCATGCTTGTCCTCTCTTCATTCACTTGATTGTAGTACTAACATGTTCTTGATGCGTCTTCTACTCGTGAGTGGAGCTCTCCTGAAAAATAATCTATTTGGGTGAGTATTTTTTGATACCCAGTAGGTGATCTGATACTACTATTTTGAAAATATGGCATGCATCATGCATGGTTTTAGAAGAGGTTTTCCATATAAAACATCATGCATATTTTGTGCATAAAATATAAGCTCACTGATGCAAGTTCAACCATGGAAATCCTTTATCGAAATCTAGTGTTCAATGATATGGATTCGACTGCAAATCATAGAGTAGAAATCCATAGATCCAAGTAATAAAATCTTGGCATATACGTCAAACCAATGAGTCAAATATAATAATAATCATGAAACTCTTAAAATAGTTATCATTCAGGCAAATGTTGTCATTACTAAACGTATCATGCACATGGATCTCTCGGCAACACAACACGTTGACTGGCCACAAGTACTTGTATACAACCATCTCAATGCTATATGCATATCCATCACACTAAAATCATAGGGCCACTACGCTCATACTTAGCATACAACTGAAATCCACCATAGCCTCCACGACGACTATGGATGTCCCCGAAAGGGTGTCGTGAACACCTCCAGTGGTAGTCCCTATTTACCACAGTAGTCAGGGAAGGGACAATGCCTTTTTGGTAGTGATACCATCTACCCTTTTGGTGGTAGAGGCTGGGAGGCCAACCTCGTACCTCCTCTTAGCATAGTGCTCACCAGGCCTATCAACCCGTAAAATATAAAAATCATGTCCTCTTTGGGTTCCTCACATTGCCTGGCCCTCACACTGCCTCACCAGCATCTTTTGGGTAGTCCAACGTCTTTAGGTAACCCTCAAGATTATGCATTTAATTGAATATCAATAATCGCAAATCATGTAATTTATGCACTTATTCATCGTAAATAATGCAATTTATGCAATCGTTTGCAAAACATGCATGCAATGCATAAAATATGCTCATGCTAGTATCGCATTCAAAGTCATAACCCCGCCTACAAGCTTGCCAGCCTAGAAGCCTATTAGCTCTCTCTGGCCCACCCTCATCAGCCTGCCCTCATCGGCTAAGGCTATACTACACTTCTGAAAACATGCTTGTATAAGAACATCATGAAAGCATACTATATGCAATGATAGGTTCAAGTGCTTCAATACTATAAATCATGTAGACAATTCCATATGCTCTTTTAAGAATATCGTATTTCAAAAGCATCATAAAGCCAAGTAAATCACTTAGAGTTTGGGATGCATTTAAAAACTGAGTAGTATAATACTAACTACAAATCAAGTATGTTTGGAAATGCATTAAAACGTAGCAGTATCAGATTGCCTACAATTCAAATACATTTGGACATGCATTAAAAATGTAGCAGTATCAGATGACTTACAATTCAAATACATTTGGACATGCATTAAAAATGTAACAGTATTAGACGACCTACAATTCAAATACATTTGGACATGCATTAAAAATGTAGCAGTATCAGATGACCTACCTCGATGTTCCTTGAATCGCATTCTTAATTACTCGACCCTGACCCATCTTAGTGAAACCCTGGCTATTAATAATAAGGATTCAAGTATTATTTTCCAATCTTTATGGGTCATTACTTAAACTTATAGATTAACGACTAAATTTTCCTTTTTGGATCTATAGGCCCTTGCTTAGCACACTTCTAGGCTAGGTCTAGAAGATCTTTATAGTTCTTAGGCTATAGTTATACTGAATAGTTCTATGATCCTAACTTTTATAGTCTCATTAGGTCCGTGCCATCAATACAGATGCAATAGTTCTTTCGGATCGTCAATCGGAGTTCTACAGCCTTCATAATTGAATTTTTAGTGTCCCAAAATCACGATCCCAAAATTACGGATGAACCAATTTCATCCACGCGGGGGTCTGCGCATCGTGGTTCCCTGGATGCTCGCATGCCTTGGTTGAACCAGGACCCACACCCACACGTAGCGAGTTCGAAGGCCATGCCAGGGACCGCATTCGCACGTGCACATATGCCTAAGCGACTCACTATAATGCGCGTCCTGGATGGCATCACGCGGATGCGTCTTTGGTGCAAGCACGGTGCACCATGGCTCCTGGGGCGCTCGTGCATCCCGGTTGAACCGGGATTGCGCCTGCATAGCCGCACGCACCTGGATGCTGCTCCAGGGAGCGCATTTTTGGGCATGTGTCACATATGGCATCCTTGGCATGTCTGGCTTGATGGGTTGGTAGACCCATCAAATCTGGGTGGCTTCCAGCGATTTTTGGCCGGGGAAATGCCAGATTCGACATGGATCTGGGCAGGAATGTAGGGAAGCAGAAGGAAGAGGAGGAGGGCACCTGGGAGGTGTCTGGTTCGATGGGTCAGTAGACCCATCCATGCTGGGTTTCTTCCCATCTTTCTCCAGCATTTTCTAGTCGGGAAAGCCCAGATCCGATGGAGATCTAGACTGAGAGAAGAGGGAAAAACAAGGAAAAGTGGGAACTCACCTGGGTAGCCCGTAATGGCGCCTCTTCTAGTGGGTGAGGCCCCCTTCCTACGCTAAACCCTAGCCTACCGAATTTTTGGGTGAGGATATCCAGAGAAGATGAGAAGGAGAGGGAAAAAAAAGATGGTTGGGGAGGAGGGGAGAAGCAGGCTTTATAGCCATGCTAAGGCGGTGCTGCCCAAAGGCGGTGCCGCCATTGTTGCCGCCATTATTGCTACCCTACAGAGGCTGTGCTAGAAATCTTTGGAAATTGCAGGAGGAGGAATAAGATGGGGGGTGCCGTTATCAAAACTGCCCCCTACGTTTTTTTGTTCGTTTTTCATTTTTAAAGGTAAATTATAGAATTGCCCTTAATTTTTAAACGCCCGTAATTCTTCATACGAACTCCGTTTTTGGCGTTCTTTGAAGAGTTGTATTCCATTTTGAATGTAGAATTTAATGGTACTGATTTTTCTCACAAATTTGCTTGTTTTATATTTTTATTAATATTAAACATCTAAGCATATATATTGACTTTCAAAATAACCCATTTTCACAAAAGGGCTTCAAAATTTGAGGCATTACAAAAGGACTCCAAGAAAGTTTAGAGCAGTATCAACAATTGGATAATGATAGTGATTGAGGAGATGGAAAGTCAAATCTTGATTACTATAGCAATTGTTCAGACAAGCATAACTCTTTTATTGTAAGAAGTCATGATTTTGATAGGAAATTGTCATCACACAATCGTGCTGCAAAAGGTATCATGATTTTTAATTTGTTGATGTGCTAGTAGATGTTCCTAATTTTGACAAAGAATTCAACTTGATGAATTCTTAGACTAGCCTCATATAATTGAGCATGTCTTTGAATAGCAGTTTTTGGACGATGTTAAGGTTGATTGCTCTTCAACTAAAAAATATGCTTCTTTGTGGTGAAAAAATATGAAGATGCAAAGGGCATTCAAAGGGAGAAGTAAGATTCAAAGTTGGGAAAAAATGAAGAAGGAATTCAAAAGGAGATTCTTACTTAAAAATTATCATAGATAAATTTTTAAAATTTGAGGGAAGAAAATATGGGCATTGAGGAGTATACTTCTAGGTTTGAACACCTCATGTTGAAGTGTGATATAGTGGAATGAAAGGAGTAGACCATTGCACAATATTTGGGTGGCCTAAAATGGGAGATTGGAGATTCATTACATTTACATCAGTACTAGTCTTCTAGTAATATAAGGAAGTTTGCTTTGATTGTGGAAAGACAACAAAAGGAGGGCCTAAAGATAAGTATTTTTAGAGATTTTAGTAGAGGAAATTCTACCAATTTGGAGAGTGTTTCTTCTTCTAAGCTAATGCCTAGTACAAATTTAAAAAATTCCAATCCAAGGGTTATGAAAATATTAAGCAATCTGGTCCCCCAGGTTCAAGTTGGTGAAAATGTTTCAAATGCCTTGTTGATGGACATATCACTTCTGAATGTCCAAATTGCACTAGTAGAGGAAGATTTCGAACTAGAAATAGGAAAAGAAATGAACCCTGATATGATGAGGGGGGAAAAGTCACTTATACTAATCAAGGTGATCTATTTGTGGTGCAAAGAAGTCTATGTTATCCATGAAGATGATGATGACTGGCTGTGTTACACCATTTTTCACACTAGATGTATGTCCAATGGTAAGGTATGTGATGTAATCTTTGATAGTGGTGCATGTGAGAATGTCACTTCTACCAAATGGGTAAACAAACTAAAATTAAAGACAAAATCTCATCCTCAACCTTACAAGCTTAACTGGATACCAAGGGACATCAAATTATGGTAACTACAAAATGTCTTGTCTCTTTCACTATTGGTAAAAAGTATAAGGATAAAGTTTGGTGCAATGTACTACCTATGGATGCTTGTCATTTTGTTGGGACATCCTTAGCATTATGATAGATGAGTTAAGTATAACAATTTTAGAAACACTCATTCTTTGTTTTTAATGGCGAGAAAATCATTTTAGCACCTCAAAAAGGGGAGATTACCTCTAAAATATGTTAGATGGTTCACTTGAGCAACAAACATGAACTTGATCAATCTATTGAAGTCTTGAATGCAGAACACTTTGTTCATTTATTAGATGATATTTTGATGAAAATGTGCAACCCTAATTGTAAAATCTTTACTTTTCAAATTTGGATGTCTTTTTAGAAGAAGTACCTGATGACCTACCTCCTATGAGAGATACTTAGCACTGTATTGATTTTATCCCTAGGGTTATTCTTCTTAACAAAGTTGCACACAGAATGAGTCTTAAAGAGCATGAAGAACTATAAAGGCAAGTATATGATTTGATTACTAAGGGTCAAACTCGAGAAAGCAAGAGCCTTTGCATAGTACCTGCCTTTCTTGTGCCAAAGAAGGATAAGGAATGGAGGATGTGTATTGACAGTAGATCGGTGAACAAGATTACTATCAGTTACTAATTTCCTATTCCTCATTGTGAAGATTTACTAGATCAGCTCCATGGTGCTATTACCTTTAGTGAAATTGATCTGCATGGTAGGTACCATCAAATTTGAATGAGATCAGGTGATGAATGAAATACAACTTTAAAAAATATAGACAAACTCTATGGCTGGCTGTTAGCTTATGAAATGCTCCTAACAGTTTTACACATTTGATCAGTCATGTATTTAAGCCTTTCATTGTTTATTTTGATGACGTTCGTGTGTATAGAAAGGACCACGAGTAGCACTTGAATCATTTTTAACAAGAACTGCATATTTTGCGGGAACAAAACTTGTTTGGGAACTTGAAGAGATGCAAGTTTTTCACTAACATCCTTCTCTTTTTGGGCTATGTTGTCTCAATTGATGGTGTGAATATAGATCCTGGTAAGGTGGATGCTTTTCTTAGTTGGATAATTCCTCAATATCTTCATGGCATAAGAAACTTTCATGACTTCGTTTCATTTTGGAGATTCATCAAAAACTTCACTTCCTTCATTGGTTCTACCATCGAATATTTAAAAGAAAAAAATTTCAAGTGGATAGAGGAAGCATAAAGGAGTTTTAAACTCATCAAGTAGAAGGTAACTAATGCTCATATCCTCTCTTTTCCAAATTTCAGTTGTATCTTCAAGGTTGTGTGATGTTTCCAATGTGGGCATTGGTGCATCTTTAGCCAAGAAGGGAAAACGAATTGCCTTCTTTAGTGACAAACTCAATGAGGGCATTAGAAAATTGGAGCCAATATCTTTTCCACAACCATTTGTTCTTTTTTGACAAATCATGAAGCTCTACAATTTTTCTATAGCCAATAGAAGCTAAGTGGAAGACGTGCCACGTGGGTAGAATTTGCCTAATCCTTTACTTTGGTGATAAAGCAACAATTTTGGTACTTAAAATGTGGTCGTTGATGTCTTGAGTACGAGACACTCTTTGTGGATTATTTTGAAAAATTAAAAGAGATTTATGCATGTGACTCTTACTTGGATTAGATTTGGATCAAATGTAAGCTTGGCCCTTCAAGGTAAATCTCTTATGCATTCTTGAATGCTCCCTTAGAGTAGCAATTATCTTTTAATCTCATGATGGAGGCCTTGTTGGACATTTTGGGAGTGATAAAACTCTTGCTCTTGTGAAAGTCAAGTTCTTTTGACCAAGAATGACAGAGGATGTTTCTAGGCATGTGCAACAGCATAAAACATGTCATCTAGAAAATTATCTTCTTCAAAACGTAGGTTTATATACTCCACTATTTGTTCCTAACTCTCCTTGGGAAGAGCTGAACATGGATTTTGTTGTTGAATTGTGGGAATGTAGAGAAATAAAGTTTTTGTCATGGTGGTTGTTGATCATTTCTCCAAGATGATGCATTTCATAGCTCATGCTAAGACTATTGATGCTTCATATGTGTTTGATTTAGTATATTTTCACCTTAGAAAGGAAAGATTTTCTCAAGGATAACATTTTAAGCTCAAGCCAAGAGTAGCTAGTCCTTTCATAATCTTGAATAAAATTGGTGAGAATGCCTACAAAGTTGAGCTACCTATAGAATTTGAAGTTTCAGACACTTCACTACTACATCATAAGGTTTTAAAGATGGTTAAAAAATATATATCAAAGGCAGTTCCAAAATCATCCTCTATCCAATTATCATCAAAAATCAGTTGAAAAAATAAGACAATTTTGAACCATCTTTAAAAGTAAAAACATTTAAAGATGGCTTACAAAAACTATATTTAAATGTTCAAACATTTAAAGATAGTTTAGGAAAACATCCTTAAATGTTCAAACATTTAAAGACATATTCAAGAACTATCTTTAAATGTCTGTACTTTTGAAGATGGTTCAGAACCATCTTTAAATCATGCACATTTAAAGACAATTGAAAACCAACCTTAAATAAGTTAAAAGATGGTCTTTTAGAACCATCTTTAAATGTGTGCACATTTAAAGATATGGTTTTCTTGAATTGTCTTTATTCTTAATTTTTTTTACCTACTATATATAGCAATGTTAACCCATTATTATAGTCTTCCCATACATTTAATGAACTGCTACTATTATAGCCTTCCTACAATCTTCAAAGACATGAAAAAAGAATCCACATTTACTTCCACATTCAATGTAACATCTACATTTATGTAAAACCTAACTATATATAACATGCTATTACAATCTTCTTGCACATTCACTGATAGTATTTGATCTTTTTGCTATTATAGTCTTCCTGTAATATTCCAAAGACTTGAAAAAATAAACAACAACATCCACATTCATTGCAACATCCACTTTCAACATTCGTATATCCACATTCACTTCCAACATAAAAAATTCAAAGGCATGAAAAAAATTCACAAGTACCTACATCCAATGCATATCACATTTACTTTCATACTCCAACATCCCCTTAGCCATCCCCTAATTGAATAAACTAACCACATATACATACTTCAAAAAAATTAATGACAAATAGAAGATACATCCATATAAATGAATAAATTTAGTTTTGTATTAATCAATAAGAAATTTTATATTAGTATAATTAGTACAGTAAGTGTTCTAATTAAAATGCATTACATACTTGGCTCATATGTGTCTTATGTTGTCGAAATTTATTTTGGAGTAACCCTTAGTTCCTTAATTGGCAACATGACCTATAAGATAACATATGTAATTTAGTTTATACATTCTTTCAGCTTGAACCCATAAAAAAATTTATAGAAAAATGTAAGATTATGGCTAGTAAAGTGACTTACATTTCTCAATTATGAAACCTTAACGCCATTACGTACTAGGGTTCTCATATATCTCAATAAATAGTACCTACACTCCTTACCAGATTAATGTCTACGACATTGTGCCATAAAGAAAATAAAAGAGATCAATAACTACCATGTGTAATTGTAATTTCAATTTTTATAATAGAGTAATTAACTATTTTTTCTTGCTTTGACCTTCTTCCAAGTGAGTTTTGGTAGGTTCATAGTGCAGTTAGTTATGCCCATCTTAACCTTGCACTTTAAATTTATAATTCAAATGTATTAGATATAAAGAAAAGATTAGTCGTTAGTCATTAAACTATTATAATACATGAAAATATTTAAAACTTATTTATGATTTCCATGACTTGGGAGCATTTTTCTTCTTTTAACTTTAACTAATGGTTATGGTATGATCTTTTGATTAGGTAGTAAAGATAATGACCTTTACACAGAGTTGCTAACTATGATGAATGTGTTAACTATGTATATGATGCTTAAAATAGGCCTTAACTTCAGTGGTGGAAATGCCTTAAAAAGGGATATGTTTAGTGGATGGTGCTGTTATAGTTGTTGGTGAACTTGCTTTGGGAAAATACGAATGTCCTCTCTACAAGAATAAAAAACAATAAATGCCCACCATGCATATCCAAAATTAGTAGCATCCATTTAGACCTATCTACACAATCATATGAATTATAATTTAAGTTTACAGTCCTTATGTGTAGAACATAATTTGAGAAGATAACAAGTTAGTTAAAATTTACCAATTATGGTAGGGAATCATTAAGTCCTCCCCCTTCAAGCAGCGAAAGAACCTTGGAAGAAATATCTTTCGACTCACCTCTCCATGCGCCATTACTCCTCCACTCCAAAAATGATACCAAGGTTAAGAATTGGTAAACATCCTTAACCACTAATTATTGCATTATATCATGTAGGAAGTTGCATAAAAAAAGAAAGTATCATTTATAATTACCAATTAACATGTAATGTTAAGTATTGTTATTGAAGTAGATATTTACATGTTCGATGTAACAGATAATGTGCTGGTGTTGGAGCTGGTTCCATTGCAAACTCTGACAAGTCCTCTATCATAAGTGGTGTTTCAACTTCACAATTAGTAAGCACTCCAAGCTCGATTAGTACGTGGTTGACTACCTTATCTTCTTTAATTATTCTATAGAGCTCTAGCCAATCCTTAGACAGTTGTTGTAATGTAACAAAAGTTATTAATAAATTATTGTTCATTGAAGACATTCAATTTTATCATGAAAATTTAAAACTAGTACTAGTTCAACTACTAAGATGGTAGGTGCTAGTGCAGAGGAGGTCAGCCTTGAAGGCGTTTATTGCTACTTCTAATTAACATTAGGTACAAGTAATAAATATGAGATTAGGGTATGTCAAAAATGTTATAAAAAATGGTGGAATGACAACATATGTACCTTAGATTTTATGAGTCATATATCACTTTGGCCAAGCAACATAATATCCAATGGCATCCTTAACAGTAAAAACATCATTGGCTTCTATTGGAAATGATAGGCAAGAATCCTCTTGACAAGCCTTAGTAATACACACACGCGTAGTGTGTAGATGCATGAACTATCAGAGCAAAATAATATACCCAACCTCATATCATGAACCAATTGCCCAATGGTTTCATGGGCATTCAAGGCCTATAAGTATTAACCCAACTTCAAATAAAAAATATTGGATACATAAGAATGGATGAAATAGGACAATAATTAGACAATGAAAAAGTAAACGTGTCAGCATATTTACCTCCTTGGCCAGAAGTTCTCCTTTAGAGGATGCAAGTTGCTCTTCTTAATCTTCTTCTGTAAGAAAATTGTAGCTAGCATGTGACTAAGGTATATAGGTAAGAGGAGTTAGTTCTACAATTCTCATACTTTGTCACTTCCTAAATAAATCTAGCTTTAACTCATCATACAACTCATTTTGAAGTTGTGCTTTAAACTTCTACTAGGCCTACTCATCATCAGTTGCATGTGCTTTTCGATGAAAGAATGTGGAAGAAACAATACAGTGCCCTTAGCTCCTTACTTGGTTGGGGTGCTCATCCTTATTGTCAAAAGCCCTATATAGGATGCCATCCTCCTTTGTAGTAGTGTTGCTTAGAGTCCTTGTAGATGTGCTTTTTTGGGACAAATTTTCTTGCCTAATTTAATTATGAGAACATGATCGATTCTATTAATTAATCTTCTATATATATTCATGTGATATAAGGGTAGAGATGTGCACCCACTTACTGGTGTGGTTAATGGGATCCATAATCCCATCTTTGTTTTCCTATCAAGCGAGACACTAAAGTTAGGTAATAAAAAATTTATAACTACAACATTATTAGAAGGAAATAAACTCTAACATATACTTACTTATTATTCTTTTAAATAGACATAGGCTAAGCTAGCTAGGTGGTGCTACATATGATTGATCGCACACACCTTTCTCCCTTTCGCACTCTTTGCCTTCACATTTGGTGCATACATAATTAAGTGCACAATTAGATATAATTAATTCAATTGGTTTAGCACATGCCTCAAATTTAGGAGACATGTGTTACTTTAGAAATTTATTCCACACATCCTGGTCAATGATGTTGGAATAAATGTCAAGGACTATGTACAACCTAGGTGGATCTCCTACATTTGGAACTACATAGTTGTGAACATGGTAGTTCTTTTATTTTCTCCATTGTTCACCAACTCCTTACATAGCACATGTATTCTTGTCATTAGGCATGTCAGTGGTAGATTATAAAGTAGAAGCAAGCACATTACTATATTTGAAAACAACAAGATAAGGTACATACCATATTATATTTTACATAACATTTACATACCTTCACCACCTCCCATATTGAATCTATGATTGTTGGTGATACATGCCTCTAATTATTAATCATAATAGGCATCACGCTTTTTACTATGGAGTAAAGGTAATTGATATAAGATGTCATATTGTTAAGTATCTCTTATCCCTTACTATTGAACTAGACAACTTCTTTTATTCCCTCGACTTTCTTTGCATAGCCTTTTCCATTGTTGCTTGACCTATTCCCTTTCTCTTATGAGGACTGCTTAGGTTGGACCATTGTTCATGTTCTTGATGTTCCATTTTTCTACACCAGGTAAAACATTTCATTTAAAACAAATACATTAGAAATCACATCTACATTCAATATTTTGAATAATTCATTGGCTATCATTGTGAAATGGAAAATCTTTAGCAATAGGTCAAAAACAACAATTCTTTTTAGAATGGCAATCTAGTTGAAAAGGTTTTTTGTACTTATACACATGTAACCATGCATAGAAATATTTTAGTGTTCTATCTGACATACTCAAGTAGGAAATGATTACACAATAAAATCAGAACAATGAAATCAAATTCATGTAATTCATTTAAAGACATAGGTTGTCATACTAAAATAAATCCTTTATTTCTAAAAAAATCTGCTAGTCTCCCATGGTTTTTAAACTTGTGCATTTAACACATATGATGCGATTCACCTCATAAGCCATCATTTCAAATTCTAGATTATTTCCATAAAATAGCAAATAATAATCCTATATAATCTATAATTTGGATTATATAAAGTCTTGCTAATGATGATTCGAAAAGCAGTGGAAACTATGGTTTACTTACAAGAACTCATGAATGCTGACTTTGTGATCATATTAAGTAGTTTTGATGAACATAGATGGATAAAATAGATAAATGACACCTTTATTCAAAAGAATGTTACATGCTTCTACTTCTAAAGTTTGGAATTACTCATAACTTGTATTTCATACAATAAGAAACTCATATTTTGTGTTTAAAGAATATGCAAAATACCTTGAGTTATACATCCACCTTTGATTAATATTTATAGAAAGCACATCACCATTACAAAAGAAAAATATTAAGATGGAAACAACCAGCTGTTTGCTGGAACTAACAGATGCATATCAATCATGCACTTTTGATATGTAATTATGAGTTTGAATTGACTTTTGATTCTATTAATAAATTTTTGAATGATCTACAAACATGTAGTTATAAGTATGGAAATTCAAATGCAAGCTCTAATGAGAATCTTTAATAAAAATAATATTTTTCCTACACTTTCTAGTAGTAATAAATGACATTAAGAATCAACAAGTGGTAACATAGTCAATACATCGGCTCTCTTGCTGCATCCAAAAAGTAGAGTCAAAGGCATCCTCTCAATAACAAATTGAAATAGTTGCAGTTTTAGTTTCTTCAACTAGTAACCTAGAAAGAAAAATAATGAATTAGTCACAAACAGAAAAGGAAAAATTATTCTTACTTTACTTCTCTAATCTAGGAATTTTTTTATTGAAGGTTTATTATCTAAATTCAATAAAATTCATTAAATATATTTCTTCAAAGACTTAGAGTTTGTAGCACATATTTTCTACTGGACTCTTCTTTATCTTCTTGACCATGGTAAGAGATTTAGGGTTTGAATTGAAAAACCACTACCTTTGTCTATATATCTTTGTTGACGTCTTTTTTGAGTATTTTGTATGCATTGCAAAATCTAGAAAGTGTCATTTTTATTAGAGAGAAAATGCAAGAGATAGAGAGCGTCACTAATGAGGGTTAGGTTTTTTCGATCATACATGATCAATAGAGGGAGAGGTTGCTAGCAAAGGTCAAATTTTTATGACTATGCAACTTAGAGAGAGAGAGAGAGAGAGAGAGAGAGAGAGAGAGAGAGAGAGAGAGAGAGAGAGAGAGAGAGAGAGAGAGAGAGAGAGAGAGAGAGAGAGAGAGAGATGAGTCTAAGGTCAGTTTTTTTGGACCACTTAAGAGGTAGTATGCCTAGTAGACCATACAGGAGGCTTTTAAAGTCAGTAAAAATTGATAATAGAAGTCAGTTAAAAATGACTTCTATCAAGTCGACTTTGAAAATCAATAACTTTTAAAGTCGTTTAGCCAAATGACTTCAAAAGTTCGTACTTCTAAAGTTGTTTAGTAAGCTACTTCAAAAGTTTGCACTTTTGAAGTCATTTAGTAAACAACTTAAAAAGTCTTCACTTTTGAAGTCCTTTAGCTAAATGACTTCAAAAGTGCCTTTTTCACATCGCAATCAGTACCTATATTCTACATTCAATGTAACACCTGATACAATTTTCTTACAATCTTTATATACATGAAAAACAGACATATATTCGCTTCCACATTGTGTATAAAACATCCAAATTCATCATTATCCATCCACATTTATCTTGAAAATACTTTATAAAAGAAACCACAACATATGCATTCACTACAACATCCACATTCACTTCATTTGTAAGTCTATACACATTCGTATTTACTTTCACTCTCTAAGTTCCCCTCATTCGTCATTGTATAAAAGTTTGTGCATGAAATCTAAACAATAAACAATCTAAATAAAAAATCATAAACCAAAGTAATGAAGAAAGGAACAAGAGCAATGAACTAATTAACCTATAAATTGAGAGTGAGACAACCAAAGAATGCAAGTAAGAGGGAACCGTGGAGCCTTGGAGGAGAGCAAACAAGAAGTAGCTAAGAGGCATGGTCCTCACTAAATTATCTAGCCTAGTCAAGATAATGAGAATTTTTGTCCTAAATTAAGAAAGGAACTTAGCTTAAATGCAAGGCACGTAAAAATGCTACAATAAACCAACTTGAAAAATTTCCTAAAAATACACTTCCTAAAAAGATAAAAATTTCCTAAGCTTAAAACCTTCTAAATTTAGAACTTACCTAAATCAATTACTTCGTAAACAAGAAAATTGGAAATTTCTTAATTGATGCAACCAACTAATGGAGTCTACTATGCAAAGCTAAGTAACATTCCAATCATTCACTAAGTCATGAATTCGAGAGACATCATTAAACAACAAATCTAAGGGAAGTGCATCTAGAATCATGTGTATGACCATAGGATGGGATGCATGATTCTAATGCGTTTACCCACTATGAAATCTCACAAATATGATGCAAAATATGTAAATGGCAGTAATGAAAGTGCATCAACAGAAATGAACTACTAACTTTAAATTAAAAGAATAAGATCTGACAACATGCTAAACATTTCTAAGATTGTGAACATGCTAAACATATATGTAATCCAAGAGTTAATCTCCTAAACAAGACCTAAACTTGCATAAAAGAGTAACACTTGAAGATCTAATATTACTAATCATGTACCAAACTTTCACAACTTCAATCAAAAGCTCCTTAAAACCATGGGCATTACTCCTAGAGTGGTGTGCATGGAATTAAGGTTCTTTTAATTAAGTTAAAAACTCTTGCTTCAATATAAACTATGAACTAAAAACATGTCAAACAACTAAAAGGAACATCCATTGCATAACCAAATGCTAAAATAACACCTATAAGAAACCTGATTATGGATCTTAACAAAAGTTTCATCATATGGAGCTATTCGTTACAAAAATTTAAATAGTTTAATTCTATAGGTTAGTAAGTGTAATAACCCCAATTTTTGTAATTGATTGAGAAAATCAATAAAGTTTGAGTTTTAGAAATTTCAGGCTAAAATATTAGGGTTATTTAGAATATACTTCTTATGAAAGTATAATCAAAGAATAAAACATGTACAATTGAAATTAAACTTAGCAAACCCTTCAGAATGACTGTAAGCACGACAAATTTTGAATTCGGATGAAAAATCCTTAATTTTCTTCATTTCTTGGACAAAAGGGTAAAATAGTAATTTTACCCAAAAAATCAAAATCTGAGACATCAAAATTTAGAATATACTGAGAAATATTAATGCAACACCACTAAGTATGCTCAATTCCGAGATCATGGGAATAAATCCTAATTTTTTTTATATATAAAGGGCAAAATGGTCTTTTTACACCATGTGGGGCCCACATGGGGCCTACAAGGGACCCAAAAATGAATCCTATGGCCAGCCCACGTGAAATCATGGGACAAACCATACCAGCTGGTCTTGGGGAAGTAGGTGGAGAACGGGAGAATCTAATGCTTATTTAGTAATAAAAAATTTACCATCATTAATGCATATAATCATGAAGAAGACCAAAATGCCTATAAATACAACCCCAAAATTCCTCCAAAAATACTCCTAAAATTTCCATGAAATTATTTTTACTCTCCCTGAAAAATTAGACCTAGATCCCTCCCCAAAATCCAAAAAAAAAAAAAAAATCCTAAGAGATCTCTCTCTTTTCAATTTCTTTTTTCTTTTTAGATTGGAACAAGAGACCTAAAATTACTTAGGCACTCTGTTCTAGGGCTAATATTACCAATTCTACCATCCAAAACTTCCCACCATACATTAACTAAAATCCCCAAAGCAATTTCAAGATCCAACGGTTCAAACAACGAAAATTTGCAAGAAAGGTGGATCTTGGGCCATATCTTCATCAAAAGGGTATTTCTTTTAAATTGGACACATAAACAACATTTTTTCTCCAATCAAGTAGGTGGGAATACTTTCTATACGTGTTTACTAATGTTTAATGAAAATTTTATTTTATTATAATTTATTTTGGTGATAAAAAAGGTAAAAATAAAGTAATAACAGCACCTTCAATTCAGGATGATAGAGGGCTTAGATGGAAAATCAGACCCTACCAATCGATCTAGAAGGGTCCAAAATCCCTAGGCTACAATTTTTCCTAAATTTCATGAAGGTTTGGTCCCTCAATTGAGAAGGGATTGATTCGATAGTCCAAAAGGACTGTCTGATCTCTTGATCGGATGGATGACGATGGACGTCCCGTGCGGGTGCTTCCACATCTCATCGCGATGGACGCACCCAACGAGCGGGAGCATTCCTCCTAGCTTGATTCTACCCGAAAGATTTGGGCTATCCATTCCTTTGGGCCCAGATCAAATCTAGGCCCTAGGAAGGACTGTGAACTTCTAAATCTAATTTCAGAGCCATCTAAACTCCAAATTGAGATCAGAAAGAAGCTATGAAAAGCTTGAAACCTCTATTTTCTAATGAAATGATGAAATCTAGAAATTATGTAATAAAACTTTCTATATTAAAGAAACAAGTTTTCAATTACCTAGATCTTTAAGATCTGAGATGATCAGATCTTAGAAACATGTTTTAATAATGATATAAAATTGAAATGAAGTTATCTAAATGATTTATTTGGACATATCTAAGAGATATTAAGGGATCTAATTACTATGGTAGAAAAACCCTAAAAATTTCAAAGGGACCCACTTGATCAATAAGATCAAGTGTGATTAGATCCTTGAAATGGATGGGATGGATGTTGATATGATGAAATCCAAGGAGATCATGGATGGATTATAACAAAAACAAAACAATATGACCTTTGGACCTTAATAAAGAAAATGCCCTAAATATAATTAAAACCCTTAATAAAAAGGAAAAGATCTAAGATCTAATGGTTGGATCATAAGTGAAGGTTTCTAAAGATGTTAATGTAATTAGTTTCATTTTATATTAATTGATAATAACATCTTAAATATGATTTATGTTATAAAGCATGATAGTGTAACTTTTAGACTTTAGCATGACATGTGATTAAATTGTTATCATAGGTTGCTAAATTTAATTATCTTAGGGGCATGATAGTGTGATTATATGCAAGTGTAACTTTGGACCAAGTTAGTATGATTTCATGCCATTGTAACTCAAGATCATGCTAGTTTAAGTATAGTTTTATTCCATTAGGTTATGTTACATTCATAAGGAGTATGTTAGTATCAATGTTTGTTAAATTTATATTGGAACCATGCTTTAAAGTTTATGATTTAATTGTTGTCAAATTTTATTAGTAGATTCAAATGTTAAGTAGTTGTTGAGATATAATGAGTATAAATCACCAAAATGTACTTTAATGAGAAAGTAGAGTTTCATGACACAAATAAGAATGGAGTACTTTGGACTTAAAGTAAGGGCTATAGTTAGTAGGACAATATAAGGATTATCAAATCCTTGGCCCAAACTAGGAGAATAATAAACCCCATAAATGACATTATTTATGGACTTAATTAAAATCTATTAGAAAGAGTATTTAGGGTCAACATGCTTATAGGAACCTTATGAAAGGTTGAGCTATGGTCATTCTAGTGAATGTTGAACATAGTGGTTAAGGGGGTTATCTAATAGAGCCTCACTCTTCCCCTACCTTCCGTTGACGTTTGTGAGGTCTAAACACCTCCTTACATGAGGATTGAAGTTAACCACTTTGTGTTCACCCATTCAGCTAGTAAGCCTTAGCCAATTGGAAATAAGAGGAGCAGTCTAGACTTAGGCTTAAATAAGTTACCTTCAACTAGCAAAACATTAACTGGTTGAATAATAATAGTAAGAGCATAAAAGGTTAGTAAATTACCCAACCCTAATAAAAACTATAAGTAAGATAAGGATGATCAAACAAGATCCATTAGATCTTGGATGATCAAGAACAAGAACAATAAGAATAAGAATATTATATTGTACTTAGTATGCATGTTTATTAGTATGCTTGTTCTAGTCCATTAGATTAGATAATCCAAACCTTTGATCAAAGATGATTCAAGGAAGAAAACCAAGATCATCCTCCTTAGGGATGATCCAATAACTGAACTTAGATTAAAGAAGAACTAGATGATAGAAGATCTAGGACCTTGATCTTTATCAACATGTGTAGATTGTCAATCAATGGATCTATGAAAGATCAAGATCAAGGAGATGGACACACTAAGACTTAGAGATAGAAAAATACTTAGATATGAATGATCTAAAGATCATTCTAAGCATTAGATCTAGTGATCAATAGGATTGTTCAAAATTTATATATTGATAATATGTATGGATGTACATATTACATACATCAGTCAGGATCATGGAAGATTTGGGAAAAGAGATCACTCCTTAAAGGTAGGAGGATTTGATGAATGCATTTACATGGGATATACATGATTGAACTCATGATCTTATGTTGACAAGAGTAATGTTAATACATGTATTAAATCTCTTGAAAACCTTATAATCCAACCAAACAGATATAAGATGGTTAAGGACTAGGCTATAAGTGAATAGGGAACTAGAAAATATTTCAGCCCTAAGTAAACAGATAGATGGTCTGATATATATGAAATCTATTTTACATACAAGCTTGGAGGCTTGTGAGTTTGTTTTAATAGGCATAAGCCTAGGGGGATGCTATTGCTAGAGGAGTTATAAGGGTTTGGCCACCTGCTCCTTGAAATTTGATGATATGATGATACCTTGCCCTATGAGAGGCTAAAAGTTGGGTTGGGGCAATTATGGGAAGGCCACCATTGTGAAAGTCTTGTGCCCCCATATGGGCAGTGACATAATATTTTCCACCGGGGTATCAGTGGTGAACAGGGCTGTTATCCAAGCGTGCTAGTATGGATCAGACTGCAGCATGGTAGCCCTTTTGATTATTTTGCACTATGATGCATATGAGAATAGGCATAGTGAAATGCCTTATGTTTTAACATAATGAAATGCTAGGTAATTGTATATTACCAATATTTCCCAAGAAGGAAAATTCCTAGTGTAAGATTAGCTGAAATAGTAAATTCTCATAATGGAGAGAATTGATCAGCTTAGTTGGGAATGATATTTGACTACTTTCATAAATTTAACTGGTTTACTCATGAAGAGTATGTATGTATATAGATATACATAAATTACAAAGTAAAGAGTAGATACATGAATATGTTGAGGGATAATGGTATTATGAAGTATTAGAATTACATTGTCAATTATTATGCTTCTTGAATCCCCTACAAAGCATTGCTTGCTGAGATATTGTACTTGTTGCAATATCTCAGATACAGGGAAAGAGAGTTAGGAGCTGAAGACGATAGAAGACTTGAAGAGAATAATCTTCAAGGTATACTCTTGAAGACATGTATTGTGCTTTGTTGAGAGTTTTATTGTATGGTGAGCTTGAGTTTTGGATTAAGTAATTTGGACAAGTATTGTAATAGATTTGGCTGTACTATGAACACTGGATGGATTCTAGAATTTAATGAAAGTCTATTCCTTCAATGGAATTTTATCTTATACAAAAAATTCTACTTATGTTATGTATGAAGTGATGACTTGGGTTTTACAAAACAAGTTCAAAAGAAAAGAATTTCTGTTGCTTTGTTTTGCAAATTTTTTTTACACTATTAAGGGCCCTGGCTTTCAAAATACATTACAAAACGTGTTACAAAAACTCAGGTCATCACAGTAAGTATAAAGAACTCTTAGATGTCTGCATATCAACATAGGAGGGTGTCTAAAATTTACAACTAATGTCATTTACAAAGGGATATACCATTCACTCATAACCTTAGAAATTTCCCGTGTTAAAACATAAATTTCTTTTAATTATAGTATGGTTCAAGATTTTGCATCTCAGATAAAATCACTTCTAGATAATGGTTTACTAAATATATTGGAAACATAATTTAATGTAAAGAAATTAAAAAATCAAATCATAGCATAATATATAGATCAACAGATCAAGATTAGTCGCATAAAAGTTATACACATTATTTAAACTTTACTGAATAATAGTCACTGACGGCATCATAAATCAAATCACAGAAAAATTTTATATTAAATGATTCTAATTATGCAAATCCCCAAATCCATAACTTGTAGTTCTCTCTCTCTCTTTGGTTTTTTTTAGTTACTTCTCTGAAGTTCCAGAATAACAGGTTATTAACATACAAAACAAAATCCTAAAATTTTAAAATAACAAACTTCTTTTTAAAACCATGATTCTAATAAATTTAAGGCTTTCAGCAAAAATCAAACTTAACTACTATTATAAGGTTATTGTTTTAGGAAGAAGGAAAAGATTAAACCTAAGCAAGTAAAATCCACTTTTTATCCTTACCTATAAATGATATTTCTTCCTTGCGAACTCTGGTTCTCACAAAGAAAACTAAGTTTTTTTGTCTGGTTTTCCATGCAGAACTCCCTTTCTTCTTGCATTTCCAAGAAAACTTTCTCTCCTATTCAATTTTCTCTTCTAGGGCTTCAACGTGAAAAGCCCTAATTTGCTCTTCCTCATTCCCAATGGTTTCCAATAGATCTATCCTTCCTTCCTCTGCAATTTTCCTCTTCTAGGGCTTCCACGCAAAAGCCCTACTCTTCCCTTCTTGGTTTTCCTCTTCACCATATCTCTCTTTCTCTTTGTTTTTTTCTTTTTCTTCTTCTTCTTGGGTTTCTTCAAGAAGAACCGTCCTCTCTTTTGTTTGGTTGTTTGGTTGGGGGGTTAGGAAGGAGGTAGTGGGAGAAGGGGGAGTCATACAGTGGAGGTTATGGTGAGTGAAAGAGGGGGATGGAGCCTAATGAAGAGGTACTAACAGCAAATGGCAGGATGAAAAAAATTCAATCAGCTAAGTATATTAGATTTTTGAAGTTGTTTTTTTTCAAACAACTTTAAAAATGGTGATTTTTAAAGTTGTTTACTATAAAATGCCATTTTTAAACTCATTTTTTCAATTGACTTTAACAATAAAAAATTTTAAAATAATTTTTTTAGACAACTTTAAAAAGTATGATTTTTGAAGATATTTTTTAAATGACTTTAAAAAATCATTAAAATCTAATATAAATTTTGCTTTACAATTTCTTACTTAAATATAATGAAACTAATTTTGTATGATGGTCAATGTTGATTCAAGCATTCTGTACATAATAAATACAAGAATATGCAAAAGAATTTACTTTTCAAATTAATCTTCAATTACATATGTATATAATGTCACATATATAGTATTCATCTTACTTCAATCAATACAGTTAATGATAAAAGAGCTAATTATAAAAATAGAATTATTGCAACTCACTAATGCAATCAATATAGCTCCCTCATATATTGTTTTCAACCTAAGCACCCTCCTCGCTATTGTCATGCATATAATCCTCTTTCTCACCAAGTACTTTGATTGATGGGATTATTTTGGTAATACAAGGGTAATATATTACAGTATCTCCTAGGTCATGTTTATAAAATACTAGTTTTGCATGAGATGCCAAAATAAATTGATCAATTTTATAGCTGATCTTGTTGAGGTCAACCAATGTCAATCCAAGGGCATCAGTTTTGATGTTATCTTTTTTGTGTTCTACCCAATCGAACTTAAACACAATCACATTTTGCAAGTATAATCCAAGGCCTGTATCTCTCTTATAATCATGTAATAAATATCATCCGCCACTATTAGCTTGTTATCCTTTGAATTGGAAAAAAATGT
This sequence comes from Warburgia ugandensis, assembly GCA_035236585.1. Lineage (NCBI taxonomy): Eukaryota > Viridiplantae > Streptophyta > Magnoliopsida > Canellales > Canellaceae > Warburgia > Warburgia ugandensis. The sequence goes on from CP141137.1 coordinate 39,987,020, forward strand.
AGCATTTACAACTAAGTAAACCCTCATATTCTGTTCTTGAGTTATCGCAATCTTTTGTGTAAAAGTGATAACCATTAATGGCATATCTAACATATTTTATTACTTCTAATCGTGGTCCCATTGCCATCAAGCTCAAGGATTCGGACATACCATTGCCTGCTACTTCTTGCTGATCATGAATCTATGTGTACACATATTAAGTAGGATATGATTGTTGCAAGTATGATTATATATATAATGTAATTTATTAAGTGTGAATTCATTCATTTTACCTTCTGACAGAGCCAAGTATTGAAAGTGTGACAATGCTCAAATTGTAGCTAATTTTGTTTCTTTGTGTAACTTGGATTCTTTTCCTTGAAGACATCCATGTGCTTACTAAACACACACAAATTAATGGAGAGATAAAAGAAAATATAGCCATTAATAATTAATTTTTATTTAAGTGCATGATCAAAGAAAATGTAACATTTTTTATATGTAAGAAAAGGATGATTAATGAGGAGTTAATCCAAAAAATACTTTGATTTCCTTGTTCATGTGTTTGTTTACATGTGTGTGTGTGTGTGTGCGTGCGCCGACTATGCAAAGAATGCATGAATCAATGCTGACTATCATAAAAAATTGGTTTAATTGTATATTGATATAAGATATTGTAAAGTACTAATATAATATGTATATTTGAAGTAAAAAATATATTAGTTTTTAAAGTCATATGAAAAAATCACTTTAAAATTTGTGACTTTTAAAGTTGTTTACAAAAGACAACTTTAAAATTCTACAATTTTAATGTCATTTAATATAAAAAAATTTAAAATTCAGTTACTTTTAAAGTCATTTACTATAAATGACTTTAAAAGTTATAGTTTTTAAAGTCGTTTAGTGTAAATGACTTTAAAAGTTATAGTTTTTAAAGCCATTTTTTTCAAACAACTTTTAAAACTAATATATTTTTCACTACAAATATATGTGTGTGTGTGTGTGTGTGTGTGTGTGTGTGTGTGTATTAGTACTCTATAATATCTTATATAAATACACAATGCAACTAACCTTTTATGATAATAAGCTTTAATTCATGTATTCTTTGCACACACACACAAACAAACACATGAACAAGGAGATTAAAGCCTTTTTTTTTTTGAATGACTCCTCATTTATCATCCTTTTATTACATGTATCAAATGTTACATTTTATTAGATCTTATTAATACAAGATCATGATCAAAGAACTAATTTGAAATGATTTCATCAAAATTTGGCCCTAATATTCAGCTGACACCACTCCAAGGGGATAGAGGGTAAAGCTTTAAGTTGGAACTTCCTCGGCTAACTTGATGGTACCATTTCTCTTCATCAAATCCTAATTTTGAAGGAGAACCACAAATTACAATATTCTTTCTTTCTCTAATAGTGGGGTTAGAGTGAGAAGCAGTTGTTGTTTGTAATAAAATCATACGATTTTTGTCCAACTCACAATGATCTAACACATTCTTAACCTCATAATTTATAGTGACAAAAACCCACTTGATTTACATAATACAAATAGAGAGAGTTGGTAACAAGAAAGTCATGCTTGATAAAAAGAGGTTTTGGTTTACTTACAGTGTTTTCATGCCATAGAAAATCAAAATATCCAAAACGGAAAGCAAGAAGGGAAACAGGACAGAGAGAGATACAAAGACAACAGGAGGCCATCATGCCACACTCGTGAAATGAAGAACATGAACAAGGGGATACAGGAAAAAATGAGATGACTTGGACCTTTTATAGATGAAGAAGGACTTTAAGTTGAAACTTTTCAAGTCATTTCTTAGAAAAGGACTTTAAAGTACTTAAACTCATTTTTTTCATGACTTTGAATTCACTAATTAATGTGACAACAAATAATTTTTATCACAAATGAGTGTTGAATCCCTCATTCTATACATAATAAATACAATAATGTGCAAAAGACCTAGGTACCATGCAAAAATTCTTCAATGATACACACACACACATAATATATGAGACAAACAAAAGTGATACTAATGAAGACTTAAAAATTGATATTGATTGAGAATATATAAATATAATTCCAATTCATAGTTGGGATTTAGTCCACCCACAATGAAAATCAACCTATATATATATATATATATAAATGAGCTTTAGTTTGCATATAGATGAAGATAGTTGAAAAAAATAAATTGAAAGTCAATGAAAAAACTATTAAAACAAAGTATTACTTTTATAACTTTCAAAGTTGTTTAATAGAAAAATGACTTCTTTATTTTTGGCATGAAGAGAAAATTTTAAGTATGAAAGGACTTTTAAAGTTGTTTTATTTCAAATGACTTCAAAAGTGAAGACTTTTAAGGTTGTTTGATTCAAACAACTTCATATGTTAAGTCTTTTAAAGTCATTTGAACCAAATGACTTTAAAATTTTTAGAATTTTAAAGTCATTTAGAAAATAATGACTTTAAAAGTCTTCACTTTTGAAGTCATTTGATTCAAATGACTTTAAAAGTCCTTTTTCGTGTAAATTTTTCTCTTTGTGCTAGACTAAAGAAGTTGTTTTTCTATTAAAGGACTTCTTCTGTGTAGACTTTTGAAGTTGTTTTTTTCTAAATGACTTGTAAAATATTTACAAAGTCGGCAATGAAAATAATGACTTCCTTATACTAACTTTAAAAGACTCATGTGTAGTAGTATCAATTGGGTTTTTCTAAGGGTGCACACAATCCATAGAGAGAGATAAACTGTAAAGGGAATGCTAGGGTAAGAAGGTCGAAAATGGGAGGGGAAGGCTTAAAACAAAAATTTTTAAAAGAATTTTAAAGTTGATTGCCCCTAAACAACTTTAAAACAACATTTTTAAATCTGTTTCACTAAACATGATGTTTTTAAAGAGGGAAAAATCTAAATGACTTTAATTATAACTATTTTTTACTAAATTTTGTTCTTAGAAATTACAAATTTTTTAAGTCCATCCTTCATGTAATATATATATATATATATACATATTCTTGGATTGGGATCTTCTTATTGATGTACTTGAGTCATCTTTCTTTGAGGAAGTTATCATACATCGCTACTTCAATACACATACCATAAATAAAAATAACAAAAAATAAGAAAATTAATTTTCAAATAATTCCTATTTTTGACCATCCTTTAATTACATATATCAAAAGTGATTACATTAGTTGATGGTGTTGTTATAATTACTACAATCCAAGGATTTAGTCAAGCACTTGTCTAAAAGATCGAAGAGCAAATATGGAGCCTTCTCATGAAAATTTGGCCTCTTAGTATTCACCTCAAACCACACTCTTGTAGGTATTTTTTTAGTAAAGCTTTGATATCAAACATATAATTCTTCCTATGCGAAGATGGAACTAATAGCTAGTGCCTCTTGATTTGGATTTTGTATAGCCTTTTGTGCCTAATTGATCAGATTTTTCCTACCTGACAGGGCATGGGTTCCTTCAACCTTTCTAGAAGTTTTTTGTTATTTAATAGTATTATCATCATTGAAATTTCTAGGTTCATCCGATCTGAAAGAATAGGATCGTCAGTAGTTTCATTGGATGATATTTGTAATCATTGAACCCTAATTTTGGATAGGAACCACAAACTTTAACTTTGGATATGTATTTTTCCCTTCTCTGACTACTTACCTTTGCTTCTTTAAACTTTGTAATTCAAGAGATAAGTGGCATTGTACAAATTCATTTCATGCATCCTGGTTGTTTGTGCTTTCTACTTTTGTTCTTCCTCTGCCCTTTATCTTATGAGGGCTACTTGGGTTGAACTATTCTCCATGTTCTTGATTTTCTTCATGCTCCATTTTTCCTGCATAGGCAAAACATTTCAACCAATAGCAAATCAAGTAGCCAAACATATGATTTCTTGATCTTTTGAACAACGACAAAATTGTAGCAAATTAATAGCAAATCGATAGAAAAACATTAGCAACTGCTAAATGATAAATTTTCTACACATAGCAGTCAGTAGATCATTGGGTTTTCAATTTACTCAACACATCTGTATTCATGTTCTTATAACAATTAGTGAAGATAGTACACATCTGGGTTCATGTTCTTAACAATTTTTAAAGTTGTTCCAATAACTTGACTTTATAAACATCCACTAAACTGACTTTAAAAACTTAGTTTTTGAAGATGTAAAATCTCAACCTTCTTAAAAATCATCACGGTTAAAGATAGAAATATGAACCAACTTTATTTTTAATTATTTTTTAATATATTTTGTACTAAAAAAATTACAAAATTTTAACTCCATGTTCCATGCGATGAAAATGCATATATTCTTAGGTTGGGCTATCCATAATGTACTTGCATCATATATAACTACAGATATTTATGCATATAAATAAATAAAAATAACACAACAACACACGCACATTTTGAGATAACTGCTTTATTATATAATCAAATTATTCATATTTTGATTTGCCACCTAATATAAGTTGTTCTCAATCCAAGAACCCTCTTCACTAGTATCACACACCTTTCCTCACACATGATGTCATGCGATCTCCCCCTTCCCACTTGCTCTTTCCCACCTTGCCTCCATTGTGAATTTAATAAGGGAAGGGTTGCCATGCAATTTCCCTAAGTAGATTCCCTTCCCAACTCAACTTCTAATTCTCCCACCTTCCTATCTTAGAATCCTATTTCTAATTCCATTATTATCTTTTCTTTCTCCTTCTGTAATGACCCCAATTTTTGTAATATTCAAATCTCATGAAAAGTTCAGTTTTAAAGATAAGGGCATTTTGGTCATTTCACTAGTCTCCTTGACTGAACCCAGGAATTTGGTCCTAAAAATAGTTCCATTAGATGCGTCTCAGAAAAAGGAATCCAACGAGACCAAAATCACCCAAAACGGAGTTAAAATGAGCAAGTTATGGCCCTTTGAAGTTCAGGGGCAAAATTGTAAATTTTTACAAAAAACAGGATTTAACCATAAAACATAGGGGCCCATTTTGATACGGGCACCCTTCATCTTCAACCTCCTAGAGGTTTCTAGAACGGCGGTGTTTCAAGGAGAAACCACCGCCATTCTGGAGGTTTCTCCACCGCCATTAAAAGGCAGTTAGAACCCCTCCAGAACCCTCTTTAAAAGCCCTATAAATAGAGCTCTTGGGCAACTCTAATGGCAGCCCAAAACGTGAGATAAAACCGGTTGAGGAGCAACGACCTAGAGGAGAAAACGTGGAGAGAAAACCAGCCACAAAGCAGGTACGCACAAAAAATCCCCAAACCCATCTCACCCACAGTCCTAGGCTCAGTTTCCCTAGGTTTTTGCATAAAAATCCATAGGGAATACGTCTCTAGGGAGTCACCAAGGACCCTGGGACGTCCCCATGGCCGAACTGGTTCCTCAGGGACGAACCAGGGCATCCCAAGGATGCCCCGGTCCCCCAACGACCAAGACGCCTAGACAGACGAGACGCGTCGAACGTGTCTGAGAGGAACTAAACGGGCGCATCCGTGGACGCGCCCGCTAAAGAGTAAAACGGGCGGAGCGTACCGCGCGTTTGCAGACGCACCCGCTAAGGCACACTCCTTAGATGCACTAGCAAAGGAGTCGTTTTTGGTTTGTTAAGGAAGCCAGGGCGCATGACGCTGACGCGTAGCGCCCTAGCATTCCGTCTTTTAATTCTTAAGGGTCTTATATACGTGCGACACTAAAACACTTATAACTTGAGATCTAGAGCTCCGATTGAGGTGCCGCAAAAGGCGTTGTGTCCGTGTCAACACAGACACATCCAAACTATAAAATCCCTGATCTAGGCCCAATCAAAGGTGGGCATGACCCTTAGAATAGGATGGTGGCGTGTGGCCACTAGACCTTTGGAAAATTGATAATACCAAGGCCCAATTAGGACCTTAGGACACCCATAGGCATAGGGATGGACCCCTAATGCCTAAGTAATAAGACTCAACTACTCTAAAACCCATAAAAGATGGGTCAAACTAACCTTGAGTCCCCAAACCATGTTCAGGAGCGTACGAGGACAAATGGTTTAACGCGACCTAGCCAGGTAGGTGCTCTATCACTATTAGATTCTTTTAAAAAGAACTATTATTATTTTGAGAACATATGTTTTAAATATATGACTTGATTTGCATGACTTAATTCAGCATGCATGATAAATGCTTTGTACATAGCCATGTTTTGAAATGATTGCATATACATTATGCACATATATGGGTCGCAAACGAGTGCATACATTGCATGATTTAAGTACTTGCAAAGATTGCATATCCTTAAGGGTTGCCAAAAGATGTTGGAGTGCTAAGGGCCAGGCAGTTGTGAGGGACTCAAAGAGGACTGGTTTTGAAAAGAGCTTTTTGCTTGTCTGCATGATAAGTGTAGCCTTAGCCGATGAGGACGAGTTGATGAGGGTGGGCCGATGAGGACGGGCTGATGAGGGCGGGCTGATGAGGGTGGGCCAGAGAGAGCTAACAGGCTTCTAGATTGTGTGCTTCTAGGTCAAGTGTGCTTCTAGGTTGTCAGGATTCTAGGCAAGGTTATGACTTTGAATGCAAGACTAGCATTGCATGCATGTTTTGCAACCGATTTCATAAATTGCATGATTTACAATGAATACGTGTCATAGGCCCCGTGGAGGCTATGACCGAGTGTCCTCAAGTACCCGGGGACTACATGGCGAGGAGGTCGTGGGCATAGTGGACCCTATGGTTTGATGACTTATGTGCATTGCATATGGCATGATACGAGGTTGGTCAACCATACCATACTAGAGATCCATGAGTTGGACTCCATGAAGCATCTATTGCATATCATGATGTCATCATATATATGTATGATACTTTCAATTTTGGATTATGTGATCTTTTAAGTCATGAGTATTTCAGTTTGATCATGGATTCTTATACTGATATTGAACTCGAGTATTCAAACATACACATGTTTTGAATGAGCATATGATTTTAAAACATCTCATGCATTTATAAAACTAGTAGTGATAGGCTCCTACTGAGTATAGTATATACTCACCCAATCCTCAACATTTTTTAGATACAAAGCGAATACTTAAGGGCAAGGAACGTTTGTACTAAGAGACACAGACTAAGTACAAGTAAGTAAACCTCTATCTTATCTTTCAATGTTACTTGATTATAGTTACTTTTTAATAGCTGGGGCTGTGACTAACACTTTCTTAGGAATAATATTGATTTAAACTTTGCCATGGCTAAATAAATTGAGAATGTGTTTGAACACTCGGGGTTTTTATGAAAGGTTGTTTTCCAAATGAGAAAGATTTTCATGCATTTCATATTTATAAAACAAGAGATCTCGCTTTTTTATCAAAATTGCATCATATAAAAACCCGGGTCGTGACACCTTCCCTTAGGATAGAATCTTAGCAAAGTAGAAGGTGCACCTAATTTATAAAAGCATCAAGGGATGACATATAGGGAAGTTCCATGCCTCCTTCCTTAAAAAGTGGTAGGGTTTCATGTCTATAAGTTTGGGTGTTCCACTCCTTCAACTTGCTGCATCAGCCTTCCAAGCCTCCTTCAAGCTTCAACATACTTGTTTTCTCTTATTTTACCAGTCTTTTCCATGCTCATTCCTTTCCATCTTTTCATTACTAGTTATTTTACCTTGTCTTATTTCATGTGCATAGTTCTAGGATTGCTTTCCATCATGTTTTGCTTCTAAGTTTGCTTAGTTCTCTTTGATCCAAAGCCAACTATCTATTGTAGTGATAGCCAAGAGATAGTAGCCTTTGAATCATCCTTGTTTTCTTTTCCTGCTTGCTTTGTCTAGTTGTTTGGTTTGGATCTATCCTTGCTAAACTCTTTTGATTTTGTTCCATATCTAGTTCACTCTCTTTATTTGATTCTCTTTTGGATTACATTAATGAAGGGAAGACAAGATTTTGGATTAATTTCATGTTTCTTATCCATCTTTTGATGTTTCTATGTTTCATGTAATATGCACACTTTTCATGTACAATTTCAATTCAACAAATTAATTTGGTTTAAACACACTTCTATGTGATTGTTTCTACTACCCTAAGTGCATTGAATCATGCACATAATGCTATTTAAATCATGCATAGGATGCCTATGTTCCATGTGCAATCTTCACATTAGCTTCTATGCACATCTTTCATGTTTCCTTCATGTGCAATGTTCATTCTCAATTCCATGTGCTTCTGTCCATGTTTCATGTGCAATCACTTGATTCTAGTTTCTTTAGTTGAATGATTTCTTTCATTAATTAGTTACATGTTTAGTTTATGTTAGATTTCCTTTCCTAAGTTTAGTTGCACCTTTAGATTAGTTTTAGTTACTTTTTTAGTTTCAATTTTAGAAAGTTGTTATTTTTAGAATATGTGAGATTCCTCATGGAAATGACCTCGATCGCATACATTTACTACTTTGATTTGTGTGCTTGTGTGTGTGTACTTTTAAAACATAGACCCAGTTTTTGGCACCATTGCTAGGGAATCACAATGGATTTGTGGTTGGATTCTAGTTTAGATTGATTATCACAAGTCGTAGTTTTAGGTTATATTAGTTTAGGTTTTTTCATCCATTTTTTTTTTCATATTTTGATAATTTCTTAGAAATAGACACATTTTCTTTTATTTTGTGCAAGGGAAATTTGATAAAAGGGGCAGTAGCAATCCTATGGGCCAATGCGTCATTAGATTAAATAGAATTTATTGCTTTCCTAGATTAGGATTTTTATTTCTATTTTTTTAGAGGACCATAATGAGGCCCCATTGTAATTTTTAAATATTTATTTTAAATGGGTTGTAATAATACAGGCCAAGTGTGGGTATTGTGGCCCACACTTGAACTTCATCAAAAACCCACTATAAGTCTCTAACCCTTTCTTTACTTTCCTAGTATAGCTGCATTTAGTGTAATTTTCATTTTGGATGGTAGAGTAATGCATATAGTTTAGGTCATTCATTATAAATTGTGGATAATATTTAGGGTTGTTGTAATAGATTGCACCTATTTAATAAAGGTTAGCCTAAGCTTAGCTATAACCAACACATAAGCTGTCTAGTTATAGTGCCCTATCTATTAAGATGTGGACACTTTGTCAAATAGCATATAGGTAAGCATTAGTTTATTTTCCTTGAATTGCATTACATGGTTATTACTCTATGGTGGATGGATCACGTTGATAGTAAGGGCCCTACAGGAACCCTCATAAGATAATTTAATCACCAAATCCTTGGCCCACCTAAGTAATCAAATCAATCCTTGTATAGTCATGATTCTTATCCTTGAATTCTAATTAAAAATCAAGAAGCAAGAGACTTAGGGTATCAAGCTTGTGGGACCCTTTTTGAAAGAGTATATCTATTGTCACACTAGTGGCTCTTGAGCATTGTGGTTATGGTGGTATGTAAAATCTAATTGATTCATGCCTTTTGTTGACTTTCATTGAGGTTTAAATGCCTCATTACATGGGAATTGTATTAACCAGTTTGAGCAAGACCTAATTGGTAAGCAATAGTCGAGCTTGGATAAAAGGAACTATGTAGATTTAGGTCTAAAAGCTACCACCTTAAAGATTAATAAAGATTATCCAAAATGTCATTAGTGGAGCATTAGGATTGATTGCACATCACTTAGCGTTAGGAGGCACATTTAGTTAGGTTGCATAATTTAGATAGGATTTCATATAATTGCATGCATGGGCGTCGATCTTAGAACACAAAGTTAGTGCTGTTTGATCTTAAGATTGAACACACCCACATGCAAGGGGTAATAAATCAAATTCCTAACCCCATGGAATGCCTAATAAGTGTTCAATTTTGTATAAAAAGTACTCAATTAGTTGCCCATGTGTTATAACTTATAATGTTAAATTAGGGCTTTTGGCTAGAATTTTATAACACATGCATTTCTAACCTAATAATTCAAAAATATAATATTCTGTACGTTCAAAGGCTAATCCAGAGTAAGTATATGAATGATCATATTTTTAGGATTTAATTAGGATTTTTCACCTTTTGTAGCTCTTGGAGAGATGATACTAAGGCTAAGATTTATCGAGATGAGAATTGAAGATCAAGATCAAAAGATCAAGTGAAGGCCTAGATTTCAACATTTTAAAGTAGAGTAAGGTCCAAGATCATATCAAGACAAGATGATGGATCAATGAAGGCAATTGGAAGAGTTAAGGGTGACTAAAATGGGCCCATGAAGCAAGCCATGCATGGGAGCCATTTAAGCCACCTTAGCCATATAAGCCATGAGAGAAAGTGATAAGCTAAGGAATTCAAGCCAATCCATTAAAGCCAAGGGTGTGAGCAATGAATTCAAGCCAAATAAGCCCTCAAAGTGAGCACCATAAGCCAATTAAGCCAAATGCCACAAGGAGTCATACAATTGGAGGAGAATTCAAGCAATGATCCACTTTCTAAATTTGGATTTTCAAGGTTTAATTAGAAAGTTTGAGATAATTATGCATAAAGCAAGATGACTAGGCATCAATGGACCCATCAAGTGAGAAACTCAAATTTCCAACAATTGACCTAGGGTTACATGTTAAAAGAGGGAGGCAGCTCCTTAAGAAAAAGACGCCCTTCTTTCCTAATTGGTGATCCAGTGATTTCCTAAATAGGAAACCTTAGATTTACTTTAATTTAAATAACTTCAAAACCCTCGATCTTTATTCATTTTTCCTAAACCTTATTCCTCACCTATTCCTTGAATTTCCATAAACCAAACATCACAAAATTAGAAGGGAAAGAGCTCCACCTTCCTTCTAGGAAAAAGATGCCTGCACCCTTTTCATAATTGGAAACCAGTTGGCCCATGCTTCTTATCTCTCTCTTATGTCATGTTTATGATATCATCTAGCTAATTCATCTTCCATAAAACCTTAATCATTCAATACCCTAATCCTAGGACCACTTTCCTCATGGTTTCACTCTTTCTAAGTTAGAAACTCACTCATTTATATATAGTATATATTTCATACGAATTTTCAAAGTAGAGGTTGAGTGATACAACCTTGAATTCTAGCTTTAATTTGGTGCTTAAGTTGTTACTGGACTTTTGAACTTTGTTGGTGCTATTATTCTCTTGGTTTCTAGTTATTCTCTTGGTTGATTGTTCTCCAATTCAGGTTAGTAAGTTGTTTGATTTCCATTAGTTTCCTTGCTTTAGTTTAGTTCTGGTTTTGCTCTCTTTTTAAACCATTTTTTCCATCTTTCTTGCTCTCTCTCCTTCAATCCATTCCATCAGTTTTTCAATTGATATTCAATCAATATTCAAGTTAGTTATTCTTTAGTAGTGATGACCAAGAGAAAAGATAACTTAAATTCTTGATTTCTCCTCTTGAAATTCATGTTTTATTCATGATTTTTCCATTTGTTTTAAGCTATTTTTCCCTAGCTAGTTCACTCACTTAGCCTTTGTTTCTCTCAAATCCTTTCATGGGTTTTCTTTGCATGTCATTATACTATAGAGTGTGAGCATTAGAATGGAATTTTTTTAGTTTTTTATATAGGATTTTAGGCTTTAGAAAACTGCATAAATTCCAATAATAGAATGTTGTGCGTCGAGTTTTGGTGAAAATTGGATAAGATTCAATAAAGTTCTTTAGGAATTCTTGTCATGGACTGTTTATTTTATCAAATTACTTAATATCTGGGTTGTTTCCCTATGTAAAAGTTATGGTTTCAATAACTTCCTAATGCAAGATTTATTGATTTTTCTTAAGTACCAAAATCTAAAAATTTGTTTTTCCTTAATTTTGTACTTTAATTATAGACATCAAAACACCTTATTTTAGTAAATCCTTAGGTACCCATTTAGATTTTCATGTTGTTTATTAGATACCATAGTTATTTTTCATAGTAACTTAGTGTGGGTGTATTAAATTTCACCATCTTTAGCACTCCAGAATCATGCACAGTCCAAAAACCATGCACATGGTTCTAAATCCCATTCCTTTTAAATTCTTGGTTAATTTAGTTGTTTGATCTTGTTTTATAAGATTTTAATTAGTTTTTTGTGTATTGTTTTAGGTTTGGAAAGTTTCCTTGTTTCATTTGAGAAAGTTTCCTTTTTAGTAAGTTTAAGGTTAGGTAAGTTTTAATTTAGAAAAGTTTCTAATTTAATAGTTTCCTTAAGTTTCATTGCTGAGCTTCAATCTTTCTAAATTGATGTGGTTTTCTTTAGTTAATTGCATGTTATTTAGGTAAGTTTCCATTCTAATTGTTTAGTTTTATTTTGGGCAAGTTTCTTTAACTTTTAGTTTCTTGCATGTTTCTTGTTTCATGTTACTTTAGATTCCTAGTTTAATCACAACTCTCCTTCTTAGTTGAAGTTAGTCAATTTGAATAGAATCCAATCCATTACAAATCTATGAGATTCCTCGTGGGATTGACCTTGCTTGAGTAAATTTACTACAATTGATTTGTGTGCTCGCAAGTTATTTAAAACAACACATCAAGTCTCACTGGCTATAGTTGAGCCAAAGGCCATTAGAGATTTCTATGTGCCACTTCATTTAAATACTACCACATGAATCACATTGCTGCCTACTAATGCAAACCACTTTGAGCTTAAACTTTGAGTCATTCAGTTACTCCTATCCTGTTATGGTGTATAGAGAAAGGAACCCTACCTATATATTAAGGAATTCCTTGATATTGGTGCCACATTTAAGTTTCAAAGATTTTTAGATGAATCTAGCAGACTTAGGTTGTTTCCCCTCTCTTTGAAAGACAAGGCCAAAGTATAAATTCTTTAGAGGCCAGTTCCATTACCAAATGGGATAGTTGTCTAAAAGTTCTTGAACAAATTTTTCCTCCTACATAAAACCAATGCCCTTCGTAGGGAGATTATAAATTTCTAGTAGAGAGATGATGATCAAGATTATGAGTTCTGGAAAAGGTGGAATGAATTGTTGAAAAAATGCCCCCATCATGGTTTTGAAAATTCGCAGCAAGTTTTGTACTTTTATGAGGCACTTTACCTCAAAATAGATAGATGTTAGATGTTGCTAATGGAGAGGCCCTCATGATGAAAAGTGAGACAGAGGCTTGGGAATTTTTTGAGACTTTAGATGAAAATTCCAAACAATGGGACTATTCAAATTGACGAGATCGAAATTCCTAGCCTCAAAAGAGAGGATGCCTTTATGAAATAGGAGTGACTTCAGATATGTTATATAAGCTCGAGTACTTGGTTGAATGCATGGACAAGGTTGAAAGTATTTTTTAGAGTATTGATGCCTTCATGGCTGGAAGTGCATCCACGGAACTTCCACAAGAGGCTTGTTCTACTTGTTCTAGACCATGAACATCATCAAATCATTTCCTTTTTCCATGACAGGCATGCAGGGGTCATTTTAGAGCAAGAAAGATGGCTATAAAAATTTTGCAGTGTGATTTTTATTGGCTTGCCATTTTGTTTTGTAAATTAACCTGAAGAAGCTAGGATGGCTCATATCAAAAGTTAACAGTGTAGATCACCCATCAGGAATCAACATGCAAGATGGAAAGGTTTCCTAAAAGAGAATTAGTTTTAATTGAAGAATGAGAGATCCCTTGGGAATGGAAAGCCTTCAAAATAGAAAAAATGGAATTATTAGAAGTTTCCAAGTTGGAAACTTCTCAACCATAGTGAAGAATGGAATTAGAAGGAGGAGAACTTATATAAGAGGAGGAAAATTGTCATTTCCCTCTTCCCCCTGGCTAGACCATAGGAGGAAAGACCAGCCCCCATTCTTCTCTTCTCTTTTTGTTTTTGTGTTTTCCTTTCTTGTTTTCCTTTGCTTTCCATCAAAACATTATTCCAACGGAGTGTAAGCATATCTATTTAGAAGTCTAGACTTATGTAGCCTGTACACACATTGCACTCTTAGATATAAGTGTAATAAATGACTTTGGTATGCAGGTAACTTGCAGAATTTTCATTCATCTTTAATAAGTTGTTAAAGCTAATAAAGTACTAATGTAAGAGAATTCTCTGAGAAAACTTAAGAGACTTAGCCTTATTGAATTTTGTAGGTATATTCACTGTAAGACCCTTACAAGGCCTAACTCGTCCACTATAAGAAGTATCCAATTAGTTGCTCATATGTCATAAATTATAGGCATTATTTGGGTATCTGTAATATTACTAGCAAATGCATGAATCAAAGAAGTATTAGCATGCAAGAGAGGTCAAACCCATGAAGAATCTTAGAAATTTGGACGTTGGAAGGATGTTATTTAAGTGCTTAACTTTAGGCAAAGCGAGAGAGATTGAATTGATTTGAATTTAAACTAAGAAAGTAAATGCATGAAATTAGAAACTGCAATTAAAGGAAACTTTCTAAAATTAAAAATAAACAATGGAATTAAAAACTTTCCTAACTAACATGCACTTCACAAATCAAACTAATGCAAAATAAGCATGAATTAAACTAAGCAAGTAACTGAAGGAAACTACAAAAAAGGAAACTTTTGTAAACTAGAGTTATAAACTTTCTAAAAATGGAACTTTTTAAAACCAAATTGGGAAAATTTCTAACATTAAATTAACATGGAAAAATAAATAACCAATAAGATTTAACTAGATTTAACAAGAAATTAGAAACATGCATGTAAATGGAAACTACACTTAAGGAAACTTTCTAAATTTAACACTTTCTAATCCTAAAACTTTCTAAAGATGGAACTTTCCAAAAATCGAAAAGGAAACTTTCTAACCCTAAACTATGATACAACTAACTAATTAAAAATTACTTAAGCAAGATGAAGCAAGTGAATGAATCAAGAATCAAAGGTGAATCACCATATTTACCAAGCGTAAGACCTAAGGACTATGCACATGGTTCATGGGAGCAAAAAAGTGACCAGAATAGATTATTTAAATGTAATAAAATATGCATCTTAAGCTAAGTGTTGAATTAAAAACCGAAAAAGCTAAATGGGTTCCTAAGGATTCAAGCAAATAAAGTGCTTTAACAAAGGACAAATATTAAGGAGAGAAATTTCTAGATTTCAAGTACATAAAAAATATTAACCAAATCAAGAATAATAAAACAATTGAAATAATAAGATAACAACCTAGATCTAAAGTACTTTGATGAAAGAAACATTACACAACAAGAATCATGAATAAACTTTATTGAATCAATGCAAAATTACATCAAAATTTCCATGTATAAACAAGTACGAAATTTTGGAAATTGCACCCTAAACTATAGCCTAAACAAAAACAAAACTTCAATATAATGATTACAAACTGATGTAAGCTAACATGTAAAGATAACCCACAAAGGAATTCAAGCGAGAAGATGGCTACGAAAATGAACTAATGCAAGGAAAATACTTAAAACTAGGATGAAAACAGGGTACAAAATGTGAATTTCTAAGGGGGAAATCAAGGTTGCAAGTTATTTCTTCTCTTTGATGTCACCACTAGAGAATAACTAAATTAAATCTTGAGGGAATGAGAAAGAAAAACTGATAAAGTGAAGCAAAGAAAAAAAGGGAAAGCTAAGTGAGAAGATGAGTGAAGAACTAGAAAGCAAATCAATGGAAACTAAGGCAATGAAACTAATACAATAAAAGCAAACTATTAACCTAAATTGGGGAGAAAATAAACAAATAAATAATAAGTAATCCAAAGGAAGAAAATTACCAAAAGAATGCCAAAGTCCAGCAGCAAAGATACCAAAGGAGAGCTACGTTTCAAGGTTGTCTCGCCCAACCCCTACTTGGAAAAAAACATTAGAAGCCTTGGGATATTTATAGATGATTTGGATTTCCAATTTGATGAATGTATAATCTATGAAAGAGGAGGAGATCTAGATCTAGGGTTTTCAATAAGGAATGGTAGGTAGATGATGATGTAAGAAAGAGATGCATGGCAAGTTGGTTTCCGTGTTTAGAAGGGGGAGGCGTATTTTTCTTAGAAGTTAAGTAGAGCTCCCTCCCTCCTAATTGGATGGTGATTGGCTAGAGGAAAAAGAGGGAAAAAAGAAGAAAAATTATAATAAAGCATGGACAAAAACCTAACATTTTAGGTTCTTTGAATGGACTTAGATTTATGGTTTTGTAATTATGAAACCACTTGAAATTGCCAACTAAGTGAAGGGGGAGGGGGGCCCTCCTCTTCTAGGAAAGTGGTTCCCTCCTTAAGTTAAAACCATAGAATCCTAGGGTGAATGGTGGATTAGGGTTAGGAAATGGATTAGGAAGATGGAGTTTTCTCTCCCGACGGGTCACATAATGCATGATGATCTTACCTTTTACATTAATATCTCAAAATCCCTTTAAAATCACACTTTTAACATATGACGCTCTAGTTGTGTGGCTCCATGTGGCATTCATCCATGACTACATTGTAGCACCCCTAATTTTTGGCAAGGAAATTAAATAAATATTGAAATTGACAATTTCAATGAAAATCAAGTTGAAATATTAGGGTTATGAAAAATTCACTTGTCATAGAAGTGGAATCATGGTATGAGACATGTATAATTGAAAATATATTCAACAAATCCTTTAGAATGACTATAAGCACGGCAATTTCTGAATACGGATGAAAAATCTGTATTTTTCTTTATTTTCATGAATAAAAGGGTAAAATGGTAATTTTACAAATAACCAAGACCTGAGACATCAAAATCTAGAATGTATTTAGAAATACAAATCTAACGGCACCAAGTATGCTCAATTCCGAGCCCGGGAGAATAAAATGAAATTTTCTCCATAAAAGGATAATTTGGTCTTTTCACGCATCCGTGGGGCCCATAAGGGACCCACAAAGGGATCCAATGTCCAGAAAACAGCCCATCATTAGTCAAACCACTACCACCTGCTAGTGGTGAAGTTGGTGGTAGTGGGAATCCCAAGACAATTAAATATTCAAAAGAAATCAAGTTGATAATTACAAGTCATCATGGAAAATTCAAAACACCTTTATAAATAGCTCATAAAAATCCCAAAATTTTTTCTAATGTTCCTTATGAGGTCCCCTAGCATGTCCCAAAATCCCATCTCTAGAAGCCTTCCTGAACTGATCCAAATTTTCTTTCTTTTCCTCTTTCTCCCTTAGTCTCTGTGGGTGTGTCGATAGACGCACTAGACACTCCAAACTCAGTGGAGCTATCAGGCGCGTCCACGGATGCATCGTCCCCAATGGGACTGGGTTTTCATTTGGAAACCCTATTCGAATTAGCCATCACTTTTGAACTATTAAAACTTTATCTTCACCATTGGATCTAGTCAGACAAGGGTTATCTACAAAAGCCCTTTGTTCCCATGACGATCCATATCCTGGATCTTCAGAAATTTCAAAACGAAATGCATCCTAGTATTGTTTACCATCTCCGGCAGTTTCTTCAAGTCATTCCGGCCAATCTGGCTGGTGAATGGTGATCTTGCACTGTTTAAGATCTTCATCACAACGAGATCTACCAAAGCCCTAAGGTTTCCCTCCTCATTCGTCAATGGCGACAGATAAATCAAGCTTTGTGGATGCATTTCCAGCAAAGCTAGGGTTTCTTATTTCTCTGGCATTTTTTTCCTTCTCCAGTGAACTTCTCCTCCTCAAATAGGCACAGGTAGGTGCGCATGTCCTCCCTCTTTCCATTATGGCCATTCCATGGAGTTTTCCGGCAAGAATGGGATCTCCCTGCTGTTGATCCGTCGAAGAAAATAGATTTGGCTTGGATGGTTGAGATCCCATCCATCCATAGCTCAAATGTAACTTATGAGCCATTAGATGGATTCTTGGGGTCCATAAACCCCAGGGGATGAAATTTGACCATTTGATTGTAATAAACGGAGGAGATCTAGCCATGGGCAATCTGACGGTCCAGACTGGGACATCTCACCCATAGCTGGTCTCCTCCACCCGATGTCCTACTATGGGTAGTAACAAGCGTGGGCTACTAAGTGTCCCGCACCTGTAACCCAGATCTAATCTAGACTGTCTGTTATTTGAACTGAAACATTAGATATTCAATTCAGAGCTAGATATAGCTCTAATTTTAGATCTGAAAGCTTCTGTGTATTTATTATCACTTTCTCTAGGCACTGAACTTATGACATGCACATTTTAATTTGTATTAATGTGTTATAATTAGTAAAATTCATAGGGGTATTTAGAGGGTCCCAAAATCCCTAAAATTATGTTCATATAAGATCTCTATGTTGATAAGTCAAGTAATTAAACCAAAAATAGTAAGATTGAAAATCAGCCCTTAAAACGGGCTAAAATCTTAAAAATTGAAATCTGATCTCAATTTGACTCCGAATTGAGATAAAAAAGTTGTGTTGGATTCATATTGATGTGGAAAATCTACTGAACCAATAAAATTACCTTTTTAATTCATTAAAATTTGTGAGATTAAGAAGATAAGTGTACTAATATCCTTGATCTACAAGATCTAGGATGATCAAATCAATAAAACTTTGTTGGATGATGATATAATGATATAATAACCTAAATCAATAAGTTATATGTAATTCAATAGGCAGATCTTGATAGATCTAGTCTTAAAAGTAATAAAAAACCATAAAAAGGGATGGAAATCTCCTTGATCAAGGATGATTGGACTATATGGATATGTGTTAATGATGACATTGAGTTAAGATTATGTGGAATTATGGAATGAATGATGAGGATTTGGGCTAGATCAATATCTAAGGCCTTAAATGGGATAAAGTAACTTAAGATCTCCTTGATCGGGGAGATCAAGGAAGATTAAATCAAGGGATGAGATACATCAATGATTTAACAATGAAATTACATCAATAAGAAATGTTGGATCTAAAATAAAATGAAGGATCAAGATTTAGACCCTAAAAAGAGGAAAAATGAATAAGGATCAATTAAGACCATTGGATCATGGTAAGTGTTTATAGCATGATTTGCATTGAATTATTGAGAATTATGATCATTGCCTTTTATTTCTTTGTAGAGTTAATTATTTAATTGTTTAGTTATGTCTTTTATTCATGCTTTAATACGCATGAAATGGAAAGTACCTTGAAAATGTAATTAATGAAATTAGAATTGAAGAACAAATTACATGCAATGAATGACATGTACCTGATGTTAGTAAGGACCATAGTTAGTAGGATAATATAAAGAATGAATATTCCTTGGTCCAAATTAGGAGAATAATAAAACTCCATGAATGACATTTTAATGTTCATGGATTTAATTAAAATCAAGTAGAAAGAGTACTTAGGATTAAATGCTCATAGCAACCTTATGAAAGGTTGAGTTAGGGTCAAGCTAGTGAATGGTGGACATAGTGGTTAAGGGGGTTTATCTAATAGAGCCTCGCTCTCCCCCACCTTTCGTTGACATTTGTGAGGTCTAAATGCCTCCTTACATGAGGATTGAAGTAACCACTTTGTTTTCAACCATTCAACTAGTAAGCCTTAGCCAATTTGACATAAGAGGAGGTGTCTAGACTTAGGATGAAATAAGCTACCCTTAACTAGTAAAACATTAATTGGTTGAGTAGTAATAATAAAGAGCATAAAAGGTTAGTAAATCATCTAACCCTAATAAAAATAGTAATCAAGATAAGGATGATCAAACAAGATCCATAGGATCTTGAATGATAAAAAACAATAAGAATACTAATGTAGTATTATATTACATATGTATATGTAGAAATTATGTATGTGTATGTAGGAGAACATAGATAGAGAATCCAAACCCTTGATCAAATTTGATTCAAGGAAAATTAGGATATCCCTCATAGGGATACATACTTGTATAGATGAATAACTTGATATGTATGGTATGACAGATGCATGACTACAGACTAGGATGAGCAATATGGAGGAATATCACTTGGGATATATGAATCGAGACCTGATACCACTTTGAGGTAGGTGGATATACAAAGATGTATTAGAGACTCATGTGTATACATACATGATTTTCTGTCTAGAATTATAAACCTTCATGATATAATTATGCTTAGTACCTTAGCATAGTCACAATCCAAAACACATGATCCAAACAAGTGATCTAAAAACATATGATCCAACTAAGTTCTCCAAAACATGTGATCTAGCTAAGTGATCAAAAAACAAAAAAATGATCCAACTAAGTGATCCAACACGTATGATCTAACCAAATGATCAAACTGAGTGATCCAACCTCATAGTCTAATCCAATTGATCTAATCTGATGATCAAGTCTAATGAGGTGAAAGTAATGAGATATGGAGACTAAGGAAACCCTATGAATAGCGTATGTAAAATATTCTAGCCTTAGTTAAACTTACACATCGTCTGATATGAACAATGTATTTTCCATACAAGTATAGAGGCTTGTGATTTTGTTTTACATAGAGATAGAGACAGGTGGGGCAATAATGGGAAGGCCCCACTGTGACAGCCATGGTCCACCCCATGAGGACATGGAGTTGATATTCCATAGTTGGTATCAGTGGAGGATTGCAGTTGTCTGGGCTTGTTGTATGGATTGAGACTGACACATAGTAGTCCTAATGTATTTTGCATTATGGTACACATATGATAGGCATAATGTATTGCCATGGGATGATGAGATGCCACTACATGAGTTCTTGGAAATCCTCATATAACTAATTTCCTAAGTGGAAGTATAGCCAGGGGAAGGAACAAGTTTTGAGCAATCTTCACTATATTAACTAATTTGTCACATACTACATAAATAATGTATATACTATATGTGAAGAATACTCATGAATGGATAACCATGATGAAATAAGGAATGAGGTATGTATTCTTATATTGATGAAGTAGTATGTTTTTGTATCCCCTACCAAGCATAGCTTGCTTAGGTATTGTAAAAGTTTCTATGTTTACAATACCTCAGATACAAAGGAGGTTTAGAAGCTTAAGACTGTAGAAGACTTGAGAAGATGTGGATGAATAATCAATCAAGATACATCCTCTTGAAGACATGTATTTTATTTGATGGAATTGTATTGTAATGAGAGTTTTTAATATATGGTGAGGTTTGCAAATTTTGGATTATGTAATTTGGACAAGTAATGTACTGATACTGGGCTGTACTGTGAACTACTGGATGGATTCTAGAAGTTTAATAAAATTATATTCCTTCAATGAAATTTTATTTTGTACAAAAATTGTACTTATGTTATGTATGAAGTGGTGACTTAAGTTTTCAAAACAAGTTTTAAAAAAAAAGAATTTTTGTTGTTTTGTTTTGCGAGTTTTTTTTACTAAGGGGATGCCCTTGCCTTTGAAAAATGTATTATAAAATGTGTTACAAAAATCGGGTCGTCACATACATGGCTCACTTTTATGCCTCATTCCTAGGTGGCTTATGTGGCTTCAATGTTTGGCGTAAAGGCTTTAGTAGCTTGGTTTCCTCAGGTTTCCTTTCCTAGTTGGACTTGGAAACCTCATTTATGACTTTAATTCTAATGCAAAGTGATGGAAATGCATGGCTTTTTACATGTATCATTTTAATCACCTTTGCTTTCTTCTAATTTCTTTGTGGGGTTCGCCTCCACACCCCTGGGCAGGGATACACCACCCCTTATATACCCTTGGGAGCTAATTGTGACACCCCAGTTTTTTAAAATACTTTGTGAAGACTATTTCTAAATTTAGGATATCCCTTGTTTTAAATTCTTTTTGAAAATAGAACAACAAATTAGATATATATATATATATATATATGAAAGTTTCTTTTCGCAAATCCCAAGTGTCATTTCTTACACAAACATAAAGATTTTATGGTTAAATGACTGTCTCATTTCTACAAAAAAACTAGCAAAGTTTCCTCATTTTTTGGGACATGCACGTTTGACACATGCGTGTGGCCACCTGGTAAGCAATACAAATAATTTTCATTTATTTTAAAATAAATATACTAAACTTATCACTTCCTAGAACCTCTATTCACAACATATTCCCTTAAATACAATTGAATCCACAACATGAAAGTAAATATACATTATAATACCTTAAGTTGTTTGTCATTCAATAGTTAAATCTACTTATGAAGAGTGGGGTATCTAACATTCTCATTATCATTTGTAAAATAGTCATCTAATAGCTTTCTCTTCATGAACACAATGTATTTTCATATGCAAGTATGAATTGGTATATAACAATGTAGAATCACTCATAATGTTCAATTAATCTAATGCCCTAGTCAGAACACAACGTATTTTCATATGCATGTATGAATTGGTATATGATCATGTAGAATCACTCATAATGTTCAATTAATCTAATGCCCTAATCAGATTACTAAATCTGACTGAGGTAAAGATTTTAATTTAGAAGAATCAATATGTACTAAAATCCCAATAGTAAAACTACCAGCTAAGTATATATGTCAAAGCATAGTATCGATGAAAGATAAAGTCAGTCAATAAGGTCAAAAAGCATATTATATGCTCGAAGTCCAAATTGCTTGCAAACCAACATTCAATGAATCTATAATCTAGCAAAACCAAAAGCTATTCATGGTTTTCAAAAGCATAATTAATCAATTCATATGTGCAAATAGTTCTTTCTACATCAAATCGAATTGAAATCGTAAGTGTGAAAATTGGTCTCATACATGTGAGGTGAAAATCCAAGAGGAAAGACTAGTGACCTCAAATCATTCACCATGTCTAAAAGAATCTAATGAATCTGTCAAACCAGTGTACCCAAAATAGATGAAGCCAAATTGAGGTGTATTGCCCTCAATCCAAAATCACAATCCATGCCCACGCTACTGTGGAAAATTGATCTCTCCAATATGATGGCATATAGTCCTTCGACCTTGGATGACGTCTAAACTTTTAAGAAATGACCCACATAATCATCAACACATAGACACCTATGCGCATAAGGCCCTATCATCACCCACTAGCGATTACCATGGCCGCTACATCTGCTTGTGAATATTTGCACCAACCATGACTCACCAGACCTCATGGGAGCTACATGACTACCACTCAGAGCACTTCCCCATGAGAAGGTACTCCTACTACCCACCATCTTCGTTGCAGGGTTGGTATCAATATCATCTCAGAGGTTAGTGGCCAACTACACCTCCTAACTAGCATAGGGTCTCAAGGGCTTACGACACACTGACTCAGTGCACCTACCGAGTGATCCGAGACTTAGGATACTCCAAGAGTGCCTACCCAAAACATTGATGAAATCCATATCCACAAGGAGTTAGAACTTCTTGTAGAGCACATGCCTAAGCATCGACAAATCCACATCCATTAGAACTTACAACTACTCATAGAGTGCCTACATAAAACATTGATGAAATCACAACCATCAGGGCTTACGGATGCTCATAGCGCTCCTGCTTAACCATAAGTCATATACATCTCCAGAATAATTTCATGAAAATAAAATCGATATTTCAAAGTTTTATGAGAAACTACTAAAATCTATCCATTTTCAATCCACATTCATAATAAGCTATAAAAACATATCTTGATGAGCATTCAAAATATGCAGTCTTTAGTCATATATTAGATAGTGCTCTTTTAGTTCCCAAAAGTATACATCCAATGCAATTATTATAAAAGATGAATCTTTAAACAATATCTTAAAAGTGCTTATCGCTAAATGGACCATAGTTAAACTTGTGGTAAAACTTTGATCAGTAAAGACATATATGCTACAACTTAAGGTCATGGCTTGTAAATATCTATTACATGTCCATAGCATTTAGAATATTCTTTCTAAGTTTAAATGTAAATCATTTTATGTGATTACGGTCATTTCCAGTCCTACATATCAATAGTTAATTCCATTTCAACAAATAATAGTCAAATCATGTTAAAATTAACATAAATAAGGGCTATTGTTTACATAATTTTTATTATCTCTTGGTTTTGAAGACCTTAGGGTTATTCCCTCAATATCTATCATGAATACAAACTATGAGTTAATATATTAAAAAAAAATTCTATCTTGAAATCAATTATTTCATCATTCTCAAGTCATTAAGTTACAAGTGTGACATCTTCTAGGACATTTGCTTAGGTCTTCCTTTAGTCCAAAACCTTGTAACCTACTCTGAAATCTTCACTTTATTGTTGATATACTTATCAATATTACATACTGTTCATGTATTCCAAATATTATAGTATCAATTTACAAGTCCTTATTTCTTAGCGGCATGCATAAGATCAAACCTTGTTTAAGGTCTTATAATGTCCACTTGAAGTATAAGTTCAAAGTCTTGGGATAAAACAAGTGTTTTAAGTTCATATCTATAGCTAATTTAAATGTATATCATGTTTCTATGTATTATCAACATCAACTAAATGTATACATACTAAGTTCCAATCAATGACTATGGTTTTCCATTCTTTTTGTTTGAGCACTACACAGGGGTAATAGTAAATAATCAATAAGTATGGTTTTCCATTATTTTTGTTTGAACATTACAACTAGGGTAACAGTAACATTTTTTGTTTAAATTAGTCATTCCATTTCCAAATTGATAATTTAGAAGGTGTCATAAGATAGCTTCTAAATTTATCACATGATTCCATAATTTTAAAAATTAAAGTAACACTTTGTAAATCATCATCTGCATTCAATCATGCTTATAGAGACATGACAATTATTAGACTTTCCAAAATAGCAATCTTAATCCACCTACCTCGTATGGTGTTTATCCTTAATTCTCGAGTGTACCTCCTTTAGCTCAATCTGTTGATTGACCAA
Organism: Warburgia ugandensis; assembly: GCA_035236585.1. Classification (NCBI taxonomy): domain Eukaryota; kingdom Viridiplantae; phylum Streptophyta; class Magnoliopsida; order Canellales; family Canellaceae; genus Warburgia; species Warburgia ugandensis. Next base: position 40,011,719 of record CP141137.1, read on the forward strand.
TTTGTAGGTTTCATCATCAATCCATGAATGGATGATTCCAATCATATTTCCATTGGTGATTAGTGTACCAGGAAAGCAAGATACAATGATATGTAGCTCCAACCATGGAACACTATAGATCAGATGGTCAATCAACAGATTGACCAATTTGTAGCATTGGATGGTCAATCAACAATCAAATCTAAGGAACGAGCTAGATATGTCATTATTCTAGGGGTTTGGTGATAGATCTACAGTCATATTAGAATTAATATGAGAATTAGGTATGGGTCTAAGAGTATGTTTCACTAATATACAATTAGATCATGATGAAAGGATAGATATGATCACATATAAGATGATTTGGTGTGAAAACTACATCTAGACCTAAAGGAAGCTCATATTGCTAGTAGATCTAGGTACTAGTGGTTGCTTAATGGTTGGATCATCTCTTAAGGCTAAATTAGTCAAAGATCTAGTGTTTTAGTGACTGATCTAGGGTTAGATCAAGATGAATGGATTAGATCCACCATAGATCTTATTTTCAGTGACTGATCATCTGTCAGATCATGGTGCATGGATTAGATTGGTCGCAGATCAAGGTGTTGGTGACCAATCAACAGTTAGATCTTGCTAGGGTACATGAATTTATCACAAATCTAATGATCTGGTCTGATTGAGGGTCTTATCACGATTGATGGTTTGATCTTCTCCAATCAATGAACAAATAGATGGGATGTGTTCCTCCCATTGCAAGGATTGTGATGGTTGTGTCAGATATGCAAAATCCTTCCTAGATTGGGTAGTCTAAGAGGTTAAAACTTAGGGGCTGTGGTGGGGCTCACCGTGTCAACTTAGCTCACCAAGGCGAGTCAAGAGCAGGTGACATGGGCAAGTTACCCTGCCCTAACTTGCCAAAGGAAGGGGGAAATAGGGTAGGAACAAGGTTGGGAGAAGGGAATGGGTGTGAGGCTAGCACACTAGTCAGGCAGTGCCAGCCAAAGGAGGCGAAGGGATGAAATGAAACTATTGCAGCCTGCGCTAGTCGGAAGGTGGGGATGATGAGAGAGAGAGGGAGAGCGATAGGGAAGAGAGGGGGAGGAGAAGCTGAATGAGTGGGTGGTCAACGTGGAGAAGAAGGCCAAGAGGAGACGGGGTTTCTGGCAATGTGGTCATCGTTCTAATGCTTTTTAGCCTACACGGTTAGACAATGTCATTGAGCAGTGCACATAGCAAAGGTGCGCCTGTAGCTCCAAACGATTGTGGACCAACGAGATAGGAAGAGAGCGGGAAAGACGATGGCTAGAATCTAGGTAGATGGAGAGTCGATGCCAGTGGGAGATCAAACGAATATGGGGCGGACACCAAGGTTTTCCCCTTGCTCAGGAGTTCCCTCACCTTTTCCTATTTTCGACATCGCTCAATGTAAGGAAAACCATGCAATGCATGGTGGATCGACCCACCATGTGTCAAGCCTACTTCCACACATCAAAGGTCGGTCTGCCGCATTAAAAACGAAACCGAGGTGGAGGTGCCATTATTAATTTGGACCCCCTTAAATTAGTAAAACTTTGGGGGTTTTCACCTCAATCTCTGTTTTACCCAAAACTAGTGTTGTTGGAAAATTCTCGGCATGTAGTTTTCATTTTTGATAGTTTCAAATCCAAATTTTGATATTTTCAATGGTGGTCATTTCCTTAAAACTCAATTTTCAAGGAATTAAAATTTTAATTTTATCTCAATTAAAATATGACATAATTACTTAAATATTAACTCAAAATTTGAGGTTGTAATAGTAACTACAGTAGCACAACCCGTTAAAAACTCTACAAAGCGTAATATAGGCCATGGGATCATCATCTCACTTTTTACAAAAAAATGTAAAAGCCCTAATTAAATCTTAGAAAATATGAAGATTCACATACTCTAGATTAGCTTTCGAACCAGTGAAATAACAAACGCTTGAATTATTAGGTAAAAAATGAGTGCATTATGAATTTTCAAAAGAACCCTAGAAATAAAACTATATTTTACAATATATTGCTACTAATTGGGTATTTTTTATGTAAAATTGAACACTTATTAATTATCCTAGGGTTTTTTTGAAAATTCATGACACATACATTTCTGAGCCAATGATGCAAAAGTCTGATATTTTTCATGTTCAAATGCTAATCCAGAATAAGTATGTGAATTGTTATAATTTTCTAGGTATTAATTAGGGTTTTTGATCTTTTGTAGGTATTGAAAGGATGATACAATATCCTAAATTGCTTTAAATGAGAATCAGTGGTCCATATAACCTCAAAGAGCTAGGACCAACTTTTTATCAATTCAAAGTTCAAGCAAGGATCAAGATTATTCCAAGGTTAGCCAATGAGTTTCAGAGACAATTGGAAGAAGATAAGGTGACTAGAATGGAACCAGGCAAAAATTTGTTCGATTCCACTACCTTTGCATGAGATTTGGAGCCATGCAAGCCACCCAATCCACATGAGCTATGCTAAAGCAGTGAAGCCACAAGCCAAGGAAGCAAGCCATCAAATCCATCAAAGTGAGCCATTAAGCCACTTAAACCAAACTACCTAGGTCCACATGTTTTAAGAAGGAAAAGCATAGTTTTCCAACTTGAAGAGATCATGATTTAAAGTGGATAATTAAAAAGGAAGAATGGGCTTTAGCAACAAGAGGATATGCATGTATAGGTGGACCAATAAGAGAGAAGTGCAACCATTATCTTTTTCTTGTTTCTTTCCCTTCTTTTCTCTCTAACTTGCCCACCCTCATTTCATATCTCTCTCTCCAACTTGATTCACTTAAAGGGAGATCGTGCATGATATCATGCGATCTCCCCCTTCCCACTTGCTCTTTCCCACCTTCTCTCCATTGTGAATTTAATTATTGAAGGGTTTCCATGCAATTTCCCTGAGTAGATTCCCTTCTCAACTCAACTTCTGATTTTCCCACCTTCCTATCTTAGAGTCCTATTTCTATTTCCATTCTTATCTTTTCTTTCTCCTTTCCTTAGGACATAAGCATAGAAAAATAGAAGGTGCACTTAATCTATAAAAGCATCAAGGGATTCCACGCATGATAGAGGGGAGTTCCACACCTCCTTCCTAAAAATGTGGCACCTCCCATCTTGGATGCACTCTAGAGTTTCATGTCTACGAGTTTGGATGTTTTGCACCTCCACCTTGGTGCTCCAGCATTCTAATCCTCCTTCACGCCTTAGCTTACTTCCTTTTTCTTATTTTACAAATCTTTTTTAGGTTCATTCTTTTCCATCTTTTCATTAGTTGTTGTTTTATCTTGTCTTATTGTTTCATGAGTATAGTTCTAGGCTTGTTTTTCATTGTGTTTTGTTTCTAAGTTTGCTTAGTTCTCTTTGATCCAAGGCCAACTATCTATTGCAGTGACACCCAAGAGATAGTAGCTTTAAACCATCCTTGTTTTTATTCCTTGCTTACTATGTTTAGTTATTTGATTTGGATCTATCCTTGCTACTCATTAGATTTTGTTCCATCTTTAATTCATTCTCTATCTTTGATTCTCTTTTGGGGTTCACATGCTTACTAGTTTTGATAATGGTTGTTGGATTACAATAAAGAAGGGTGAAGACAAGATTTTGGATTACTTTCATATTGTTTTTCTGCATCCATCTTTTGATGTTTCTATGTTTCATGTGATATGCACACCTTTCATGTACAATTTCCAATTCAATAAATCAATTTAGTTTATGCACATTTCTCTTATATTGTTTCCACTACTTTAAGTACATTGAATCATTCTCAAAACTACTATTTGAATCATGCACACCATGCCTGTGTTCCATGTGCGATCTTCACTTTAGCTTCCATGCACATCTTTCATGTTTCCTTCATGCACAAAGTCCATTCTAAATTCCATGGGCATGTCTCCATGTTTCAAGTGCAATAACTTGATTCTAGTTTCATTAGTTGAATGATTTCTTTTATTGATTACTTACATGCTTTGTTCATGTTAGATTTCCTTTCCTAAGTTTAGTTGCACCTTTAGATTAGTTTTAATTTTAAAAAGTTGTTACCATTAGAAAGTTTCCTTAGATTAAGTTTCCAATTCCATGTAGGTTTCCGTTTCTATGTTATTTAAATTCCTAGATTAATAAAAAATACAATCTTTCTTGGGTAGGATAGGTAATCTAAGCAAGATTCAATTACATTAAAATATCTATGAAATTCCTCATGGGATCGACCTCACTCGTGGTCATTTACTACTTTAATTAATGTGCTTGCAAGTACTTTTAAAGCATACAACAATGATCTTGATCTTTATGTTCAATAGTCAATACATTGATAGAGGTTCACTAACTTCTACATCATCAAATCCACCTAATCATTTCTTCCTTGGGATTCCAATATCTTCCACTCCTAATAAATAATCTATGCAAATACCATCACTTCTTCGACAATGTAACATTGTATGTTACACCCTTCTAGGTGATTGTGATTTTATGTGTACCCTTTTAAAGATTTCATGTACCTTTGAAATGGGTACATCCATCACAAGTAAAGTGGTCCACAAAATCAAACTTCATCAATGAGGTACACTAGTACATGTACCATGATATCAAAGAAGTATGGTGGGAAGATTGTCAAGCTCACATAAAGTTGTCACTAGATGGCCTCAAATTTCTTGTAATTTTGAAACATCCACCACCTTCTTGCACAAAGCATTAATGGAGTGGTAAAATTTTATTATAGATCCTCTAACTTTATCTGGTAGCACGAAACATATTGCTACATGTAGCAGTTTTTGCAGCAGTACATGATAATCATATGACTTAATGGAGGAAATGTTCGTGATAACTATCTAGGACATTGAGCTCTGACATGGTTTCATACACTATTCTTCTTTCCTCTCTGTTGAGGGTATAGTTTTCTTTACGCAAGTATGTTCCTCAACTGCCCCTAACTTGTGGATGCAACCTTCTATTCAAACTCATCTTCATAAGATCCATTCAAGATGCAAGTCCATCCTTTATTTTTTCCTGACATGTTCAACAAGGTATTAGTCAAGATTTTCACACACATTTTTCTCAATGTGCATGACATTAAGCACATAACACACATGCAAAGATTTCCAATACATAAGTTTAAAAAATATTGCCTTAATGCATAGTAATGGTGGGAGGCTGCAAAAAACCATTATGATGGGCCAACAACTATACATATTGCTCATAGCATCATGAAAATTAATCCCATTTGCAGATTTTGTAATTTGTAGGTCTCTATATTCGTTTCCAAAATCAGGGCATAAGAAGTCTACAAAGTTCCATGCTAAGCTCTCCATTGGATGGTGCACATAACTATCAGACTCTTTCCTTAGCATGCCATACTAGTTCCTTTGCTATCTTTGTAATATGAAATATTCTTTTAAACCTTGGAGTAGGGAGACAATTCCATTTGACATTTGCAGGCACATCATTCACCTACTCAATTGAATTCTTCTTTAACTTCCATCTTGACTATCCACAAGTTGGGCATGCAGTTTTATCCTTGTGATCCTTATTATATAAGATGCAATCATTGGGAATCGGTATACCTTCTCATACTTTAACTCTAATGTAGCAATAGTTTTTTTCTCTGGAGTAGATCTCACCAATTTGTTCTCCTTCAGTAGCATATTACCCACCACTAAATCTTGATTTTGCATTGTAAAGTTCTACCATTGCATACAACTTGGTATTATTTGTATACCCAAGATACAAGAGCTTAGTAGCTTCCTCTAATGTAATATGAAATTTTTTCGGATCATTGTCATTGTTTGCATCTTGAAACATCGATACAGCTATACCATCTGTGACACTTTCTATAATGTATTTATATTCACATATTATCACCCTTATTGAGGGTTCATGAGGAAGTTATTCTCCATGCCAAATCAAGGAGTGATACCTTTCATCGAGTCCATTAAAGCAAAAAAGTTCTCTCAACTCGCCACCTTTTTTCAGGTTTCCACATCTCGAGCATGAACAATGCATGGGATTACAATTACCTCGTCTCCTAAGTGTGAAATCTATGAACTTTTTTGTTCCCTCCTCATTTTCCCTTCAAAAATTCAAAGCTTAGATGTGTGCAAAGACTTTTCATACATGAAAAGATTAATGAACTCGGTTAGGCATTTTACTAAACACTAGGTGGGGGAATAAAATGTTGGAAAAAATTAAATTATATGCATGTGTGGAGGTTTCCCAATTAATAGAAAGATCAACGCAAATGTGAAATATCCATACATAGGAAGGAAAAACTTTAAGAAAGGAATTTTCTAACCATAATTAATCAGGCAAATATATAAAACAGATAAGAAAGACTCACCCACTCTGATGAATATTATCAGCCAAGATATATAGTGTAGTTCAAAGATAGAGCAAAAATGCATCTAGATTAGCTTTAGGCTGTTAAGTACTTAGTCTGATATAATGCTAGCTACATGAAGACATGAAAAAAGATAGTTTTAGGATGTCATGTTAAATATGAGCAAGTTTCTAAAGATAATTAAGGTAAACTATCTTTAAAAGTTGGATTTTTAAAGATAGTTAAGATAAATAGTCTTTATAAGTCGGATGTTTAAAGATGGTTACTCTTAACCATCTTCTTAAACTTGAGTTTTTTAAGACAATTTTGCTTAACTCTCTTCTTAAGTTTTTCTTGGGAAAAAGTTCTTCCCATGAAACTTTTGAAGACGGTTATCATAGAACCGTCTTCTTAAGTTTGATTTTTAGAGATGGTTTTTTATCACTGTCTTAGATTATTTTTGTGAAGATGGTTTACAAAAAGTGTCTTCTTTTTGCTATCTTTAAAAGCACAAATTTTATTAGTGCTTTCATTGTAGATGATCTTTCACTGTGTAAAGGAGAGGACAATGGAGACAAGTTGAGGATGATTTCTTTTCAACCTAGGAAAAATCACATGGGAGTATCTCTTTTCTAGAGAGCTACTTATGGATCAAGGAAGGACAAGATCAATCAATAAAATTTAGACATCTTAGATCAATATAAAAAGTAGATCATCCTATTTTGAATAGTTTAGATCCACATTAAATAGGCATCTTGGATCTTCATATTTGGATGGTTTAGATCAATTAGAACTGGACATCCTATGATCTAAACAATTGTACTTTAATTTTTCCCATGGTTAAAAATGCATTTAAAAATTTTCCCAAATAAAAAACTTATTGATTGGTCATGACCTCATATCATTTAAATTAGGAAACTAGTGTGAAAAATTAGCAATTGCTGGTATAAAAATTTTCTTATCAAAAGAAACTAAGTCTTAAAAGCTACTATTTAAGAAACTACCTAGGTCTTAAATACTATTATTTAAGAAATTTTTTCTAGTATTTAATCAATCTAAGCCTACTTATTATAAAAAAAATGTCTACCTAGGATAGGAAGCTTGCTCTTAGGCTTTTAAACACTCTTTTGACAATGAAGGACATTTTTTGTGCACTTTTATGCACTTTAAAATTTTGAGAATTTTCTACATTTCTATCTTTCTCTATATCTCTTAGGAATTTTAGTGAGACATCTAGCCTTGTATCTTTAGGGTGGTGGATTTCTGGTAGGCTTAGAGAGGTGAGCTACTCTTTATGCATGTCCCTCCTTAGAAGCATGTTTTCAGTGCTTATTCTCTATGTTTGTCAATTGTTAGATATTTCAGTGTTTGTGTGTCCAGGATGTTCCAGTGTTTATTCTTTATGCTTATCCATCACAAATATTTTAATGCCTATTTTCTTCTATTAATTGTCTTCAATGTCTTGATTTTCAATTTGCTAAATATGATTAGAGGTGGGCCCCATCTAGAGTATAAAGACATGCCTTCCCTATATTAAGCTTTGCAAAGAAGAAAGTGAAAGTACAAAGAAAAAAAGATTGAAGAAATCAAGAAAAAGAAACCTCAAATCAAAGACTCTAAAAGAAGCTCCTAAATAAATGATGAGTGGGCTTCTCTTCAAATTGGATTAGGTACTTCTCACTTTTTCTAATCCTAACTTACAATGGGCACCCCCTTCTCTCTTTGAATCATTTCTAAGTTCTAAATCAAGTAGAACTGTAATTTCATAACTAATAATCTGGTCCCACATATAATAAAAAGGATTCTCAAAAAAATGCAACAAATTCAATGGTTAAGATCTAGCCCTAGCCTAGTGAATGCTAAGATCTAGCCTAACAACTAAATTCAATGGCTTAGATCTAGCCCAAGCCATAAAAATGGTAAGATCTATTCTAAAGACTTGATTCAGTGGCTTAGATTTATTCTTATATTAATAGAAGCTAAGATCTAGTCTAAAGAAAAAATTCAATGCTTAGATCTACCTCCATCCTAACATATACTAAGATTTATCCAAAGACTAAATTTAATAACATACGTCTAGACCTAACCTAGCAGATGCTAAAATCTAGCCCAAAGACCAAATTCAACAACTTAGATCTAGCCCTTTCGTAGCAGATGCAAAGATCTAGTCTGAAGACTAAATTCAATGCTTAGATTTGGCCCTAGTGGAAGCTAAGCCTAAAGACTAAACAATGGCTTAGACGAGGCACTAGCTTAGAGAATGCTGAGGTCTAACTTAAGACAAAATTCAACTACCTAGATTTAACCATTCATGAAAGGATGCTAATATCTATCTTCCCTAAAACAAAATTCAACCATTAAAATTTGACTATAACCAAAATGGAAACCATGGTCTATTCTCAAATCAAATCAAATTAATCTAGATTAAGCTTATTAATCTAATCTAAAATCATATCCAAAGATTTGTATCAGTTTAGTTTAGACTCATCAATCAAATCTTAAAGGTGATCCAAAGATTTAGAACAATTCATTCTAACCTATTGATCTTGTCCCAAAACAAATCCAAAGGCCATGATATACCTAGCTTGATCTGAATGTTATGAACAATCTAACCTAAAATGAATCCAACCTAAAAATCATGTAAGGGTTGAGTGTAATGATTAGGGGGCCACACAAAATATATTGTTTGCATTAGGTCCCTCGCCCCTTCTAGGCTTCAATCTCATAGTTTTGTTTTTCCCATAGGAAAAGGTCTCGTTACTGGGAGATACCACCCAAAACCTTATAACTAGCTTAGTTCCCTTTTCTTGTGTATTGTGGGACTAACTATCAGGGTTACCCCTGCACAACCATCCTATAGCTTGCCACTTCATTACCAGGCCACCCATGAGGACTGGTAAGCCAAAGCCCCCTCTTTCCCCCTTAGGGAACATGCGTCCTCACATGACCTTCTTTAAGTCATCGAGTGCCCACATGTGGCTAAAACCATCAGCACAGGGGAATGGGAATGCCAACTGTAATGATCAGGGGCCCCACAACAATGATATTGTCTGCTTTGGGTTGAGAAGATCATGTAGGGATGCATGTTCCTTAAGGGGGGGAAGGGGGATGCCTAATGGGCAGCCTTGTGGCTAGGCCAGGGAAGCTAACGAGCTACTGGGTGGCGACCATAGGTGGCCCTAAGAGTTAGTCCCATATTGTTTGGAGAGAGGATGTTGGGCTGGTTATAAGGGTATAGGTGGTATCTTAAAGTGTCAACGTATTTTTCCTATGGGGAGAAGCAAAGCTGTGAGGTCATTATGCAACCAAAGTAGGAAATATTGACAATATGGGACCCCCAGTCATTATATTTTGACCCAAAGTAGACAATATCTTTCCTATGGGACCCTTGATCATTACAGTTGGTATCAAAGCCAGTTCCCCTCATGTTGATGGTGTTAGCCACATGTGGGCACTTCTTGACCCAAAGAAGGTAATGCAGGGACGTGTGTTCCTTAAGGGCAGAAGAGGGGTGCCTAATGGAGCCCCCTTATGGGTTGTCCAAAGAAGTTGACGAGCTATCGGATGATGAGCTATAGATGGCTGTGCAGGGGTGACCCTAAGAGTTAGTCCCACATCGCTCGGGGAAGGGGAGCTAGGCTGATTATAAGGGTTCGGGTGGTATCTTCTAGTAACACTATGGGAAAAACAAAACCAAGAGGGTGAAGCCTAAAAGGGGTGAGGGACTCAAACAAGACAAATATCTTTGCTATGGGACATTCGATCATTACAGAGGGGGTTCTAGCTTGCCGGTCATCATGGGCAGCTCGGTAAAGGGGTGGCTAGCTACAGGATGGCTTTGAGGGTTTAGGTGGTATCTCCAAGTAACAAGGCCTTTTCCTACATGAAAAACAAAACCATGAAGGTGAAGCCCAAAAGGGGTGGGGGACCCAAAGTGAACAATGTCATTGTTGTGGACCCTTGGTCATTCCATTTTGGTATCAATGATAGTTCCCATCGTGATGGTGGGTTAATTGCATGCGGTCACTTGCTGACCCAGAGAAGGTCATGTAGGGACTCATGTTCCCTAAGGGGGAAAGAGGGGACTCTTGCTTGCCGGTCCTGATGGGTAGCTCGATAAAGGGATGGCAACCTACAAGATGGCTATGTAGCAGTGACCATGAGAGTTAGTCCCACATTGCCCAGGTAAGGTGCGCTAGACCGATTATAAGGGTTCAGGTGGTATCTCTCAATAACAAGGCCTTTTCCTATAGGAAAACAAAGCCATGAGGGGGAAGCCCAGAAGGGGTGAGGGACCCAAAGTGGATAATATTGTTGTTGTGGAACCCCTTGTCATTACATTTAAATGCATTATTTCATGGCATTGGAGTGTACAACAGCTAGAATATTGACCTCTTTGGGATATCATCAACCCAAAGCAAATAATATCTTTGCTATGGGACCCCTAGTCGTTATAGTTGGTATCAGAGTCAGTTTCCCTCATGATGATGGTACTAGTTGCATGTGGGAACTTGTTGACTTAGAGAAGGTCATGCGAGGACACGTGTTCCCTAAGGGGGGAAGAGAAGTGCCTAGTGGGTGGCCCTTCTGGGTGGGTCAAAATAGCTGCTGAGCTACAGCTGGCTGTGTGAGAGTGACCTAAGAGTTAGTCCCACATTGCTCAAGGAAGGGGAACTGGGTTGATTATAAGGGTTTGAGTGGTATCTTCTAATAATGAGGTCTTTTCCTATAGGAAAAACAAAACTATGAGGGTGAACCCTAGAAGAGGTATGGGACCCAAAGAAAACAATCTCTTTGATGTGAGACCCATGATCATTGCATTAAGATAGAAATCAAATGACAACAATGGATTAGCCATGCATTATTCATACAAAAGCGGCAGCCCTACTTGGATAATCCATGCAAGGTTGGCAGCCATGCATGATCCCATAATATTTTACATGGATAATTCATGCATGTACTACCCTATAAAATTTTACATGGATAAAATATGCAAAGGCGGCCAGCCTTACATGGATAATCCAAGCAAAGTTGGTAGTCATGCCTGAGCCCATAATATTTTATGCTAATAATTCATGCAAAGGTGACAAGCCCTATATAGATAGTCATACAAAGTGCAAAGGTAGTAAACCCTACTCGAATAATTCATGCAAAGATGATGACCATACATGGCCCTATATTATTTTATGAAAGAAATTCATGTGAAAAGCAGCCATGAACAACTCTATAATATTTTACATGAATAGTTTTATACAAAAGTGGCCATGCACAAGTTAACAAGTCCTAGCTAGGAGAAAGACCTAAGGTGATGATGATTTTCACCAAATGGGCACTACCTATGCATTGTCCTAAGGTGATGATGGCTCTAGCTATGCAAACCCCTCTAAAAAGAGTCCTAATAACTACTACACAAGTGGCTTTTAAAGTTGGTTAAAAACATTAATAGAAGTCAGTTAAGAAACTTACTTTTATCAAGTTGACTTGGAAAATCGATAAGAAAAGAAGTTAGAAAAAATTGAGTTTAAAAGACTATAAAAGTCTAAAATTCCAAATCCAAATTTAGGAACTTTTAAAGTCTGAATTTCAAAATTGACTTTAAAAGTCCTTGTTTTTTAATTTTTTTTAGATTGCAATGACTAGTATTTTTGCTTACATTTAATGTACCAACTATTACATTGTTCTTGTAATCTACATTCACTTCCACATGGGGTATAAAACTTCCTAATCATCATCCATCCACATCTATCTTGAAAAGACTTCACAAAAGAAACTAGAGCACATTCACTTCATTTACAAGTCCATATACACATACCCATTTACTTTCACACACCAAGTTCCCTATATTCATCATCTCATAAAATATATACTTCAATGAAAATAATGAAAACTAGAAAAACACATTTATATTAAGAAAATGCAACCTTCGCATTCATTTCATTTATAAGTCCATATACACGTACACATTTACTTTCATACTCCAAGTTTCCCTCTTTCATCATCCCATAATATATATATATATATATATATAAAGAATGAAAACTAGAAGAACACATGCATATTAAGAAAATGCATCCTCCACATTCACTTCATTTACAAATCCATACACACATAGTCATTTACTTTCACACTGCATGTTTCCCTCATTCATCCCATAATATATATATATATATATACTTTAATAAAAATAATGAAAACTAGAAGAACACATGTATATCAATGAAAAGAATACTTTATTATGGACATGATAAGTTACATTCATATAGTTAGTCCAATTGTTCTAATTGAAACTCATTACATACACACCCCATTCAGTTTGAATTTAGTTAAGTTTTGCTTTCAAGTGACTCTTCTTGTTTGCCCACTTTGAAAGCACAATGGTCTTTAATACAACATATTTAATTCAATTGGCACATTCTTTTGAACTTGAATCTATCAAAAATTATAAAAACATTATAAGATTATGACTAGTAAAATGTGTCTTACCTTTTTTAATCAGGAGACACCAACACCATGTAGTACTGGGGTCCTCATGCATCTTAACACTTAGTACTGACACTCCCAATTAGACTATTGTCTAGGGCACTGTGCAATAAGAAAAACAAAAAGGTTCAATAAATACTATTTGTGTTGTTGTAAGTTTAATTAGTTATTAAATAGATTAACTAACTATTTTTAATACCTTGATATTATTTCGAATGAGTTTTGGTAGTTATACAATTTGCTCAATTAGCCTAGTTAACCATGCTTTACAAATTTAAATTTCAAATGCATTATATATAGATAAAAGATACTGATCTATACATGGTACATGAAAAAACTAAAAGCTTATTTATATATGATTTCTATGAGGGCAGGATGAATGTGCGATCCACAAGAATAAAAAAGAAACCATGCCTACCATGCAAATTCAAAACAAGTAGCATCCAATGAGCCCTATTACACAATCATAAGAGTTGTAATTAAAGTTTACAATCCTAAAGTATAGAATAAGTTGGTAAGAAAATAAAAAAATTGAAACTTACCTGCTATTATAGGGAATCATTAAAACCTACCCCATAAGAGCATTGAAAGAACACTAGTAACACATCATCAACACACCTTTCTATTGATCATTGCTCCATTACTCCACAAATAATGCTAGGGTCAAGGAATTGGTAAAGTACACCCTTCACCTCAAAAATGCTTGTTGCATCATTCAAGAAGTTACTTAAAAGAAATTATTTTTACCTACCATGAAAAAATAACATGTAATGTCTAGTATTTTATAAGTAGAAATTTGCATATACCCCAGGTAGGAGACAATGTGAGGGTCAACAAGGTGAGGGTACTTGATTTGATCCCATTGGCAAACATGTAATAGGTCCTCAGTCATAAGTGGCACTTCAACAATGATAATGCCCTATCATATTTGATAAGTCTGTAGAGTAACCTTAGGAATCAAGGTGTTTTAGGTGGGACTTCTACACGATCCATAGACAGTTGCTATAAAAATTGTAGAGATTTTTAGTCAATTAATATTGATCAATGAAAACATTCAAATTTATGATGAAAAATAAACATAGATATTAGTACTTGTTCCATTGGTACAATGATAGCTGATGTTGCAATGATGGGCAAATTTGATGGTGATTTCTACTACTGATTAATCTTATATATGGTTAATAAATAATTAAATTAATGTGTATAACTAAAAATTGTTGTTGAGGAAGGTAGTATGAAAAAATATATACCATGGACTCTATGGGAATGATAAGTGACTTTGGCCAAGCAATGTATATGCAACTGCTTGTGTTGATGTTTTCCACAAGTGCACGGGCTATTGTAGTATGGCTATGTAAATACGGGTCAATCCCATAGGGACTTGCTTTAGAATTTTAGAGTTTTTAATAAAATTTAATTACTTAAAATTCAATCAATTGACAAAATTTAACAGAAAAAATTTTGAACTTCATATTTAGTTTTGCAATGAAATTCCAGAAGTCTATTTCCAAAAAAGAAAAAGAAAAAGAATCACTAAAACCTTAATTAGAACTAAAACTAAAAAAATATATAAGAAAATCTAATTCCCTAGATTAAGTACTATCCAATTTCTTCACTTTGGGTATAAGAAACCTTGATCAGACTCCTTAACTATATTCAACATATCCTACATTAGTGATTTGACAGATGAATTTGTCAGATTCATCAGATTGTTATAGATATAATCTAATTAAAGAAATTAAGATTTAACGGCTTAGATCTATTTTCAGAATCCAAAATGAAGATCAAGAACAATGATTACACTAGAAATGATCCTAAAAATATGCCAAAAAATTTAATTGAAATTCAGAATTAAAATAAACAAGAATTTAAAGATTATCCATGGTTAAACTAGTACCGTTAATTGTTAAATAGTAAGCATAAAACATGAATAACTCATAACAAAATAACATAAATGCGAATAAGCACAGTATCAGGACATGAAATGGAATATAAGATAATCCTTTAGGGGCAAAATTGGAAATTTTCCCAAAACTTCCTTAAAACTGCCGTAATACAGAGTTAGAGATCGCTGGAAGAGATGAAGGAAGCCGGAGATGGTGAGATGTGCAGATGGTTGGCATGCTTGGGAACTCGTTTGGTGCATGCTCAAGAAAGTGCTGGATGCATTGGACTAGCTGGTGGTGCTCGAGGATGAAGTGAAACGGAAAAAGAAAACGACGCCTGGTCATGCTTCTGGCCGGTGATGAGTTGGGCTTCGCTCATCCTTGAATCGCCTGTGTCGGAGCTGATGATGGTACTGGAAGGGAGCAAGGGAGTGTAGGGCAACTCTGAAGGGTTAATGCAGGCCAAGAAGTAAAGGGGAGAAGCCTATGAAAAAAACCAACACCTTTTCTCAGCGTCGTCTAGTTTGTTTGGAGTAGAGGAGGAAGAGAATAGAAAAGAGGGGAAGAGGGTGCGATGGATGTGAAGAGTGCTTGGAATAGGAAGGTGGAGGAGAGAGGAAAAAGGGGAAAGTTCCACGGTGATTGTTGGGCTGAAGTAGCAGACCGGTGCTGGAGATGGCTGGGTAAAGAAGCTTAGGACAGTGGAGACAACTAGAAGAGATGAAAAAGAGACAACTGGTAGTGTAGCTTGGAGAAGAGGAGGATGACTTGTTAGATGGGGATGATGCAGTGCTAAAGAGGAAGGTGAACAAGGACAGTGCGATTAAATGGAAACAAAAGAAGATGGGGTGTGCTGTGCATGAGATGTGAGGCAAAGAGAGGACAAAGTGAAAGAGAAGAACTAAAGAGAGATGGAAGGTGTAATAGAAACAAGATCTGGGTTTGGTGCTTTGCAAACAAACAATGAATGAAAGGCAAAGAGAGGACAAATAAATGTAAACAAAGGAAAAGAGAAAGCAAAGTTAAAGAAAATAGTAAACTCCTAAACAAAACCTCCCCTCTCCACCATATGGTTTCCCTCTTTATAGCCTTTGCACTTCCTTATTTGTCTTAAACTCTTTCCTTGAAGAGATAGAATCCTATTAGAAAACACCTCTTCCATTAGGAAACCTCTTCCTTTAGGACTCTTGCCTTATTGATCTTCACTTTATCTACAATATTGAGATTCAATCTGAGCCATCCAATTTTTTTTAGTTGATCTGAAAACACAAAAGACTAAATTAGAATCATCTAAACCTCACATTAGTAATCTAATAAGCTCTAATGATCATCTGATCGTTGATTTTGAAAAATTAAAGTTTGGAAAGTCAATTTGAGCTAAATTTAAAATCAAGCTAGATTTTGCAAATTTGAATGGTTAGATGATATAATTGAATGCTAAACTAAGGGTCTTTTAGCCAAAATTAAATACTTAACACATCCCCCAACCAACATTTTGCTAGTCCCTAGCAAAACATGTAAACGAGTATTTTTTTTTTGCAAAACTTGTACAAGGTGACACTTTCGTAGGTACTCACTATTGCATTTAGCACATGCAACAAGCCCTTGAACCGCTAGGTTACCCCTAGGGATGAGTTATGCCTCGTGAGGGTTGGCAGTGAATATACCCACAAAATTCAGCAAAGTCAAGTCCCTTATTTTATCTCAGAGAATCCTCATTCATTTGCAAATTGATTAGTTTTTTACAACTTAATGAAGAGGATTTGCCAATTTTACACACCATACACATATTAAAGACATTTTATTTGAGCTATTCCTTGGAGTGCATATGTGAGTGTACAGCCTCATGCATCTTGACTTCTAATTGGATATGCTTACATTCCATTGGAAATATGCCTTGACCTCAAATCCTCATAGGTATACACTCAGAAATAAAACTCTTAGATAAGGGGTTTAAACATATTTCTCTCATTATGTGACTAAATCCAACAAGTTGATGGTTCACATAATTCTTTTAAATGTTCATGAGACAAAGGAAAGTGATCCCTAAGAGTGGATGTTATCACCAAGAATATGAGGGGTCTTTCACCTTAATTCTTTCTTTTTTATCTCCTCTTTAAGGCTATGTCAACCTTAGATTAATAGGTCTTTAACTAGGACGAAATGTAGGCTTAGGACAAGTTTAGAAAAGAAAGGTATAAAGATTTCAAAGGTTCAAAATTGAGTAGATGTCTTCAATGAATATCTGCTAGGACAACTTTTCTTTTTGGTTTGTACTTGAAGTGAATTTCTCTTTCAAATTTTGGTCTTTCTTTTTTTTTTCTTCTTTGGAAGAAAGACAGCTAACTTCTTTCTCACTTCTTTGACTTTTTGTCCTATTTTTGAATTTTTTCTACTCTGCTCATTTTGAAGATGGGTAGTGGTTATTTATTTTAATGGGTTATTCTGGGTTAAGGTAAATGAGGTTAAGAAAGAAAAAGGCTGAATAACAGGCTCAAAAGGCTAACTAGTGGTATACTATATTGGGTAGGCTTTATGTCTCTGGGCTAAGCAAGGATGGCCTATATCATTTTCTAGGTTTCCTAAAGCCTATCAGATTCAATAATTTTCTAGAATTAAAGTTATTACTCCTAGTAATTCTTGATGTTTAAACAAAACAAGGATAACAGGATCACACTAATGTATGTACACTGAAGAAATTATGAAATTACTTATAACCCTCTCAAAGAAGATAGTCTCATACTCTCATTAGGTTATAGGTCTCCACTGATTTTCTTCAGAGTCTCTAAGTCATACCTATATATTAGTTTTGATTATGTGCTGTGTGTAAATGGTTTTCGAGAATTAACTTTCATAAAATGCTTCAACATATGCATGATATGCAAAACTAATCATATGCATTCTCATTAAGAGGTGAAAACAGTATATTTACTAAATTCTAAACATCCAGTTCTCATCACAATAAGGGAACTATACTTTAAAAACTTTCTTTTTGAAAAATTTTCAATTTCTTTTTTAACTCAAGAAAATTCAAATCACTAGTGCATCTACACCCCCCAACCTAAATGAAACATTATCCTTAATGTTTGAAAACATAGGATTCTATATGAAAGTGGAGGGATGTATACTTTAAACCTTTGGGTTGCCTCCTAATGAGTGCTAAGTTTAACGTCTTTAGCCAGACATTTCCTAACTTAACTTTCTAAACCCAGAGCTAACTGGGTTAGCTTTATTTGTCCTAATCCTCACCCTAAGATGAAATGATGAGAATTCTCATGCCACTTCATAATTTTGCGGTAATCTATATATGGCCTCCACCTTAAAATTTTAGGTGGTGATATGAATATAATACAGTAGATCACTGCAAATGTAAAAGTAGTGGGACAATATTGTTGATCCTCCATCTTCAATATTTCATAGTAGTCAATATAATTGCTCCACCTCGAAAATTAAGGTGTGGGTAACACAATGACTGCATGAATTATCGTGCATTTCCTTGGATCATATGGTGACAAACAATCCTTGTCTTGACCAAATTGAGGGATAATAATGACCATTCTATTCAGTGTATGTTTTTCCTTCGTGTCCCTATCATTGTCCTGAATTAGGGTAATAACCTGACTTTGCCTTCTCCAATAGGCTGTTCTTGTATTACTCGAGGTGGGGACAAGATTTGGCTTAAACCCTGGTTATCTTCTGATGTGTCCTAGAGTAGGTTGATGCATATCAATTGACTCTACTTTAAGCAGAGGTATGGTAGCAATTGGGCTTATATTATCATTTGATGTTTGTTCAAATAAGGCTGCTAGGTCCCAATTAGGTACATCTTCTATATTTAAAGGCTCAATTTGAATTTCATGCTTTATAAGAGGATCTACTCTATGGAGAAGTGTCCATCAGAGGCACAGTATTCAATAATTCATGCACCTCCTCAATAGATGTGTCTTCATAAGTCATAAAAATAGGTGGGACACTCATCTAGAATCAGGACATGGCTCAAGTATATCTAAGTTGGAGATTTCTAAGGATGGTTGTAGATGTTGTGGCTCATAAGGCTCATAGGAAATTTCCATCCTAGTGTTAAGAATAAATGGATGTATGTTATCCCTAATTTGTTTCAATGTTTCCTCAAATTCCTCCCTCCCTTGGTTTATTTCCTTAGTGAAATCCTCTATCATGTGTCTTAATTCCTTATTCCCTTGTGCTATTAATTCACACGTATGCTGCATATTTTCTTCTAATAGTTGTTCTTCTCGTAGAGGAAATGACTCATAGGGTTGGTATTGTTGTGGCATTGGGGTATTAAAAAAGGACTGAGCAGGCTGAACATAGATGGTTGACCCTGATATTCTGCATAATCATGGTAGTACTGACCAGTGTGAGACTATTGTGGTTCTTCCTGATATTGGTAATCCTGAGACCATGGTTGTTCATGATGCCTAACACATCCATTAAGTCTTGATAATTTGTCTTAGAATAAAAATTGCTAAGGTATGCGAATGCATTAGGTGCATCCACTGGCTCGTGATAGTATTCATTGTATGTGGAGCTTGATGGGATAAGAAAGGAGTGGAATATGGATGCTTAGAATATGTATAGTCATTATGGTATTGAGGTTGTGGCACAACTTGCCTAGAAGCTATTAACCTAAGCAATTGACTTTCTATAAGATCTAATGGATCCATCTATGCATCTAATATATGAAATCTATCCCCTTCTTGATAGGCTCTCCTCTTTCTTTCTTTTTTAAGATGAAAACTAACCTACATGATGCAATCTAACTTCCTAGAAAGATGCACAAACAAAGGACACAATATAATCCTATAGGCTAATAAGTAGCATATTAATTTTCTTGAATTTGTGTGGGGATAATGCTTTTAATTAGCCTACTCTAGCGCCCCTCCTCTTCTTTAGATTTGATTATTGCTTACTAGTTAGGTTCTACGCAAGGTGGTTAATACAACCCATGTGTAAGAAGGCATTTAGACCTCACAAACATTAATAGGAGGTGAGGGAAGAGCGAGGCTTTATTAGACAACCCTCAATAACCACAGTGCTCAAAAGCCACTGGAGTGATAAGAGGGTCCTACGAGCATGTGATGGACCTATAGATCTCTTATGATTAATTTTAATTTGATTGAAAGTTAAGGTAGCGCGCTTGAGGTGATTATCCTAGGTGGGCCAAGGAGTGGTGATGAAATCCACCCTTGATATTATGGGGCTAGGGTGCCCTCACTAATTAATTCCACACTCCATGGTAGTTTGATCAACATATATATCACCTTAAAGCATTAACCATGTCCTAATATGCAATGAAAAGTGATAAACTAATGCAAAACCCTAAGAATGCAACAATTATAAAAGGATGCTTTCCATGTGAGTTACACTACCAAACAATGCAAATTTACTCTAAATCCAAACCCTAATCTAGGAATTTAAATGAGTGAGAAAACTTATTGTGGGGTTTCTGATGAAGATCAAGTGTGGGCCACCTTATCCCACACTTGCCCTGTATTATTACAACCCTTTAAAAATTGAAATTAAAAGAGCAAATTACAAAGGGGCCTCACGACAAGATTCATTAAAAAAGAAAAAGAAAAATTCCTAATCTAAGAAAGCAAGAAAAATTTATTTAATTGATAATGCTCCTCTTGACAATTTTTTGAAAAAGAAAAATAACAATTAGTACCAAATTTACGAAATAAAGTCGTTATGCACAAAAAAAACAAAATAAATAAAAATGCACCTAAAAATGCCTAAAATGCAATTCCTAATATTTTTGGATATTTTTAATTAAATTCTCTAAAAACTCTGTTGTGAGTCTTCGACAATGGAACAAAAACTTTTTGATGTCTTTCACAAGTGCACAAGCTATTGTAGTATTGCTATGAAAATACGGGTCGATCCCATAGGGACTTACTTTAGAATTTTAGAGTTTTTAATAAATTTTAATTATTTAAAATTCAATCAATTGACAAAATTTAACAGAAAAAAATTTGAACTTCATATTTAGTTTTGCAATGAAATTCCAGAAGTCTATTTCCAAAAAAAAAAAAACAGAAAAAGAATCACTAAAACCTTAATTAGAACTAAAAATTGAAAAATTAAGAAAATCTAAATCCCTAGATTAAGTACTATCCAATTTCTTCACTTTGGGTATAAAAAACATTGATCAGACTCCTTAACTATATTCAACATATCCTGCATTAGTGATTTGACAGATGAATTTGACAGATTCATTAGATTGTTATAGATCTAATCTAATTAAAGAAATTAAGATTTAACGACTTAGATCTATTTTTAGAATCCAAAATGAAGATCAGGAATAGGGACTACACTATAAATGATCCTAAAAATATGCCAAAAATTTTAATTGAAATTTAGAATTAAAATAAACAAGAATTTAAAGATTATCCATGGTTAAACCAGTACAATCAATTTTTAAACAGTAAGCACAAAACACAAATAACTCATAACGGAATAACATAAATGCAAAATAAGCATAGTATTAGGACATGAAATGGAATTTAAAATAATCTTTCAGGGGCAAAATTGGAGTTTTGCCCAAAACTTCCTTAAAACTGCCGTAATACAGAGTTGGAGATTACCGGAAGGAATGAAGGAAGTCGAAGACGGTGAGATGTGCAGACAACTAGCATGCCTGGGAACTCGTCTGGTGCGTGCTCGAGAAAGTGCTAGACGCGTTGGACTGGCCAGTGGTGCTCGAGGATGAAGTGAAATGGAAAAAGAAAACGACGCCTGGTCGTGCTTCTAGCCGGTGATGAGTTGGGCTTCACACATCCTTGAATTGCCTGTGCCGGAGCCGATGATGGTACTGGAAGGGAGCAGGGGAGAGCAAGGCAACTCTGAAGGGTTGATACATGAAGGGAAGTAAAGGGGAGAAGCCAGTGAGAAAAAAAAGAAAAGAAGATGCCTTTTCTAGGCGTCGTCTAGTTTGTTTGGAGCAAAGGAGGAAGAGAATAGAAAAGAGGGGAAGAGGGTGCGATGGATGTGAAGAGTGCTTGGAATAGGTAAGGTGGAGGGGAGAGGAAAAAGGGGAAAGTTCCATGGTGACTATTGGGCTGAAGTAGCAGACTGAGTAAAGAAGCTTGGGATGGTAGAGACAACTGGGAAGAGATGAAAAAGAGACAACCGACAGTGTAGCTTGGAGAAGAGGAGGATGACTCGTTAGTTGGGTATGATGCGGTGCTAAAGAGGAAGGTGAACAAGGGTGGTGTGGTTGAATGGAAACAAAAGAAGCTGGGGTGTGATGTGCATGAGATGTGAGGCAAAGAGAGGGCAAAGTGAAAGAGAAGAACTAGAGAGAGATGGAATGTGTAATGGAAACAAGATTTGGGTTTGGTGCTTTGCAAACAAACAATAAATGAAAGGCAAAGAGAGGGCAAATGAATGTAAACAAAGGAAAAGAGAAAGCAAAGTTAAAGAAAATAGTAAACTCCTAAAAAAATCTCCCCTCTCCCCCATATGGTTTCCCTCTTTATAGCCTTTGCACTTCCTTATTTGTCTCAAACTCTTTCCTTGAAGAGATGGAATCCTATTAGTAAACACCTCTTCCATTCGGAAACCTCTTCCCTTAGGAAACCTCTTCCTTTAGGACTCTTGCCTTATTGATCTTCACTTATCTGCAACATTGAGATTCAAACTGAGCCATCCAATTTCTTTTAGTTGATCTGTAAAATAAAAGACCAAATTAGAATCATGTAAACCGCACATTAGTCATCTAATAAGCTCTAATGATCATCTGACTATTGATTTTGAAAAATTAAAATTTGGATGGTCAATTTGAGCTAAATTTAAAATCAAGCTAGATTTTGCAAATTTGAACAGTTAGATGATCTAATTGAATGCTAAACTAAGGGTCTTTTAGCCAAAATTAAACACTTAATAGCTTGTCCAATGGTTACAATATTTTCCATTTCTAAAGAAAATGATAGGTTCGCATCCGCATTCAAAGCCATGATAATGGACATGTGCTTAATATGTGGAGTCATACTAATTCTATGCATACTAGTTGATTCATGCTCATAGCATGAACCAATTACGATGACATTTTGATGGTAACCAAGGCCAATAAGCACTGACCCACATACAAATCAGAAATACATCCTAAATTAGAAAGATTGAGATGGGAGAATTACTCCTTGGCTAGAATTTTTCTTTTGAAGAGCACTGGTTATCCTTCGTAACTTCTTTGGTAGGAGAATTGTGGCTAGAATTTGATGGAGGTATAAGGCAGTACGAGAATTAAGTACAAGGGGAATGAGGAACCATCATCAACCTCCTTCATGCACCTAGTTATGTATATCCACTTTTATCCTCTCACAAAACTCAAGCCTCCAGATCTTCAATTGTAGGTACTTTTTTACTAAATAATTTGGAAGGAACAATATCACACCCTATGCCCTTACTCGACTAGGTGGTTCTTCTTGCCCATAGCCTATATGGGATGTCATCGTTGCTAGTAGTGCTACGTAGAGTTCCTATATTAGTGCTTTTTTAGGTAAAAATGTCCTATAAAATTTAAGTAGAAGGACATGATCAGTTCATTTATTTAATTGTATGAAATTAAGGTAGTTAAGGGTAAGCAGGTGGAACCACTTAAAATGCAACAAGCAACTTGTGCAATATCTTCATCTGTGAATGTTTGGGCATTATGGCCCACTGAATGTTGCATCTTCCAATGGATGGTGCAATCAATGGGATCCATAGTCTTAGCTTTCTTTAACTATTGATGTATTTCAAATAATACCACAAGTGCATGGCTTTATTGTAACATAGAATGCACAATTATATTAATATACATATTCTAATAAACAGAGGCTCTGTTAATAAACATATTTTAGTTTAATCTAGTGTAACTACTTTAACCAATCCAAATAATTGATTAAACTAAATTAATTAACAAAAATGTTAAAAATCGCTAAAACACATAAAAATGCTAGACATCAAATTTAAACCTCAGAATTAAAAATCCAATATAGTAGAAATCAAGTACATGTAGGAGCATGCTATGTAGATTTTTCTACACATGTTAATAAAGTTAAAATAACTCTGAATACACAAAAAAAAAAATCTTGAAACTGTGACGACCCAGGTTTTTGAAAACATGATTTGTAAAGTATTTTGAAAGGCAGGGCCCTTAAGAGTGTAAAAAATTTTCACAAAACAAAGCAGTGGAAATTCTTTTCTTTAGAACTTGTTTTGAAAACCCAAGTCACCACTTCATACATAACATAAGTACAATTTGTGTACAAAATAAAATTCCATTGAAGGAATATACTTTTATTAAAACTCCAGGATCCATCCAGTGGTTCACAGTACAGCCAAATCTAGTACAATACTTGTCCAAATTACATAATCCAAAACTCAAGCTCACCATACAATAAAACTCTCAACAAAGAAAAATACATGTCTTCAAGGGTATACCTTGAAGATTATTCTCTTCAAGTCTTCTATAGTCTTCAGCTCCTAAGTCTCCTTCCCTGGATTTGAGATATTGCAACAAGTACAATATCTCAGCAAGCAATGCTTGGTAGGGGATTCAAGAAACATAATAATTGACAATGTAATTCTAATACTTCATAATCTCAATATCCTTGAACATACTTTTTACTTTGTAAGTTATGCATATCTATATACATACATACCCTTTCTAGGTAAACCAGTTAAATTCATGAAAATAGTCAAATATCACTCCCAACTAAGCTGATCAATTCTCTTTATTTTGAGAATTTAGTATTACAGCTAATCTCATACTGGGAATTTCCCTTCTTGGGAAACATTGGTAATATACAATTACCTAGCATTTTATTATGCTATAACATAAGGCATTTCACTATGCCTATTCCCATATGCATCATAGTCAAAATAATCAGAAAGGTTGCTATGCTGCAGTCTGATCCGTACTAGCGCGCTCGGATAACTGCCTTGTTCACCACTGATACCACGGTGGAAAATATTATGTCACTGCCCGTATGGGGGGCCAAGACTTTCACAGTGGTGGCCTTCCCATAATTGCCACCACCCGACTTTTAGCCTCTCATTGGGCAAGGTATCATCATATCATCAAATTTCAAGGAGCGGGTGGCCAAACCCTCATAACTCCTCTAGCAATAGCATCCCCTAGGCTCATGCCTATTAAAACAAACTCACAAGCCTCCAGGCTTGTATGTAAAATAGATTTCATATATATTAGACCATATGTCTGTTTACTTAGGGCTGAAATATTTTCTAGTTCCCTATTCACTTATAGTTTAGTCCTTAACCATCTTATAGGTGTTTGGTTGGATCATAAGGTTTTCAAGATATTTAGTACAAGTATTATCATTACTCTTATCAACATAAGATCATGAGTAAAATCATGTATGTATTCATCAAATCCTCCTCCCTTTAAGGATTGATCTCTTTTCCCCAATCTTCCATGATCCTGACTGATGTATGTAATCTGTATATCCATACATATTGTCAATATATAAATTATGAACAATCCTATTGATCACTAGATCTGATGTTTAGAATGATCTTTAGATCATTCATATCTAAGTATTTTTCTATCTCTAAGTCTTTGTATGTTCATCTCCTTGATCTTGATCTTTCATAGATCCTTTGATTGACAATCTACACATGTTGATAAAGATCAAGGTCCTAGATCTTCTATCATCTAGTTCTTCTTTGATCTAAGTTTAGTTCTTAGATCATCCTTATGGAGGATGATCTTGGTTTTCTTCCTTGAATCACCTTTGATCAAGGGTTTGGATTATCTAATCTAATGAACTATAACAAGTATACTACTAAACATACATACTAAGTACAATATAGTGTTCTTGTTCTTATTGTTCTTGATCATCCAAGATCTAATGGATCTTGTTTGATCGTCCTTGTCTTACTTACTATTTTTATTAGGGTTAGGTAATTTACTAACCTTATATGCTCTTATTATTATTATTATTCAACCAGTTAGTGTCTTACTTGGTTGAAGATAATTTATTTCTTCCTATCACTAGACAACTCCTCCTTATTTTAGGATGACCAGTACTTACTAGTTAAAGTCTGCTCAAAAAGTGGTTAATACAACCCTCATGTAAGGAGGCATTTAGACCTCTCTTACGTCAATGGGAGGTGAGGGAAAAGCACTTGGCTCTTGTATACCCCCTATAACCACAATGTTCGTAGTCCACCTGGAGTGGTACTAGCTCAACCTTTGACAAGGTTCCTATGAGCTCTTTACCTTAAGTCCCTTCTCTAATTGATTTTAATTAATTTCCATGGATATGCACGATGTCATCCATGGATGTTCATTATTTTCCTACTTTGGGCCAAGGAAATGATAAATCATTCCTTATATTGTCCTACTAACTATAGACCTTATTAAATCAAAATCATTCATTCATCTTAGTTGTCCATGAATTTCTATATTTCATTAGTTTACATTTTTGGTGATTTATGCTCCTTGTATCTTAACAATTGAATAAAATTTGACAATAAGTAAATCATCAACTTGAAAGCATAAATCAAATATAAGTTTAACAACTATATACTAACATTCTTCCTATGAATGTAACTTAAGCTAGTGAAATAAAACTAACATGATCCTAAGTTATGAAACACATCTTCTATCATAATGAAATCATGTTTAAATCCTAATTTACACTAACATGATCCTAAGATAATCAAATATACTAACAAATTACTCATTTAGGGCATATCATACTAAAATTTAAAGATTAGTCTATCATGCTTTCTAACTTAGAACATAAATCACATTTACACTTCTATATCCAATAAAAGACAATTAAAATAATTTATTAAGATTATTATAAACCTTTAAATATGATCTAACAATTAGATCTTAGGTGTTTTCCTTTAGATTAAGGGTTTTAATTACCTTTAGGGCTTTTAATCCATTAAGATCCAAAAATCATATCCACTTGATTTTGTCACATTTCCTCCATGATCTAATTGGATTCTATCATAATATCATCCCTTTAATCCATCCCAAGGATCTGATCATACTTGATCTCATTGATCAAGTGGGTCCCTTTGTATTTTATTTTATTTTTATTTTAAGGTTTTTCTACCATAAAGGATAGATCCCCTATTTTATCCAAGATCTGTCCAAATTAACCATAGATATTACTTTATTACATTATTATATCATCACTAAAATAAATTTCCAAGATCTGATCACCTCAGATCTTGAAGATCATAGAAATTGGACACTTATTTCCAAAATACAGAAAAATACAGAAATAAATTTTAGAAATATTATGACTTCATTAGAAACTAGACATTATAATCTTTCCATAGCTTCTTTCTGATCTCAATTTGGAGTTCATATGATTCCACAATCTTAAATTGAAGTTTTCAGCCGTTCCTAGGGTCCAGATTTGATCTAGGCCCACCAGAATTAATCTCTCTCAATTGAGGGTCCAATACTGCTCAGATCTTTCTAAAAATTCTACCCTAGAGGTTTTGGAACATTATAGATTGATTGGTGGAGTCAGATTTTTCATCTGAGTACTCCATCATCATGAATTAAGGGTTTTGTTGTTTACTTTATTTTTACCTTTTTATTACCAAAATTAATTACAGTAAAATAAAAATTACATAAAACAATACTAAACATATATGAAAAGGATTTCCACTTACTTGATTGGAGAGAAAACCTCATTTATATGCCCAATTTAAAAGAATACCTTGTTGATGAAGATATAGCCTAAAATCCACCTTTCTTCCAAATACTATTGTTTGAACCGTTGGATCTTGAAATTTCTTTGGGGGTTTTGTAGAATAGATATGTTTGGAAGTTTTGGACGGTGGAATTGATCAAATTAGATCTGGAGCAGAGTGCCTAATTGATTTTAGGTCTCTTGTTCCAATCTAAAAAGAAAAACAAGTTGAAAAGAGATCTAACTCTTGGAAATTTTGGGTTTTTGGGGAGGGACCTAGATCTAATTTTTCAAGGAGATTGAAGATAATTTCGTGGGGATTTTATGAGAATTTTTGGAAGATTTTTGGGGTTGTATTTATAGGCATTTTGGGTCTTTTTCCATGATTATAATATGTTATTTTTTTAATATAAAATGGCATGAAAGTCTTCAATGCTCCCATGCCTGACTTTTCTTCCCCATGACTCGCTGATCTTTGTTGACCCATGTTTCACATGGGATGCTGATCAAATTGGTTGTTGGGGGCGTGGTGGTCCCCATGTGGGCCCCACATGGTGTAAAACGTCCTTTTTGCCCTTTATGCATAAAATTTTGGTTTTATTCCCATGATCTCGAATTTGAGTGTACTTAGTGGCGTTGGATTTGTATTTCTCAGTACATTATAAATTTTGATGGTTCATATTTTGATTTTTGGAATATTTTGATTTTTGGGTAAAATTACTATTTTACCCTTTTTGGCCAAAAAAATGAAAAACTTAAGGATTTCTTATCCGAATTCGAAATTTGTCGTGCTTACAGTTATTTTGAAGGGTTTTCTAAGTTTAATTTCAATTTTACATGTCTTATGATTTGATTATACTTTAATAAAAAGTATATTTTAAATAACCCTAATATTTCAGCCCAAAATATCTGAAACTCAAACTTTATTGATTTTTTTCAATCAATTTACAAAAATTGGGGTTATTACAGAAACTCTCTTTAAATATTTTCTTAATACAAGTTTCTTAGAATGACACTATACTTATGCAAAGTATTCTTAGGGAACCAACTATCACAGGTTGTCGTATAGTCACCCTTTGTTTTACTATACTTGGTAGCCCTTTTTTTTCAAGCAATGATCAACTATGTAAACTTACAGTGTAATGAATCTAATATTAATATTATGCTCTAATTTAATCTACAATTTCCTACTCTAAAAATATCTTATTCTAACATATATTTGATCTTAATGTCCTAGTTGAACTAATTGAACACAAGCATAAGGAAATAAAATAAATCTAATAACTACAAAAGCATATAAAGATAACATAAATAAAATAACACTTAAGGCAAAGATAAAAGAAATTTTATTTTATTGAAATAGAAATTACATCAATTAGTTACAATAAAAGGAATAATAAAAGTACAAACAATTAATCTTATGATTTAGAATGCATTTACCTATAATTTCCAATGTGTCACTTGAGAGATCTCCTGGTGAATCACGTAAACCTGCACACTACCACCTTTCTTTTGAAATGTCTACTTGTGATATAACTCATATTGTGTCACTCTACATAGCCATGGATCACCAACCACTCATGCCACAGCCATTGGAAGAAGTGTTTATACCCAAAAATCTGCTATGTACATGTGATACCAAGAGAGAGAAAGAGATTTAGAAACAGTTGCAAATGGAAAGATCTTGGAGATATGAATTAATGGGATTTTAGATGATATGATGTATGTATAGGAGCAGAAATTTCAAATCTATAATATGAAGAGAAAAATTTAAAAGGAAAATGATTAAGGCATTATAATGAAATTAAAATTTGGTGTAAAAAGGGGTGAATGGAAGAAGAGGCTAGAGATGGAGTTTGGAGGTATTTTTTGTTTTTTATATCTTAATAAATTAATTTAAGAGTGGAAAGATAAGTAGGAAAAAAAAAATGGTAGAGAAAGGTAGAAAATTGGGTAGAAAGGATTGAGAATATAGTATGAAAAGGATGAATGAATGAAAGGGTTAAAGAACAAGTTTTAGGTGAATATTTTGGTGATTGATAGAGGATGAGATGGAGGACTATGGTCATGATTTTGAAAGTGAGATGAAGTGAAAAAGAAATGGAATAAAAAGATGGAATGGATTGAGATACAATAGAAGAATGAGAGCCTTTCTTACTTGTTCTTTTCTCCTTGGATGTTTCTCCCTTTAGGATGCTCTCCTCTGGTATTTGATCACTTATGGATTGAGATATGATAGAAGAATGATAGCCTTTTACCTCTTCTTTTCTCCTTGGATGTTCCTCCCTTTAAGATGCTCTCCTCTAGTATTTGGTCACTTCATGTAGCCCTATAGGGTTCAGAACTACTCTTGGTTCTTTCCTCTTTCTTCCTCTCTTCTAAGCAATGGAGCAAGTGAATGGAGAAGTCTAGAATGGAATGACTAATCTCCTATATTTAGATTTTTGGAGTGATAGCCCTTGGGAATGGAGGCTAGAGATCATATGGGTTAGAGAAAGGATAGATGGTAGGGATTTAAACAAGTAAATGAGAAGAAAGGAGATAAGGTGGAAAGCAGAAGAAATATAGGAAAATGGGAAGGAGGATAGGCTAGAGGAGGAAAGAGGATAGGAAGGAAGGGAGAAAATCTAGGAAAATAAGTGGGAATGGGAAGGAAAAGAGGAGGGTGGTATGGAATGGACTTTTTGTTGGGTTGGAGTTTAGAAATCTGAGATGAATGCAGGACATTGGATTGAAATGAGTGGTCGAGATCTTTCCTACTTAGAATTTTGATTTGACTTTCCAATAAGGCAAGGTGGCTTGGGTTTCTTATTTCTATGCTCTTTCCCTCCATTGGATCTTGATTGAGCCCTAGAATGGATGGTTGACATTTCCTTGAAGTATTTTATCAATAGGATGTAATTTAATGCTTCTTTTCTGTTCATCCATCGGATTGGATTGGCCTAAGGTCAACGGCTAGGATTCCATTGAGATTTTCTTATCCAAACTTAGTTCCCTTCTTTATTTTCTCCTTATTCCACCAATTTTATCTCTATCTAATTCGATTTAAGTGAGAAACACATTTTTTCCTAAGGAGAAGATATGTTCTACTTGAAAATTGGTGGGTAGCCCATTGAAATTTCCCCCACTAATCATGGCTTAGTCTTCTCTCCCATGCATGGTTGCTTCCTATTAGTAAATCTTAACTAAAATAGGTTCTTATTGCATGCTTTAGGATGTTGTTGTATGTGAATTCATCTTAGCCACTCTTTCTTGAAATTTTTAAATGAAAACGGTGGTAGATTTCTCATCTTTTATCTCTTTCCTAATTTTTCTATGCCAATCATACTAATCCATACTTGTATTTCACATGGAATTAAGTAGGACACACAACCCTTTCAAAGAAAATTCATGGTACACATGTAGGTGGTCCCCAATTCTAAAGTGCAGAGAGAGAAAGTGAGGGATTTAAGTCTCTTGTGGGTCTTAGCTTGAGTGCGCTTCACATGCATGCTTCCTTTAACGCATATGGTTCTTAAGCTCCACTTAGAAGTTCCCCACTAGTGATGGAATGTATGCATGAAAGTTCTACCACCCTATGTATTATATTTGCAACCTCTTTTCTACATATAAGGTTTTGCGATGCTTCTAGGGTTTTTGATTGTGTTGAAAATGATAACAACACCTTCTTTGCATTATGAACTCCTTGACTTCACTAATTTTGGTAGGAAAGTCTATTTTGGTGCTCGAACTCTGGATTATCCATTTTTAGGATTTGGAATGCCAAAAATACCCTTTTTGACAATTGTTCCTTAATCTTGCAAAATGTGAGAATAGCCCTAGATAGTGATCTTTACGATAAAATGAGTGCTAAAACCTGCTAAATATAGATGTATTATATATAATAATTCTATACTTATAAGCTGTCAAATAAGACACCATAGTTAGGTAATAGAACATATATAACTACAGTATAATTTGAAAGGAATAAACTATCACAGATACTTCATTTTCTTCTAAATGAGCATAGCCCAACCTAAAGAGGTGGAGCTGCATTTTAGTTTCATGTACCTTTCTTCATCTTGCACTCTTTGCCTGCATATTTCTACATACATAATCATGTGCAACTTACACATAATTAATTAAATGAAACATTGTTTTAGCACATACCTTAAATTAGAGGACGTGTTGTCCTTTTATAAATGCATACCAAATGTTCTTCTCAATGATGTCAAAATAAATGGCAAGCACTATATACAGCCTAGACAGATCATTGACATATGAAGCTACATGATTGCAAACAAAGTAGTTCTTCCATTTTCTCCATTGCTCAATAGCTCTTTGCAAAGCACATGTCTTCTTATGCTTAGGTACCTCAAAGGCAGCCTACAAAGTGCAATGCACATTACTATATTTGAAAATAAGAAGATAAGGTACTTTATAAATTATATAATACATAATGTTTTTACATACCTTCACTACCTCCCATATTGAATCTTTTATTATTAGTGGCATATGTCTACAATCATCAAATGCGATAGGCACCATGATTCTTATTATGGAGCAGAGAAAACTATTATAAGATACTACACTCTCACCTATCACTTACCCGTTACTATTGTATTAGACAGTTTCTTTAATTCCCTTCTACTTTCTCTTGATAACCTTTTCCACATTGTTTGACCTCTGCCCATTCTTTTTTGAGTGCTGCTGAGGTTGGCCACTTTTTCATGCTCTTGATATTGTTCATATTCTTCATTTTGATATTTTTCATGTTACACATTTATTGAAAACAAGAACACAATGAAATCAAATAGTCCATGTAATGCATTTAAAGAAAACAAAAGTAGAACAAAACATAAGAAACTTGCTTTTTTGATAAAAAGATGGCATTAGTCAATGAATGTACAATGGTATTTAAATGGAAACCATGGCATAGACATTGATTATTCACTTTGATTATCTAACCTAATAGAGTGTACACATTTAAAGAAATTACCTATATATTTAATTATGTAAACATTTTATGGATATAATGTAAAAGCATGTAGTGGAATGAAAAACTAGTCACCTTACCTTTTCCGCACAAATGAATCAAAATCAATTCCAGATGATTGATGACAAGGATGTATTCCAATATCCTAAAACCTTAAAAAAAAATCATGGACATAACTAAAATAATCCATAACAAAAACTCAAGGCAAAATAAATAATACAAGAGAATGTAAATGCAAAACTCATCAAAGAATCTAATAATATCTTAAACCTCCAAGGATTCAATTAAGACCACCTATATTAAGATATTATCGCTTAAACTACATAAACATGTATAAGCCATCATTAGCATGGTCCTTTCCAATTCAAGATGAAAATTCCATTCAACAAGGAAATTCTATTGTCTAACTTCTTTCACTAAACAATGTGATAAAATTGAACCACCTGACACTGAATTAACAGCTTGACCAAAGCATGGTAAGCTTTTGCATGTTTAATTAGTTCTTTCAAGCATCATACACTTAGTCCATAATTTAGTATCCATTCATCATTTAGTTTTGTATCTTTAGCACTATCCTAGCTTGTATGGTAGTTTCAAATTTTAGGTTTGCATGCATAGCTCTAAGTCTGCATGCATTCTACAGTTTGGTTCTAACATAGTAAGCATCATAGATCATTGTCCTAGTCTAGAAAGTCTACATCATTTTACTTTTGCTTGTTTTTAGAACTTTGCTAATTTAAAAGTATGCTACTTTCTAATTTTAGAATCTCACACATATATATTAGATTCTCTCTTTTTAAAGATTTTGTTAACTTTCTAGCTTTCTTTGCATACATCTTAGGACCACTTTAGGAACTAAATGCATGATCAATTCTTAGATTTAGCACTATCCTAAATTAGAACCATGGTACTTTATATTTTTAATCTCATGTTTACCTTAGTTAGACTTTCTATCTTTCTTTGCATTCATTCTAGGATTAGTTTAGGACTACATACATGTTGGTATTTAGATAGAGCATGTATCATCCATTTAGTTTTCACGCATAATCATTCCATGCAGATCCTCCATTGCACACACCCATCACCCTTCCATTTTTATCACACTCATGCTTAGTTATACACACACTATTTTCCATAGCATTACATATCTCACTCATCTCTTAGTTTCCCATCCCTTCATTTCCATCTACACACCCTCCTTTTGTATTTTCATAGCAATTAAGGAAACTTTCTAGTTCCAATAAGGGTATGAATTAGTATGTTAAATCCCCTACAACGACTATGACAAGAATCACAAAAACAAATAACAAAGCTAAAACAATATAGCAAATAACAATAATCATTTTAGATATTCTCTGTGAGATAAATCAAGATATTAACATATCTTCACCCTAAATCCCCTCCACCTACCATTACAAGAATCACAAAAACAAAAAAAAAGCAAAAAAAAGATAACAAATTAAAAGAATCATTTAAAAAATTCTTTGTGAGATTGATCAAAGCTAAAACAAAATAACAAACCAAGACCAATTGAGACAAAAAGAGGGGAGGGATTCATGCACACGGC
This sequence comes from Warburgia ugandensis, assembly GCA_035236585.1. Taxonomy (NCBI): domain Eukaryota; kingdom Viridiplantae; phylum Streptophyta; class Magnoliopsida; order Canellales; family Canellaceae; genus Warburgia; species Warburgia ugandensis. Next base: position 40,045,630 of record CP141137.1, read on the forward strand.
TGGCCAGAGACTATGAGAAAGAGAGAGAGACAGATAGAGATGTGTGCAAGGTCAGTCGGGAATGCGCATTGGATTGGCCAGCAACTGCAGAGTGTAGAAAGAGGGGGAAGGGGATGCACTATCGATCAAGGCTATCCAGCAACCACGCAGGGTAGAGAGAGAGGGGGAGGGAGGGGGGATGGGATGCACATGCAGTCGGTAGTGGCTGGCCAGTGACTATGCATGGCAAAGAGGGAGAGAGTGGGGGAGATGGGATACCGACAGTAGGTTTTAGAGTAGTTGGTCTTACTACTTAGGCTTTAAGGGTTTATCCCCATGCCTATGGGTGTCCTAAGGTCCTAATTGGGCCTTGGTATCATCAAGTTTTCAAGGATTTAGTGGCCCCATGCCACTATCATAGTCTAAGGGTCGTGCCCATCTTATATTAGGCCTTGATCAGGTATTTTATAGTTGGGTGTGTCCGCGTCGTCGACACAGACACAACACCTTTTACGGTGCCTCAATCGGAGCTCTAGATCTCAAGTTATAGCATTTTTAGTGCTGCATGTACATAAAAGGGTCAAATGAAGCAAGGTGGAAGTCTGGGACGTTGGCACGTCCCGCATCAGCGGCAGGAGCCTCAGCGGGCACGTCTGCAAATGCACCCGGCTTTCGCCTGACATTCTCTTTTGCGGGCCTGTCCATCTGGTTTTCTCGACCCACAGTGCGCGTTTCATTCGTTGGGGGACCGGGGCATCCTCGGGACACCCCGGTTCGACCCTGTCAAACCAGTGCGGCCCAGGGATCGTCCCTGGGTCCTTTGTGATGCTTTAGGGCTCTGTTTTGCATGATTTTGCATGCAAAAACTTAGGGAAACTTAGCCTAGCACAAAGGTGAAGACGGGTTTTGAGGGATTTTGGGCATACCTGGCTCGTTGCTGGGTTTTTCTCCACTTTTCTCCTCTTGGTTGCTTCTCCAAAACAGGTTTTTCCCAAGCTTTTGGGCTGCCATTAGAGGCGCCTAAGGGCTCTATTTATAGAGCTATAAGAGGGTTCTGGAGGGGGCTCTCACCGCCCTTGAATGGCGGTGGAGAAACCTCTAGAATGGTGGTGATTTCTCCTCCAATCACCGCCGTTTAGAACCTCTATGAGGTTGAAGAAGAGGGTTGCCTGTATCAAAACAGGCCCCTGTGTTTTGCAGGCTAAATCCGTTTTTTAGTAAAAATTATATTTTTGCCCTTGAACTTCAAAGGGCCAAAACTTGCTCATTTTAACTCCGTTTTGGGTGATTTTGGTCTTCTTGGATTCCTTTTTCTGAGACGCATCTAATGGTGCCATTTTTAGGATCAAATTTCTAGGTTCAGTCAAGGTGAATAGTGAAATGACCAAAATACCCTTATTTCCAAAAAGTAAACTTTTCATTGCTAACTAGGGATTTCAATGTTACAAAATTGTAGTCATTACATTCTTACCCCCTTAGGGGAATTTCGCCCCCAAAATTTCATAAATTATTATCTTCTAAGTATTTGTCTCTTAGATAACTTCTTGGTGAATGCATTCTCCCCTTAGGAATCTAATTGAGGCTCATCCTCAATTTATCATTTTTATTGTTCCTTTTACAAGGCCTTACTCATAAGGGCCACTTTCGCTGCGTACTTTGATGCACACTCTTATACGTGCCAGTTTAACCATAGCGGTTTCTAGCTGTAATTCATCTATCTCAAAATCCTTAGATGCCCATACTTTTCTCATCGTGTATAGGATAGTCTCCTCGTAGGATCATGCTTCTATATTCATGTATAAATTACTCCATACTTCTTTGATATCATATGATCTTATTTCTCCTATTTTGGATATCATAGGATAATCCCTTTTTCTTTTTATCTTTCATCTAATGATCTCTTCATCATCCATATCTCCTTCTAATGGTTGGTTATATGTCATTAGTAAGAGTCCAAAAATTTACCTTCTTTCCATTGTGTCTAACTTTGCTTCTTATCTTTTATATTTGTCCCTAAGATACTTCAATAACTGACATGGTATCATGTGCTCTACAGCCAAACCCTTGATTAACTTCGAATTTCAACTGTCTGTCGTTTTCCATATGTGACTTTCCAGTTTCATAATTATTGCATTCATTAAATGCTTTCCTCTGTGAGGAATTTATCCAAACTCAAGTCGATTCATCATCATGGGTCAAATGTTCTCATCCAGAGGCCTCTCTCACTATTCACATCAATTTGTCATTAGGATTTTCAATAATGTTCCCATTTATGCAAAGCAAAAAGTCTCTTATTCATAACCGAGTACCCTTACTAGGTCATGGTTGAATCCTTTGTCATCATCCTCTTTGTCCTTTCTTTGCTTGATGGTTTTCTTCGTAACCTTTCAGTCCAAAAGTTCTATACTCACTCCAGTAGGGTTAGTCCTTAGGAAATTCCTTCAATTGATTTTTCGTACTTGGTATATGCTCATAACAACTAACTATTTGTCTAAAGGCAACGTAACATTAAATCTTCACCTTATAGTGTGCTAGCCATCTCACCTTTTCTCCTTCCATCCCCTATGTCAATATATTGTGCAATCTTTTATCAAGGCCTTATCGTCAACCATGCAGTCTGTATTGTCTGGAGGTATCCTCAAAAGTAGTGATTTTCTCAATTCCTCAAATTTTATCCTTCAAGTGCCTCCTCATACTTAGCTTATAATACCAGTTCTCATTCAATAGCTAATACATCAAGTTATGCTGAAGCTGTTAAATCATCAAATTTGAAAAACACTCAGGTAAGCATGGAACAATTTTGTAGACATATAGAAAGACTTTATTTGGTTACCTATTGATCTCTTTCCAGATATATCTTTGTCATAAGCTCAAGGGTCTCTAAAGTGTTCGGTATTATTTGCCTTTCTTTTCAAATCCAAGTCAGCAGTATTTTTCAGACCCAAAGTAATTTCTTCACCTTGTCATGGTAGCCATTAAGGTTTGGGAAATCTTTCACATTGGTTTAGATCGCTTCTTCCTTTTTGCTCCTATCTCAGTTGCTATTGTACTCATTGTACTCGTAGTTCCTTCATGATGTGGCCTAATCAACTAATCCTCATACCCTCAAATGACTTAGTTTAACAAGTACTTCTTTCAGGTAAAACTCATGTCCAAATACTTAGAATATCCCTCTGAGTATATAACTTCGACTACTAACTCATAGATACTAACATACTTGATTAATTAGGGTGGGACACCTTTATTTAGTCAATAGTACTCTAAAGGTAATGACTAAATAATGGTCTTAAGATATTTGCTCTTCCAATCTATGATAGAAAGGCCTCAATTTGATCCTTGATGGTACCCTACTTGTTGAATGGACAAGTCATTGTCCCAGCTTAATTCCTTTTTCAATATAATTTATTGGCAAGGTGAGATATCACCAAATTTTCCTTTTTATGGATTATATCCATTGGTGTTCACCATAAACTAATGGATCCGATAAGAATCTAATTGATATCAAACCATTTATAGAATTTAATTTCTAGTTGGTCACCATTCCTCTTCGAAAATTTCTTGTCGCATAATCTCTTGAAATTCGATACTCTACTCAAAGTCTTAAACCCCATATGCTTTCTCTCTTTTATTCAAAATCCTCACTTTTGTCTTCCTAGATCAATGTCTTCATGTGCTTTGTTGCATATAATCAATACTACTTCTACTCCTTTACTTAACAGATATGATAAACTGAATGCTTCTAAGAAATTCTAAACTGTCATTGAAATCCTCAATTGTCTATAGCCTCAATAAAATTCATACAATGTCTTAATAATGGCATTGACATTTTGGTCATGCTATACTTCTCTTACAATTTCATGCTAGGATCAATCTATTATTATCCCTAGTATTATCATCAAAATCTTTTGATAACTCGGTCGAACTCATTTCCCTATCATATTCGTGTTATGTTTCTCTTATAATATGTCACTTGGATACATCTTCTGATTTGCTCCATAATACTCAGGTAGTTATTATTCGATAGCACTTTACTCTTCATAAGACTCCAATTAAGGTATCCAAAATTGAGCTAAGTCCTTCAGGATCCATTCCTTTGTGACCTAGTATGAGTCACAGTTATCTCCTAATATCATCTTGTATTCTCATCGTTATTAGATTATCATCAAAATCTTCTCAAAGTCCTTCTTTTACATCCCTTATCATATTCATATTCTGATATTCTTTAGAAGGGTAAGATAGCCATCTAGGTTCTTCAACTTTCTCACCCTTGGTGAGATTACCTTAGGTCAGAACTATTTACTAACAAGTTCACTAACATCTTCCTTCATTATTCTTATCATAATATGACCCATATATGAGTTTTCATATTTGCACCACACAACAATCCTCATTGAGAAGATTTAAGCCATCCAATATTTAAGTATTTGCTAGACCCATCTCCTTTTTCACCTATTTGTTTATGGTGAAATGCCTTGAGCATTAATATTGTAATATTCAAATAGAAGTAGTCATCTCTACTACTCCTATTTATACTACTTCTTCTTGATTTTCTCTATTGTCTATGACCCTTGGACATGCTGGACTGGCTGTGAAAGGATAAAACCTGGGCTCTGATACCAACTGTGACGACTTGGGTTTTCACATGCATTTTTAAATGCAAAACTAATGCCTAAGGTGGGATCCCGATTTGAAAAACAATGCAATGCAACGGAAAAATCTTTTTGTTTTAAACTCATTTTGAAAACCCCAAGTGTCATTTGCTTTCAGAACAACCAAAGTGGTTTTTGAAAATTTCTGTCTTCCTAGGTTTATTCAGTCACAGCTCACAGCCCAACTGTAAATAAATACAGATACATGTCCAAAGGAGTAGAGAGTTTACTTACATTCATACTTGTCACTTCTTCATTACTTGATTTTAATACTAACAGGTCCTGATGCTTCTTCTACTCGTGAGTAGAGCTATCCTAAAAAATGATAGAGTTGGGTGAGTATTTTTCATACTCAGTAGGTGATCTAATACTACTATTTTGAAAACACGGTATGCATAATGCATGGTTCCAAGAGCTTTTCATATAAAACATCAATGATTTCTTTTGCATAAGCATGCATAGTTATGCATAAAACATGAGTTCATGGATACAAATTCAACTATGAAATATGTATGCAATTCACGTTATATAAATATGATTAAAAGATAAAGCAATAGATTTATATACGTAGATCTCAGCAAATGAATCAAACTAGTGAGCCAAATATAATAATCATGAAAATCTTAAAGTAGTCATCATTTAAGCATATGCTAGTACCATGCACATAAGTCTCTCAGCGTACATGTCACGCCAACTGGTCACGAGTACTCATATACGACGATCTCAATGCTATATGCATATCAATCACACCAAAATCATAGGGCCACTATGCTCACGACCAGAACCCCTCTGAATCATGTGTCTCCGGTATTTGGAAACCAGTCCACCATAGCCTCCATGGTGACTATGGATATGTCCCCTAAAGGGTGCCACCTCCAGTGGTCGTTCCTATTTACCACAGCAGTCAGGGAAGGGACAATGCCGTTTTTTGCAGCGATACCATCCACCTTTTTTATGCTAGAGGCCGGGAGGCCAAACCCGTACCCCTCAGCATAGTGCCCATCATGGACTGCCTCATCCGGTGATCTGCCCACTAAAAACATATATATCCAATCTCAATCATTGAATCATGCAATTTATGCATTTCTTTTCAACCATGCGAGCAATGCATGCAATTCGTTTATGCTAATCTTGCCTTCAAAGCCATGAAATATGAAGACAAGTAAAAACATCACATCTCAAAAAGCATGCTAAATCTGATGATAGAGGCAAGTGCTTTCAAAGATATAAATCATGATGGTAAATTCGCATACTCGCATAATAGCATATAAAAACATGCTAATCATAATAATAACGTAGGAGTATCAGCCCCCAGGGAGCTTGGCATGGGTGTGCGTCAAGCCAGGCGCCCTGGACTGTGCCGTGCACCCTAGGACGTTCGTGCGCCCCTGGGAGGCTCTCTCTCTCTCTCTCTTGATGGGTTTTTACCCGTCTGGTTTGGTTCATGGAAAGTCGGTGATGTCCGGCCGGAAGAGCACCCAGATCCGGCGTGGATTTGGGCTGGGAAGGAAAGGAAAGGAAAGGAAAGGAAAGGGGAATGAGGGCCAGTTTGGGCAGCCTGGAACGGCGCCCTGGTCGACGGGTTTTGGAAGGGAACCTGTCTTCTTCGAGTTTTCTTTGTTTCCCGGCTTGGAAATACCAGATCCAACTTGGATTTGGCCTGGCTTAGAGAGAAACATAGAGGGAGAGACTAAGGGAAAGAGGGCTTACCTGGGCAAGTCTAGAGCGATGCCCATTGCCAGTGGTGGGGTTTCTTCACGCTGAAACCCTAGCTGCCAGAATCCTCCCTTTAACCATCGGAGAAAGTGGAGGATAAAGGGACGGCTAAGGAGGAGGGAAAAGGGGTTTTTATAGCCTTGCTATGGCGGTGCTACCAATGGCGGTGGCAGAAACCTCTGGAAATAGGGTTTCTGGAGAAGTCTAGAGGAAGAAGAAGATGGGGTGCCATTATCAAAATGCCCCCCCTGCGTTTTCTGTCTTTTCCTTTTTTAATTTAAATTGCAGAAATGCCCCTAATCTTTAAACGGCCGTAACTTCTTCATGCGAACTCCGTTTTCGGCATTCTTTGAGGCGTTAGATTCTATTTTTTGAGTAGAATCTAATGGTACCAAGTTTCCTTACAAATTCCTTTATTTACTATTTTAAATAAAGTAAAACATTCAACACAGTTCATTTCCTATAGAATGCCCAATTCAATAGCGTAATTTGCTCAGGGCATTACAAGGTCGGCAACAGTGGCGGCTCAGATTCTTAATCTAGCCATCCATTTTACATTGCACATAGAGGGGAACAATACCCCTTTGGTTCTGCCATGATCGGAGGAGGAACAACCATGATTGGAGCAAGATCAGTGCGCACGAAGCCGTTTCTAGAAAGTTTGGATGAATCATGCCTTCTCCAACAATGATGGGAAGTTGGGAACATTACAGAGGTAAGATCCTCACTTATATCCATTGTTTTGTCTTGATTGTTTACTGTTTTTAGGAATTTTTTGTAGATCTAAGGCTATGGAGATCGATCTGAACTCTAGGGATCTTTACCTGAATTCTAATCATCAAATCCACTACAATATACATTGATCCTGCCAACCTTAGCCGTTGGATCATCTATAATAGGTAGAGCAGACCAACCCTAGCTGTCGGATCATCTGTAGAAAATAGATCCAACGTTCTAAAAGGGGTTGTGATAGTCAAATCATTTGTAATCGATAGATCCAAGACTTAATTTTTGGTAAAACATCAAATCTTTATTGATTTCCCCACCTATTGTGAGGATTACTAAAGGATTAGAGCTCTAGCCACTCCGTTAATGCTCTGATCATCTATCCAAGGTGGAGAGTGGTCCATCCAACCACTGTGCACTCTTAAATTAGCTAGATCTAACCAATTATAGTGGATCTTAATTGTCGGATCATCTAAGGAAGGCAGATCTGACCACTCTTCATAAATATGGACCGTCGAATCGCCTGAAAAAGGTAAATTCAACCATCTTCAGCCAATCTTAATAGGTGGATCATTTATAAAGGGTTGATTCAACACCATAATCTAGGAAAAAACACTAAACTTAGAGGCACATATAAATCCAACCGTCGATCTCAACCCTAATCTAAGGATAGAGATCGAGATGAGCCTTAATCAACTCATATGAGTTTTGATCTTATGTAAAGATCCAATATTTATGATCCGAGCCTTGGATTGCATCAAATTCTTAAAATTATGATCAAAGGCTTATAATTTCGAAAAAATTATAACTATCCAAGGTTGATTAGAACTCCAATCAACCATTGGATCATTGATGTCTACTCTGATTAGAATTGATGGTCTTGATCAATAAACTATAGAGAATTATTGATCCACTATTGGAAATTGACTTAGATATGAAAAATTTTGGAAGTTGAATGGAAATTGATCAGATTATCTAAGCTATCCAATCATACGTTACTGAGAAACATAGGGATCAAACCATAAAAATGCTAAGTCAAACCACCGTAACCTATTGAATTGGACTTTTAGATCTGGATCATTCATCAATGGGATAATCAAACCATTAGATCATAATTAAATATAAATATCTACAGGTATATGATTGTATTAAAAACAAAAAATTTATGCGTTGTATAGATTGAAGCATGTGGGGTTGATCATGGAGAAGGGGGCCATTAAAGCTAGTGGAAAATGGATGACCTCACTACATGAGGTAGGTCAAGAATTAGGAAAGCATGTCTTAATAGTAAGATACATGTTTTAAACATGATCTTATTCTTATGATAGATATTATATCATTTCAATTTTGCATTCCATATGATATATGATGATGAAAAATGTTTACTTATGAATGATGAGAATTTGTGATTTGGAATGCTACATGAATTATATGCTTATAATTGAAGCCTACTGAATGATATTAATGGATACACATGATCTGTTCTTAGAAATATCATAGCTGTTATTGTGATAAAAAGATATTTATGGTACATGGATATCATTACATTATATCTGATGTATGAGTCTAGGATTTTACGTTACATCCTTAGTAAGTGATCACCTAATAAGTGAGGATGTTATGATTAGGATGAGATATTCATATATATATTATGGACAAGAAAGATGCCTGTATATTAGTATTTTATATACAAGCATGGTGGCTTCTGATTTTGTTTTCCATAGCCCTAGGACTAAGGATGCTATGTTAGGGAAGTTATGAGGGTTTGGCCAGTTGCTTACTTAAATTTATATGATGGCTACCATGCCCAATGAGAGCCTAAACGTCGGGTGGGGAAATCATGGGAAGGCCGCCACTGTGACAGCCATGGTCCCCCCATGCGAAGATGGATTTTGTTATTTCCACAGTTGGTATCAGTGGATTATTATGTAGTTATTCAGGCGCTATACAGATTTAGACTACGGCATAGTAGTCCTTGTGTATTTTGCATTATGATGCACATATGATAGGCATAGTGTAATGCCATGGCATGATGAGATGCCTTATAGGATGGCATGATGAGATGCTTTATATGATGGCATGATGAGATGCCTTTTATGATGTTACCAGTAGAGGTTGGAGTTTTATATGGAAGTTATAAAACCTATGGACTATGTTTATAACTTTGTATGACTTTTAACAATTTTAATATATATGATATTGTCCTATATGTATATGTTGGAGGGCATAGTTTTGTAAAAGTTTTCGTATGGGAAAGTGAATGGGTAGATATATTATGCAGAGTAGGCTCATAAAATTGGAGTATGGTATCATATGAAAAATGATAATGATAAATATTTAAAATAACGGTGAATTATATATATATTAAATATATCATGTAAAGTGTAATCTCTAAATTGTGATTATTATATTCATATGATGAAGAAGAATTATAAATAGCTACTTTATCCATGGCTTGCAGATAATTAAATATTTTAATTAATGTAAAATTCTTAATTCATATGTAATTAACATGTTTTCTTAACTCTCCCCTGCCAAGCATAGCTTACTGAGATATTGTAAATGTTTTATGTTTGCAATATCTTAGATACAGACATACATGAGAAGACATACACAAGCAAGAGGAGTTCAACAGCCATACTTCTGCACTCAGGTATATGTTTTGTTAAAGTTTTTGTATTGTGTAGTTAGTTATTTGGATTATGCTGCTTGGACATTTAATATAATGATTATAGGGGCTGTGTATGTGAACCACTGGATGGGTGTTGTTGTTTCATAAAATGCATGTCTATCTTCTATAAAAACTATATTATGTATAGTATGGGAGTTGAGTTGACATTCAGGTTCTTGCAAAAATGAATTTCAAAGAAAACTATCTGCTGCTATTTTTGAATTTTAAAATTGGAGGCATGCCACCTTTTGATAATAAACGTGAAAAATTTTCATGAAAAACTCGAGGTGTTACATTGTGTGTCTTCTTTTCTATCTTCACCGCCATCAACTCGAGAAACTTGTGGCCGAGGTTTCTAGGTCACTGGAGAAGTTTTCACAACGACCACCTCCCTCCTCGGTCTCTCTCTTTCCCTTTCTCCTCTTCCTCTCCTTCCTCTCTCGTCGGGTCTCTCTCTATAGGATTTGGCTAACAGACCAAATAGTTTGCTTTTCCTGATTTCATTTAAGTGGGGAGGGTGTGTGAATATTAAATTGGCCCCCTCCTTAAGTCTTTAATTTATTTTCTCTTTAATTAATGTAAAAGGTGTGATGATGATGTTTTACTTGTTTTGGACACCATAATTACATTACCCAGGACTTCCAGTCATAGCTCACAGTCCAACTGTATAAATGCATATATACATACATGTTCAAGAAAATAAAATACAAGCCATCTACTTACATTGGCAGCATAGTCTCATAGTATTATTGTCCTTGTCCATAGTTCCATCTACCCTTCAATTCACTTTCTTCAAAACCTAAGACATTATAAAGAAATTACAATGTCTTAGCAAGCCTATGCTCAGTAGGTGTTTAAGCATCTAGTTTGGCAATATACAAAAAGCCAAATACAATGGAACTCTAAACTATTTATAAATCTATTCTAAAGAACATTATATAGTCACACAATCTTAAGTATACAATGATATTTACATCACATACATCTCAATTCATTTCAAGTAATTTCATATCATATCATTTTATCAAATATCAACTTATGATGTAGATAGATATATGCCAAATCATCTAAAACTCTAATAACTCGTAATCTACTTAGAGCCTGTTATAAACATATGCAACAGAATGAGCATAACAAAAATCCCATCCAAGATTTAAACTATCCATGCATGACATCAGTACATGTAAGATCATAAGATATCCATATGAAGGATAATACATGTTATTAGTGTACACAAATTTGCTATAAAATAATAAAACAATTGAATCACTTTTTGATTCAATCACAAGAATATCCACGCCACATTAAATCAGAGCATGTTAGCTCACCATAGGCAAATCCATGCCAAATCCATATCAGAGCATATCAACTCACCCTAGGTAAATCCATTCCAAATATACATATGAACATATCAGCTTACTATCTACCAATTCATGCTAAAACCAAATCTTAAATGTAATCATGCATGTAAAAATAATCTCACAATTCATCTCCACCCAACCCATGACCATACTATAAGACCATGATACATTCATATAGCCATATCCCTTATGGGACATAACTTCACTATACTACTAATAAATGAAGAAATCTATATGCCTCCATACTAGAACACATTCCTTAAATCACATTGTATGTAAATATATGCCAAACTTACATTTAAATGTGAAATCAAAATCATACTGAAGTATAAGAGAAGGTGAAACTATCTCATGTGAATGTGTGTGTGTGCGTGTGTGTGTGTGTGTCAATGACCTCTTATAATGGTTTCTTATCACCAATAACCGAAAGAATATAGTTCATATATGGGTCAAAAGTACTCTCAGAGCTGTTTGACTTTCAATTATCCCTATGAATTACTTAATTCACAGTCTTGCAATGCTTAACAATTTTCTAGTCTTTCCTATGATCCAGTCTTACAACTCTTACAAGTTATTTCATATGGCCTGGGTACCACAGTCTTCAACTCTTACGAGTCATTCTGTCTTACCTACACAACACAATCTTGAACTCTTACGAGTTGTCTAATCTTACATATAGTTCACAGTCTTACAACTCTTATGCATCATTTCATATTACTTGAATACCACAGTCTTCAACTCTTACAAGTCGTTTCATATTACTTAAGTATCATAGTCTTACGAGTCATCTCATTTTCCCTGTGGTTTACATTCTTACAACTCTTATGAGTCATTTCATATTACCTAAGTACCATAGTTTTCAACTCTTAGGAGTTATTTCATATTACCTAACTACCAAAATCTTTAACTCATATGAGTCATTCCATCTTACCTGTGGTTCGCACACTTACTATGACATCCTGGGTTTTCTAACACATTTTCACAAAATCTTTTACAATTGTGGGGGCCTGAGTTTAGAAAACTATTTAGAAAATGAACAATGGTAAACAATTTTCATGATAAGACATTTAGAAATCTCGAGTGTCATTTTTTTAGTTTCTAAAAAATTAGGATTTTCAAAGAAATGAGAGCTACATTTCTACAAAAAATCCAATAGAATTTCCTCCATTTTTTGGACTTACTCATTTTACGCATGCGAATGCAATGTCCCTGATAAATACAGCTTAAGTCAAATAATAATAAAGGAGACTGTCTCCATCCATCCACATGAATACATAATTTAAATGTGTATAGTTTTAAAAGATATGAGTTTTTAATTGAACAAAAGAGCAATTTATGACCAGGATCAATCCAGTCATAGCCACACCACCCTAACTTCAATTTACATGCCCATATGTCCATAAAGCAAAGTCATATTAAGTCAAAGCATTACATTAGTTCCCAAGATCATCAAATACATTGCAAACCTATTTGATATACCTTTTATGCCCTTTTCTTAAGATCTTTAGCACAATCTTCTTCTCTACTATCTTATTTCTTGAAACCTGAGACATTGTAAACAATTTACAATGTCTGAGGAAGCTTGCTCTTGTGTAGGTAGTTTCATCATCAAAATATGAGTTTATGCAATTTTAAATCCAAAAGGGATACATAATCACATGTTATATAGTCTGATAAAATACATAATGAGTTGTATAATGAACTCTGAAATCTCAGTCATGCATTACAAATCGATGTCATGCCAAACCAATTCAAATTATCAGTTCCAATACATGCATATTGTTTCAAAGACAATAGTAACCTTTGCTAGGTATTTTATAAGATATGAAAGATCACATAACTCATGTCATGCATCAACTCATAAATACACACTTCCGAACTAGATAATGAATCATCATCAAAATCAATAAATGAAAAGCACTTAAATCATATAATGCTTCAATTCCATCACTGTATCTCAATAATCACAAGTATATTACCATTAAAACCTCCTTAAGGTCTCACAAATCTAAAAACACTTGTAGTTAGGCCATCTGCTGGTTGTCATGAGTACTTATTATATACCTAAAATTCCAAGGTGCCACGCACCAGCACTATCATGTTATAAATACACATCTCAAAATAGTGGACCCTCTATGCAACAAACAAGAACCAATCAAGTTTGTGGTTATCACACCAATACCAAGTGGATAGACTCTCAACATCATTCAAGTAATGAGTATACAGAGCCTTAGTCCATGACCTTGCCCATGATGTTATTGTAACCTAGATTTGGCCTTTTTTAACTAGGTATCTAACAAACACATATACAATTTTGAAAGGAGGATGAACAGTCCTCAACTTTCCTAGCACAACATCCACCAGCCCCAATATGTCCGTCATAACATAATAATACTAGGCATCATCACAAGGGTTGAGTTGAGGATTCCACATTCCTCATCATTTCTTAACTCAAGAAGTCCATGTAGTTTCAAATATGTTTTTATGTACAAGTTTCCAATTTGATAATAAAACAACATGGCATTTCAAACTAATAAGTTGCATGAAATATAAGTAAGCTAACTTCATAACTCAAAAATCTCAAAATCCCAAATTTCAAGAATTTTGAAACATGATAGAGTAGTCACCAATGATTTTCATGTTTCACGAAAGTATATCAATGTTAAAACTACCTACCTCCTTTAACATGCTCTTCAATTTAGTTATATCTCTTCTTCCACTCACTTGTCAATCAACCTTCTTTATTGATGTTCCAAAGTTCTTGTCAATGTTGAATCATAGATTAATAAGTACATAAGAGATCTATTTTAAATTAAAGCCTAATGGTTTAGATCATCATAAACCATCTAATTTTCTACTAATTATAGATTACATGGGAGAATATATGATCAATTCAGTCCTAGATGAGCCATCCATTCACCAATCAATGGTCCAATGGTTTATGCTTGCATTTACAATTCAAATAACCCCATTAATGAATGATTCATATTTAAAAGTTTAATCTAATAAGTCACGGTGATCTAACTTAGTGTTTCAAGGTCTGATCCTATATTCTTCGAGTGATTGGATTAGTTATTAAGGGTTAAGGCTTATTAATTAGACACCTGGAAAGGTTACTAGAGTTTTGATCACTGACTGAATAATGTGTATAGCATCAAATTAATGATCCTCATTCAATCCATCAGTTTTCTAATAATCAGTACCCTAATCTTAAAATTTTTAGAGTATGTTTACTTTATAAAGGTCAGGGTGCATAATGGTGGCGTCTAATCACCAATCAAACATTACTAGGTCCTTATTCATTTATTGTCCCATCGGATGGTTGACATCACTTGAATGATCTCTATTCAAATTTTATAATTTTTGTTGTGGCACCTAATCATCGATCAGGTGTCATAAGGTCACTATGTCAATAGTACCTGATCAAATGGATGAGATTGTTCAATTGGTTTCCATCCTAAATTGACAAATCTCAGCGAGATCTGAGTTAAATAAGCAAATTTTAGGTTTATCTAAGCACGGATCGAAAAATCTATGGTCAGATCATCAAAAAGAACCTATATTTAGCATAAATAGTACGGATCGAGCTAAAAAATGAATTTCACGAGTTGGGTTTTATAGATCTACCTCCTAGGCATATCTCCATCTTTCATTCTTCAATAGATTGATTAGATTGATTGTTGTTTTTCAATGATGGTATCATATTGTCTATTGCAAGTCAGTTCCCTCTTCGATTGAAGGTCAAAAGCTATGCCGATTGCCTAATAGGTTTAAGGCCTTTCATTGTCTTCCTGAGCTCGATGGAATAATATCCTTGGATTAATGATTTGAGCCTCCTTCCTTCTCCTCTCCTTCCTTCTTCCTCTTCTCCTTCTTCCCCTGTCCTTTCTTCTTCTTCCTCTTCTCCTTCTTCCCCTATCCTTTCTTCTTCTTCCTTTCCCGTCAGGTTTTTCCTCTATTAGTCAAGTTCAGAAGAACTAACCATTCAATTTGTTTCATTTACTTAAGTGGGGAGGGGTGCTAATATCAATTTGCCCCTTCAACTCTTACAGGTCTTTTCTTCTTATTTGTGGTTCATAATCTTAAGAGTCATTTCATATTACCTGAGTACCACGGCCTTTAACTCTTATGAGTCGTCTCATCTTACTTGTGGTTCACAGTCTTATAACTCCTACGAGTCGTTTCATCTTACCTATGGTTCACAGTCTTACAATCTTACAAGTCATTTCATTTTACCTGTGGTTCATAGTCGTACAACTCTAACGAGTCTTTTCATATTACCTAAGTACAACAGTCTTCAACTCTTACTAGTGGTTTCACATTACTTGTGTACCATAATCTTCAACTCTTACGAGTCATCTCATCTTACCTATGCACCACAGTCTTTAACTTTTCTTACATGACTCACGATATATAGCATGCTTTTATACATGAGTAGTTTAATCGTAATTCAAATATAGCATACATATTTACTTCATTCATCATATAACTCGAAGAAACTCATTATAAATATTGAGATTCATACAAAGCAATCTTAATTCCACCTAGAAGCCTTCCAATGCTATATCCACTCACCCTCATCGGTAGCCCTCATCAGCAACCCACAAGTACAAATCGTGAATCAAGTTCAATTATATGAAAGAAGATAAAAATGCTATGAGATACAAATCATGCATCAAATCATGATTACGCATCAAATGAAATGAGAGATCAAATACACAAGATGCATAAATTAAATACAAATGTTAATAATTCTAAACTAAATATCTTGGATACTCTACATTTCTATCATTATCATTCATATGTCTTAGTAACATCCATATATCATTATAATCCACATGCTAAAATAATCATCTAATATCATCATCAAAGGAAGATATATACCATCTCATTTAATCCTTGAAGAATGATGCATTCATAATTTGTAATCATATCATCTGTCAATTCATTAAAATCTATCCTAACATGTATTTGAATAAATACATGTTATTTGACTAGACCAATAATCTGGTCATAATCTAAATATACGGACAAATCAAAGATGTTAGAACAACCGACCTCAAATACGAAGACTCATGACCATTAGAATAAGCACTCTCTCCATCCATATACATTGATGTATCTGCCAAGACGTACATATAGTATAATGTCATTTTTATTTTTCCAAAAATTCTAATTACAATTTATTTTGTCCCTCATCATCATCTATTAAGATGATCCTTCCTTTATCTATTATTGATCATGCATTTATTTCTCTAACACTAGTTTAATCATCAAATCTTGGCCGTCCGTACAGATTTGAGTTATCCAATAGTTAATAGTCCTTGGATCAGTGACATTTGAATTATTATGTGCCAAATTAAGGTTGAGAAATGTATTTGTGAAGTCTGATCATGGATCTAACCCTTTTGGTTAGATACTTCAATGTTTGATAAGATGATTAAGATTTTCTAATTGGTTTTAGGCTTGGATCAATGTTCTCTGTTAGATCCAAGCTATTCTATACCTATATTCATGCATTCTTAAACACATATTAAGAAATCAATAGTTAGATCTTTTAGATTGCGAATCATCAAATCAGATCAAGATTAGATATGACTTTGAATGGTCAGATGATCTCGAATCTAAGATTCAATTTTTTTGATGCATAGATCTACCCAAAATACACTAAGGGCATGTTTTTCATCCAAAAAAAAAAAAAACCAAGTTGCCAGTGGCAACTGACTATTGTTGAAGAATGTGACAGGCGCGATTGTTGTTAGTGACACTTTTCACTTTGAAAATCAAAATTTCTTGAGGGAAAATGTAGATTGGTGTCTCACTACATTCCTCTAAAGTTTGTGAAGATTTAATGTCATTTGATGCTAAAAAGAAAAGATAAAAATGGTGTGTTAGTCACCAAATTTTGCTAGTCGTTGACATCACCTTCTTTGCTCTGATTCTCATTCATTTCTCACCCTGATTTCAACTATTTTTTAAGGCTTTTGATTGTTCCCTTATGCTAAATAAGATGAATGGGTCAGATCAATAATTTGAGCTACTATCATTGTTAATGAGCTTTGTTTCCTGATGACCTAAAAACCATCAAATCTCTTTTAATAGACGCCATTTTGCTTCTACCCATAACAGTTTCTCACTAGATCTTCACTATTCTTGAGGACCTTTGTAGATTTGAGGATGGGGAACACATTGAAAGGTGCAAATCATCGAGCATCCTATTGATTTATGTCTTCTTTGCTATCTTCATCACTGTTACCTCGAGAAACCAATGGTCGAGATTTGCAAGTCATTAGAGAAGTTCTCACAGCAACCGCCTCCCTCCCTTGGTCTCTCTCTTTCCCTTTCTCCTCTTCCTCTCCTTCTTCCTCTCCTATCAGCTCTCTCGCTCTATTGGGTTCAGTTAACAAACCAAATAGTCTATTTTTCCCAATTTCAACTAAGTGGGGAGGGGGTGCCAATATCAAACTGGCCCCCTCCTTAGTCTTTAATTTATTTTCTCTTTAATTAATGTAAAAGGTGTGACCAGGATGTTTTACTTGTTCTAGACACCATAATTACATTAAAAAAGAGTGAATGCCATTCATGATGAGATTCAAACATCTTTTGACTATCCAAATCAGATTTCTTCTAATGGGACCCACTTGTAAAATTACTAAATTACCCTTTATGAGAAAAATCACAACTTATTCATCCAAACTCCAATTTCAGCAAACTTAATGTCATTGGAATCATCTTTTTGAGTAAAATCCAAATATAGAGGTGTCAACACTTGATTTGATGTTCATAAAAAATTTAATTTCAAGAATTTCAAAATAAAAAAATTCAATATTCACATTTGATCCCTATTTAACATAACTCCAAAATATAGTTAAATTAAGATTTAAAAATCAAGGATGTTACATCTTTCCTCTTAGTATTCAAACGACGCCACTCTCTAATGGTGAGAGGGATGGTGAAGCTTCAAAGATTGACACCCTTGGCCACCATGATGAAAACACATATTTCTCATCATTAAATCCTAATTTTTAATGAGAACCACAAATGATGCATGAGGTTCTTCCTTTCTCCAATATTTAGGGTTAGATCAAGAAGTAGTTGTTCTTTACAATGAAATCATATGATTTTTGCCAGAATCACAATGTTATAAACAAGATCTTAACCGCATCATCCATAGTGAAAAATTCAACTTCATCTACACCATGCAAACAAAAAGTTATTAATAAGAAAAGTCATGGATGACAACAAGAGAGTTTAGTACTCTTTCTATGTGTGTCATGAGACAAACATTCTAAATCTCAAAAATGGACAGAAAGAGGGGAACAGGACAGAAGAACAAGAGGAGGAGCCCATCATTCCCTCCATATGATGAAGAATGTTAATAAGTACATCAAAAAATGAGATGACTTCAGCCTTTTAATAAAGAAAATTGACTTTTAAAGTTGGTTTTTTAAAATAAATTACTTTAAAAGTAATTTTCAAAGTTGGAAAATAAAAATATATATTTTTAAAGTCATTTTTTATTCTTTACATACTCTTACTTCAAAAATCTATTACTTATAATGACATTGATTTTTCATAAAATTCAACTTTCATTTAACAATTTTGTGTCTGTGTGTACATAAGAACAAGGAAATCCAAATATTTTTTTTGAATAACTCTTCATATATCATCCTTTCATTACAATAATATATATATATATATATCAAATGTCACATAGTATTCCATCTCACTGTACAGGCTAGCACTTTATATAAAAGAGCTAATTTGGAATTATAATTTGAATAAAAATATAGTACATGTCACATATTGTTCACAACCAAGAACCCTCTTCACCATTATCATGCATATAGTCCTCATTCTCACCAACTACATCGATTGATGGAATTATTTCGCTAATACAAGGAAAATCTATTGCAGTATCACCTTGGCCATACTTCATCATAAAATTCCCTTTGACACGATGACAAAATAGTTGATCATCTTTTATCACATCCTCCTTATACATAAAATACTTATTTTGCTTGACATGAAAAAATAAGTTGATCATTTTTATAATCAGTCTCATTGAGGTCAACCGATGTCTATCCATGGGCACCAGTTTTAATGCTTTCTTTGTTGTGTTCTACACAATCACAATTAAACGCAACCAGAGTTCTACAAGTATAAGCTAAGGCCCATATCACTCTTATAACCTCATCAAAGGTATCATTCTTCACCATTTACTTTTTATCCTTTGAACTAGAAAATAATGTAGCATTAGCAACAAAGCTAACCCCACTATTTTGTTGTGATATGAAATCTTTTCTTAATTTCTATATAATTTAAAGGTCAATAAGTGTGATGGCAATGCCGGATCATTGATCCAATGTGCCATGCCTAAATTCCAATAGTGATTGATAGGATGATCAATATTGTCCTATCATTTTAGGCTTAGATTAATGATCTTTCTTATATCCGAGCTATTTTAATCCTATATTCATGCATTTTAAAACACATATTTAGAAATCGATGGTTAGATCTGATAGATCATGAATCACCAATGGTAGATCAATATTAGATCTGACTTTGAACTATTAGAACATCTTAGATTTAAGATGCAACTTGTCAATACATAGATTGGACCAAAATACACCTAGGGCATGTTTTTCATCCAAAAACTCAACATTGCCGGCATTGGTCAACCTTTGCTAGAGAAGATGATCAATGCGGCCATTGTGGTTGACTCATTTCTTAATAGAATTCATAAAAAAAAATAGAAAATGTATATTTAGAACTTGCCCACAACCCTCTAGAGTTTGATGAAGATCTAATGCTGAGAAGCATCAAAAATGGGATGTTTATCGCTAGAGTTTTGATACCCACAAGTGTTCACTTTTCAGCTCCAATTCTCCCTCATTTTTTGTCCAATTTTGACTATTTTGAGGGCTTTGATTTGTGTGCATGTGTTGCTGGGAATCACTGGCTCAGATCTCTGATCTGAGCTATCATTATCTCTGGCATTGGCCTACAAATCTGGCCACCCGCAAGGTTTGTTCTTCCTCCTTGCTAGCATGCAACATTTTCCAGTAGCTAGTAGCTTCCTTCTCTCTTACTCCCCTTTCCTCTCTTTCTCTCTCCTTCTTCCTCTTCCTTTATTTCCTCCCTTCTTTCTTTCTTCTTCCCTCTTTTTTCTTCTGTTCATTGGGTAATAATAGGGGAAACCCGACTATTTCCTCTTATGAGAGGGGGTGCTAATATCAATTTGGCCCCTCAAGTAAGTAACTTTTTTTTTTTTTTAAGGCTATTGCATCCTTCACCCCTTAAAGAAATTTCTTCCTCAAAATTCTCTTCATGTCAATCTCTAAACAAGATCAAAATATGTCCATCTCATCTCCTCCTCAGTCTCCCACATATCTTCCTCCATTGAATAATGTTGCTAGAGAACCATGACTAATGGGATGGTCTTAGTCCTCAATTCTTGCACCTTATGATCTAAAATTCATATAGCTCTCTCCTTAAAGTCAGGTCTTGTCTTAGCTCTATAGGAAACTATTCAAGCATGTGTGATGGATCAGTTATATACTTCCATAGCATTCATGTGTGGAAAACATCATGTACATCTATAAGCTATGGTGATAAGGCCAACTAATAGGCTTTTGCTCTAATCCTTTTTAAGATCTCGAATGGGCTAATGAATCAGGGATTTGACTTCCCCTTAACTCCAAATCTCTTCACACCCTTCATTGGAGAAATCTTCAAAAACCATGATCTCCAACATAAACTCAATGTCTCTACGGTGCCTATCTGCATAGCTCTTTTGACTACTGTAAGCTATCAAAAGTCATTTCTGGACTAACCAGACTTTCTTTGCACACTGCTCAACTAGCTCAAACTTCAATAATTGTCTCTCACCCACTTCAGTCCAACATAAGGGTGATTGACACAGTCTTCCATAAAGTGCCTCATAAGGAGCTATGCCAATACTCTCATGAAAGCTATTGTTATATGCAAACTCAACAAGTGGCAAGTGTTCATCCCAATTGCCCTTCCAATCAACTGCACATGTCATAGCATATCCTTTATCGTCTGGATAGTCCTCTTAGACTAACCATCAATCTGTGGGTGAAAAGCAGTGCTAAATCTTAATGTTAATCCTAAAGCCTCTTGAACACTCTACTAGTGCTTAGATGTAAATATGTTATCCTTGTTAAAATGATAGTCAAAGAAATCCCATGCAAGCTCACATTTTCCTTAACATATAGTCTTACTAAGCTATCAACGAACTGATTTTGTTGAATGGTAAGGAAGTTGGTAGACATTGTCAAACTGTCAACAATCACCCAAATCATATCATGCTGGCTCATTGTTCTAGGCAAACCCATAATAAAGTTCATGCTGATATGATCCCACTTCCACTCAGGAAGATCAAAAGTCTGTAACATTCATGATGGTCTTTGGTGCTTTGCTTTGACTTATTGACAGGTCAAACATCATGCTACACACTCACAGATGTCCCTCTTCATTTCATTCCACCAGAAATGTTGCCTTGAGTTTTAATACATCTATGTACCTCTAAGATGAATAGTGAATCACAATTGGTGTGCCTCCTGAAGCAATTCTTGCCGCAAGTTATCAATTGCTGGCACTATCAATCTACCATGAAAACATACACCTCCATTCTGTCCTCTAATGAAACCTACCTTATCACATAAGGACTATGTTTCTACTTCTTCCACCTCTACCTTAAGGACTTTATTAATAAACATCAATTTGAAAGATAGATTAGCAACTACTGCCCTTGTCTTCCTACTCAAAGTATTAGCTACCACATTAGCTTTCCTAGGGTGATACTAGATAGTAAAATCGTAATCCTTAAGGTAATCCATCCACCTTCATTGTCTCAGATTCAGATCACATTGTGTAAAGAAAATATTTGACACTTTTATGATGAGTGAAATCCTTAAACTTCTCTCTATATAGGTAGTAATGCCACATCTTCAATGCAAAGACCACTGTTGCCAACTCCAAATCATGTGTGGGTTAATTTACCTCATGTTTTTTCAACTAGCAAAATGCATAAGCAATCACCCTATTATGCTGCATTACGACACATCTAAGTCCCCTACTAAACTACAAAACCACCACTACCTGCTAATAAGGTCAACACTAGTGCAGAGGTAAGTCTCCTCTTGAGTTCTAGAAAGCTCGCCTCACAAACATTAGTCCACACAAACTTCATGTCCTTCCTGGTTAGTGAGGTCAGAAGTAATGCAATCCTAGAGAATCCCTGAATGAACTTGTAATAATAGCCTACTGGACCAAGAAAAACTATAAATCTCTGTCACTATTTTGGGTTGTCCCAACCCATAACTACCTCAACTTTTGTTGGGTCTACTGCTACACCATCCTTCGATATAACATGACCGAGGAAGTTCACCTTCTCCAACCAGAAGTCACACTTATTGAACTTTGCAAATAAGCGATGGTTCTGCAATGTTTCAAGAACAATAAGCAAGTGCTCGCTGTGTTCCTCTCTGCTAGTGCAATAGACAAGTATATCATCCACGAACACAATAACAAACTTATCTAAATAAGCTTGAAAGGCCTGATTCATGAGGTCCATAAAATACAGCTAGTGCATTAGTCAACCCAATTGGCATCACCAAGAACTCATAATGGCCATAGTGAATCCTGAAAGCTATCTTAGGGACATCCTCTTCCCAAATCTTTAGCTAGTTCTACCCTAACCTCAATTGATCTGTAAAAAGATCTGTACAAACTAGAATTGGTCAAAAAGACTGTCGATTCATGGTAAAGGATATCGACTCTTCACTGTAACACTATTTAGCATGCGATAATCATTGCACAACCACATAGATCCATCCTTTTTCTTCACAAAAGCCACTAATGCTCCCCAAGGTGATCCACTAGGCTAATAAAACACTTGTCCAATAACTCATGTAATTGACTCTCAAGCTCTCTCAGCTCAACTAGAGCCATTTGATATGGCACCTTAGAAATAGGAGATATGATTGGCACAAGCTCAATCCTAAAATCAATCTCCTTGCGGCAGTAATCTAGGAAGCTCCTTTAGAAAAACATCTTGGAACTCTCAAACCACATCTATCTCCTCAATTCATGGTTGCTTAGCCTCAACCATAAGTATGTTCATTAAGAAAATCCAACAACCCTTATAGTAGTGTTGCCCTGCTTGCATGGCAGAAAGAACACAAGTTCCTATGTTGTTCTTCTTACACTGAAATGAGATCATCATTTGTCCTGGTGCACCGAACATGATCATCTTCTTATGACAATCCATTGTTGCCCAATGTGTAGCCAACCAATCCATCCCCAAAATAACATCAAAATAAACCATATCAAGGATGATGAGGTCACCATCCAACCTTTTATCCATGATCTTTATGGGTACACCTTAAAGAAACTCTCTAGTCTCGATTGACTCTGCCACTAGTGTCATTACTTCTAAAAATACTGAAAATAAATGAATGGGTGGATCTTGAATTAAACTGAACTCTAACATCTCTATTTGCAACCAGAAAAGTACCTCCCATGATGGCATTTGAGGTCTATGCTATCCTAATGTGATGGCAAATACACTGCCCTAACTGCATTGATCGTATCTGTCCTGACTTCACTATCTGTCTGCGTACCTGTCTCTTGGGCCAATCCTTAAGGAAATGTCTGGAATATCCACAACCATAGCAACGTAACCACTGTCTCTGTTATGGCTAATGCTAGAATGGTGGACTTCTTATACTAGGACAAATATGACTAGGATGGTTCCTCTTGCATCTAGAACATCATCTCCACCCAAAGCTTTCACCTTATTTAGTAACATGTTGTCGTTATCCAGGTTTTTCGTGTGGCTTTATGAAAGAGAAGGGCCTCTTGCCCTCACTAGGGTATCCTAAACTACTGCCATCCTGCTCACTCTCCTTCAACTCTGTCTTACCCCATCTGAGATCCTGCTCCATAATATCCGTTATCTCAATCGCTCTGACCACTGTAATTGGCTATGTCAATAAAACTCAGTTACTCAACATTAGACTAAGGCCATAAATGAACCAATCTACGACTTGTGAATTAGTCATGCCATGTAAAATGCGTTACACTCATTAGCGATTTTCAATCTCTTATCAACAGCCCAGTTTTCCCTCCCTAGGCGATGTGGGATTAACTCTCAGTACCTCTGGCTTCGTCCCTTAGCCTATCTTGGGCAACCTCAACCTATCTTGGGGCATCCCCCTCAAGGCATCTTGGCGACCCTTTCCCCCTTTAGGGACATGCATCCTTGTGTGTTTCCATGCGAGAGCCCACGTGCGACTAGCCCACCCCATCACAAGGGAACTGGCTCTGATACCATTTTTAATAGACCGGGGTTCCAACAATGTGATATTGTCTGCTTTGGCATAGTGTGCCTCACAGCTTTAAAACCGTCACTCCTATTAGAGATTCCCGATCTCTTATCAATAGCCCAGTTTTCCCTCCCCAGGTGATGTGGGACTAACTCTTAGTACCTCCCACTTTGTCCCTCAACCTATCTTGGGCAACCTCAACTTATCTTAGGGTATCCCCCTCAAGGCATCTTGGCCCACCTGAATCGTTGTAGTCGCCAAGATGCCTTGATGGTGGGCCAAGATGCCTTGAGGGGGATGCCCCAAGATAGGTTGATGTTGCCCAAGATAGGCTGAGGGACGAAGTGGGAGGTACTGAGAGCTAGTCCTACATCTCCTAGGGTGGGGAAACTGGGCTATTGATAAGAGATTAGGAATCTCTAACGGGAGTGACACATTTTAAAGCCATGAGACACGCTATGCCAAAGTGGACAATATCACACTGTTGGAACCCTGGTCTATTACATGTTAGTACTAGGAATAAACCTCCTCAACTAAGTGAAACAATTCTCATACTGTTGACGCATGAGATTACCTTGCTTTAGGGCTAAAAACTTCATCTCTTTTTCCTTTTATATATTGAGTGAAAATTACTTATCATTAATGTGATGACCCGGGTTTTTGTAACCCGTTTTGTAATGTATTTTGAAAGGCAGGGCCCTTAATAGTGTAAAATTTTTTTTTGCAAAACAAAGCAGCAAAAATTCTTTTCTTTTGAACTTGTTTTGTAAAACCTAAGTCATCACTTCATACATAACATAAGTAGAATTTTTGTACAAGATAAAATTCCATTGAAGGAATAGACTTTCATTAAATTCCAGAATCCATCCAGTGGTTCACAGTATAGCCAAATCTATTACAATACTTGTTCAAATTACATAATCCAAAACTCAAGCTCACCATACAATAAAACTCTCAACAAAGCAAAATACATGTCTTCAAGAGTATACCTTGAAGATTATTCTCTTCAAGTTTTCTATCATCTTCAGCTCCTAACTCTCCTTTCCTGTATCAAAGATATTGCAATATTTACAATATCTCAGCAAGCAATGCTTGGTAGGGGATTCAAGAAGCATAATAATTGACAATGTAATTCCAATACTTCATAATCCCATTATCCCTAAACATATTCATGTCTCTACTCTTTACTTTGTAAGTTATGTACATCCATATACGTACATACTATACATGGGTAAATCAGTTAAATTTCTGAAAGTAGTCAAATATCATTCCCAGCTAAGCTAATCAATTCTCTCTATTATGAGAATTTAGTATTTCAGCTAATCTTACACTGGGAATTTCCCTTCTTGGGAAATATTGGTAATATACAATTACCTAGCATTTCATTATGCTGAAACATAAGGCATTTCACTATGTCTATTCTCATATGCATCATAGTGCAAAATAATTAAAAGGGCTACCATGCTGCAGTTTGATCCGTATTAGCGCGCTCGGATAACTGCCCTGTTCACCACTGATACCACGGTGAAAAATATTATGTCACTGCCCATATGGGGGGATAGGACTTTCCCAGTAGTGGCCTTCCCATAAGTGCCCCCACCCGGCTTTTAGCCTCTCATAGGGCAAGGTATCATTATATCATCAAATATCAAGGAGCGGGTAGCCAAACCCTTATAACTCCTCTAGCATAGCATCCCCCTAGGCTTATGCCTATTAAAACAAACTCACAAGCCTCCAAGCTTGTATGTAAAATAGATTTCATATATATATATATATCAGACCATCTGTCTGTTTACTTAGGGCTGAAATATTTTCTAGTTCCCTATTCACTTATAGCCTAGTCCTTAACCATCTTATATGTGTTTGGTTGGATCATAAGGTTTTCAAGGGATTTAATACAAGTATTAACATTACTCTTGTCAACATAAGGTCATGAGTTAAATCATCTATATCCCATGTAAATGCATTCATCAAATCCTCCTACCTTTAAGGAGTGATATCTTTTCCCAAATCTTCCATGATCCTGACTGATGTAAGTAATCTGTACATCCATACATATTTTCATTATATAAATTTTCAACAATCCTATTGATCACTAGATCTGATGTTTAGAATGATGTTTAGATCATTCATATCTAAGTATTTTTCTATCTTTAATTCTTAATGTGTCCATCTCCTTGATCTTGATCTTTCATAGATCTATTGATTCACAATCTACACATGTTGATAAAGATCAAGGTCCTAGATCTTCTATCATCTAGTTCTTCTTTGATCTAAGTTCAGTTATTGTATCATCCCTAAGGAGGATGATCTTGGTTTTCTTCCTTAAATCATCTTTGATCAAGGGTTTGGATTATCTAATATAATGAACTATAACAAGTATACTAATAAACATGCATACTAAGTACAATATAATATTCTTATTCTTATTGTTCTTGATCATCCAAGATCTAGTGGATCTTGTTTGATCATCCTTATCTTACTTACAGTTTTTATTAGGGTTAGGTAATTTACTAACCTTTTATGCTCTTACTATTATTATTCAACCAGTTAATGTTTTGCTGGTTGAAGGTAACTTATTTAAGCCTAAGTCTAGACTACTCATCTTATTTCCAATTGGCTAAGGCTTACTAGCTAAATGGGTGAACACAAAGTGGTTACTTCAATCCTCATGTAAGGAGGCGTTTAGACCTCACAAATGTCAACGGAAGGTAGGGGAAGAGCGAGGCTCTATTACATAACCCCCTTAACTACTATGTTCCACATTCACTAGTGTGACCATAGCTCAACCTTTCATAAGGTTTCGATAAGCATATTGACCCTAAGTACTCTTTGTAATTGATTTTAATTAAGTCCATGAATATTTACAATGTCATTCATGGGGTTTGTTATTCTCCTAGTTTGGGCCAAGGATTTGATAATCCTTATATTGTCCTACTAACTATAGCCCTTACTAATTAAGTCCAAAGTTCTCCATTCTTATTTGTGTTATGAAACTCTACTTTCTCATTAGAGTACATTTTGGTGTTTTATGCTCTTTATCTCATAACAAGTAGATCTACTAATAAATTTGACAACAATTAAATCATAAACTTTAAAGCATGGTTCCAATATAAATTTAACAAACATTTATACTAACATGCTCCTTATGAATGTAACTTAACTTAATGGAATAAAACTATACTTAAACTAGCATGATCTTAAGTTACAATGGCATGAAATCATACTAACTTGGTCCTAAGTTACACTCATAAAATCACACTGTCATGCCCGTAGGATAATTAAATCTACCAACCTATGATAACAATCTAATCACATGTCATGCTAAAGTCTAAAAGTTACACTATCATGCTTTATAACATAAATCATATTTAAAATGCTATTTTCAATTAATAGAAAATAAAACTAATTATATTAACATTGTTAGAAACCTTCACTTATGATCCAATCATTAGATCTTAGATCTTTTCCTTTGTTTAAGGGTATTAGTTATATTTAAGAGGTTTTGTTTATTAAGGTCCAAAGATCATATTGATCTATTTTTATCATAATCCATCCATGATTTCCTTGGATTTCATTATATCAACTTCCATTCCATCCATCTCAAGGATCTGACCACACTTGATCTTATTGATCAAGTGGGTCCCTTTGTAATTTTTAGGGTTTTTCTACCATAGTGGGTAAATCCCTTAATATCTCTTAGATCTGTCCAAATAAACCATTTATATAACTTCATTCCAATATTTTATCATTATTAAAACATATCTCCAAGATATGATCATCCCAGATCTTGAAGATCTTGGCAATTGGAAACATGTTTCTTTAATACAGAAAGTTTTATTACATAATTTTTGGATTTTATCCTTTCATCAGAAAATAGAGGTTTCAAGATTTCCATAGCTTCTTTTCAATCTCAATTTGGAGTTCAGATGGCTCTAGTATTAGATCTGGAAGTTCACAGTCATTCTTAGGGCCTAGATTTGATTTGGGCCCAAGGAATGGACGGCCTAGAT
This sequence comes from Warburgia ugandensis, assembly GCA_035236585.1. Lineage (NCBI taxonomy): Eukaryota > Viridiplantae > Streptophyta > Magnoliopsida > Canellales > Canellaceae > Warburgia > Warburgia ugandensis. The sequence continues at coordinate 40,074,100 of CP141137.1, forward strand.
TTTTTGGGTAGAAACGAGCCGGGCAAAATGCTCCTGCTCGTCGGGTGCGTCCACCACAGAGGTGCTACGGATGCTCCCTTCCAGGACGTCCACAGAAGCGGGAACGCTCATTGTTCATGTGCCCGTAACTGGGATGTGAGGCGAGCCCGTCCACTCGTCAGTTTTTCGGAAGCGCCGTCGTTTCGCTTGGAATGATGTCCCATGTGCAGTGCATGTGGAACGCTTCCTCGTGCGGTGCTTTCCGCGCTGTGCCACGCTGAGCGTCTTGGGTCCCCTTCGATCCGGAGATCGGACAGTCCATTCTGGAATGTCCAATCAATCCTCTATCAATTGAGGCCCTAATCCTTATCTGATCTTCGTGAAAATTCTACCCTAAGGGTTTTGGACCCTTCTGGATTGATTGGTATGGTTAGAATTTTCATCTGAGCACTCCATCATCCTGAATTAAAGGTTCTGTTGTTTACTTTATTTTTACCATTTTCTTACCAAAATGAAATTACAGAAAAATAAAAATTTCATAAACCATTAGTAAACATGTCCAAAAAGAATTTCCACCTACCTGATTGGAGAAAAACATTGGTTATATGTCTAATTTATAAGAAATACCCTTTTGATGAAGATATGGCCCAAGATCCACCTTTCTTGCGATTGTCGTTGTTTAAACCATTGGATTTAGAAATTTATTTGGGGGTTTTGTAGCTAAGGTATGGTGGGAAGTTTTGGAAGGTGTAATTGGTGATATTAGATCTGGAACAGACTGCCTAATTGATTTTAGGTCTCTTATTCGAATCTAAAAAGAAAAAGAAATTGAAAAGAGAGAGATCTCTTGGGATATTTTTATTTTTATTTTTTTGGCGGGGGGGGCGCAGGGATCTAGGTCTAATTTTTTAAGAAAAGTGAAAAAAAATTCATGGGAATTGAAGGAGTATTTTTGGGGTTGTATTTATAGGCATTGTGGTCTTCTTTCATGATGATATGCATTAATGATGGTTAATTTTTTATTATTAAATAAGCATTGGATTCTCCCATTCTCCACCTACTTCCCCAAGATCAGCTGGTATGGTTTGACCCATGATTTCATGTGGGCTGGCCATAGGATTCGTTTTTGGGTCCCTTGTGGGCCCCACATGGTGTAAAAAGACCATTTTGCCCTTTATATATAAAAAAATTAGGATTTATTCCCATAATCTCGGAATTGAGCATACTTAGTGCATTGGATTTGTATTTCTCAGTATATTCTAAATTTTGATGTCTCAGATTTTGATTTTTGGGTAAAATTACTATTTTACCCTTTTGTCTAAGAAATGAGGGAAATTAAGGATTTTTCATCCAAATTCAGAATTTGTCATGCTTACAGTCATTCTGAAGGGTTTGCTAAGTTTAATTTTAATTGTACATGTCTTATTCTTTGATTATACTTTTATAAGAAGTATATTCTAAATAACCCTAATATTTCAGCCCAAAATTTCTAAAACTCAAACTTTATTGATTTTCTCGATCAATTACAAAAATTGGGGTTATTACAATCTTCCCCCCTTACAATAATTTCGTCCTCGAAATTTGTAATACAATACTTAATCAAACAAACTAGGGTGTGTCTTCCTCATTTCTAATTCCGTTTCCCACGTGGCTTCCTCAACAGAGTGATGTTGCCATAGGACTTTGACTAACGGAATGCTTTTGGTCCTTAACTTCTATTCCTTGCGGTCCAGAATTCGTATTGCCTTCTCTTCGAAGGTTAGGTCAGGCTTTAACTCTTCTGGCACCCTTTGAAGTACATGAGTGTCATCTTGGAGGTATTTCCTTAAGCATAAACACATGAAAGACACTATGTATTTCTGAGAATGGGGGTGGTAAGGCTGATTTGTAGGCCACTGAACCAACTCTTTCTAAGATTTCAAATGGACCAATGAATCTAGGACTAAGTTTTCCTTTGCTTTCAGACCTCATTACTCCTTTGACAGGTGATACTTTTAGAAATACGTGCTCCCCCACATCAAATTCCAAGTTTCTACGTCTTTTATCTACGTAACTCTTCTGTCGATTGTATGCTGTTAACAACCTCTTCTGTATCAATCTAACCTTGTCTACACATTGTTCCACTAGTTCTGACTTTATCAGCTTTCTTTCTCCAACTTCACTCCAACAAGTTGGTGATCGACATGGCCATCCATACAATGCTTCATATGGTGCCATACCAATACTTGCTTGAAAAATGTTGTTATATGCAAATTCTACTAAAGGAATATGTTCATCCCAACTCCCTTTCCAATCTAATGCACATGCTCTCAACATATCTTCTAAGGTTTGAATAGTCCTTTGTGATTGACCATCTGTTTGAGGGTGAAATGCTGTACTAAATTTAAGTGAGGTTCCCAAGGCTTTCTGTACACTCTTCCAACATCTTGAAGTAAATCTTCCATCCCTATCAGAGATAATGGACAGTGAAATCCCATGAAGTCTTACTATTTCTTTGATGTATAACTTAGTCAGACTGTCAACTGATTGGTTTTGTCTAATTGGAAGGAAATGTGCTGACTTTGTTAGCCTATCCACAACCACCCAAATCATGTCATGGCCTGCTCGGGTCCTTAGCAATCCCACTACAAAATCCATAGTGATATTGTCCCATTTCCATTCTGGAGGTTCCAATGTTTGTAACATTCCAGCTGGTCTTTGGTGTTCAGCCTTTACTTGTTGATAATTTAGACATTTAGCCACAAATTCTCATGTCTTCCCACCAAAAGTTTCTTTTTAAATCTTGATACATCTTTGTACCTCCAAGGTGTATAGAAAACTTTGACTGATGGGCTTCTTGTATCAGTTCCTTTCTCAAACGTGTATTTGAAGGAACCACCAATCTCTCCTGAAAACATATGCCCCCATATGTACCCTTAACAAATCCTTTCTTTTCACACAATTCCTGAGTTGCTATATCTTCTTCTTGGGCTTTAAGGACTCTTTCTACAAAAGCTAATTTAATTGTTATGTTTGTGAGTAGAGCTCTTAGTTGTCTACTTAATGCATTAGCTACTACATTTGCTTTTCCAGGATGGTATTAGATGGCAAAATCGTAGTCTTTGATATACTCTATCCATCTTCTTTGTCTCATGTTCAAATCAGCTTGAGTGAAGATGTATTTAAGACTTTTATGATATGTGAATACATTGAACTTTTCTCCATGCAAATAATGTCTCCAAATTTTCAATGCAAAAACTACGGCTGCCAATTCTAGGTCATGTACTGGGTATTTTATTTCCTGTTTCTTCAATTGTCTAGATGCATAAGCAATGACCTTCCCATTTTGCATCAACACACCTCCTAACCCTTTGCCTGAAGCATCACAATATATTTCAGATCCCCCACTCCCAGCTAGTAAAGTCAATACTGGTGTTGTGGTTAACCTCTTCTTTAGCTCTTGAAAACTATTTTCACATTCTTCAGTCCAAGTGAATTGTACCCCCTTTCTTGTCAAGGAAGTCAAAGGAAGAGCTATACGAGAGAACCCTTGAATGAATCTACGGTAGTATCCTACTAGTCCAAGAAAACTACATATTTCTATTACTATTTTAGGTTTCTCCCAATTCATTACTGCTTCAATCTTGGTGGGGTCCACTTCTACTCCATTCTTGGAAATTACATGACCCAAGAAATTGACCTTCTCTAACTAGAATTCACACTTACTAAATTGACCAAACAGTTTATGTGTTCTGAGGGTATTTAGTACAATTCGTAAGTGTTCTTGATGTTCTTTGATACTGGTAGAGTAAATCAGTATATCATCAATAAATACAATCACAAATTTATCCAAAAATTCCTTGAAGATTCTATTCATCAAATCCATAAACACTGCAGGTGCATTGGTCAGCCCAAAAGACATGACTAGAAACTCATAATGCCCATATCGAGTTCTGAATGCTGGCTTGGGTATGTCTTCATCCTTAATACGCAATTGATGATATCCAGATCTAAGGTCAATTTTGAAAAAGACCTTACCAAATTGGAGTTGATCAAAGAGATCATCAATGCGAGGTAAGGGATACCTATTTTTCACTGTGACACTATTCAACATTCTATAATCCATGCATAATCTCATTGATCCATCCTTCTTCTGCACAAATATTACTGGTGCTCCCCACGGTGAACTACTTGGTCTAACAAACCCCTTGTCTAACAATTCTTGCAATTGACCCTTCAACTCTTCCAACTCTACTGGGGTCATCCTATAAGGTGCTTTAGAAATTGGAGTTGTACTAGGAATTACTTCAATGGTAAACTCAATTTCTCTATGTGAGGGTAACCCTGGTAGTTCTTTAGGAAAAACATCTTGGAATTCCCTGACCACTTCAATTTCTGTTATCCTGGGCTGTTCAACATCTAAGGCAACCACTGTTGCTAGAAATGCCTGACACCCCTTGGACATAAGTTTGACTGCCTTCATAGCTGAGATGATAGATTTGTCTAAGTCATTGTGTTTCCCATACAGTATTAATACTTTCTCCCCTGGTATACTAAATGTGATTTTCTTCTTGTGATAGTCCATAACTACCCAATATTTTGCTAACCAGTCCATACCCAGTATGATGTCAAAATCCTCCATGTTCAATAAAATGAGGTCTATGTCCATTCTTTTGCCCAATACTTCTAGAGGTACATTATGCAAGTATTCTTGTAGTTTGACTGTTTTTCCAATTGGAGTTGTTACATCTAGATCAAATCCTAAGTTTTTCACTGATAGTTGTATACTAGATGCAAATTCACAAGATATAAAGGAATGCATAGATCCATAATCAAACAGTACTTTGGCATAGTTGTCTGCTACAAGTAGTGTACCTTCAATCACAGCATTGGACAGTCCAGCTTGGCCGTCAATGATGGCAAAGACCCTTCCTTGGTGTCCAGGAGCAATTTCAAGTTTTGCCACCTTGACCGCCAATGGTTTGGTACAATAGGTGGCGACATGTCCATACTACCCACAATTGTGGTACTTGATTGGAAATCGTTGTGTTTGTTGTTGTATAGGTCGCATGCAGATATTACCTTAGTGAAATTTTCTACATCTTGGACATGGCTGTCTATTTGGCCTTGGTGCATTGTTCCTCTGATTTCTTTGAGGCTTAAAATTGTTCCAAGGTCTTTTATTCTTTTGGAAAGGCCTTGGGTTATTGTTTCCTCCTCTATTGAACTTGGTAATTTGACCCTTTTTGTATTCTTCTTCAAACTTGGAGGCCATTTCCACACAGTCTGCCAAGGTAGTGGGTTTAGTACCCAGCACCTTTATTTTCAGCCCTGGGTGTAGCCCTTCAATGAATCGATTTACAGTGTGTGTTTCAGTGTTACACACGTGAGTCACAAATCTTCTTAACTGTGTGAACTTGTTACCATAGTCCACCACTGACATATTCCGTTGTCTTAGGTCCAAAAACTCTATCAACTTCCTTTCTTGTACATGAGAAGGAAAATATTTATGGTTAAATATTTTCTTAAATTTCTCCAATGTAATATTTCAGAATTTGAGAAGGTGTTGTTAGTTGATCTCCACCAAAATGTAGCTTCTTGTTTGAATAAGTAGGTGGCAAATTTCACCTTCAACTCTGGAGGAGTACGTAGTGCACTGAAAGTCTTTTCTACCTCATATATCCATTCCTCAACCTTCTCAACTTCAACCTTGCCATTATATATTGTAGTCATCTTTTGAAATCTCTCCATCATTTTGTCAACTTTTTCTGGTGCTAATGGGGATTTTCCAACTTCTTCACTTGATACAGGGAAGATTGCCCTTGTACTAATGTGGGAGTAGCTGGTGTTGGTGTTGGTGTTGGTGTAGTATGTCTCACTCCAGGCTGAGCCTGAGCTTGCGTACTTAGTACTTCTACAGGAGGTGATGAACCTTGAGTTTGTTGTAGGTGAGGAAGGAGGTTCCTTAACATCCTTGTCATCATTTCTTCCATATTGCTCATGGTTACTCTCTCCATATTGTCTTCTGGAGTATTTTGAGCTGCCTACCTTGTAATTCTCTTTGGTGGCATCTGCTCACAAACCAAAATTTCTATCAATCCTCTATACTACTACTTCTATCTTAATCTAGACTTGGATTATAATCTCTCTTTTGGACATATTTGTATTGTACTGTGACTGGATGAATGGCTCTAATACCAATTGTGACGACCTAGGTTTTTGTAACACATTTTGTAATGTATTTTGAAAGGCAGAGCCCTTAATTGTGTAATTCTTTTTTTTTTGCAAAACAAAGTAGCGTAAATTCTTTTCTTTTGAACTTGTTTTGTAAAACCCAAGTCATCACTTCATACATAACATAAGTAGAATTTTCGTACATGATAAAATTTTGTTGAAGGAATAGACTTTCATTAAATTCCAGAATCCATCCAGTGGTTCATAGTACAACCAAATATATTACAATACTTATCCAAATTACATAATCCAAAACTCAAGCTCACCATACAATAAAACTCTCAACAAAGAAAAATACATGTCTTCAAGAGTATACCTTGAAGATTATTCTCTTCAAGTCTTCTATCGTGTTCAGCTCTAACTCTCCTTCCTTGTATCTGAGATATTGCAACATTTACAATATCTCAGTAAGCAATGCTTGGTAGGGGATTCAAGAAGCATAATAATTGACAATGTAATTCCAATACTTCAAATCCCATTATCCCTAAACATATTCATGTCTCTATTCTTTACTTTGTAAGTTATGTACATCCATATACGTACATACTATAAATGGGATCTAGGTCTAATTTTTCAGGGAGAGTGAAAGCAATTTCATGGGAATTTTAGGAGTATTTATGGAGAATTTTTGGGTTGTATTTATAGGCATTTTGGTCTTCTTTCATGATGATATGCATTAATGATTGTTAATTTTTTATTATTAAATAAGCATTGGATTCTCCCATTCTCCACCTACTTTCCCAAGACCAGCTGGTATGGTTTGACCCATGATTTCATGTGGGCTGGCCATAGGATTCATTTTTGGGTCCCTTGTGGGCCCCATGTGGTGTAAAAAGACCATTTTGCCCTTTATATATAAAAAAATTAGAATTTATTCCCATGATCTCAGAATTGAGCGTACTTAGTGGCGTTGGATTCGTATTTCTCAATACATTCTAAATTTTGATGTCTCAGATTCTTTTTTTTGGGTAAAATTACTGTTTTACCCTTTTGTCCAAGAAATGAGGGAAATTAAGGATTTTTCATCGGAATTCAGAATTTGTCATGCTTACAGTCATTCTGAAGGGTTTGCTAAGTTTAATTTAAATTGTACATGTCTTATTATTTGATTATACTTTTATAAGAAGTATATTCTAAATAACCCTAATATTTCGGCCCAAAATTTCTGAAACTCAAACTTTATTGATTTTCTCAATCAATTACAAAAATTGGGGTCATTACAATTAAACACTCTTGAAACTCTCCCAAGCAACCATACCATTAGGAAAATGAGTCCTCTCTACAATCTGCCACCACAATCCAACCTCTCTGTTAGAATATATGTCGCAATTTATACCTGCTTATTTGCAAACATCTCCATGGCCTTGAAAGCCTTCTCCACCTTAACCTTAAGTTCACCCTCACCTAAGAATGAGGGGACCATCCTCTAAAACCAATCTAGTAACTTATCAATTCTATTGGTATTCTTTCCCGAACTACCTTCCATTTTACTCGGTACAATCTCTGTTTGAGTTTGAGCCTACTCACCAAATGCTACCATAGGTCGTGTTTATGCCTGCTCATTAGATGCTAATATAGACCGTGTGTGAATGCTCACTAGAAATTATTGCATGCTGTGCATGAGCATGATGCTATTGAATATCTGGCAGAAGACCTTGAATGACTTGAACGACAGTCTCTATCACCTAATTCCCTTGCCCTAAAGACTCGTCTTGCCCTAAAGACTCGTTAAGTGCAACACTCGGAGTGGTGGGAGTAGACTTAGTCCTTCTCCTAGGAGCCATCTGTTCCAAAATCAACCAAATTTGTGTGAGTTTTCCTTCTAAACTTTATGGACTTGCTAGATTAACTGTAAATGAAGTAAACTGCGCTTTGATACCAACTGTGATTACCATGCTCTTTTATTACATTTATGGACTTGCCAGGATTCCTTATTATGAAAAATTCCTTTTTAAAAACAAATAATATCATAGTTCCTTTAAGAAAACACTTTTCGAAAAACCCTGGGTGTCATAACTTTCACAAAAAATTGGATTTAACAGTGAATTAGACATTCCATTTCTATCAAAAATTTGGCAGGGTTTCCTTTGTTTTTCTGACATTCGCATTTAACACATGCGATATGAAAACACTAAATAATTCCACAATTATCATCAATACACTTGGAGACTCTATCTCCACCCCATATACTTAGACTTTCAAAAATTTTAAAAGAAGCAATAATTTTTAACAAACAAATATTAAGATATCACCATTCATCTTAAATCTCCTCCAATCACAGTCCAAAGTCCATTATACTTATTCCATACAGTATATAAGTCCAAGTCATATGGAAAGTCCAAAGTTTAACAGTTATATAGCCTGAACACAACCCATAGTTCAAAATGTGTTTAGAAATATATGTCAGTAAAGCTAGCTCATACTACCGTAGTCCTTGTCAAATTCTCTCCTCTATACCCTCACCTGCTTCTTTAAAATTGAAAGCGGCTCCCAATTACTTGGATTTGAGATATTGCAAACACTACAATATCTCAGCAAGCTATGCTTATGTAGGATTCTAACATTACATTTAATATTTAACAATCTCAAATAAACATAATACTTCATATGAGAATATAACAATAAAGTCTAATAATTTAAGTAATTATTTTCATGTATGCAAAATGACTTAGTCAAATTATGTAAAGGTGCAAATTATTTAACTATAATTCAAGTACAAGATTTTGATAACAACACAGAATGAAATTCACATTCTTTGCAAAATCATTCTTGAAAGTAATGATGTGCTCAAGAAATCATAAATGCATACAATACTTACAAAAGTATAAAAGTCCATCAATAGAAAAATTATTCAATCCCATAACTTTTTAAGAGCATTTTAACAATTGCACCTTGGTTCTAAGTACTCACACCAACATCTAGGAATCGTCATTCCATATCAATAGAGGGAATCATAACTCTATCACGCTCATAGCACCAGGTCACATCCACAAAAAATAAGGAAACTCATGGACCTCTGCATCTACAACCCGAATCTAGTTCGTTTGCTGCTCAACTACCGACACCATAACTAGGAGACTACGATCCACACCATATTGGGATGTGAATCAATGCCAAGTGGGTCCTTCTCATGATACTTGCACCAGAAAAATCCAATCCTAGTTGCAATAGGTATTTAAACTTCAGAGAGCAAGTAGCTGACCTTGCTACCCTCCTAACACAATGCCCATATGGCGACAATGTCGATCTAAAACAAATCATCAAAAAATAATGCGATAAATCTAGTACCGCTGTACCCTATGCGACTCATTAGTCGCATACTAATCATCTTTGAAATCAAACCATGGAATACTTAAATTCATACTTATGAAAAATTAATACTTATAATTTACTAAATTCATAATTAGAACATACACAGTGGATTAAACCAAAACTATAGGCAATTTAAAGTTAAATACTTTGATTAAGTTGTGACGATCTCAACCATAATTATAATAATTCTGAATGTGATAGTTCTCATAAATAAAATTAGGAATTCATTCAAAATACCTACCAAGAACTGTAGCCCAATTACTCACAAAATCCATGGAATCAGTCAATCTCAACCTCTATCACACAAATCTGGGAAAACAATGCATTCAACTTCATTAATTAACTCTCATCGATTCATCACATTATAAATTTAATAGTTCAATGGCCCTCGATGCACTATTTTATATGTAGATCATTTTAAATTATATATCTATAGTTTCTATGTACCTGGAATCCATGTTTTGGTCCTCGATTAGTGACAAACCCTTTGATATGATTATCCAATGATTAGATCGTATATTAGATGTTTGGATCTAGTGAATCTATATCCTGATTTGAAATCTTTTCTTAATTTCTAAATAATTTAAAGGTTAATAAGTATAATAGAAATGTCTGATCATGGATTCAATGTGCCGTGCCTAAATTCCAACACTAATTGATCAAATGATCGAGATTGCCCTATTATTTCAGGCTTAGATTAATGATCTCTGTCAGATTCAAGCTATTCTCAGCCTATATTCATGCATTCCTAAACACATATTATGAAATTGAAGGTCAAATCTTACAGATCATTGCCAATGGTAGATCAAGATTGGATATGACTTTGAATGGTTAGATCATATTAGATCTAAGATCTAAATTTTTCAATGTGTAGATTGGACCAAAATACACCTATGGATGTTTTTCATCCAAAAACTCCATGTCCCTTGCTTTGGTAGACCGTCGCTAAAGAAGTTGACTGGTACGGTCACCACCTATGACTCATTTATTAATAGATTTCATAATAAAAAGAATGGGAAATGTAGATCAAGATCTCACCTACACTCCTCCAAAGTTTGATGAAGATCTAACATTGTTTGATGCCTAGAAACATAAAAAATGGAATGCCTATCGTTGGAGTTTTGAAAATCACTGGTGTCCACTTTTTAGCACTGATTCTCACTCGTTTCTTGTATGTTTTTTACTGTTTTTTACTGTTTTTGAGGGCTTTGATTTGTGTGCCTATGTTGCAAAGAATGATTAGCTAAAATCTCTGATATGAGTTATAGCCATTTTTGGAGTTGGCCTACAAATTTCGCCACCCACAAGGTTCATTTTTCCTCCTCGCTATCGTGTAGCATTTTCTAGCGCCTGGTAGCTTCCTTCTCTCTTCCTCCCCTTTCCTCTCTCTCTCTCTCTCTCTCTCTCTCTCTCTCTCTCTCTCTCCTTCCTTCCTTCTTTCTTCTTCCCTTTTTTATCTCTTCATCGAGTAATAGTCAAGGAAACCAAACTATTTCCTCTTATGAGAGGGGGGTGTCGATATCAATTTTGCTCCCTCCTCAAGTATGTAATTTTTTCTAAGGCTATTACAGAAATATCCACTACATTCTTGCATAAAGCATTGAAGAAGTAGCATAATTTTGTAATAGATCCTTTAACTTTGTTTGGCAGTACTGAATGTATTGTTATAGGCCTGAGTAGTTACATCAATGTATGGCAATTTTTGGACTTTATCCCTAACACTTTTAGCTCTTTCATGGAGACAATGTTTCTAAAGTTGAAGAGTAGCCATCTGAGACTTTGAACTTGGACAGGGTTTTACACACTATTATTGTCTCCTCTCTGTCGACCATATAGGTTACATTACAAAAATATGTTTCTCGACTACCCCATCCTATGGATGTAACCTTCTCTTCAAGCCCATCTTCATAAGATCCATTCAAGCTATAAGTCCATCCTTTATTTTTTCTAGCATATTAAGCAAATTACCAGTCAAGCTTAGCACACATTCTTGTAAATGTGCATGGCACCAAGCACATGGTGCACATGCAGCAATTTTCAATACGCAAGCTGAAAAAATATTGACTTTGCCTTCAAACAACTTTTGGAGTTACTTTCACTTGCATGTTTACTCACTTTCTTCTTCCCCCACAAGACATTAAGTTTTTCAACTATTCCATTACTTGTCATCTTATCAACATCTTTGGAGGTTTCCTTGTCTTTGAACGACCTCTTAATTTTCCCTTCTTAAAACAATGTGAATGGTCTCTATGCAACCATCTTCTATGGCCAAGAAATGCCATTTTCTTACCATATTTAAGTCACATGACACATATTTGGTCACTATAGATAGGACAAGCATTGCATCCCTTCATGGTCATCTAGACAAATTATTATATTCAGGGAAGTTACTTATTGTCCACAATAGTATAGCCTTTAAGAAGAATAACTCTATCTTGTATGCATCTTAAGCTACAATACTTACATCCTATAACATCTCATGATCATTGATCAAGGGAGCCAAGTACATGTCAATGTATGCCCTTGCTACTTCAAACTTGATGTCAACATAGTTAACATCATGAACTTCCTCTTCATGAATTTAAGTAGTGGAGGTTATAACAAACCAATATAATTGGCCAACAGCTATACTTACTGTTCATAGAACCATGAGGGTCACTCCTATCTCCAAATAATGTAAATCATAGGTTTCTAGGTTCTTGTCCAAAATTAAGCCACAAGAAGTCTATGAACTCCATGCTATGCTATTTACTGAATAGCATGAAAAGCTATAAGCTACTCTCTCCCCAGCATGCCATACTAATTTCTTCATTATTTTTTAACATTCTTTTGAACCTTGGAAAAGTGAAAAAATAATATAGGACCCTTGTAAGAATGTTTATCACCATCTCAATTAAATTATTCTTTAACTCTCATCTTGATTGTCTACAAGTTGGGCATATAATTTCATCCTTGTGCTCCTTCTTGTACAAGATGTAATTATTGGGCCAAGCACATATCTTCTCATACTTCAACCCTTATGTAGCCAGGGTTTTCTTTGCCTCCCATGTAGACTTCCCTTATTTATTATCCTTTGGCAGCATCTCACCCACTACTTTCAAGACTTCTCTAAAACCTTGACCTAAAAAATCAAATCTCAATTTTACGTTGTAAAATTCTACCACCACAAACAACTTGGAATAATCTTTATATCCAAGGTACAAGGGCTCATCAGTTTCTTCTATTATAGTATGAAATAATTTAGGGTCATCTTGGAAGTCATCATATGAATCTTGAAATAGTAGTGCAAATGTACTATCTATGACACTATAGGTACTATCTATGACACTACCTATAGTGTCATCAAATATTCTTGCCCTTGTTGAGGGCTCATATGAAAGTTCTTTTCCATGCCAAATCCATGGTTTGTAGCTTTCATTTATTTTATTGAAGCACAAGTGTTCTCTTAACACCCCTACAATTACTTCTTTTCTTTCTTTTTTTTCAAGTTTTCACATTTTGAGCATGGACAATGCATGTGATTATGATCACCACCTACTCTAAATGTGAACTATATAAACTTTTTTATTTCCTCCTTATATTCTTTTGATGTTCTTGCCGTGATCATCCTAGCATATTTGTCTTTTTTTTGTAAATTTAAGTTAATCTATGTGTGAAGACTTATTAGACATGAAAAGATTATAGTGAACTTGGTTAGACCTTTTACCAAACAATAAGTATATAAGAATTATAAGTGTTTGAAAAAAGTAAATTACATGAATGTGCACATGTCAAAATTTCCAATTACAATGAAGAACGATGCAAAACATGAAAGATTCATTCAAAGGAAAATGTAACTTTAATAAGGAAAGTTCTTAACCATAACCATGCATGCAAAATATATAAAACATGCATATGAGACAAACAAGGAGATACTAACCAACACTCAAATCGATATTGAGTGAAATATACATACATACATACATACATACATACATACATACATACATACATACATACATACATACATACATAATTCCAATTCATAATTTGGATTTGATTGATGATACCTATAATGAAAATGAACCCATATGAGCTTCAACTTGTGTATAAATGAAGACAGTTAGAAATAGAAAATCAAAAGTCAATATAATTTTTTTTTTGGAAACTTACCTAAAAAATCCATTCCCACAAAAAACAAATAGTATTTCCTACCAGACTAAAAAAATCATTTCTTCAGTAACTAACTTCTTAATTATGAATTTTAAAGTCGTTTGTTTAAAACTGACTTGGAAAATATTATGAAGTTGGTTGACTAAAAATGACTTCCTTATGCCTACTTTAAAAGCTTTCTATGTATTAGTGTAAGACTAAGACTCTAGCTTATAACCTCATCTGTATTCTCATGGAAAACTATATTTATAAAAGACAAATTGAGACTCCATTAATAGAATTAAACCATATGCCCTCTTAGAAGTTAACTAGTAATGGTTAGGTACATGCCTTCTCCTCTCATATTGAACAACAAAAGGAACATAAGATCTATACCCTATGCCACTACACATCTCCTAAAAATATCACATGAAATGGATATTGTTTTAGACTTGAGGCTATAATAAAGCTACCTATGCCTAGATGATAAAAGACAAAATATGTTGATGTTACACCTAATATAATATTCACAAAGTTTGAGTTAGGGAATGAATTGGAAATCCAAATATTCATAAAATTTGGCAAATGTTCATTAAAAATTGGTAAAAATAATTTTTGAGATATGAGTTGAAGCTTTTCATTTGAATTTTAAACTAGATTTATAGATATTGTTTGAGAACTTGGCAAATTATTTGCAAAATTTGAGTTTTATCAAGTTAATGCATGTTAATTTCTTGAAATTTTAAAATTATAGAAACTTATGATACATTTACGAAAAAGTTGGGTATTAAAAAGTTAGGACTTTTCTTAAGATTTTCAATTATTTATAGAATTTTGTGACTATGTTTAAAACTAAATAGAGAGCCTTTAAAAGACATATTCTCCTACTAAGTTGTGGTAATACTTTGAAGGACATTTTCAAAGACTGATTATGGACTAGTTCACATCATAAAATTGAGTTGGCAACTAAATCATGTTGTAAAACTGATCCAATCAAGTTTTAATTTAAAGTCAGAACTAAGATATACAAAGAATAATAAAGCCACAAATTAACTTTTGACTATCTTCAAGCCACCTTTTCTTTGTTTTGTCTGTATGTATTTAGTATTCAAAGGAATATAATTAATGACTTAATTTATTAGAACTAGAGGAATGTACTTACATCTCTTCTAATATAATATAATTTTAGCCCCTTTTTCTCAAGGAAGTCAATGCTCATGTTTTCTTTATATGATTGTTTATTTCTATTATGCACAATGCAAAATTTAGTGTGGACACCTTAATAACATAATTTTGTTGTCCATTAACAAGATTCATGTTCAACCTCTATATAGAATTCTAAAATCTAAATTTACAAATAAAATCAAAAATGAAATATGGATTTCTTCTAATATTTATAATGTACCTCTAGACAAGAATGTCACTAATCAAAGAATCGCACTCAATCTGACTACAACTTCGAATGAGGGTCTTTTAACTTATCTAAGAGTCATATAGTTATGTAAATGAAAATGAAAATAATAAGATTTACCAATAAAACTAAAATTGAAATGTACCTAGTATCTTGGATTGTAAATTCATTGGAAACTATTCATATAGCACTATCTTTTTCTTCAAGGAGCTTCTTAATGTCATTCATGAAGCTGAATGTTATCTCTTCAAGCATGAAGAGCCTATAAATTTTACCAAATGATTACATATATTAAAAATATGAACAAAACTGAGAAAAAGAAAAGAGAAAGAAGAAAATTAATATGAAAGAATATTATATATATCAAGTGTTTAATCTTATAGGAGAAGATGAGATTGAAGTGGACTTTAAATCAAACATAGAAGCTGATCAAGAGAGAGAGAGAGAGAGAGAGAGAGAGAGAGAGAGAGAGAGAGAGAGGTAAAAGAATTAATAAGAACATAGGAAACAAGTGTTTCCCTTTTCTTGAAGAATTAATAATAACTAATTTTATAATTATATTCTACTTAAAACAGTATATGTCTTTGCCCAAGACATTCACTTTGCCATCCAAAGTCCTGTTTGGAGTTTTAACAGCAATGGTGTGTTTGACAAATGTTCTTAAGTGATGTTTTGAGATTAGCTATAAGCTGGGGAGAGTATTTGAAATTTGCTTAAGAGGGGTATTTGAAATTTTCCCTGTATACAAACTTTGGGTGACTTGAAATGCGAGTTGGGTTTAGTTTTTTGGTGTTCCAAAACCATTCCTCTATTTGTCCATGTCACAAGCCATCATGCAGCAAAACTCTTCCATAGTATGATACTGACCTTTATTCTTTTGTGGTGTGAAATCGGTCACTGCAAAGTACAAGATCAATCGGATAGAGTGGTGTAGATCGTAGATCACTAAAATTCTAACCACTTATATGTTATAGGCTTATAGCCTCCTGGCTCCAAATTAAACCAGTATGGTCAGCCAATCACCTCGCAAAATTCCAAACTATCATAAATAGGTAGCCCATAGGCAATCAATAGCTTTTCTTTTATGATGATTTCTACTACATGAGCATAGATTTCATTCATGAGAATAAGATTAAGGGGGGTTTATTTAATGGCATATGTTTGGTGTTTTTCAAATATCATGGCATATCTCAGATGTGCTACTTATTTAACAATGATATCTTTGGCATATGTGAGATATCAAGTTTATTTAACTGTGATATTTTGGTATATATGAGATATCAAGTTTATTTAATAGCAATATCTCCAGCATATGTGGGATATTAGGTTTATTTAACTACGTTATGTTGGGCATATGTTACATATTAGGTTTATTTAACATTATTTCCAATTGATATGTTTGGCGTTTTGGAGATATGTCAAACCCATTTTGCACTGTAAAATCTAATAAGTTTTAGTGAGAGAAAATTCTAATCCAAACAATTGTTTTTTAGTGAGAGAAAACAAAATCCATCTGGTTACCCTGATTTCATGTTTTTTTCTATTGTATGCTAAGAGGGGGGCTGGAATTTTTTCAGTTGGGGTACATGGCTTCTGCAGCGTCGGCAGCCTTCATCACCACTGTAAGACCACTTGGTTACCCCGACTTCATGATTTTTTCTGTTGTACACCAAGAAAGAGGGGGGTTTGGCATTTTTTCAATTGGGGTTCATGGCTTTGGTAATGTCGCCAACCTTCAGCACCACCATAGTACCACTGTAGTACCCCGATTTCATGATTTTTTCTATTGTATGCCGAGAGAAAAGAGGGGGGGGTGTTGGCATTTTTTTGGTTGGGGTTCATAGCTTCAGCAACATCACTGCCCTTCATCACCACCATAGTACCCCTGTGAAATTTTTTATATTGTACATCAAGAGAGGGGGGGTTGGCATTCTTTCAGGCGGGGTTCATGGCTTTGACATTTTTCATTTGGGATTCAATGTGAGATTCCATTTAGGGTTCATTGTTAGATGCTCTCTTTCTTTGTAAATTCCTGTTGTCATTGGAGTTGATTGTGAGTGAACTCTTTCTCTCTTCAAAAATTTGTTTTCTTCAATAGTGACTTTGAATTCATTGGACTATAGGTTTCATTGACTACCAAGCAAGTTTTTTGAGAATGTTTCCTTTTCCTCGCAATTTTTTTCCATGTAAAACAGCCTGCTTTGAGCTCCCATGTTACTCCCTACAAAGGTAATCTTACATGATGTGATTTCTTTGTTGATCACTTTCGATGTTGATGGACTTATGTGTGTGTCTGGGTTGATTGTTTTTGTGACTAGTTTTGTTGTTTAATTGCTGCTTATAGTTTGTGGATTTGACATTTTTGGTTTTCTTTCGTTGTTAGGTTGCTGAAATTTGAGGGTTTTAAGGTTTGTTGATAGTTTTATTTATATTATTTGACGTGTTGTTTTGCTACTTCTTTGATTGTTATAGTGTTGAAGTTATGGGGTTTTGGTTCTCTGATTGCTTTTGTGCTTTATTAATGAGGATGCCAATCTATTCATAACTTGTTGCAAGGTTGTCCAATTGCTCTGCACCTTCTATTTGAAGTTGGTATCTAGTTGCTTTCCCTTCCAATTTAGTAGTGACCCTACAGGTGCCATTTTGTTGTTGCAATATAAGCTTCTATTTCACCCTAAGTGTAGAAAAGGACAGCCAGGTACACAAAGCTCCCGCATATGTGGTGTCCTAGGAAAGGGTAGATTACAAAGGGTCTGTGGTTATATAGTCTCTACCACTACTACATATATGTACTATATATATATATATTAAAAATATGATTTTAGAATAAATACACCTAAAAGTATTGTAATGTACTATTCTTTTCATCTATATATATATAGGAATATATAAGAAAGGTGATGCTCCTAAGTCCTGTATATTTTTGTCCATATCTTCCAATTTCCTCTCTCTCTCTCTGTCTCTCTCTCTCTCTCTCTCTCTCTCTCTCTCTCTCTCTCTCTCTGTCTCTCTCTCTCTCACCCAAATACATAGATTGCATTATCAATGACTATATTTATAAAGGATTAGATATTCCTTTCCCTTCCATTCCTCCTAGTTTAATATTTGTGATATAAGATCATAAGGAAGGAAGAGAATACATTAAAGCACATTCCTCCATGTGTGAGCGACATTACTGTTTGAATTTCTATTAACTTTGTACTTTTACCCCTGCTTCTATTTTGAGTTAACTTTGTATAAGCTATAGTTCATCCTTGATGCTAAAAACATAACCCCATACACTGACACTTCCAAACTGACCAACTATACAAAATTACTACAAGTACAATCATCGCAAGCTATTTTTCTTTCAAGTATACTATTTTGATGCATCCTCCTATTGGTATGATCTATTTGAGACCTTTTTTAGATGCCACACAAAAGAAAGGATAAAGTCCCTGTGACACTTAGTCTTATTGATGGCGAAGATCTGGACAATGTGTCTGAAGACATAGTTGATGGAAACAAGGGACCTTACAATAAATGGACTAAGAAATAAGAGGATTTTATCCTTGAAACACTTTATGATGAAATAATAGAGGGTAGAATGATCGCGACTGGGAGTATGCCAAAGGGTGAAATGATAAAGGAATTGTTGTTTCGCTTCAAAATATGCTTTGGAGTTGATTTGATGATGAAGCAGTTGAATATAAAGATAAGACTTTTCCAAAGCAAGCACTTTACACTTGTAAAGTTGATGAATTGAGATTTAGGATTAGGGTAGGATGTAGAGAGAAATTGCTTCCTTGCAACTCCAGAGATCATGATTACCCACCCACAGGTAATGCATTACTCTAATTCTACAATAATATACATCACATTTACAATGTCTTTTACAAATGTTTGTGTATGTATAGTAGAATTCAAAGGCTCATTGCTTATTTGGGAGGAACGTATAGAACTATAAGCACCTGGAGATAGTGTTTGGGGACAATAGTGCTACGTGAGAATTTTCCTCAGGGATTAATAATTCTGCAGAAGATGATGCACACTGTGAATCAAACCATGGCCGGCAATCAATATACACAACTGGTTGAGGAAGTATACAAACTAGATATGGCAAATGTGGATATTGATGCATTTGACTCACAGGGGGAGAAGTACAAGGGGACAATGATGGATTGCACCCACAAGATCCATCTAAACACCTTCCACAACCCCCTCTCCGCCAAGCTACCTCCACAACATCATCCTCAATTCCCTCCTCTGGGACTTTTAACCCATGGTGAGTGAGGCAAAAAGAGAAGCAAGCTAGTTAAGCAGTGTCCTTAATATGTAAGGATCCCCCTCCATTCATTGATCTTTCCATTATATCAAGGATAGAAAGACTCGCAAGTGTAGATAACACCTCATGGATGACTGCATTGGATACTTTGGAGGGTCTGACTAAGATAGAGAGTGTTAAGGCATATATTATTTTGCAAAAAGTGAATAGAGGCTTTAGGGAGGGTTTTGCTCATTGGTCGTAGGAGAGACAAGCTGGTCAAGTAGGTCAGGGCAGCCTTCTTATATAGATTCATGGGTGAATCAAGTGACTTGGGTTTCAGGTTTGCATCTTCACATTTTATTCAACCAAGCATGACATTGGGCTTTAATGAAGGCCTGTGTTTTAGCCCCATGATGAAGACGTTTATAGAGAAAACATCAACTTTAGTTGTCAACATGCATACTCTAGATAGGATCTAGTGTTAGAAGCATGCTTTGGTGGTTTCTTTGTTGTTGTACTAAATGCGGAGGAGTTTCCAAAAGGCCATGCTCAATTTGTAGGTGCTCTTGTACAACTTGTTAACATATTCTCTATGTTAGTGGTTATTATGAATGGCTTGCTTTTATTATATATAATTACTACTCACATAGAACATTAGAAAAGAAATGGAAACTCATCCATCCATCCATCCATCCATCCATCCATCCATCCATCCATCCATCTACTTGTCTCTCATGTATCCTTGCAGCTACGTGAGCTAGTAGCTGCCCTTCAAGACATGTTCCCTGATAGTGTACTTCAGGTTATGCTTCAAGTTGCAGTCTTGGTAAGACAGAACAATGCAAGAAGAGCGAAGGAGGTCCTTGGGCAATTTGCTGACAAATTCCTTGAGAAGTCTCAGGTAGCAGCTACAGGCCATGCTAAGGTAGCAACTGACTCTTTGGCAGCGATATATGACATACAACACATGCCGACCACAATTGCCACTCTTATTTCTCTGAGAGGGGGGTCAGGCAACATCAATGGTGTAGTTGATGTGCTCAATTCAACTATTCAATGGTGGATATTCTAGGATGCTAGGCATCCTACTATCAACAGAACTGCATGCTACTAGAATGTCTCATCAATTTAAAACCTATATCCCTAATATACATAAGATTTAATTGAAGCGATTAAATTTGGATTTATTTTCATATTATGTTGGATTCTACCAGATTGCTAAGTTGAGTATGATCCATGTGTCTTGCTTTTTGGAAGTTGTCTTGGACAAAATTTGGTAGTCAAGAGACACAAAGCTTAGTGTAGCCATTGTTCTCATGAGAGTTGCTATGTGCACCATTAATGATGTGAGCATTAATACTAAAGGCTTCCTTGAGCTCTTGTAGTAGTTTGGAGTACCTGTCTCCAATAGTACGTAAGTAATCTATTTCTAAAAGTAGGATTTATGTACTTTAACTTCAGTTAGCTATACGGGATCTTGGTGCACTCTTTTATAAATTTCATTTACAGAGGCAAATGTTCTCTTTGTTTTCCTTTTTGCAAATGGGTTTCTATGTCATTGTTAAGAAGGTCCATGAATTTGAAATGCTAGCCTTCATTTGTCATCACCACAAGTGTAGAAACTTTCAGCATTTTAGATTGCCCAATTAGTAGTGCTTGGTCTTAGTTTGCTGTTTTGATGAAGTTCAGTTGTTACAGCCAAAATTATCTATCTTTTGTTGTTATAGTCCTCTCCAAATGGCTTCTTAACTCACTATAAGAAGGGGCAAGAAGTTGGAAATGCATGACATTTTTTACCAGTCTTCCCTATTCAATTGACAACTTTTTGTATTTTGAACTGAAGAATCAATTTTGATGTGTTTTCTCCAACAACACTAGCACTTATTGTTATGCTTCTGACAACCTTGCTAGAGTGGATATGCACATGTCTTGGCCAAAAAAAATTTCATTTTATATAACCAAATCAGTTAGCATGAAAAAGTTTAACTAATGATTTTGTAGAGACCAACAGTTTTATTTTATTGTAAATCATTTGTCTTTCTTCAACAATCTCACTGGACCCTAATACGGAAGACTTAGGAGTGACATTTAAAACTCAATGGGGGCTCTTCAATTTTTATTGATATTTTGATTATTCTTCTGGTTTTGTCCTTGTAGTATGTTCATTACCTTCAATAGAGGTATCAACTTGGATCTTTTAATCTCTTGGACCAGATATCCCCATCACAGGCTACAACACTGATAGTACTGGTGCCCTTCACAGATTACTAGTTGACAAATAAACGAGTTGATGTATATGATTACAATGTGACTTCTATGGTAAGTATTATCTAGAGCACATTCAATGGTTATGCTTTTAGTTGTTCGGAGCGCATTTATTTCCATTTCTTCTTCTTACCTGAAGGCTCTGAAGAGAAAGTAGCCTACTATAAGCTGAAAGTTCCACATTCAAACCTATATGTCATTGTGCAAGCATAGCCAATACTTGCATTTTGTGTATTCTTTTAGTACAATTATGATTGTTATGAATATAGGGAAAAGGAAGTCAAAGAAATATTGAACAGTGTTACATTTGAAGGTGAATATACTTGGTCCTCTTTTCATGTCAGGCAACCCATGGCTAGGTAACTAATTGAATATATATGATGGTTTTCTTGCACATGAACACTAGTTTTGTGCCCTTATCACTTCTTTCACACTTTTCTTTGGTATCTTTGCAAGATCAATCAAATTAATCCAGCAATTGTTCTAGCACTCTATGATAAATACCTCAAACTTTATAGTGCTTGTAAATTCAACAATTTGACACCATCTACAACAAACATTGGATCAAATATTTTCCATTTTGATGGATCCAGGAAGGATTGCTGAGCGCATCGTTACCACAATATGCAGGACCAAGCTCTTGCCATCAATGGTGGAAGTATCTTCCTCCAATGGAAAACCACATCTTGGGAGGCTAAAGTTATACTTCACTTTGAAACTATGTTGGAGCATGTATCATTGGAGTTGGTTTTCCATCTGTTTTATTTATGCAACTCAATTTCTAATTTGGTGCCTTATTGTTTAAGTTGCTTGAGACAAGTACATGTCTATTTATTGAAAATATTTGGAGTTACTTTATTTGTATGTAATGCCCATTTAATTCAATATTTCAGTCAACAGGCCATGCCTTGTGCCATTGCTCTAGAATAATCCTTGTTAGCCTTATCAATGATATGAAAAGTTGATTCATGCACACAATGAACAAGCCCCTTGCAAGGCAATTTGATTATTCTTTGATGCAAGTGAGCAACCAAAAATGGAAACTAAATGGTCAATTTCCTTATTTGGTGAGCCTTTCAATACATGCACATTCCTTAACAGCAATTTTAGGCCAATGTGCACAAACTAAGGCTTGTAACTGGCCATAGAAGTGGAGTTAGATGGACGATGTGTCTCAATGAGCCTCACAAATATTTTTATAGATATTATTGCAAAGAAAATTTTAGAAAATAACTAAAGTGTAAACAATTTAGCAATAGAGAAGACATGCAGGTCCAAATGGCAGGTGATCAAACCATTTATCTTAATGCTGAAATTGGTTAGGATCTTTTGTTTTTGTTTTATTGTCTTTGGAACTTCTGAATTATGTAGTTCCTTTTTAAATAGATAATATGTTCATGATGGTACAGTGGTGAAGACCTTTAACCATGAATTATCTTAGATGTGGCATTATCCTGAAAGATTAGCAGTCTGGATTACTAATCATATGGACAAGGAATTTACTTTTAACTACACACATATACCATATGGTGTTCAATAGCCAATACTCCCATCACCAAGGTAAGATAGAATGTAAGTGTAATGCCTGAGCAATTTACACTATTTTTAACAAAAATTGGACATTTTATGAGAAATAAACTGTGTTAAATGTTTTACTTTATTTAAAATATTAAATGAATGAATTTATAATAAAACTTGGTACCATTAGATTCTACTCAAAAAATGGAATCCAACACCTTAAAGAATGCCAAAAACGGAGTTCGTATGAAGAAGTTACAGCCGTTTAAAGATTAGGGGCATTTCTGTAATTTAAATTAAAAATGAAAAAGACAGAAAACGCAGGGGCTGTTTTGATAACGGCACACCATCTTCTTCTTCCTCTAGATTTCTCCAGAAACCCTAGTTTCCAGAGGTTTCTACCACCGCTAATGGCGGCACCGCCATAGCAAGGCTATAAAAAGCCCTATTCCCCTCTCTTCAAAACACGGCTTTTCTGGTCATTTGGGGCTGGGGTTTCCAGCAAAAATCGGAAACCCAGTTTCCTTGCGATTTTCGGCAATGGCCAGGACCGTCAGGCCAGCCATTCCCCTTCTTTCTCTTCCCCATTTCTTCCCTACCATCACCCAAAAACTGGGTTTTTCCCTTTGTCCAGTTTTCCGGTGGCATGAAGTTTCAGAACCAGAACGGGGGTCTACCACCGGCGATAGGCGATCCCTAGGCTACCCAGGTAAGCCCATCTTTCCCTCTCTCTCTGGTTCTTCCTCCTTCCAGGCTAGATCCATGCTAGATCTAGCATTTCCAGCCGAAAAACATGTCAGGGAAGCCAGTTCTAGCCAGCACTGTGCGAACAAGGCATCCCAGGGACGGCATGCTTCACATGTGCCTGGGACAGGGTCGCTGGGCCGGGTTCCAAGCGTATGACAGTGCGTACACTGTCCCTAGTGCAGCCTTCAGGTGCGCACACGATGTCGGGCACGAGTCCTGGCTCGACCAGGATGCATGGCCTGACCTGGGAGCTGAGAATGCGCCATGCTACACCAAAGGTGCATCCATGCGATGCCATCCAGGATGCGTGTCATAGCATGTCGCTTGAGCATGCATGTGCACGTGCAAAACATGGTCCCTGGCACAGCCTTTGGGCGCGCACGCACGTGAGGTGGTTGCGGTTCAACTAGGATGCACGGGTGTCCTAGGAACTGGGACACATGGACCTAATGAGACTATAAAGTTAGGATCAGAGGACAATTATCAGAGTTAACCATTGAATAGTAGATCCACATCATAGGATCTAGCCTGACAATGAATTAGGCAAGGACCCATGGACCCTAAAAGGCAAATCTAGCTATCTAATTTCTAAATAGATCGAAATTGATAAGGACTCCTTGTATCCATTCATATCTAGGAGTTTATAAATGAGACCCAAGGACGGGTTGAGTGATGAAGGACGCGACTCCAAGAGACTTCGAGGTAGGTGCTCTATCGCTACTAGACTTTTAAAAAGAGCCCATGATTGTTTTGAGAATGCATGTTTTAAGTATAAATTATATGACTTGTTTAGCATGACTTAATTTCATGTATGACTTGTTTAGCATATAAATGAATTCAGCATGTATATGATAAATACATTATGCATAGACATGTTTTGTAAACGATTGCATAAATTGCGTGATTTGTGGTTATTGAGTTTTCAAAAATTTTCATGTCCTTGAGGGTTACCAAAAAGACGCTGGAGTGCCCAAAAGACACTAGGTAGGCAGTTGTGAGGGACCTAAAGAGGACAGGTTTTGAAAAAGAGGTTTTTGCTTGATTGATTGTATATGATTTGGGCTAGTAAGCTTGTGGGCGCTATGCCAAGAGGTTTGGGGTGGCCTCCTAGCCTCTACCACTATTAGGCGGAATGGGAACCACACCAAAAAAGGCATGTCCCTACGTCGACTGCATGTGGTGCAGGGGGCTACCACTGGTGTCACGGCACTGGGTCGATGTGTCATATGCCCCATGGAGGCTATGACCGAGTGTCCCCAGGTACTTGGGGACCACACGGCGGTGAGGTCGTGGGCATAGTGGGCCCTATGTTTGAGGATTTACTTGCATTGCATATGGCATGACATGAGGTTGGTCGACCATACCATATATCCATGAGTTGGATTCAGTTGAGCATCTTATGCATATCATTATGTTTATGATATCTATGATACTTTCGACTTGGATTATGCGATTCTTTAAGTCGTCAGTATTCCAATTCGACAATGGTTTTCAATATCGATATTGAACATGAGTGTTCAAACATGCACATGTTTTAAAGAGCATATGATTTTAAACATAGCATACATTGTAAAACTAGTAGTGATAGACTCCTACTGAGTATAGTATATACTCACCCAATCCTTAACATTTTTCAGACACAAGTAAGCACTTAAGGACAGGATACGCCCGTGACAGAAGACACCCAAATATATCATTTTTCAGGATAGGTCCATTCATGAGTAGAAGACGCCTCAGGAGATGTTAGTGCTACGAGCAAGTATATCAAAAGAAGAGACATGTAAGTAAACACTCTACCCTTTGGACATGTATTTGTATTTAATTACAGTTGGGCTATGAGCTGTGACTGGATAGACCTGGGAAAACATTTATGATTTCTAAAGTTTTTCAAAAACTACTTTGGTTGTTGTGAAAGCAAATGACACTCGGGGTTTTCAAAATGAGTTTAAAACTAAAGATTTTCCGCTGCATTGCATGGTTTTCATAAAATGGTTTTCAAATAGGGATGCATCCCGCCTTAGGAATTAGATATTGCATTTAAAAATGCATGGGAAAACCCAGATCGTCATAGTAAGCTTGTTGCTGATCCTAACCATTCATCTATGTCCTCCCCATAAGTCAAGATTCTTCAGTACTTCAATAGATAAAAGGCTAGGATCATCCTTCAGAGATCCTTGTGTATTTTAGATATCAATAGAAATATCACCAAAGATATTACCGAAGATATCATCAAACAAAAGTCACACATCCTAGATATCATACAAGATATCATAGAACATATGACACATATCACAGAAGATATCATCAAAGATATATAGCATGAGATGTTCCAACAAAAAGGCTAAACATAAGCCATTAAATAAACCCTCCTAAGAAAGCAAAGAGCGTTTAATTTTTAGGGCTTTAGCTTTTAGCCTTTTGTCATTCCTGACATCAAGAAGTAGAGAATTCCTGATATCTACACTGTCTTCTACTGAAAAGTGACAACTTCAGGTGTTTTCTTTTTCGGATTCCAAAATCCCAGGGATAATCTCCGAAAGCCATGACAACTGGGTAAGAATTCCATGTTAGTCCCCCTATTTCATATTTTCTTGCTTTTTCCTTCTCGTTTTGTTGAATTATGTGTCATTCTTTTGTATGTTTTTGATCGACACCCTGTAGTTTTATCAGTTCATGGGCTAATGGCGCCTTAGCTGATCTCTTCTTATTATTATTACAAACTCTCTCTCTCTCTCTCTCTCTCTCTCATTTTTCCTTTTTAAATAAAGGACTTTTCTTGGTTTTGTGTAGAAAAATGTAGGAAGTTCTCCAACTACTTTGGAGCTCTGACCCACCTCGTATTTTTTATGGAACTACAAGGTTGATTTCTTATATGTTTCTTTGTTGTAGTTGTTGTGTTATAACAGGTTCTATCTGTTTGGTTCCTGGGGAATGTTTTTTGTTTATTTGTTGTTGATATGATCTGGTTGACAGATTGAAATTTACAACCATTTTGGCTACTATGAAATTTTCTTCATGTAAAAAGGGTAGCCTAGTGCACCAAGGTCCCACATATGCAGGGTTTGATGAAGGGGTGAACCACAAGGGGTCTATAATACATAGCCAAAGCTTGTATGTTTGCAAGAGGCTATTCCATGCCTCAAACCTATGACCTCTAAGTTTCACAAAGACAGCTCTACCATTGCGACAAGGCCCCCATCATAAAATTTCCTTCGCAACTAGCAATTTGGCTAGGTTTAGATTTTTCATTGTCATTTTCTGTATCTGATATTTCCTATTTTATTTTTCTTGAAGGTTGTACATATCCTATATGCACTCATTTGTTCAATGGGTGTGGATTGTAAGAAATTATAAGGTGCTTGTCAACTCTCTTCACCATTGTAGTTTAGTTAATTTCTTTTGTTGAAGTTTGTAGGATATTTGGATTCAGTAACTCTGAATGCTACATTGGGCTCTTTGTTTTGGCCAAATCCATTTTTTTCGTTTCTGGGTGGTAGTGATTGCAGGTTTTCATAAAATTAGTTCCCATAGATTTACAAAATAGGCCTGCTTGGTACTAGGAGCGGGTCTACCCTACAAACGAGCTGCTTTTCTTTCAACTAATAATTTGTCTAGCACCAACAACAGAGACCAATGGGCTTAATTTCAATTCCTCTTGCTTTATATTGTTGTAATGTTTATGGTTCCTTCATTTTTGGGAGAAAGGATCACATACCTCTCTCGCTTGAGAAGCCTTGAAACAAAAAATAAGAAAATATGGATGAATCATCTATGACAAGTAAGCTTGATGTGGAAATCTGGTGGTGAATGGAGAAAACATGGATACTAGTAAGGGATAGGATGTCTAACTTGAATAGGTTGAATAACTCAAATAACCACTAGAAGTTTTCTTGCCAAGAGTTCCCTGGAATTAATAGCAGATATACTAGTTAATTTGATGCTACTTATGTTTTGTAATAGTTTTGTAGTAGATCTTAATCAATCTTAACTTTTGAATCATTCTGCTTTCTCATGCTTCTTTATTGCAATTTAAAGACTAATTCTTTTGTTGATTGCCCTGATTTTGTGTAGGTTTATTAGATATGAGTATCTTTTTGTTTATACATTCTACTTATTTACTTTTTATTCCTATTGGTTTCATATTTAACAAGTCTAATGTATTTTCATTTTTTTCTTCGGTTACCACGATTCAAGTGAATTCAAGACCAAATATTGCTTCTTGATCTCAAGTTGATGTGGTAATTGCACCTGGCTCTGTGATGCATGATTCATTTTAAGAAGAGTTCCTAAAAGGCCAACTAAAAAAAAAATGAGAAAAAAAAAAAGAGTAAACTAAATAAGAGAAGTAAGATCCATATAGATATAGTTTGTCATTAGAACAAAGGGTAATAATTTTATTTTGAAAGAACAGAATAATGTTGAAGTGACAAACATGGGGAAATGTGCTTGGGGAAGAGGAAAGCTATAAAAACATTGGTATTTTTCTATGAGAATGTTTTCCATAGTGAAATACTCCAAGTGACGTTACCACTAATAATGGTAATTCTTTTGTGAAGTGGGAAGAAAGCAACACCCATGATTTCCTATGTGTTTTCTTCCTACTTGAATCCTCTATTTCTTGTCATATGCATCATAAAGTTGTGGTTGTCTATTCTACGTCAAGGCACATATAACCTATGATAAGTTTATTAGAGGTTTTTTATTGTAATCTGTCTCATGACTTGAAGTTTCATCTAACGCATACCAATGTTGTTAGCTCCTACATTTTCGTCTTTTATGACCAAATTCCTTTTACATTAGTACAGCTGAGTTGGCAAAGATTTCATCTTCCCATGTATTTTGATTTGATGTCACTGGATACCCTATGCTCGTCCATGCTAGCACAGTAGCTATAGTGGCTGCCCAAGTGGTTGCTGAAGAGTAGTAGTTGTGATGTGAGTCTATTACTTCTTTTATTTGGTGTATAGCTTACTATTTTGGAAGGTTGTTTCTATTATTAAGTTGAAAAAATATTTGTGTCTATGTAACATTCAATTTTAGTTTCTTTTTCTCTTGGATCTACAAATAAGTGGTATGACATCTGTAGCCATAATCAATAAGTGGACAAAGGTACTGACTTCTATTTTCTTAAATTTTGTTTGAGTCATGATGTTAGTACTGTTGACTCTTCTCTCCAGTTAATAATCTTTTTCTTCTCATTTCCAACTAATATTAGTGAATCATCAGCTAAAAATGCCATAAATTGGTGCATACCAAAATGAAATGTCTTCAATATTGTGGAAAGTCAAATTCTTTCCAAACAAAACATTCATCAAACTATGGGCATTAATGGAATGATTGATGGTAGTCTCTTCTATGGCTTCTACTAGTAAATTAATTTTGCAAGGAGTTTCGTTAAGTATTCTTGAGGGGATATCCAAAAGTTGGTCATCTGCTTAGCATAAAGCTTCTCTATATCTACCATCTTTAACAAAGTGACAGTCAACCAAGATTGATTTCATGTTCTTATGCAAAGCTGAATTCATGGCAATGCATAATGAGGCTTTGTTAGGGGTCTAACTACACACTCAATCCCAAAATGAGTTTTCAACCAAATAAGCTCTTGTGATCAATCTAATATAGTCCTCTACACTCCTCAAGCCCATATGCTTTATCTTATCCACTAACGCATATTCTTATAGAAGTGATCAATAATCGAAGTGGTGGAAGACTGGGTTGCACACATGCCCATCTATTGTTTTGTTAGATATAACCAATCATCTTTCTGTAATATAGTCTCAATTGTGTCGATGCATGTGTTTGCTTATGTGTTTGTGTCCTCTTCCCTATTTTCCTATTTCCTTCTCCTGCTTCAATTCTTTTGCTTTTGGTTTCTCCTGTCAATTAAGCTTATGGAGGAGACTGGTATTTGGTTGATCAAAAGTCTTGCCTTTAAAGGCCTACCATGTGAAAAGAATCATGAAGATATGTAATCATGGAGCAACATTCTAAATTTGGAAGAGTAAGACAATGCAAGGAGCCTATAGCTTCTATTGAAGAATAAATTTGATTAGGCCCATTCTTGATAATGGGCTAGGAGGATCAATTTGATGGCCTAAGCCCATATCTAGAAAGCTCATATTTATTATAAAATCCCATATTCTAGAAAGCCCTTATTCTAGAAA
Organism: Warburgia ugandensis; assembly: GCA_035236585.1. Lineage (NCBI taxonomy): Eukaryota > Viridiplantae > Streptophyta > Magnoliopsida > Canellales > Canellaceae > Warburgia > Warburgia ugandensis. The sequence continues at coordinate 40,104,086 of CP141137.1, forward strand.
GTGTTGCTAGAAATATCTATTACAAATATCTAGATTTTTTTTAAGAAAGAGCTATATATTTTTGGAGAGTTCTCTGAAAAGTCATTTGTAAGCATTAGATTAGAAGTGTGTTGGCACAATCCTAGCCATTAGTGGAGATGCACCACTAATATAAATAGAGGTAGCTCCTCACACTTTTATATCAAGCCAAAAAACTAAGTAATAGGTTATAAGTTTCTTTCTCTTAACTTTCATCTCATTTTCCTTTCCCTATGAAGTTCTTCATCAAGACCTCTTCCTTATAAACCAAAACATCGAGCTCATCTTTCCAGCAAATTGGTATCAGAGCCAAGTTCATTCTTGTGGGGAGAAATAAAATGGTAAGTGGAATGGTTCCCTTCCAATTCCCTTGATTGACCAAATATAACTATAGAAGTTGGAGTATTAATATAAAGGCCTTACTAGGTTCTCAAGAGGCATGGGAGATTGTTAAGAAAGGTTATGAAAAACCTCAAAATGAGGTTTCTTTAACTCCTACCCAAAGATAGCCCTTGCAAAAGACTAAAAGGAATAATCAACAAGCTCTCACTGTCATTTATCAATTCCTTTATGAAGGCATGTTCGAGAAGGTTGCGAATGCAACTACCTCTAAGCAAGCATGGGAGATTCTTCATAACACTCATAAGGGGATCGACAAGGTGAAGAAGGTACATCTTTAAACTCTTAGAAGCGAGTTTGAAAAACTACATATGGAGGAATCCAAATATATTTTTGATTATTTGTCTAAAGTTCTAACTAATGTGAATGAAATGAAGAGAAATGGAGAAAGCTTGAATTATACGAGGGTGATAGAGAAAATTCTTCTTTCATTAACATTAACCTTTGAGTATATTGTTGTTTCCATAGAGGATTCTAAAGACATAGACGACATGACTATTGATCAACTCATGGGTTCATTATAAGCCTATGAAGAAAGGCTAAAAAAGAGGAAGACCCGCGAGCCATTAGAGTGAGTACCTTATTCAAAACTATCTTTCAGTGAAAGAGAAGAAAGGTTTGAAAATGGTAAAAATCAAAGATGTGGTCATGATTATGCTTAGGGTAGAGGCTAAGGTCAAGGAAGAGGTGATAGAAGTAGCGACCCCAACAATGAGGAAAGGATCCAAAGTTCACAACCTTCAAGAGGTTGTGGAACAGGAAACAACAATCAAAGGAATGACAAGTCTCAAATTAAATGTCATAATTGTCATAATTTTGGACATTATGCTTTCAAAAGTAGAAGCATTAACCATGTGAACGAGAAAGCCAATCTCATCGAGATGAAAGATGAAGTGGAGGTCTCCTGCTAATGGCCAACTATAAAGAAAAATTAGAGGAGAAAAGTATATGGTACTTATACATCGGTGCAAGCAATCATATGAGTGAAGATAAGAACATGTTCGTGGAGATGGATCGAGTGAATGGGCATGTCACCTTTTGTGATCAATCTAAGGTACTAGTAGAAAGGTAAACTCATACTCCCCAAAGATGAGAGCCACCAATTTATTTCTGATATTATGTGCCAAACCTAAAAGGTAATATTTTTAGTTGGGACAACTTCTTGAGAATGATTAAGATGTTCACTTGAAAAATTATAGTCTTTCTTTGAGAAATAATGAAGGAAAATTAATTACAAAAGTTCTAATGGTAAGAAATAGAATGTTCTTGCTAGAATCAAACATGATAAATCCAAGTGCCTAAAACTAAATTGTAGTCTTTCTTTGAGAAATAATGAAGGAAAATTAATTACAAAAGTTCCAATAGTAAGAAATAGAATGTTCTTGCTAGAATCAAACATGATAAAGCCAAGGGCTTAAAAGCATACTTAAAAAATTACTCTTGGATTTGACACTTGAGGTTTGGACACTTAAATTTTGGTAGCATAAAATCAATGTCTACAAAGAGCATGGTGAATGGATTGCCTCGCATTGATCATTCAGATCAACTATGTGAAGGATGCCTTTTAGGAAAGTATTCAAGAAAGGCTTTTCTAAGAGAGTCAACATTAAGAGTTAAGGATCCCTTACAACTTGTTCATACCAACTTGCGTGGACCCATTACTCTAAGATCTCATGGTAAGAATAATTACTTTCTACTCTTTATTGTGATTTTTCTCGAAAGACAAGGATTTTTTTGAAGAAAAATCAGAAGCATTTGGTGCTTTTAAAAATTTCAAAGACAGTTTAAAAAGGAAGTGGGTATTAAATTAAAGATATAAGATTTGATAGAAGAGGCCAATTCAAATCAAAATAATTTAATGAATTTTGTGAAGCAAATGGAACTCGTCATCCTTTAATGGTTTCTTCCTCACCGCAACAAAATGGAGTGGTGGAAAGAAAGAATAGAACCATTCTAAATATGATTCATAACATGTTCGAAAGCAAGTGGACGCCTAAAGAATTTTGGGCCGAAGAGGTAGACTACATGATTTACCTTTCAAATTGTTGCCCCACCAAAGGTGTTGATGATAGGACTTCACAAGAAGCATGGAACGGGAGAAAACCAACCATCACTCACTTGCGGGTGTTTGGTAGCATGCCGATGTCCATGTTATGTATCAAAAAAGAACCAAACTTGATGACCAGAGTGAGAAGCATGTCTTCATCGGCTATGACAAGCATTCAAAAGGATACAAGCTCTACAATGCAACCATCAGGAAGATTGTCATCAGTAGAGACTGGGAGTTCGATGAAGAAGGAACATGGTATTGGAATGTGAAGAATAATGAAGACTCTAACTTCTTACCAATCTTTGAAGATGAAGGAGCACAAAGAAGTTCAAGAACCTACAAGCCCAACTCCATCATCATAATCATCTTCCTCCATTCAAGACTCATCTCCAAGTTCAAGCAAAAAAAAACTACGGATTAGAAGCCTACAGGAGATTTATGATGTAATTGAAATTTTAAATGAGCTAACCCTCTTTTGTCTATTTGTTGATTGTGAACCTATAAGCTTCAATGAAGCGATACAATGCAAGAAATAGATAGAAGCTATGGATGAAGAATTCAAGTCCATTCAAAAGAAATGATATCTGGGAGCTAACAACTCTTCCAAATGGCCAAAAGTCTATTGGAGTGAAGTTAGTTTTCATAGCAAAGAAGAATGTGCAAGGGGAGGTTGAAAGGTACAAAGCAAGATTAGTAGCTAAAGGATATAAGTAAAGGTATGAAATATTTTATGAAGAGGTCTTTGCTGCTACTACTCACTTAAAGACTATAAGATTGATTATTTCTTTAGCTGTACAAAATAATTAGAAAATACATCAAATGGATGTAAAGTCTGCATTCTTAAATGGCCTACTTGAGGAAGAAGTTTATGTGGAGCAACCCATGGGGTATGCGAATAAAGGATAAGAAGATGAAGTTTTAAGAGGCAAAAAGGCTTTTTATGGCTTAAAACAAGCTCCAAGAGCATGAAATAATAGAATGGACAAATATCTTGTGAAAAAATGGCTTTATAAAATGTCCAAGGGAGCATGCTCTCTATGTACAAACCTATAAAAATGAAGATAACTTGCTTTTATGCTTGTATGTGGATAATCTCATTTATGTTTGAAAACTTTAAGAAGGTAATGGGCTAAGAATTTGAGATGACCGATATTGGCCTTATGTCCTACTATCTTGGAATAGAGGCAAAGCAAATGGATGATGGAATCTTTATCTCTTAAGAAGGGTACGTGAAGGAAGTTCCCAAGAAATTTGGCAAGGAGCAATGCAAGCCTATAAGCACCACCATGGAATGTGGAGTAAAGCTTTTCAAGCATGATGAAGGATAATGTAATAATCCCAAATTTTGTTAATTGGTTGAGAAAATCAATTTAGTTTGAATTTTCAGAAATTATAGGCTGAAATATTAGGTCATTGAAAATTCTCTTTTTATATAGTTTAAAACATACTTTAAAACTTATAAATTATGAATGTACTTGAAAAAACGATTGAAATGACACTAAGTACGTTCAATTCCGAGTTAAAATGAAAAATCCATAGTTTTCTTTAATTTTATGAATAAAAGGGTAAAATGATAATTTTACCCATAACCAAGACTTAAGGCATCAATACTTAGAATGTACTAAAAAATACGAATCCAACGCCACTAAGTACGCTCAATTCCAAGTTCGGGATAATAAAATGGATTTTTCTCCATAAATAGGCAAAATGGTCCTTTCACACTCCCATGGGACCCACAAGGGGCCCACAAACGAATCCAATGGCAAGAAAATATGTAATGAGTGGTCAAATCACTACCAGCTGCTAGTGGAGAAGGAGGTGGTAGTGGAAAATCCAATGTTAATTTAATATTTAAAAGAATTAAAACATAATTATTACAAGTAATTATGAAAAATGCATAACACTTATAAATACCCCTCCAAAAATCCTCCAAAAAATGTTCATTAAAATTCCCATGAAATCATCTTGCTTACTTTGAAAAACTAGATCTAGATTCGATTCCGAAATTCCAAAACTCCCAAAAATCTCCCTTCTTGCACTTTCTCTCTCCTCTTTCTAATTGGAACAAGAGACCTAAATTCAATTAGGCACATTGTTCCAAGTTGAATCTCACAAATTCCATGCCCATACAATCTTAGACTATCTTATCTACAAAACTCCCAAATCAATTTTAAGATCCAATGGCACAATCAACAGGAAATCACAAAACAAGGGACTATCGGGCTATCTTATCATTAAAGGGTATTTATTTCAAATTGGGCTTCAAATCTAAGTTTTTTCTCAATCAGGTAGATGGAACCACTTCTTATACTTATTTCATGTTGTTTTATGTAATTTTTATTTTTCTATCATTAGTTTTAGGTTAAAATTTATAAAAATAAAGGAACAAAACCCTTCAATTTTGGATGATGGAGGGCTCAGATGGAAAATCTGAGCTATCCAATCGATCCAAAAGGGTCCAAAACCCCTAGGGTAGAAATTTCAAGAATTTTTATTAAGTTTTAAGCCCTTAATTGTAAAGGGATTGATTGGAAAGTCCAAAAAGGACTATGCGATCTCCCAAATCGGATCGGCACCCAGGACGCGCTGCGAAACGCCGCACGAAAACATGCCTTGCGGGAGCGTTTCCATGCGTACGAGCCACATGCAACACCGTTCCAATAGAACGGTCGGTGACAACAGGCAGCGACCGTTTCACTCAACCATTCTGCCCAACCATTGCACCCGACCGTTCTCCCTGATTGATCTGAACCATCTGTTCTGTTAGGCCCAGATCAAATCTGGACCCTAGGAACGACTGTGAACTTCACAGTTCAATTATGGAGTCATCTGAACTCCAAATTAAGATCGGAAAGAAGCTATGGAAAGCTTATAACTTCTATTTTCTCTAAAATCATAGCATTTAAAATATTCTTCATGAAACCTTCTGTATTTAAGAATTAAGCTTCTAATTTTCATGATGTTCAAGATCTAAGATGATCAGATCTTGGGGATCTGATTTATTTGGACAAATCTAAAATAAATTGTAGGATCTACCCTTTATGGTAGAAAAACCCTAAAAATGCAAAGGGACCCACTTGATCAATAAGATCAAGTATGATCAAACCTTTGGGATGGATTGAAGGAATGATATTATGATGGAATCCATTGAGATCATGGATTAAATATGCCAAAAGCAAAGGGATATGATCTTTGGACCTTAATGAAGTAAAAGACCCTAAATGTAATTAAGAACCATTGATCTAAAGGATTAACTTAAGATCTAATGGTTGGATCATTAGTAAAAGCTTTAATAATGAGAAATGTATTAGCTTGAGTTATGCATTGATTTCATTTGATTTATTTCATGAATATAAGATCCATGATAAATTATTTTAGTATAACTTCATTTCAAATGTCCATAAAATTATTCATGAATAAGGAATTGTAACTTAGGACCATGTTGGTATGATTTCATGTAATTATAACTTAGGACCATGCTAGGATTTCATGTTAGATTAGACTAAGGTATTAGATGGTACTTTAGGTCCACGATAGTTTAATTTGAGTTTATTAGATAAAGTACATTAGTTAGAAAACATGCTAGTGTAATTTTAAGTACCTTGTACCATTATAATTAGGTTGTTCAATTATATAGTTTTATGCTTTAAAGTTATAATTCATTTATGGTTAAATTTTATTAGTAGATTTAATTGTTAAAGTACTTATGAGATAAAGAGCATAAAAGACCAAAAATAGAATCTAATGAGAAAGTAGAGTTTCATGACACAAATAAGAGTGAATTATTTGACTTGGACTTAATTAGTAAGGGCTATAATTAGTAGGACAATATAAGGATTATCAAATCCTTTGCCCAAACTAGGAGAATAATAAACCCCATGAATGACATTTTAAATGTTCATGGATTTAGTTAAAATTAATTAAAAAGAGTACTTAGGGTTAACATGCTCATAGGAACCTTATGAAAGGTTGAGCTAAGGTCACTCTAGTGAATGTTGAACATAGTGGTTAAGGGGGTTTTCTAATAGAGCTTCGCTCTTTCCCTACCTTCCGTTGACGTTTGTGAGCTCTAAACGCCTCCTTACATGAGGATTGAAGTAATTACTTTGTGTTCACTTATTCAACTAGTAAGCCTTAGGCAATTGGAAATAAGAGGAGCAGTCTAGACTTAGGCTGAAATAAGTCATGTTCAACCAGTAAAACATTAACTAGTTGAATAATAATAATAAGAGCATAAAAGGTTAGTAAATTATCTAACCCTAATAAAAATTGTAAGTAAGATAAGTATGATCAAATAAGATCCATTGGATCTTAAATGATCAAGAACAATAAAAAGAAATAAATACTTCTTGATGATGATATATATATTGCTTGCAACTTAGATCAAGTAGAGTAGAAGATCTTAGATCAAATAGAAGATCTGAAACCTTAATCAATTATGATTCAAGGAAAAGAACTAAGATCATCTTCCTTAGGGATGATCAAATAACTAAACTTATATTAAAGAAGAACTAGATGATAGAAGATCGAAGCCCTTGATCTTTATTAACAAGTATAAATTGTTGATCAAAGGATCTATGAAAGATCAAGATCAAAGAAAGGAATACACAGAGACTTAGAATATAAAATACTTAGATCTGAAAGATTAGAAGATCTTTTTAACCATTAGATCTATTGATCAATAGGATAAACACTATCTGAGGAAGATAGATCATGATAGGACACAATATTTAGATGCTCTATATCAAAGGACAAGATTAACAAAGAATGTATATAAGATTATTCAGATTGTATAAATATTGACAGTATGTATGGATTTATAGATTACATACGTCAGTCAGGATCGTGGAAGATTTGAAGAGATGGATCACAACTTAAAGGTAGGAGGATTTTATGAATGCATCTACATGAGAAGTACATGTTGTATACATGATCTTATGTTTGGAAATGTTGACAAGTATAATGTAAATACTTGTATTAAACCCATTGAAAACCCTTATGATCCAACCAAAACACATATGAAATGGTTAAGTTAGAAATGAGGAAAACCCTAAGTGAATAGGAAACTAGAAGGTATTCCAACCCTAGATAAATAGACAAATTGTCTGATAAGTATAAAATTAATACATGGGAATCATTCATATTGAATGGTGATCCCTAAACTTGTATGAACATGGGTATCATTCATTGTAAATGATGATCCCTAAGTTTAAAGTAAAATCCTATCCTCAGTATAAGAATACCAAAATACAAGGATGATTATATAAATAGACAAGACGTCTGATAAGTAAAAAGTTTACTTTACATATAAGCATGGAGGCTTGTGGTTTTTTTTTCTAAACAGGCATAGGTTTGGGGGATGCTATGCTAGGAGAGTAGTAGGGTTTGGGCACTCACTTTGTGAAATATGATATATATGATGATACCGTGCCCAAAGAGAGGCAAAATGTCAGGTGGGGCAATATGGGAAGGCCACCATTGTGAGGTTCTGTCTACCCATATAGACATGACGTAGATGATTTTCGACACTTGGTATTTGTGGAGTATGAAAGCAGTTATTCAAGTGCACTGGTATGAATTAGATTGTAGCATAGTAGTCCTTTGAGTATTTTTGCATTATGATGCATGGTATAGTGAAATGCCTTATGATATGGCATGGTGAGAGGCTAGGTAATCGTAGATTATCGATACTACCCAAATGAGGGAGTATTTCCAACAGAGTCTAGATGATTTATCAAGTCAGCTTAAGTTGGATATGATAATGTTTTGAGACATTAACTATTTTTCACAGTTTTGACCGTATGTATATATCTATACATAGTATACCATATGAATGTGTAAGGATGTACATTTATGACAAAGTAAAGAGATTGATTCATGAGTATGTTATGAACTATGGGATTATGAAGTATTAGGATTATACTATCAAATTATTATGCTTCTTGAATTCCCTACCAAGCATAGCTTGTTGAGATATTGTAAATGTTTCAATGTTTACAATATCTTAGAAATAGAGAAGGAGAATTAGAAGCTCAAGACTTAAGAAGATTGGAAGAATAATCAATTAGGGTATATCCCTTGAAGACATGTAGTTTTATTTTTATTTGAGAGCATTGTACTATATTGAGAGTTTTTAATGCATGGTGAGGTTTGAAATTTGGATTATATAATTTGGATAAGTATTATACTAATACCCGGACTGTACTATGAACCACTGGATGGATTTTAGCATTTAATAAAAGGATATTCCTTCAACGGAATTTCATCTTGTACAAAATTCTACTTATATTATGTATGAAGTGATGACTTGGGTTTTTCAAAACAAGTTTTAAAGAAAAGAATTAATGTTGCTTTGTTTTGCGAAAATTTTTTACTACTAAGGCCTTGCCTTTGAAAAATGTATTACAAAATGTGTTACAAAAGCCCGGGTTGTTGCAGAGAAAGAGTCAACCCCACTCAATTTAAGAGCCTTATTAGAAGCCTAAGGTATTTAACATGCATAAGACTGGATATCCTATTTGCTATGGGTTTGGTTATTTGTTTCATGGAGACACTTACAACAACCCACTTGAAGACAGCAAAGAGAATTCTTTGATACATCAAGGGGACATCAATTTACTCTCTTCTACTCTTCATGTGAAGACTTCAAGCTTCTTGGATATAATGATATCGATTGGGTTGGAGATTTAGATGATCTAAAAAGTTCAACTGGATTTCTTTTCTTCATAGGAGACACTACTTTCACTTGGACTTCGAAAAAAGGAATCTATTGTTATACTATCCAGTTTTGAAACCAAATACGTTGTTACTACCTCTTGCATGTGTAACAGCCCGAGGGCTCACACACTGCAACGATATTGTCCGTGCCGAAGTGCCCATACACCCCGCACGGTTTTGTTCTTCCCTAGTTGCTCAGGGAAAAGGCCTCATTGCAAGGGAAGTCCTCATCACTCTTATCAAGAGCCCAGTAACTTTCCCCCTAGTGATGTGGGACTAACTCTCAGTCCCTCACCTTGCCTAGAAGCCTCCCAGCCCTCTTAGCCTGCCCTCATCAGCCCGCCCTCATCGCCCAAGGCTTCATAACCTCTCCCCCTTAGGGGACACGCGTCGCCGAGTGTCTTACCACACGCGAGCGCCCACGTGTAGCTAGCCACCCACACCGGGTTGGGGTTTGGCTCTGATACCACTTGTAATAGCCCAAGGGCCCACACCCTGCAACGATATTGTGCATGCCATGGTTTTGTTCTTCCCCAGTTGCCCAGGGAAAAGGCGTCGTTGCAAGGGAAGTCCTCATCACTCTTATCAAGAGCCTAGTAACTTTTCCCCTAGCGATGTGGGACTAACTCTCAGTCCCTCACCTTGCCTAGAAGCCTGTCAGCCTGCCCTCATCAGCCAAGGCTTTACAACAAATCATATGCTTCAAAATTAAGAAAATGAGCCCGCCGCACTACTGTCTTTGATGACAAAAGGTATGGGGTCCTCAACTCCGAGCCCAAGTCCACGCTAGTCCACCTTCTTCCCTTTCTGACTATCACGTTCCAACTCTAAGGCATTGTAAGACAAAGCAATGCCTCAGCAAGCCATGCTTATTTAGGTGATTAACATTCAATATAAAGCAATAAGAAATAACATGGCACAAGACCTCATATTCATATGATGTAGAATACACCAATTCCTTGATATAAACTCAGCAACATAAGTCATAGTGTCAGGACATGAAAAATCCAAAAGATATGCAGACACAAGTAAGCCATAAGTATGTGAGTTAATATCCAAAGAACCACATGAATGCATACCAAAAGCATCAAAACATCATACATAATCAAGCCCTATGAGTGTCTCGAGCACACTCAAGGCAACATGGGGTCAACTCTCGATACCATCCGCTTTCACCCTTTTACCCACAAGGGGCACTCATGGAAAGGCACGTTCTAGCTCTGCTTTCACCTTTCACCCACTCAGGCACTCGGCACTCACGGAGAGATGCGTTTCACACCCGCTTTCACCCTTTCGCCCTCACGGGCACTCAAGCACTCACGAGGTGAAGAAATGAATCCTACCACAGGAGCAATAGTCTCAACATCAAAACAAAGTGACTCCCACATGTCAAAAATACCAATAATCAAGGGAATATCATGAAATATATCAGAAACAGTGCTGCAATAATTAGCCGAAGGATAGCACACACATGAGAGACTACATGCTAAAATTAACCTCATGCATATGGTAAGGCATAAATCATATGCCTAAAACTTCAAATCACCAAGTCATCATTTGAGAATCATGAAAAAATTGTGAATGAAATCACCTACCTCAATAATGTCGAACTCCAGTCAGGCACGTAGGCGATATCAAGTTGCACGCTCTGATGTACCTATCACATTATAAGTCATGATTGCTAGTTAGACCTCTCATTTTCATCATGACCCATAAAATTCCTATTTATCTAGTGTGTCACATGTATCTATATGATCATGCATCGATCTGACGGTCAAATCACTCTTGATCAGCACATCCTAAGGTAATTGATTGAATTGATCGTCAAGATCATTTTTCTTAGCAATTACATGAGATCTGCCCTTCAAATCTGCTAGATCATCTCATGTTTGATATGTACAGCTAAGGTGTAAGGCCTGATCATCCACTAATCGGCTTGATCTGAATCATCTAATAACATTTAGTAGTTTGGCTATTAAAAAGTTTCTCTAAACTAGATTTTTATCTTAAATCTAGGTCCGCCTTGTTGAGACGATCACCACACCTCTCTTGGATCGTGATTTGGACCTCTATAGCTCCTAAAATCACGTTTTTTATGAATAAAGGGTCAAAAATCCTTAAAATCAAGAAAATGGGCCTGTCACATGTGTGGCGCATGCATTGCGCATGTGCGCGCGTCTGTGGACACAGTGCGTGTCTGGAATCGGCACGCGTGGTTCGCGTGTCTATGGACGCGCATCTGTGGACATGCCAGGGTTCTAAGCCAAGGCATGATGCAAATGTACACACAATAAATGAGTGGGTAGAGTCCAAATCAAAAAGAACCCTGGCATGTCTATCAGCTACCAGAAAAGTACCTTCCACCACCTGGTTTGAGGCCTGTGCTTGCCTCGAAGTGATAGCTAAGATGCGACCCTGACTGCGTGGCGCTGCCTCTATGGTGGCATCGGACCTCTGTGGCCTGTCTCCCAGACCTCTCGGGCACTCTCTCCTCATATGCCTTGTCTCATCGTAGCCGTAGCACCTAAACGGCTTGCTCGACTGGAAAGGCTGCTGTCGCTGCTGCTAGGGCTGGAGGGGCTACTGTGGGCCCTCTACTGACGACCCTGTCCTGGGCACAATTGCCCCAAGTGGCGGCCCCTACAATGTGGGCACACTCTCCTGCCCTAACCTCTCCTCTGCCTAGGAGGGTACTGCTGGTCAAGGGCCCCCTGAGGCTGTGTGGATGCAAAAGGCCTCTTGCCCTTGAAGGGTTGACTCACCTCTCCTCTGCTCCGTAGCAAATCTCTCTTGAGCACCGAAGTCCTGTCCGCAGCCTGCCTGATTGTAGATGGGTATGCAATAAGTACTTCGTGCTACAACTGTGGCACCAACCCTTCAATGAATCTATCTGTCGCCTCCTGTTCTGAGGCAAATGGGGTACCGCAAACCTCTGTAGTCTAGTGAACCGGTTCAGGTATTGCTGAGCCATCATACTCCCCTGAGATAACGTGGAAAACTCCCTCTTCATAGCATGCAGGGCATGAAGATGAAAGTACTGCGCATCGAAGATCTTCCAAAAGTCCTCCCATGATAATGGTGCTAATGATGGGGGGCGTAGTTGCTGCTGAGTGTTCCACCAAAACTCAGCCTCTCCTTCCAATAAGTAAGTCGCCAACCTAACCTAATCATCAGGTGGAATCTCCATCCCCTCAAAGGCCTTCTCCACCACGAATGTCATCTCTCTCATCGCCGGATCTCCTTCCCCATGGAAGGTGAGCACCATCTTCTGAAACCTCCTGAGCTGCTCAGTTGGTGGAACACGTGTGCTTGAGGAACCTCCCTCTGTAGTTCCCTGCACAGGGGCTGCCGATGCTGGCCGGGATGATCAGACCGCCGTGTCTCCCCGGACCGCCGCAGCGGGTCATCGGGTGGACAGAGTGCATAGCCTACACCTCTGCTCGAATCTACTGCATAATGTTCTCAGTGAAGTGTGGGATGAGGCTTTGAACCACGCAAGCCACCATGTCTGCCTCCTGGTCCCCTTGCCCCACAGTCGAGGTAGGGGTAACAACTGGTGGAGCGGGGGTGGACCTAGTCCTTCCCCGAGGAGCCATCTGTTAACAACCCAATAACACATTGTATAAGTATTCTAGACCTCTATAGCTCCCAAAATCATGTTTTTTATGAATAAAGGGTCAAAAACCCTCAAAATCAATAAAATGGGCATGCCACATGTGTAGCGTGTGCCATCTGCACGCATGTGCGCTGTGCGTGTGCACGCGTTTGTGGACGCGGCGAGCATTTGGAACCGGCACGCGCGGATCGCGTGTCTATGGACGCATTCTGACCTGTTAAGGGAAGGAAAAAAAACCTTGAGGGCAACCAAGATGCCTTGAGGGTTGCCAAGATGCCTTGAGGGTTGCCAAGATGCCTTGAGGGGGAGGCCCCAAGATAGTACGAGGGACCCCGAGAGGACAATATCTTCTGCTGTGTACTTTGATACGCACGAGGACGCATTTAGGCTACCGTTGTCGTCTGCCAAGATGGCTTGAGGGGGAGGCCCCAAGATAGTCTGAGGGGATGAAGGCGGGATGCATTGAGGGTTAGTCCCACATCGCTAGGTGGAAAGTTCCTGGGCGGCTGATAAGGGTCTGGGTGGGCTTTACCAGTAACGAGGCCTTTTAAAACCGTCCGAGCCCGTGGCCCAAAGCCGACAATATCATTACTGAGGAAGCCTAGACCCGGGGTGTTACAGTGGTATCAGAGCCAACCCCCAACCCGTTGTGGGTGGCTAACCATACGTGAACGGAAGCGTGGGAGTCCACATGTGGACGCGTGTCCCTTAAGGTGGAGAGGGCTACCATTGCCGTCTGCCAATATGGCTTGAGGGGGAGGCCCCAAGATAGTCTGAGGGGATGAAGGCGGGATGAGCTAAGAGTTAGTCCCACATCACCAGGAGGAAAGTTCCTGGGCGGCTGATAAGGGTTTGGGTGGGCTTTACCAGTAACGAGGCCTTTTAAAACCGTGGGGGCCTGTGGCCCAAAGCGGACAATATCGTTATTGACGGAGCCCAGACCCAGGGCGTTACAACATGTGCCATGCACTTAGGCTTCAAAATTTGTTGAAGGAATTGCACTTGCCACAAGAAGATGTGATGGATATTTATGTTGATAACAAAATCGGTTCTTTCTCTTGCCAAGAATGCAGCCTACCATGATCAAAAGGAGTACATTGACATGAGTTATTACTTCATCAGAGATTGTGTTGGAAGAAAGGATGTTCATTTGAAGTACGAACAATCCTAAGATGAAATTGCCAATATACTCACAAGGCCACTTAAGCAAGAAGTCTTTGAGAAATTAAGAGTGATGCTTGGAGTTACAAAATCAAGTTTAAAGGTGGGTGTTGGAGAATAAACTTGATTAGAGGATCAATTTGATGGCCTAAGCTTATATTCTAGAAAGCTCATATTGATCATAAAAGCCCATATTCTAGAAAGCCCGTATTCTAGAAACACTACTAGAAATATCTATGACAAATATCTAGATATTTTTGAAGAAAGATCTGGATATTTTTGGAGAGTTCTTTAGAAAGTCATTTGTAACAATTCGATTAAAAGTTTGTTAGCACAGTCCTAGCCATTAGTTGAGATGTGCCCCTAGTATAAATAGAGGTAGGTCCTCACACTTTTGTATCAAGCCAAAAAATAAGTAATAAATTACAAGTTTGTTTCTCTTAACTTTTTATCTCCTTTTCCTTTCCCTTTGAAGTTCTTTACCAAAACCTCTTCCTCATAAATCAAAACATCAAGCCCACCTTTCCAATAGCTTCTGAGCTAGCTGGGATGCAAGCTTTATCCCCTATGAAAAAGAGCATAAAATCAAGCAAGTGATCTAAGCCACTGAACGAGATATGAAAATTAAATCTGAGTGCATCTTTATCTGAAATGGTGGTTCAACAGGTTCTATCATCCACGATCATATATTGAAGTTGTGAATGCATACTCCTTGATAGTGGCAAAGGAAGAAATCTGCAGCCTAGAGCTTCTTGCGATCTATAATGGACTTGGAAATGCAGCAAGTGCAAACATCACTTAGATAGGTATGGAAGCTGATTCCACTTATGCTCCGGCATCATAAGCTGATGCATCTCTTGTCCATGGAGAGCTATCTCATCGCCATGCAATTAAATAAAGTTCTGGCAGCAGACTATCTTTGAAAATCAGAGTGCTCTTTCAAAGGATTAAGAACCCCTCCTCTCTTCCCAAATGATATGATATGTATTATTTAGGACGAATTTGGAGGAGCATATTTCAGACTGTAGCTCCATATCTTGTTATTAATGAAGCTGGTAGTGGTGACCAAATGTATTCTAAGGCAGTGGCACAAGAAGAAATCTCCCATGGTACCCAGTAGGTCCTGAATGTGAGGTTCACATGGGTCTGTGTGTTGAACAGTCTAAAATAAAGGGAAAAAGGGAGACGGTAGAAGTCCAGCCAAAACCCAACTCACCCACCAAAAAGAAAGAATACGTCCTGTTATATCACAGGAGGGACTCCTATAAAAATGGGGCAATGCACTAGCTCCTCTAAATAAAAGGTCCGTCAAGGAAATGCATAAGCTCCTCAAAAAAAAGTCCGCTAAAGGGAATGTGTAAACTATACAATCCTAAGACTTTAAATGACCTCATACCTTCTAATGTAATTATAGTCTTTCAGATGAGACTGCAAAGCTAGACCATTGAAACTAATTGACGAAATTGATTGATAGAATTCGTGAATTTTCCCCTTCAAAAGAACATAGAGATTGCATATTTGTTGCTAAAAGTTAGCTTGCTTTTAATGTTCAAACAAGTGGTACCAAGTAACCATCTTAGATCCTGAAAACTTCTCCACTAAGTACAGTGAATCACTTAGAAGAGATTGCTATGAAAAACTATGCCCCTTGTAAATTTCTAGATGTATTTGAAATTTGAAGGACCAGTATTTATAACATATTTGATTGCTCCCAGATATTGCATGATTAGTGAACCCTCATTTTACTTAATTCTTGTTACGTGACACAAAAATTATAATCGTGGCCCTCGTTAATAAATATAAAACTCTGTTCTGTCTCTCCACCATTACAATTCACAATCAATGCAGAGTATGATGTGTTAATTTGCATATCATTGAATTTAAATTTAATTGCTGCATGATTTACGATCTTTCTATATTATTTGTCTTTTTGCTGTTTTAGTTCACCATGTTTCTGTTTTAGTTTTATTAGATTCCTTACGAAAAAAATGCTGCATATTTTATGGTGGAATTTGTGTCGAAATTTTTGAAACTGCGAGAAATGGAAATGTAGTTGCTCTTCGTTTGAAATGTTATTTAATTGATCCATTGGAACTTCTGATATATAAGCGAATATGGTACCTTCAGGGGACATGGCATATGCTCCATTCTTTGAAAGATATCATCCCTTTCTTTTGGTTGTAAAAGAGTGCCACATCTCAACAGGCAGGCCCAAGCTGGCATCGTGCATTGAGGTACATGTTCTGGTATCGTTGTTCTTTGAGCCTATTGTCCGTCTTAGTCTCATTTAACATCTCCGTAGGTGAAATTCTCACGGACCATGGTCATCTTCAGTATTAATTGCCAGAGAATCTTTATCCAATATCTGGTATATTCTCCTTGAACAAACATGAAAGATAAATGAATTATCATAGTGCCATGTATGTAATGAATAAATTTGGTCGTTTCATACGTGACACATCACAGAGGATATATGAATAGAATACCACTGCATGTGACTTCTTTTAGGATTCGAGACGAAAGGCTGACAACTTTGGTGCACAATTTTCAAGGTTACCAACCACGCTTAATATTCTGTAATTTATAAAACATCTGCCATAAGTTAGGCATATTTTATCAAGGATACTGATAGGGTTGACTACTTTTTGGCAATGACGAAATAAAAAATATATTCTCTTCGCTTGCTTTTACAGTGGAAACATTACCATGTTGCATTTCGAGAAAAAGAAATAAGAAGTACATCTATAATCTTAGCAAGTGAAAGGCTACTGAATAAACTTCTCTGAGAATAGGGCTTTACATTCATGACCTTCATGTATAGCTTTAAGACCCGAGTCGTTCTCACTCTATTCTGGTCGACTGTAACCATTTCAGCTTGTAGTGGTGCTGAGTATTTTCTTTCTGAAAGATTGTAATTGCATTGATTTGTGAACATATTTTCATAATTTACAGAATGCATCATTTAAGAGCATCAAGGTTAAGAGGTGCAGCTTGATTTCTTGTCTCAATCATAGTCACTTGTTGTAGATCTCTTTCATCATCTCCTCCAGTGTGAGACTTCATTGTTTTGCTCCTAATATGTGCCTCTATTACAACTAAATGAATTCTGAGGCACAAGATTTTGTTGGCAGTATTCGCAGAATGCAAGGTTAGGGTTGCAGCTCGTCTTTTTATCTCCAGAATAGTCAGTTGTCTCAGATCTCCGATATCATCTTCTCCAATGTGGTGTTATATTGTTTCACTCCTAATATGTGCCCATAGTACCCTAAAAGAATTCAGAGCTACAAGATTCTGTTGGCACCTTAGTAAAAGTGGTTATGCTAGGTAAGAACCTCCAGATTTATGCTCCAATGGAGCAGGAAAGATGTCTGTCATGATCTTGCTTGATCGGAAGAAGACAAGTGAAGAAAATCATTATGATGTAGTTGATTATGAGGGGGTCTCGGGCTGAGAGCTGCTTCTGTATGGTGAGAGAACCAACCATGTCCTGTTTCAGGACATCCCGATAACTTTGACCATATCCTGCAGTTATGTCATTCTTGAGATTCCCTAAGCAATTGAAGCAGTACATTCCTTAATGCATAGGATCAGATGTTCCACTTTCTTAATAAGGTTGATGGCATCAATCAAGCCATGCTAAGTGTGACAGAAAATTTAGCAATGGATGACAAATAATAACTTAACTGGGTCCTTTTGCAACTCAAATTTATTGGTGACTCTTCTGAAAAAAAAGTGCAACCAGCCAATCAACCTTCACATTGGATGCATGTGTAGTCCCTAGGTTGTGCTAATACCAATTAACGTGCGGTATACTAGCTTTAGCCTGAAACTTCCTATGGTTACTGTCTTTGAATTTGTCACAGAACAAGTCATGCTATTACAGCACATTGTTGTATCAAGAAGGGAACTGGCCATCTTTTTGAAGGCCGTTAAAGCTCAAACCATCTGTAAGTTGATATAGATTTTGGTAACTACAGATGAATTCGTAGTTATTCCATGGAAACTTCTATTTATGCGTCTTCATTTTTCTTTATTTAAGCAATGGTGGGTAACAATGATATCTTTATGCATTTATAACCATGGTGTAGGAGATGAACAAGATTGAAGCCTGCTCACAAATCCAACAAGATCCGCAGGAGCTACTTGAATTACAAGAAACGATAGTTGGTGAATCTTCACCTTCATTTTACCCATTCTATTCCTGACAGAAGAATGCCAACAAGGATTTAGTTCCCACATACGTTACATAATCTACACGCATATAAATTCTTGAGATAGGAATCACCTTAGCTTCAGACTCTGCATATTCATCACAGCTACCACAGATCTAGGTATGTTCCTCGTATTAATTGGACCATACAGAGTTAGTTTAAGGTCTCTGTGTTTCTCGTAGTAATTGGACCATACAGACAAGTATCCACGACTGTGTCTCAGTTCTAGTGTGGAGATTATCCTCTTTGGCAATCTGCGTTCAGCATGAGAACTCATGTCTGGAAAGTAGCTGTCTCTGCAACATTAATATTCTTTGGGCTGGAAACGTGTTCACGCGGACACTAGACTAATTTAACAATAACTAGGAGTCCATCCCATTGGTGTAAGCTTACCTTATCACATGGTCCTAGACCTTTTATATATAATGTCTTGTTCGGGTTGTGCCGTTGCAAGGGTAATCTGGCAAAGTGGCTTATCCGTTCAGTGGGACCAGAACCATGTTGATGTTATGCAGATTAGCAGTCTTGGTGATGCAAAAATTTCCCAATGTGTGTCCTGAAGGTATCTGTGAGGATCCCAACGCTGTTGTCCGCTAAGTCCATCGCTCATACGATAAATAGCACGCTTGCTAAAAAAGCAGGGAATAAACAAATATAAAGTGAAAGACAATTATCTCCAATAGTTTTTATATGGTGTTTGCGTGTCTTGACTCTTCGCACAAACAACGCATTACATGGCTGAACAAAAATGTCGGATCCTACTGAATGACGGCACAAACTGCTCATCTTCTGTGCTGTATTTTCCAATGGCGTTTGCCAAGAAGAGGACCTCCGGAGATGATTCTATAACTAATATTCGGTAGTCCACTTCGGCATGATGCTATCAGTTAATGTTGTAGTAGACAATGACAAACCATTTGAGGAACATTGATTTTGTCTTGATAGGACATTCCTAAACCCTTCGTCTAGAAAGTCCTGTTTAGGTTTTTGCTGGAAAAATGTGAGCCATTGGTTTTCTGTTAATCACAGCATGCAGACGAAATTTCCGGTTGGCATGGGAACAAAGCATGCAGTTAGCTCGTAATCGTGAGCAAGTTTAATGGCATGGATTTACACATTTTTTCGCATGTGAGTTAGCTGGTAATTGTAAAAGTATCCGAGCACGCACGTACCAACATATAACAACAGTACATATTGAATCTCTTGCTGAAATTCTCCAAACATTTCGTATTTTGGAACACTTGTCTTGACGAAATGTCTCCTAAACAAACTTTGTAACCGTATCTTAGTAAGAGAATGAAAGCTACAAGGGAATTTAACTGGAAGGTGTTTTGTTAGATGGAATCATGGAATTAAAACAGACAACATAGAAAGTGGAGCTGCCCATTTGCAAACTAATAAAATTCCTTTTGTTACACAAAAATTTGAACAACCCGGGAATACAATGGAGAGAAATTCGGCTTCTATTTCGATTACAGACAAAGCAAGTCCATGACAGAAACAAACCCATCTCTTTTTCGATCCGAAATTTCATGCTGTGAAAGACTTTTTCCCTTCCCTCTACTTCTTTCGGATTTCTGTTCCTCAGACACTCACCATGGGAGACATGAACAGCAGAAACAGAAACATCAATAAGGCAATTGATAATGAGAAAAGATCTTCCTCTTTTGAACAAGTGCATCCTGGCCAACGTTCAACTTCAAGTCCATGCCTTAAGAACCTCATGACATGGTTCTTTTTCGTAATCCTCGTTCTTTACATTCTCTACACATCCACTCTCCTTATATCAAATGAAAGAACTGATTGTGCTTTGACTCTCATAGACCAAGAAGAACTCTCTACCCATATCCGTCTCATGAACTTCACCTCTAACAACACCAGCCAAGAAGCAGAAGATGGGTACCAAATTTTCGGCATGCCAAGAACCCGCAGTTTTGACACCGAGTTGAAGCATGTAGTCTTCGGTATAGCTGCTTCTTCAAAGTTATGGCACAAGAGGAAAGAGTACATAAAGCTATGGTGGAGGCCTAAGGTAACTAGGGGAGTAGTGTGGCTGGACAAGGCAGTGATGACCCTTCGGGGCGAATGGTTGCCTGAAATTCGGATGTCAGGTGATACTTCAAAGTTTCGGTATACAAATAAGCGAGGTCATCGTTCAGCATTAAGACTATCACGAATTGTGTCTGAGACTGCTAGACTGGGAATGAGAGACGTACGGTGGATCGTTATGGGTGACGATGACACAGTATTCATTGTTGAGAATGTCATTAGAATCTTAGCCAAGTATGATCACAGGCAATTCTACTACATTGGGAGCTCTTCGGAGAGCCACAAGCAAAATATAGTTTTCTCCTACGCTATGGCTTATGGAGGGGGAGGATTTGCAATAAGCTACTCCTTGGCCATGGCATTGGAGAAGATGCAAGACCGTTGCATGCTCAGATATCCTGGATTATACGGGAGCGACGATAGAATTCAGGCTTGCATGGCAGAGCTGGGTGTACCCCTCACCAGGGAACCAGGCTTTCACCAGGTAAAAAAACCACTCTTGTAGATTGATGTAACATGGTGTTGAGTCTTAAGTAAATTATCTTAGCAGTGGGACTTTTTTCTACTTATAATATTTCACCGCAAGAAGTTTCACTATTAGTTCTGAACCTTAGTTGATTAAGATAACAATGCGAATTTGCGATACAATTCTCTATAACTTTATAGAGAAAATTTTCAGTATTGCTTTAGTCATGTCTGCAAAACGGAGGGCTGAATCTCAGCAGACTGATAGCAAGCAATGATTTCAATTACAATACTGTATGTTCACACACACACACACACACACACAAATGGAAGAGAGACAAAGAATTACAATATTATGTAATTTATGGTGAAAATTATCATTTTTACTTTCGTTCTGTCTACGTTCATGCAGTACGACGTGTATGGGAGCCTCCTAGGCTTGTTGGCAGCGCATCCTGTTACTCCTTTAGCTTCGATGCATCATTTAGATTTAGTGGAGCCCATATTTCCACGAATGAACCAGGTCCAATCCCTCAAACGCCTCTTCCAATCTGTCAAGCACGACTCAGCTAGTGTGATGCAGCAATCAATTTGCTATGACAAGAAGCGGCAGTGGTCTATCTCCATTTCATGGGGCTATGCAATACAAATCATAAGAGGCTTAATCTCACCAAGAGAACTTGAAAGGCCTTCAAGGACCTTTCTTAACTGGTATAGAAGAGCTGATTACACTGCATATGCTTTCAACACGAGGCCAGTGACAAGGCACCCGTGCCAGAAGCCTGTTGTCTACTACATGACAACAGTTCGCTACGATGGGAGGAGGAAGCAAACAGTGAGTATTTACTCAAGAAAGAGAGTCCGAACACCGAGTTGCCGATGGAAAATGGCATCCCCAACAAAGTACGAAAATGTTGTGATTTTCAAGAAGCCTGATCCTCTTCGGTGGAACAGGGTAAGATCTATGGTTCGTTTCTGTAGCATCCAGTATCTCCTAGAATCTAGATAAGTAAATCATGCATTCATCTTATGATTAGGAAGTATTAGTGTCATTTGTCCTACATTAGACGAAAATGCTCCATCCAGCGATTTACTAAACACATGAAAAAATGCAACTAAGCTTTAAGCATTCTAGTGTTTTTGCGTCCAATTACTGCAATCTATATATCTAATTCGTAAAGAGAAGATTACACCGATTCTCATTCTCACTATCTTGTGAAGCCATAAAGCTTCATTAAAGGTCGTGTGGTTAATAAAATGCAATTCTTTTGATGCTGTTATTGTTTTTGATGTTATTATTGATACAACGTTAATCTCCGTTGCAGTCACCAAGGAGGGACTGTTGTCAGATGCTACCCTCTGGTCGTTCAACCCTATATTTCTCTATGGAAAGATGTCAAGAAGGACAGTTCTCTGAACCGTAGAAGTTATGGAGTATCTACTACATCTTCTCTGCAATTCTTTGTTCACATTCTGAAGATTGTTGGAACACATCTGAACTATAAAAATGTGAGAGGAACAAAAAATTCAAGCATTTCAGTGCCAACATAAGAGAACTTCATATGACCCTCCTTGTGGGTTTAAGCCTGACCTGAACCAACATACTATTCTTTTGCAACTAAACAACAAGCCAAAGAATCTCAACTCTACAACTAAAGACTTGGCGGCAAGAGTGGATTATATACCAAGTTAGACGAACTCCCCATTTACAAGTTGTTGTTTAAATTTACAGTTGGATTGTAGTTAGTTAAACTTGAATATCACATGTAACTGAAACTGTTATAGAAGTGGCTCCTAATATGAATCTATGGGCTATGATACCAATTTGTGATTCATTGAACTTGCACATAATGAAATGTCAATTTTTTCCTTAATCATCTCAAGTATTAAATTAATAACACTAATGTGGGATTGATTTATAACCAGAAGGGTGTTTGAGAAATTATTGATTTCTAATTTTGGATGGAATCCAGATTCTATTTGAATTCAAACTATATAATAAACTCTAGTGTCTTTTTGTTTTCTATTTGGCTTAGAAAATAGAAACTAACATTCATCTAGCATTGGAAGTGAGAAAAGTTCTTCTCTACTTATAAACATTATCTATATCCCTTGCATTGTTTTTAAGGGCTTTGTGAATGTGTAGGCATGTGCAAGTATGCTTGTGCATAGGTTGCCTGTGGTGGTTTCTAGAGGAGCTTTAGGACCAAGCAAGATTGCCACTCCACCTTGCATAAACTTCTCCCTCAAAGCTCTTTAGCTTCCGGTTTCTATTCTTCTAGAGTCTATATATTTAGAAACATTCTCTATTCTTTTCTTCTTTTCTAGATATCCAATATCGATCTCCATTATAGTTACCAAGGATGAGTTTTTGTCAAATATTATCTTTTGGTCAAGGAATTTGTGTTGAATGCCACCCTCAAGTAGTTCAACCCTATATTCCTCTATGGAAATATGCCAAGAAGGTAGTTCTCTAAATGGGATAAATTATGGAGTGTCTACTACATCTTCTTTGCAATTTTTATTTCACATTCTAAATATTGTTAGAATATATTTCAACTACAAAGACTAGAGAGGAGCACAAAAATCAAGCATTTCAGTGACTTATGATGGCCTTCATCGTGAGTTCAAGCCAGGCCTGACCCAACGTACTATCTTTCTGCAACTTAATTACAAGCCAAAGAAGCTCAACTCTCTCACTAAAGACTTAATGGAAAGAGTGGTTATTTACCAAGTGACGTGAATTCCCCATTTGCTAGTTGGAATTTAATTACTAATGCTTGAATATAAAATGGAACTAAAACTGTAAAAGTGGCTTTCTATTAGAAATATGTGGGTTTTCAAACCAATGTGTGATCAATTGAACTTGCTCATAATAAAATTTCAAACTTTCCTTAATTATCTCAAATAGTGTTGAAATTGTGTTAATTTAATGCAACTTTTGTGGGATTGATTTGTAGCTAAAAGGTTATTTGTGGAATTATTGATTTCTAGTTTTGAAAGAAATCTAAAATTTGGAACTTCTAGTTATGTTTGTAGGTATCTGATATGTTTATTCTTGTCTTAGCAAATTATTTTTTTCCCTAGGAATTGTGATATCTTTCACACTATGGGAGCTGGCCATGCCTAAAGTCATTAGAATTGGAATAATAGTATAACCTATACTTTCTCGTCTTTTTATATTTGGCTTTAAAATTAGAAACTAACTTTAGTCCCACATTAGAAGTCAAAAGAGTTTTTATCTCCTTATAAACACTCTCTATATTGCTCACATTGGTTTTAAGGGCTTAGTCCTAAAATGGTGCACCTAATCTCAACACATTGAGCCATGAATGTTGACATGAGTGTGTGCAACTATGCTTGCCTATAGGCTGCTTATGGTGGTTTTCTAGAAGAGCAAGGCTGCTATTCAACCTTACCCCAACTCTTCTTTTCTCAATGAGCTCTTAAGTTTCTGTTCTTCTAGAGTCTATCTAGTTACATACACTTTCTATTCTAGACTCTACCGAGGTAAAGGCATTCTCTACTTTGTTTGTTCGAGAGTCTACTCATTTTATGCATTCTCTATTAAGAGTTCTTCTATTTGTGAAGTTCTCTACGTTTTTAAATTCTAGTTAGGCAAGACTTGAGTGCCTTGTTGTTCTAGCACTTTGGTTTCAAAGTTTTTGAACTTGGGAAGTTCTTCTATACTTTTTAGTTTCTCATTGAAACTTTAGACTCTTGATCTCTTTGATCTTGTTCTCCAAAATGATTTAAGTTCTAATCTAGTTACCCTTTTTAGAGTTTCTCATTGAGATTTCAGGATAGACTTTTGAAGGGCTCTGTTTTAAGGTAATCATTTGGAGACAAAAGTATGGACTAGTCATGATTATGCAAATCAGTGTAGGTACATATTAAGTTTGTCTTGATTGAAACATGGAGATAGAGCTACCATATTCCTTGCACAATTTAGGAGGCTTCAACAATCTTTAAGAAGCTACTATAAACACACCTCTAGGCTAAGGTTCATCAATTCACTTTGTGTAATTTTCAACAATTTGAAGATATTGAATACTTCCATGGATTCTATAAAGCTAGCATGTGTTACAAGATTGAGTTTTTTGAACCCTAACATGATGATTCCTAAGATGCTGATATTCAAAAGTTTAATGGTGTAAACTTCTTGAGTAGAGGACTAATTTCTATGTCAAACCCAAAATATTACTTATGTTTTGGCTGAAGCATGCCGTTAATATTTTGAAACTATGGATTTTGATAATGTTAGTGAAGAGCTTTCATAGAAAGTTGTAGAACTACAAAATAGAATTGACAAGTGGGTAGAAGATGATGATAAGGCTAGAAATACAATTCTTATAGACTAATAAGCTATATGATCAGTACTCGAAAACTACTGAATTAGCAAAATATATCTAGGATACTCAAGATGGAATCTATTATGAAGAATAAGAGACCAAGAAGAATATTTCATTGCAAACTAGCGTGAATTTAAGTTTGAGGACAACAAAAAATTGTTCCTCAGGATTTCGAGTCTCAGATCATAGCAAATGAAATCAATGCAACTAAAGCCAATTCATAAAATCTTTCATGTAAGAGCCATTAGTTTCAAGCTACCACCTTTCAGATGAGGTTCTTGCAGAAGAATGAAAAGACAACATATGATTAGGAGCTCCATTATCTGTGCATAGAAGACAATAATGTTGCTAAAAGGATTAATTCAAAGGAATCTGTTATGAAGGCGCACACAATCGAATAGAAAAGGAAAAGGCTTTTCTCTTAGAAGAAAGGAAACAAGTTTAACAATTAAATTGTCCTAAAGGAAGTTCTTTCAAAGTACTAGGTAAGGAATTTAAAAAAATGGTAAAAAGGACTTCTTTTGATATGTGTGCGGAAAGAAAGGACAAATTTGTAAATACTAGATACACGAGAAATTCTTTAGTGACAAACAAAATGAGAAGGATCATACCAGCCAAAAAAATGAGAAATCCAAGGCATTTCCTTGTACCATTTTTGAATTTAATATAGTCTCTGATGATAGAGACTAGTGGATTGACAAAGGAGTAATTCGGCACATGACCTATAACTATAACTTGTTCAAGAATAATAGTACAATGCTGGATGCTTTTGAGATAATCATGGGAAATTGCTCTATTTCTAAAAAAATGGCCAAGCAGACATAGACCTAAAATTCATTTCTAGTAAGATAATCGTTGGAATAATGTCCTATATTTTCCAATCATAAGAAAAAAAACCCTGCTATCTAAAGATGCATAGAATAAGCATGGCTTTAAAAGGGTTTTTACATGAAAAGAATGATGAAGCTCCACCTTGTCTTAAGAATGAGAGCTTAACCATAAATAAATGTAAAGTCTACAGCAAGTGCAAAATCACGAAGAAAGCATTTAAGATAGTTGAAAGAGAATCCTCCATTCTAGAGTTAATCCATAGTGAATTCTATGAGATGATAGACACACTAACAAGAGATGGAAAAGGATAGTTCATAACATTCATTGATGATGACTCATGATACACATATGTTTTCTTACTTCACACTATGATGAAGCATTTGAACATTTTATAGCTTAACAAAGAAGAAGTTGAGAGTATTCATAGTGTCAAAATTAAGACATTGAGGTCTGTTCGGGGAGGATAATACATTTCCAATGAGTTTTCTTTTGGATGAAGATTTTTTTTTCTTCATTTTGACTACTTTGTGAAGGAAATGAACCCTCAACAATATTGACATTAACTATTTTTACAATGGTATGAGAATCTTTGTATCTAGATAAAAATGATATGAGTCACTATGCAAATGAAACAAGCAAGTATTGTTGCTTATTTAAGCTAGCAAATTTCTCAGCTTATGATGATTACCTTTCATATAAGTTATGTAATTACCACTTTAGCTCTGCTTCTTGCTATGCAATTATGTCCCAATTTTTAGATTCAAACATCATCAATAGTAAATGGAATTGTAATACAAAAAATTTTCTTTAATTAGTACATGTTCTTATCACATTTAAGGTATTTTCCTTTTTAAGAGATGAACCTTAAGGTGTTTAACAAATGTAATCTAGTTCCTCCAAAACATTCCATGACAACCCCCCATTGTTCTAAGCCCCACTGTGCTGTACATCTTGAATAGTTCTCATTTGCAAACACAAAACATTGCCTTGTAAACCAAACTCAAACAACAAAATAAATGTGTTAAAAGCTACATAGCATATGGTCTCATCCTTCTTAATTTTGTTTCTTTAGTCAAATAGTTCATCCCAATTTTCTATCTTGTGGCAAAGTGGTGTTCTGATCTCAAAGGAGAGAAAAAGGATTCCCAAACATCTAAGATCTTTTGAAAGACCATAAGACCTGTTTGTATTGAAGAAGTTGTCTTAGCATCATCCTCAATTTTGGAATTACTTCCTTTCCTTTATCAAAGAGTCTCTAACTTTAAATATCTAAAGTGAACTGATATAGTTCTAAAATTTACTTGCAAGCACACAAATCAAAGTAGTATGATGTACGTGAGTGAGGTCGATCCTACGACGAATCTCATGAATTTGTATGCAATTAGAACTTTAGATTAATTATCCTAGCTAAAAATAAATTGGGGTTGATTAATCTAAGAATTTAGATAATATGGAATTTGAAACATCATGAAATCATAACTTAAACTAAAGGAAACTATTGAGGAATAAACTAGAAACTAACTAAAAACTAATCTAAAGAGGCAACTAACTTAAACAATGAAATCAAAACATGAACTAATCAATGAAACAAGGCATGCAAAAACAAGAATTATGCATCAATAGAGTGTGCATGGAATCATCGATTGTGTGTTGAATCAATTAACATAGCATAAACTAAGATTAACAAACATGCATGGTAGAGTGCTAAGAATGAGAAATTTGTCATAGGACTAAGTAATAAAATTGTGCATGGAACACAAGCTTCCTTCATGATATTCAATGAAAATTAAAAGTTAAACCATTTAAGGAAGAATGCTCAATATTCTAAGAAAGAAATCTTATTCAATGCATAAGAACTCTTAAACGTGTTATGCTAAATACATTAGATATTCAAATTGAAAACTTGTGCAAAAAGTGTGCACAACATTCATGGCATGTAATAAGAGACCTTGAATAAAAACTTCAATGCAATCCAATATCTAAAAGGTACCATGCATGTGAATCAATGAAGAGATAATCAAAGAGATGGAGTGAAAGATATGAATGAATCAAAAGTAGAAGAGAGTAAGAAACAAAAGGATAATAAGGATGATTCAAATGCTATTATCACTTGGTTGTCACTAGAAGAGATAGTTGGCCTTGTACTACTACATAGGGCGCTTTTAAAGTTGGTTAAAAGTAATAATAGAAGTGGCTTCTTAAGCGACTTCTACTGAGTTGACTTGGAAAGTTGTCAATTTTTAAAGTTTTTTACATAAAGGACTTTAAAGGTCATAAACTTTTAAAGTTGTTTTTTTGTAAGCGATTTTAAAAGTCAGACACTTTTGAAGTTGCTTATATAAAAACGACTTCTATAGTCAACAATTTTAGAAGTAGTTTTTTGTAAGCGACTTCAAAAACAACCGAATTTTGATTGACTTTTGAAGTCGTTTACAAAAAAAAAGAAAACTACTTCTAAAGTTGATGACTTTGGAATTCATTTTTGTATAAGCGACTTCAAAAGAACCTCATTTGGATGAACTTTTGAAGTTGCTAATATAAAAACAAATTCAAAAGTTGGTGACCTTAGAAGTTGTTTTCATATAAGTGACTTTGAAAGTTCAATGCTTTTTATTATGTTTTAAAGTCGCTTACATTAAACGACTTCAAAAGTTGGTAACTTTTAAAGTTATTTCTTTATAAGCGAGTTCAAAAGTTAACACACCAACTTTAAAAGTAAATTTTTTTTTTCAAATTTATTTTCATGCCCCACCACCTGTATACAATTGAGTAATGAACATCCCATGTACACCTAATACCCAAACAATGTTTATAAACATTAAAAACCTATTAATACACAACATTCATCCACTTCTTAATACAATACCACTTGTATACATTAAAATACTTCAATATCCACAAACATGAAAAACTAACAACCACTGCAATGCATCCACATCTTAATTTATTGATACATTACCACCTGTGTATACATTGAATAACAAATATTCTATAATACTTCAAACAATCTTTATAAACATGAAAAACTAAACATCATATACACCTAATACTTCAATCTCCATACACATTCCAAACCACCATCCACTACAATGCATCGACATCTTTCTTAATACACTACCACCTGTGTATACATTGAATAACAAACATTCTATACACCTGATACAAACAATCTTTATAAACATGAAAAACCAAACATCTAATACAACATGCATCCACTTCTTTCTTGATACCCCGAATCGTTCTTAAAATATAACACCTAATACATCCATCTATCTTGAAAATAATTTATATAAGAATTACAACATATCCATTTTTATAAAATCCACATTCACTTCATTTGTGAATCCATACACATTCAAATTCACTTTCACACCATAAGTAACCCTCTCATTTTTCATCTCATAAAAGTTATATAATTCAACCGCCACATATTCACTTCATATTCAAACTCCAAATTCACTTCATCCACACTCATTTATTACCACACTCCAAATTTTCACTCATTCATTTCTTAAAATACAATATATATATATATATATTAAAAAATAATAAAATCTAAAGGAATACACACAAGTCAATGAAAAAAATACTTTATTATGTATTTCAAGTCCATGTAGTTACTCCAAGTAATCTAATTGAAACTCATTACATACTTAGCCCATTCAGTTCATATTTCATTGAGATTTACTATGGAGTAACTGTTGTTGTTTGCTGAGTCAGAAAGCACAGCAGCCCAAATACAACATACTTAATTTAGCTAAACTTTTTAGTTAGATCCATAAAAACTTTAGACAAATATAAGATTATGTAAAATAAAACATGTTCTACCTATTTTAAATGAGAGACAGGAGTAATATCAAATATGAGGGTCCTCATGTACCTCACGACATAATACCCATACTCCCAATTAGACTATTATTTAGGACACTGTGGAACAACGACAGCAAAAAAGAACTCATAAATATCATTTATAATAATGTAGGTTTAATTAATGATAACTTAGAGCAATTAACTGTTTCATATATCTTGACATTCCTCCAAATGAGTTTTAATGATTGTAAAGTCTCAGTCACTGTAGCCCATTCAAACCAAGACCTACAAATTTCAAATGCATTATAGATGAATAACAAATTACTTATCTACACATAACACATGACAAAAAATAAATGCTTACTTATTTATAATATATGTGAAGGTGGGATGGATGTGCTCTCCACAAGAATAAAAATATAAAGCATGGCCACCGTGCACATCCAAAACTAGCAGCATGCAATGATACCTACATAGACAGTCATATGGAATGGAAGCTGACAATCCCTAAGTAAAGAATAATTTGGCAAGAAAATAAGAAAATTAAAACTTACCCTCTATTGTAGGGAATCATTAAGCCTTGTCCTTGAGAGTAGCAAAAGAAGCTTGGTAAAATATCTTGAATACGCCTCTCGATCAACCATTGCTCCACTACTCCAAAAATGACGCCAAGGTCAAGGAATTGGTAAAGTGAACCCTCACCCTCGAAAGGGCTAGTAGCATTATTCAAGAAGTTGCATAAAAGAAATAATTATTACACATACAATTAAAATATAACATGTAATTAAATACCAAATGATTTATAAGCATGTGCATATATCCCATGTAGGAGACAATTTGAGGGTGCTTGAGTTGTTCTCATAGGCAAACTTGTAATAGGTTCTCTACCATAAGTGGCACTTCAACAATGTCCTCGGCAAGCACTCCTTGCTTGATTTGTACAGGATTGATAGTCATATTGTTGTTGATGAGACCATAGATTAAACTTAAGGATCGAGACATGTTAGGTGAGACTTCCACATGCTCCTGGGTTGGCTATTGTAAAAGATGTATAATGTTTCAGCTAAATAATATTAATATATGAAGAGGACTTAAATTATGATGAAAGAAAAACCAAAGATATATACAAGTACCTATTCCATTGGTTCAGCAGCCATAGGTGACACTAGAATGGTGGCCGATCTTGGTGCCACATTTTGTTGCTGTTTAACCGTATATAGTTATTAAACAATTAAATAAGGTCTTTAGCTAAAAAATATTAATGATGAAGGTAGTATGATAAGATACATACCATGGACTCTATGGGAATGACTAGTGCTTCCTTCCAAGCAATGAGATATGCAACTGCCCGCCCAAAGGTTATAATAGTTTCTATTTCTAATGGGAATGGTAGGTAAGCATTAGCATTCAAAGCCATGGTAATGGACACCTTCTTAGTATGTGGTGGCATACTAATTCCATGCAAAATGTTTGATTCATGCTTATAGCATGAACCAACTACAATTATATTTTGACGGGAATCCAAGGCCAACAAGAATGGACCCACCTACAAATCAAATACGTAATAGTTTTGTCTATGTATATACCTCATGGGCAAGAATTTCCTTTTCGAGGGGAGGTCGATGTCAGTTGGGGAATTGTAGCTCATAGGTGAGGGAGGTACATTGGGGCTGTGAGTATTATGAGCAGGGGTGGAGTAACAATCATCAGACCTCCCTAACGCATTTGACTAAATATATCAGACTTTATTTTCTCAACAACCTCATTGTAGGCCTCCTCATCATCTTGAACTTTAGGTATACATCCTCTACCAAAGAATTTAGAAGGAACAACACCACGATCCATGCCCCTAACTCGACTAGGGTGGTCTTTCATATTTCCCGTAGCCCTATATATGATGTCATCCTTGGCAGCAATGTTGCTTAAAGTTCCTATAGTAGTGCTTTCTTTGTAAGAACGTCTTGTAAAATTTAAATAGAATGACATGATCATTTGATCTAATTAATTGTAAAAAAATTATAGATAGGTGAAACCACTTAGTATGCATGAAGCAATTTGCAAAGTAGTTTTATATGCAAACTTGTTACTAGTACAGCCCATTGAATGCGCCATCTTCCAGAGGATGGATCAATCAATGGGTTCTGTAGTCCTAGCTTTTTTTTGCTGTCAAGCAAAGACATTATAGTTAGAGAACATGTATATAACTATAGCAACATCAAATTGAATGGGATAAATTATCACAGCTACTTTGAACTTTAAAACAAGCCTAGCCCATCCTAGATAGGTGTTCCTGTTACACTCTTCCCATGCACATTTTTACATGTGTGATGAAGTGCAATAATTGAACATTACATGTAATTAAAAGAATGAAGCATCATTTATGCACACACCTCAAACTTGGTGGAGGTGCACTTTTTTACAAATGCATTCCAAGCCTCCTGGTCAATGATGTCAGAGTAAATGGAAGGCACCACGTACAGCCTTCACGGATCGTTGAAATTTGGAGCTATGTAATTGTGAACATGTAGTTCTTCCATTTTCTCCATTGCTCACCAACCCCTTGTAAAGCATGCATCTTCTTGTCATCCAGCACATCAAAGGTAGACTGCAAATTGAAAACATCAAATTACTATATTTGAAAAATAGGGAAAGTTATAATATAAATAATACATGTACTTAATGTTTACATACCTTCACCATTTCCCATATTGAATCTTTTGTCGAGGATAGCATATGTCTCCAATACTCAAATGTGATAGGAACCATTATTCTTACTATAGAGCAAAGGAAACTAATATAAGTAGGTGCACTCTCACCAATCTCTTACCCTCTACTATTATATTGGATAGTTTCTTTAATTCCCTTTGACTTTCTCTTGATAACCTTTTCCATTATTGTTCTCCCTCTGCCCTTTCTTTTTTGCATAGTGCTCATGTTGGCCTCTTGTTCATGTTCTTCAATGTTGCTATAATCTTTAGTTTGATGTTCTTCTCATTCCATTATTACTATAAAGAAACACTCAATGATATTAGAACAATGACATGAAAAAAGGCTATGTAATTCATTTAAAGAAACCAAACTGATGTCCCTAATAAACATAGTTTAAGCAAAAAATAATAATTAAATGAGACTCCATCTCCATCCATTCATATAAACATACAATATCTAACATATGTGACAAACTAACCTCAAGGAAAATAGATAAAGGATGCATGGAAAGTATTTGCCTGCTTAGTATAGATATTTTGTAAAGGGGCTACAAATCCTATAGACCTTTCACTAGTCTTTAACTCCACTGCTTTGAGTACACATCTCTTAGTGGGTGTAGGTATTCACAAGTAGTGATATGCTTAACGTATGTTAGATGTTCATCTATATACATGTGCATAATTCATGTGCCAAATTCCATCCAATAAAGTTTATGATTCATGTATGTTTCTCTTGGTTATTTGCATGCTTGAAGTTCATTAAAATTTTGGTTCTATGATCATGTTTCATGTCTTGAATCACATGCACCATGTCATTTCATGCCTTGTTTGATTCAAGTTTCATGAGTATCTTACTTTTGGAATTTTACCTTTCATGAGTCATACATAATTTCGAATAGTCCATTCACTTTATTTACTTGATTTCTTAAGAATCACTTTAACTTTTTAGATAGTTTAGTTACTATTTTGGTTAGATCCCATGTTGGAAAACTTTTATTCCACACATTTCAGCCATTTTCTCACTCATGAACCATGCACACAACTCCATGGGTCATGTACATGGTGATTGGGTGATTTGTCTTTAAGTGGTTTATTGTTCCCTTGTTTCATGATAGTTTAGCATTACATGTTTAGCTATTTGCATCATAGTATACCTTTAGAACATTTCTTTGTTTATTTTTAGAAAGTTTTAGGATTAGGAAAGTGTTAGTTTAGGAAAGTTTCATTTTTAGCAAGTTTCCTTAATTAAAAGCTTCCTAGAATCATTCATTTTAGTTTAGCATTATTTTTTTGATTTAATGCATGTTAGTTGAGAAAGTTTTTAATTCCATTGGAAATCTTCATTTTCAGAAAGTTTCCTTTAGCTCATGTGTCTAATTTTATGCATGTTTCTCATTCCATGTTGTTTAAATTCCATGTTTATCAAAGCAATCTTTCTTTAGCTAAGCTAAGCAACTTAAATAATAGCATATTAACTGAAAATTCCTTGAGATTCCTCATGGGATAGACCTCTCTCACATGCAATTATTACTTTGATTTGTGTGCTTGGGAGTAATTTTAAAGCTACACCACCTAGCCTAAGAGAGATTGGTTTTGATTTAACTAGGAAAGCAAATAACATGATAGTTTAGCATTATGTGTTTAGTTATTTGCATCATAGTTTAGCTTTAAAATGTTTCTTTGTTTAGTTTTAGAGTGTTTTATTCTTAGAAAGTTTTAGGATTATGAAAGTGTTAGTTTAGGAAAGTTTTAATTTTAGCAAGTTTCCTTAATTAAAGCTTCCCAAAATCATTCATTTGGTTTATTATTATTTTATTTATTTAATGCATGTTAGTTAGGAAAGTTTCTAATACCATTGGAAATCTTTATTTTTAGAAATTTTTTTTAGTTCATGTGTCTAATTTTATGCATGTTTCTCATTCCATGTTGTTTAAATTCCACGTTTATCAAAACAATCTTTCTTAGCTAAACTAAGCAACTTAAATAAGATGAAATCAACTAGAAATTCCCTAAGATTCCTCATGGGATCAACCTCTCTCACATGCAATTATTACTTTGATTTGTGCTCTTGCGAGTAATTTTAAAGCAACACCACCTGGCCTAAGAGAGATTGGTTTTGATTTAATTAGGAAAGCAAATAACATGAAAATGGAAACATGCATTATAGTTACTCGATGTTATTACCAGATATGTTAAGAAACAAAGGAAAAGAGGAAGCAATCAAGCGCCTGTAAGAATGTGCTTGTTAGCTTTGATTCCTCTAAATGAATACCTCTAATGCTAGGGTTTTCACAAGAATGACTTAATTCTGCAAACAAAAATAAAAATTGGTCATGAAATCAATCAATAAACAGCAGTAACCCCCTGTCGAAACCCAGTTCCCCACCCCTACCCACCACCACACTAGAACCCAACTCCCCACCCTCCCACACTAACCCAGCTCCCCTCCTCCAACACCCACCCCCTGGCCGACTAGAGTGGTATGTACCATCCCTCTTCTCCTCTCCTTCCTTGTTCCTCTTCTCCTCTTCTTTCTTCTTTCTCTATTTTTCTCTGTGTAAGTCGGGGATGCTGGGAAGTCTATTTTTTGGTTTAAGGAGGGGTATATAAAGAAGTCATTTATATGTAAAACAACTTTAAAAGTGTATAATTTTAAAGTTTTTTTTATTTATAAATGACTCTAAAAGTATACAATTTTTTATTCAAAATATATACACCATTTATGTTAGTACATCATAATATCTAACAAGTAATACACAATGAAATGGATTTTTTATGATAGTCAACATTGATTCATGGGTTTAGGCATCAAGGTTCAGGGTATGTACGCAAGTGTTTAGGAAACATGGTGCATGGGGTTAGGTTAAAGGCTCAAGGTTAAGGTTTAAGGTAAGGGTTCAGGGTACATATGTAAGTGTTCAGGATTTAAGTGTTTAGGGAACAGGGTTCGGGGTTAGAGTTAAGGGCTAGGGTTACGATTTAGGGTTAGAGATTAAAGGTTAGGGTTAGGGTTCATGGTTGATCTACATAATTAATTTTAAATGAATATATGCATTTGATTGACAGTAAGCTTCCAAAGTTTACTTGGGCCAAAAAATATTATAGAAATACTCCTAAAGAACTAAAAATATGTGATAACCAAAGAAGTACAAAAGCTGTACTAATAAAAGAACATTAAGTAATATAAGATAATACATTAATTATGAGGTTGGGTGTGCTAGCTTAAATTTTCCTATCCATTTCCTGACCTGTGTGTGTGAGAGTGGTTCTTATATTAACATTTTCTTGACAACATATTCACATAATTCAAACATTTGTAAATTGTTATTTAAGAATCAAAGATGTTAAATAATTAATACAGTAAATTTAATTAGGAGGTTGATCCCTTTTGTTGCTAAATTTGATATACATAAAGAAGTTGTTTATATGATAAACGACTTTAAAAGTGTATACTTTTAAATACGTTTGTAGATAAACAACTTTAAAAGTGTATACTTTTAAAGTCGTTCACAGTTAAAACGATTTAAAAGTATACAATTTGCTATTATTTTTTTATGAATTTTTTTATTCAAAATATATACCCTTTTATGTTAGTACATCAAAATATCTAACAATTGATACACAATAAAATGGAATTTTTAGCTAATAGTCAACATTCATCTATGGCTTCAGGCATTAAGCTTTAGGGTACGTATGTGTTCAGGGTTTAGGGTTCAAGTGTTTGGGGTCGAAGTATTCAGGGAGCAGTGTTCGGGGTTAGGTTAAGGGCTTAGGGTTAAGGTTCAGAGTGAGGGTTCAGGGTATGTGCGTAAGTGTTTAGGGAACATGGTTTCGGGGTTAGAGTTAAGGGCTCAGGGTTAAGGATTAGGGTTAGGGGTTTAAGGTTAGGGTTCATGGTTAATCTACACTTAATTAATTTTAAATGAATATATGTATTTGATTGACACTAAGATTTCAAAGTTTATTTGTGCCATAAAATATTGTAGAAACATGCCTAAAGAACTAAAAATATGTGATAATGAAAGAAGTACAAAAAATATACTAATAAAAGAACATTAAGCAAAATAAGATGATAAATTATTTATGAGGTGGGAATGTGGGTGTGTAGCTTAAATATCCCTATCCATTTCATGAGCTGTGCTTGTGTGTGCACATGAGAGAGTGTGGTTCTTATATTAAAAATTTTTTGACACTAAATTCACATAATTCAAACTTTTGCAAATTGTTATTTGATGTACATACTTTTAAAGTGTACACTTTTAAAGTCAACATAAATTCATCCATATATTCTTTGTATGAAAATATAGTTAGCTCACTTATTAATCCATATAGCTCATGACAAAAGAGCTAAATATTATACATATGGAATAAGGGTTCAGGGTTAGGGTTCGACGTTCGGGGTTAGGGTTTAGGGTTCAGGGCTTAGGGTTATACTTAATTTTAAATGAATGTGTATTTGATTGACACTAAGATTCTAAAGTTTACTTACATCACAAAATATTGTAGAAACACCCCTAAAGAACTAAAAACATGTTATAACCAAAGAAGTACAAAAAATATACTAATAAAAGAGCATTAAGCAAAATAAGATGAATAATTAATTATGAGGTGTGTTATACTTTTAAAGTCATTTCCAAACAAATGACTTTAAAAGTATTCACTTTTAAAGTCAACTATGTAATTTGTTTTGTTCAAAATATATACACCATTTATGTTAGTACTTTACAATATCTAACAATTAATATAGAAGGGTAATTTATTTTAGTATCTCCTAGATTGTCTTCATCATAAAAATCCCTCGGATAGGATGATAAAATAGTTGACCATCTCTTATCATGTTGGTCTTGTATGTAAAGTACTTGTTTTTCTTCAGATGCCAAGATAAATTGATCATTTTTATAGCTGATCTTGTTGAGGTCAATCATTGTCAATCCAAGGGCATTAGTTTTGATGCTATTGTGTTCCACCCAGTTTCACTTAAACACAACCACAGTTATGAAAGTATAATCCAAGGCCCAAATCTCACTTATAACCCTGTAACAAATATCATCTGCCACTCATGGCCTGTTATCCTTCGAACTTGAAAAGAATGTAGCATTAGTAACTAAGCTAACTCAATTATTCTATTGCACTCTTGAGTTATCACAGTCTTTTGTGTAAAAGTGATAACCATTGATGGCATATCCAGCATGTTTTATTACTTTTGGTGGTGGTCCCATTGCCATCTAGCCTAAGGTTTCTGATATACCGTTGCCTGCTACTTCTCACTAATCCTGAATCTATGTATATTCATATTAAGTAGGCTCAAATAAGATTAATATATAAATACATATATATACAGAAGGTAGTTTTTTAACTTAAGTGAGATTTCTTTCATTTTAACTTCTTATGCAGCCAATTATTGAAAGTGCGGCAATTCTCAAATTGTAGCCACATCTATTTCTTTGTATAACTTGGATTCTTTGCCTTGAGTACATCTATGTGTTCACAGCGTACACACACAAATTAATAGAGTAATCATGAAAGATGTAATTAACCATCAACAATTAAATTTTACATAAGTGCATTTATGCATGATCAACTTACTCAATGTAAGGTTGGACTTCATCAACATTTTGCAACACATAAAGATGCGCCTAGTCTCGTTCTTTATAGTCAACGATCAATACACGACCACTAGATAGAGGTTCGCCAACCTTTGGATCATGAAATGCAACTCATTGTTTATTTCTTGACATTCCAATGGCATCCACTCCTACTAAGTACTCTGTGCAAAACTCCACTCCTTCCTTTGCAATATAGTATTCAGTTAAACAGCTCTCCAGTCGGTTGTGATTATGTACATACCCTTTTAAAATTTTCATGTACCTCTCAAATGGATACATCTATCACAAGTAAACTGGCCCATAGAGTCTAACCTCATCAATGAGGTGCACTGTTAAGTGTACCATGATGCCAAAGAAGAATGGTGGGAAGATTGTCTCAAGCTCACATAAAGTTGTCACTAGATGATGTAGAATTTCTTGTAATTTTGAAACATCAACTACCTTCTTGCACAAAGCATTAAAGAAGTAGAAGAATTTTGTAATAGCTCCCCTAACTTTGTCCAGTAACGCATAACATATTGCTAGTGGCAGTAGTTGTTGCATCAATGCATGACAATCATGGGACTTCATCCCCAACAATTTTAGCTCTTCAATGGAAATAATGTTTTTAAATTTTAAAGAGTAGCTATATGGGACTTTGAGCTTGAAAAAGGTTTTACACATTATTCTCCTCTCCTCTCTATCGAGAGTGTAATTTGCCTTAGGCAGGTATGTTGCTTGACTGCCCCTATCCTCAGGGTGCAACCTCTTCTTCAAACCCATGTTCATAAGATCCATTCCAGTTGTAAGTCCATCTTTTGTTTTTCCTTGGATATTAAGCAAGGTACTGGTCAAGCTTTCACACACATTCTTCTCAATGTACATGACATTAATCACATGGCACATATGTAGTGATTTCCAGTATGGTAGGCGAAAAATATTGATTTCTTCTTCTAACAACTTCTACAATTACTTTCACTTGCACATTTACTTGATTTCTTCATATTCTTTCCTCATAAGACATTAATATTTTCAACCTACTCCAATACCTAACGTCTTATCAACATCTTTGGAGGTGTTCTTATCTCTACACTCCCATTAAATTCTCCCTTCTTAAAACGACATGGATGGTCTCTGTGCAACCATCTTTTGTGCCCAAGGAATGCCATTTCCTACCATGCTTAAGTCATATAGCACATGTTTGATCATTATAGATAGCATAAGCATTGTATCCCTTCACAGTGCATCTAGACAAATTACTGTATGCGGGGAAGTCGCTTATTATCTACAACAATATAGCCTTTAGGGTCAATAACTCTTTCCTATATGCGTAGTATGCTTCAAGGCCTATGTCCCATAATGTCTCAAGATCATCAATCAAGGGAGACAAGTACACGTCAATGTCATTCCCTAGTCTCTTTGGACCCGATATCAACATAGTTAGCATCATGAACTTCCTCTTCATGCATAGAGATGGTGGAAGGTTTTAGCAAACTCATATAATGGGTCAACAACTATACTTGCTACTCATAGAACCATGAGGATTAATTCCATTTGCAGATAATGCTAGATGTAGGTTTCTAGGTTCTTCACCAAAATTAGGCCACATGAAGCAACAAGTTTCCATGCTGGGCTATCTGGTGGATGGCATGAAAAGCTATCAGCTATTCTGTTATTGGCATGCCACACTAATTTCTTTGCTGTTTTTGTTATACAAAACATTTGTTTGAACCTTAGAATAGGAGGTAAGTACCACAGAACCTTTGCAGGAATGCCTGTAACTATCTAAGTTGAATTCTTCTTTAACTTCCATCTTGGCTATCGACAAGTTGGCATGTAGTTTTATCCATGTTCTCCTTCCTATATAAGATGCAGTCATTGGGACATGCAAGTATCTTCTCATACTTTAACCCTAGTGCAGCCATGGTTTTCTTTGCCTCCCATGTGGACCTCACCAATTTATTATCCTTTGGTAGCATCTTACCCACTACTTTTAAGACTTTTGTAAAACCTTGATCCGAAAATCCAAATCTTGATTTCACGTTGTAAAGTTCTACCACTGCAGATAGTTTAGTATAATCTTTACACTCAAGGTACAATGGCTCATCAGCTTTCTCTAATGTAGTATGAAATTGTTTAGGGCATCTTGGAAGTCATCATATGCATCTTGAAACATTGGTATAGGTGTACTACTGTCTCCAACACTTCCTACAATGTCTTGATCATATCTTCCAAGCCTTGTCGAGGGCCTATGCAGAAGTTCTTCTCTATGCCAAATTCATGGGTGCTAGCTTTCATCAATTCTATTGAAGCACAAGTGTTCTCTCAACACCCCTACAGTTACATTTTTTAAGTTTCCACATTTTGAGCATGGACAACGCATGCGATTACGATCAACACTTGCCCTAAGTGCAAACTCTATGAAATTTTCTATACCCTCGTCATATTCTTTTGATGTTCTTGTCAGAGTCATCCAAGCATATTTGTCCATTATCACAATAAATCAAAGCAAATTTATGTGGAGACTTGTAAGACATGAAAATATTAGGTTAGACAATTTACCAAACATTAGATATACATGAATTAGAAGTATTTAAAATAACTATATTTCATGGAAAATTTTAATTAAAATAAAAAAAATTAACAGACACATTCATGAATGAAATTAAATTTCTAACCCACAACTTTGTAAAAATTCTTCAAATATATATGCCTAATACGTATGAGTCAAACAAAGAGATACTAACCAATACTCAAAAATTGATATTAACCCAAAATTTGCTAATGTAGTTACAATTCACAAGTAGGATTTGGTTCAGAGCAAGGAAAAAGAAATCTAGTTTAGATTTTGTGCACAAATAATAAACACAGAGTGAGAAGGTAAGGTGGAAGTCGATAAAATGGTTCTTAAAATAGACATACAATTGAAGTCGTTTCCAGAAAAACAACTTTAAAAGTTCACACTTTTAAAGTCATTTTCAAGAAATGACTTGAAGATTGCATACTTTTAAAGTTGTTTTCATGTAAACGACTTCAAAATTGTGAACTTTTAAAGTCATTTTTTTCAAACAACTTTAAAAGTATGGACTTTTATAGTAGTTTTCAGAAAAAAAAACTTTAATACTTTTTACATTTTCACATTAAATATATATTTATTTACTTTTTCTCATTACAACCTTACATAAATACACAATGAAACTTATTTTACAAACACAAACACATATAATATGTATACATAAACAAACATGGCAACAAAGAAATCAAATTAATTTTTAATTACATCTAATGTTACATATTATTAGATCTTATTAATACAAGATCAAATAGCAAATATGCTCTTTTTCATCAAAATTTGGTTTAGTATTTAGGTGACACCCATTCTATGGAGAAAGAAAGAGTGTGCTTCAATTTTTTTGGTCAAAAGTTGATGGTATAACTACTACTCTTCATCAATCCCTAATTTTGGGTGAGAACCACAAATTGTAAGTTCTCCTTTTCTTCAATAGTGAGGCTTGGAGAGAGAAACAATTGTTATTTTCAATGAAATCATATGATTTTCACAAAATAAGGATGATCTAACAGACTTCTGAACCTCATAATCTGTGGTGAGAAAGGCCATGTGATCTACAAAATGAAAACAAAGAGAGTTAGCTAGTAACAACAAAGGAATTTGTGATTTAAAAGAAGTTATGATTTACTTACAGTTTTTTTCATGACATAATTAATGAAAATA
This sequence comes from Warburgia ugandensis, assembly GCA_035236585.1. Taxonomy (NCBI): domain Eukaryota; kingdom Viridiplantae; phylum Streptophyta; class Magnoliopsida; order Canellales; family Canellaceae; genus Warburgia; species Warburgia ugandensis. The sequence goes on from CP141137.1 coordinate 40,145,791, forward strand.
TAAAAATGAAAAGCAAGAATGGAAAAAGAAGCATAGGGACCAAAGAGGAAGTCATCATGCCAGCCGTGAAAAGAAGAGGTCATAGTAAAAAATGTAATGTTGATAGCTATTTATAAATGAATGAGGACTTTGGAAGTCGTTTAGTAATAAAAAACTTTAAAATTGATAAACTTTTGAAGTCGCTTTGTGTTAAACAACTTTAAAATCCCATTCTCATGTAATATTAATCATCGGGACAAATTTCTTATCATACTTTTAATTTTCCTTAGAATAAATGACATTAAAAAGGGGTCACTTTTAAAGTCATTTTGTATTAAACAACTTTAAAAGTTGGTAACTTTAAAGGTTGTTTTTTATTAAACAACTTTAAAAGTCCATTCCTACTAAATATAATATTCTTGCCTAATTTTTCGTGATACTTTTGAAGTCGCTTATGTAAAAAAAATTCAAAAGTTATTGATTTTTAAAGTCATTTTCTACTAAATGACTTTAAAAGTACATGACTTTTGAAGTTATTTAATGTTAAATGACTTTAAAAGTGCTTCCCACAAAAAATTCCCTCTTCACACCAATTTTTTAAAGTTGACTTACAGTTAAATGACTTCTTAAGTGTATATATTTAGAGTTGTTTATTTTAAACCGACTTGTAAAATATTTATGAAGTCGGCAGTCAAATAAATGACTTCTTTATGCAAACTTTAAAACCCTCGTGTGTAGTAGTGTTGGATCGAAGAAAACTAGAGCACAACTTGAAGCAAGTCAACAAGGAAAGAACTAAGAAACATGCACATGAAATGAGAAGGCAAATCTTAGTAACAAAGAAAGAAAAGATGCAAGGGAACCAACCTAGAAGAGATGTGGAAAACTTAGAGTAGAGAGGTGTGGAGATTATTGAAGAGGGATGCATACTAAGGCTTAGAAGGAGGTGTCACTATTCTCGTAAGGAGGAGGTGCAACCCTTTGAAAACAAGGTGAAATTCCAGCCTAGGAAGGAAGCATGGAAACCTCTCATGTTCCATGTGAAGTGCGAGATGCTGAGTTTAGACCATTCCCGTCTAGTCTAATCACATTTGAGGACTTCTAATTCCTATATGCGTTCAGCCATACGGTGTGAAAGAAATCTCTAGCATTGGTCACCATCAGGCGCATCATGAAAAAGTGCAAGAAGGCCCTAGATGGTTTTATGATTTTTTGCATTCTAACTTGCTAGAATTCTATCCTAAGGAAGATGGAAGGAAAATATTAGAATGGGGAAAGAATAACATGGCATAAGAAGGGAAGATAAAGATGAAAGATTAGGAAGGTGGAGATTATAAATGGGAAACTAGAAGGTGGGGTTAGAAAGAGGAGATCGCACAATTTTTTTTGCATGATTCCCCTTTTAATGATATCATGATGGAGAGTTAGATAGAGAGACGGAAAGAGGGAAAGTTGGAGGGAAGAAGAGGGGGAGAGAAAAAGAAAGTTTAAGGTTGAGGTCTCTTCAATTAATGGTCCACTTGGCATACCATCTACTCATGTTGATAGAGTCCAAGTTCCCTTCCTATTTTTTCTCTTGAAAACACATTTTTTCCAAGTGGTAAAAAACATGTAACTCCTCAAATCATGTGGTCCCATGTTGCTTTGGCTTAGGTGGCTTCTTTAGCTTTCTTTGATGGCTTCATTTCTTGCATCCTAACTTCATGGCTCTCATGGCTTAGCTCCTCCTAGCACTTAGTTCATGGCTTATATGGCTTAGGTGGCTTTCATGTGGCTTGCATGGTTTGAAGTCTCATGCAAAGGTGGTAGAATTCTACTACCTTTTGCATAGATTTTGCATGTGTCCACTTCTACTCACCTTGAATATGTGCTTGCTCTAGAATGATCTTGACCCTTACTTGAACTTTGATTTGATGGAAAATGGGTCCTGATCTAGATCATCATTTATAATCTAAGTTGATCTAGATTGTTGGATCATCCATTTAATCCTATAAAATATTAAAAACACTATTTAATACCTAAATTTTTTTTACGGATCACATACTTACTCTAGATTAGCTTCTGAACTTGCAAAACATCAAGCTTTTGAATTATTAATTTAGAAATGCACGTGTCATGAATTTTAAAAAGTTCCTATAGTAATGCCCTATCATTTATAACACATGTACTACTAATTAGGTACTTTTTATGCAAAAATGACTATTTATCAAGAAGTAGATCTTGATCTCTAGAACACAATCTTACATCCTAAGCATTTGCTTACTAATTATTGAGAAGTAACTCAATTTTAATGGTGATTTTCCCATTAAAACTAGATCTAATCATTAAATATGTGAGACTTTTTTCACATGTAGAAAATGAGAAAATAAATATTTATCACAATCATATCCATTGTATATCTGACAAATTAAAGAAACCCTTGTCAAACCATCTAACTTATAAAACTGACTTATGGATTTCTATTTTCATCACATGAAACAAACTTGTTTATTTTTTTAAAGAAAATCCAAGAAATTTAATTTCTAAGGTTATTCAAAAGTTACCAAAATTAGTAAGGACTAAAATTTTGTTTGCTCTTGAATTACTAATTCAAAATTAATAAAAATTTGGAGCGGTACATTTGTTGATCATGGTTGGAAAACTCATATCATAATTTTCATCTTAAGTCTTATAAAAAAATTAATTTAATAAGTACTTTTCCTCTAATAAAGGAATGCACAAAAAAATATACTAATTGAGTGAAATTAAATTCATCACATTTCTTAAAAAAAATTATTTTCTTGCAAAACATCATCCCAAAGTTTCATGTATTCAAAGGGATAAACCAATGATTCTAAAAGCTACATGGTATGAATCATTGGGTTATTGGAAATCAATATGTTATGAAAAATAGATTCATACATTCACCAATTGCTAAGTTCAATGAGTCCATGGAGAAAATGTATCCTCAAGTTGTTAGAAATTGCTCAAGTTGAATTCTCTAATCATTAGTTTAAAGGCACACTTACACCAGCTTGTTCAAAATAGTTGAAGCCTTCCAAATTGTATTGTGCAAGGGATATGATACCTCTATCTCCAAGATTCAACCATGCTTGGCATAATTTGTACTTCAAGAAATTTGCATGATCATAATTGGTTTGTAATTTTTGTCTCCAAGATAAATACTTCTTAGACAATATCTTCCAAAATTAGTCCTCAAGTTTCAATGAAATCTCATAAAGAGAGTAATAAGATTAGAATTCAAATCACTTAAATAAAAACATGATCAAAAGAGATCAAGAATCTAAAGATTTAATAAGAAATTGAAAATTAAGATCAAATTTATAAGTTTTGAAACTCAGAAACAAGAAAACTAGGAAAACAATATACTTAGGTCTATCTAACTAGAACTCAAGAAACCAAAGATCTTCACCAATAAAATAACCCTTAAAAGAGAATGTCCTAAACTGGGCAGATAGAAAAGAAGAAGTGTAGAGAATGTCTCTAACTAGACAAACTCTATAACAATTAGAAACTTAAGAGATTTGGGGAGAAAACATGAGTTGGTCAAGGGGAAAAGCCTAGGAGTACCCCTTTTATGAGGGTACCATACTTGGCTACCAAGTAGCCAAGATTGGTTTACAAGCTACTCAAGAAACCACTTTAGGTCGTGTAGCTTTAAAATTTACTAGGAATGCACAAATCAAAGTAGTATTTGTATGGAAGAAAAGTCTATCCAATGAGGGACCTCATAAATTTGTATATTGGATGAATCTTATTCAAAGTGCTTAACTTTAGCCAAAGAGAGAGATTGAATGATATTTGAATTTAAACTAGAAAAGAAAATGACAAAAGAAAGGAAATATGCGTGAGACTAGACTAGAATTAAAGAAACTTTCTAAAATTAAAGCTATGCAATGGAATTAGAAACTAACATGCATTTACTAAAAATAAATTAGTAAAAACTAGAATGAATTAAACTAAGCAACTTAAGGAAACTACTAAAAAGGAAACTTTCTTAATCTAACACTTTCCTAAACAAGAAACTTTCTAAATTCAAAAAAGAAAGTTTCTAAACCTAAAGTAAGGTGCAAATGAATAAATAACAACTTCCAAACCAAAATTAAACTGCTAAATTAACCAAAGTTCACAGAGAAATACCCCAATGTTCCATGTGCAAGATCTATGGATGGTGTGCATTTTCATGGTTCTAAATATGGCAAGATTTGATGCCTTAAATGTAAACTAACATGCAAGACAATCAATGAACTTATTAAACAACCTAAAAATCTAAATGGGTTCCCAAATATTCAAGCAAGTAAGATGTTTAGATGGCTGGAAATAAAACATAAAGGTTAAGGAGAAAAATTCCAGATTTCAAGTACTTAAGAAAATCAACTTAAATCAAGCATATAAAGCAACTAAAACAATAAATTTTATGTAAGATAAAATCCCAGATCCAAATTAATTTTATGAAAGAAACATTTCATAATAAGAATCCTCAAGAAACTTTATTGAATCAATGTAGACTCACATCAAAATTTCTGTGCATAAATAAGTGAGAAATTCTAGAAATTGCACATAAAACTAGAGTTCTAGTCCTAATCTACACAAGAAAAAAACTTGAATCTAACAATCATAAAATAAAGTAAGCTAGCATGCATAGAAAACTTAGAAAGTAATTCAAGAGAGAATATGGCTAAGATGATGAACTAAAACAAGGAAATTGCATCTAAAACTAGGCTACAGTTAAGGAAGAAAGCATGGAATTCAAGAGGTGAATCCAAGGTTCTAAGCTATCTCTTCTCTTGGAAGTCAATAATAGAGAAGATTTAATTTGGATCAAGATAGAATAAGAAAGAAAAACTAATGAATGTGAAGAAAAAAGAGAGGGAAAACTAAGTGGAAAGATGAGTGAGGAGATAGAAAGTAAATATATGGAAACTAAGACAATGAAACTAAAACAATGAAGGAAAACCACTAATCTGAATTGGAAATCAAATAACAAAGGAAATAGCAAGAAATATAAAGGAAGAAAAGCACCAAAAGAATGCCCAAGTCCAGTAGCAAAAATCATCAAAGGAAGGTACCATTTCAAGGTGTCTCATCCACGTCTATTTAGTTAAAAAAGTGGGAACCATGGGGAACTTATAGATGGCTAGGTTTCTAACTTAGGAAAGGCTGAATCAAGGAGGAAATAAGATCTAAATATAGGGTTTTGAATGAGAAATATTATGTAGAGAGTGAAAGAGGAAAGTTGGTGAAAGATGATGTAATCAAAGATGACATAGGAGATGAGATGGGCTGGTTTCTAATTTGAGAAAGGGGGAGAGATGTCTTTTTCTTAAGGTAGGTGGAATTCCATCCTCCTTAATTGGATGGTTATTGGCTAGAATGGAGAGAGAAAAGGGAAGAAAAAAAGTTAGAAAAAGACAAGGAAAACTTAGGGTTTTGGTATGCTTTGAATGGAGATAGATCTAGAGGTTTCTTGTTTAGGAAACCACTAAAATAAGCATCCAAACAAGGGGGAGGCATCACCTTCTAGGAAGGTGGCTCCCTATCTAGGGTAAAATCATGAAACCCTAAGTTTATGCGGTGTAAAAGGTTAGGAAGTGGATTAGGAAAGTGGAGTTTTCTCTCTTGATGGGTTCCTCAATGCATGATCATTTTACCTTTTACAATTCTCTTTCAAAATCCCTTAAAATCACACTTTAACATAGTATAGTTGGTTGTTTTGATTTTTCAATCATGTGGCTCTGTATGGCATTCATCCATGGTTTGATGGCTGATTCCTTGATGGCTTAAGTGGCTTCAATACTTGGCTTAAAGGGTTGAGTAGCTTGGCTTCCTAAGGTTTCCTAGTTGGACTAGGAAACCTCATGTATGGCTCTAATTCTTATGTAAAATGGTGGAAACACATGACTTTTTGTATGGATCATTTTAATCACCTTTTCTTTCTTCCAATTTCTTTTAAGGGGTCCACCTCCAAACCCCTGGGCAAGGACATGTTGTCCCCTGCACCCCTGACGAGCTAACCACAAAGCTCAACCTGAGAAAAACTCTATGAAGCACAATATAGGCCAATGGATCATCTTCTCACTTCCTACAAAAGTAGAAAAGGAAACTAATTGAATCCTAGAAAATTATGATGATTCACATACTTACTTTGAATTAGCTTCTAAACCTATAAAATATTTTACTTTTGAATCATTAGGTTAGAAATGCATGCATTACAAAATTTCAAAAAACCCTAGATATAACACTATATTTTATAACACATGGGCTACTAATGTAATAACCCCAATTTTTGTAAATTGATTGAGAAAATCAATAAAGTTTGAGTTTTCAGAAATTTTGGGCTGAAATATTTGGGTTATGAAAAATGCACTTCTCATAGAAGTATAATCAAAGTATAAGACATTTATAATTGAAAACATACTCAACGAACCCTTTAGAATGACTGTAAGCATGACGAATTGTAAATTCGGTTGAAAAATCTTTATTTTTCTCCATTTTTATGAATTAAAAGGTAAAATGATAATTTTACCCATAACCAAGAACTAAGACCTCAATATTCAGAATGTACTAAAAAATACGATTCCAATGCCACTAAGTACGCTCGATTCCGAGTTTGGGGGAATAAAACATATTTTTCTCCATAAAAAGGACAAAATGGTCCTTTCACACCCTGTGAGGCCCACAAGGGCCCCCCAAAGGAATCCAATTGTAATGCCTAGAGTAATTTCGCTACTTTTGCATCCATTTTACAAACAACGGGAATTCGACATCCTATATGAAATTAACCATGTTAAATGTTTTATTTTATCTAAAATAGTAAACAAAGGAATGTGTAATAAAAATTAGTACCATTAGATTCTAAGTTCAAAATGAAATCCAACACCTTGAAGAACACCAAAAATGGAGTTCATATGACCAAGTTATGGCCATTTAAAGATGAGGGACATTTCTGTAATTTAAATAAACACGAGAATGGCTTGAAAACACAAGGGGCCGTTTTGATAACGACACCCCCGTCTTCTCCCTCCTCCAGCCACCCCATGCTCGATTTTTCCAGAACCTCCTTTGTAGGGCAGTGCTAGAAAGGATGGCGGCACCGCCTCCCTCATTTATGAAAACCCGTTTCCCCTCTTCCCCGATCATCCTCTTCTTCATCTCCGGCCATCTCGGGCGAGGGTTTTTGACAAAACTAGAAAAGCCATCTCTAGGATTCATTTGCAATTTTTGGTGTTGGCCCAAGTCTTCCCTTTGGGCCGGCCATTTCCCTTCTTCCTCTTCCCCATGTCTTCCCTGGAATCACCCGAAAAAACTGGGTTTTTGCCCTTCTTCGGGTTTTTCCGGTGACCTGGGATTCCAGCACATGTAAAGGGAGCTGCACACCAGAATGAGGGCATCTCCTGCTACCTAGGTAAGCCCCCATCTCCCTTTCTATCTCCCCTTCATTGTTTTCCTAGATTTCGACCGGATCTAAGCAGTTTTTTGGCCGAAAAACTGTGACGACCCAGGTTTTCTCATGCATTTTTAAATGCAATATCTAATTCCTAAGGCGGGATGCATCCCTATTTGAAAACCATTTTATAAAAACCATGCAATGCAGCAGAAAATCTTTAGTTTTAAACTTGTTTTGAAAACCCCGAGTGTCATTTACTTTCACAACAACCAAAGTAGTTTTTGAAAAACTTTAGAAATCATAAACGTTTTCCCAGGTCTATCCAGTCACAGCTTACGGCCCAACTGTAATTAAATACAAATACATGCCCAAAGGGTAGAGTGTTTACTTACATGTATGATTGTCTCCTTTTGATCTACTTGTTCGTAGCACTAACATAGGCGTCCTCTATTCGTGGATGGAACTATCCTGAAAAATGTTAAGGATAGGGTGAGTATATACTATACTCAGTAGGAGTCTATCACTACTACTTTTGCAATGCATGCTATGTTTAAAATCATATGCTCTTAAAAACATGTACATGTTCAACAATCATGTTCAATATCGATATTAAAAACCACTGTCGAACTAGAATACTGATGACTTAAACAATAGCATAATCCAAGTCGAAAGTATCATATATCATGAACATAATGATATGCATAAGATGCTCCAATGAATCCAACTCATGGATATTTGGTATGGTCAACCAACCTCATGTCATGCCATATGCAATGCAAGTAAATCATCAAACCATAGGGCCCAACTATGCCCACGACCTCGCCGCCGTGTGGTCCCCGGGTACTTGAGGACACAACGTCATAGCCTCCACGGGGCATATGACACATCGACCCAGTGCCGTGACACCAGTGGTAGCCCCTTGTACCACATGCAATCGACATAGGGACATGCCCTTTTTGGCCGTGGTACCCATTCCACCTAATAGTGGTAGAGGCTGGAGGCCAACCCAGATCTCTTGGCATAGCGCCCATGAGCTTATTAGCCCAAATCATATAAGATCAAACAAGCGAAAACCTCCTTTTCAAAACCTGTCCTCTTTGGGTCCCTCACAACTACCTAGCCCTCACAGCTGCCTACCCAGCATCTTTTGGGCACTCCAGCATCTTTTGGTAACCCTCAAGGACATGCAATTTTTCAAGAACTCAATGCTCACAAATCATGCAATATATGCAATTGTTTGCAAAACATGTCTATGCATAATGTATTTATCATATGTATGCTGAATTAAGTCATGCTAAATAAGTCATATACTTATACGTAAAACATGCATTTTCAAAACAATCATGGCTCTTTTAAAAAGTCTAATAGCGATAGAGCACCTACCTCAAAGTCTCCTGGAGTCGCGTCCTTTATCACTCAACCCTTCCCTAGGTCTCATTTATAAACTCCTGGATATGAAGGATAACAAGGAGTCCTTATCAATTTCAATCCATTTAGACATTAGATCACTAGATCTGCATTTTGGGTCCATGGTGCTTGCCTAATTCATATGTCAGGCTAGATCCTTTGATGTGGATCTACTATTCAATAGTTAAACTCTATAACTTGTCCTTTGATCCTACTTTTAAAGTCTCATTAGGTCCATGTGTCCTAGTGCCCAGGATACCCATGCATCTTGGTTGAACCGCGACCGCCTCACGTGCGTGAACGCCCAAAGGCCGTGCCAGGGACCGCATTTTGCACGGGCACATGCAAGCTCAAGTGACGTGCTATGATGCGCATCCTGGATGGCATCGTACGGATGCACCTTCGGTGTAACATGGCGCGTCTCAGCTCCCAGGGCACCTCGTGCATCTTGGTCGAACCAGGACTAGTGCCCCATGTCACTCGCGCACTCGAAGGCCACACCTGGGACAGTGTACGCACTGTCGTATGACTGGAACCCGTCCCAAGGACCTAGTCGCAGGCCCAGGTGAAGCATGGCATCCCTGGGACGCCTTGTTCGTGCAGAGCCAATTGGAACCGGCTGGTTCTTCTCCGGTTGGAAAAACACGCTGGGAAAAAGACCAGATCCGACATGGATCTGGCCTGGGGGAAGCAAAATGGAGAGAAGGTAAGGAGGGGCTTACCTGTAGCCTGGGGATGCCTATCACCGGTGCTAGAGCCCGTTCCTAGTTCTGAAAATCCTCTGTCGCCGGAAAACTCGAAGAAGGGGGGGAAACCCCATTGCTAAGACCAGAAAGAAGAGAGGGAATGGGGAGACAGGTAAAGGAATGGCAGGCCTGACTTGGGCCTGGCCATTGCCGAAAAACTCAGGGGAGCTGGGTGGAGACGGCTTTCCGATTTTGCCGGAAACCCCAGTCTCAAAATTGCCAAAAAATCTTGTGTTTTGGAGTGAGGGAGATAGGGCTTTTTATAGCCCTGCTATGGCGGTGGCAAATTTTTGGAAAAATCATGAAAAGGGGGTTTCTGGAGAGATCTGGAGGTGGAAGACGACAGGGGTGCCATTATCAAAACAGCCCCCTGCGTTTTTTGTTCTTTTTCGTTTTCTGTTTAATTTACAGAACTGCCCCTAATCTTTAAACAACCGTAACTTCTTCATACGAACTCCATTTTCGGCGTTCTTTGAGGCGTTGGATTCCATTTTTCGAGTAGAATCTAGTGGTACCAAGTTTCCTCAAAAATTCCTTTGTTTAATGTTTTAAATAAAGTAAAACATTTAGCTCAGTTCATTTCCTATAGAATGTCCAAAAACAGTGTAAATTGCTCGGGCATTACAAAACACGGGCCCTCTATGGAAAGAACCAGATGGGTGGGAACCCGTCTAAGGCAATGCGTCCCAAGGGTGTGATGCGCGACACGTGCCCGGGGCATGGTCCCTGGCGCGGCCTTCAGGTGTGCGGGATGTGGGGCACAGGTCCTGGCTCAACTAGGATGGGTGCCCTGGGAGTTGAGACGTACCATACTGTGCCAAAGACGCGTTCTCACGATGCTATCCAGGACGCGCGTCGTAGTGCGTCGTTTGGGCATGTGTGCACATGCGAACATAGTCCTTGGCACGGCCTTCGGGCCGCGCAACGTGCGAGTGTAGGTCTTGGTTTGACCAGGGCACGCGAGCGTCCCAGGAACAGTGACGTGCAGGGCCACATGGACGAATCTGGTTCGTCCATGATCATGCAACTCTAAAAATGCAATTACAGGAGCTATAGGACTCCGATTGACGATCCAAAAGAACTGTTGCGTCCATATTAATGACCCGGACCTAATGAGACTATAAAACTTAGGCTACTAGGACTATTCAGTATAACTATATCCTAAGAACTATAAAGATCTTCTAGATCTAGCTTAAAAACACGGTAAGCAAGGGCTTATAGGTCCTAAAAGGCAGATTTAACCGTTAATCTATAAGTTTAAGTAATGACCCATAAAAGTTGAAAAATAGTACTTGAATCCTTGTTATTAATATCCAGAGTTTCACTAAGATGGGTCAGGGTCGAGTAATGAAGAACGTGATTTGCAAATTTGTCAAGGTGGGTAGTTTGATACTGCTACGTTTTTAATGCATTTTCCAATATACTTGATTTATTGCTCTTCTATTATTGAGTTATTTTCATAATATATGGTCTTGAGTGCGATCATTTGCATTGAGATGATTTTATGAATGCATTGCTCGCATGCTTTGAAAACAAATGCATAAATTGCCTGATTTACGAAGATTGAGATTGGATCATTTGGATAACTGCATATCCTCGAGAGTTGACAAAAGACACTGGAGTTCCTAAAAGATGTTGGTTAGGCAGTTGTGAGGGCCAGGCAGTGTGAGGGACCCAAAGAGGACATTGAAAATGATTGCATAAATTGCATGATTTGTGTTGATTTGAGATTTGGACTATGTATGTTTTTGGGCTATGGAGGTTATTGGGCACTATGCTGAGGGGTACGGGTTTGGCCTCCCAGCCTCTACCACCAAAAAGGTGGTTGGTATCGCTGCCAAAAATGGCATTGTCCCTTCCTTGACTATTGTTGTAAACAGGGACGACCACTGGAGGTGTTCACGGCACCCTTTTGGGGGACATATCCATAGTCACCGTGGAGGCTATGGCAGACTGATTTTTAGATACTAGAGACACATGATTCAAAGGGGTTCTGGTCGTGAGTGTAGTGGCCCTATGATTTCAGTGTATTTGATATGCATATAGCATTGAGATGGTCGTATATGAGTACTTGTGACCAATCGGCATGATGTGTCCCCAAGAGATCCATTGTGCATGGTACGTATAGTAATACTAGCATCTGCTTGAATGATGACTATTTTAAGAGTTTCATGATTATTATATTTGACTTGTGATTTGATATGTTTGCCTAGATTTTTCATAAATGAATCTATGGATTTCTACTTTATGATTTTGATCATATTTATATCATTGAATACTAGATTTTGATAAAGGATTCCATGGTTAAACTTACATCAATGAGCTTATGTTTTATGCACAAAATATGCATGATGTTTTATATGGAAAACCTCTTCTAAAACCATGCTTGATGCATGTTGTGTTTTCAAAATAGTAGTATCAGATCACCTATTGGGTATGAAAAATACTCACCCAAATATATTATTTTTCAGGATAGCTCCACTCACAAGTAGAAGAAGCATCAGGAACATGTTGGTGCTACAATTAAGGGAATGAAGAGAGGACAAGCATGAATGTAAGTGAACACTCTACCTTTTGGACATGTATCTGTATCTATTTACAGTTGGGCTGTGAGCTGTGACTGGATAGACCTGCGGAGACATTTATGATCATAGAAATTTTCAAACATTACTTTGTTTGTTGTGAAAATGACACTCGGGGTTTTCAAAAGGAGTTTAAAAGAAAAAGAATTTTTTTTCGCTGCATTGCATTGTTTTCTAGAAATGTTTTCAAGTAGGGATCCTACCTTAGGAATTAGTTATTGCATTTAAAAATGAATGAGAAAACCTGGGTCGTCACACCAATGGCCAGAAAATGTGCAATCATCCATCAAGCCACTACCACCTACTAGTGCAGAAGGAGGTGGTAGTGGAAATTCAAGGACCATTTAATAATGAAAAGAATTATAACTTAATTATTACATGTAATTATGAAAAATGCAAAACACCTATAAATACCCCTCCAAAAAACCTCTTAAAATGGTCATTAAAATCCCCACAAAATCATCTTTCTTACTCTGAAAAGTCAGATCTAGATTCCTTCCCAAAATTCCAAAACTCCCAATAATCTCCCTTCATGCACTTTCTCTCTCCTCTCTCTAATTGGAACAAGAGACCTAAATTTAATTAGGCACTCTATTCCAAGTTGAATCTCACAAATCCCATTGTCCATACCACCATAGACTCCCTTATCTACAAAACCCCCCAATCAATTTCAAGATCCAACGTTACTATCAAAGGTAAATCACAAAACAAGGGACTATCAGGCTATATCATTATCAACAGGTATTTATTTCAAATTGGGCTTCAAATCTAAGTTGTTTCTCCAATCAAGTAGGTGGAAGCACTTCTTATAATTATTTCAAGTTGTTTAATGTAATTTTTATTTGTTTGTAATTAGTTTTAGGTTAAAATTTATAAAAATAAAGTAAGGACTAGAACCCTTCATTTCTGGGTCATGGATGGCTCAGATGAAAACTTTGAGCCATCCAATCGATCTAGAAGGGTCCCCAAACCCTAGGGTAGAAATTTCATGAATTTTCATTGAGTTTTGAGGCCTTATTTGTAAAGGGATTGATTGGACGGTCCAAACAGATTGTCCGATCTCCCAAATCGAGTCGGAACTTAGGATGCACCACAAAATGCTATACAGTGCCGATCACCGGGGGAGCGTGTTATGCATTCGTCCTGGTGACAGGCGTGAGGCAATTGCTTTGCCTGATCGAATCTGGGCCATCCATTCCGCTAGGCCTAGAACAAATTTGGACCCTAGGAATGACTGTGAACTTTACAGTTCAGTTGTGGAGTCATTTGAACTCCAAATTGAGATCAGAAAGAAGCTATAGAAAGATTATAACTTCTATTTTCTTCTGAAATTATAACATTTATAAAATTCCTTATGAAACTTTCTATATTTAAGAATTAAGTTTCTAATTTTCATGATCTTCAAGATCTGAGATGATCAGATCTTGAGGATCTAATTTATTGATGATATAATGTTGAAATCAAGTAATATCCATGATTTATTTCGACATATATAAGATAAATTGAGGGATCTACCCTTTAGGGTAGAAAAACCCTAAAAATACAAAGGGACCCACTTGATCAATAAGATCAAGTATGATCATACCCTTGGGATGGATTGAATGAATGATATTATGATGTAATCCACAGAAATCATGGATGGAATATGAGGAAAACAAAGGGATATGATCTTTGTACCTTAATGGAGTAAAAGCCCTAAAATTAATTTAAACCCTTGATTAAAAGGAAAAGATCCAAGATCTAATGGTTGGATCATATGTAAAGGTTTCTAATAATCATAATATAATTAGTTTCATTGTATTTTACATGATAATAGCATTTTAGATGTGAATTATGTTATAAAGCATGATAGTATAATTCTTAGATTTTAGCATGCTTTGTTCTATATGTGATTAAATTGTTATATTATGTTGATAGATTTAATTATCTTAGGGCCATGTTAGTTTACATTTGAATTTTAAGCATGATTCCATTAGATTATTAGTAAAATTTTATGTATTTTATAACTCAGGGGCATGCTAGTTTATGTATAGTTTCATTTCATTAACTTAAGTTACATAGGAAGCATGTTAGTGTAAAATGTTGTTAAAATTACATTAGATTTCTGCTTTAAAGTTTATGATTTAAATTTTATTAGTAGATATAATTGTTTAATTAGTGGTTATGTCTTAATATCCATAAATCAACTAAAATAAAATCTAATGAGAAAGTAGAGCTTCATGACACAAATAAGAGTGAATTATTTGACTTGGACTTAATTAGTAAGGGCTATAGTTAGTAGGACAATATAAGGATTATCAAATTCTTGGCCCAAACTAGAAGAATAATAAACCCCATGAATGACATTTTAAATGTTCATGAACTTAATTAAAATTAATTAGAAAGAGTACTTAGGGTTAAGATGCTCATAGGAATCTTATGAAAGGTTGAGCTAAGGTCATTCTAGTGAATGTTGAACATAGTGGTTAAGGGGGTTTTCTATTAGAGCCTCGCTCTTCCCCTACCTTCCATTGACGTTTGTGAGGTCTAAATGCATCCTTACATAAGGATTAAAGCAACCACTTTGTGTTCACCCATTCAGCTAGTAAGCCTTAACTAATTGGAAATAAGAGGAGCAGTTTAGACTTAGGCTGAAATAAGTTATCTTAAACCTACAAAACATTAACTGGTTGAATAATAATACTAAGAGCAGAAAAGGTTCGTAAATTATCTAACCCTAATAAAAATTGTAAGTAAGATAAGGATGATCAAACAAGATTCATTGGATCTTGAATGATCATGAACAATAAGAATAATAATATTGTATTGTACTTAGTCTGATGTTTATTAGTATGTATGCTATAGATCAAATTTAGATCATTAGATTAGATAATCCAAACCCTTGATCAAATATGATTTAAGGAAAAGAATCAGGATCATTCTCCTTAGGGATGATCAAATAACTGAACTTAGATCAAAGAAGAACTAGATGATAGAAGATCTAGGCCATTGATCTTTATCAACAAGAATAGATTGTTGATCAAAGGATCTATGAACGATCAAGATCAAAGGGATGGATACACAAAGACTTAGAATAGAAAATACTTAGATCTGAAAGAGTAGAAGATCATTCTAACCATCAGATCTATTGATCAATATGATTATTTAGATTGTATATATATTGATAGTATGTATGGATGTACAGATTACATACATCAGTTAGCATCATGGAAGATCTGGAGAGATGGATCACTACTTGAAGGTAGGAGGATTTGATGAATGCATTTACATAGGATGTACATGTTGAACCCATGACCTTATGTTGACAAGTGTAATATTAATACTTGTATTAAATCCCCCAAAACCCTTATGATCCAACCAAACACATACGAAATGGTCTAGTTAGAATTGAGGACTAGACTCTAAGTTAATATGAAACTAGAAGATATTCCAGCCCTAAGTAAATAGACAGATTGTCTGATACGTATGAAGCCTATTTCACATATAAGCATGGAGGCTTGTGGTTTTGTTTTAAACAGGCATAAGCCTGGGGGATGCTATACTAGGGGAGTTATAAGGGTTTGGCCACCCGCTTCCGAAAATTTGATGATACCTTGCCCTATGAGAGAATAAAAGTCGAATTATGGGAAGGCCACCACTGTGAAAGTCCTGTCTCCCCATATGGGCAGTGACACAATATTTTCCACTGTGGTATCAGTGGTGAATAGGGCAACTATCTGAGTGTGCTAGTACGGATCAGACTGCGGTATGGCAGTCCTTTGATTATTTGGCATTATGATGCATATAAGATAGGCATAGTGAAATGCCTTATGTTTTGGTATGATGAAATGCCAGGTAATTGTATATTACCAGTATTTCCCAAGAAGGGAAATTCCTAGTATAGGACGAGCTGAAATACCAATTTCTCATAGTGGAAAGAATTGATCAACTTAGTTGGGAATGATATTTGACTACTTTCATAAATTTGACATATTTGTCCATGTACTGTATGTATGTATAAGGATGTACATATATTTCAAAGTAAAGAGTTAGATACATGAGTATGTTTATGAATAACGGATTTACCCATGTACTGTATGAATCCCCTACCAAGCATAGATTGTTGAGATATTGTAAATGTTTCAATGTTTACAATATCTCAGATACAGAGAAGGAGAGTTAGGGGCTCAAGACCGTAGAAGACTTGAAGAGAATAATCATTAGGGTATACCCCTTGACGACATGTATTTTGTTTTGCTTAAGAGTATTGTATTGTAATGAGAGTTTCATTGTATGGTGAACTTTGAGTTTTGGATTATGTAATTTAGACAAGTATTGTAATGATTTGGGCTGTACTGTGAACTACTGGATGGATTTTGGAATCTAATGAAATATATTCCTTCAATGGAATTTTATCTTGTACAAAAATTCTACTTATATTATGTATGGAGTGATGACTTGGGTTTTTCAAAACAAGTTCTAAAGAAAAGAATTTTTGCTGATTTGTTTTGCAAAATTTTTTTACTACTAAGGGCCTTGCCTTTGAAAAGTGTATTACAAAATGTGTTACAAAAACCTGAGTCATCACAGTTGGTATTAGAGCCATTCATCTAGTCACAGTAGAATACAAATATGTCCAAAGGAGAGATGATAAGCCAATTTTAGAGTAAGATAGAAATAGTAGTATAGAATACTGATAGAAATTTTAGTTTATGAGCAGATGCCACCAAAGTGAATCACAAGGCAAATAGCTCAAAATACTCCAGAAGACAATACGGAGAGGTTAACCATGAATAATGTGGAAGAGATGGTAACAAGGGTATTGAGGAACCTTCTTCCTCACATTCAACAAACTCAAAGTTCATCACCTCCTGTAGAGATACCAAGTACATAGGCTCAAGCTTAGCTTGAAGTGAGACACAATACACCAATACCAACACCAGCTACTCCCACACTAGTACAGGGGCAATCTTCCCTTGTACCAAGTGAAGAAGTTAGAAAGTCTCCATTAGCGCTAAGAAAAGTTGACAAAATGATGGAGAGATTTCAAAAGATGGCTACAGTGTATAATGGCAAGGGTGAAGCTGAGAAGGTTAAGGAATGGATGTATGAAGTAGAAAGGACTTTCAGTGCACTACGTACTCCTCCAGAGTTGAAGGTGAAATTTGCCACCTACCTATTAAAACAAGAATCTTCATTTTGGTGGAGATCAGCTAACAACACCTTCTTCTCAAATTCTGAAGATATAACATGGGAAGAATTTAAGGAAGTCTTTAACTACAAATATTTCCCGTCTCATGTACAAGAAAGAAAGCTAATAGAGTTTCTAGAACTGAGATAAGGGAACATGTCAGTGGTAGAGTACGATAACAAGTTCACACAATTAAGGAGATTTATGACTTATGTGTGTAACACTAAAACACACACCGTGAATCAATTCATTGAAGGGCTGCACCCAGGGCTGAAAATAAAGGCACTTGGTACTAGATCCACGACCTTGGTGGAATGTGTGGAAATGGCTTCCAAGTTTGAATAAGAATACAAGACGAGTCAAACCACTAAGTTTAGTGGAGGAGGAAACAATAACCCAAAGTCCTTCCAAAAGAATAAAAGACCTTGGAACAATTTTAAGCCCCAAAGAAATTAGAGGAACAATGCACCAAGGCTAAATAGACAACCATGTCCAAGATGCAGAAAATTCACCAAGGCAATATCTGCCCTAGACCTAGACAATAGCAACCACAATAGTTTCCAACCCAGTATAGGACTAGCTGAAATACCAATTTCTCATAGTGGAAAGAATTGATCAACTTAGTTGGGAATGATATTTGACTACTTTCATAAATTTCACGAATTTGTCCATGTACTATATGTATGTATAAGGATGTACATATATTACAGAGTAAAGAGTTAGATACATGAGTATGTTTATGAATAAAGGGATTATGAAGTATTAGAATTATACTATCAATTATTATGCTTCATGAATCCCCTATCAAGCATAGCTTGCTGAGATATTGTAAATGTTTCAATGTTTACAATATCTCAGATACAGAGAAGGAGGTATAGGAGCTCAAGATCATAGAAGACTTGAAGAGAATAATCATCAGAGTATACCCCTTGAAGACATGTATTATTTTTTTTTGTTTGAGAGTATTATATTGTAATGAGAGTTTCATTATATGGTGAGCTTTGAGTTATGGATTACGTAATTTGGGCAAGTATTGTAATGGATTTGGGCTATACTATGAACCATTGGATGGATTCTAGAATTTAATAAAATATATTTCTTTAATGGAATTTTATCTTGTACAAAAATTCTACTTATGTTATGTATGAAGTGATGACTCGGGCTTTTCAAAACAAGTTCTAAAGAAAAGAATTTCAGCTACTTTGTTTTGCAAATTTTTTTTACTATTAAGGGCCCTGCCTTTGAAAAATGTATTACAAAATGTCTTACAAAAACTCTAGTCATCACAACTAATTGGGTACTTTTTATACAAAATTGAACAGTTATCATTAGGTAGCCTCAAGGAAAACCCAAACCACCTTTCCTATTTCTCCTTCCATTTGGTAAGCTTTAGCAGGTTGGACAAGCCAAGACAAGTTAGGCTACTTTTGTAATGACAGGTCAACATCTTGCGCCTCTCCCAATGGTCTGACAAAATAATTACACACCTCAATCCATTGACCATCCATCCTAGTGAGCCTAGGCTGGGTTACATCCAAACTAAAATGAATTTAGGGTGGGTAAAAGTGTCTCGTGGCACTTCCAAGTACAAAGTGCATACTAATGTGCACTTATGCACCAGTAAACAGCTTGGTGCATTGCACTAAGCTATAACATGTAACGACTGGTGTCCCAATAGTACATATATTGTCCACTTAGGATGAAGCCTCATGGTTTTGCTCTTTCTTGAAGGAAAAAGGCATATGTATTGAGAGGGTTACCCAAACCTTGTAACTAGCCCAGACTTCTATTCCTCAGGCAATGAGGGACTAAACTCAGGACCACTAATAACATGCCATCTGGTTAGCTAGCCGTCTTCTCTGGACCCTCCACTCAGGCTACTTACACAGAGTGCCGATTAGACATCCCACCCCCTTTAGGGAACACATGCCCTCACGTGTACTAAAGCCCTTTAGGGCCCACTGAGTGACCTGCATAGCACCACTGTGGGGGTCCAACTTGATAGCAACTGTAATAGAAAGGTTCTCAATAGTACATATATTATCCGCTTTGGCTGAAGCCTTTCTCTTTCCTAAAGGAAAACACCCATGTACTGAGAGGAATACCCACAACTTATAACTAGTTTAGACTTGTTCTCCCCAAGCAAAATGGAACAAAACTCAAGATCATCCACAACCTGCCATTTGGTTGCTAGCCGTCTTCTTTGGACGTCCCACTTGACATCCCACCATCTTACAAAACATGGCCTTCATGTGTACTAAACCCTTTTACATCCCACCGAATGAAAATTGTGGCCTAGGTCCACTACCATGAGGGCATCCAACTCAAATACCAATTGTAACTTAGTTCCCAATACTATATGTTATTCGCTTTGGCCAAAGCCTAATGGTTTTGTTCTTCCCCAAAGGAAAATGGCTATGTACATAGAGGGATACCAAAACTTACAACTAGCCAAGACTTCTTTTCCCTAGGCAATGTAGGATTAAACTCACGACCACCCATATCCCACCATCTGGTACCTACCCATCTTCTTTGGACTCCCCATCTTCTTTGGACTACCCACTAAGCATCGTAATGACTAATGGCATGTTAGAGAGGACCATCCAAAACTTGAAGGATGATGCCTAGTGGGTGATCTAGAGAAGATGGCTAGCTACCAGATGACAAACTAAGGGAGGTTTGGAGTTTTGTCCCCACATCATCTGGTGAGAAGATGTTTGGGCTAGTTATAAGGTTTGGGTGTCCCCCTTAGTACATATGTGATATATATATAGAATTATTACATACCTATCCCTATATTTAAAAGTTTTTTGCCTCAAAAATTACTTAATTATCACTAATTATGGTTAATTCTCTTTTTTGTAGGTCTAGGATACAAATAAAAAAGCCAAAATTTGTTAATTTTACCCTTGAAAGAGAAAATTTAGAAATCAAGCTACAACGAGGAGCCACACATGCCAAAAATGACATCTGGAGGTTCAAATGAGCATTGGGTGTCACTGTTGAAGTTAGAGCGGTCTGAAAACCTATGTACAATTCATACTCAAATGGGGGTGAAAAGGTGGAAAATTTTTGATTCAAACACAATGCATACAATCCACCACTCAAGAGGCTTATGAAAGAAGCTAAGTTCATATACATTGAAATCATATACAATCAAAACTTCTCAACAAGAAAAAGAAGAATGGGACCACATGAAGACTTTTACTTATTTTCTATCTGCTACTCAACTAAAAGGATGAAGAATCAACCAATGAGTGGATGTCTTATTTATACAAGATGTTGAAGAATAATTGGTCCACATGAGCATATGAAGTTCTACAAGAATCAAGATCATTCATCTTGGGAAAATTTGATCTAACGGTGGAAAGAATATGAAGTTTAAAGAAGATTTACATGCCACAAAGTGATACCATCAATTCAAGTAAGGATAGGTATGATCTAAGGGTTAGTAATAAAGTATTGAAAATATCAAAACCCTAGACACATTTTCTATGTTGAAAAGTCAAGTCAAAACCCTAAGGAAAGGAAGATCTCAAGCATTCAATTTTATTTAAGGATACATACATCTTAGGGTTTCTAAATCACACACACGCGCATGCATGCACACACACTTAAATGGATTCCATGTCTGACCCTTCTTAGAACTTTCTAACTATGACAAACCCTAGATTTCCCCACCAATTTTCCATTTCTTTCACTTTTCTTTCCACCAAATTCTTTTCCTAATTATTCCTCATCTCTCCTTTATTTTTCCTTTTTATTTTCTCCCACTCTCCACTCCCACTTTCTTATAATGAAAATCACACCCCCCTCCAACAACCACTTTCCTATTTGGTAACACCCCCTTCTCTCCCCCCTTAAGTTAACTTGTTTGGTCTTCCTTTCTAATTTTTTCTTTTCCTCATTCATGCCCTTCATCCCAAAGACTTTCTTTTTCTTTCTTTATTTTTTCCTTTCCCATGCTATTCTCTTCCACTCAACTCCACCTCCCTTATTTGAATTCCATGCCCACCCATATATAGCAATTGATTCAAAATCAAATTAAGTGACTTGATCTCAATGACGAATCACCTTAACCCTTATGCTAGAATTCTATAAATAGAGGTGTTTGCATGGCTTAAGGACCTTTTAACTTTCACTAGAGTCAAGGACAAATCAAAGTGCCAACTTCTATCTTTCTTATTTTCATTTCCTTTCTCTTCCATCTCTCTTCTCTTGCATGGATACATATTAACTCATTCATTCTTGTTGTCCATCTTTACATCTTAGAAACAATCCAAGAATTGCATGCATCTTTCATGTAGTTACATGCATGGTTTATATAGTAGTTTTCCCTTAAGTTATGTATGTGAGTTGCTTACTTTTTCTTGCTTGTAGTTCATGTAAAGCATAGAAATTTACTCCATTATGGACTAATATTGATGCATGACCATGATTCCCTTCCATTAGCGCATTAGGATCCTAGGTTTTCAATGCATTCCACTAAAATTTAGTGGATGCATCTTTTTCCGGTTCACATACATGGCATATTTTCTAGTTTGTTTAAGTTATTTTCAATATAATTTTACTTAGACACTTTTGTTTCCTTATGTTAGGTTTACTTTGTAGATCTAATGTGTAGCATAGTTTCCCATTTGGATTGCTTAGTTTTCATGTTTCAAGCACTTTCCTATTTTAGAAGTGGATGGTTTTCAATTCTGGATTCCTTGTTTAGACCTTAGATTTCCTCTTTTTTTATTTTAGAAACTTTCTAATTTTCTTTCCATATACATTAAGGATGTTTTAGGATTACTTTGGTCCATTTTTAAAAATACTTGCATGGTAGATTCTTAGATCTAGCTCTTTATTAGTTTAGAATTAACACTTTCCTATTTTAGAAATTGTTTGACTTATTTTGACTTTCTATTTTCCTTTGCTTACTTTCTAGCATTAGTTTAGAAACAGCATGCATAGTTGTGACGACTCGACCTTGGGTCTCATTTATAAACTCTTGGATATGAATGGATAACAAGGAGTCCTTATCAATTTCGATCTATTTAGAAATTAGATCGCTAGATCTGCCTTTTAGGGTCCATGGGTCCTTGCCTAATTCATTGTCAGGTTAGATCCTATGATATGGATCTATTATTCAATGGTTAAACTCTGTAAATTGTCCTCTGATCTTAACTTTATAGTCTCATTAGGTCCACGTGTCCCAGTTCCCATGACGCCCGTGCATCCCGGTCGAACCGCGATCGCCTCACGTGCGTGCGCGCCCAAAGGCCGTGCCAAGGACTGCGTTCGCACATGCACATGCATGCCCAAGCGACGCGCTATGACGCGTGTCCTAGATGGCATCGCGCAGACGCGTCTTTGGCGTAGGTGCCATGCTCCTCAGCTCCCGGGCACTCGTGTGTCCCAATCGAGCCAGGACCCATGCCCCATGTCGTGCGGGCACCCGAAGGCCACACCAGGGACCGTGTGCGCACTATCGCACGCTTGGAACCCGTCCCAGGGACCTTGTCCTAGGTGCATGTGAAGCATGGCGCCCCTGGAAGAAGGAAAAACCATAGAGAGAGAGGGAAAGACAAGCTTACCTGGGTAGCCTAGGGAGAGTCTACTATAGGTGGTAGACCCCCTTTCCGGTTCTGAAACTCCATGTCACCAGAAAACTCGACGAAGGGGAAAAACCCAGTTTTTGGGTGATTCCAGGGAAGAAATGGTGAAGAGAAAGAAGGGAAATGGCCGGCCTGAAGGACCTGGCCGTTGCTGAAAATCGCAGGGAAGCTGGAGATGGGTTTCTGATTTTTGCTGGAAACCCCAGCCCCAAATGGCCAGAAAAATCGTGATTCGAAGAGGAGGGAATAGGGGCTTTTTATAGCCTTGCTATGGTGGTGCTGCCAATGGCGGTGGCAGAAACCTCTGGAAACTAGGGTTTCTGGAGAAATCTAGAGGAAGAAGAAGATGGGGTGCCGTTATCAAAACGGCCCCCTGCGTTTTTTGACTTTTTCATTTTTAATTTAAATTACATAAATGCCCCTAATCTAAAAATGGTCGTAACTTCTTCATACGAACTCCGTTTTCGGCGTTCTTTGAGAGTGTTGGATTCCATTTTTTGAGTAGAATCTAATGGTACCATTTTCTTACAAATTCCTTCATTTACTATTTTAAATAAAGTAAAACATTTAACACAGTTCATTTCCTATATAATGTCCAATTCAATAGCGTAAATTGCTCGGGCATTACAATAGTAGTTCCTTAGAATGAGAAAGAATTCCTAAATTAGAATTCTTAAATCATAATATCATGCATTTAGTTGTAATTTATCTTCTTACTTTCCTGAATTGGAAACACACACACACACACACACACGCATGCATGTGCCCACACACACACACACACACAGTTTCTTACTTACATGCATGGATCCCTCCATGCTAAGTTTGCATTCCTCATTCATTCCCATCCCATAATCTATCATTAACTCACTTTCCTTCACTCACACACTTTCTTATCATGTTTCTAATATCATTCACTTTCTAATTCCATCCACTTTCTATTTTCATGCTTCACACACCCACTTTCTAATTTTGGAATTCATGCATATTTCCATTTAGTTAGTTCATGCATCATTCTTCCTTTTGTTTCTAGTTTCCTTTTTGTGGGTTGGACTAAGGAAAAGGAAAGAAATCTTGGAAATAAAGAAACTTTCTAATTTCTTAATTAAGATTGAGGAAACATGCAAATTCATCCATAAGCCACCTAGGTTCCTAGCTAAGGACTTCGTGTTGTGGAGTAGGGATACACCACGTACCAATTTCTTGCTTCATCTCCTAAGGCTAGGAATGGTTGAGTCCTAAAACATGGGCCACTATCTCCAATTGGTTTCCTTTTATTCTATTTTATGTGTAAGGAAGGAAGCTTCCTCTATGGTTCAACTTCCTTAAAGAGGAATGACCTCTAATTCCCTATATATATATATATATATATATATCTAAACTCCACCAACTCTCCTTCTTTCTTTTAAGAGCTTCGGCTATGAAAAATGCATTAACCTTTTTCACTTCCTTTTCCATCATCTTCTTTATTTCATGGGTGGTGATTATTTAGTAAAAAGTGTTAGGACTCCTCTTTTTGGATGCACTAATACTTATTACTAAGGATTATTAGATGGGATTCACCAGTTTATGGCATGTTGGGTTTAAGGAGATGAGAAAAGCTTAGTGGTAACTTTAGTATATTTTGGGTTAAAGAGAAGTATACAAGGTCCTATTGAGTGACACAATATGTGGGCACTATTGTGACGACCCGGATTTTATAACACTTTTTAAATACAAAAGACATTGACTTAGCAAGTTCGATTTCTAATAAAATCATTTTTAAAGTGTAAACAACTGCGGAAGAATCTTTTCTTTTAAATTCACTTTAAAAAACCCCGAGTGTCATTTTTCTTCTCTTAAAAGCAAGGATTCTTGGTGAAATGAGAGCTCATTTCTATCCAGCAGAGTTTCCTTTATTTTTCGAACATATGACATTTAACACATGTCATTGCGAAGTACCTGATAAACATTCATTGAAATTTCTAAAACATAAATGGAGGTTTTCACCTTTTTATACATATAACCAAATAAAGACAAAATCCAATCCAAAAGAAACACACCTAGAAACTCCACGTCACAACCCAATTACATAAGTTATCCAAACTCCCCACAAATACATGTATAGTATTCTCTTTCCCATTTCTGGTAAAATAACTTCAAACATAAACCAATTGTCACCTGTCTAAGTCAAAAGCTTTTGTTGGCTCACTCTTGTCAGTATGCTCCTATTTCTTCAGAATCCTTTGCTCTGAGATATTGTAAACAAATACAATATCTCAACAAACTTGAGCTTGTGTAGGTGGAATAAGAAGTAGTTGTATATAAACAAAATCATGATATTTCTATATAAATTAATTTGTCCATGCTAAAACATGCAATTAACATTCAATTATCATTTAGCTTGAAATAGTTCAACATTCATCAAAATCATGAATTCATGCCAAAATAGAAGAAACATCAATGCATCAGCACTAAAACATATTCTTGAAATGCAAGTATGCAGTCACATGTCAAACTTACAAATCATTTCATTTCCTGATACCAGTCTTTGCTCATACGAGCCATTTCACATTACCAAATACCAATGAGTTGTCTTGTGTATCAAGTTCACAGCAGATAATATTATCCTCTTTGGCATAGTGAGTTAGCGCAATGGGTTAAACCCAAAGACACACCTCAGGGCTTTACTCCAGAGAGACTGATAGCTTGTCCAGCCAGAAGGCCCACCCACACCATAACGACTTCATGGTCTGCCCACATCATAATGACCCTTCAGAATGTATCAAACTCCCCAAACAATGGGGCTAAATCTCAAGGACCAGTAGCTTGTCCAGCTAGGAACCGGTAGCTTGTCCAGCTCGAAGGCCCGCCCACATCATAACAACTCCATCGCCTGCCCACATCATAATGACCCCTTTCACTCATACGAGTCATCTCACAATTTCCTGATATCAGTCTTATATTTTCTCACATAATTCACAAAAATGTATAGCTTTTGCATGAGTAGTTTAATCATAGTTAAATTACAGCATGCACATTCATCTTGTCTTTCATATAAACTAAAAAGACTTGTTTCAATGTTCAAAATTCATATACAAACACGTATATAGCAAAAATCTTAGCAATCTTAATTCCAACTACCTCAAATGGTGCTCTTCTAGTTCACTGATGCAAATACTTTCCTTAGTTTGCGTACAAGTTCCCAATCAATCATGCCTTTGTAAAATATAAGAAAACATATTCAGATATACAACTTTGGCACTTCTCTTAGATTTCTAGTATGAAAGCTGCCTCTAAGTTAGTCCCCGACACTAGTCATCATATGGCAAAGTGACAGTGCTTATTTCCATGCTAAGGGTGTTTCATTAGCTATTGATTGATAGCGAGTTGAATGACCTATGGTTACTGGATTACCAATCCACACCATTGGTTCTAGACTAGCTATTCACCACTTTCTTAAGTGGCTGTAAGTTACTCTCACTATTCATTGGCCTTAAACTCTTGATCCTTAATTAGATCAAATCTTAGTTTGAAGTTGATAGTATTTTCATAATGCAGTCCTCAATACATTTCATAGTTATATTCTTTGATCTGATTGGCATTAGAAACATCATGAATAGTTCATGTCACCCATTCTTTTTGAGTTTCCTATAAATTTGAGGGTTGGAAAATGTACTAGTAGTGTTTGATTATTGATCAAACATTTAACCTTACTGTTGACACAGTAACAGATCGGACGGTCCAGATTACTCGATCTGTTTGTTGTACGGATCACTAATTTATCAAATCCCAACCATAGTAGGCATGTATTCAACTAATTTGAAGTATAAAAAATGATTTTGGGTAGTTGGATTTAGCGAATCGGGGCTCAAGAATTGAATCATCCCTGTTTGAGCTCCAATCAGACTATCAGTGTGACGACCCAGGTTTTCCCATGCATTTTTAAATGCAATATCTAATTCCTAAGGCGGGATGCATCCCTATTTGAAAACCATTTTATAAAAACCATGCAATGCAGTAGAAAATCTTTAGTTTTAAACTCATTTTGAAAACCCCGAGTGTCATTTGCTTTCACAACAATCAAAGTAGTTTTTGAAAAATATTGTAATCATAAATGTCTTCCCAGGTCTATCTAGTCACAGCTCACAGCCCAACTATAAATAAATACAAACACATGTCCAAAGGGTAGAGTGTTTACTTACATGTATAATTGTCTCCTTTTGACTTTTCTTGCTCGTAGCACTAATATAGGTGTCCTCTACTCGTGGATGGAACTATCCTAAAAAATGTTAAGGATAGGGTGAGTATATACTATACTCAGTAGGAGTCTATCACTACTAGTTTTACAATGCATGCTATGTTTAAAATCATATGCTCTTTAAAACATGTGCATGTTCGAACAATCATGTTCAATATCGGTATTAAAAACCACTGTCGAATTGGAATATTGATGACTTAAATAATAGCATAATCCAAGTTGAAAGTATCATATATATATCATAAACATGATTATATGCATAAGATGCTCCACTGAATCCAACTCATGGATATATGGTATGGTCGACCAACCTCATGTCATGCCATATGCAATGCAAGTAAATCCTCAAACCATAGGGCCCAACTATACCCACAACCTTGCCGCCGTGTGGTCCCCGAGTACCTAGGGACATAAGGTCATATGCCTCCATGGGACATATGACACTTCGACCCAGTGTCGTGACACCAGTGGTAGCCCCCTGTACCACATGCAGTCAAAGCAGGGACATGCCCTTTTTGGGCATGGTACCATTCCACCTAATAGTGGTAGAGGCTGGGAGGCCACCCCAGACCTCTCGGCATAGCCCCCATGAGCTTATTAGCCCAAATCATATACGATCAAACAAGCAAAAACCTCTTTTTCAAAACCTGTCCTCTTTGGGTCCCTCACAACTGCCTGGCCCTCACAACTGCCTACCCAACGTCTTTTGAGCACTCCAGCGTCTTTTTGTAACCCTCAAGGACATGCAATTTTTCAAGAACTCAATGTTCACAAATCATACAATATATGCAATTGTTTGCAAAACATGTCTATGCATAACGTATTTATCATATGCATGCTGAATTCATTTATATGCTAAACAAGTCATAAAATAAGTCATGCTAAACAAGTCATATAACTTAAACTTAAAACATGCATTCTGAAAACAATCATGGGTTCTTTTAAAAAGTCTAGTAGTGATACAGCACCTACCTCGAAGTCTCCTGGAGTCGCGTTCTTCGTCACTCAACCCATCCCTGGGTCTCATTTATAAACTCTTGGGTATGAATGGATACAAGGAGTCCTTATCAATTTCAATATATTTAGACATTAGATTGCTAGATCTTCCTTTTAGGGTCCATGGTCCTTGCCTAATTCATTGTCAGGCTAGATCCTATGATATGGATCTACTATTCAATAGTTAAACTCTGTAAATTGTCCTATGATCCTAACTTTATACTCTTATTAGGTCCGCGTGTCTCAGTTCCCAGGACACTCGTGCATCCTGGTTGAACTACGTCCGCCTCACGTGCATGCACACCCAAAGGCCATGCCAGGGATTGCCTTTTGCACGCGCACATGCATGCTTAAGCGACGCGCTATGACGCGCAACTTGGATGGCATCGCACGGATGCACCTTTGGTGTAGCATGGCGTGTCTCAACTCCCAGGGCACCCTATGCATCCTGGTCGAGCCAGGACCAGTGCCCCATGTCGCGCACGCACCCGAAGTCTACACCAGGGACAGTGTACGCACTGTCGTATGCTTGGAACCCGTCCCAGGGACCCAGTCCTAGGCGCACGTGGAGCATGGCATCGCTGGGACACCTTGTTTGTGCAGAGCTGGTTGGAACTGGCTGGGTCGTTTTCCGGCTAGGAAGACTGGCTAGAAAAAGACTAGATCTGGCATGGATCTTGGCCTGGGGGCAGCAAACCGGAGAGAAAAAAGGGAAAAATGGCTTACCTGGGTAGCCTAGGGACGCCCTTTTCTCGACGGTGTGTTTCCCTCTACGCCTACCAAAAATATGTGTTGTGCGGAACCCATGAAGAAGGGGAAAACCCCAACTTCCGATGAAGCCAGAGGAACAAGAGGGGAGGTGGGGAGAATGGCTAGCCTGACTCGGGCCTGGCCATTGCCAAAAATGTAGGGAAACTAGGTTTTAGATTTTTGCCGAAAACCCCAGCCCTAAATGACTGAAAAATCATGTTTTGGAGAGGGGGGAGATGGGGCTTTTTATAGCCTTGCTATGGCGGTGGCAGATTTCTCTGGAAACTAGGGTTTCTAGAGAAATCTATAGGAAGAAGACGATGGGTTGCCGTTATCAAAACGGTCCCTGAGTTTTTTGTCTTTTTCATTTTTGTTTAAATTACAGAATTGCCCCTGATCTTTAAACGGCCGTAACTTCTTCATACGAACTCCGTTTTCGGCATTCTTTGAGGCGTTGGATTCCATTTTTTGAGTATAATATAATGGTACCAAGTTTCCTCACAAATTTCTTCATTTACTATTTTAAATAAAGTAAAACATTTAACACAGTTTATTTCCCATAGAATGTCCAAAATAGCGTAAATTGCTCAGGCATTACAATCAGTGCCTCGAACAGGTGGATCAATGCTCTTAACAATTTTGTCCTTCAATCTAGGACGTGATCAACCATCTGATCTAGCCTTTAGGGCTGAATCATTTACATTGTAGCCAAAACCTAGTTTTTCTACTTTCTATGAATAGATTGAACAATAAATTGGGCAAATCATGCAGGGCCTCACCTCTGTAGGCATCCATGATCTCTAGTCGTTGCTAGAGAAGAGACCAGTTGAGGGTTTTCTGGAAATTATCTCTGGAGCATCACTTTCCCCCTCCAATCTAGCATCATTCCTCCTCAAATAACTATGGAACTTGAGGGGTTTTGTTCCCTAGCTCTTGGAGGTTTGATTGAATTGCGAGATCTTCGATTGGAGCTGCTGTTCTCACCGGCGAACTCAGTTTCTCCAGTGACTGTCAAACCTTCCTTCACTGGCATGATTTAGGTTTTCCAGGGTGTGGGTTCTCACTCACTCACTCACTCTCCCTTCTCTCTTCTCTCTTCTTTCTCTCCTTCTCCTTCTCCTTCTCCTTCTCCTTCTCCTTCCTTTCCCCTTTCTCTCTTTGTTTTTTCTCCTTCCTCTTCTCCTTTCTTCTTCTCCTCTTCCCTCCTTCATCAGGTTTTCTTTGCTTTTCTCTTTTTTTGGTCTATACATTAGGTTTGGGAGGAGACAGACCCAACAACCGCGTTGGGTCCACTTATGTGGGGGGGTGCCAGTATCAATTCTAGCCCCCCTTCATTTAAGTGGTTTTTTTTTTTTTTTTTTTTGCTGTTACATTCTATCCTCCTTAAAGAAAATTTTGTCCTCAAAATTACCTTAATATCATTTTTCAAATAGCTCTGGGTATGTTTTCCTCATCTCATCCTCAGTTTCCTAAGTGGCCTCTTCTAATGGATGATGTTGCTAAAGTACTTTGAACAATGGAATGGTCTTCGTTCTCAGCTTCTCTTCCTTCTTGTTTATAATTTGTATTGCATGCTCCTAGAACATTAAGTTGGGTTGTAGTTCTGCTGGCACCTGCTCAAGAATGTGTGTCTAGGATATATTTCCTCAGCATTGATACATGGAAAACATTGTGAACCTCGAATAACTGAGGAGGTAAAGCAAGTCGGTAAGCAACTCTGCCCACCCTCTCTAATATCTCAAAGGGTCCCGCATACCTTGGACTCAACTTCCCTTTCAATCCTAACCTCATCACTCCTTTTGCGGGTGAGACTTGCAGGAAAACATGATCACCAACCTAAAATTGAAGGTCCATATTCCTCTAATTTGCATAGTTCTTCTGTCTACTATGTGCTGCCCTTAGTCGTTTTTGAATCAATCTGACCTTTTTAGTACATTGCCCAATTAATTCTAATTTGACAAACTATCAGTCTCCTACATCACTCCATCAAGTAGGTGTGCGACACGGTCTACCATACAATGCCTCATAAGATGCCATTCCAATGCTGGAATGATAACTGCTATTGTATGCGAACTCCACTGAAGGAAGGTGCTCACCCCAACTACCCTTCCACATAAATGTACAAGCCCTCAATAGATCCTTAAGGGTTTGGATGGCCCCCTCTAATTGTCCATCTGTTTGAGGATGAAATGCTGTGCTGAAACATGGAGAAGTACCTAATCCCTTCTGTACACTCTGCCAAAAGTGAGATGTGAATCTAGTGTCTCTATCTGATATGATCAAAATTGGCACGCCATGCAAACTCACTATTTTCTTGATGTATAATTTGGCCAAGCTCTCTAGTGACTGCTTCTACTGTATTGGAAGAAAATGAGCCAACTTGGTTTGCTGATCCACAATAATCCATGTCATATCATGCCCATTGGAAGTTCCGGGGAACCCAACCATAAAATCCATGGTCATGTGATCCCATTTCCACTTTGGAATCTCCAAAGTTTGTAGCAAACCTACTGGCCTTTGGTGTTCTGCTTTCACTTTCTAATAAGTGAGGCACCACCCAACACACTCTCCAATATTCCGCTTCATTCTTGACCACCAAAAGTTCCTTTTTAGATCCTAATACATCTTTGTACCACCTGGGTGTATGGTAAACTTGGAATAATGCGCTTCCTTCAATAATTCCTATTTCAACTCCGTATTTGTTGGTACAACAAGTCTACCATGAAATCTCACACTACCATCAAACCCTTTATGAAACCCTTTCTTTTCACTTAAAGTTTGAGTCTCCTCGCACAACTGTTGTGCTTGCAAAACTTGACCTAGGAAAGCTAATCTAATGGAGATATTGGAAATTATCCCTTTTGATTTTCTGTTAAGTGCGTTCGTAAATATGTTAGCCTTGCCTAGATGATATGGATAATAAAGTCAAAATCTTTGAGGTACTCAACCCAACGTCTTTGTCTCATGTTGAGAGAAAATATATTTAAGGCTTTTGTGGTCTGTAAACACTTCAAATTTCTCTCCATATAAGTAGTGTCTCCATATCTTCAAGGCTTATAGTTGCAAGCTCTAGATCATGCGTGGGATAGTTTTGCTCATGATTTTTCAATTGTTTGGATGCATAAGCTATTACCTTTTTGTTCTACATAAGTACACATCCAAGTTTGTTTCCAAAAGCATCACTATACATAATGAATCCTCCATTTGCTTTAGGGAAAGATAAAATAGGTGCAGAAGTGAGTCTTTTCTTCAACTCCTAAAAACTCCTCTCATTGTCCTCTGTCCACAAGAATTTTTGCTCCTTCTTGGTCAATCTCATCAATGGTTGTGCAATATGGGAGAAACCTTTGATAAAACATCGATATTATCCTGCTAAACCAAGAAAACTACGTATCTTGGTCACAGTCTTTGGTTTTTCCTAGTTTGTAATTGCTTCAATCTTCTTGGGATCAACTGTAACACACTCCTTAGTTATAACATGACCAAGAAATTGAACCCGTTCCAGCCAAAACTCACACATTTAGAATTTGGCATATAACTGGTGAGTCTGAAGAGTGTCTAACATGATCCTCAAGTGTTCTTTATGATCTTCCACACTATTGGAGTAAATAAGGATGTCATCAACAAAGACAATAACAAATTTGTTAAGATATTCTCTAAACACTCTGTTCATCAAGTCCATAAATGCTGCAAGTGCATTTGTCAACCCAAATGGCATCACCAAAAATTCATAATGTCCATAGTGTGTTTGAAATGCAGTCTTAAGAACATCTTCATCTCGAATTCTAAGTTGGTGACAGCCTAATCTTAAATCAATCTTAGAGAATACTTTTGTTGATTGTAATTGATCAAATAGGTTATCAATACAGAGTAATGGATAGTTGTTCTTCACAGTGACCCCATTTAATAGTCTGTAATCAATGCATAATTGCATAGAGCCATCCTTCTTCTTCATGAACAAAACTAGAGCTCCCCATGGTGACACACTTAGGAAAATAAACCCTTGGTCCAATAGTTCCTGCAACCAGACCTTCAACTTCTTTAATTCTGTAGGGGCCATGTGATACGGTGCTTTAGAAATGGGAGATGTTTCGGGTAACAGCTTGATGGTAAATTCCATCTCCCGCCTCAGAGGCAATCCAGGTAGTTATTTAGGAAAGACTTTCTTAAAATCATGCACACCTCTATTTCCTTAATTTGAGGTCCTGAACTTTCCCGGGCCACAACAGTAGCCAAGTATGCGTGAAATCCTTAAAAAATCAGATGTGTTGCTTGAATAGCAGAGATTATTTTAACACCTGATGTGTCCAGTCATCCCTGAAATACAAAGGGCTCCCCATTTGATCCCAACAGTGTTACTTGTTTCTTTGTGCAATCTACCAGTGCTCCATGTTTCACCAACTAGTCCATGCCCAAAATGATGTCAAAATCAGTCATACTCATGAGGGTTAAATCAGCCCCAAGTTCTCTACTTGAAATCATTATAGGTATGTCTTGTAGGAACTCTCGTGCAACAACCATTTCACCCACCATGGTACTAACTTCTAGACAAAATCCCAATTTATGTACAATAATATCCATACACGATACAAAGTCACATGACATGAATAAATGAGTAGAACTAGGATCAATCAA
Source organism: Warburgia ugandensis (assembly GCA_035236585.1). NCBI lineage: Eukaryota > Viridiplantae > Streptophyta > Magnoliopsida > Canellales > Canellaceae > Warburgia > Warburgia ugandensis. The sequence goes on from CP141137.1 coordinate 40,179,283, forward strand.
AATACATGCATGTTTGTCAAAAATCATCAGTGTACCTTCAACTACGACATTAGATGTGTTGACCTGATTGGTAGTCAAAGCAAAAGCTCTCCCTTGACTCTTGGGTAATTGCTCTACTCCGGCACTTGAATCTATATGAGGCAGTCTCTTAGGGAAGTCCTTAACCATGTGCCCCTGTTCACCACAGTTAAAAGATCTCTGATCATAATAATAACACATCATGCCATTGTGGAATCTATTGCAATGAGGACACTGTTTAAAGTCCCTTTTTCTGTCTGGCCTATGAAATTATTTTTTCTGGGGCTTTTGAGGTCTTGAAGAGAAATTTGAGCTCTTCCTTTCCCCATGGTATCCTCTGCTACCACTATGCCAAAACCTTCCTTTTTCCTTGCCTTTCACGGCAATTTACATCTTCACCTATTCCTCCTCAACAATGGAAGCCATCTCCACTGCCTTAGCCACACTACTAGGTTGTGTCATTCGAACCTTACTCCTCAATCCGGGGTTCAACCCTTCTACAAATATCCAGGTTACTTTTTCCTCTGTCGTGCATACATCTAGCACAATTCTCTTGAACTGAGTGAACTTATCTTCAAACTCGAGAATGGTCATGCTTCCTTGCTTGAATGCTAGGAATTCTTGCTCTTTCTTTGCCTTAATGTGGGGAGGAAAATATTTGTTGTAGAAGACATTCTTGAATTCTTCCCAAGGAACATCACCTCGGTCCTTGAAAAATGTTCTCCTTGCAGAGGGCCACCTTTACCTTCTGATCATCTGGAATATCCACAGCCTCAAATATCTTCTCTATCTCATGTATCCACCCCTCTACAGCTTCTAACTCACCATTACTAGCAAATACACGCATAATCTTCTTAAACCTCTCCAGCAGGTTATCCACTTAGTCTGATCCCCACTTGTACTTCCCTCACCCATATTAGGCATAGACAAGGTCTGGGGTTGTGCTTGCGGTTGTTGCTATTGCTGCTGCTATTGTTGTTGTTGTTGTTGTTGTAATTATTGTTGCAGTTGTAGTTGCATCTATTGTTGTTACTGCATTAGCTGACTAAGGTTTTGCATCATATTGGCCATGAAGTTTTTCATTTGATTCCCTTGGTCAAATGGCATAATAGAGAGGTTTGTTGTCCTCTGACTCGTCCTTTTAGGTGGCATCCTTCCCTTCATCATAAGAACTTTTTATGAGTTACACTTTACACATCAATTTCAACATCCTTCTTTAGAGACTACTTAAGACTTACTCAATGTGATTGGTTGTGAGTGGATTGAACCTAGGCTTTGATACAAACTGTGACAACCCGGTTTTTCATAACACTTTTTAAATACAAAAGACATTGACTTAGTGAGCTTAATTTTTAATAAAATTGTTTTTAAAGTGTAAACAACTGCGAAAGAATCTTTTCTTTTGAATTCACTTTCAAAAACACCAAGTGTCATTTTTGTTTTCTCAAATGCAAGGATTCTCAGTGAAATGAGCACTCATTTCTACCAAAAATCTGGCAGAGTTTCCTCTGTTTTACAGACATATGACATTTAACACATGTCATTGCAAAGTACCTGATAAACATTCATTGAAAATTTTAAAACATAAATGGAGGTTGTCTTCTTTCCATACATCTAACCAAATAAAGACAAAATCTAATCCAACAAAAAACACCCAGAAACTCCACGCCACAACACAATCACATAAGTTATCCAAACTCCCCAAAATTACATGTATAGCAGTCTCTTTCCAATTTCTGGGAAAATAACTTCAAACATTGTGATGACTCGGGTTTTTATATGATGCAAATTTGATAAAAAGGCGAGATCTCTTACTTTATAAATATGAAATGCATGAAAATCTGTTTGTTTTGGAAAACAATCTTTCATAAAAACCCCAAGTGTCAAAACACATTTTCAAATTGTCTAGCCATGGCAAAGTTTTAAATCAACATTACTCCCAAGAAAGTGTTAGTCACAGCCTCAGCTATAGAGAGTAACTACAATCAAGTAACATTGAAAGATAAGGTAGGGGTTTACTCACTTGCACTTAGTCTGGTTGTCTTTTGTCATAAGCGTTCCTTGCCCTTAAGTGTTTACTTTGTGTCTGAAAAATGTTGAGAATTGGGTGAGTATATACTATACTCAGCAGGAGTCCATCACTACTAGTTTTACAATGCATGTTATATTTAAAATCATATGCTCTTAAAAACATGTGCATGTTCGAACAATCACATTCAAAATCGATATTAAAAACCACTGTCGAATTGAAATACTGACGACTTAAAGAATAGCATAATCCAAGTCGAAAGTATCATATATCATAAACATAATGATATGCACAAGATGCTCAACTGAATCCAACTCATGGATATCTGGTATGGTCGACCAACCTCATGTCATGCCATATGCAATGCAAGTAAATCCTCAAAACCATAGTGTCCAACTATGCCCACGACCTCACCATTGTGTGGTCCCCGGGTACCTGAGGACACTTGGTCACAGCCTCAATGGGGCCTATGACATGTCGACCCAGTGCCGTGACACCAGTGGTAGCCCCCTGTACCACATGCAGTTGACGTAGGGATGTTGCCCTTTTTGGGCATGGTACCCATCCACCTAATAGTGGTAGAGGTTGGAGGCCAACCCAAACCTCTCGGCATAGCGCCCATGAGCTTATCAGCCCAAATCATAATCAGATCAAACAAGTGAAAACCTCTTTCTCAAAACCTGTCCTCTTTGGGTCCCTCACAACTGCCTAGCCCTCACAACTGCCTACCCAACGTCTTTTGGGCACTCTAGCGTCTTTTGGTAACCCTCAAGGACATGCGGTCTTTTAAAAACTCAATGCTTCACAAATCGTACCATGTATACAATTGTTTGCAAAACATATCTATGCATAATGTATATGCAATTATTTTCAAAACATATCTATGCATAAAGCATTTTTCATATGTATGCTGAATTAAGTTATGCTAAACAAGTCATATAGTTAAAACATGCATTCTTAAAACAATCATGGCTCTTTTAAAAAGTTTAGTAGCGATAGAGCACCTACCTAGCTAGGTCGCGCTAACCCCTTTGTCCTCGTATGCTCCTGAACATGGTTTGGGGAATCAAAGTTAGTTTGGCCTATCTTTTATAGGTTTTAGAATGGTTGGTCTTATTACTTAAGAATTAAGGGTTCATCCCCATGCCTATGGGTGTCCTAAGGTCCTAATTGGGCCTTGGTATCATCAGTTTTCCAAAGGTCTACTAGCCACGCGCCACCATCCTATTCTAAGGGTCGTGCCTACCTTATATTGGGCCTTGATTAGGGATTTTATAGTTTGGACGTGTCTGCGTCATCGACACGGACACAACGCCTTTCACGGCGCCTCAATCAGAGCTCTAGATATCAAGTTATAAGTTTTTTAGTATCACATGTGTATAAGGGTCTTTAAGAGGAGGAAATCCCAAAATGCTAGCGCGTTGCGCATCAGTGGCATGTGCCCTAGCGGGTGCATTTACAGATGCGCTGGATTTCCCACCCATCTTTTTCTTTTGCGAGCGCATCCACGGACGCACCCGCTGGTTTCTCTCGAATGCGGTCGACGTGTTCTGTGCGGTGGGGAGCGTTTTGCTCGTTGAAGGACCAGGGCGGCCCAGGGATCATCCCTGGGTCCTTTGTGACTCTCTAGGGCTCTATTTTGCATGATTTTTCATGCAAAAACTTAGGGAAACTGAGCTTAGGACTAATGTGAAGATGGGTTTTGAGGGATCTTGGGCATACCTGACTTGTTGCTGGGTTTTTCTCCACATTTCTCCTCTTGGTTGCTTCTCCAAAACAGGTTTTTCCCAAGCTTTTGGGCTGCCATTAGAGGCGCCTAAGAGCTCTATTTATAGAGCTATAAGAGGGTTCTGGAGGGGGCTCTCACCGCCCTTGAATGGTAGTGGAGAAACCTCCAGAATGGCGGTGATTTCTCCTCCAATCACTGTCGTTCTAGAACCCTCTAGGAGGTTGAAGATGAAGGGTGCTTGTATCAAAACGGGCCCCTGTGTTTTGCAGGCTAAATCTGCTTTTTAGTGAAAATTACATTTTTGCACTAAACTTCAAAGGGCTATAACTTGCTCATTTTAACTCTGTTTCGGGTGATTTTGGTCTTGTTGGATTCCTTTTTCCGAGACGCACCTAATGGTACCATTTTTAGGAACAAATTTCTGGGTTCAGTCCAAGTGAATAGTGAAATGACCAAAATACCCTTATCTTCAAAAAGTGAAGTTTTCATTGCTAACTTGGGATTTTAATGTTACAAAATTGGAGTCATTACAAACATAAACCAAATATTACTTGTCTAAGTCAAAAGCTTTCATCGACTCACTCCTGTCAGTAAGCTCCTATTTCTTTAGAACCCTCTGCTCTAAGATATTGTAAACAAATACAATATCTTAGCAAACTTGAGCTTGTGTAGGTGGAATAAGAAGCAGTTGTATATAAATGAAATCATGATATTTCTATATAAATTAATTTGTCCATGTTGAAACATGCAACTAACATTCAATTATCATTTAGCTTAAAATAATTCAACATTCATCAAAATTACTAATTCAAGCCAAAATGGAAGAAACATCAATGCATTAGTACTAAAACATATTCTTGAAATGCAAGTATGAAGTCACATGTCAAACTTACAAATCATTTCATTTCCTGATACCAATCTTGGCTCATATGAGCCATTTCACATTACCAAATACTAATGCATTGTCATGTGTATTGAGTACACAGCAAACAATATTATCCTCTATGGCACAGTGAGTTAGCTCAGTGAGTCAACATAGTGGGTTAAACCCAAAGACACACCAAACCCAAAGGCATACCTCAAGGCTTTACTCTTGAGAGATCGGTAGCTTGTCCAGCTCGAAGGCCCGCCCACATCATAACGACACCTCGTGGCCTGCCCACATCATAATGACCCCTTAGACCGCATCAAACTCCCCAAACAATGGGGCTAAATCTCAAGGACTGATAGCTTGTTTAGCCAGGAATCGGTAGTTTGTCTAGCCCAAAGGCCCGCCCATATCATAATGACTTAGTGGCCTGCCCACATCATAACGATCCCTTTCACTCATACGAGTCATCTCACAATTTCCTGGTATCAGTATTATATTTTCTCACATAATTCATAATAATGTTTAGCTTTTGTATGAACAGTCTAATCAAAGTTAAATTACAGCATGCACATTCATCTTGTCTTTCATATAAACTGAAAAGACTTGTTTTAATGTTTGAAATTCATATACAAATACGTCTATAGCAAAAATCTTAGCAATCTTAATTCCACCTATCTCAAATGGTGTTCTTCTAGTTCACTGATGCTAATACTTTTCTCAGTTCACGTACGAGCTCCCAATCAATCACACCTCTGTAAAATACAAGAAAACATATTCAGATATACAACTTTGGGACTTCTCATAGCTTTTCCAGTATGAAAGCTCCCTCTCAGTTAGTCCTTGACACTAGTTGTTTAACCTTACTATTGACATAGTAACAAATTAGACGATCCAGATTGCTCAATCTGTTTGTAACACGGATCGCTAATTTATCAAATCCCAACCATAGTAGGCATATATTCAACTATTTTTAGGCATAAGCTACTATTTTGGACAGTTGGATTTAGCGGATCAGGGCTCAAGAATCAGATCATCCCTGTATGAGCTCCAATCAGACGATCAGTGCCTCGAACAGGTGGATTAATGCTCTTGATGATTTTGTCCTTCAATCTAGGACATGATCAACCATTTGATCTAGCCTTTAGGGCTGGATCATTTACATTGTAGCCAAAATCTAGTTTTTCTACTTTCTACGAATAGATTGAACAATAAATTGGGAAAATCATGTAGGGCCTCACCTCTGTAGGCGTCCACAATCTCCAGTCATTGCAGAGAAGACGCCGATTGAGGGTTTTCCAGCTACTATCTCCAGCGCATCACTTTCTCCCTCCAATCTTGCATCATTCCTCCTCAAATAGTGATCGAACCTAAGTGGTTTTGTTCCCCAGCTCTTGGAGGTTTGATTGAATGGCGGGATCTCCGATCGGAGCTGCTGCCATCATTGGCGAACTCAATTTCTCTAGTGACTGTCAAACCCTCCACTGGCACGATCTAGGTTTGCCGGGGTGTGGGTTCTCACTCTCTCTCCCCCCCTTCTCCTCTTCTTTATCTCCTTCTCCTTCCTTTCCCCTTTCCTCTTTCTCTCTTCTCTCTTCTCTCTTCTCTTTTCTCCTTCCTCTTCTCCTTTCTTCTTCTCCTCTTCCCTCCTTTGTTGGGTTTTCTTTCCTTTTATTTTTTGGTTTGTACTTTGGGTTTGGGAGGAGATAGACCCAACAACCGTGTCGAGTCCATTTACATGGGGGGGTGCCAATATTAATTCTGGCCCCCCTTTGTTTAAGTCGTTTTGTTTTTTTGTTGCTATTACACCTATGGTGGAATTTAACCTTGGATTTGAAGGACCTTTATTTGCTTTCTTTTCATTGCTTATGTAACAAATCCTTGTAAAATTGACATTGTCTTAGTAATGAAAGAGCTCTTCTTTTTCCTTTTCTTATTTACTTTGTTCCTTACTTTAGTTTGTTGTTAGTTGTAGTTTAGATAGTGTCCATCATTCTTACTTAATTGTAATTTTAGATAGTTTCCTTTGTTGTAGTTTTAGAAAGTTTCCTTAATTCCTAGATAGTTGTAGTTTTATAAAGTTTTGTTGTTCATTTCCTTGCTTAGTTAGATAGTTTCCTCATTTCTTTAATTGCTTACTATCTAATTTAGGGTTTACTTCCTAAGTTACTTATTTAGATTAGTTGTTTCATTCTTAGTTATTTGCTTCCTTTTTAGTTATTTTCTTACTTTTTTTCGTTATGTACTTGCTTTATGTCTTGACTTTCTTTGTCATTAGTTAGAAATTATCATTCACTTGAATGTTTGGCCAGGTTAAAGTAAGATTACCTAAATTATAATTAACTCCATTTATCAATGTTGACCTGTATTTGCCCATTCTATACTTCAATAGAGCCATGCACTTGTAGTAATAATTAAGAGACATCAAGTTTTTGGTACCTTTGGGGGGCACTCAAAATGGATTTTAATTAAATTTGGGTTATAATGCTTTACCACTAGTCATTGTCTTAGGATTGCATGTAATAAAGTTTCCATTTTTGCGTACTTTCCTTATTCCTAAGAATTTGATATTTCCTATCTCTTTTATGCAAGAATTCGGACATGGATAAAGCTTTGGAGGAAGACCTTAAGATAGTTTCCAATTATATATATATATATATATATTATTTAAGTGGATTGTAGTGAGGACTAAGTTGTATATTTTATATGTAATTCCTTCATATAAATTAAGGGTTGTAGTAATATAGGTCAAGGGTGGGCCATTTTAACTTGGAAGAGGATGTGGCTTGTACATGACCCACTCTTGCATGAGAATACCATTTCCAAGACCCCGTGTGAGACTTTCCTAACTTCTTTCTATTTCATAGATTAGGGTTTGCATTGTTAATTTAGCTGCATTTGAATGGCAGTATAGAGCATATAGAAAGCACTTTCTTATTTATTACATTCTAGGATTTGCCTAGATTTATAGTTGTCCTTGCATAAATAGGACATGTTTATCACTTTAAGGTTTTTATACATTGATCGAATAGTGTGGGACTACTTTAATGACACTCACCACTCATAAGATTAAGGGTAGATTTCATCACCACACCTTGGCCCACCTAGGTTAAATAGCACTTAACACACCCTAGCCTTCTAGACTTAATTTAAAATCAATCAAAGAGAGACTTTAGCAGTCATTCAAGCTTATAGGCCTCTCTCGGAAGGAAGCAACCTATTCCCACTCAAGTGGCCCCTATCTGATTGATTGAGCTAATATTTAAATGACTAGCTCTACTAGTACAATCTATGACTTAGATAAATTAAACCTCACTGAGGAGGGTGTGAAGTAGTTGATTAAGATTAGGATTTAATTGATAAGTAATAAGGTTAATCTAGAAGAGAGGAGGAACTTCCTAGGGTTAGACATAATCTAAAAGCTTCTCACATAAAGATATTCAAGATAATAAGCCTTTCAGATTGTTGCTTAGGGTTAGGATCAAAATTCTCTTTCATTGTATACAATGACTTACTTTCATTGTATACAAACGTAAGTCAAATACATCATCCATTGGTGTATGCATGTTCATCGATCACTTAATACTTGTATAGTACCTTTAGATATAGAGATCGAACGATCTATGAGGCAAGGCCAAAGGACTCCAGAAGATCAAGAGATCCTTGTTGTAGAAATGACCGAAGAAATAGTAGAAGTGAAAGCGTTGAAGGATTACTCAACACCTTCCAATGCAACTCATCTCCATGCATCGCTTTACTTACAAGAAATATAGACCATTTTATGTTGAAACAAGGAGTTATACAACTCCTTCCAAATTTGTATGGGTTAGACAAAGAATTCCTTGACATTTGTTCCACCTTCAAATATGCAACTTTTCAGATGACTCTATTAGGTTGAGGCTATTCCAATTTTGTTTAAAATATAAAGCTAAGGCATGACTCAAACTCTAGAGGTGGGGTCCATTACCACATGGAATTAACTATCTAGGAAATTCTTGTATATGTTTTTCCCTATCCATAAAACCAACACCCTCATGCTAGAAATCATAAATTTTCAACAAAAAGAGGGAGAGCATTTCTATGAATGTTGGGAATGTTGCAAGGATTGCTTCTAAAATGTCCCCACCATTGATTTAAAAAGTGGCAACATATTTAGTATTTTTAAGAAGGTTTGATGCTATATAATTGATGTATGATAGACACCACTAGTGGAGGGGCTTTCATGACTAATAGTGATGTGGAATCCTAGAATTTCTTTGAAACACTTGTTGATAATTCGAAGCAATGGGATTGCTTGGAATTATCAACAAAAGAAATTCACAACCACAAAAGAAAGGCAATGTCTATGAGTTAGGGGTCACTCCTGATCTTTATTATAAAATTGATATGTTGACTTAGAAGGTGAAGAAAATAGATGATCTTTCTCGATGGTGAGATGCCTTCATAATGAATATATCTCCTGTGCGACCTCAATTTGAGATATGTTCTACCTATTCTAATCCAAATCACTCTGCTCCATAATGTCCATCTAGCTCTGGTTTCCCTAAGATCTGTTTAGAGCAGGTGAATGTAATGAATATTATTTACCAACCTACCATTATTTTGAGACCTAAAACTCTGGATGGGCTATGCATCCTAAATTTTCTTGGTCAAAGAATAACTACCAATGGGTTCTTTTAGGAATCCCCTTCAACAATCTTTTCTTAGAAACAACATGCCTTAGTAATAGAAGTTGCCTCCACAGTTTCCACCTAACAAAGGAAACAAACACTAGAGGAAACTGTGAATATGTTCATGCAATGGCTTATGTAATTTCAATATGATATAGAAAGATTTCAAAATGACATCAAATTGACCTTGCAATCCAATTAGCAGTTGATGGGGAAGTTGGAATATCAAATGGACCAGATATCTACTACTCTGTAAGAAAGGAAAAGAGGTAAGTTTCCTAGTCAGCTTGTACCCAACCCTAAGGGTTAGTATGAGATTAGTTCTACACCATTCGATCAAGTCAAGTCCACTAAAAATCTTAGGACTCAACAACAAGTATATAATCAGGTAGGCCATATTTGAACAAACACATAACCTGAGGAGAAAGATAAGACTACTCAACCATAGACAAGTAAAGAAAAAATACAGCATGCATCCACTTCACAAGAATCCCTTCTTGATGCACCTAATGTTCTAAAGGCTCTCTTCCCTTAAAGATGAAATAGAACTAAGGAGAATAATTATAATGAGATAATGGATATATTTAAAGGCCTTTCTCATCAGTCAAGCCATTTCCATCATGCAACACCAAACCCCCCCAAAATACAAAGATCTTAGATGTCGTACAATCTCATGTGTTATTGGGATACACATATTTGATAAAGCACTCTTAAATATAGGGGCTAGTTTTAACTTGCTGCCTTACTTGGTCTATAAGCAACTAGGTTTAGGTGAGTTGAAACCCGTGCTACTACCCTACATTACTAGACCGCTCTTTTAAAATTCTTATAGGAATAGTAGAAGACATCTTAATACAGGTAGATATATTTCTCCTTCCATTGGACTTTTTAGTCTTGGATAGAGAATATGTATCTAATCTAGAGGCTAAAATCCTTATCATCTTGGGTCATCCATTTTTAACCACATCTAATACGATAATCAACTGTAGGAATAGTGTTATGAAACTATCGTTCAGTAATATGAAACTCGTGTTCAACATTTTCAATGCTGCACAAAAATGGACTTTGAAGATTCTTATGTTGTGAAAGTTAGAGAAAGTATATTTCATGACACTTTCATTTCATCCACTGCCTCAAATCAAGCTGATCCCATGGAGAAATGGAACCATTACTTGAAGCTATAGAAGTAATGGACACACCTAAAAAGAGACCTTGCCTGTTATCATTGCATCTGATCTCAATCAAGAATAGGAAGGAAAGCTGCTTAATGCACTCTGAAAACATAATATAGCCTATTGTGATTTTAAACTAATTCATTAATAGCTGAATTGGTTGTAATATAGCATGCTAATGAGGTGGATCCCATGATAAGTTGAGCGAATGTGATGCTAGTGGTTCCTACTTTAAACTATCTAACCTAGCCAAAAATCAAGAGATTTTTAACCTAAACTAAGAATGGAAATTAGAAACATTCTAAAATTGAAAACTTTCCAAAAACATGCTTTTTAAAATTAAATTTTTCCTAAATTAAAATTTTCTAAATTTATGCCTTTCCCAAAGGGAAATTTAAAAAAAAATGCAAGTAAGCAACTTTCATAAACATGAAATCAAGCAACTAAACTAAGAAAATATGCATTAAACAACTTGTTTCCTAATCATGTAACTTCTAAGAAAGCAACTAAATTCATGGGAATGGAAGATTTAACAACTAATAACAAATCATCAACATACTATTGAACTAATTAACATCAACAATCGATCATTAACTAAGCTACTTTTTCTAACATGAATGAAAGCAACTAACTTGGATTTCAGTCCTCCAAATCAATCAAAACCATGTACATCACCTATGGGCGGCACACATGGTTTCAGCATGACTTTGAGAATGAATTTCACACTTGTTGAGATGAGGTATTGATCTAAAGGAACATGAGTGACCATTCAAGTTAACAAAGCTATGTGAACTTCTACCCTAAAAGCCTTCAAAACCATGTGTTCCACTAGTTGAACGCATGATTTTGATTTCCTTTTAGGTTAGATTGGTTGGAATGGCTGAAACAATAATCTGAAATTAACTACTCAACCATGAAATAAACATGCAATTTAAACATCGTCATCCATTAACCAAAGAAATTTCATGAAAGATCAAATTGTATTGTATAAACAATGTTAAAATGGATGGTACATTGTACTTTTTGAGAGAACGTATCATGCTTTGACTCATTCTAAATTCAAAACCAGGTCTTAATGATGATTCCTCCTCCAACATGCTTGAGATTTAAGGAAAAATCTAATGGCATATAAGGACAACACTCAAAGGGAGACTAAGGAAACAATGCTAAAATTCAAGGAAACCAAAAGAGAACTAAAAGGCAATGGAAAGAAAAGGGAAAGATTGGATTCAAGGTGACTTCCCTTAGTTGTCACTTCAAGAAAAAAACCAACCTTGGATCTTGGTCTTTTAAACAAGAAAACCAAAGGGAATTGCAAAGCATAAACTAGCATGAAAGTAAGTAAGATCAAACGAAGAGAAAGAAGGAAAGATTAACCAACCTTTGAAGAACAAATCAAACACTAAGGACTAGGTATGGAACACTTGAGGAGAAGCAACACACATTGGAATGTAAACTAACACCTAAGGAGAAGATAATCTTAAAGCAAAAAAGGATGAACAAAGGAGGGTATGAAAAAAAAGTCCTCTCCTTGCCTGGAGGAGGCATCTTTTTCTTGCTTGAGAATGGATGCGCAACCCTTGATGTTTAATGGCTTAGCTTGAATTCCTTGTCTTGTCACCTTCTCTCTTGGCTTATATGGCTAAGGTGGCTTGAATGACTCCCATGCAAAGGTGGTGGAATTGCATGGCTTGGTTCATGGGCCCACTATGGCCACCTTTAGCTCCTTTGATTTCATCCATTGCTTACCCTAATATGGTTTTGACCTTTGCATTAATGAATTTTAAGCTTTGACTTGATCATTTGATTGATCTTCAATTTCATCCCGATCGATCTCAACTATCGGATCACCATCTATCTTCCTACAAAAAGCTAAAAAATCTAATTAATTCTTAAAAAATTTGATTAATCACATACTTCCTTCGATTAGCCTTTGGACCTACAAATACCAATCTTTTAGGTTAATAGGTAAAAAATGCATGTGTTACAAATTTTGATCCCAAATCCTAATTTACTCCTATAAGTTATAGCACATGGATAACTAATTGGGTGGTTTTTATGCAAAATTAGACACTTATCATACCCCCACCCACCATTTTGCTAATTTAGAACTAAACATGTAAAAAACTATTTTACAAAAATTAATGCAAATTTCCACTTTTATAGGTACTTAAGACTGCATTTAGCATATGCAACAAGCCCTTAAACCCTTAGGTTACCCCTAGCGATGAGTTTGGCCTCATGAGAGTTTGCAGAGAATACACTCATGAAATTCTCAAAAATTTTGTCAAAATCCTTTACTCATTTGAGAAAATTTTCTCCTATTCAACTTATATTAAATACTTACCTTTAGCTTGATAATAAAGATGAACAAAAAGATTCAAAATCCTACCCTTATGTTAAAGATACCCCATTATTTCATTAAACGTCAGAAGGTGAGTGTATGCTATTGCTGATATATAATAATAGTTTTCAAGTCAAATATAACCTAAATTTCCATCAAAATGTATGCTTTGACTTCAATTCTCACAGCATTTACTTATCACTCAGAAATAAATTCTTAGAAAGGTGTACTCTCAAATGATTACTTATCAAGTCTAAAAGTCTCACATATTTCATACAAAAGAACAATACGTAGAAGGAGCGATAATGATCTCATGAAAGGATATAAACTACTAAGAATGTTACACTCTACCAAATTTCTTGCTCATTCATAACTATATCCAAGCCATTCTTCTCCTAAGATCAAGTTAAGACTTCCATTAGGATAAAACATAGGCTTAGGTAATATTTATTAAAAGAATGGGTATAAAGATAAACTAGGGTTGTCTTGGAAATATGTGAAGGTTTTTTCTTAGTGTATTGACAACTTTTCCATTTTTTCTCACAAAAGTGAACATTTTTATTTTTCATTGGCTATCTTTTTCTTTTCTTTTTAACATGACTTCATATATCGCATTTTTGAAAATTTTCTTCTTTGTCACCTTTTTAATGTTCATCCCTTGAATTGTATTGTTCATACTTTTTCCAAGATATTCTTCAATATTCTCTACATATTTCCAAAACAAATGGGTAATGGATATATTGTTGGGGTTCAATATAGGCAATGTTGTTTGGCTAACAAAGAAAAGGTTGATATTTAAGAAGGGTCAAGGGTCTAACTATGAAAAAATAATTTAGTGAATGCTAAAGGATCTGGTTTACCAAGGATGGCCTCTATCGTTTTCTAGGATTGATATGACTTAAGAATGATAATAAACTTAAGAGATATATGGTATAATCTTTTCTGATTTCTCAATAGTTTACCAAGAACAATGAGACTCACTAAGAATTAATGTTCACTGAAGAAAATTTTGAATTTATGTATAATTCTCAGAAAAGACAAATGGGTTAAAACTCACTTGGGTTATAAGTCTTCATAGATCTTCTACAGGATCTCTAAGTTATATTTTCCCTCCAACTTAAACTATATATAGCTATTTCAGAAAAATAATACAATAGTGAACTAATTGTATACAACTCTATTAATAAGGTAAAGTTCAAAAGATAAATGAATATTTAGAAAATTTAATCTCATCTTTATAAAGGAACTTATCAATTTTTCATGAGATACTTTAGAAAAAGAATACAATAGTGAAATAATTGTACACAACTCTATTAATAAGCGAAAGTTCAAAAGATAAATGAATATTTAGAAAATTTAATCTCATCTATACAGAGGAACTTATCAAAAAAAATTTTTTCCAAAAATGTAAGAGAAGCTTAGAAATCTCATGAATATCAACACTAACCAACTTGAACTAAACATTGTCCTCGATGTTTTGAAAGATAGGAATATTACATGATGAGAGGGTAGTGTAGAATACTGAGACTTTCTAAAAAAACCCTACATTACCTCCCAGTGAGTGCTAAGTTTCACATCTTTAGCCGAACGTGGTCAATAACTAATTTAAATTTCTAAACCAAGACCTAACTAGTTAAACTAATTTTTTCTAATCCTAAACCTAAAAATGAAATGTCAAGATTTCTCATGTCACTTTAGAATGTGGTAGTCTATATTTTTCTTCCACCTAAAGATTTTTGGTGCTGGTAACATTAAGACACTAAAGACCACCATGACTTTGAATTGTGGGGAATCATATTGATAATCCTCCATCTTCAAAATTTCATGGTGGTCAATATAATTCCCCCACCTTGTATTTTGAGGTGGTGGTAATACAATGACATTTTGACCCACTGGAATTGTTTGGGATCAATTCGAGATGAATTGTCCCATTTTGAACCAATTTTAGGGAGAATAATGATCATTGTATTCAATTTTTCTTTTTCCTCTATTTCCCTTACATCATCCTAAAATAGGAGTATAAGCTGAATGTGCCCTTCACAAAAAAGGTTGTTCTTGCATTAATAGTGGTGGAGACATGATTTTGCTTAATCCCTGATTAGCTTTTAAGGTGTATCATAGAGTATGTTGATGTAGGGTTAGTACATGAATTGACTCTTTTTCTTACAGTTTAGATGGCAGAGGTAAGGTTTTAATTAGGCCAATATTACTATATGATGTTTGTTTAAATAAGAATTGTAGGTCTCAATCAGGTATGTCTTCAGCGTTGCAAGGCTCAATTAGTATTTCAAGCTCTGTAGGGGTATCTACCTTAGCTTGCCATTGAGAAGTGTTCATTAAAGGCATAGTATCCAACAACTCATTCACCTCCTCAATGGATGTGTCTTCATCAAAGTCATAAGAATTAGTAGGACACACTTCTAGAGGATCTGGGTTGGATGGTTCTAAAGCTTCATTCTCTTCACCAATGGAAGTCTCTTCATCATAATCGTAACAAGGATTAAAACATGGCTTGACTAGATATGAGTGGGAGGTTTCTATGGATGGTTGTAGACTTTGTGGCTCAACATAATCATAAGATATTTTCATCCTATAATCATTAATCAATGGTCTTCATTATCCCCGAATTGTTCCATTTCCTTAGTCCTTTTGACAAATTCAGCAATGTTTCTATCAATATTTTCCTTTATTGGTTTCATTTTCTCTTCCCATTCCTCCCTCTCGCATTTCATTTCCTCATTCACCTTTGTAATGCTAACTAGGGTTTGATCTATTCTCTCACAAATTTGCTACATATTCCCTTCTAATGGTGGTTCTTCATACTGTAGAGAAAATGACTTGTTGGGTTGGTATTGATGTGGCATCGGGGTACTGGAAAAGGGCTAATTAGGTTGAACCCATCATGGTTGACCCTAATATTGTTGATAATCATGATAGGGTTGATTAGGGTGGGGCTATTATGGTTCTTCCCAATATTGGTAATCCTGAGACTATGGTTGTTCATGATGCCTAGCCCATCTAGGTGCATCCATTGACTTCGATAGTATTCATTATAGTTGGAGCTCGATGGCCTAGAAGAAGGGGGGTATTTTGGGTTAGAATAGGCACAATCATTATTGTACTGAGGGTGGTGATATGACTCAATATTACAATTCTCGTACTAAGGTTGTTGATGTAACTTAGTATAGGAATTATCATACTGCGTTGTTAATATGCCTCAGTATTTTACTAAAGGAAACTATCGATTTGACTATCCATTCCATCCATCCTAGCTATTATTATATCCCACTTACCAATTATATTATCCAATTTATTGGATACATTAGGAGTATATTTTGCTTTGGTCTCATTTCTATCCTCATGAGGTAATGGCTTAGGACTAAAATAGTAGCATAATGGTTTTCTATTCCCTTCTTGATAAGCCATTATACTCAATTTTATATACAACAAAACTAATCATTATATACAATGAAAGATTACTTTTTATTTTAAGTATGAATTGAAAAACCCTAACTATATGAAACTTAAATTTTAGTCCTAAGCTAAATGATGCATAATCAATTTCTAATATCCACTAATTGAGCAATGTCTTGATTATCTTTTCTTACTACATAGGTGATAGCTTCGTAGATGTAGATCTAGATGGCTCCTTCTTTATCGAGAATTGACTATTGCTCGAAAGTGGTTAATACAATTCTCATGTTAGGACACATTAGACCTTAATTGACATCAATGGAAGGCATGGAAAAATTGCTTAGATTTTATGACACCTACTATAACCATAGTGCTCAGAAGCCATTGGAGTGACAATAGATTTCATCCTTCTAAAAAGGTCCAATGACCTTTATACCCTTAGTCACTTTCTACTTGATTTTAATTAACATTCAAGGATTGGGAATTATGACATTCAAAGATGTTGATTGATTCCTAGGAGGTCTAAGGAACTAGTGATGAAATCTAGTCCTTATCTTATAAAGGTTCATGTGGATCCCTTACTAGTATTAATTTCATTCCACCATAAAGCAATTAAATATGCAATGTAAACGAAATCAAACTAATGTAACCTATATGCTATCCAGCCAAAGTTAGATAAGTGCTTTCTAATGCAACATGTGACGACCCGGGTTTTCTCATGCATTTTTAAATACAATATCTAATTCCTAAGGCGGGATGCATCCCTATTTGAAAACCATTTTATGAAAACCATGCAATACAGTGAAAAATCTTTAGTTTTAAACTCATTTTGAAAACCTTGAGTGTCATTTGCTTTCACAACCACCAAAGTAGTTTTTGAAAAACTTCAGAAATCATAAATATTTTCAAGGTCTATCCAGTCACAACACACAAATTTCAATCGTAAATAAATACAAATACATGTCCAAAGGGTAGAGTGTTTACTTACATGTATAATTGTTCCTTTTAATTTTTCTTGCTCGTAGCACTAACATAGGTGTCCTTTACTCATGGATGAAACTATCCTGAAAAATGTTAAGGATAGGGTGAGTATATACTATATTCAGTAGGAGTCCATCACTACTAGTTTTGCTATGCATGCTATGTTGAAAATCATATGCTCTTAAAAACATGTGCATGTTTGAACAATCATGTTGAATATCGATATTAAAAACCACTGTCGAATTGGAATACTAACGACTTTAAAGAATTAGCATAATCCAAGTCAAAAGTATCATATATCATAAACATAATGATATGCATAAGATGCGCCACTAAATCCAATTCATGGATATATGGTGTGGTCGACCAACCTCATGTCATGTCATATGCAATGCAAGTAAATCCTCAAACCATAGGGCTCAACTATGCCCACGACCTTGCCGCCGTGTGGTCCCTGGGTACCTAGGGACACAGGGTCATATGCCTCCACGGGACATATGACACTTCGACCCAGTGCCGTGACACCAGTGGTAGCCCCCTGTACCACATGCAATCAAAGCAGAGACATGCCCGTTTTGGACGTCGTACCCATCCACCTAATAGTGGTAGAGGCTGGAGGCCAACCCAGACCTCTCGGCATAGCGTCCACGAGCTTACCAGCCCAAATTATATACGATCAAACAAGCAAAAGCCTCTCTTTTCAAAACGTATCCTCTTTGGGTCCCTCACAACTACCTGGCCCTCACAATTGCCTACCCAGCATCTTTTGGGCACTCTCGCATCTTTTGGTAACCCTCAAGGACATGTAATTTTTTCAAGAACTCAATGCTCACAAATCATGCAATATATACAATTGTTTGCAAAACATGTCTATGCATAATGCATTTATCATATGCATGCTGAACAAGTCATAAAATAAGTCATGTTAAACAAGTCATATACTTATACTTAAAACATGCATTTTCAAAACAATCATGGCTCTTTTAAAAAGTATGGTAGCGATAGAGCACCTACCTTAAAGTCTCCTGGAGTTGTGTCCTTTATCACTTCAACCCGTCCCTGGGTCTCATTTATAAACTGCTGGGTATGAATGGATACAAGGAGTCCTTATTAATTTCATTCTATTTAGACATTAGATCGCTAGACCTGCTTTTTAGGGTCCATGGTCCTTGCCTAATTCATTGTCAGGCTAGATATGGATCTACTATTCAATAGTTAAACTCTGTAAATTGTTCTCTGATCTAACTTTAAAGTCTCATTAGGGCCGCATGTCCCAGTTCCCAAGACACCCGTGCATCCTGGTTGAACCGCGACCGCCTCAGGTGCGTGCGTGCCTAAAGGCCGTGCCAGGGACTGCGTTTTGCACATGCACATGCATGCTCAAGCGACGCGCTATGATGCGCATCCTGGATGGCATCGCATGGATGCACCTTTGGTGTAGTATGGCATGTCTTAGCTCCCAGGGCACCCCGTGCATCCTGGTCGAGCCAGGACCCGTGCCCCATGTCACGCGCACACCTGAAGTCCGCATGTGGGACAGTGCACGCACTGTCGTACTCCCGGAACCCATCCCAGGGACCCTGTCCCAGGTGTACGTGGAGCATGGCATCCCTGGGAGACCTTGTTCATGCAAGGCTGGCCCAAGTCGGCTTGGAGCATTTTTCGGCCAGGAAACCCAGTTGGAAAACGGCTGGGAAAAGACCAGATCTGGCATGGATCTAGCCAGGGGGAAGTGAAATAGAGAGAAAGAAGGTAAGGAGGGGCTTACCTAGGTAGCCTAGGGACGCCCTTTTCCTGGCGGTGCATTTTCCTCCATGCCTGCCGAAAATCTAGATTGCTGGAAAACTCGAAGAAGGGGGAAACCCCATTGCCAAGACCGGAAAGAAGAGAAGAGGGGAAATGTGGAGATGGCAATGGCTGGCCTGACTTTGGGCCTGGCCATTGCCGGAAAATGCAGAGAAGTCGGGCTTGAGACGGGTTTTCGATTTTGCCGAAAACTCTAGTCTCAAAACGGCCGGGAAATCATGTTTTGGAGCGGGGGAGATAGGGCTTTTTATAGCCTTACTATGGCAGTGCTGCCAATGGCGGTGGCGCCATTGGCGGTGGCAGATTTCTGGAAAATCGTGAAAGGAGGGTTTCTGGAGAGATCTGGAGGTGGAAGACGATAGGGGGTGCCGTTATCAAAACGGCCCCTACATTTTTCATTCTTCTTTGTTTTCTGTTCAAATTATAGAACTGCCCCTGATCTTTAAACGGCCGTAACTTCTTCATACAAACTTCGTTTTCAGCGTTCTTTAAGGTGTTGGATTTCATTTTTTGAGTAGAATACAATGGTACCAAGTCTCCTCACAAATTCCTTTGTTTAATATTTTAAATAAAGTGAAACATTTAACTTAGTTCATTTCCTATAGAATGTCCAATTTTTGTTAAAATAGAGGAAATTGCTCGGGCATTACACAACAACCCTAAATAAATATGCAACAATTAAAGTAAATGATCCCAATCTATATGAATTATACTACCATCCAAATGAAAAATTATACTAAACGTAACTAACTAGAAAAATAAAAATAAAATGAGTTATACTTATAATGGAGTTTCTAATGGAGATCAAGTGTAGCCCACCATACCCCACACTTGCCCAACATTATTACCACCCATTTAAAATTAATTAATAAAGTTCAAAATACAATGTAGCTCACTACAAGTTTCAGTCAAATCCTAATATAGGAAAGCAATGAAAACCTAATCTATGCTGGTCAAGTCATGGCCCATAGGATCATTGTTGCTCCTTTTGTCAATTTTCCTTTGACAAAAATTAAACAAATTGGTCAATATGAAGAAAATAGAAAATAAATGCAAAAATATGATGCAAAACCTAAACTAATGCACCCAGAACCTAGACTAGAAGAAAATAATCTAAAGTATGGAATAGTACACAAAACGTTTGACTCCTTGACAATGATGCAAAGAACTTGTTGTGATTTTAAATTAACTCCAATGTGCATGAATAGTTGTAATATAACATGCTATTGAGGTCAATTCTGCAAGGAGTTGAGCAAATGTGATTCTTTGTGGTCCCTACTTTAAACTTTCTAACCTAACCAAAATTCAAGAGATTTTTAACCTAAACTAAGAATGAAAATTAGAAACATGCTAAAATTGAAAAATTTCCTAAAACATGCTTTCTAAAATTAACAATTTCCTAAATTAAAACTTTCAAAATTTATGACCTTTGTAAAGTGAAAATTTTCTAAAAATGCAATTAAGCAACTTTACTAAACATGAAATCATGCAACTAACCTAAGGAAACATGCTTTAAAAAACTACTTACCTAATCATGCAATTTCTATGAAAGCAATTAAATTCATGGGAATGAAAGCTTTAACAACTAATAAAAAATCAACAACCTACTATCAAACTAAATAAGTTCAACAATCGACTACTAACTAAACAACTTTTCCTAACATGAATGAAAGCAACTAACTTGGATTTCAATACTCCAAATTAATCAGAACCATGTACACCACTTCTGGGAAGCATGCATGGTTTCAACATGACTTTGAGAATGAACTTCTCACTTGTTGAGGTGAGGTATTGTGATGACCCGGGTTTTCCCATGCATTTTTAAATGCAATATCTAATTCCTAAGGAAGGATGCATCCCTATTTGAAAACCATTTTATAAAAACCATGCAATGCAGCTGAAAATCTTTTGTTTTAAACTCATTTTGAAAACCCCGAGTGTCATTTACTTTCACAACAATCAAAGTAGTTTTTGAAAAACTTCAAAAATCATAAATGTTTTTCCCAGGTCTATCCAGTCATAGATCATAGCCCAACTGTAAATAAATACAAATACATGTCCCAAGGGTAGAGTGTTTACTTACATGTATAATTGTCCCCTTTTGATTTACTTGCTCCTGAGGCATCTTCTACTCGTGAGTGGAGTTGTCCTGAAAAATGATATATTTGGGTGTCTTCTATCACGCGTGTATTCTGTCCTTAAGTGCTTTCTTATGTTTGAAAAATGTTAAGGATTGGATGAGTATATACTATACTCAGTAGGAGTCTATCACTACTAGTAGTTTACAATGCACACTACGTTTAAAATCATATGCTCCTTAAAAGATGTGCATGTTTGAACACTCATGTTCAATATCGATAATAAAAACCATTATCGAATTGGAATACTGATGACTTAAAGAATCGCATAATCCAAGTCGAAAGTATCATATATATATATCATAAACATAATGATATGCATAAGATGCTCAACTGAATCCAACTCGTGGATATATGGTATGGTTGACCAACCTCATGTCATGCCATATGTAATGCAAGTAAATCCTCAAAACATAGGTCCCCGGGTACCTAGGTACACAGGGTCATAGCCTCCACGGGGCATATGACACTTCGACCTAGTGCCGTGACACCAGTGGTAGCCCCCTATACCACATGCAGCCGAAGCAAGGACATGCCGTTTTGGCATGGTACCATTTCCACCTAATAGTGGTAGAGGCTGGGAGGCCACCCCAGACCTCTCGGCATAGCGCCCATGTTCTTATTAGCCCAAATCATATAAAATCAAACAAGCAAAGACCTCTTTTTCAAAACCTGCCCTCTTTGGGTCCCTCACAACTGCTTGGCCCTCACAACTGCCTACCCAGTGTCTTTTGGGCACTCCAACATCTTTTGGTAACCCTCAAGGACATGCAATTTTTCAAAACTCAATACTCACAAATCATGCAATTTATGCAATCGATTGCAAAACATGTCTATGCATAATGTATTTGTCACATGCATGCTGAATTCATTTATAAAATTAAGTCATGCTAAACAAGTCATATAACTCATACTTAAAACATGCATTCTCAAAACAATCATAGGCTCTTTTTAAAAGTCTAGTAGCGATAGAGAACCTACATCAAAACATCATGGGTTCTTTTAAAAAAATTCTAGTAGCGACAGAGCACCTACCTAGTTTGATCACTCCAGTCCCCTTGTCCTCGTACGCTCCTGAACATGATTTAGGAAAAAAGGTTAGCTTGGCCTATTTTTCTTCACTACTTAGGCATTAGGGGTTCAGTCCCATGCCTATGGGTCTCCTAAGGTCCTAACTGGGCCTTGGTATCGTTAGGTTTACAAAGGTTTACTGGCCCTGTGCCACTACCATAGTTTAAGGGTCATTCCCACCTTAGATAGGACCTTGATCAGGTATTTTATGGTTTGGGTGTGTTTGCATCGTCGATACGGACATAACACCTTTCACGGTGCCTCAATCGGAGTCCTAGAACTCAAGTTATGAGCATTTTAGTATTCAGAATACCTGAAAGGCCCACAAGGCGTGTCCACAGACGCACCGGGCCTTCTGACCGTTTTCTAGTTTGCGGGCGCATCCACGAACGCCCCTGGTTCGACCCTGTCGAACCAGTATGCCCATGCACCATCCCTGGGTCCTTTGTGGCTCCCTAGAGTCCCGTTTTGCATGGTTTTCCATGCAAAAACTTGGGGGAACTCATCTTAAGACTAAGGGGGAGATGGGTTTGGAGGGGTTTTGGGCATACCTGGTTCGTGGCCGGGTTTTTCTCCACGTTTTCTCCTCTTGTCTGCCTCTCCATGATGGGTTTTTCCCAAGCTTTTGGGCTGCCATTGGAGGCGCCCAAGAGCTCTATTTATAGAGCTCGAAGAGGGTTCTGGAGAGGGTTCTTATCGCCATGGAATGGCGGTGGAGAAACCTCCAGAATGGCAGTAGTTTCTCCCCTGCACACCGCCATTCTCGAACCCTCTAGGAGGTTGAAGAAGAGGGGTGCCCGTATCAAAACAGGTCCCTGTGTTTCTTAGGCTAAATCCGTTTTTAATATAAATTACACTTTTGCCCTTGAACTTCAAAGGGCCATAACTTGCTCATTTTAACTCCGTTTTGAGTGATTTTGGTCTTGTTGGATTCCTTTTTCCGAGACACTCCTAAGGGTACTACTCTTAGGACCATATTTCTGGGTCCAATTAGGGTGAATAGTGAAATGACCAAAATACCGTTATCTCCAAAAAGGGAACTTTTCATTTCCTATAGAATGTCCAATTCATTTTTGTTAAAAATAGCGTAAATTGCTCGAGCATTACATTATTACCCCCTTAAAAGAATTTCATCCTCGAAATTCCACAAATCCTCTTCTTCAAGTTAGCTGTCTTCTCGATGAGACATATTCAGGACTCCCTCGAACTAAGAAAATTCCCATACTTCTGTTGTCGACTAATCCATTATTTCGTTATCCAATACTCTAATTGGGTTAATACTTGGAGTAATGTTGTCCTTAAAATGCTAATCATACTATCTTGTACCCAATCCTAGGCACGTTCTCAATTTATCCTTGTTATAATTCCTTCCACAAGGCCTTACACACACACACACACACATATATCGTCAATATATCTTATCCGTTTTCTTTACGTATATATGGACCGCTTCCGCTGCATACTCTGATACATAGTCCCATGCGTGCCAGTTTATCATTACAGGTTTCTATTTGTATTACACATCCTTAGATGCTCATATTCCTTTTGACCATGTATAGGATAGTCTCCTTAGATGACCATACTCTCCTATTCATATATAAATTACTTCATACATCTTTGAGATCATATGATCTTATTCCTCCTATTTCATTTTGAATAGCATAGGATAATCCCTTTTTCCTCTTGTCTTCCATCTAGTGATCTCTTCATCATCCATATCTCCTTTTAATGGTTGGTTGTATGTCATTAGTAAGAATCCAACAAAAAAGGTTACATTCTTTCTATTGTGTCTAACTTTGCTTCTTATCTTTTATATTTGTCCCTAAGATACTTCAATAGCTAATATAGGTATCATGTGCCCTACAGCCAAGCCCTCGTCTAACTTCAAATTTCAACTGTCTGTCGCTTTTCTACTATAACTTGGGTCCTCAACCCATATTATATTCAAAATAAATTAATTCAAGTAGCATCCTCCATTACTAATACTATCTCATATTACAATTAGGATATCCAAACTGTACATCAAGTTTCATAGATGTTGAAGCCATCAAATGCTTTTCTCCCTAAAGTGTTTATGCAAACTCATGTCAAATGTTTTATGGTTAATTCATCATCATGGTTCAAGTGTTCTCATCCAGAAGGCCTATCTCACATCAATTTGTCATTAGGATTACCAATAATGTTCCCATTTATGCAAAAAGTCTCTTATTCATAACCGAGTACCCTTACTAGGTCATGGTTGAATCCTTTGTCATTATCTTCTTTATCCTTTCTTTGCTTGATGGTTTCCTTTGTAACCTTTTAGTCCAAAAGTTCTATACTCAATCCAGTAGGGTTAGTCCTTAAGAAATTCCTTCAATTGATTTTTCGTACTTGGTATACATAACAACTAACTTTTTGTCTAAAGGCAACGTAACATCAAATCTCACCTTATATTGTGCTGGCCACCTCAACTTTTCTCCTTCCATTCCCTATGTCAATATATTGTTCAATCTTTTATCAAGGCTTTATCATCAACCATGCAGTCTGTATTGTTAGGAGGTATCATCATAAGTAGTGATTTTCAAGTGTTTCCTCATACTTAGCTTATAGCAATAATTCTCATTCAATAGTGATTATATCAAATTGTGCTGAAGCTGTTAAATCAACAAGTTTAACAACCTCCAGGTAAGTATGGAACATTTTTGTAGAAATATAGAAAGAGAATTCATTCGATTACCTATTGATCTCTGTCTAGATGTATAGGTTATGAGCTCAACTGTCTCTCTAAAGCGATCAGTGCTTATCCAAGTCAGCAGCATCTTTCAGACCCACAGTGATTTCTATGGTTTGTCATGGTATCTATTTAGGTTTGGAAAAATCTGTCTCATTGGTGGAGATCGCTCCTTATTTTTGCTGCTGTCTCAGTTGTTACTGTATTCATTGTACTCATAGCTCCTTCCTAATGTGGCCTAATCAACTAACCTCATACCCTCAAATGACTTAGTCTAACAAGTACTTCTTTTAAGGTAAAACTTATGCCTAAATACTTATAATATCCCTTTGAGTATATAACTTCGACTACTAACATATTTGATTAAAGAGGGTGGGATACCTTTATTTAGTCCATAGTACTCTAAAGGTAATAACTAAATAATGGTCTTAAGATATTTGCTCTTCCAAATCTATGATAGCAAGACCTCAATTCGATCCTTGATGGTACCCTACTTGCTAAAGAAAGACAAATGGACAAGTCATTGTCCTGGCCTAATTCCTTTTTCAATGTGACTTTATTTACTCATGTAGTGGCAAGGTAGGATATCACCAAATTTTCCTTTTTATGGTCTATATCCATTGGTGTTCCTCATAAGCTAATGGATCCGATAAGAATCTAATTGCAATAATAGACATCAAACCGTTTGTAGAATTTAATTTCTAGTTGTTCATCATTCTTCTTCGAAATTTCTTGTCACATAATCTCCTGAAATTCGATACTCTACTCAAAGTCTTAAACCCCATATGATTTCTCTCCTTTATACTCTTTTACAATAAGATCACCAACTCATCTAGTATTATTCCTTTGCATTTGTTTGATCTACCTTCCTATAGGATTCAAGATGATAGAATTGTATGTATCTCCATAAAATCATGATCATCTTCTTTTGAATATTCAATATTCATTGAATACTTATAGTTACATCTCTATTTCTTTCTCTCTTTTCTTCAAAATCCTCATTTTTGTCTACCTAGATCAATTTCTCTTATAAGTTCCTGTTAGGATCAATCTATTGTTACAGATCTGTCATCCCTAGTATTATCATCCAAATCTTTTGGTAACTCGGTCGAAGATGTCCCCTATCATATTCGTGTTATGCTCCTCTTAATCACATAATATGTCAGTTGTACATCTTCTGATCTCCTCCATTATACTCAGGTTGTCATTATTAGATAACACTTCACTTTTCATAAGACTCCTATGAAGTTATCAAAAATTGAGCTAAGTCCTTCAAGATCCATACCTTTGTGATCTAGTACGAGTCACAGTTATCCCCTATTATCATCTTGTATGCTCATCCTTATTAGATTATCATCAAAATCTTCTCAAAGTCCATCTTTTACATCCCCTATTCATATTCTGATATTCTTTAGAAGGGTAAGATAGCCATCTAGGTTCTTCGATTTTCTAACTTTTGGTGAGATTAATCTATTACAGGTTAGAACTATCTACTAACAAGTTCCCTAACATCTTCATTCATTATTCTCATCATAATCTAATTTATATATGAGTTTCCCTGTTTGCATTACTGCACAACAATCCTTATTGATAAGATTTAAACCATCCAATATCTAAGTATTTGTTAGACCCATCTCCTTTTTCACCTATTTGTTTATGGTGAAATGCCTTGAGCATTAATATGCTAGTCATCTCTACTATTTCTTCTTAATTTTCTTGATTATCTATGACCCTTGGACATGCTGGACTGGCTGTGAAAGGATAAAATCTGGGTTCTAATACCAACTGTGACGACCTAGGTTTTTCCATGCATTTTTAAATGCAATATCTAATTCCTAAGGCGAGATACATCCCTATTTGAAAACCATGTTATAAAAACCATGTAATGCAGTGGAAAATCTTTTGTTTTAAACTCATTTTGAAAACCCCGAGTGTCATTTACTTTCACAACAATCAAAGTAGTTTTTGAAAAACTTCAGAAATCATTAATGTTTTTCCCAGGTCTATCCAGTCACAGCTCACAGCCCAACTATAAATAAATATAAATACATGTCCAAAGGGTAAAGTGTTTACTTACATGTCTAATTGTCTCCTTTTGATTTACTTGCTCCTGAGGCGTCTTCTACTTGTGAGTGGAGTTGTCCTGAAAAATGATATATTTGGGTGTCTTCTGTCACGCGTGTATTCTGTCCTTAAGTGCTTTCTTGTGTCTAAAAAATGTTAAGGATTGGATGAGTATATACTATGCTTAGTAGGAGTCTATCACTACTAGTTTTACAATGCATGCTACAATTAAAATCATATGCTCTTTAAAACATGTGCATGTTTGAACACTCATGTTCAATATCGATATTAAAAACCATTATCGAATTGGAATACTAACGACTTAAAGAATCGCATAATCCAAGTCGAAAGTATCATATATATATATATATCATAAACATAATGATATGCATAAGATGCTCAACTGAATACAACTCATGGATATATGGTATGGTCGACCAACCTCATGTCATGCCATATGCAATGCAAGTAAATCCTCAAAACAAGAGCCCACTATGCCCACGACCTCATTGCCGTGTGGTCCCTGGGTACCTCGGGACACAGGGTCATAGCCTCCACGGGGCATATGACACTTTGACCCAGTGCCGTGACACCAGTGGTAGCCCCCTGTACCACATGCGGTCGAAGCAGGGACATGCCTTTTTGGTGTGGTACCCTTTCCACCTAATACTGGTAGAGGCTGGTAGGCCACCCCAGACCTCTAAGCATAGCCCCCACGAGCTTACTAGCCCAAATCATATACGACCAATCAAGCAAAACCCTCTTTTTCAAAACCTGTCCTCTTTGGGTCCCTCACAACTGCCTACCCAGTGTCTTTTGAGCACTCCAGCATCTTTTCGTAACCCTCAAGGACATGCAACTTTTCAAAACTCAATACTCACAAATCATGCAATTTATGCAATCGTTTGCAAAACATGTCTATGCATAATGTATTTGTCATATGCATGCTGAATTCATTTATAAAATTAAGTCATGCTAAACAAGTCATATAACTCATACTTAAAACATGCATTCTCAAAACAATCATAGGCTCTTTTTAAAAGTCTAGTAGCGATAGAGAACCTACATCAAAACATCATGGGTTCTTTTAAAAAAAATCTAGTAGCGATAGAGCACCTACCTAGTTTGATCACGCTAGTCCCCTTGTCCTTGTACACTCCTGAGCATGGTTTAGGGAAAAAGTTTAGCTTGGCCTATTTTTCCTCACTACTTAGGCATTAGGGGTTCATTCCCATGCCTATGGGTCTCCTAAGGTCCTAACTGGGCCTTGGTATCGTCAAGTTTACAAAGGTTTACTAGCCCCGCACCACTATCATAGTTTAAGGGTCGTTCCCACCTTAGATAGCCTTAATTAGGTATTTTTATGGTTTGGGTGTGTTCGTGTCATCGATACGGACACAACACCTTTCGTGACGCCTCAATCAGAGTCCTAGAACTCAAGTTATGGGCGTTTTAGTATTTAGAATACATGGAAGGCCCACATGGCGCATCCACAGACGCACCAAGCCTTTTGCCCATTTTCTAGTTTGTGGGCGCATCCAGGGAAGCGCCTGGTTCAACCTTGTCAAACCAGTACACCCAGGCACTGTCCCTGGGTCCTTTGTGGCTCCCTAAAGCCCCGTTTTGCATGATTTTTTATGCAAAAACTTGGGGGAACTCATCCTAAGACTAAGGGGGAGATGAGTTTGGAGGGCTTTTGGGAATACCTGGTTCCTGGCTGGGTTTTTCTCCACATTTTCTCCTCTTGCCTACCTCTCCACGATGGGTTTTTTCCAAGCTTTTGGGCTGCCATTGGAGGTGCCCAAGAGCTCTATTTATAAAGCTCGAAGAGGGTTCTGGAGGGGGTTCTTACCGCCGTGGAATGGCTGTGGAGAAACCTCCAGAATGGTGGCGGTTTCTCCCCTGCACACTACCGTTCTAGAACCCTCTAGGAGGTTGAAGAAGAAGGGTGCCCGTATCAAAACGGGTCCCTGTGTTTCTCAGGCTAAATCTGTTTTTAATGTAAATTACACTTTTGCCCTTAACTTCAAAGTGCCATAACTTGCTCATTTTAACTCCGTTTTGAATGATTTTGGTCTTGTTGGATTCCTTTTTCCGAGACGCTCCTAAGAGTACTACTCTTAGGACCAAATTTTTGGGTCCAGTTAGGGTGAATAGTAAAATGACCAAAATACCCTTATCTCCAAAAAGGGAACTTTTCATTTCCTATAGAATGTCCAATTCATTTTTGTTAAAAATAGCGTAAATTGCTCGAGCATTATAGGTATTGATCTAAGGGAACATGAGTAACCAATCTGTTAACAAAGCTATGAAAACTTCTAGCCTAAAAGCCTTCACGCATGAATTGATTTCCTTTTAGTTAGATTGGTTGCAATGGGTGAAACAATAATCTGAAATGAACTACTTAACCATGAAATAAACATGCAATTTAAACAACATCATCCATTAACCAAAGAAATTTCACGAAAGATCAAATTGAATTGCATAAACGATGTTTACGTAGATGGTGCGTTGCACTTTTGGAGAACACATCATGCTTTCACTCAATTTAAATTCAAAAAAAGATCTTAATGATGATTCCTCCTCCAACGAGCTTGAGATTTAAGGAAAAATCTAATGGCATATAAGGGCAACACTCAAAGGAAAACTAAGGAAACAATGTTAGAATTCAAGGAATACCAAAAGAGAACTAAAAGGTACTGGAAAGAAAAAGGAAAGATTAGATTTAAGGTGACTTCCCTTGGTTATCACTTCAAGGGAAAAACCAACCTTGGATCTCAGTCTTTAAGCAAGGAAAAACAAGGGAATTGCAAAGCATAAACTAGCATGAAAGTAACTAAGATCAAACAAAGAGAAATAAGGAAAGATTAACCAACCTTTGAAGAATAAACAGTAAGGACCAGGCATGGAACACTTCAGGAGATGCAACACACCTTGGAATGTAAACTAACACCAAAGTAGAAGAGGATATCAAGGAAAAAAATGATGAACAAAGGAGGGTAGGAAAAAAGTGGCCTATTGTTGCTAGGAGGAGGCGTCTTTTCTTGCTTGGGCATGGATGCCCAACCCTTGATGTTTGTTAAATTGGCTTGATTTCCTTAGCATGTCACCTTCTCTCATGGTTTATATGGGTAAGGTGGCTTGAATGGCTCCCACGCAAAGGTGGTGGAATTTCATGGCTAGCTTCATGGGCCCACTTTGGCTATCTTTAGGTCCTTTGATTTCATCCATTGCTTGGCTTAAGATGGTCTTGACCTTTAGACTGATGACTTTTGAAGCTTTGACTCTATCTTTTGATCTTGATCTCCAATTCCATCCCAATTGATCTCAGTCGTCGGATCACCATCTCTTCCTACAAAAAGGTAAAAACTCTAATTAAATCCTAAAAATTTTGATTAATCATTTACTTACCTGAATTATCCAATGGACCTATAAATATCAAAATTTTGGGTTATCAAGTCAAAAGTGCATGTGTTACAAATTTTGGTCTAAAACCCTAATTTATCCCTATAAGTTGTAACACATGGGTAACTAAATGAGTGGTTTTTATGCAATAGTCACTTATCATAGCCATAGTGTAGTCCATTTTAGACATTAAAGGAATTAGTCCAACCATTTGCATGCACCATATCCATTTAGAAGAGAATGCTAAAATATCTTTAGAATCACAAAGGAGGCTAAACCCTCACATGAAGAAGGTCGTTCCGGCAGAAGTACTTAAGTTGTTAGATGTAACTATCATTTACCCCATCTCTAATAGTGCATGAGTCAATCCTGTTCAAGTTGTGCCTAAGAAATCTAGAGTCATGGTAGTTCTCAAAGTACACAATAAATTATTCTCCACTCATATGATCACCAAGTAGGGAGTTTGTGTCGACTATTGTAAGTTGAACCAATCACAGGGAAAGACCACTTTCATTTTCCCTTCATAGACCAATTGTCAAAAAGGTTATCTGGTCATGAGTATTACTACTTCTTAGATGGATATTTTGGCTACAACCAAATCCCTATAGCATAGGAGGACCAAGAGAAGACTACCTTCACTTGTCCCTTTGAGATCTTCACCTATAGACACATGCTTTTTGGGCTAGACAATGCACTAGCTACTTCATGATGGTGTTTGATGAGCATCTTATTTGATATGATGGAGAGATTCCTTGAGTTGTTTATGTATGATTTTTAAGAGTTTGGATCTAGGTTTGATGTGTGCTTGACTCACTTAGCTCTTGTGTTGCAGAGGTGTCAAGAAAAGAATTTGGTTCTAAACTAGGGAAAATGCCATTATAGTGAAAAGTGGCATAGTGTTAGGGCATATAATATCAGAGAAAGGCATAGAGGTTGACAAGGCCAAAGTGGACCTCATCTCTAATCTTCCCCCTTCTACGACAAAGAGGTTCCCTCATTCCTATGCCATGCTAGATTTTATAGAAGATTCATTATAGATTTTAGCAAAATCACTAGGCCCCTATACAA
This sequence comes from Warburgia ugandensis, assembly GCA_035236585.1. Taxonomy (NCBI): domain Eukaryota; kingdom Viridiplantae; phylum Streptophyta; class Magnoliopsida; order Canellales; family Canellaceae; genus Warburgia; species Warburgia ugandensis. Next base: position 40,210,773 of record CP141137.1, read on the forward strand.
TCTACTTGTGAAGGAGGCAATTTTTAACTTGGATGAAAACTGCATGAAAACCTTTGAATGTATAAAAGATGAACCCACTTTTGCACCTATCATACGATTGCCAAATTGGAATGCTCAATTTGAGATCATGTGTGATACTTCTAATTATGAGATTGGTGCTATTTTGGGGCAGCAAATTGCTAAACTTCCCCATGTGATTTATTATGCCAATAAGACTCAATGATGCCTAACCCAACTAATCCACTATAGAGAAAGAGTTGTTGGCTATAGTCTTTGCCTTGAAGAAATTTAGGTCCTATCTTTTAGGGACTAAAGTAATAACTTACTTGGATCATGCTGCATTGAAGTACCTTTGATCTAAGAAGGATGCGAAACCTAGACTTATCTGATGGATTCTCTTGCTACAATGATCAAATATATCTTATATTTTAGGGTCTAGAGTAATAACTTACTTGGATCAACTATCTTGCAACATATAAACTTCTAGCACAATGGTCAGATATATCTTATTTTTTAGCCAAGGTTAAGAACTTCATATGGGATGATCTATACTTATTCAAGTATTGTCCTAGTCAAATCATTAGGAGATGTGTCTCTAATACTAAACATAATAAAATCATCCAATTTTGTCATGGCCAAGCTTATGGGGGCCATTTTAATGCTAAAGAAACAACTAAAAAGTTTGCATTGTGAATTTTACTGGTTCGTGATTTTCAATGATTCTCACACATATTGTAAAGCATGTGATAATTTCCAGAAGTTAGGGAACATTGGTCTTAGGGACATAATGGTACTAAACCCAATATTAATTGTTGAACTTTTTGATGTTTGGGGCATAGACTTCATGGGTCCCTTCTCTCACTCATATGGAAATCTATACATCCTAGTGGGAGTGGACTATGTGTCCAAATGGGTAGAGGTAGTAGCATGTATGACAAATGACCACAAAGTGGTGGTAGAATTTTTAAAAGAGAATATCTTTTCACACATGGTACTCCACATGCTATTATTAATTATAGAGGTAAATACTCCTGCAGCCAAAAATTTGAGGCTTTAATAAAGAAACATGGAGTCATCCATAGAGTTGTAAGTCCCTACCATCCCTAGACTAACGGGCAAGTTGAGGGTCAAATAGTGAAAGTAACTACATACTACATAAGACTGTGAACTTTAGTCGGAAAGATTGGCCTCTTAGACTCATTGATGCACTCTAGGCTCATAGAAATGGATATAAAACCCCTGTTGGTGTGTCTATCTATTGCTTAGTTTTTGAAAAATCTTGTCATTTACTAGTTGAGCTAGATTATAAATCATATTGGGCAATAAAATAGGTCAACTTTGACTATGACAAAGATATGTCCCAAAGGAAGTTTCAACTCCAAAAGTTGGAAGAAATTAGGAGAGATGTATACGATAGTGACAAAAGGTACAAGGATCTATGAAAATGGTTCATGATCATAGTGGGAAAAATATTTGAACTATGTCAAAAGGTCCTACTATATAATTCTTGTCTACATCTCTTTCCTAGAAAATTACGCTTTTGATGGACCAACCTATACATAGTAAAAACTATCTATCCCCATGGGGCCGTTGAAATTGAAAAAGTTGGTGAATTTTTGAAAGTTAATGGCCATTGAGATTGAAAAAGATGGTGAATTTTTAAAATTTAATGGCCAACAATTGAAACCATATTTAGAAATGAGAAGCCTTGATGAAGAGGAGGAACTCTTACTAGAGGAGCCTGTTTATGAAAACTAGATCCACAGCAGGTCATTTGTATGAGGATCTCATTTGTAGATCACGTTTTTCTTTTTCTCTGGTCACATTTATATATCAATGAACCATTTTTGGAATGTAGGTAATATCATTCTAACCCTTCTCTCTTTATTTACTTTTGCATTTGTCCACGATTTTATTTGAAAACATTAAGGACAATGTTTAATTTAAGTCTTGGGGTAGGGTATTTCAAATTTAATGTGTTAAAAATCTTTATCTTTTTATTCTTTCCTTTATTTTTGAGTATTTTCCTTTTATTCCATAAAACTAAAAAATTTTAGAAAAAAAAAAAATTTTTTGAAAAGTTTTTGATGAAAACTTATGAAAAGTTCTTATACAAGGTTCAGCATTTGAATTTTGCAACTATTTAGTATATCTTTTGAGCTTTAGTTTATTTATAGATTTGTATACAATTAGTACACTATTTCATTACTTTCTAAAGTATTCAATGAAAATATAAACTCAGAGTCATTATTGCACAAAATAGACACACACACACACACACACACACAGTTTAAGTTGAGGAGAAAATATACCTTAGAAATCTTGAAGAAGATTTGTGGAGAATATTAACCCATGTGAGTTTAGAGCTAATCTTTATTTAAGAGGGTTATACTTAAATTCTAATTTTTTCTTCAATGAATGTTAATTTCCTAGTTGGTCTAGTTATTCTTGTTTTGGCCAACTATTATAAAAACATCTAATAGACTATTACTAAATATCTCTTATGTTTATAATTATGTTTAAGTCATATGAAACCTCAGAAATGATAGAGGCCATTCTTGGCAAACTCAAAGCTTTTAGCCTTTCCTAAGTTATTTTTCCATTAGTTGACCCTTTGACCCTTCATATTGATCATTTTTCTTTGTGAACATGTTGACCATTACCCTTATTAAACCCTATAATATATCCATTACCCAATTTTTTGGAAATATGTAGAGATGGTTGAAGAAATATCTTGAAGAAAAAGTATGAACATGACAATTCAAGAGATGAACATAAAAAAATATTGAAAAAGAGAAAAAATCAAAGAAAGGCTATACCAAAAGTCAAAGTGAGAAAAGTGAAAAAATACGAACAACGATTAGCTAATGAAAAAGGAAATGTTCACTCTGTGGACAAAAATAAAAATAAAAATTGTGAATACAGTAGAGGAAGACCTTTACATATCTTCCAAACAACCTTCTTTACCCTTATACCATTCTTTTGATAGTCCTAAGCCTACATTTCGTCCTAATAGAAGTTTTGACTTGATCTTAGGAGGAGTATGGCTTGGATATAGTTATGGATGAGCAGGAAATTTTGTAGAGTATAACATTCCTAATAGCTGATATCCTTTCATGAGATGATTATCATTCTTTCTAAGTTATCATTCATTTGTATGAAATATGTAAGAATTTTGAACTTGACGAACATTATTCTACTTAGACATTAATGAGAAATTTACCCCTTTCTGAGTGACATCTTTTTTAGTGACAAGAATATCCTCTGAGATTTGAAGTCAAAGCATACATTTGGATGATAATTTAGGTTATAAATTCCTTGGATACAGATAATTGTATATATATATATACATACATATTGGCATAATAAAGTTAGGACCTCTGAATAGTTATGCTTATTGCTCTATTGGAGAGAGATGAAGTTGAATATAAGAAAATTCTTTGAGAGGAATAAATGATTTTCATAAAGTTTTTGAAAATGTTTATGAGTATCACTTTTGGAAACCCTTACAAGACTATAACTAGTCCACTAGGAATAAACTAAGGGTTTAAAGGCTTTATGTATATGCCAGACGTAGACATCATCACATAGAAAAGTGGTTAGGACTTGTTTTTAGATTTTTGTATTTCCTTTTTATAATTTTGCTCAAGAACTAGAAAAATCTAAGTATGGGGATATTTGATATATGCAGAATTATTACATACATATCTCTATATTTAGAAGGTTTTAGCCCTAGAAATTACTTAATTAGGGTTAATTCTACTATTTTGTAGATCTAGGTTCAGATAGAAGAAGCTTAACTTTTCCAATTTTACCCCTAAAAGAGCAACTTTAGAAACCAAATTACATTGAGGAGCCACACATGCCAAAAATGAAGTCCTGGGGATTCGAAATGATCATTGGGTGTCACTGTTGAAGTCAGAGTGGTTAGAAATCATATGTACAACTCATACTCAAATGAGGGTGAAAAGATGGCAAACTTCAATTCAAGCACAAATGCATACATTCCACTACCTTGAGAGTCTCATGGAAGAAGATCAATTCATATACATTGAAATCATATATAGTAAAAGAGTCTCAAAAGGAAAATGAAGAATGGGATGACATGAAGACTTTTAATTATTTTCTCTCTCCTACACACACACACACATGCTTAAATGGATTCCATGCGCACCCTCATAACTTTCTAATAATGAAAACCCCTAGATTTTCCCACCAATTTTCCACTTCTTTTGCTTTTCTTCCCAACAATTTCTTTTCTTAATTATTCCTTCTCTCTGGTCTTTTTCCTTTCTATTTTCTCCCATTTTCCACCCCCACTTTCCTATAATGAAAATCACAAACAACCCCCCCCCCCTCTAACATCCACTTTCTATTTGGTTACACCCACTTTCTAATTTTAGAATTCATGCATATTCTCATTTAGTTAGATCAGGCATCATTCTTCCTTTTCTTTCTAATTTTTTTGTGGAGTTGGACTAAGGAAAAGGAAAGAATTCTTAATAATAAGGAAACTTTCTAATTTCTTAATTAGTGTTGAGGAAATATGCAAATCTATCCATAAGCCACCTAGGTTCCTAGCTATGGACTTTGTGTTGGAGGGTGGGGGTACACCATGTGCCTCTTACTCACTTCATCTTCTAGGGCTATGATTGGGTGAGTGTTAAAATAAGGGACATTGACTCCAGTTTGTTTTATTTTATTCTATTTGATGTTTAAGGAAGGAAGCCTCCTCTATGGTTCAACTTCCTTAAAGATGAATAATCGCCATTCCCCTCTTTATTTAAACTTCTCAAAGTTACCCTCTGTCTTTTAAGAGTTTTTGGCTTGGGAAAACTGTAGTAACCTTTTTTACTTCCTTTTCCATTATCTTCTTTCTTTCATGGGTGATGATTGTTTAGGAAAAAAGTGTTAGGACTCCTCTTTTCTTGGTTGCACCAATACTTCATTCATAAGGATCATTGGATGGGATTTGCCTATTTGTGGTATGTCAAGTTAAGGAGATGAGAAAAAGTTTGGTGGTAATTTTATGGTATTTTGGGTTGAAGAGAAGTATACAATATCCTAGTGAGTGACATAACATGTGGGCCTTACAACAGAATTTAAGCCTAGACTTGAAGGACCTTTATTTGCTTTCTTTACTTGCTTTGTTTCCATTGCTTATGTCCTTGTAATTTTTCAATTTTCTTATTAGTGAAAGAGCTGTCTTTTTCCTTGTCTTAGTTACTTTGTTCCTTACTTTAATTTGTAACTAGTTATATCTTAGCTAGCTTCCTTCACTCTTAATTAGTTGTAATTTTAGATAGTTTTCTTAATTCCTAGTTATTTGTAGTTTTAGAAAGTTTTCTTGTTTATTCCCTAACTTATTTAGATAGTTTCCTAGTTTCTTTAATTGCTTGCTTTGTAATTTAGGGTTTACTTTCTATGTTGCTTAATTTGATTAGTTGTTTCCTTCTTAGTTAGTTTCTTACTTCTTTCCTTTATTTACTTGCTTTATGTCTTTGCTTTTCTCTTCACATTCCTTATCATTAGTTAGAAAGTGTCCATCTCTTGAATATTTGGCATGTTAAAGTAAGATGTCCTAAATTCTAAGTAACTTTGTTTATCAAAGAGTCTTCATAGCATCGACTTGTATTTGCTGGTTATATACTCCAATAGAACCGTGCACTTCTAGTAATAATTAAGGCACATTAATAAGTGTTTCTCATTCAGGGAAAAGAAAAATGTATTGCCCAAAATAGACAATATATATACTATTGGGACTTGGGTCATTACAGTTGGTATCAAAGTTGAAGCTCCTTGTGGTGGTGGGCCTAAGATGCACATCTAATCCTGTGGTCCCCAAAGGGGTTTAGTGTACATGAGGGCACGTATTCCTTAAAGGGGGCTGGGATGCCTAGTGGGTGGTCCAGAGAAGATGGTTAGCTACCAAATGCTAGGCTATGGGTGGTCTTGAGTTTAGTTCCGCATAACTTGAGGAGAAGAAGCCTTGGCTAGTTATTAGTTTTGGGTATCCTTCTTAGAATATACGTGTTTTACCTTTGAGAAGAGCAAAACTATGAGGCTTCGACCAAAGCAAAGCAAACAATATATATGCGACTAGGATCCCAATCATTACAATTGGTATTAGAGCCAGACCTTGTCATGGAGGTGGGCCTAGGTTGCACCTATCACTTGGTGGGTCCTAAAGGGGTTTAGTACATGCAAAGGTATGCATTCACTATGGGGGGTGGGATGCCTAGTGGGTGGCCTAAAAGGGCTATCTAGAGAAGACGCCTAGCTATTAGATGGCCGGTTACAAGTGGTCCTGAGTTTAGTCCCACATCACATTGGGAGAACAAGTATGAGCTAGTTATAAGGTGTGGGTATCCCACTTAGTGCATAAGTTTTTCCTTTGGGGAAGAGCACAATCATGAGACTCTAACCAAAATGGACAACATATGTACTGTTGGGACCCAAGCTATTACAATTGGTATTAGACCCTTGTCATGCTAGTGGGCATAAGCCGCATGTGTCTCTCAGTGGGTCTTAAAGGGGTTTAGTACACCTGAGAGTGCATGTTCCTTAAAGGGGGTGGGATGGATAGTGGGTGGTCTATGTGAGCAGTCTAAGTGGGAAAGACAAGTAGCCCTAAGTTTAGTTCCACATCATATAGGGAGGAGAAGTCTAAGCTAGTTATAAGATGTGATATCCCTCTGAGTAAATACACATTTCCATTCAGGGAAAAGCAAAACAATGAGGTTTCATCCAAAGTAGACAATATATGTTCTATTGGGACCCAAGTTGTTATACAACATTTCAAAAGTGAGATGAGGAGTATTTAATTTTGCATAAAAAAAGTATCCAATTAGTAGTCCATGTGTTATAAATTATAGTGCATTATCATAGGATATTTTCAAAATTCATAACATATGAATTTCTGAGCTAATGAGTCAAAAGTTTGATATTTTGCATGTTCAAGAGATAATCCAAAGTAACGATGTGAATTATCATAATTATCTAAGATTTAATTAGGATTTTTAATCTTTTGTAAGTAAAAATATGATGATCCAACGGTTGAGATTGATCGAGATGTGAATTGATGATCAAGATTAAGCAAAGGTTCAAGATTAGTCCAATGCAAGAAAATGAATTCAAAGGTGATTAGAATGGGCCCATGCAAAATCCATACAATTCCACCATGTTTGTATGAATTAAAGCCATGAACCCCCTTAAGCCATCAAGGAAAAGCTAGGAGAAGCCATGCAAGTCAAGCAATTGAAGGATGTAAGCCATGAAACCAAGCCATAGGAGCCATCAAAGTGAGCCTTGAAGCCATCTAAACCATGCCACATGGAGCCACACTATTGGAGAAGTTTTCAAGCAATTATTTCATGCAAAAATTAAGAGGATAATTAGAAGGAAAGTTGAGTTGTCAAACAAGGAGAGGTGCATTCTAAGGGGGCCAATAGAAGAGCCTTAACTTTTAATCTTTCTTTTTTCTACCTTTCTTTCTTGTCTCAATATCTCTCCATCTCTCCATCTTTCCTTATCTTTTCCTCTCTTTCCTCCCTCTTTATTCTCTCTTTCTATTCCTCCATGTCACACTCCTTGGTGCTTCATGATTTTCACCTTCAAAGGAGTTCCACGGTTTTGCACTTTCCTAAGTTATTACTTCTTAAATTTCATGAAAATCTCATCCCTTGAATCTTATCTTTCTTTCCCCACCTTAGGATAACATCTCATTAAGATTAGAAGGAGCAAAATACCATTTATATAAACTTGCTCTAGGGTTCCACATAGGGAGAACATTGAAAGGGGGAAAAATTCTCGCTCCTAAAAAGGTGGCGCCTCCCCCCTTAACATCTCCTTGAGGGTTTCACGACTTTTCCACTTGAAGCATCAACTTACAAGCATCCTTTCTTTCTGAAGTTCCATGTCACTTTTCTTGCTTCTTTTCCTCTAGTTTGTGCACTCAGTTTCTAGTTTAGTTCCTTGCTTGTTTCTTCCTTTATTGCTTAGCTTTGTTCTTTGTTTTTGCTTTAAGCTCTTTCCTTTCTTTCCTTGATTCATTGATTTTAGTTTGTGCTTAGATCCTTGTATTCAAGGACCACAAATATCTTGTAGTGAGAGCCAAGAGATAGTAGCCGTTGGATCAAGTTAATTGTACCTTGAAACCTTTAGATTCCTCACCTTTCCATTGCTTTCCTTCTCATCTTTTCACTCTTTTTGCCTTTAGTTCTCTAGGGCCTAACATTCTTATCATCTTTGGAAGATGAATCACAATAGATTGAAGTTGATACTTTGTATTTATTTGATATGTACAGTGTGCACTTACTCTTAAGATTCCAATGTTTATGTGCCTATTTTTATATGGATTTCACTTCAATAAAATTACTTGAATTATGAGTGCTGTCATTGGATCTTTTAAGAGATTTAAATCTTGATTTTTCATGGTTGTTTAATTGTGCTCTCATGCTTATACCCATGCGTACTCTACCATACATCATATGCTTCATTCTAGGTTAGTTTCCACTTAGGTTTCACATGCACCACACTTAAAAAGCATGCGCACAACTCCATGGGCCATGCATATGGTTTTGTTGTATGTTTCTTTAGATAAGTTATTTGTTTCATTATTATTTCTTGCCTACATTTCCATGTATTAGTTTATGTTAGGTTCATGCATTCCATTTTAGCTTAATCCATGCATTAGTTCCATCTTAGCCCCATGCACGCCATGTTGTTGATTGTTTCTTAGTTTTGCATGTTTTGTAGATTAGTTTACTTCATGTTTAGGTCTCCTTAGTTTTAGTTTTAGTTTAAGTGCATCTTTAGTTTAGTCTTAGATAGTTTCTAATTTTAGTTTTTAGAAAGTCCCCAAGTTTTGAAAAGTTTTATTTTTAGAAAGTATTTCATTTCATGCATGTTTAAGTTTCCTAGATTAAGTCATTCTGGTGTTGCATTAGTTTCTTTTATTTAATGCATGTTAATTAGGAAAGTTTCTAATTTTATTCAATATCTTTATTTTTAGAAAGTTTCCTTTAGTTCAAGTTTCTAATTTCATGCATGTTTCCTTTTTCATGTTGTTTATATATCTAAAATAAATCAAATGCAATCTTTATTTGTCTAGGATAAGTGGTTTAAATAAGATCCAATCAACATACAATTTTGTGAGATTCCTTGTGGGATTGACCTCACTCACTTACAATTACTACATTGATTCATATGATTGCAAGAAATTTTAAAGCTAAACTATGAGCCATTCAAAACAATGTGAGAGATGTAGAGAATGTTTATAATGAAAGAAAAGCTTTTCTCACTTTTTTTAAATTCAAATAAAAGAGGAAAAATACTATAGCTTTTATAACAATTACAAATCAAAATAATTTGGGTTTCCTCCAAAAGTAGAAACATTAGTTCTATAAATGCCGTTTAGCTTTAAATAAATACCTCAAAACTTGTTTTAACCTAAAAATAATTTCAGCTTATGGAGTCAAATATATTTGATTAGTCTATTGATCTAAACAATTGATATGCGATAATAGTAAGATTGCTTAGAAGTTACAATTAAAAAAATCCAAAACTTTGAAAGATTCTTGAGGCACCACTATTACATGGTTGGACTAAATGTCCATCTTGTAAGCATGGTTATAGGATCCACAAGACAAAAGGACAGATCAAATAAAATTATAAAAAATTTGTACCTTATAGCATTAATTTTATAGTTAGTATATGATTTTATATTTTTCCTAGCTAAGAGAAGAAGAAAAAAAAAAAAAAACTTTCTCAAGTACCAATTTTGGGATCAATTATTGCTAAATGCCTTAACATTAAAGCTGATTAATCCATAAATACTTCAAATGGCGAGATCAACAAAGCTCTCATTGCATGGGCCCTCCAAGTGTCAAAACAATGGACATTATTGAAAATATAATTTTGTTAATTGTGACAACATAGTCTACCATAACAAAACTACAGGCATGAAATGAATGAAGAAAAAGATATATGCGAAATCTACATATCTATTGGTTCATGGGTTTTAAGAAATAGAGGTTCAAAAATATGAACAACAACAAAATAATATTAGATACCTTTACCTTGAGTTTATCTCTCTTTTACCATCATGGAACTTCACCAAGTCAGTGGCCTTGATCTCTTTTCAACCTGGATGAGTAGGTGTTTTCTTTTGAAAGAACTCAAGAGTGTCAAAAATTAGCGTATGCCCTTCAACATATTTCTATCAATCCTTGCCTAATTCATCAAAGTTCATCCCAATCTCAATTAGTCTTTCTAACTTTGCACAGTCCAATTAAACTTCATCTCTACCAATTTTTCCTTTCAAGAAGAGAGGTTGAATGGTTATGTCGTCTCTTGTAGCTTAGAAATCACTACCATCGAAGGTGACAATACTTATGGATAGTTTGATGCTGTTGGAGGATTGCCTTTGATTTCCTCAATTGGTTTTCTCTCTTTCAACTTTGTCAAAGAAGTCAAAGGAGAGGGGCTATAGTACTTGGCCATCGCTGCTTCATCTTCTTTTTCATCTTCATCTTTCTATGCTGCAAGTGGGACATCAAATTATGAATATGTCCCCCAGTATGTCCCCCATAACCATTACTTTAATACTCTAGGTCAGTTCTATCTAATCATTGCTAATCTAGATTTCAATTGTTAAACTTATCCTATACCAATAATGATTCTTATAAGAAAAGCATAAGACTAAATGTCTTAATAGGCCATTATTCTAAGAATCTTCCATTGAACTATAAGATAGTTAACCTTATTTTTTTAATGAAGTTATAAGAATGCTTTTGAAAAAGGAGTTGTTAGTCCTATTTTGATAGAATGAGAATCAAAATTAATCATAATAAGTTCATGAATAAGCTTGATCTATATGATCGAATCATTAATGGCTACAGTTCCCATTTGAAAATCGAACCATATTTTAAATGAATCTAGAGTCACCCAATAGAAGAAGACACAATGTTTTATTTAAGTAAACTCAATATGTGTTAAAGTAATTATAGATTTCATCAAAATTGTGTCATGGTCCCTTAGGTTTAACGACAAACTCAAATACAGAAATAGTGAAAATGTAAATAGTTCTTCCAAAATTATCAAATCTTACTTTATGTATTTCATCTACATATTACGTATATGTTAAACATATGATTGAAACCCACCATTTGTGATAGACACTCCATCTATAGTGAAAGACATGTAGATGTGTTTGCCCTTAACATACTTATGATAGGAATGACTATCCAAGTCTCCCTATGAGCAGGTCTGGACCATCTGCTAATTGATAGTTTGCACCATTCCCAAGGTTAAATTCCTTCATAATAGTATTTATAGTTTTCTTGGAAGTGCACAGTTAATTATTTGTAGTATTCTAAACTAATGAAAAAAATTAAAGAATATGATGGTTATCCATAAATGAATGATATTGAAATGGATTTTTAGCAAAGATTGAATTGCTAGCCTTAAAGATCACCCAACCAAATTTAGTCCCACCACTTAATATTTCTTTTATAACTCTAGAATTGATTCAAAACTATGATTACTTCTTGGAAGATGGTTCTTTAAAAACTTAATTTAGTAATTGTTAAAATTTACAAAACTAGATAGATTATCAAATTCTATGCATTCTATGTACAACCTAACTGTAATGGATGAAGAATTCTCTTTCCAACATCCACTATGAAAAATAATGACACAAAATCAAAAAATTATCCTAAGGATGAATGTAACTTTACAAATTGAATTGAATTTCCAAATTAAATTGATAAAACATTTAAAACACTAGAAATAAGTAAGTAGCATTTCTAACTTAGGCTAGGATCACTTTAATCCTAAACAAGAAAACTAGCCTAATGTACTTTTTAAACTAAGCATGAACTATTCAAATTTACTATACCAAAATAATGAAATTTAAATGATTTAAACTTATATGAAACTAAAGAAAAGACCAATCCTAAAAACTATGCTAAATAGTAGCTCCCTTAGAAATCCCTTGATGTGTCATGCAGTAACTTGTAGCAATGAATCCCTCTCCAAAGTTTATGAAGTTTGAGAAAAAAATTGAAGAAAAAACTTAGGTTGACAACAGTAAAAAAGTAGTACGAGAGTGTGACTAGCATAGTTTGTAATAAGAAAGATTTGAATCCATAAACCAGTAGCTAAATGCTAGATGCTATAAATTCACACCTTGAAAACGATATTATTTGATTCCCTTAGAATACCAAAAAAAGAATTACAAACGAAGAATGAATTGTAGTTGCCATAAAGTGATAACTATCACAGGCTAGTGTACTTTCTATGGAAATCAGAGGTTAGAGAGCTACTCTCGTATTGGTGAGAATTTAACTCCACAAGAAATTGAACAAAAAACTACTTAATTTCTTATGGGAACAAGCATCTCTGGTAATTCAGTTTTATGGTTCTTCATTATCTACATATGGCCCTTTTTTCCTAGGTGCTCATTTTTTCTGGGCTTTTAGTTTAATGGTTTTATATAGCAGCCATGGTTATTGGCAAGAACTCATTGAATCCATCATTTGGGCTCATAACAAATTAAAAGTTGCTATTGCTACTCAGCCAAGAGCCTTGAGGATTATATAAGGACGCGTTGTAGGAGTAACCCATTACCTTCTTGGTGGAATTACCACAACATGGGCATTCTTCTTAGCAAGAATTATTGCAATAGAATAATTACTAGGAGAATTTGAAAGGCATTATAACATTAAGGTTTATCCAAGGATTAGCTTAGGACCCTACTTCTCATCGTCTTTGGTTTAGTATTGCTACCACATATGATTTCAAGAGTCATGATGATATGACTGATGAATGTCTTTATTAGAACATTTTTGCTTCTCAATTCAAATAGTTAGTAATTCAAAAATAAATAAAATAAATAAAAAAATTTCGTGGATGAACTAGTAACAGGCATGATGAATAGGGTGATTTCTCTTCTCAATTTCTACTATTTCTAGGTTGAATGCTATAGTGAAACTTTGTACCTAACACAATTAGATACCTATGAAATAAAAGGAATAATCCTTTTTTTTTTAAAAAACAAAATTTGAGTTTTTCTGATCAAAATGGTAGCATTCTCTGTTACAATTTTTTAGAAAAAAAAAGTAATGATTTTTAACCTGAATTCTCACTAGAAAAGGATGTAAATTTGCTTACTAGATAGAGGTGAATCTTGAGGAAGCATTGGATTAATCAAAATCTAAGAAAATAATGAGAATTAGAGTGAAAAAATTGAAGTAAAATACTATTGATTGTTGAAACCTGAAACAGAGCACAGAGAAAATGATGAATCAATGAAGAAATTCCCAATAAAATTGTAAATTTTCTTGATCATATGATGGTAACAATAGAAACAATCAACTAGAACCTATAAATCATAAAATAATACTTGCATCTTTAACATTATTTCATAGAGAAAACAAGGAACAAGGGGGCACTCTTCTCCTTGCTTCTTCTACTAGCTGCAACTACTTCAACAATACACCAGATGTCTTCCCAAGGATTCACAATAATCCAAGTGTTCCATTTTAGATGGGTATATAAACATCCCCCCAAGGTGAGAAATTTCTATTCTCCATTATGTTTCCATCCCCGCTACCACCTTCTACAGTGGGTTCTCAATTAGGAAACCATCAACTCACTTTCTAATTCTCTTTTAGGAAATGCATTCCACCCATCAATAGTAGTAGTAGCTGCTACCTCCATCTATAACTTCTTGCCATACCAATGTCTCCAAGCATCCAACATATTTAGCAACTCTCTATTAGACGTCTTTGCTATCTTCTTTAGCTTTTGTCCAACCATGTTATATACTTTCTAAAATTTGATTTCCTATTTGGGAAATCATTCCATGCACTCCAACATGTCATTCTCTTATACCTCACTTTAGGAAACATTAAACTCCTATCTAAGACATCTACACTCTTTTCCAAAATTAGTGGAGTGGTTTCCCACCTTTTAGGAAATCATCTCCCTTTCTTTAAAACCAGCCCACATGGAGCCTCCTACCATACTTCCTAAATGTATGATATTTCCTATTGGCTATTCTTCTAATTCCTTGGCTGTGTGGCATATTTATCCTTAACAATCATCTCACCTTGCTTACCAAGATTACATCTCAGCCATTTTGGTTAGAGATATAACGCTTCAACCATCTAGGTGCATGAATTTCACGTCACCTTAACTCACATCCCCACTTTAGTTAGTAACATGTACAAAGCTTCTGGCTATTATGATAATGATATGGATACTCCCTATATACTTAGAAAATGATAGAACTTAAGCATCTTGTCTTGAATTGATCAAAATCATCCAAAATTAATCTTGAATTGATCTAATTGTCTATTTCCATCTAAGCTTGATCACTAATCCAGAACATTGATTGGCTTGATCTAACCACTTGGATCTTGATCTACAATCTAAAAAACACATAAAAAATTCTAATTAGTAGTATACAACATGGTTTAAAACATACTTACCATTGGTTGTCCTTTTAACCCTAAAAATACACCAAATTATGGTTAGATGAAAAATAAATATTTTACTGTAAATATATCCTATAAATGTAAAAATGAGTCATCTAATGCACTTGAGACAATGTAGAAGTTAGGATTTTTAGTCCGGCATTTTGCCAGTCCCGAGAAAAACATGCAAAAATCATTTTATTGAAAAAATAGAAGTTGCCATTTTTGTAGGTATTTAGGATTACATTTAGCATATACAACGAGCCCTTAAACCCTTAGGTTAGTCCTAGTGGATGAGTTCAACCTCATGAGGATTTGTAATGAATTTACCCACAAAATTAAAGAAAGATAGTTCCTAAATTCATCTATGAGAAAATTGTTTTATTCATACTCAATCTACCACTTTAGCATGCTAGTAAAAATGAATGACCAATTCAAAACTCTACTCATATGCTAAATATATGCCATTTAGTCTTAGATAATAGAATGTAGTGTGTTTACAATCTACATATACAATAGATCTTGGCTTTTAAGTAGATTGCAACTCATAGACTCCATCTGAAATATGTTTTGACCTCAATTATCATTAACAGACATATACTTAGAATTAAAACTCTTAGAAAAAGTGTAAAATATATATTTCTTTAATATGTGAGTAGAATAAAAACAAAAAAAATATCTCACATATTATATATTCATGAAAGGATGAGAGTTACTAAGGAAATTGCTTTTTATTACACCCTAATTTCTATCTATTCATATACTCATCAAGACTATATAGGTCTTATTTTAGGACAAAACATAGGCTTAGGACAAGGTTATGAAAATAAAGGGATAAATAAGGTATTTAAAGCCTAAAAAATAAATAAAGGTCATCTACTAATAGTTAACAATTCTTCTTTATTTAACTAAAGCGAATATTCTTTTTACACTTTTCTTCTTTTCTTTTTCTGATCTCGAGATGTTTGAATCTTCTTTAAAAAACTTTTATTTTTTGATATTCACTTCTGTACTTTGTATTATAACTTAAAAATATTTCATCCATCATCTCTATCTTATTTTTGAAGAAAATAGATATTGTGGTAATATGGGTAAAGTTAATTGGTTCACAAAAGAAATGACTTTAATAAAAGGCTCAAATTGACTAACTAGTGGTAAAAATATTATTGGGTAGGCTTTATGTTCCTAAGTTAGAAACAAGGATGGCTTAAATCATTCTTAGGTTCCATATTGCCTATCAGATTCAACAAACTTCTATAAAATTAAGGGTAATACTCAAATAATGAATCTTTATGGTTGACCAAATCAAAGAATGTATAGGGATTGATGTGAATTATAATTATAACGTAAGTGCACAGATCTACTATAGTATAGAAGTTGCAAGTGTGGGTCAATTCCACTGATACTATATAATTAATGGATTCAATTAAAGTCTAAAATAACTTACTCTAACCTAGCCAACATTCACGAAAAGTAATTAAGCTTAAGAAAATAGACTAAAGCAACTAACTAAAGCAAATAAAATAAATCAAGTAAAGTAAAGCAAGGAATGTAAACTAATTAAGAAGGGAAAATTGCATTCATTAATGGAATTGAATTAGAATGAAATGGAATATAATAACAAAAAAGAAAAGAACAAGCAACTAAAGTAAAAACTTCCTTTGAAGTGTCTGTTGTAGGACTCCTTAGTCGTGTCAGCCAACTAGGATCTTTAAACATTCAGTTCTTTTCCTTGGCCTTGAATTCCACTTTATAGCTTTTCTTGTTATGTCACTCAATAAAGGCTTGTACACCTCTTCTCAACCCAAGATACATTATTCTACCACCAAGCTTTTCTCATTTGAAACCTAATATGCTACAAACCCAAAAGGATTCTCAAAACATACTTCAGGAAGTAGATACCTTAGCTTCCATGGGAAATGGCACAAGGCTTTCTCTTCCTTTCCTTATTGTTCCCAAAACCCAAAGATGAAAAAGTGAAAGGTGGAAGGCCAAAAGATAGGATGGTACATGTAAAAGAGTTGAAGAAGGGGTATAGGGTTAAAATAGATGTAGGAAGAGGCTTATGTGTGTAAGAGCAAAGGGATAGAAGGCCTACTATTCTAAGGTAGAAGGATATGTTCAAGATGGGTAAAGTAGGATGCATGCAAGGCTAAGATGGTGGGGTGTGTAGAAGTGAGATGAAGTAGAGTGCATGTTAGGGAAAGATGAGGAATTGATGCATGAAAGATAAGGGAAAGGTGGGAACATGCAAGGGTGAATGAAAAAGCAAGGACAAATGGGGGAAAGGTTTGCATGGAAATGAGTGGAAGGTGGGTCTAGATGATGGAGGCATGGAAGAAATAAGATAAAGAGGGTGTTTGGGATTAGTGTGTGCAAGTATAAGTGTGGAAGGGAGAAAAACTGCATGGAATGGAAAGTGATAGAAGGAGGGCATGTAAAGAAATATGAAATATGATGGAAGAAGAAGGAAGGGTTTGGGGGAAGTAATGGTTGAGACTCTTACCTCTAGCCATTGTGATGAATGTGTGAATCTAAGGGAGAGATGGTGAGAGTAGTTTCTCTCCCTCTGTTTCTCCAAGGTTTGGCTCTGTATTCTAGAGAAAAGTAAGAGATCCTTTTCTTCATATTCTTACCTCTATTTATAGTTATTCTAGGTGAATGGTTGAGATCATAGGAGAAAATAAGGAAGGATGGTTAGGATTTAAGGGAGGAATGGAAGGAATGGAAGGAATAAGAGATAAAGGAAAGAGGAGAAGTGTGGAATTCAAAAGAAGGGAAGTGTTGGATGTGGAATGGCAAGTGGAAGAGATAGAGATGAGGATAGATAGGGTAGAAGGAAAGATATATGGTTGGAAAGGAAGGAGGGAAAGGTGTGTAGGGAAAGGAAGGGATAGAAGGAAAGGAAGAAAATAAAGGAAGGTATGTGGAAATAGAAAGTTATGAGGGAGGAGGGGTGTAACTCTACGATGGTGTGGTGGAACAGAAAGTTTAACATAAAAGTTGATAGTTGGATAGAAATGGATGGTGAAGATCTTTCCTCCTTAGAGTTTAACTTTGAATTCTCATGAGGTGGATAGTGGCTAGGGTTTTTAACTTTTCCCTACATCATTCTTATCCATTGGATCATGCTTCACTCTAACTTGAATGGATAAGATTCTGTCAAGGTTTCGTTATCCACAAGGATCTCTTTCACAGCTCATTTTCTCTTCACTGTTGAATCAACATACCTTAGAGTGGATGGCATAGATTCCTTTGAGATTTTCTTTTCCCCTCTAGGTTTCTCCTTTACTATCTTGTAGCTTGCCTTAATTTTCTTTGACCAATAAGCTTCAAGGAGAAGTGGGCATCTCCACCTTTAAAGTGGGACATTTTTCTTCTAAAATTTAGGTGGGCAGCCCACTAATAATATCTCCATCAATGGGGCTTGATTCAGGTCTTCATTGCAGTCTTCCTTCTCATTGATCCATCCTTGTTTGACTGAGTTCTTATTGGTTGTTTAGATATGTATAAACAAGGATAGATGTTGTCCTTTGAATGTTTGAACAGGAAGGGCGATTGTTAGTTGTAGATTTCCCATAAATTGCTTTTCTCCTTACCTCCTTTATTTTCTCTACCTTTATTCCTCATTTCTCTCATGTAAAAACGCGGAACCAAGGGGGAATACTTACATAGAAAAACATCCTAGTTCTTTAGTGTCTTCCTTTCTTTTATTTGAGTAGGAGATAGAGTGAATGGAATGTGTCTCATGTAAGCTCTAGTCTTTGACTTGTTTTGTTTCAAAAAAGCTGTCATTGTATGCATTTCCAATCTATGTGACTTGGCCTTCCCTAAGAATCCTTCCAAGGTGGTGGAACACTTCCATGAATGCATGGGAAGTTCTGTCACCTTTACTTTTGATAATAACACAAAATTTTGTATGGATAAAGTTAGTCTTTGACTTAGGGTTTTGGACTGCTCTGACTTTAATAACAACACCCATTGAGCTCCTTGACTTCATATTTGGCATGTGGGCCCATGATGTTGCTTGGAAAGTAGTCTTACTCTCTTTTAGGATTCTTTTGAAAAAAAATACTATTTTTGTCGATTGTAACCTAATCTTGCAAAATCTGAAATAAACACTAATTAGTGATACTTATTGAAATTTTAGTCTTAAAAACTGCTAAATGTAGGGATATTACATCTCATATTTTTAAATATATCAAATATCCCTAGACTTATGTTTTGCTAGCCCTCAAACAAAATAGAAAATCTAAAAAATTGCTAACCACTTTCGTTGGTGTTGTTGTCTATATTTATCATATGTAGAAAGCCTTTAAATGCTTAGGTTATCTCTGGTGGATGAATTCTAGCTTTGTAAGGGCTTCTAGGAATGACAACCATAAACATTTAATTATTTTTTTTATAAAAATTCCTTTATTTTTCTAAAAGAATTTTCTTGTCAGTGTTCATTAAATTTCTAAACCTAATTTCTTATATACAGAATATAGTAATAGGTTGAAACTTAAGCCCTAATCAAGTAATGATCTATCAATTGTGTGTTCTCCAATCATAAATGGTATAGTGAGGCACCCTTTATCTCTACACTTCAATGGGGTTTTGTGTTTTATGATTGAGCTTGCTTGGTAGGTGAGAAATGCTTTTTTCAACATATGAAGTTTTCTCTTGTGTGTGTAGAGGTTTTTCAAAAATTTAGCATAAGAAGGTATGTTCTTGATTCCATTAAGTAATGGAATATTCATATTCACCTATTTAAACATGTCCATTTTCTTATCAAAATTATTATGCTTCTTAGCCATATTTAGATGAGCCTTTGGAATACAATGCGCCTCAAGACTAGGATTAGTAGAAGTAAGAGATGGCTATTTTTTGTCTTTTCCCTTCCGTTTCTTTATAAGCTCTTGTTGTCCTCAACTTGCTTAATTTCCTTAGTCAAACCTATATGATTATCTATTATTTACCTATCCTAAGGATAGTTATGGATTGGGTCTATTCATGAAATGTCTTCTCATTAGAGGTTGTGACAATGGCATACTAGCCCTTTGGGTTGGACATAGGCGGACTAGAAAATTTACCCATTTTTCTGTCATTAAGAATAGTAGCAATTTGACCCATTTTGTACTCAAACTTGCAATAGATTGCAAGTGGTTCTACATTACTTTCTTAGTATCATTTTGGAAATCTAATGTACCCTGCCTAAACAAAATAAGGGTCTCTTATAAAGAATGTTGCATCTATTGCGGAGGAAATTGTTGTTGCGATATAAGTTGCTATTGTGGAACCATGGCTCTAGGGAAAGGTTGCTGAGGTGGGATCCCAAATGGTCATCGCTTATTATTATGAGACCATGAGAAATTGGAATGCATATACCATCTAGGATCATATGCCTCAGAATAGGGATTGTTGTTACTAGGGTTACTAAATGCATTCAATGAATTTTCTTGCTTTGAAATGTATTTAGGAAATGCAAAGCTAGATGAGCACCAAATGGTTGTATACATAGGACTTGAGAAAATAGAACATACCTTAGATTGAGGTTACATCATGAACGCATGTAACTTCTGAGTAAGACTATCAATTTTATCAACCTTGTGGATGACATGTCAATTTTGCTATATAAGTTTATAAAAGCCGCTATGTCATATAAGATGCCCTTTTTCTAAGGCATTGAATTTCTTCTCATTCTATTTGAATAATCCCATTGCTGGAAATTATCTGATAGTGTCGAAAAGAAATTCCAAGCCTCGACATCATTTTTTTTCATGAAGCCTCCACTGAATGTGGCATCAATCATACGTCAGTTTTGTGTGGGTAAATCTTCATAAAAATACTGTACATGCTACAACTTCTTAAATTTGTGGTAAGGACAATTCAATAACAAGTCCTTTGATCTCTCCTAGGATTCATAGAAATGTTCACCTTCTTTCTTTTGGAAGTTTATTATCTCGCTCTTGAGAGCATTAGTTTTGTGGATAGGGAAAAACTTGTTCAAAAATTTCTAGGGTAGTTGATCCCATGATATGAGGGACCCTACATCTAGTGAGTTAACCCATGACTTTACTTTATCTTTTAAAGAAAAAGGAAATATTTGCAAGCTAATGGACTCATTAGAAAAGTTACGGTACTTGAAGGTCCCACATATGTCAACGAACTCCTTGACATGGTCATATAGATCCTCTTTATCCAACCCATAAAAAGTTGGTAAAAGTTGAACTTATACATTAGTCGCAGGTAAACTTATACATGACAGGGAGTTAAATTGTCAAGGTGTAGAATAGTCTCTCAAAGGTTTAACCTTTACTGTTTCGTTGGCATGTCTACTTTAGGGTTATTATTATCAACTTGATTATGTGACTTGTCTTGTGATGTGTTCAATTTCTAGATCTAAAAGTAATAAGATGCTTTCAATGATTGAAAGAGTACTTTTTAATTTTATCTAGTCTAGGGAATCCTAAACTAGATAATGCAACGTAAATGCTAAACAATGCAAAGACTTAAATAAGCAAGAACACTCCATATTTCTAAACCTAAGGAAACAAGCTAACAGTTTTATTTCTCTTAACTTTCATTATAGGAGTGTGACATTTAGGTTACGTCTAACCTAAGTAGCTCCTCCTCTCTTTTAGACTTGCCCTACTAATTACTAGTTAGATCTTGATCATAATCAACCACTTCAAACACTTCTTAGTTGGATGTAGGTGATTTGAGTCATTTGATGTGTTGGCAGAGCTAGTCATTTAAATACCAATGCAGCTAGTTAGATAAGGGCCACTAGAGTGGCAATAAGTTACTTCTTTCCAAGAAGGTCCTATGAGCATGTGGGCTACTATAGGTCTTTTCCAAATTGGTTTTAATTAATTCGTGGAGGCTAGGATTGCATATAAGTTGATGTTTAACCTAGGTGGGCTAAGGGGTGATGATCAAATCCACCCTTGATCTTACAAGGGGTAAGTACCCTTACTAATATTTTAAGCAATTCCACATAGTCTAATCAATATATAAAGCACCTTAAAGCCTATAAATGTGTGCTCCTATACAAGGAAAGTAGTAAATCTAATGCAAACCCTAAAATGCAACAAATTATAAAGTGCTTCCTGTATGTTGTACACTACCATCCACAATGCAACAAAATTAATGCAACCCTAATCTCAGAATTTGAAAGAAGGTAAGAATATCTCACAATGCATGGATAAATGTGAATTTTAATTACATCGTAAGTGCATAGATCTACTAGAGTGTAGAAGATGCTAGTACAGGTTGATCCCACAGAGATTATAATTAACGAATTCAACTAAAGTCTAGTTAAACCTACTCTAAGTAAATAAACTAAAATGAATAACTAAAGCAAGTAAAGTAAGCAAGGAATGTAAACAAATAAAGAATGGAATATTAACTTCATCAATAGAATTGAATTACAATGAAATGGAATACAATAACAATAAATAAAGGAACAAACAGCTAAATGTAAAAACTTCCTTTGCAGTGTTCATTATAAGATTCCTTAGTTGTGTCACCCAACTAGGATTTTTACACATTTGCTTCTTTTCCCTAAGCTTGAATTCCTCTTTACAGCTTTCTTTGTTGTGTCACTCAACAATGGCTTGTATGCTTCTTTTCAACCCAAAATATGCTAATCTATCACCAATCTTATCTCATCTACAACCCAAAATGCCACAAACTCAAAAGGATCCTTAAACCATACATTAGGAAGGAGATATCTTGGCTGCCATGGAAAGTGGAAGAAGGCTTTCTCTTACTTTCCTTATTGTTCCCAAGACCCAAAGATGAAAAGATGAAAGGTGGAAGGCTAGAAGAAAGGATGTTACATGTAAAAGAGTGGAAGAAGGGGTATAAGGCTAAGATAGAAGGGTAAGTGGATTATGTGTTGTTGAATGTTTTACCAGAAGTGCACGGGCCATTTTAGTGTTGTGTGTGCAAGTACAGGTCAATCCCTCAGGAACTTGCTTTAAAAAGTGGGAGTTTAAATAAAATTTAATTGTCAAAATTTAGAAATAAATAACAAAAAATTATTGAAACTACAATAAAGATTCAAATATATTCAACTACCAAAAGTTACAAAATTTTCAGTTCAAAAAGAAAAAAAAGAAGAAGCAAATAACAATGAAAAATCTACTTCCCAAGTTTAACCACTATCAATTTCTTCAAATCTAGTATTCTTGGAGTTGATCAGCCTTCATAAACATCTTCAGCATGTCCTTGATTAAAGATTTGCTGGTTGAATTTGTTAGATTCCTCAAAATTATAAAGATTTGGCGTAAATGGTGATTTTGGAATTTGGATGGTCTAGATCACTTTTAGAATACCAGATTAAAGATCAGAGATGTTAATTAAGTTCATGGATGTCCTGATAATTAAATTGGAAAGTTAATTGAAAATATAATAAGAAACAAAGGAGAAATTGAGAGTTTTTTATTCTTTAAAGCTAACCCATTGATTGGGTTAAACCTTAATTTATCGGGTTGGATTAAGCAATTCCTGGATAAGCAGAACAAAAATAAAACAAAACTGGAATAGACAAGGACACAGAGGGAATTAAAAAGAGGACTAAGATGGAATTTTAACTAAAGGGTGAAGGGAAAATTTGGAATTTGATAAAATTCTGATTTAAATGAAGAGGAAATAGAGAAACCCGATGAGGAGAAGAAGCCAGAGGAAATGAGGGATGAGATGGGAGCAAGGGATGATGAGCATGTTGGAAGAGGAGCTAGCTGAAGATGAGAGGGACAGAGATGGAGATGAGGAAGATCGAAGAACAAAGGGTAGGCTGCTGCCTGAGGGGAACAATGAGGGGGGATTTGGGCATCGCTTGATCTACTCGATGCTAGATTGGTTGATGCACTGGTAAGCTGAAAATGATAGTGAGAAAACTGAGAGGAGAAGAGGGAGAGAGTGAGTGACAGAGAGAAGGGGAAGAGAGAAGAGGTGGAAACTGAGGGAGACTGGCTGCTGATCAGTGCTTTTTGCATTGGGTCAATGCAATGATGGTAGACCAAGAAGAAAGAGCCAAGAGATAGGGAAAGAGAAAGAGGAAGGGCAGGCAGGAGTGAGGGAGAGTCGAGATAGGGAGAGAGAAAGAGATAGAGAGGGGGTGTGTAAAATAGAGAGAAGGGAGAAGAAGTGGTGGTGTGTGTCAGGTAGAGGGAGAGGAATTTGGGTTGTGCAGGTGATGAGGGAGAATGTAAGAAGGGAGAGGATGAGAGAGAGAAATGAGTGGCCTATGAAGCAGAGAGAGGAGGGAATAGGGAGCTTAGGTTTAGGAAGGAGAATGCAAGAGAGAGAGAGAGAAAAGAAAAGGAAAAGGGAAAGGGGGGGGGGGGGGTTCTGCCTCCTATGTGATCCAGCCAAAAAGGGGAGTTTGAGGAGGAAAGAGAGGGTGGAGAGAGAGAAGAGGAGAATGGGAAAGGATGGGGTGATGGGTTTCCTCTCTTCTATCCAGCCAAAGAGAGAGGTTGGTTGATGATCACAGTTGCCTCTTCTTATCATATCTTTACTTTCCATTAAAGTGAAGAGTGCTTTTTAACTTGGAAATGTGTACCCTTCTATTATGCAACTTTCCTTCTCTTTTCTTTTGTTGTAGCTTTCCATTTTCCTTCTTAACATGCTTTCCTTTGTAGTTTAATTCCTAATTAGGAAGCCATCCCAACTTTCTTTATTGCCCCTTAATATAATCTACACTGTTAACTTTTGATCTTGAGCCATCCAAGCTTCTTCTAGTTAATTTACAAAATAAGAGACCGAATCAGAGTCATCTAAACCGTACATTAAGCATCTAGTAAGCTCTGATAATCATCTAACCATCAATTTTGACAAATTAATAATTGGATGGTCAATTGGAGCTAAATTCAAAATCAAGATAAAAATTACAAATTTGATAGGTTAGATGATCTAATTGAATGATAAATTAGGGGTATTTTGACTAAAATTGAACACTTAACATACCCCCTCAAACAACATTTTGCTAGTCCCGAGCAAAACATGTGAAAAACCCAATTCCAAAAATTATTTTCAAGTCAACTCCACTTTTTCCTAAAAGAATTATCTTCAATAAACTCTTAACTTTAGCATACTAATAAAAAATGACTGAAGAATTCAAAACCCTACCTATATGCTAAAAACATTCCACTTAAGCTCAGATCTTAGAGTGTGTGTGCGTGCGTGTGAGTGTACAGTCTACATATAGAATAATCTTGATCTCTAAGTAGACTTCTAACATTTGAACTCCATTTGAAATATGTTTTGACCTCAATCTTCTCTAATAGACATAAGCTCAGAAATAGAATCTTTCAAATAGAGGGTTCAAATCATATCTCTCTTTTAAATATATGAGCTAAGTTAATAAAAACAAATTTATCTCACATATATTTATAAAGAACAGGAGTTACTAAGGAATTTAATTGTTGATCCCTTTAAAATAGATGTCATTACCTTTGAATATTTAGAAATACTACTCTTTAAATCCTATCCATTCATTTCCTCATCAAGACTGCATTTCTCCTAGAATCAATAGGTCTTTAACTGGCACAAAATCTAGGCTTAGGGGGGCCACCAAAGAAATGGTAAAGGGTATTCAAAGTTTCTTCAAAAAAATAAGTAGAGGTCTTCTATTGAAGTTGGAAATTATTTCTTTCCTCATACTGAAGTGAATATTTCTTTTTCCACTTTTCTTTATATTCTCCAAACTCTTTTTTTTTTTCTTTTCAACCTTTTGAATCACTTTGAAGAATAATTTTTTTCTAGATATTCACTTTTCTACTTTCATTGCAAATAAAAAGGTATTTCTTCAATCATCTCTAACTTATTTTTTAATGAAAATAAGTAATGGATAATTTATACTGGGTTAATATGGGTAAAGGGTAATTTTGGTGAGAAAAGAAAAGGCTTATATAAGAGGCTCAACTTGGCTAACTAGTCGTAACAAAATTTTGCGGTAGGCTTTATGTCTCTAGGTTAACAACAAGGATGGCCTAAATCATTTTCTAGGTTTCCTATAATCTATCAGATTTAATGAACTTCTAGAACTTTAAAGATAATATTCTAATAATTCAAGTAATTAGCCAAATTTAAGAGTTGATGGGATCAATTTTGTTTAAGCATGATGAAGTAAATTAGGAACATTTATAACCTCTCAAAAAAAATGAATGGCTCTAAAACTCACTTAGGTTATAGGTCTCCACTGAAATTCTTTAGGATTTTTAAGTCATAACTACTTATCGATCTTGACTATCTATATGCAACTACATGTACAGATGTAATTTGAGACTTTGCTTTATGGAATAATTTAGAAAATGAGAAAAATTATGAATTATTCATGTTCAGTTCCATTAATAAGCCAAAGTTATATAGATTATACTTCAGAAAATTCAATTCTCATCATAGTGTAGGAGTTGGCTTAATTTTTTTAATTAAATGAAAAACACTAACAAAAACTAGAATTTTACACCGCGCAACCTAAAAAAAACATTATCCTCAATGTTTAGAAAGTAGGACCTAAAATGAATATAGGTGATGCAGAAAACAGTAAAAATGAAAGACTCTGGGTTGCCTCCCAGTGAGTGTTAAGTTTAACATCTTCAGTTTTCCTAATCATAATAATGAAATGGCAAGATATCTTAGACCAATTTAAATTCTTGCAATAGTTAATATATTTCATCCACCACGAAATTCTTGGTGATGGTAGCGTTAGAATGCAATAAACTACCATGAATGTAAATTGAGTGAGACCACTCTAATGATCTCCTATATTCAAAATTTCATGATAGTCAATAAATTTTCTCTACCTTGAAAATTTAGGTGGTGTAATCTCTATAACAATATGAACTACCATGAATTTGAATTCTGTTGAACCAAATAGAGATGGATGGTTCTCCTTGTCCCTTACATTGTCCTCATATTGGAGTATAAACTAACTATGCCCTTCCAAAAAGGTTGTTCTAATATTAATAGAGGAGAAAACATGGTTTCACTTAAACCCTGAGTATCTTCTCGCATGTACCTTAGAGTTGGTTAAAGTATGACTAGTATATCATTGGGCTCTTTCTCTTTTTGTGTTTTTAGCATAGGTAAGATTTCAAGTGGGCCTAAATTCTTATCTAATGGTTGTTTAGTTAAGGTCTGTAGGTCCAATTCAAGTGCATCTTCTACACTACAAGCCTCAATTAGGATATCAAGCTTTGCAGGGGGTTCTACTAATGATGGGAAGGGAGTGGATTCCCTCAATGGAAGTTCCTCGAACTAAGGTTTCCATTTTTCTATATACATGATAGAAATAGAATTAAGGATGGCGTTAACTTCCTCTATTAATGCATTCCCATTAAACTCATTAAAATGGGCCAAACAGGCCTCGAGTGGGTCCGACAAGGAAGATGACTGAATTGATCTTGCACGACTGAATTGATCATATTGACATTGTGCAAGTCATCAGTGGTTTCACTATGTTTCTTACCTATGTTGAAGATGTTTAGCTATAATGTCATATTGCCAAAGGACAGTTTCATGACACCATTTCTATAGTTAATTAAGACATTGGATGTAACAAAAAATGGTAGTCCCAAGATGATTGGTATTTCATTCTTCTCATTCACTATTGGTTGGGTGCCCAGAACTAGAAAATCTATAGGGAAGAAAAATTGTTCTACCTAGACTAACACATCCTCTATTACCCCTCTCGGTATCTTCACAGAATGATCAGTTAGTTGGAGTGTAGTAGATGTAGGTTTCAGTTCACCCAGACCTCCGTGTATGGTAGTAGGTACACATTAGATCCTAAATCAAGCAAGGCTTAGTTAATCTTGTAGTTTCCAATAATGCAAGTAAGAGTGGGGCAACTTGGATCTTTGTATTGGTGTATGATGTTGAAGAATAGAACTAACTTGTTCAGTCAGAAATGCCTTCTTTTGAACATTTAGCTTTCTTTTTATGGTGCATAATTCTTTTAAGAATTTGCCATATGAAGGGATTTGTTTTATTGTGTCTAAGATTGGTATGTTGATGTTGACTTGCTTGAAAATCTCTAAAATCAAATCATTAGAGGTAGACTTTGGAGCTTGACACAACCTTTGAGGAAATGGAGTAGGTATAGGACATGGGTCAACAAGTGAGACAGGGTCCTTATGTTTGGAGTTTTCTTTAACTTTGGTAGATTTTTCTACCTTTTCATTCTTTTGGGGCTCATCTTTCTTAATTCTTTTACCGCTCCTAAGAATGGTAACAGCCTTAGTCTGTTCCATGGTAGAGCTGGATGATTAATCAAATGCATTAGTGCTAACCGCATGCACTCCCTTAGGGTTTGCTTGTGGTTGAGTTGGGAACTTTCCTTTTTCCATACTTTGCATCCTTTAACTCATCATATTCTTTATTTCATTCATAAACTAGTTGGTTTGTTTTAACTGGGCTTCTAATTGAGAAATTTTCTTCTCTTGGTTTTGAACGTGTTGATTGTTATTATCCTCTACATTCCTTTTGGGTGGGAGCAAGTAAAGTTCAAAAGAAGGGGGTTGATGAGTTTGGTATAGTAGGGTAAGAAGTCATTGGTTTTGTTGATGAGGTTGATATGTCCTGGTTGTGGAACATTGGCAGTAGGTCCATTTTTCCAACTAAAATTTGAGTGGTTTCTCCAGTTGGGTAGTAAGTCTCTAATTATGGGGAGAAAGATCTTTTATACGTGTTAAATGCATTAGCCTGATTATGAAGTACCTCTCAGACTACTGGAATGGTAGGACATTCCTGTGTAAGATGGGTGGTACTTTCACAAATGCTACACACTTGTTCATCATTATTTGAGATTTTCTTTCCCATTTCTATGACTTCTACTTTTCAAGTTAGGTATGCTAGTCTAGCATTGATTTCATATTTAGGTCTATCTTTATGTTCTATCCTTTCTAAGTTAGCCCAAATCTATGCACTTTCAACTAGCCATTCCAAATTATCCTCCACCTCATTTGGTTTTTTGTTCTGAAAGTTACTGTTGCACATCATGTCTACAAACTAGCGCATGTCAGAATTTAGTCCTCCATAAAAGAAGCTGATGATGTGCCTGGTTCATAGCCAGGATGTGGGCTAGTGAGTAGTAATCTTTGAACCTTTCCCAGCATTGATAGAATGATTCTTTATTCTTCTAGGTAAAGTTCATTATCTTATGGCAAAGTGTATTTGTTTTATGCGTAGGTACTTTTTCAAGAATTCCCAAGTCATTTCATTCTAGGTTCTTATGGAACCTGCTACCAGTGCATTAAACCACAAATTTCTTTTTCCTTTAAAGAGAAAGGAAAAAGTTTAAGCCTAACAGTATTAGGACCTACATTTTGTGTTCTCTGGGTACTGCATACCTCATCAAATTCTTTAAGGTGCAAATAAGGATTCTCACTGTCTAAACAATGGAATTTGGGAAGCAATTGGATTATTCCCATTTTTAATTCTAACACACCAGCATTTTGAGGAAGAATAACACAAGATGGAGTACTGGTGCATGTCGGGTAAAGGTAGTGTTTTAAAGTTTTTCCACGAAAGTTTTGATAACCCTCATTATTGTTATCCCCATGTTCACTCTATTGGTCCCACTCCCTATTGTTATTTCTTTTCCAATCTCTATTAGGTTGATGATTATTCCTCCTTGGTGGAGGTTGATATTCATCATCCATTAGGGGTGGTGGGTCCTCAATCATGATGAGTGGAGGCCCTTGACTACCATAGGTGAATTACCCCTTGATCGTTGATCAGTCATTGATGTGAATTAATTTTGTATGTCTTTTTTGTCATACTTGACTAACCTTTTGATTTTGTCATGTCTCCAACAGTGCATACAATGGGAGAGGATGAGAGAGAGAAACAAGTGGGCTATGAAGCAGAGAGAGGAGGGAGTAGGGAGTCGAGGTGAGGGGAAGGAGAATGCAAGAGAGAGAGAGAGAGAGAGAAGAAAAGGGAAAGGGAAAGGGGGGGAGGGGGGTTTGCCTCCTATGTGATCCAGCCAAAAAGGGGAGTTTGAAGAGGAAAGAGAGGGTGGAGAGAGAGAAGAAGAGAATGGAAAAGGATGGGGTGATGGGTTTCGTCTCTTCTACCCAACCAAAGAGAGAGGTTGGTTGATGAAGACGGTTGCCTCTTCTTATCATATCTTCACTTTTCTTTAAAGTGAAGAGTTCTTTTTAACTTGAAAACTTGTCCCCTTCTATTATGCAACTTTCATTCTCCTTTCTTTTGTTGGAGCTTTCCATTTTCCATCTTATCATGCTTTCCTTTGCAGTTTAATTTCCAATTAGGAGACCATCTCAGCTTTCTTTACTGCCCTTTAAGATAATCTGCATTGTTAACTTTTGATCTTGAGCCATCCAAGCTTCTTGTGGTTAATCTGCAAAATAAGAGACCAAATTAGAGTGTTCTGAACCATACATTAAGCATCTGATAAGCTCTGATGATCATCTAACAATTAATTTTGACAAATTAATGATTGGATGTTCAATTGGAGCTAAATTCCAAATAAAGCTAAAAATTGCAATTTTGATCCGTTAGTTGATCTAATTGAATGATAAATTAGGGGTATTTTGACCAAAATTGAACACTTAACATGTGTGTAAGATCAAAGGGGTAGAATGCATAATATTCCAAGGTGGAAAGGTATGTATGAGATGGGTAAAGGGCGATGCTTGCAAGGCTAAGATGTTGGGGGTGTGTAGGTGTGAGATGAAGTGGAGCATGTGTAAGGGAAGGATGAGGGATTGATATGTGAAAGTTAAAGAGAAGGTGGGAATGTGTAAGGGTGAATACAACAGACGACAAATAGGGGAAAGGTTAATGCATGTAAATGAGTGGAAGGTGGGTGTCGGTGATGAAGGAGGCATGGGACAAATGGTATGGAGAGATGTGTGGGGTTGGTTTGTGCACTTATAAGGGTGGAAGGGAGAAAGAGTGTGTGGAATGGCAAGGGAAGGAAGGGCGACCCATAAAGAAAGATAAAAGAAGAAGGAAGGATTTGGGGAAAGTAATTATTGAGACTCTTACCTCTACTCCTTGTGATGGATCTCAGGGAGAGATGATGAGAGTGATCCCTTTCCCTCTATTTCTCCAAGATTTGGCTATGTATTATATGGAAAATTAAGACATCATTTTCTTTTTGTTCTTACCTATATTTATAGTTTTTCTAGGGAGAAGCCCCAAGAAGTTAATAGTTGAGATCATAAAATAAAAGAAGGAAGGATGGGTCAGATTTAAGGGAGGAATGGAAGGGATAAGAGATAAAGGAAAGATGGAGGCATGGAATTCAAAAGAGGAAGGGAAGTGTTGGACATCAAATGGCAAGTGGAAGAGATGGAGATGAGTATAAATAGGGTAGAGGAAAAGTGATATTGGTGGATAGGAAGGAAAGGTGAGTAGGGAAAGAAGAGAAGCTAAGAAAGAAAGAGATAGAAAGAAAGAAAAGGGAGAAAATAAAGAAAGAGATAGAAAGGAAAGGGGGAAAATAAAGAAAGGGATGCGGAAATAGAAATTCATGTGGAAGGAGAACTCTATTGTGGTGTGGTGGAATGTTAAAAAGTTTAAAGTAAAAGTGGATTGTTGGATAGAAATAGATGGCGAAGATCTTTCCTCCTTTGAGTTTCACTTTGAATTCTCCTGATGTGGATAGTGGCTAGCATTTTTAACTTTCATCTGAATCATTCTCATCTGTTGGATTGTACTTCACCCTAGCTAGAATGGATGAGATTCTATTAAGGTTTTCTTATACTTAAGGATCTCTTTTATAGCTTATTTTCCATCCACTATTGGATTAACATACCTTAGAGTGGATGGCATAGATTCCTTTGAGATTTCCTTATCCACTCTAGGTTTGTCCTTTTTCCTCTGCTAGTTCACCTTTATTTTCTTTGACTAATAAGCTTCAAGGAGAAGTGGATGTCTCCCCCCTTAGAGTGGGACACTTTTCTTCTAAAATTTTGGTGGGCATACCACCAAAAATATCTCCACCAATGAGGCTCTGTTTTGGTCTTCATTGCAAATCTTCTTTCTCATTGGTTTATCCTTGATTGAGTGAGTTCTTATTGGTTGCTTAGGATATGCATAAAAAGGATAGATCTTGGCTTTTGAATGTTTGAAAACTAAGGAAGATTGTTAGCCATAGATTTCTCCTAAATTGCCTCTCTCTTCACCTCCTTTATTTTCTCCACCTTTATTCCTTATTTCTCTTATGTAAAAACATGGAACCAAGGGGGAATGCATGATTACATGGGAAAATCATCCCAATCCTTTGATGTGGTTCCTTCTTTTAGTTGAGCAGGAGAGAGGGTGAATGGAATGTGACTCATGAGGGCCCTAATCTTTACTTGTTTTGTTTTAGGAAAGCTCTCATTGTATGTGTTTTCAATGTAGGTGATTTTAGTTTTCCTTAAAAGCTTCCCAAGGTGGTGGAAAACTTGCATGCATACATGGGAAGTTTTGTCACTTTTACTTTTGACAAGTATGCCCTATTTTGTGTGGATAAGGTTGGACTTTCACTTGGTTACACTTACTTTGACAACAGCCCTCATTAAGATCCTTGACTTCATATTTGTCATGTGGGCCAATGGTATTGCTTAGAAAGTATACTTGATCTTTTTTAGGGTTTCATTTGTACCCCAATCAAGCAAAATGTGAAATAAACCCTAATTAGTGATATTTGTGGAAAGTTTAAGGTCCGAAACTACTAAATGTAGGGATATTACATGTTATATTTCTAAGTAATCATGGATCGAATAAGAATTTTTTACAGTGAAGAAAAATGGAATTTATATATAACTCTCAATAATATGAATGGCTTTAAAATTCACATAGGTTAGAACTCTTCACAAATTTTCTTTAGGATATTTAAAGTATAACTACTTATCAATCTATACTATATAAGTGTAACTGTTGTGAAAATGATATGAGATTATCTTCCACAAAATACTTCAAAAAATAAGTAAAATAATGAACCAAACATATACTATTCTAGTAATAAACTAAAATGGAAATAAATGACTAGACTTCAAAAAATTCAATTCTCATTATTGTATAAGAACTAGCCTTAAACTCAAAAAGATATTCAAAATAGCTCAATTTTTTTAAAAATTTTAATCTTTTCATTCTTTTTTTTTTGTGACGACCTGGGTTATTGAATGCAATTTTATAAAAACACAGTGAGATCGATCTCTATTTTTCAAACACTTTGTGCAAAAGAATGCAGGGAAAATTTTTCTTTGTTTTAATCATTGTATAAAGAGCCCGAGTGTCATAATGAACTTTTAATGCATAGTGCCATGGCAATTTATAGACCAAATCGAAATAAATATTACTCCCAGGATTGTTAGTCACAGCCACAGCTATAAACAAATACTTACAATCAAGATTACAGCAGGTACCATAAGAATCACAAATTAAGTCTTACCTTTTTTCTCCTACTCGACTGTCGATCTAACGCCTCCTGATACTCCTTTTATTTGTACGTTGTTTGATATGAAAAATAATGGATTGGGTTGAGTATTTATCATACTCAGTAGGAAATTTGATACTACCATTTGAAAACACGGCAAACAAGCATAGGTTTTTATAAACATGATCATAAAAACATTTACTTCTACTTTTTGTTAATCATAGGGAAATGTGCATAGACTATGTAACTAAAAAATTAGTAAGCTGAAGCATATGCATGCATAGTATAAATCTCAGCAAATATATTGAGCAAAAATCATAGGTATGAAAATCTTAAAGTATAATTAACTCAAAGCAAATGAGGATATTGCCATGAATGTTGTACATGTGGACATTTTAGTGAACTACGTAAAACTGGCCGAACACGAGTACTCGTATATAACCGTCTCCATGCTACATGTATAGCAGTAAAATCAAAATCATAGGGTCACTATGCTCACGATTCAGCACCCTGCCGAAATCGTGTGGCTCTGGTATCTGGAGACCTACCCACCATAGCCTCCATGGTCACTATGGCTGTCCCCGAAAGGGTGTCGTGACACCTCCAGTGGTCATCCCAATTTACCACAGCAGTCAGGGAAGGGACAATGCCATTTTTTGGCAGTGATACCATCCACCTTTTTGTTGGTAGAGGCCGGGAGGCCAACCCGTACCCCTCAGCATAATGCCCACAAGGCTCAATAGCCCAAAAACATACATAGATGATCCAAATCTCAATCAACATAAGTCATGCAATTTATTCATTTGTTTTCAAAGTATGCGAGTATCACATAAAATCTACTCATGCTAGTACTTTATGAAAAAAACATTATTTCCCAATAGCATTCTTAATTCAATGCAAGATTTGTCAAATACATAAATCATGAAAGCATGTCTCGCATACTTGTATAAGAACAGCATGGTTTAAAACTAGATACAGAAATAAAAATAGGTAACTTAAATAGAGTTTGGGATGCATTTTGAAAACAGAGTAGTATCAGACTACCTACCTCGAGCGCCGTTTCTTAGCTCATGCCTGTCTTTAATTCGAGTATGAGAATACCTTGGTAAAGTCCTGAATGACATTCAAACATAAGATCCAGACATTATTTCTAGGTTCACAGGACAATGGTTAGATTTATATGATTGATTGGTTTCTAGGGATCACTCTATGACATTCTTAGGCTTATCTTTATCTAAGCATGTCCTAAATATTATAATTGTGTCTGAGTCGAAATTATGGACACGAGTGGTTCTTTGGGATCGTCTATTGGAATTATATAGCTTTTGAATTTGGATTTTAGTGTCTCACCTTAATGGACGACCCAAATATGTCGGCGAAGGCCTTGCGCACCATGGGTTCTAAGATGTGTGTGCACCCTGGTCGTACTGCAACCACGTTGGCCCCGCATGCGTATGTTCAAATGGTGGGCTAGGGACCGCGTTCTGGATAGTGTCGTATGGATGCATCTTAGGCATTAGCTGCGCACACGTCCTGGCTCCTAAGATGCCCGAGTGTCTTGGTCGAGTTGGGCAGCTATTCGCACGTGACATTGGTGTGACTATGGCCCCAGGGAGCTTGG
Organism: Warburgia ugandensis; assembly: GCA_035236585.1. Classification (NCBI taxonomy): domain Eukaryota; kingdom Viridiplantae; phylum Streptophyta; class Magnoliopsida; order Canellales; family Canellaceae; genus Warburgia; species Warburgia ugandensis. The sequence goes on from CP141137.1 coordinate 40,245,265, forward strand.
AATGGGCGCACACCATGCCCGTGCTCCCCTGGACTGCCAGTGCACCCCTAGGATGCCCGTGTACCCCTGGTACGCGTTGCCTTTGATGGGTTTTCACCCCTCTGGTCTCTTTTACAGAAAACCCATGATGTCTGGCCGAAAAAACACACAGATCTGGCGTGGATCTAGACTGGGGAGGAGAGGAGAGGGGAATGAAGACCAACCTGGGTAGCCTGAAATGGCTCCCTTGTCAGTGGTTTTGGCTCCCTGCCGAAACCCTAGTCGTTGGGTTGAGGGTTCTGAAACCAACCCTTCTTCCCAAGGTGTTCTCCTGCCGGGAAACGTGAAATCCGGCCGGACTCTGGGGGAAAACAAAAGGGAAAGAAGGGAGGAATGGGTTGGAGAGGAGGATGTACCTGAAAATCCACTGTGAAGTCGTCATACACCTCAACCGTTTTCTCCAAACCATCTTTGTCGGAGACGGATTTGAACCCAGAAACACCATGATGGAGAGGGGGGTGTGGGGGAAATTTATAGGAGAGAGAAGGCGTTACAGAGGCAGCTCTAGAAAAATCAAGAAAGATGGTTGGGGGAGGAAGACGGGGGTGCCATTATCAAAAGAGCCCCCTACATTTTTTTGTCTTTTTCGTTTTTAGGTACAATTTACCAAAATACCCTCAATCTTCAAACGCCTATAACTTCTTCATACAAGCTCCGTTTTGGGCGTTCTTTGAGGCGTTGGATTCCATTTTGAGTGTAAAATCTAATGGTACTAATTTTTATTACAAATTCTTATGTTTTCTATTTAATTTAAAATAAAACATCCAACTACCTCTTTAATATTATTAAGCATATAATAAACATCTATTTATTCCCAAAATAGACAAATGACAATATCGTTGGCAATAGCAACATCATGGTTGTTCTTTATACAAAATGTTTTCAAAAATTTGGGTCATTACATCATTACCCCCTTAAAAGAATTTTGTCCTCAAAAATCTACAATCCATTACAAGAAAATATTTTGGGGTATTTCTTTATCATTTCCGATTCAACCTCCCAAGTTTCTTCTTCGATGGTCGCGTTTCTCCACAAAACTCTGACTAATGGGATATCCTTATGCCGTAACATCCTGATCTTCTTGTCTAGAACCTGTACTGGTTTTGTTTCCAAGGTTAAATCCGGTTGTAGCTCGAGTGGTACCTGTTCAAGAACATTTTTGGGGTTAGGAATATATCTCCTCAACATGGATATGTGAAACACATTGTGAACTTCCGATAACCATGGTGGTAGCGCTATTAGGCAGTTCTTCCTACTTTTTCAATGATTTCAAATGGTCTAATGAATCGAGGACTAAGTTTCCCCCTTATCCCAAATCTCATGACGCCCTTAGTCGGAGATATCTTCACAAAGACATGATCCCCAACTTCAAATTCCAACTGTCTACGTTGCCTATCCACGTAACTCTTTTGTCGACTGTGAGCTACAAGAAGCCACTTTCTAATGAGCTTTACCTTGTTTGCGCATTGTTCCACTAATTCTGACTGTATGATTCTGTTTTCACCGACTTCATTCCAACACACAGGTGATAGGCAGGGACTTCCATAGAGCGCTTCGTAAGGAGCCATTCCGATGCTTGAATGGAAGCTATTATTACATGTAAATTCAACTAAGGGTAGACTTTCATCCCATCTTTCCTTCTAGTCAATTGCACATGCCCTTAACATATCCTCCAATACCTGAATTGTTCGCTCAGATTGGCAATCAGTCTGAGGGTGAAAAGCCGTACTGAAATTTAATGAGGATCCTAAGGACTTTTGTACTGACTTCCATAATTGCGTGGTAAAACGACTGTCTCTGTCGAAAATAATGCTGAGTGGTATCCCATGCAAACTAACTATTTCCTTAATATATAATTGAGATAGGCTGTCAGTGGATTGATTTTGGCATATGGGGAGAAAATGTGCTATCTTGGTTAGTCAATTGACGATCACCCATGTCATATCATGTCCCTTAGAGGTCTTAGGTAGCCCTAGGATGAAATCCATAGTAATATGATCCCACTTCCATTTTGGTAGCTCAAGTGGTTGTAGTAATCTTACTGGTCTCTGATGTTTAGCCTTAACTTGTTGACACGTGAAACACAACAAATTCTCCTATATCTCTTTTCATACCATTCCACCAGAAATGTTGCTTCAAATCTTGATACATCTTTGTTCCAACAGGATGAATAGTGTACTTTGATTGATGTACTTCCCTCAGGATCTCTTGTCTTATCTCATCATTGGCTGGTATGACTAACCTCCCTTGCAGGCAAACACTCTCATCCGCTGCTTTGACAAATCCTAGTTTTCCAACTAATGCTTGTGTGTTAGTATCATCTTTTTGCATATGTTTAACTTTCTCATTAATAGTGGACTTCATAGTTAGGTTGGCTATAATGGATTTCCCATGACTTATTTTGGGTGGGCATTCGATCACTGCTTGTAGTAACTTCCATCTCATGACATGTAAACTTGCACATATCCCTTGTGTCTTTCTACTTAAGGCATCTACTATAACATTTGCTTTCCTTAGATGGTAGTGGATGGTCAAGTTGTAATCTTTCAAATATTCCATCCATCTCCTCTGTCGCATGTTCAAGTCTTGTTGTGAAAAGATGTACTTGTGACTTTTGTTATCCGTTAAAACCTCAAACTTTTCCTCATATAGATAGTGTCTCCAAATTTTTAAGGCAAAGACTATAGCAGCCAGCTCTAGGTCGTGGGTAGGGTAATTGACCTCATGCTTCTTCAACTTCCTAGAAGTGTAGGCAATTACTTTCCCATTTTGCATAAGTACACAACCCAGGCCTTGTTGAGAAGCATCACTATATATTTCAAATCCTCCACTGCCAGATAGCAAAGAAAGTACTAGTGCAGTGGTTAGCTGCCTCTTTAGTTCTTGAAAACTCTCCTCGCATGCCTGATCCCACTCGAACTTCTTATCTTTTCTCGTCAATTTAGTCAGGGGTAAGGCAATGCGTGAAAATCCTTCGATGAATGTCCAATAATATCCTGCAAGGCCTAGAAAACTCCTTACTTCTGTCACTGTTTTAGGCTTATTCCATTCCTCCAACACCTCAACCTTTGTTGGGTCAACGGCAATGCCCTCTTTGGATATAACATGACCTAGAAAATTTACTTTTTCCAGCCAAAATTTGCACTTGCTAAACTTTGCGTATAATTTGTGTGCCTTAAGTGTATCCAATACCACTCATAAATGTTCTTCGTGGTTTTCAAGAATTTCTAAGTAGACTAGAATATCATCCACAAATACTATGACAAACTTATCTAGATAGGCTTTAAACACTCGGTTCATAAGATCCATGAATGCGGCTGGAGCATTTGTCAGTCCAAAAGACATCACTCTAAACTCATAATGTCTGTATCTAGTTCTGAAGGCCATCTTTGGAACATCTTCTCTGACCCGAAGTTGGTGATATCCAGATTGCAAGTCTATTTTGGAAAAGACATGGGCTGACTGAAGCTGATCGAACAGGTCATCAATGTGGGGTAAAGGATACTTGCTTTTCACTATAACCCTATTCAACATTTGATAGTTGATGCAGAGTCTCATTGACCCATCCTTTTTCTTGACAAAAAGGACTGGAGCTCCCCAAGGAGATACACTAGGTGTAACGAATCCTTTGTTTATCAATTCTTGCAACTGGGTCTTCAACTCTTTTAACTCTACTAGGGCCATCCGATAGGGTGCCTTCAATATGGGGGTTGTGCCAGAGATCAGGTCAATAGTAAAATCTATCTCTCTCTTTGGTGGTAACCCTGGTAAGTCTTCAGGAAAAACATCGGGGAATTTGCTAACCACATCTACCTCTTCTAACTTAGGCTTCGCGACTTCCGTGACTTCTATCTTAGCAAAAAAGAATGGACACCCCTGAGCAATGTGCTTTGCATATAGCAGAAATAACACATGTTCCTGTATACTCTCTTCTCCCTTGTAAGGAGATCACTCTCCTTCCTGGAAGGTGAAAAATAATCTTCTTCTACTGACAATCAACTGTTGCATTATGCGAAGCTAACCAGTCCAAACCAAGAATGACATCAAAATCTGTCATATCTAGGTGGATAAGGTCTATGCTCATCTGATTGCCCTCGATTAAAATTGGAACATCCTAGAAGTAGGTTTGTGTAGAAATTGACTTGCCTATGGGTGTCATGACTTCTAAGGAGAAGTTTAAGTCTTGAACTATAATATCCATGGAAGAGGCAAACTCGCAAGAGATGAAGTAATGAGTGGAACCATTGTTGAATAATACTTTGGCAGGTCTATTGCAGATATAAAGTGTACCTTCTACTACGGCATTGGATGTCCGAGCCTGACTTGAAGTGATGGCGAATACTCTTCCTTGGCTTCGAGGAATGTGATTTTCTTTACGTTCCTCCTCTTTCTTTCTCTTAGGGCAGTTTCGAGCTAAATGTCCTGTTTCTCCATAATCAAAACACCTGGGTGATATCTATTGCACATGGGGCAATGCTTGGATTCTGGGTTCCTTCCTTTATAGTCAAATTGTCACTTGTGTATTTGTCGAGGTCCAGAAGGTTGAATGGGGCTTTTACTTTTATTATTTCTCCCACTATTGTTATTCTTCACATCCTTAGCAGCCGTGTTCTTTGATAATCTTTCTCAAAGAGAGACTCCATTTCTACTGCCTTTTCTACAGTGCTTGGGTGGAACCCTATCACTCGGTTTCTGACGCCAAGGTGTAGCCCATCGACAAACTTCTCTGCAGCGTCTTCCTCTGTGGAGCAAGCATTTGGTGCAAATCTGCGAAGGCTTATGAACTTATTTTCATACTGTTGCACCAAGAGGTTACTTTATTCTAGGTTCATAAATTCTTTCTCCTTCTGTTTTTGTATATGTCAGGGATAGTATTTTTCATTAAATACTAGTTTAAATTCTTCCCAAGGTATAACATCATTATCTCTAAAATAGGTTCTCTCGGTCATTTCCTACCAAAAGCCTGCCTCGCCTTTTAATACGAAACTGGCCATGGCAACCTTCCTATCTTCTGGGATTTTCATAGCCTTGAATAATTTTTCGACATCAAAGATCCATTTTTCTACTGTTGCAAACTCATCTTCTCTAGAGAATGATGGGGCCATTTTCTGAAATCGTTCAAGTTGGGCCTCTGTCCTATCAACAATTCTTTCTGGAGAGGAGGCTCTTGCCACGGGTGCTTGTGGTTGGTTCTGGATAAACTGCCCATATGTTGCATATAGCTGAAAGGCTTCGACCATTCCATTACCAAATCCAGCGAAGTCAGCTGGAGGGTTATCATGTCTTGGGGCTGCACCTCCTCTTCTCCTTGGCAGCATCTATTTTTACATGACCCGTGTCTACCTTTTTATGGGATTTTATCATGTTATCCTAAGGTCTTTTCTCTTTGATGTAACTTGATTATAAGTCTCCGTTTCATAACTTGGCTATGAATAACATGAACCTGGGCTCTGATACCAACTATGACGACCCGAGTTTTTGAATGCAATTTTATAAAAACACAGCGAGATCGATCTCTATTTTTCAAACACTTTGTGCAAAAGAATGGAGGGAAAATTTTTCTTTGTTCTAATCATTGTATAAAGAGCCCGAGTGTCATAATGAACTTTTAATGCATAGTGCCATGGCAATTTATAGACCAAATCGAAACAAATATTACTCCCAAGATTGTTAGTCACAGCTATAAACAAATACTTACAATCAAGATTACAGCAGGTACCATAAGAATCACAAATTAAGTCTTACCTTTTTTCTCCTACTCGACTGTGGATCTAACACCTCCTGATACTCCTTGTATTTGTACGTTGTTTGATATGAAAAATAATGGATTGGGTTGAGTATTTATCATACTCAGTAGGCAATCTGATACTACCATTTGAAAACACGGCAAACATGCATAGTTTTTGATAAATACGATCATAAAAACATTTACTTCTACTTTTTGTTAATCATAGGAAAATGTCCATAGACTATGTAACTCAAAAATTAGCAAGCGAAAGCATATGCATGCATAGCATAAATCTCGACAAATATATTGAGCGGATATCATAGGTATGAAAATCTTAAAGTACAATTAACTCAAAGCAAATGAGGATATTGCCATGAATGTTGTACATGTGGACATTTTAGTGAACTACGTAAAACTAGCCAGACACGAGTACTCATATATGACCATCTCCATGCTACATGTATAGCGGTAAAATCAAAATCATAGGGTCATTATGCTCATGATTCAGCACCCTGCTGAAATCATGTGGCTTCGGTATCTAGAGACCTACCCACCATAGCTCCCACGGTGACTATGGCTATCCTCGAAAGGGTGCCATGACACCTCTAGTGGTCATCCCTATTTACCATAGCAGCAGGGAAGGGACAATGCCATTTTTTGGTAGTGATACTATCCACCTTTTTGGTGGTAGAGGCCGAGAGGCCAAACCTGTACCCCTCAGCATAGTGCCCACTAGGCTCAATAGCCCAAAAACATACATAGATGATCCAAATCTCAATCAACATAACTCATGCAATTTATGCATTTGTTTTCAAAGTATGCAAGTATGGCATAAAATCTACTCATGCTAGTACCTTATGAGAAAAACATTATTTCCCAATAGCATCCTTAATTCAATGCAAGATTTTTCAAATACATAAATCATGAAAGCAGGTCTTGCATACTTGTATAAGAATAGCATGGTTTAAAACTAAATACAGAAATAAAAACAGGTAACTTAAATAGAGTTTGGGCTGCATTTTGAAAATAGAGTAGTATCAGACTACCTACCTCGAGCGTCGTTTCTTAGCTCGTGCTTGTCTTTAATTCGAGTCCGAGAATACCTTGGTAAAGTCCTGAATGACGTTCAAATATAAGATCTAGACGTTATTTCTAGGTTCAAAGGGCAAAGGTTAGATTTATATGAATGATTGGTTTCTAGGGATCACTCTATGACATTTTTAGGTTGATCTTTATCTAAGCATGTCCTAAATATTATAATTGGGTCCGAGTCAAAATTACAGAAGCAAGTGGTTCTTTGGGATCGTCTATCAGAATTGTATAGGTTCCGAATTTGGATTTTAATGTCTCACCTTAATGGACGACCCAAATGTGTCGCCGAAGGCCCTGCGCGCCACGGGTTCTAAAATGTGTGTGCACCCTGGTCGTGCTGCAACCACATTGGCCTGCATGTGTACGTTCAAATGGTGTGCTAGGGTGTGCATTCTGGATAGCATCGCATGGACGCATCTTAGGCGTTAGTTGCGTACACGTCCTGGCTCCTGAGATGCCTGAGTGTCTTGGTTGAGTTAGGCATCTGTTCGCACATGACACACATGTGACTGTTGCCCCAGGGAGCTTGTCATGGGTGCACGCCACGCCCATGCACCCCTGGACCTCCAATGCACCCCTGGGACGCCTGTATGCCCTTAGGACGCATTGCCTCTGGCGGGTTTTCGCCCGTTTGGTCTCTTTTACAGAAAACCCATGACGTTCGGCTAGAAAAACACCCAAATCCAGCGTGGATCTGGGCTGGGGAGGAGAGGGGAATGAGGACCATCTTGGGCAGCCTGAAATGGTGCCCTTGTTAGTGGTTTCGGCTCCCTGCCAAAACCCTGGTCATTGGCTTGAGGGTTCCGGAACGAACCCTTCTTCCCAAGGTGTTCTCTGGTCGGGAAACGTGAAATCTTGCCAGACTCTGGGAGAAAACAAAAGGGAAAGAAGGGAGGAATGGGTTGGGGAGGAGGATGTACCTGGAAATCCACTATGGAGCCGTCATGCACCTGAACCGTTTTCTCCAAACCCTCTTTGACGGAGACAGATTTGAACCCGAAAATACCATGATGGAGAAGGGGGGTGGGGGAAATTTATAGGAGAGGGAAGGCGGTGCCGTCCCATGGCGGTGCTGCCATTCTTTCCAGCACCACCCTACAGAGGCTGTTTTGGAAAAATTGGGAAAGATGGCCAAGGGAGGAAGACGGGGGTGCCGTTATTAAAACGACCCCTGCATTTTTTTTGTCTTTTCCATTTTTAGGTACAATTTACCAAACTGCCCTCAATCTTCAAGCACCTATAACTTCTTCATACGTGCTCTGTTAAGTGTTCAATTTTTGTCAAAATACCCCTAATTTAGTGTTCAATTAGAGCATCTAGGCCATTAATTTCAAGATTTTACATAAAATATTCTGTTTTAGCTTTAATTGGCCATCCAACAATTGAATTGCAAAATTAACGGTCAGATGACCATAAAAGCTAATTAGATGAATAATGAATCGTTCAGATGATTCTAATTGGGTCCTATGCATTGCAGATTAATTAACTCAGGTGTGGATGCTCCAGTTCGAATTAAAGATATCAGATGAAGAGGATGAAGTTTCAAGGAAATCAGATGGAATTTGAAGAGTCCTAGGATAGGACGAAGTGGAAACTAGAGTTCTAGCAAGTCTAGAATTCTAGTTGTCCCCACTTTCTCTCTTATCTCTCTCCTCTCTTTTCTCTTTTTTCTTTTTTCTTTTTTCTTTTCTCTTTCCCTCTTATCCCCCTCTCTCCTACACATCTACCCATCCTATCTCCTACTCATTCATGTCTCTCTCTCTCTCCCTCTTCTTATATTTGCATTCTCCTCTCCCAAAGGAATGGTTTTTTCCCCTTCTCTTAGGGAGGCTAGGCTGGTTTTTCTCCAATCCATCTGAACCCCTCTTCTTTGGCTGGACATTGCAAGGGAAGGAGGCAGAACCACGACCTCCCTTGTCTGTCTCTCTCATTCTCTCTTCTTCTCTCTTGCCAAATTTCCCTCCCCCATCTCTTTCTCAGTCTCCCTGTCTCTTGTGGGTTTCACCGCACTCCTCTACCACCCCATTTACTCTCTCTCTTCACCGGCGACTGGCGTGTACCCAAGCTGGTCGGTCACGACACCAAACTGCCCCAGATCCCCATCTTCTCCTTCTTCCTCTTTCTCCCATCTTCTTCCCCATCGCCCAGCTTTGGCCAGTTTCTCCTCCATCTCCCCCAGCCGGATCGCATCCCATCTCTTCCCAGAGTCGGACGGCCATATAGAGAAAACCCAGAACAGGTTTTCTCCCGATTCCTTCCTCTCCTCTTCCTTTTCCTTTTCCTTTTCCCCTCCTCTTCTTCTCCAGCCAGTTTCTCCTCCATCTCCTTCACTAGACGCCCAGGGAGAGAAAACCCAAGTCAGGTTTTCCTCCTCAGCAATTCTCCCTTCTCTCCTTCCTCTTCCCTTCTCCCTTCTTCCTCTTTCTTTTTTCCTCTTCTTCCCCACAATTTCCTGGGTTTTTTCGTTAAAAAGCAGAACCCCAGAAATTACGAATCTACCCTTGGCAAATCTCAGAAATTCCCAATGTATCCTCAAAGTAATTCCATCTGGGTCCTTTGTCAAAAATTCCATCTGTGTCCCCAGACTAATTCCAACTGTGTCCTCACTTTAATTACATCTGTGTCCTAGTGTTATTTTGGTTTTGTTTTATTCACAATTTGACTATCCAAGGACAATGCAATCCCGGACAGATGGTTTAGTTTTATTTTCTGTTTTATTTGGAATAAATAATTGTGAACATTGGAACAATTGAATAAATCTGGATTTTAGTTTATTTGTAGTATATTCTTTGTTTTTATTCTTTTAGTTGATTTTTTTTAAAACTCCATCATTTTAAATCAAGTCCTTATGGGATAGACCGGTACTTGCATAAGCTACACTACAATAGCCCGTGCACTTACGGTTAAACAATCAATAAGTTTTTGGCGTCGTTGTCGAGGACTTGCAATGGAGTTTTTACAAAATTTAATTAAAAATCCAAAAAAATTTCAAAAATCCAGAAAAATAAAAAAATTTAGGAATTGCATTTTAGGCATTTTTAGGTGCATCTTTAAATTTTTTTTAGTGCATAACCACTTTATTTCCTGAATTTGGTTCTAATTGTTATCTTTCTTTTTCAGGAAATGGCAAGTGGAGCATCATCAATTAGACAGATTTTCCTTGCTTTCCTAGATTAGGAATTTTTTTTATTTTTGAGTGAATCTTGTAGTGAGGCCCCTTGTAATTTGCATTTTCAATTTCAATTTTGAAGGGTTGTAATAATACAAGACAAGTGTGGGACAAGGTGGCCCACACTTTATCTTCATAAAAAACCTCACTATAAGTCTCCTCACTCATTTATTTTCTGGATTAGGATTTGTATTTAGTGTAATTTTGCATTATTTGGTAGTTAATTGCATATAGAAAGCATCTATTATAATTGTTGCATCTTAGGGTTTGCATTAGTTTAGTGTTTCAATTACATTTCAGGACACGTCTAACGCTTTAAGGTGAATTATATGTTGATCGAATTGCCATGGTGTGTGAAATTTAATTAGTAAGGGCACCCTACCCCTACAAGATCAAGGGTGGATTTCATCACTACTCCTTGGCCACCTAGGATAATTACCTCAAGTGCGCAACCCTACCATTCACATTAATTCAAAATCAATCAGAAGAGACCTATAGGGTTATCACATGCTCGTAGGACCTTCTTAATAGGACACGATTTACTATCACTCCAGTGCCTTTTGATCGCTATGGTTATTGGGGGTTGTCTAATAGAGCCTCCCTCTTCCCCCACCTCCTGTCGACGTTTGTGAGGTCTAAACGCCTCCTTACACGAGGGTTGTATTAACCGCTTTGGTTAGAACCTAATTGGTGAGCAGTACTCAACTCCTAAAGAGAGGAAGAGTGTTAGATTAGGCAAATTAAAAGCATTGTCCCCTCAGAAAATTAAGAAAATCAAAATATCTATGCTTGCTAGCCTTAGGGAATTGCTTGATTGTGTCCTTGATTGTGCATCATTCTAGGCATTTAGGTTGCATCATTTAGGATTGTCTTTCAAAAAAATAAAAATAAAAAACAAAAGACAAAAACCAAAAAGATCTTTCATTGTATGCCCCTTTGGATACGCGACAAAATCGGTAGGTTAGTCTCGTACGACCACAAAGACAGAGCAACAATGAATGATCAACGATCAAGGGCTAATTCACCCCATGGTAGTGTTAGAGGAGATCAATGTCCTCCATTCATCATGAATGAGGACCCACCACCTCTAATTGATGATGAATATCAACCTCCACCAAGGAGGAATAATCATCAGCAAAGAACTTGGAGAAGGAATGGAAATAGGGAATGGGACCAACAGAGTGATCATGGAGAAAATGATGTTTATCAGAATCCTCATGGACGAACCTTAAGAGACTACCTTCAACCTACATGCACTAGTACACTCTCTTGTGTCATTCTTCCTTAAAATGCTGGTGCGTTAGAATTAAAAATGGGAGTAATTCAATTACTTCCCAAATTTCATGGGCTAGATAGTGAGAGTCCTTATTTGCACCTTAAAGAATTTGATGAAGTATGTAGTACCCAAAGAACCTAAAATATAGGTCTAGATACTGTCAGGCTTAAGCTATTTCCTTTCTCTTTAAAGGAAAAAGCAAAAATGTGGTTTAATGCACTGCCACCAGGTTCCATAAGGACTTGGAATGAAATGACTAGGGAATTCTTGGAAAAAAAATTCCCTACACATAAAACAAATACACTCCGTTGTAAGATAATGAACTTTACCCAAAAAGATAAAGAATCATTCTACCAATGCTAGGAAAGGTTCAAAAATCTATTGCTTACTTGCCCACATCATGGCTATGAACCATGGCGCATTATCAGCTTCTTTTATGAAGGATTAATTTTGACATGCACCAATTTGTAGAGATGATGTACAATGGTAACTTTTTGAATAAACAACCAGATGAGGCGGAGGAGTATTTGGAATGGCTAGTTGAAAGTAAAGTGCACAGACCTGGGCTGACTCAGAAAGAGTAGAACATTCAGATAAACCCAAGCCCACTACCACATCCATTAGGGGAGGCATGTATGCCATGACTGAAAAGGATGAAATCAGTGCCAAAGTAGCAACCCTAGCTAGAAAAGTAGAAGCCATGGAAATGGGAATGAAAACCTTAACTAATGATGAACAAGTGTGTAGCATTTGTGAAAGTACATCACATCTTACTCAGGAATGTCCTACCACCCCTGCATTTCAAGATGTACTTCATGATCAGGCTAATGCACTCAATATTTATAAAAGACCTTTCTCCCCATATTCAGAGACATATAATCCCAACTGAAGAAACCATCCAAATTTCAATTGGAGAAATGGACCTAATGCAAATGTCTCACAACCAGGCCCATACCAGAGTCATCAACAACCAAACCAAGGACTACTTGCTCCACCACCATACCAAATTCATCAAACTCATTCTCTTGGACATTACTTGCTCCCACCTAAAAGGCATGTAGAGGATAATCAAGTTAATTAGAACCAGGAGAAGAAAATTTCTCAATTAGAAAAGTCTGTGAATGAACTAAAAAATATGATGAGTCAAATGATGCAAAATACAGAAAAAGGCAAATTCCTAGCTCAACCACAAGCAAACCCTAAGGGAGTGCATGCAGTTAGCATTAATGCTTCTGATGAAACATCTAGCTCTACCATGGAACAGACTAAAGCTGTTAATATTCTTAGGAGTGGTAAAACAATTGAGAAAGATGAGCCTCAAAAGATTGAAAAGGTAGAAAAACCTAAAGAAAAATACAAAGAAAAGAATCCCACTCCACCTGTTGAGCCATGTCCATTCCCTGCTCCATTCCCTCAAAGGTTACGCCAAGCCCCAAAGTCTACATCTAATGATAAGATTTTAGAGATTTTCAAGCAAGTCAAGATCAACATACCGATCTTAGATGCTATAAAACAAATCTATGCCAAATTCTTAAAAGACTTATTCACCATCAAAAGAAAATTAAATGTCCAAAAGAAGGCATTTTTGACTGAACAGGTTAGTTCTATTCTTCAACACCATACACCACCAAAGTACAAGGATCCTGGTTGCCCCACTCTTACTTGTATTATTGGCAACTACAAGATTAACCAATCTCTTCCTGATTTAGGATCTAGTGTAAACCTATTACCATACTCGATATATGAACGTTAGGTCTGGGTGAATTGAAACCTACATCTACTACGCTCCAGCTAGCTGATCGCTCTGTAAAAATACTAAGAGGGGTAATAGAGGATGTGTTAGTCTAGGTAGAACAATTTTGCTTCCCTATAGATTTTTTGGTTCTAGATACACAACCGGTGGTGAATAAGAAGAATGAAATACCAGTCATCCTGGGACGACCCTTTTTGGCTACGTCCAATGCCTTAATCAACTGTAGAAATGGTGTTATGAAACTGTCCTTTGGCAATATGACAATAAAGCTCAACATCTTCAATATCTATATGCAACCTGGTGAAACTACTGATGATTTGCACAATGTTAACATGATCACTTCCGTTGTGCAAGATCAGTTTCAGTCATCTTCCTTGTCGGACCCACTAGAGGCCTGTTTGGCCCATTTTAATGAGTTTAATGAGGATGCATTAATAGAGGAAGTTAATGCCCTCCTTGATTCTGTGACCCTATGGATACAGAAAAATGGAAACCTCATTTCGAGGTGCTTCCATTGAGTGAGATCACTCCCCTCCCATCATCAGTAAAAATCCTTACAGAGCCTAAAATTCAAATTGAGCCTTGTAATGTTGAAGACATACTTGATTGGGACCTACAGACTTTATTTGAACAACCATTAGATAAGAAATTAGGCCCACCTGAAGTATTACATGTGCCAATTGAACATGAGGAGAAAGAGTCCATTGATATATTGTCCATACATCAACTGACTCTAAAGTACACATTAGTAGATAATCATGATGTAAGAAAAACCATGCTCCCTCCTCTATTAATACAAGAACAATCTTTTAAGGAAGGGCATACTGAGCTTATACCTCAATTTCGGGAAAATGTAAGGGAAAAAGAGGACCATTCACATCTATATGGTTCAAAAGAATTTAAATTCACGATAGTTCACATTGTTATAGAGATTCCACCACCCAAATTTTCAAGGTGGAGGAATTATATTGATTACCTTCAAATTTTGAAGATAGGAGATCATCAGAGTGGTCCCACTCAATTGACATTCATGGTAGTCTACTGTGTTATAATTCTACCATCACCAAAAATTTCAAGGTGGAAGAAATATATAGACTATCATGAGATTTTGAAGTGGCGTGAGAAATCTTGCCATTTTAATGTTGGAATTGGGAAAACTCAAAAATAAATGAGGATATGTCTGGCTAAAGACGTTAAACTTAGCGCTCACTAGGAGGCAACCCAGAGTTTTTCATTTTTGTTGTTTTCTACATCACCCACATTCATTTTAGGTCCTACTTTTTAAAACATTGAGGAGAATGTTTCTCTCAGGTTGGGGGGTGTAGAATTCTAGCAAATTCTATTTTTTTAGTTTTTAGGTGATTTCCTTGGTTTTTCCAAAAAAAAAAATTTTTTTTGAAAAAATGAAAATTTTTAGGTCATTTCCTATACCATGATGAGAATTGGATTTTTTGAAATATAATCTGGATAACGTTAGCTTATTAATGGAATTGAATATGATTAATTCATCATTTTACTCATTTTCTAAAGTATTCCATGAAAGCAAAGTCTCATATTACATCTATACACGTAGTTGCATATAGATAATCTAGATTGATAAGTGACTACAACTTAGAAATTCTGAAGAAATTCAGTGGAGACCTATAACCTAAGTGAGTTTTAGAGCCATTCAACCTTTTTGAGAGGTTATAAATGTTCAAAATTTTCTTCAGCGTACTTAAAGCAAATTGATCCCAAAATCTTAAATTTGGCTAATTACCTAAATAATTAGGATATTACCTTTAAAATTCTTCAAGTTCATTGAATTTGATAGATTATAGGAAACCTAGAAAATGATTTAGGCCATCTTTGTTGTTATCCTAAAGACATAAAGCCTACCCAGAAGTATTTTACCACTAGTCAGCCAAGTTGTGCCTTTAATATAAAGCCATTTTTCTTTTGTAACCCAAATTAACCTTTTACCCATATTAACCCATATAAATTATCCAGTACCCAATTTTCTTTGAAAAAGAAGTTAGAGATGAATGAAAGAATACTTTTTAGTTGCAATGAAAGTAGAAAAGTGGATATCAAGAAAAGAAATATTCTTCAAAGTGAGTCAAAAATGTGAAAAGAAAGAAAAGTGAAAAAGAAGAAAAGAAATTTGAAGAATGCAAAGAAAAATAGAAAAAGAAATATTCACTTCATCAAAGAAAAGAAAGAATTGCCGACTTTAGTAGAAGACCTCTACTTATTTTTTGAAGAAACTTTGAATACCCTTATACCCTTTCTTTTGTACCCTGTCCTAAGCCTATGCTTTGTCCCAATTAAAGACCTATTGATTCTATGATGAATATAATCTTGATGAGGAAATGAATGGATAGGATCTGAAAGAGTGGTATTTCTAAATATTTAAAAGGTAATGACTTCTATTCGAAAGGGATCAAAACAATTCCTTAGTAACTCATGTTCTTCATGCGTATATGTGAGACAAATTTGTTGGGACTCTTCTCACATATTCAAAAGAGAGATATGATTTGAACCCTCTATCTGAGAGATTTCATTTCTGAGTGTATGATATTACTAAGAATTGAGGTCAAAACATATTTCAGATGGAGTTCAAAAGTTAGAAGTCTACTTAGAAATTTAGATTATTCTATGTGTAGATTGTATATGCACACACTCACTCTGAGATCTAAGCTCAAATGGAATGTTTTTAGCATATGTGTAGGATTTTGAATTCTTTAGTCATCTCTATTAGTTTGCTAAAGTTGATGGATTTATTGAAGATAATTCTCTCAGAAAAAATGGAGATGACCTGAAAAATAAAAAATTTTGAGTTGATTTTTTCGCATTTTTTGCTAGGGACTAGCAAAATGCTGGTTGGGGGGTGTGTTAAGTGTTCAATTTTGGTCAAAATACACCTAATTTAGTATTCAATTAGAGCATCTAGGCCATTAATTTCAAGATTTTACATAAAATATTCTGTTTTAGCTTTAATTGTCCATCCAACTGTTGAATTGCAAAATTAACAATCATATGACCATAAAAGCTAATTAGATGAATAATGAATGGTTCATATGATTCTAATTAGGTCCTGTGCATTGCAGATTAATCGACTCAGGTGTGGATGCTCCAGATCGAATCAAAGATATCGGATGAAGAGGATGAAGTTTCAAGAAAATCAGATGGAATTGGAGAGTCCTAGGGCAGGACAAAGTTGAAACTAGAGTTCTAGCAAGTTTAGAATTCTAGTGGTCCCCACTTTCTCTCTTATCTCTCTCCTTTCTTTTCTCTTTCCCTCTTATCCCCCTCTCTCCTACACATCTACCCATCTTATCTCCTACTCATTCACGTCTCTCTCTCTCCCTCTTCTTATATTTGCATTCTCCTCTCCCAAAGGAAGAGTTTTTTCGCCTTCTCTTGGGGAGGCTGGGCTGGTTTTTCTCTTTCTCATTCTCCAATCCATCTGAACCCCACTTCTTTGGCTAGACATTGCAAGGGAAGGAGGCAGAACCACCACCTCCCTCGTCTATCTCTCTCGTTCTTCCTCTCTACCTCTTACCGCTCACTTTCCCTCTCTCTCTCTGCTTCGTTTCTTTCTCTCTCTCATTCTCTCTTCTTCTCTCTTGCCAAATTTCCCTCCCCCATCTCTTTCTCAGTTTCTCCGTCTCTTGTGGGTTTCACTGCACTCCTCTACCACCCCATTTTCTCTCTCTCTTCACCGACGACTGGTGTGCACCCAAGCCGGTCGCGCACGACACCATACCGCCCCAGATCCCCATCTTCTCCTTCTTCCTCTTTGTCCCATCTTCTTCCCCGTCGCCTAGCTCCGGCCAGTTTCTCCTCCATCTCCACTGGCCAGATCGCGTTCCATCTCTTCCTAGAGTCAGACAGCCATAGAGAGAAAACCCAAAATCTCCCAATTTCTTCCTCTCCTCTTCCTTTTCCTTTTCCTCTCCTCTGCTTCTCTGGCCAATTTCTCCTCCATCTCCTTCACCGGACGCCCAGGGAGAGAAAACCCAAGTCGGGTTTTCCTCCCCAACAGTTCTCCCTTCTCTCCTTCCTCTTCCCTTCTCCCTTCTTCCTCTTTCTTTTCTCCTCTTCTTCCCCACATTTTCCTGGTTTTTTTTGTTAAAAACCAGAACGCTAGAAATTACTAATTTGCCCTTGGCAGATCTCAGAAATTCCCAATGTATCCTCAAAGTAATTCCATTTGGGTCCTTTGTCAGAAATTCCATCTGTGTCACCAGACTAATTCCAACTGTGTCCTCACTTTAATTACATCTGTGTCCCTGTGTTATTCTGGTTTTGTTTTACTCACATTTTGACTATCCAAGGACAGTGCAATCCAGGACAGATGGTTTAGTTTTATTCTCTGTTTTCTTTGGAATAAATAATTGTGAATATTGGAACAATTGAATAAATCTGGATTTTAGTTTATTTGTAGTATATTCTTTTAATTGAATTTTATTTAAAACTCCATCATTTTAAATCAAGTCCTTGTGGGATCGACCTGTACTTGCATAAGCTACACTACAATAGCCCATGCACTTGCATTTAAACAATCAACAAGCTTCATTTTCGGCGTTCTTTGAGGCGTTGGATTCCATTTTGAGTGTAGAATCTAATGGTATTAATGTTTCTTACAAATTCTTATGTTTCGTACTTAATTTAAAATAAAACATCCAACTATCTCTTTAAGACTATTGAGCATATAATAAACATCTATTCATTCCCAAAATAGACAAATTACAATATCGTTGGCAATAGCAACATCATGGTTGCTCTTCATACAAAATGTTTCCAAAAATTTGGGTCATTACATTTTTACAACTATAAAAAGACTAGAATTCTATACCCACCAACTTAGGTGAAACATTGTCCTCAATTTTTAAAAAGTAGGATGATAATTGTGACGACTGAGGTTTTTGTAACACATTTTCTATTACATTTTTCAAAGGCAGTAAAAATTTTTTGCAAAACAAAACAGCAAAAATTCTTTTCTTTAAAACTTGTTTTGAAAAACCCAAGTCAACACCTCATACATAACATAAGCAAAATTTTTATACAAGATAAAATTCCATTGAAGGAATATATTTTTATTAAATTCTAGAATTCATCCAATGGTTCACAGTATAGCCCGGTATCAGTACAATACTTATCCAAATTACATAATCCAAAATACAAACCTCACCATACATTAAAAACTCTTAATATAATATAATGCTCGCAAACAAAAATACACGTCTTAAAAGAATATGCACTGATTGATTATTCTTCCAAATCTTCTTAAGTCTTCTACAGTCTTGAGCTCCTAACCCTCCTTCTCTATATTTGAGATATTATAATCATTGAAACATTTACAATATATAAGCAAGCTATGCTTAGTAGGGGATACAAAAGCATACTACTTCACTATTGTAAGAATACGTACCTTAATCATTATTCCATCATGGTTACCCACTCATGAGTTATCTCAACATAAAGTATATATGTTATTTATGTAGTACAAGATAAATTAGTTAAAATAGTGAAGAATGCTCAAAACTTGTTCCTTCTCCTGACTATACTTCCGCTTAGGAAATCAATATTAAGCCAATCTTCATAGGGGGATTTTTTTTCCAGGAACTCATGTAGGGGCATCTCATCATGTATGGCATTACACTATGCCTATCATATGTGCATCATAACGCAAAATACATTAGGACTACTATGCCATAGTCTCAATCTGTACAACGTGCCCAAATAACTGTATAATCCTCCACTGATACCAACTATGGAAATAACAAATCCATGTCCTCATGGGGTGTACCATGGCTGTCATATTGGTGGCCTTCCCATTATTGCCTCACCCAACATTTAACCTCTCTTTGGGCATGGTATCCATCATATAAGTTTTAAGAAGCGGGTAGCCCAACCCTCATAACTTCCCTAGCATAACATCCCCAGTCCTAGCAATGTGTAAAACAAAATCACAAACCACCATGCTTCTATGTAAAATACATTGTACATATCAGACGAAGTGTCTGTTTAACTAAGGCTAGAATGTTTTTTACGCCCTCTTCTTAGGGTTTCCTTAGTCTTCACATCTCATTACCTTCACCTCATTTGATTTGATCATTAGATTATATCAATTGAATTAGATTATGAGGTTGGATCACCTAGTTAGATCATATGGTTGGGTCACTTAGTTAGATCATATGGTTGGATCACTTAGTTAGATTGTATGGTTGGATCACTTAGTTTGATCATATGGTTGGATCACTTAGTTGGATCATATGGTTGGATCATGTGATTGGATCATTATCATGCTAAGGTACCAAGTATACTTATATCATGAAGGTCTATAATTCTAGACAAAAGATCATGTATGTATACACATGAATCCTTAATACATTCTTGTACATCCACCCACCTCAAAGTAGTATCTTGATTCATACATCTCAAGTAGTATTCTTCCACATTGCCCATCATGGACTGGATTCATACATCTGTCAAACCATACGTATAAAGTTATTTCTCTATACAAGTATGTATTCCTATAAGGGATGCCTTAATTTTTCCTTGAATCATGTTTGATCAAGGGTTTGGGTTCTCTATCTACATTTTTCTACATATACATACCTAATTTCTACATACATAATATAATACAACATTAGTATTCTTATTGTTTTTGACCATTCAAGATCCTTGAGATCTTGTCTGATCATCCTTATCTTGATTACAATTTATATTAGGATTAGATGATTTACTAACCTTTTATGCCCTTATTATTATTACTCAACCAGTTAATGTTTTACTAGTTGAGGGTAGCTTATTTCATCATAAGCATAGACAGCTCCTCTTATATTAAATTGGCTAAGGCTTACTAGTTGAATGGTTGAACACAAAGTGGTTACTTCAATCCTCTTGGAAGGAGGCATTTAGACCTCACAAACATCAACGGAAGGTGGGGGAAGAGCGTGGCTCTATTAGAGAACCCCCTTAACCACCATGTTCATCATCCACTAGGGTGACCTTAACTCAACCTTTCATAAGGTTCCTATGAGCATGTTAACCCTATGTACTCTTTCTAATTGATTTTAATTACATCAGTGAACATTAAAATATCATTCATGGAGTTTCAATATTCTCCTAATTTGGACCAAGGAATTTATTTTCCTTATATTATCCTACTAATTATGGCCCTTGCTATCATTAAGTCCATGTCATTTATTTCATGTAAATGTCCTTAAATTCTAATTTCATTTAATAACACTTTCAATGTAGTTTTCATAACATAAGCATTAAAGCATAAATAAATAAATCTACAATTAAATCTACTAAGCAATAAATGACAATAATAACATTCAATAATTCAAATGAAAATCTAACATGCCATAACTCTTCATCATGATCCAATTGTCATTATTCATCTTTCATCTCTTTTAGGGTTTAGATCTTGATCTTTTATTTTTTATTTAGATCTAATACATCTTCTTAATGTTATTTCATTTTTAGATCATTAATGCATCTCATCAAGTGATGTGATCCTCCTTGATCCAACCGATCAAGAAGATCTTAAGTCATTTTACCCCATTTTAAGGGCATAGATCTTGTTCTATCCCAAATCACCGTTATCTGGTCCATAATTATATATGATATTAACTTTATATCTTCATCTAAACATATCCATACTATCCAATCATCCCTAATTGACTTGATCGAGGAGATTTCCATTCATTTTTATTGTTTTTACTATTTTTAAGGCTAGATCTCTTAATTAATCATAGATCAGTCACTTATAACCATTTATTCCATGTCTCATAGTCATAAGATCATCAATGGATCAGAATCATATAGTTTGATCATTCCAAATTTCACCAATCATAAGAATTAGTAACACTTTTTTGTATTAACAGAATTTTACATACATCACAATATAAATTTTCTAAGTTCAGTAGGTTCTATTCATCACAAGGAATCCATCCCAACTTTCTGATCTCAATTTGGAGTTAAATTGAGATCAAAATTGGAATTTTAAGATTTTAGCCCATTTTAAGGCTTGAATTTTGATCTTACTGTAGATCTAGAAACCTAAAAATCTAGTGTGATTATATTTCTTAAGGTTTTGGAACCTTTTGAACCCATCCATCTATTCAGATCTCTATTTTGAGATCATCTTGACCACGATCCAACATTGTTGGAATGGATTTTTGTAATTATAACCAATAAATACAATTTAAAACATACATTTCATGAGTTCAGTACCTAAAGCAAGTGATAAGGAATCAACAAAAGCTTTCTGATCTAAAATCAGAGCTATACCAAGCTCTTAATTGAAGATCTAAGATTTTAGTTGAAAATTGGATGGCTCAGATCTAATCTGGGCATATTGGTTGCTGGGAAGACCAGCAACTCATGTCTCTATCACGGAGACATAGGCAGCGTTGTTCAAGCTCCACCTAGAAGCTCACATGCAAGCGCATGCGCAGGGAGACACACATGGGGAGTGTCCCTACTTGCGTTCTGCTCCAATGTGCTGGAACCCAATCTATTAAGATCGGTTGAGATAGTCTGGATCTGACCGTCGGATCAACCTTTCTCCATATCTCCTAAATCAGAAAACATCAAGGATTAAAATTTCTTACCCTAAAGTTTTTGGGCCCCAAAAGCTCATCCAACGCTTAGAATTTGTATCTAAGTAGGAAAATGAGGAGATCTCAAGCCTCTATGCCAGATTCGTCATTCCCGATGGATCAACGGCTAGGAAGATCTCCAAGTGGCCGAAAAATATAGCCTAATTACTGGAATGAAGGTAGGAAAGAGGGTGAGCACTCACTTGTGCCATTCCAGTGAAGAAAACTTCACTGAAGATTAAGAATAATACCAAAAACTCTAGCTTTGTCAAAAAGATATATAGATAGAGTTTTCTCTGTCGCCATTGCCGAAAAATGTCAAAAATCATGGGGCAATTGTAGATCTCAACATTCAGAATCTATCCAATGGTTTTAGATTAGGATTATCTAGTTTGATTGGCTAGAATTAGAAGGAGAACTTGCCAGAGACGGTGATTCACTGGTGCTTGTTCTTTGTTTTGAAATTCCCTGCCATCTAGATGGTAGATCATCAAATTTTCTTAAGGCTTTTGTAGATCTCCTTAGCCCAAGCACATCTGATGGTAAAGATTGAAAACCAATGGTTGAAAGTGGATGGCTATTTAAATTAGAATTTCCAAGTAAAGCCCTGGTTCATCAGGGATGACGCATCCCTGGACGTGCTCGATGGCTCCAATGAGTCTGGAGTGCCAGGTGTGTATGCAGACGCTCTTACAGAGAAAAAAAAAAATAAGAGGAGAAGAAGAAGAGAGAATTGGTAGAGATTGGGGAGGATTATGGATCTAGGATTTTGGGACACTCTAGGGGACCTCTTGAAGAACAATAGGAGAATTTTTTTGGGAATTTTATGAGCTATTTATAGTGGTGTTTTGAATTTTCCATGATTACTCGTAATTATCATCTTGATTTCTTTTCATTATTCAATTGTCTTTGGATTCCCACTACCACATCCTTCTCCACTAGTAGGTGGTAGTGGTTTGACTCATGATGACCTGTTTTCTAGCCGTTGGATCCTTTTGTGGGCCCCATGGAGGTGTGAAAAGACCATTTTGCCCTTTTATGGAGAAAAGTCCATTTTATTCTCCTGGACTCGGAATTGAGCATACTTAGTGGTGTTTGATTCATATGTCTGAGTACATTTCAAATTTGTATTAGGTCTTAGTTATTAGTAAAATTACCATTTTACCCTTTTATTCTTAAAAATATAGAAAAATAAGGATTTTTCATCCAAATTCAGAATTTCTTGTGCTTATAGTCATTCTGAAGGGTTCGTTGAGTATGTTTTCAATTATATATGTCTTATATCTTGATTCAACTTCTATAAGAAGTTCATTTTTAATGACCCTAATATTCTAGCCTGGGTTTCTTGAAATTTTTAATTTCATTATTTATTCAACAATCTCCTTACAAAAGTTAGGGGTGTTACAATGATAATGCATTAAAAAATAAATAAATGGGAGATGTGGAGAAAGAAAGTCCTATAAAACAATGGTGCAGAAATATTGTAAGTGGAAATGTTGTAGATGAATGGGATCCAATCAATCCTAGTAAATAGGAACTTCTAGAGTTGTGGACTGAACATATGGATCATAATTCTCTAGGAAAGGCTTTAAGCATTGACTATTCTCCTTCAAAGTATTGTCAGTCCTAGTATCCTCAATCTTGATAGTCCCATATGAAGAAGCTTCTTTAACTATATATGGACCAAGTCCATAGAGATCTAAGCTTTCATAAGAGAAGATGAAGCCAAGAGTTGTACATGAGAACCTTTTGGGATGGAGTAAAGGATTTTCTCATAATTCTTTTATCATGAAAAAATTTCATTTATTCCTTATAAATCTATTACTTTCATAAGCTTCACTCCTAATTTCTTCCAACTCATTAGGTTGAAGCTTGCGATATGAGCTTGCGTTATTCGTGTTAAAATTGAATTTTTTAGTACCCCAATAAGCTCTATACTAGCATGAGAAATTTGAGTTTTTCTATAATTCTTGTAAAAAAATAAAAAATTGAGGTCAAGTTCCTTTACTGTTATGAGAATTAGATTTTCAAAAACATAGTAATTCTACTACTTTAACCTCTTGATGGAAGTGCTATGGCTAATTTTGCATGTTACTCATGTCTTGAAGCACTTTATAAAAGTTAAATCTAAAAAAATATTTACACACAATACATAGTCTAGACTAATAAAGAGGTATGACTTAGAGACCTTGAGGAAAATAGTGGATACTTATAACCAAGTGAATTTTAGAGACTATCTCCTTTGTGAAGATTATAAGTAATTCCATAATTTTCTTCAACAGACATAACTTTGTGCGATCTTGTTATCTTTGTTTTGGTTAATTGCTAGGAGTAAGTAGGAGCAGTATCTTCCTTTCTGGAGAAAATTACCAAAGTCATCCAAAGAAAAAATCTTCCTTTCAAAAGAATCTGCAAGAAAAATGAAAAGAAAGAAATATAAAAAAGGTAAGAAATATTCACTTCGAAGCAGTCAAAATTATGCAACAATCAAGTGAAAACTTCTACTCAATTTTGAACTTTGAGTCCTTATACCCGTCTTTTCCAAACCTATCCTTACCCTACATTTTGTCCTAATTAAAGACCTATAGATCTTAAGTGGAAAGCTTTAATGAGTATATAAAAAAAATAAAGAATTAAGGTAAACTACCCTTACTAATCTTGGTAATAACATCTATTCTTAAGGATCATATTCCTTTGTCTCTTCCATGCTTAAATTTTATGTGAACCATTAGCTTTGTTGGATCTAGTTACATACTGAGAGAAATATGTTTAACCACCTTTTCAAAGAGCTTCATTTCTGAGAGTATACCTTTAGGAATTTGGGGTCAAAGCATATTTTCAATGGAATATAGGATACCTAATTAGAAGTCATGACTTATGTAACTATATACACATGCACTTAGAGAGATAACTATAATAAAATGGCTTTAGTATGTGGATAACTTGTAGAATTTTCATTCATCCCTATTAAGTTGTTAAAACTAGTAGAGTGCTAATGGATGAGGATTCTCTCAGATGAAATAAAGGACTCAACCTTATGGAATTTTGTGGGTATATTCACCACAAAGCCTCACAAGGCCTAAACTCATCCATTAGGGGTAACCTAGGGGTTTAAGGGCTTGTTGCATGTGCTAAATGCAATCACAAGTGCCTATGAAAATGGAAACTAGTTTGGATTTGTGATTTTCCCATATATTTTTCTTAAAATTGGCAAAATACTGGTTGGGGTGTGATAAGTGTCGAATTTTGTATAAAAATCACCCAATTAGTTGCCCATGTGTTGTAACTTATATGTTAAATTAGGGGTTAGGGGTTTTGGGAGAAAATTATAACGCATGCATTTCTAACTTAAAATTTCTAAAGTCTAATATTTTGTAAGTTCAGAAGCGAATCTAGAGTAAGTATGTAATTAATCATATTTTTCTAGGATTTAATTAGAGTTTTTCATCTTTGTAGGAATCAAGAAGGTAATCTAATGGTTGGGATAGATTGAGATAAGAATTGAAGCCATTCATGAGGTTTCTTAGTCTAATTAGGAAACTTAAGGAAGCCAAGCCCTAGATTCAAAGGTTCAAGATCATCTTAAGGTAAGCAAGAAACTAATGGGAAGATCTAATGGGGAGTAAAATGCACCCATGTAAAATGCCATACAATTCCATCATTTTTGCTTGAGAATTGGAGCCATCCATGAGGTTTCATAGTGTAATAAGGAGACCTAAGGAAAGCTAAATTAACCATCCAAACCAAGCCAAAAGAGTCCCACAAGCCAGCCATGAAACTAAGCCAAATAAGCTCTCAAAGTATGCCATCAAACCACATAAGCCGAGCTACATCGACAGCCATGATTGGAGGAGAATCTAAAGCAAATATCCATGGGTTTTAAGAGGACAATGAGAAGATATTTGGGTGAAAATCAATGGAAAAGCATGCATGTGGACCAATAGGAAGTGGCCACCTTAATTTTCACTTTTTTCTCACTTTCCACCTCACCCTATATGGCAACCACGAATTTTCCTTTAGGAGGAAAGTATTCCACATAAGAGTCCCACTTTTCCAAAACACTATCTTATTCAATCACCATTCAACCTTCCCACTCCATCCTATCTTATCTTTCCACCTCACATTTTCCTATTTTGCTTTTTCCTCTTTCCTTCCTTATCTTCCCATCTATATTTTCCTTTTTTTCCAATCACTTTCCTTCGTTCCCTAGGGATTTAACATGGAATTCAAGGATAGGAGTTCCATGCATAACTCCTCTCTCTCTCTCTCTCTCTCTCTCTCTCTCTCTCTCTCTCTCTCTCTCTCTCTCTTACATCATTCACCTTATCACATTTTCCAGCTCACCTCTTTCCCTCTTATTTTGAAAATATTTTTTCTTCCTTGACTCTCTATTTGATCATGCCTAATTTATATAAGCAAGAGACCAAGGTAAGAATGAAACTCCAAAGGAATTAACATGGAAGAGTGTTTAGAGGGAGGAAAGTGTTCAACACATTCTACTTTCACTCCCCCTCTTTCTCTTCAACACAAATACCTTCTCCCTCTCTATAAAAGCTCCACCACGCCTCCCTCCTTGAAAATATAACTATTTTTCTCTTGTTTCTTCCCTAAGCTCTCTTCTTACAAGTGATTTCTCTTTGCTTGACCTCCAAGGAGTAAAGGTTAGTGTTGTGTTCTTTTCTTTCCTTGTTATTGCCTTACCTTCATTGCCTTTCTTTGCTTTCTCTCCCTTGCTTTTTACCTTGAGTTCCTGCCATTGTTTTCTTGTTCCCGTATCAAAGATCTAATCTTATTCCTACCTTGTAGTGACAACCAAGAGAAGAAGAAACTTAGAGCCTTGATTTTCCTTCTTTGATTCAAACGTTTTGCATTTTAGATCCATCTAGTACTGTGTGCTCTCTTCCCTTGCTTAGTTAAATTTTTTTTATAAGTGTCTAATTTTTCATAAAAACCACCTAATTAGTTATCCATGTGTTATGACATGAGGGTAAATTACGGCTTTTGACCAAAAATTGTAACACATGCATTTCTAACCTAAAAGAGAAAAAATTTGATATTTTGTAGCTTTAGAGGCTAATCCAAGGTAACTATGTGATTAGTCATCTCTTCCTAGGATTTAATTAGAATTTTTATCTTTTGTGGGAATCAAGATGGTCATCCAACGGCCGAAATTGATCGAGAAGAAAATGGAAGATCAAGATCAAAAGACCGAGTCTAGACCTAAAAGTCATCAATCTGAAGTGAGTTTGAAGGAAAAGATTATCTTTAGGACAAGCAATAGATGCAATTAGAGGAGTCAAAGGTGACCAAAGCAGGCCCATGCACAATCCATGCAAAGTCCACTACCTTTGCATGGTTTCACTTAAGCCACCTAGCCATATTCAAGCTATGAAGAAGATGACAAGCTAAGAAGCCTAGCCAGCCACCAAAGTGAAGGATTTAAGCCATCTAGCTAACCTAAGAAAGCCATCTATGCTATCCATAAATCCAAGCCAATGGACATCTCAAAGTAAACCATCAAAGCCACATAAGCTATGCTACATAGAAGATACCAATGATCATACTCTCATGGAACATTAGAGTCCACACCAAAGTAGTAGCACGTTGAACAAGACATTAAAGCAGAATTAGAGTGGTTCTTTCCGAGTCTGGGCCAAGCTTAGGGAGATCAGGGGCAAATAGGGAGGACAGCAAAGAAAGCACATCATGCAAAACTGTCTAGATATAATTCCAAGTCATCTTCTGTGATGACCCGAGTTTTCCCATGCATTTTTAAATGCAATATCTCATTCCTAAGGCGGGATGCATCCCTATTTGAAAACCATTTTATAAAAAACCATGCAATGCAGCAAAAAATCTTTAGTTTTAAACTCATTTTGAAAACCCCGAGTGTTATTTGCTTTCACAACAATCAAAGTAGTTTTGAAAAACTTCAGAAATCATAAATGTTTTTCCCCAGGTCTATTTAGTCACAGCACACAGTTCGACTGTAAATAAATACAAATACATGTCCAAAAGGGTAGAGAGTTTACTTACATGCATAATTGTCTCCTATTTGATTCACTTGCTCGTAGCACTAATATCTCCTGAGGCATCTTCTATTTGTGAGTGGAACTATCCTGAAAAATGTTAAGGATAGGGTGAGTATATACTATACTCAGTAGGAGTCTATCACTACTAGTTTTACAGTGCATGCTATGTTTAAAATCATATGCTCTTTAAAACATGTGCATATTCAATTAATCATGTTCAAAATCGATATTAAAAACCACTATCAAATTGGAATACTGACGACTTAAAGAAATATCATAATCCAAGTCGAAAGTATCATATGTCATAAACATAATGATATGCATCAGATGCTCAATTGAATCCAACTCATGGATATCTGGTATGGTATGGTCGACCAACCTCATGTCATGCCATCTGCAATGTAAGTAAATCCACGAAACCATAAGGCCCAAACTATGCCCACGACCTCGCCGCCGTGTCGTCCCCAGGTACCTAAGGACACAGCGTCATAGCCTCCACGAGGCATATGACACATCGACCCAGTGCCGTGACACCAGTGGTAGCCCCCTGTACCACATGCAGTCGACATAGGGACGTGTGCTTTTTGGGCATGGTACCCATTCCATCTAGTAGTGGTAGAGGCTGGGTGGCCAACCCAGACCCCTTGGCATAGCGCCCACGAGCTTACTAGCCCAAATCATATAAGATCAAACAAGCGAAAAACCTCTTTTTCAAAACTTGTCCTCTTTGGGTCCCTCGCAACTGCTTGGCCCTCATAACTGCCTACCCAACGTCTTTTAGGCACTCTAGCGTCTTTTGGTAACCCTCAAGGACATGCAATTTTACAAGAACTCAACGCTCACAAATCATGTGATATATGCAATTGTTTGCAAAACATGTCTATGCATAATGTATTTATCACATGCATGCTGAATTCATTTATATGTTAAACAAGTCATAAAATAAGTCATGCTAAACAAGTCTTATACATATACTTAAAACATGCATTCTCAAAATAATCATGGCTCTTTTTAAAAAGTCTAGCAGTGATAGAGCACCTACCTCAAAGTCTCCTAGAGTTGCGTCCTTTATTACTCAACCCATCCCTAGGTCTCATTTATAAACTCCTGGGTATGAATGGATACAAGGAGTCCTTATCAATTTCAATCTATTAGATTGCTAGATCTACCTTTTAGGGTCCATGGGTCCTTGCCTAATTCATTGTCAGGCTGGATCCTATGATGTGGATCTACTATTCCATAGCTAACTCTGTAAATTATCCTTTAATCCTAGCTTTAAAGTCTTATTGGGTCCGCGTGTTCCAGTTCCCAGGACACCCGTGCATCCTGGTTGAACCGCGATGCCCTCACGTGCGTGCGCGCCCAAAGGCCATGCCAGGGACCGCGTTTTACACATGCACATGCATGCTCAAGTGACGCGCATCATCGCACGGACGCACCTTGTAGCATGGCGCGTCTCAACTCCCAGGGCACTCCGTGCATCCTGGTCGAACCAGGACCCGTGCCCCATGTCGCCCGCGCACCCGAAGGTCACACCTAGGACAATGTACACACTGTCGTACACTTGGAACCCAGTCCCAGGTGCACGTGCAGCATGGCGTCCTTGGGACACCTTGTTCGTGCAGGGCCGTCTGAACGGATTGGGAACGTCCTCCGGCCCAAAAATCCGGCTGGAAAAAGGCCAGATCCGACATGGATCTTGGCCTGGGGGAAGTGAAACGGAGGAAAGGGAAGGAGCAGGTTACCTAGGTAGCATGGGGACGCCCTTTTCCGGGTGGTGCAGCTCCTCCTTTCCGCTTGAAAACCCTTGGTTGCTGGAAACTCAAAGAAGGGGGAAATCGTGCAAGGCCGGAACAAGAGAAGAGAGGGGCATGGGGAGATGGCTGGCCCAACTAGGGCCTGGCCGTTGCTGGAGATTGCAGAGAGACAGGTTTTCGATTTTTCCCGGAAACCGCAGTCTCAAACGACTGGAAAAAATGCCGAAAAACGAGGTTTTTTGAGAGGGGAGATGGGGTTTTTATAGAGGGGTGAAGGTGGTGCCCCTCAATGGCGGTGCTGCCATTGCAGTACCAGACTTCTCTGGAAAATTCAAGATTTGAGGGTTTCTAGAGAAGTTTGAGGAGGAAGACGACAGGGGGTGCCATTATCAAAACGGCACCATGCATTTTTCATCCTTTTTCGTTTTAAATGTTTTCTATTTAAATTCCAGAAATACCCCTATCTTTAAATGGCTGTAACTTCTTCATACGAACTCTGTTTTGGGTGATTTTCGAGGCGTTGGATTCCATTTTTCGAGTAAAATCTAATGGTACCAAGTTTCCTCACAAATTTCTTCATTTAATATTTTAAATAAAATCAAACATTCAACACAATCCATTTCCCATAAAATGTCCAATTTTTGTTAAAAATAGCATAAATTGCTCAGGCATTACATCTTCACCAAAGAAGTGGGAAAAGAATTTTTGCTTCATGTTGACCCATGAGTTGATGGAGTCTTCTTATATGAGTGGAGGAAGATCCAAAGAAATATATTTAGGATTTATGGAAATATTTTGAAGATAATTGAGGAAAAATCTACTAAGATAAGGTAGATTGTGAACCAATAGGAAGATACCACTCCATTTTCACTATTTTTTCTTTTTCTTTTTTCCTTTTTCTCACTTTCCAACTCACAACTAAATATCACTACAAATTTCACTTTCCATTCAAGAGTCCTATCTTTCTAAGACTCTCCCATCTTCCTAAGTCCATTGAACCATCCAACCAATCGCTACTTCCTAAGAAACCACCTAACCACTCATCTCTCCCCACATAATCCCTTCTTTATCTTCTTCCTATCCCTCACTTTCCTCCCATCTTCCCTTCTAAACTCATAGCATTTCGCATGGAACGCATCCAAAGAAGAGAGTTCCATTTGAAACTACTACAAATTAGGAGTTTTCCTCCCCTCCTTACCTCATCCATTCTACCATTGTCCATATTTCTCTCTAGCCTACCCAATCATCATGCATTTTTGTCTCCACCTTACCCTCTCTTTCTCTCTCTTCCCTCACCTCTCCACTAAACTTGCTATTTTAAAGAATGCATTCAATGATTTTTAAAAGGGGGAGATGCCCCCTCCAAAATAATGGCGTCTCCCACCTTGTCGCATATTATTCCACTCTTATATGTCACAATACTTACCCCAGGTTCTTCTTTTATCTTAAACCTTAGATCTCAACCCTTTCTCCTCCACTTTAGGATCACCTATTAGCTAAGTTAGGAAGTGCCCAAAAGAGATAAGAGGAAGAAAAAGGATGTGAAAATACTTTTGAGGAAGGGAAGATTGCACCCTCCTAAGAAGGAGGCATCTCCACCCCTCCTTCCAAAAACACCTCAATGTCTTTCTCTCCATGTCAGCCTTTTTCCTCCAACAATTCCATGCCTCCTACTTGAGTGCTTCTCTTCTCACTTTGCAAGTTATTCAAGGTTAGTTTCTATTATCCCTTTCCTTGTTATTTGGTGTTCTTACCTTTTGATTTCATGCTTTTCATCTTTGCTTGTTTCTTAATCCCATGACATGGTTTCTTGCTTTGAATCCTAAATTTCCTTGGTTGTTTGCTTCTTTATTTGAGCCTTAGGACTTTGTATTCAAGGACCCTAACTCTCTTGAAGTGACAACCAAAAGGTTGTTGTTCTTAGATCAAAGCCTTATGCCTTGAATCTCCTTAAGATCTTTTAAGTTGTCTTGCCTTTCCATTCCTATGCACCTTCTTGTTTAGATCCAAGAATATTTATCCTTTGAAGTGACAGACAAGGGAAAGTAACTTTGATTCTATTCTTTCCTTTTATTTTCATTGCATTTAGTCTCCTTTGATTCCATTGATTCCTTCTTGCTTTCTTTAGTGTTCTTTAAGTTGCCCCTTTTTTTTCCTTATGATTTGCCCTTGATTCCAAGACAATCTTGTTCATGATTGATGTTGGGATATTGAAGAAGGGTTAGCTTGTACTTTTGGATTGATTAAGATCAAGTAGCTTTCATTGTAGTAGGACATAATTTTCAGATTTGGATTTTATATATTGAGCCATTATGTTGATGAATTCTTAATGTGATTTAATCAAGTTAATTGGACTTTTCAATTCATACTTATGTCCAGAAGTTAATGATCTTCATTATTGAATGTTTTTTTTCATGTTTTACATGTTCCATTCATTAAATGATTCAAATAGCATGCTCCTAGAATTTGTTTGCATGGATTGTTTATGTTAATTTCCAGCACCATACCTTCATGTTTCCATGATTTTTCAAGAACCCAATTAGATTAGTAGATTGCTTAGTTGATAATTGAGTTAGATTGCAAGTTATAGGTTTTCAAAGTAGTTGATTAGATTCATTTGTACCCAATGAATCATGCGTACCATTCCATGGTCATGCACATAATGCTTAGATAGTTCTCCTTTCTTTGTTTTCTATTAATTGGTTTCCTTTAGTTCCCTTGTTTAGTTGTAGTTTAGATATATTCCATTGTTTACAAGTTGCATATTACTTAGTTTCTAAATTCTTAGTTTAGGAAAGTTTCAAATTTAGAAAGTTTTCATTTAGGAAAGTTTTACTTTTAAAGTGTGTTTTAGGAAAGTTTTTAAGTTTAACATGTTTACTTTTAGCATAATTCCATGTTTCATCTCTTGCATTTGTTTTTAGTTTTGATCATTAGTTTAGGTTAAAAATCTCATGATCTTTGGCTAGGTTAGATAATTTAAGGAGGGCCTACTAATCACACATCCGTTCAATTCCTCATGGGATCGACCTCCTCATGTGAATTACTACATTTGATTCATGAGTTTAACATAAAAATCTCAACAAGTTTTTGGTCCCATTGCCAAGCATCCAAACATTTTGTGTAGTGGGATATACCTTAGATTATTTACCTCTAGTCTAGAATTAGGGTGCTTTAGTTTACAATTTTTGCATATATTTGCTACTTTCCTCATAGTGACCATTACTGTTTGATTTTTGTGCAAGAGAAATTGGTAAAGGAGTACTGGAGATCCTATATGCGACGGCTTTATCAATATGGAATGGAACTTAGCATTAGTTTGAATTTTATTTTTATTTACATGTTTACAGCTTTATGATGGAATGGAACTTAATGCTAGTAAGGGCCCCACAAGAACCTTTATAAGATAAGTACTATATTTCATCACTAGCTCCTTGGCCCATCTAAGAATCAATCAAAATCCTTGCATGTCATAATCCCAACCCTTGAATGTTAATTTAAAATCAAGTATAAAGAGACTTAGGATATTGAGATCGTGGGTCCCTTTTCAAAAGGACATGATCTATTACCACTCAAGTGGTTTTTGAGCACTGCGGTTATATTAGGTGTCTTAAAATTTAAGTGATTTTTTCACACCTTTCATTGATGTTAGTTAAGGTCTAAATGCCTCCTGACATGAGGATTGTATTAACTACTTTAGAGTAGAACCCAACTGGCAAGTAGTAGTCAAACCTGGATAAGTGAATACTAGGATTTGATTGTGCAACATTTGTTTAGGACTAGCATTCAAATTTCATATAGTTAGGGTCTTACATTAAGAAGAGAGAGAGAGAGAGAGAGAGAGAGAGAGAGAGAGAGAGAGAGAGAGAGTAAGTACTCTTTCATTGTATATAAAGTTGAGAACAAGGACCTATTAAGAAGGGGAAAAATTCAATACATTGATGGATAGGATAGACATTATGGAAAGCTAATTGCTTAAGATGATATTTTCTAGGCAAGTTGCTCCACAGCCTCAGTATCATAACAACAATATCTATTTTGAACATCAATATCCCACTCCTTCATGGCCATCAAGCTCCACATACAATGAATATTAGTAGGAGCCAGTGGATGCACCCAATGCATTCACACACCCTAGTAATTTTTATCATTAGACAAATTACCAAGACTATAATGGATGGGCTAGGCACTACGAACAACCATGATCTTAGGATTATCAACCATACTAGGAAGAACCATCATGGCCCCACCCCGATTCACCCTACCATGATTATCAAGAATATCAATGTCAACCATCATGGGTACAACCTACTCAGCCCTTTTTCAATACCCCAGTGTCACAACAATACTAACCTTACGAATCATTTCCTCCACAACATGAAGAGCCATCTTTAGAAGAGAATGTGCAACAACTTAGTCAACTAATGGATCAAAATCTTGCTGCATTTCAAAATGGGCTAAGTTGATAAAACAAATTAGGGAGGAGAGTGAATAAACACTTGAAAGAATTTTAAGGTGGGAATTACCAGTTCCTGTAAACATCAAAGTTTTTCATCAACCTTGACCATTGATGATAGGATGGAAATATCTTATGAATATTTTGAACCACAAAGCCCACAATCATCCATTGAAATCTCCCACTCATACCTAGTCGAGCCATGTCCTACTCCTTAATACGATTATAATGAAGATACTTCTATTGCTGAATAGAATGAAACTATAGATGGATTATCAACCATAATCCATCTATTGTGACATTGGGGTATTGAAAAAGGGCTGAGTAGGTTGAAGCCATGATGGTTGACATTGCTATTCTTGATAATCATAGTAGGGTGAATCGGGGTGGGGTTAGTGATATGAGTGTAGTGGGACACTCTTCAAATAATTATGTATGAGCATTCCCTTAATTCTGATAGATGCATAGTCATTCCAAAACCTTGGGTTCCTCACCTATAGCTTACACAGCCTGTATGCCCCGCATAAGCTCCACCCCAAGGGTGCATCGTCACACTGCTAGTATATATTCTTGAGCACACTGAATAAGAGTATGGGCTACTATGCTGCAGTAGCAACCACTCCAGGTATCAACTACTGCCGCTCATCGTCAACACTGAAACGAGAGATTACTATCCGCCATGCATGGGAAATGGTCGAATGTCCGTGGGTGGCCTGCCCATGATTACTACAAATTGCACGCAGTTTTCCCACACATCAAGGCTAGTGTCTATCATCCATAAGTTTAGAGGGCGGGTGGCCAACCCTAATACCCTCCTAGCATAGTACCCCACTGGGTAGAAATGCCCATCATAAAATAGTGAAAACATGATATAAACCATAGAAAATCCTATGTGTAAAAAATCTCAAGATGATCAAGTCAAGATGTCATAATATCAATCATGTATGATGAAGGTATTCTCATGGAAACATGATAGGGCGTGAAATCTAATCAATGTTCTGATTAAATCATTGGTTAGATCTTCCTTGATCAATAATGGAAAGATGGGTATTTTTACTCGCATTGCCAGGATCATAAGGGTTATCTTGGATCTCTGAGATCCTTCCTGGATTGGTCACAAATAAAGGTTGAAGTTCAAGGGTGTAAAAGGGTCAAGTGAGTCAACTTAGTTCCTTGAAATAAGTTGGGAGTGAGTTGACTCAATGAATCAACCTGACCAACTCGTCAGCACTGTGAAAACAGGGGAGAGGAGGGGATTGGTGGCCAGCTTCATCACCACCTTCTTGGTCTCAAGGGGGAAAACAAAGGGAAAATTCCTAGCTCGCCAGCCCTCCCATGGGTTAGCTAAGCTGGTGACATGAAATGGATAGAGGAGGGAGGGGGATTTCAGTGCGTGGCTGCTGGCTACCGATGCAGTCACCTCTCGAACCTGATGGGAAAAACCAAAAAGCAGGGAGAAAATCAAGGTGTGAGCATGAGAACCATAAAAGTGTTACTGGAATAAATGGCAGAGGGAAGAGGGAGATGCTGGTGAGAAGTGAGGAGGGTTTTTGGGTGCATGGCTGGCCACCTGAAGATAAAACCCAATTCGTGTTTCAATAGACACTAAAGAGAGGGGATAGCCAACTGCCTAAAAACCTAGTAAGGAAAGATGCTAGAAAATAAAGGGGAGGATCTGAGGTGGGGTGAAAAGGGGAGATCATAGAGAGGGGAGATGGGTTGTTTGTTGATGAAAAACATGTTCTAGGTTTCATGTCAATGCTGAAAAATATGCTAGGGTTTCTCTCCTTCTTCTCCAGCATCCACTCGTAAAAACCCTCCCCACCTGTCGTAGCCCATCACTAGGGAGATAGGCCAATGCGTGGCAACTGACAGTCCAAGTGTTGTGCCCACTCCTAGCATGGCGCTGCACTTGTAGTCTGCAAAATGACAAAGAAGGGGGTACCATTATCAATTTTAACCTCCCTGAATTTTTAAAACTTTTGGATTTTTCCACCCTGATCTTTGTTTCACACAAAATTAGTGTTGTAGAATTCGTATCGATGCATACATTCCAACTTTGGTAGTCTAGAGTCCAAATTTTTAGTTTACAAGGTTATTTTCTTAAAACCCATTTTCCATGAAATTAAATTCTTATTTTTCCCTCTATCAATTTTATGATTTAATATATAAAAAATGACAAAAAGATTGAGGGTTGTTGCATTCTTTCTTCCTCATAGGAATTTTGTCCTCGAAATTCTTTCCTTGTTATTCTTCAACAATTCTAAAAATATTCCCATATCACAAGATCTACAGATCATACCAAAAATTTCTAGCATCATTATCAATAATAATTCCATGCCCTGTCATCCCCTCAGATAGCAACTTATATATATATATATATAACCCAATGTATGTTTCAACCATTCCAATTCAAATAACTCATATTATGGTTACAAATTGTCATAACCTCATATAACACAATTAGCATAACACAACTCTCATCCAAGAGTTAATCGTTTGCTTACAACTTTAGTATAAGTAAATCACTATATCAACAAAAATTGAAGTACCTCACCTCACCAATAAGCAATGTATACCAATCAAAACCATAATATATCAGCTCACGAACAAGCAATATATGTCAATCAAAATCAGTCCTCAGCATGATCATACTGTGAGCACCTAGAAGCTTGTCACCTAAAAGTTAGCTACCTAGAAGCCTACCAGTGCCTCTTGCACCCACCCTCATCGGTCGCCCTCTTAGGTTGCCCTCATCAATCACCCTCTTAGGCCACCCTCAACAGCTACTCACAAGTATAAGTCATAATTTAAAGTTGATTCCATATAAGAAAATGCTTCCATACTAAACATATGTTAATTGGCACACCTCTCATGTCATGAGAAATTAGGCTCATATACGTAATATAAAATAGATCCATGCCATTGTTATTCTGAAGAACTCCATAAACCATCAATAACAATTCACTAGACTAAGGAAAACTATTAACCTTAGCCACTAGTTTGGCTAATCCCAGTTCATCACTGTATCAATAAACTATCTCTCTATCAGTAGATGTATCGCGTTAAGAAAATTCAACTTCTTCGGCCATAATTCATACGCACATTCATTCACAACAAAAAATGATTCTTTAAAATACTCAAAATAATGTACAAGGATTTCTTGTGCTCCTCCAAGTCATGGAATACACAAAAACATCATTCACTAACATAATCATGACTCATCCAAGTAACCGTTAAAATAATTTAGTCTATCATATCCATTCATGCTATCAGTGCATTGGTCCCACTAATTGATATCATTAGAACTAGTAATAGTCACAACCAGTTCTAATAATCATCTTAGAAATGCCTTGTTCCACAATCCTTGGCTAAGAGTAACTATACTTAGAATCAATCTTTACAAACATCATGCACCAACAAAGTGGATCAATAGATCATCACTACAAGATAGAAAATATCAATTCTCCATTGTTGGGTTATTAAACAATTGAATCTGCTCATGATAATAAGTATTTATCTCTCTTCCATGAAGAGGACTAATGCATCCCATGAAGACCCACCAGTTCTAGCAACCCTCATCAGTTAACTTTCGTACCTGGAACCCTTCCAGCTCAACCAAGGCCATCCTGTATAACACCTTAGAAAATGGAACTATGTTTGATGCCAAATCAATCTCTCATGGTAAAAATCCTAAAACCTCTTGCAAAAAGATTGTAAGTTTCTCGTACACCATTTGTGTGCTTAATCTGTAGCTATTCTCTGTCATCCAATGTCACACTAACATGGAGGACTTGGTACATTAGAAGAGTACCATATTGCCTTCAAGGAAAAGTTAACACAACCTCAATGATGCCCCCTTCTTACCCAAGAGTGAGGTCAATAGTTATTTGAGTATATTAAAAGAACCTTTCTTCTCATTGCAATCAACTGTCCTTCAATAATAATACGAGAATGATTAGATTCTATATCAAGGAGGATCCTAGCTTGTCTATAAGCAATTAAGAGTGTGCCTTCCAGAACTTGGGTTAAGGCTTTCACTTGCCTCAAGAAATGGCAAAAATTTCGTCACCGCCAATGTGGCCATCTCTGCCCTCTCCAATGTAAATTTGTTTGACTTGTTGTCTTATGAGACAATCTCTAGAGAAATTCCCTGACTCTCCACAGTCAAAATATTAAAAGAATTGGCACTATAATGGCGAGTATTGATGATATTACCCCTACTACACTAGCATACCAACTCTAGGGCATAATTGTCCAAGTACCTGTCCTTGCAGCTAATGTACCACTTATTCGCATCCCAATACTTCCGATTCAAATGTTGCTAGGTCAGTGGCCTTTGTAAATGTATCCATGACCAGTTCTCTTATCCTTACTGGGCTGACTTAAATTATTCGTGTCCTAGTCTCTGTGGCCAGCCCTAGTCCTAAGAGAATCCCTCTTTACATAGAGATTATGTCTGCAACCTCTCTACCAATGTACAACATGACACAATCACCTGATCCTTCAATACAGGTGTCAACATATCACAATCTATTCATGGTCTCCTTCTTTATGGTGAAGGAGTTAGGGGCAAGTCTCTTCAATTGTGTATATTGGTTCAATACCATTGAACTATCTAATTTCTTTGCTTTAAAGTGGAAAAATCTCTTAGCATACCAAGATACTCATTATTAAAAGTCTCAACAATAAAGGAGTGCATCTTCTCAAATGACCATCCTTAGAATCCTCATAATTATATCTTTTAGTGTCCTCTTCTCCACCATTCCATTACCTTTAACCTATGAATTATTTCATGGTCATATTAAGAAAAATCATTTACAACTCTATCATTCTCACACTTAACAAAATTGATCTTTTATAGCACTTCCCTAGTCACCAGGAACCACAATATCATCACTACCAATGTTAGGTGTAAATCAATCATAATTAATTTCATCTCGCCACATTCACTACATATGTTTTCCTTCCTAGTTGATTCATTAAAAAATCATCACGGTTTGATAATTATTCTTATAAGATAGTCACCATGTCCTAGAGGCAATATGTACCTTAATTCATAATTAAAACCCCAGGAACAATTTATAACTATTCACTCCCCACTAGTGTCTAATATAAATATTTTTATAAGCACAAGAACTCATTAATTTTTATCTCAACTTATTCTCATAGAAATATCTCTTCTCCATATTTCCTTTAATTAATATCTCCCTCTACTTGATTCACATCATATGATAGATGTCTTTGATTTGGAATCAAATAACTAGTCTTATCTAATACTCATGTAAACAGTGTGATATTCAAATTAACCTTTTCTACAATCCCTTCCCCTAACTAGGAGATTGTTTGACATCATTCCTTACTCACTGCTTGATTTACATCATTACTAGTAACTATTATCATAAAAGAGTTGTTATATCCTCCAAGTGCTATGTGTCTCCAAACCATAAATAAAATCCTTACAATAATTTATAAGCATTCACTTCTCATTGATGACTGGCTATCAATATTTC
Organism: Warburgia ugandensis; assembly: GCA_035236585.1. Lineage (NCBI taxonomy): Eukaryota > Viridiplantae > Streptophyta > Magnoliopsida > Canellales > Canellaceae > Warburgia > Warburgia ugandensis. The sequence continues at coordinate 40,284,680 of CP141137.1, forward strand.
TATATGAACAAGAACCCATAAATTTTCATCTCATAGTTTAGGTAATTCATCCATAAAAACATTAGGATCTTACTACATCAAATTTTCAATTATTTTCACCATATTAGGATTTATTTGTCAAATAAATTCACTTCAAGTTTAGATTAATACCACACTCCTGTGACGACCCGGGTTTTCACATGCATTTTAAATGCAAAACTAATTCCTAAGGTAGGATTGATCCCTACCTGAAAACACTTTTAGAAAACAATGCGATGCAGTAAAAAATCTTTTTGTTTTAAATTCATTTTGAAAACCCCAAGTGTCATTTGCTTTCAAGGTGAATAAGAAAATTGTGACAGACAAAGAAAACATAAATATTTCCCATGTCTATCCAGTCATAGCACACAATCCAACTGCAATTATTACAGATACATGTTCAAAGGGTAGGTCATATACTTACAGTTTATACTTGTCTCCTCTTCATTCACTTGATCGTAACCCTAACATTTTGTGATGCTTCTTCTAATCCTTTTGAAGCTAATATGTAAAAATAATATATTTGGCTGAGTATTCCTCATACCCAGTAGGTGATCTGACACTACTATTTTGAAAACACAGTATGCAATATGCATAATTTCAAGGAGCTGTCTATATAAAACCTTAGTGACTCCTTTTTGTGTAAACATGTATAAATGTCAGCTCATGCAATGTTCAATGATAGCAATATTATTAAAATTATGAAGTAGAAATTCATAGAACCAAGTAGTAATATCTCGGCAAACCCATCAAACTGACAAGTAAAATATAATAATCACTAAATTCTTAAAATAGTCATCATTCAAAGCAAATGCTAGTAGCATTAGAAGTATCATGCACATGGTCTCTCGGCAAGCACATCAAGCCAACTGGTCATGAGTACTTGTGTACATCCAGCTTATTGCTATATGCATATCGATAAAACTAAAATCATAGGGTCAACTATGCTCCTCTGCTGGCTGCCTCATTTGGCGATCTGCCCACTTGGAACTTAAGGCTTTTGTTCCCGTTGTAGGTTGCCTCATTCAGCGATTTTCCCATTTGGAATTCCATGTTTTGTTCCCACTACAGGCCGCCTCCTTTAACGATCTACCCACTTGGAACTCAAGGTTTGTTCCTAACGTAGGTTGCCTCATTCAGCGATCTACCTACTTAGTATAGTGTCCACCAAGCTCATCAGCCAGAAAAATATACAAATAATGCCCTCTTTGGGTCCCTCACATTGCTTGGTCCTCACAACTGCCTAACCAGCATCTTTTTGGGCACTCCAGCGTCTTTTGGTAACCCTCAAGGTTAGGCATCATATGATGGTATTATGAGATGATTTATATGACATGGAAATCCTTAATTTCACTCATCGTAAATCAGGCAATTTATGCAATCATTCTCAGAACATGTGAGCAATATCTAAAATATCATAAATTACGCAATTTGTGCAAGGATTTTTAGAACATACAAACAAAGCATATAAATCCGTTTATGCTAGTAATCGCATTTAAGTCCATAATTCATAAAGACAATTCCGTTAAGAACATCATATCTCAAAAACCAGACTAAATATGATAAATAAGTTAAGTAAATCATTAGGGTTTGGAATGTATTTGAAAACTTAGTATTATCAGACTACCCACCTCGATGTTCCTCGAATCGCGTTCTTCACTACTCGACCCTAGATCACTTCTGTGAAACCGCAGATATTAATGGATAACAAGGATTCAAATATCATTTTCTATCCATTTATAGGTCATTATTTAGATTTCTAGATTAACGGATAGATTTACCTTTTTGATCATTGCTTACTGCATCTCCAAGCTAGATCTCACATAGAGATTATATAATGAATGGTAGATTGCCTTAGCTAACTTTTATGTCATCAAAATCATGTAATTGGATGATCAGATCTCCTAGATCGCCTATCCTTATGCTTAGAATAGGTTTATACTTGACTTGGATGGTCAGATCTATATTTTAAGGGTTAATATATGACATTTAGAGTAGATCTAGGCATGTTGATCCTCCAATAGATCCAATAGACCAATTTATGAGGCTTGATCATCTTTGATATAGAAGATCTCTATAGTTTTTAGGCTATAGTCATACTAAATTGTCCTCTAATCCTAACTTTTATAGTCTCATTAGGTCCGAGTCATCAATATGGATGCAATGATTCTTTCGGATCATCAATCGGAGTCCTACAACCTCTGTACTTGCATTTTTAATGTCACGCATCAACAAACGAACCAGAATCATCGAATGGGGCCCACGTGTTGCAATTCCTAGGACATGTGCGCGTCCCAGTCGAGTGGCTATAGCATACGTCCCAGGAGGCATCTCGCGGACGTGTCTTCGATGCGAGTGTGGAGTGTCTCGACTCCCTAGCTCCTAGGACTCCCCGTGCATCCCAGTCGAGCCTGACCCAAGCCCGCACACAGCAAGCGTGTGAAGACCGCCTTAGGTGTGCATTACGCGCAGCATCCTTGTGTCATTTATGATGGGTTTGGTTCTGGACCCATCTTCCTCTGACGATTTCTAGTTGAAAAACTACCAAATTCGGTCTGGATTTGGGGGAAAAGGGAGAGGGAAGAGAGAGGAGTATTGTGGAGAGGAGAATCATACCTAGAAGCCCTCTTTGCCGCCCGATTGGAGGCTTCAAAGGTAGCTACAACCCTTGTTGCCAAATCTAGTTTTGGGATCATTTGGAGTGGAGAAAACTTGGTTTTGGAAGAGGGGAGTGGGGGAATTTATAGAGGGAGTAAGGCAGTGTCACCATCTTTTCTGGCATTGCACTACAAAGGCAGTGCAGGCGCGATAGCTAGAGGAGAAGTCGGTGGAATGGTCAGTGGAGAAGAAGTGGGGTGTCGTTATCAAAACGACCCCCCTATGTTTTCAGCCTAGTTTCATTTTAAAGGTTAATTCTAAAATTGCCCTTGATCTTTAAACATCTATAACATGGTCATACGAGCTCCGTTTTTGGTGTTCTTTGAGGCATTGGATTCCATTTTGATCGTAGAATCTAATGGTGCTAATTTTTCTCACAAATTCCTTTATTTCATAGTTTAATTAAAATAAAATATTTAATATAGTTAATTCTATATAAATGTCCAAATTAATCAATTTCTCTCTCAATTTAGCAAAATTGATGCAAAATAGCGTCAAATGTTCAAGTCATTACATCATTACCCCCCTTCAAAGAATTTCGTCCTCGAAATTCCACAAATTATTACCTTCAAGTCAGTTGTCTTCTTGATGGACATATTCTTCCTGAGGAGTTCCTTAGAATTCGAACTAAGAAAATCCCTTTGCTTTATTCCATACTTCTTTGGTCTAATAGTCCATTATTCCATCATCTAATACTCCAATTGGGTTAATAATTAGAGTAATGTTGTTCCTAAAATTCTGTTCATCCTATCTTGCAACCAATCCTAGGCATATTCTCAATTTATCATCTTTATAATTCCTTCTACAAGGCTTTACATATCAAACATCAGTATATCTTATCTGTTTACTTTAAGTATATAAGGGCCGCTTTTGCTGCGTACTTTGATACATAGTCTCATACTTGCCAGTTTAACAATATCAATTTATAGCTGTAGTTCGTATATCTATGAATCCGTAGATGCTCATACTCCTCTAATCATATATAAGATAATCTCCTCAGATGACCATACTCCCCTACTCATGTATAAATTACTCCATACTTCTTTGAGATCATATCATCTTATTTCTCATATTCCATTTTGAATAGCATGGGATAGCCTTGTTTTTTCCTCTTATCTTCCATTTAGTGATCTATTCATGATCAACGTCTCCTTCTAAAGGTTGGTTGTATGTTATTAGTAAGAGTCCCAAAAAGTTACATTCTTTCTATTATGTCTAACTTTGCTTCTTATCTTCTTTACTTTATATTTTCCCCCAAGATACTTCAATAGCTGATATGCTATCATGTGTCCTCCATTTATATCAATGATAAAAGCCAAACCCTTGATTAACTTCGAATTTCAACTGTCTGTCATTTTCCATATGTGACTTGATTCCTCAACCAAAGTTTACATTCTAAATAAAACCATGAAAGCCAATCGAGTAGCATCTACCATCAATGACACTATCATATACTAAAAGTAAAATGTCCCAACTATATACCTAGTTTCATAATTATTGAATCCATCAAATGCTTTTCTCCTTGAAGAATTTATCCAAACTCATGTCAAATGTTAATGGTCAATTCATCATCATAGGTCAAATGTTCTTGTCCAGAGGCCTATCTCACTATTCACATAAAATTGTGATTAGGATTTCCAACAATATTCATACTCATGTCAAAAGTCTCTTTTCTATAATAGAGTACCCTTACCAGGTCATGATTGAATCCTTTGTCATTATCCTCTTTATCCTTTCCTTGCTTGATGATTTTCTTTGTGACCTTTCAAACCAAAAGTTCTATACTCGATCTAGTAAAGTAAGTCCTTAGGAAATTCCTTTAATTGATTTTTCGTACCTGGTACATGCATAGAACAACTAACTTTTTGTTTAAAGGCAATTTAACATCAAATATTACCTTATAATGTGCTGGCTACCTCAACTTTTCTCCTTCCATTTCCTATATCAATATATTGTTCAATCTTTTATCAAGGATTTATCGTCAACCATTCAGTCTTAATTGTCAGGAGGTATCATCATAAGTAGTGATTCTCTCAATTCCTCAAATTTTATGTTTCAAGTGTCCCCTTATACTTAGCTTATAACAATAATTCTCATTCAATAGCTATTATATCAAGTTGTGCTAAAGCTATTAAATCAACAAGTTTGAAAAACACTCAGGTAAGCATGGAACATTTTCTTAGACATAGAAAGAGAATTTATTAGATTACCTGTTGATCTCTTTCCAGATATATAGGTTATATGCTCAAAGGTCTCTAAAGCGATCGATGCTTATCTGCCTTTCTTTTCAATCCAAGTCAGCAACATCTTTCAGACTCAAAGTGACCTCTACACCCTGTCATGGTATCTATTAAGGTTTGGAAACTCTTTAGCATTGGTTTAGATCGCTTCTTATTTTTGTTCCTATCTCAGTTGCTACTATATTCATTGTACTCGTAGCTCTTCCATGACGTAGTTTAATTAACTGACCTTAGACCCTCAAATGACTTAGTCTAACAAGTAACTTCTTTTAAGGAAAAATCATGTCTAAGTACTTATAACATCCCTCTTAGTACATAAATTAGACTACTGTCTCATAGATACTAACATATTTGATTAATTAGGGTAGGATACCTTTATTCAGTCAACATTACTCCAAAGGTAATGACTAAATAATGGCCTTAAGATACTTGCTCTTCCAATCTTCCTCTATGATATCAAGACATCAAATTGATCCTTGATGATACCTTGGTTGCTGAAAAACAAATGGGCAAGTTGCTGTCCTAGCTTGTTTCCTTTTTCAATATAACTTTATTTAATCATATAGTGGCAAGGTAGGATATCATCAACTTTTCCTTTTTATGGACTACATCCACTGGTGTTCCTCATAAGCTAATGGATCCGATAAGATTCTAATTGCAATAATTGATATAGACATCAAACCACTTGTAGAATTTAATTTCTAGTCGATCACCATTCTTCTTCGAAAATTTCTTGCAGCATAATGTACTTAAATTTGATACTCTACTCAAAGTCTTAAATCCCATTTGCTTTATCTCTATTATACTCTTTTACAATAAAATCACCAACTCAACTATTATTATTCCTTCAAATTTGATTGGTTTATCTTCCCATATGATTCAAGATGAAAGATTTGTATGTATCTATTCTTTCCTCAATAAAGTCATGATCTTGTTGTTTTGAATATTCAATATTCATTGAATACTTATAGTTGCATCTCTATCTCTCTCTCTTTTCCTCTTATTTGGTCAAAATTCTCTTTTTGTCCACTTAGATCAAAGTTTCCATTTGCTTTGTTGCATATAATCGATACTACATCTACTCCTTTACTTAACAGATATGATAAACTGAATGCTTCTAAGAAATGCTAAACTGTACTATTATCATTGAAATCCTTGATCAATCTATATGTGACGACCCAGGTTTTTGTAACATGTTTTGTAATGTATTTTGAAAGGCAGGGCCCTTAAGAGTGTAAAATTTTATTTTTTTTGCAAAACAAAGCAGCGAAAATTCTTTTCTTTAGAACTTGTTTTGTAAAACCCAAGTCAACACTTCATACATAACATAAGTACAATTTGTGTACAAAATAAAATTCCATTGAAGGAATATACTTTTATTAAATTTCAGAATCCATCCAGTGGTTCACAGTATAGCCAAATCTATTACAATACTTACCCAAATTACATAATCCAAAACTCAAGCTCACCATACAATAAAACTCTCAAAAAAGAAAAATACATGTCTTCAAGGGTATACCTTGAAGATTATTCTCTTCAAGTCATCTATCGTCTTCAACTCCTAACTCTCCTTCCCTATATCTGAGATATTGCAACAAGTACAATATCTCAACAAACAATGCTTGGTAGGGGATTCAAGAAGCATAATAATTGACAATGTAATTCCAATACTTCAAAATCCTATTATCCCTCAACATATTCATGTCTCTACTCTTTACTTTGTAATTTATGTATATCTATATAAATACATACTCTTCATGAGTAAACCAGTTAAATTTATGAAAGTAGTCAAATATCATTCCCAACTAAGCTAATCAATTCTCTCCATTATAAGAATTTACTATTTCAGCTAATCTTACACTAGGAATTTCCCTTCTTGGGAAATATTGGTAATATACAATTACGTAGCATTTCATTATGCTAAAACATAAGGCATTTCACTATGCCTATTCTCATATGCATCATAGTGCAAAATAATCAAAAGGGCTACCATGCTGCAATCTGATCCATACTAGCGCGCTCGAATAATTGCCCTGTTCACCACTGATACCATGGTAGAAAATATTATGTCACTGCCCATATGGGGAGACAGGACTTTCACAGTGGTGGCCTTCCCATAATTGCCCCCACCCGACTTTTAGCCTCTCATAGGGCAAGGTATCATCATATCATCAAATTTCAAGGAGTGGGTGGCCAAACCCTTATAACTCCTCTACCATAGCATATCCCTAAGCTTATGCTTATTAAAACAAACTCACAAGCCTCCAAGCTTGTATGTAAAATAGATTTCATATATATATATATATATATCAGACCATCTGTCTGTTTACTTGGGGCTGAAATATTTTCTAGTTTCCTATTCACTTATAGCCTAGTCCTGAACCATCTTATATGTGTTTGGTTGGATCATAAGGTTTTCAAGGGATTTAATACAAGTATTAACATTACTCTTGTCAACATAAGGTCATGAGTTAAATAATCTATATCCCATGTAAATGCATTCATCAAATCCTCCTACCTTTAAGGAGTGATCTCTTTTCCCAAATCTTCCATGATCCTGACTGATGTATGTAATCTATACATCCATACATATTGTCAATATATAAAATTTGAAAAATCCTATTGATCATTAGATCTGATGTTTAAAATGATCTTTAGATCATTCATATATAAGTATTTTTCTATCTCTAAGTCATAGTGTGTCCATCTCCTTGATCTTGATCTTTCATAGATCCATTGATTGACAATGTACACATGTTGATAGAGATCAAGGTCCTAGATCTTCTATCATCTAGTTCTTCTTTGATCTAAGTTCAGTTATTAGATCATCCCTAAGGAGGAGGATCTTGGTTTTCTTCCTTGAATCATCTTTGATCAAGGGTTTGGATTATCTAATCTAATGAATTAGAACAAGCATACTAATAAACATGCATACTAAGTACAATATAATATTCTTATTCTTATTGTTCTTGATCATCCAAGATCTAATGGATCTTGTTTGATCATCCTTATCTTACTTACAATTTTTGTTAGGGTTAGGTCATTTACTAACCTTTTATGCTCTTACTATTATTATTCAACCAGTTAATGTTTTGCTGGTTGAAGGTAACTTATTTAAGCCTAAGTCTAGACTGCTCCTCTTATTTCCAATTGGCTAAGGCTTACTAGCTGAATGGGTGAACACAAAGTGGTTACTTCAATCCTCATGTAAGGAGGCGTTTAGACCTCACAAACGTCAATGGAAGGTAGGGGAAGAGCGAGGCTCTATTAGATAACCCCCTTAACTACTATGTTCCACATTCACTAGAGTGACCATAGCTCAACCTTTCATAAGGTTCCCATAAGCATGTTGACCCTAAGTACTCTTTGTAATTGATTTTAATAAAGTCCATGAATATTACAATGTCATTCTTGGGGTTTGTTATTCTCCTAGTTTGGGCCAAGGATTTGATAATCCTTATATTGTCCTACTAACTAAGGCCCTTACTAATTAAGTCCAAAGTACTCCATTCTTATTTGTGTCATGAAACTCTACTTTCGCATTAGAGTACATTTTGGTGTTTTATGCACTTTATCTCATAACAAGTAGATCTGCTAATAAAATTTGACAACAATTAAATCATAAACTTTAAGGCATGGTTCCAATATAAATTTAACAAACATTTATACTAACATGCTCCTTATGAATGTGACTTAACTTCATGGAATAAAACTATACTTAAACTAGCATGATCTCAAGTTACAATGGCATAAAATCATACTAACTTGGTCCTAAGTTACACTTGCATAAAATCACACTATCATGCCCCTAGGATAATTAAATCTAGCAACCTATGATAACAATCTAATCACATGTCATGCTAAAGTCTAAAAGTTACACTATCATGCTTTATAACATAAATCATATTTAAAATGCTATTTCCAATTAATAGAAAATGAAACTAATTATATTAACATTTTTAGAAACCTTCACTTATGATCGAACTATTAGATCTTAGATCTTTTCCTTTGATTAAGGGTATTAGTTATATTTAAGGGGTTTTCTTTATTAAACTCCAAAGATCATATTGATCTATTTTTGTCATAATCCATCCATGATTTCCTTGGATTTCATCATATCAACATCCATTCCATCCATCTCAAGGATCTGATCACACTTAATCTTATTGATCAAGTGGGTCCCTTTGTAATTTTTAGGGTTTTTCTACCATAGTGGGTAAATTCCTTAATATCTCTTAGATCTGTCCAAATAAACCATTTATATAACTTCATTCCAATATTTTATTTTTATTAAAACATATCTCCAAGATCTTTTCATCCCAGATCTTGAAGATCTTGGCAATTGGAAACTTATTTCTTTAATATAGAAAGCTTTACTACATAATTTTTGGATTTTATCCTTTCATCATAAAATAGATGTTTCAAGCTTTCCATAGCTTCTTTCTCATCTCAGTTTTGAGCTCAGATGGCTCCGAAATTAGATATGGAAGTTCACAGTCATTCTTAGGGCCAAGATTTGATCTGAGCCCAAGGAATGGACAGCCCAGATTTTTCGGGCAGAAATGAGCTGGGCGGAATGCTCCCACTCGCCTAGCACGTCCGTCACAGAGGCTCTATGGATGCTCCCTTCCGGGACATTGACAGATGTGGGCGGGACGAGCGGAACACTCGTCATCACGCTCCCATAACCGAGATGCAAGGCAAGCACATCCGCTCATCGTTTTGACGGAAGCGCGGTCGTCCCGCTTGGGACGACGTTCCACATGCAGTGCATGCAGAAACGCTTCCGCGTGTAGCGTTTCTGTGGTACGCCGCGCCATGCATCTTAGGCGCCGTTCGATTAGGAGATCGGACAGTCCATTCTGGACCGTCCAATCAATCCTCTATCAATTGAGGGCCCAAAACATATCCAATCTTTGTGAAAATTCTACCCTAGGGGTTTTGGACCCTTCTGGATCGATTTGTATGGTCAGAATTTTCATCTGAGCACTCAATCGTCCCGAATGAAAGGTTCTATGGTTTACTTTATTTTTACCTTTTTATTACCAAAATGCAATTATAGTAAAATAAAATTTTCATAAACCAGTAGTAAACATGTCCAAGAAGCATTTTCACCTACCTGATTGGAGAAAAAACATTGGCTATATGTCCAATTTAAAAGAAATACCCTTTTGATGAAGATATGGCCCAAGATCCACCTTTCTTGTGATTGCTGTTGTTTGAATCATTGGATCTTGAAATTTCTTTGGGGGTTTTGTAGCTAAGGTATGGTGTGAAGTTTTGGAAGGTGGAATTGGTGATATTAGATCTATAACAGAGTGCCTAATTGATTTTAGGTCTCTTGTTCCAATCTAAAAAGGAAAAGAAATTGAAAAGAGAGAGATCTCTTAGGATTTTTGGCTTTTTGGGAAGGGATCTAGGTCTAATTTTTCAGGGAGAGTGAAAAAAATTTCGTGGGAATTTTAGGAGCATATTTGGAGGATTTTTGGGTTGTATTTATAGGCATTTTGGTCTTCTTTAATGATGAAATATAATATTTATTATTATTAATTTGGCATGGAAGTCTCCCATGCTCCATTTTTTCTTCCCCAAGACCAGCTGGTGTTTTTTGACCCATGACTTCACGTGGGCTGCTCATAAGATTCGTTTTTGGGTCCCTTGTGGGCCCCACATGGTGTAAAAAGACCATTTTGTCCTTTATGTATAAAAATTAGGGTTTCATTCCCATGATCTCGGATTTGAGTGTACTTAGTGGTGTTGGATTCGTATTTCTCAGTACATTCTAAATTTTGATGTCTCAGATTTTGATTTTTGGGTAAAATTACTATTTTATGCTTTTGTCCAAGAAATGATGAAAATTAAGGATTTTTCATCCAAATTCAGAATTTGTCGTGCTTATAGTCATTCTAAAGGGTTTGCTAAGTTTAATTTCAATTGTACATGTCTTATTCTTTGATAATACTTTTATAAGAAGTATATTCTAAATAACCCTAATATTTCAACCCAAAATTTTTGAAACTCAAACTTTATTGATTTTCTCAATCAATTACAAAAATTGGGGTTATTACAGTATACTCTTAATAAATCCATGCAGTGTCTCAATAATTACCTTGACGCTCTGTCCATGCATTACCTCTCTCATAGGTTCATGTCATGATCAATCTATTATCACTGATCTATCATCCCTATTATATTGTCATCAAAATCTTCTAATGACTCTATTATGCTCAAATTCTTTGTCACTCTTCTCAAATTTCATCTTATACATCCCTTATCATACTCATGTTGTATCCCTTTTAATAATGTACTCATATTCTAATATTCTTTATGATGGTAAGATAGCCATCTAGGTTCTTCGATTTTCTCACCTTGGATTGATCTATTACAGGTCAGAGTTATCTACTAATAAGTTCACTAACATCTTCATTCATCATTCTCATCATAATCTAATTCATATATGAGTTTCCATGTTTGCACCACTGCACGACAATCCTTATTTCCTATGGTTTTGATAGGATTTAAGCCATCCAATACCTAAGTATTTGCTAGATCCATCTCCTTTTTCACCTAGTTATTTATGGTGAAATGCTTTATGAATTAATATCATTTCTCACCCTAGTCATCTCTACAACTTCTATTTAGGCTACTTCTTCTTAATTATCTTGATTGTCTATGACCTTTGGATATGCTGGACTGGCTATGAAAGGATAAAACTGAGCTCTGATACCAAATGTGGTCACTCGGGTTTTCACATGCATTTTAAATGCAAAACTAATTCCTAAGGTGGGATCAATCCCTATTTGAAAATACTTTTAGAAAACAATGCGATGCAATGAAAAATATTTTTGTTTTAAATTCATTTTGAAAACCCCGAGTGTCATTTGCTTTCAAGGTGAATAAGGAAATTCTGACAGACAAAAAAAACATAAATATTTCCCAGACCTATCCAGTCACAGCACACAATCCAACTGTAGTTATTACAGATACATGTCCAAAGGGTAGGTCATATACTTACAATTTATACTTGTCTCCTCTTCATTCACTTAATCTAACACTAACATTTTCTGATGCTTCTTCTGATCCTTTTAAAGCTAATCTGTAAAAATAATATATTTGGGTGAGTATTCCACATACCTAGTAGGTGATCTGATACTACTATTTTGAAAACACAGTATGCAATATGCATAATTTCTAGGAGCTGCCCATATAAAACCTTAGTGATTCCTTTTTATGTAAACATGCATAAACATCAGCTCATGCAATGTTCAATGATAGCAATATGACTAAAATTATGAAGTAGAAATTCATAGAACCAAGTAGTAATATCTCGACAAACCCATCAAACCAACGAGCAAAATATAATAAGCGCAAAATACTTCAAATAGTCATCATTCAAAGAAGACGCTAGTAGCACTAGAAGTATCATGCACATGGTCTCCCAGCAAACACATCAAGCCGACTGGTCAGGAGTACTTGTGTATGTCTAGCTTATTGCTATATGCATATCGATAAAACTAAAATCATAGGGTCAACTATGCTCCTCCACAGGCTGCCTCATAGGGCGATTTGCCATCTTGGAACTCAAGGGTTTTGTTCCCGTTGTAGGCTATCTCATTCGGCGATCTGCCCACTTGGAACTCAAGGTTTGTTCCTACCGTAGGTTGCCTCATTCGGTGATCTACCTACTTAGCATAGTGCCCACCAGGCTCATCAGCCCGAAAAATATACAAATAATGTCCTCTTTGGGTCCCTCACACTACCTGGCCCTCACAACTGCCTAACCAACGTCTTTTGGGCACTCCAGCGTCTTTTAGTAACCCTCAAGGTTATGCATCATATGATGGTATTATGAGATGATTTATGTGACATGGAAATCCTCAATTTCACTCATCATAAATCAGGAAATTTATGCAGTCATTCTTAGAACATGTGAGCAATATCTAAAATATCGTAAATTATGCAATTTGTGCAAGGATTTTTAAAACATACAAACAATGCATATAGATTTGTTTATGCTAGTAATCGCATTCAAGTCCGTAATTCTTGAAGACAACTCCGCTAAGAACATCATATCTCAAAAAGCAGACTGAATAGCATAAATAAGTTAAGCAAATCATTAGGGTTTGGAATGTATTTGAAAACTTAGTAGTATCAGACTACCTACATCGATGTTCCTCGAATCACGTTCTTCAGTACTTGACCCTATATCACTTCTATGAAACTGTGGATATTAATGGATAACAAGGATTCAAACATCATTTTCTATCTATTTATAGATCACTATTTAGATTTCTAGATTAATGGATGGATATGCCTTTTTTATCATTGCTTAGTGCATCTCCAGGCTAGATCTCACAACCGAGTTAGATCTCACATAAAGATTATATAATGAATGGTAGATTGCCTTTATTAAATTTTATGTCATCAAAATCGTGTAATTGGACTATCAGATCTCCTAGATCGCCTGCCCTTATGCTTAGAATAGGTTTATACAGGACTTAGATGGTCAGATCTATATTTCAAGGGTTAATATATGAAATTTAGAGTAGATCTAGGCATGTTGATCCTCCAATAGATCCAATAGACCAATCTATGAGGCTTGATCATCTTTGATCTGGTAGATCTAGAAGATCTGTATAGTTTTCAGGCTATAGTCATACTAAATAGTCCTCTAATCCTAACTTTTATAGTTTGATTAAGTCTGCGTCGTCAATACGGATGCAATGGTTCTTTCAGATCGTCAATCGAAGTCCTACAGCCTCCGTACTTGCATTTGTAATGTCGCGCATCAACAGATGAACCAGAATCATCACGTAGGGCCCGCGCATTGTGGTTCCAGGGACCCGTGCCCGTCTCGGTCGAGCTACAACCACGGTCGGACGCTGGCGCATGCCCAAGTGGCACAATATAGCTTGCATCCCAAGAGGCGTCCCACAAATGCCTTTTCGACGTGGGTGCAGAGCGTCTCAGCTCCCCGGCTCCTAGGACATCTCGTGCATCTCAGTCGAGGCTGACCCACACTCACATGCAGCGAGCGCTCGAAGATCATCCAAGGGAGCGCGTGTCACGCTCGGCGTCCCTAGGATGTCACATGTAGCGTCCTTGCGTCGTCTATGATGGGTCTAGTTCTGGACCCATCTTCCTTCGACGATTTCCAATCAGAAAACTATTAGATCCAGTTAAGATCTGGGGGAAAAGGGAGAGGGAAGAGAGAGGAGTATTGTGGGGTGGAGAATCGTACCTAGAAGCCCACTTTTTCGCCTGATCGGAGGCTTCAAACACAGCTATAACCCTTGTTGCTAGATCTAGTTTTGGGATCACTTGGAGTGGAGAAAACTTGGTTTTGGAAGAGGAGAGTGAGGGAATTTATAGAGGGAGTAAGGCGGTGCCGTTCCATGGTGGTGATGCCATCTTTGCCGGTGGAGAAGAAGAGGGGTGCTGTTATCAAAACGACCCTTATGTTTTCAGTCTGTTTTCGTTTTAAAGGTAAATTCCAAAAATGCCCTTGATCTTTAAACGTCCATAACTTGGTCATATGAGCTCCGTTTTCAGCGTTCTTTGCGAAGTTGGATTCCATTTTGAGCGTAGAATGTAATGCTACAAATTTTTCTCACAAATTTCTTTATTTCATATTTTAATTAAAATAGAACATTTAATATAGTTAATTCTATATAAATTTCCAAATTAATGAATTTCTCTCTCAATTTAGTAAAAGTGATGCAAAAATAGCGTCAAATGTTTGAGTCATTACAACTCCTCTCAAATTTCTCGAGTTCTCAATAGTCATAATCATTTATGATCCTTCATCATTCTTATCATACTATTGTTATTACTATAATTGTTAGGCTTTTCCAAAAGTTTATTCACATTGTCCAAGTTAAAACTTGGACTCTCGAAAGCAATCTATATAAATATATCTTTTATCACATAATAAGGTTCTCACTAAGAGAAACTAATTGATAATCTTTATTCTAATTCATGACTCTAAAAATCATATACTTCCCATAAAAGCATACCTCCTTGCACTCATACAAGGGTTTAAGATCTCATATTCTCTTAAGAAAATCTACCAACCTTCATGGCATCATTTATTTCACAATCAATAACATCCTCCATATGAGTTGACTCTATAACTCATATTCAGGAAATCACCTCACATTATGGACTATATATGACTTTTGTATTTCTTGGAATAGTTGTGATCGAGTAAACTTAGGCTCTGATACCAAATTATGACACCTCGGGTATTCACAACAATAAAATAGTAATTTTTAAAATGAGTCAAGATTCCTGTTTTAAAATTTTATTTTTAAATTAACCAAAGACAAAAATTCAAATAAAATTTTATTTATTTCAAAATCCTGGGAGTCATGCAACCACAAAATCATAGATTTAATACTAAAATGACCATTTCTACCGAAAATCCAATAAAGTCTCCTCTATATTTTGGACCATTGCACATCACATGTGCAATACATAAACCACCTAATAAAAACAATACCATGACATGACCCTTAGGAGACTCAGTCTCCATGCATATTCATCCAAACAAATATAATACTCAATAAAAACATATACTCGAACAATAAATAATAAAATCAAGACATGACAAAATTACCCATGGTCTATCCATACATAGCCTTCACATTCAACAAGAACACAATTCTTTATATCCATGTCATGAATAAATTAATACCAAGGTATAGTCCATATTTCATAAATGAAGTAAGGACTGAGTGAACCTTATAGTTTCTAAGATATCTTCAATACTTTATTGCAAACTGCCATTGCTTTTGCTTGCTCCATCAGCATGTCTAACCTGCTACTACCCTTTGTATCTGAGGCATTGCAAACCAAAACACTGCCTCAACAAGCTATTGCTTGTGCAGGTGATCACATTTAATAAGAAATATAATGTAATAGTGTGGTGTAAGAGTATCAATGTCATGGTATATCTCATGTAGTAAAACATTTATATAGTACATCAAAACATCAAGCATCCAAGGTAAAATAGTGTATGAAA
The DNA here is from genome assembly GCA_035236585.1 of Warburgia ugandensis. Taxonomy (NCBI): domain Eukaryota; kingdom Viridiplantae; phylum Streptophyta; class Magnoliopsida; order Canellales; family Canellaceae; genus Warburgia; species Warburgia ugandensis. Next base: position 40,300,619 of record CP141137.1, read on the forward strand.
GATCATGAATCTAAGCAAAACAATAGCAGTCAAAGCATAATTTACACCTAAACATGAAAAAAGTCATATCCAATCACCAAGGCATGCAAGGCATGAGTAATGCATTTGTTAGAATCAAGTGAAAATCAGTTTCATCATCTAAAGATATGGATGCATGTCCTAATAAACAAGGCGCTCATACATAATTATGCCCTAAGAGTGTCCCATTACACTCATATCACTGACAATGAGTACTCATTCCAAAACCCTAGGTCCTCGCCTATAGCTCGCACACTAGGTAGCCCGCACAACCTGTAAGCCCACCCACATCTGACCACCAACATAAGGTCTACCCCAGGGGTGCGTTGTCACACTATGGGTATATATATATATATATATATATGTGCACTACATGAGCACACAAAATAAGAGTATGGGATACTATAATGCAGTAGAGACAACTCTAGGGTATCAACCACTACCACTCATCATCGACACTAAAACGAGGGACTATTGTCTACCATGCATGGGAAATGGTTGGATGTCAATGGGTTCTGTTGATGATTACCACAAACCACACGTAGTTTGCCCACACATCGGGCTGGTGTCTATCATCCAGAAGTTCAGAGGACGAGTGGCCAACCCTAATACCCTCCTAGCATAGTACCCACCAGGCAGAACCACCGGCCATAAAACAACGAAAACATGTTATAAACCATAAAAACTCCCATGTGTAGACAATCTCAAGAAGATCAAGTCAAAAGACATGCTAATATATCACCAGTCATACATTAAAACATGAATAAATCATGTAGATTAAGATGTCATAATAGCAATCATGTATAATGAAGGTATTCTCATGAAAACATGATAGGGCGTGAAATTCATGCTTCAAGTTTTCCAAGTAAAATGTCATGATCATGAAGTCAGGGAAATTACTAAATGTAATCACCTACCTCGAACGATGTACTACTCGTTTGTCCCAATTCAGTTAGACTCAACTCTAACGTGACCCACCACAGTCCCATCACCTAGAAACATATTACATCCAGTCATACTCAGAATCTAATTTATCTTACTTGGATTCTTAATTACACAACATTATGTTTTTGTATCCCTGTACATCATGTTTAAGACTGTCCAATGTTTTTCAGTCATGAAATCTCAAGGCAAGGCCTACCATAATTAGCTTATGATTCAAATCATATTGAATCGAGCCCACTCCTAGCCATTTAATAATTGTTCTTAATTGTGTCATTGCATATTTTAGAGCTTCTAGGCTCAAATCATATCAATCTTGGTTAATTTATCATTTAAATCAATTATTTGGGCATTATTATATTAATTTCATATTCAGTGATATTTAATTACTGTCAAATCAACCCATCAAATGATTAAGGTAGTAACCTTACCTTGTACCAGTCAATTTGAATGACACTCAGCTGTCTGCTTGGTCGGATCATCCATTGATCACCTCAACTATGCCTAATCATCAGATATCCATGCTGATCTCATCGAAGAACCACACCAGATTACCACAGATCACATAAGAATTTACTAATTCTAACCAATTAATCCATTTAAGAATTCTAACTCGTTCAGATCATCAATTTGGATCCAATTTCATACCTTGATCTTTAGTTGATCTTAGCCATTTATTAAGATTGGCTAAATCATCTCCATTGATATTTTAGATCCAAAATATCTTGAATGGATTGTAATCTACACTTTGTGATGATCAAATTGGACTATTTAGATATGAAAATAATTCAAATCATCTCATATCAAACGATCTAAAATTTGATCAATAGTCTGGTCAAATCAATGGTTAGATCTTCCTTGATTGATAAATAGAAAGATGGGTATTGTTCCTCTCACTATCAGATTGTAGGGGTTATCTTGGATCTTCGAGATCCTTCCTGGATTGGTCAAAAATTAAGGTTGAAGTTCAAGGGGGTAATAGGGTCGGGTGAGTCAACTCAGCTCCTTGAAACGAGTTGGGAGCGAGTTGACTCAGTGAGTCAACCCTACCAACTCATCAGCATTGTGAAAATAGGGGAGAGGAGGGGAACTAGTGGCTGGCTTAGTCACCGTCTCCCTGATCTGAAGGGGAAAAACAAAGGGAAAAATCATGGCTCACAGGCCCTCCCATGGGCTAGCTGAGTTGGTGACGGGAAAGGGACAAAGGAGGAGGGGTTTTCAATGCGTGACTGTCAGTGTGGTCACTACCCAGACCCAACGGGAAAATGAGAAGAAGGGGGGGAAATCAAAGTGTGAACATGAGAACCCTTAAAGGGTTACTGGAATAAATGGCAGAGGGAAGAGGGAGATGCCAGTGGGAAATGGGGAGGGTTTTCGGGTGTGTGGCTAGCTTATGCATGGATAGCCACCTAAAGATAAAACCCGATCTAGGTTCCAATCAAGGCCAAAGAGAGGGGATGGTCGATCACCTAAAAACCCAATAGGGAAAGATACAAAAAAAGAAAGGGGAGGATCCAAGGTGGGGTGAAACTGGGAGATCAGAGAGAGGGGAGATGGTTGTTTACCAGCCAAAAACCCATTTTAAGTTTCTTGTCAATGCCAAAAAAGAGAAGAAAGAGGGCGAGGGGAGGTTTCCAGAGAAGCCTGAACTAAGTTTCTTTTTGTCACAAAAAAAATTCCAATAGAGAAGGGGCTGTGCTAGAGTCAAGGAAGATCAAACGTGAAGGGGGGCAAAGTCAGGCGGATGCCAGGGTTTCTCCCCTTCTTCTCCGACATCCACTCGTAAAAACCCTCCCCACCTACGGCAGCCCATCACCAAGGAGATGGGCCTACACATGGCAACTGACAGTCCACGTGTCATGCCCACTCCTAGCGTGGCGCTGCACCTATAGTCAGCAAAACGGCAAAGTAGGTGGTATCATTATCAATTTTAACCCCCCTAAATTTGCAAAACTTTTGGATTTTTCCACCTCAATCTTTGTTTCATGCAAAATTAGTATCATTGGATTCATTTTGACTCTTACATTCCAAATTTGACAGTCTTGAGTCGAAATTTTTAGTTTACAAGGCGGTTAGTTTCATAAAATTTCATTTTCCATGAAATTAAATTCTAATTTTTCTCTCTATCAATTTTATAATTTAATATATATATATAATTACCCAAAATTGGGTGTCATTACAGATAAGTGTCTAATCATGCATAGAAACCACTAAATTATCCAATGTGTTATGACTTATAGGGGAAATTAGGATTTTTGACCAAAATACCTAACGCATGCATTTTTTACCTAAAAGATGAGAAATTTAATATTTTTTAGGTTTGAAGGCTAACCTGAGGTAATTATATAATTAATAAAAATTTCCTAGTAATTAATAAGAATTTTAACTTTTTGTAGGAAATGAGATGGTGATCCGACGGTCGAGATTGATTAGGAAGAAAATGGAAGATCAAGATCAAAAGATCAATTCAAGACCTAAAGATAATCAATCCAAAGTGAGATCAAAGGTCAAGATCATCTTTAGATAAGCAATGGATACAATTAGAGGAATCAAAGGTGGTCAAAGTAGACCCATGTACAAGCCATGCAAAGTCCATCACCGTTGCATGGTTTCACTTAAGCCACCTAGTCATATTCAAGCCATGAAGAAGATGATAAGCTAAGGAACCTCTCCAATCACCAAATCCAAGGATATGATCCATCATGATAAGCTAAGAAAGTTATCTAAGCCAACCATGAAGCAAGTCCAATGGAGATCTCAAAGTAAGCCATCAAAGCCACATAAATTATGCTACATGGAAGGTTATGATTGGAGGAAGATCCCAAAAAATATCTTTGGAATTTATAGGAATATTTTGAAGATAATTGAGGAACATCCACTAGGATAAGGTAGCATGTGGACCAATAGGAAGATACCACTTCATTTTCACTATTTTTCCATCTTTTTTTTTGCCAAATTTTTCTCACTTTCCACCCCACCACTAAATATCACTACGAATATCACTTTCCATTCAAGAGTCCTATCTCTCTAAGACTCTCCCACCTTCCTAAAATTCCATGCCAACCATCCAACAAATCCCCACTTCCTAGGCAACCACCAAGCCACTCATCTCTCCCTACCTCATCCCTTCTTTATCTTCTTCCTATCCCTCACTTTCCTCCCATCTTCCTTTCTAAACTCATAGTGTTTCACATGGAACACATCTAAGGAAGGGAATTCCACATGAAACTACTACAAATTAGGAGTTTCCATTCTCTCCTTGCCTCATCCATTCTACGATTATCCTTATTTCTCTCTCTCTCTCTCTCTCTCTCTCTCTCTCTCTCTCTCTCTCTCTCTCTCTCTCTCTCTCTCTCTCTCTCTCTCTCTCCACCAACTTGCAATTTCAAGAATTCATTCAATGATTTTTATGAGGGGGAGATGCCCCCTCCAAAAAAAAGTGGCATCTCCCACCTTGTTGCACTTTATTCCACTCTTACATGTCATAAAGGTTGCCCCAGGTTCTTCTTTTATCTTACCCCTTAGAACTCATCCCTTTCTCCTCCACCTTAGGATCACCAATTAGCTAAGTTAGGAAGTGCCCAAAAGAGATAAAAGGAGGAAGAAAAAGATGTGAAAATGATTTTGAGTAGGGAGAACCATCCTAAGAAGGAAGCAACTCCTCCTCACCTTCCAAAAACACCTCAATGTCTCTCTCCATGGCAGCCTTCTTCCTCTAGAAATTCCATGCCTCCTACTTGAATGCTTCCCTTCTCATATTTCATGTTATTCAAGGTTAGTTTCTACTATCCCTTTACTTGCTATTTGGTGTTCTTACCTTTTGATTTCATGCTTTTCATCTTTACTTGTTTCTTAATCCCATGATGTGGCTTCTTGCTTTGAATCCTAAAGTTCCTTAGTTGTTTGGTTCTTTTAGTTCAGTCTTAGGACTTTGTATTCAAGGACCCCAACTCTCTTGAATTGACAGCCAAGAGGTTGTAGCCCTTGGATTAAAGCCTTATGCCTTGAATCTTCTTAAGATCTTTTAAGTCGTCTTGCCTTTCCATTCCTATGCACCTTCTTGTTCAGATCCAAGACTATTTATCCCTTGAAGTAACAGCCAAGGGAATGTAACTTTGAATCTATTCTTCCCCTTTGCTTTTTATTGCATTTGGATCTCCTTTGATTCCTTATTGCTTTTCTTAGTGTCCTTTAAGATTGCCTTATTTTTCCTTGGAATTTTCCCTTGATTTCATTAAAAGCTTATTCATGATTGATGTTGGGATATTGAAGAAGGGTTAACTTGTAGTTTTGGGTTGATAACATCAAGTAGCTTTCATTGTAGTAGGACATAATTTTCAGATTTGGATTACATGTATTGAGGCATTATGTTGATGAATTCTTGATGTGATTCAATCAAGTTAATTGGAGTTTTCAATTCATACTTATGTCCAGCAGTTAATGGTCTTCATTATTGAGTATTTTCTTGCATTAGAATTGATTAATTTCATATTTTACATGTTCTATTCATTGAATGATTCAAATAGCATGCTACTGGAATTTGTATGGATGGATTGTTTATGTTAATTTCCAACACCATGCACTTCATGCTTACATGATTTTTCAAGAACCCAATTACATTAGTAGAATGCTTAGTTGATAATTGAGTTAGATTGCATGTTCTAGGTTTCAAAATAGTTGATTAGATCCATGCTAACCCAATGAATCATGTGTAAAATTCCATGGTCACGCACTTGATGCTTGGGTAGTTATCCTTTCTTTTCTTAAGTAGTTCTCCATTCCTCCAATTATGGCCTTCCATGTAGCTTGGCTTATGTGGTTTAATGACTTGCATTGAAAGCTTATTTGGATTGGCTTCATGGATGGCTTTGGGGACTCTTTTGGATTAGCCTAGCTTGGGTGGCTAACTTAGCTTTCCTTAGTTTTTCTTCTTAAACTAGGAAACCTCACGTACAAATCCAATTCTCATGCAAAAATGAGGGAATTGTATGGTTTTTTGCACAATCTCATTTTAATCACCTTTGGATCTTTCCATTACTTTCTTGCTTGCCCTAAGATGATCTTAAACCTTTGGATTTAGGACTTGGCCTCCTTAGGTTTCCTAGTTAGACTAAGAAACCTCGTGAATGGCTTTAATTCCTATCTCAATCAATCCTGGTTGTTGGATTACCTTCTTGATTCCTAAAAAAGATGAAAATTTCTAAAAAAATATATGATTAATCACATGCTTACTCTAGATTCACCTCTGAACCTTCAAAATATTAGATTTCAAAGTTATTAGGTTAGAAATGTATGTGTTATAATTTTTGACCAAAAACCTTAATTTAACACTAAGTTATAACATTTGGGCAACCAATTGGGAGATTTTTATACAAAATTTAACACTTATCAATGTTCCATTTCCATAGGCAAATGAAAAACTTTATCATATAAAATACAACAAGGAGACACACCAATCAGGGTTATATGTGCAGTCCCATATGCCCATAGCACATCTGTTAGTCTAAGAGACTAATCTTTATGATCCAGTTTAATAGACTCATTAAAAATTTCTACTTGTCCACTTGTTTGTGGGTAATACGATGTTGTGACTTAAAGAGTGATATTACATTTTTTCATAAGATCTGCAAAAGTTCTATTGCAACAATGAGTATTGTCATCACTTGTAATGGCTTGAGGTGTACGACATATTTAGAAATATGACATGAATGTCCCATATTTAGTAGTTTCTAACCTTGAAATTCACTTAATATCACTAATTAGGGTTTATTTCATATTTTGCAAGATTAGGTAGTAACCCTAAAAAATAGCAAGACCACTATCTAAGCAATCATGCAACCACATTCCAAACATGAGGTCTAGGAACTTAATGGGTGCCATTATCAAAGTCCAAGCAGTCAAAAACCCTAAAGCATTGTAGACCTTATTTGTACTAAAGAGGATCTTCTTATCAAAAGTGAAGGTGATAGAACTTCCCATGCATGCATGCAAGCAATCCAACACCTTGGGAAGCTTCTATGTGAAGCTCAATCACTTACATTGGAAACACATACAAAGAGAACTTTTTCTGAAATAAAACAAGTCAATGATCGGGGCCCACATGAAGACTTGTTTTATTCACTCTCTCTCCTAATCAACCTAAAGTGGGGACCACCGAAGGAGTTGGACAACTTTCCCATGCAAGTTGGTGTGTACCCCCTTGATTCCACATTTTCAAAAGAGAAAATTAAGGAAATGAGAAGGACAACTAACTCAAGCAAGGATAGACTAACGAGAAGAAAGAACGTAATGAAGAGCAAAAACTAAGCCGCATTGGTGGAGATTTTTTGGTGTACTGCCCACCTAAATAGTAGGAAAGAAAAATACCACTCTAAGGTGTAGACTTCCCATCCTCCTTAATGCTTATTGGCCAAAGAAAATAAAGGTTGGTTGTGAGAGAGTAAAGGAGAAACCTAGAGTGGATAAGGAAATCTAAAAGGAATCTAAGCCATCCACTCTAAGGTATGTTGATCCAATGATGGCAAGAAAAAGAGTTACAAAGAGGATCCTTTTGTAATGACCCCGAATTTTTGTAAATTATTAAGGAAAATTAATAAAGTTTGAATTTTTAGAAATTCTAGGCTGGAATATTAGGTTATTGAAAATTCTCTTTTTATAGAGATTATTAAAAAATAGAAATTATGGATGTACTTGGAAAACTGATCGTAACAACATTAAGTAATGCTCAATTTCGAGTTAATATGAAAATTCCTTAATTTTTCCATTTGGGGGTAAAATGGTAATTTTACCCATATCCCATATCCAAGAAATAAGACCTCAATATTCATGAAGTACTTAGAAATACGATTCCAACGCCACTAAGTACGCTCGATTCTGAGTTCGGACAAATATTGCCTATTATTCTCCAATTTTAGAGTTAAAAAGGGCAAAAAGGTCTTTTCACATAAAGTGGGGCTCCACAAAGTGGGCCAAGTTGTTCCTTAGAAGCACCAATAATTGCTCAATGCATTATTGCTGGTAGTGGAGATTGTAGTGGGAGTGGAGAATGCATTAGTAATTAAAAATTCTAAAGTAATAAAATATCTTATCAAAAGAAATGATAAAAAATTCAAATTTGGCTATAAATATGTCCCAAAAATTTCCAAAAATTTTCACAACCTTAACCACGAAATTTCCAAACCTTCCCTGGAATTTCAGCCCCAAATTCCCCTTCATCCCTCCCCAAACTCTTTTTTCCTTATTTCTCTCTCCTCTTTCTAATTGGAACAAGAGACCTAAATTCAATTAGGCACTCCGTTCCAGGAAGAATCTCATCAATTTCACCGTCCATAACATCCTATACTACAGTATATACAAAATCCCCAAATCAATTTCAAGATCCAACGGTTCCATCACCGTAAAAATCACAAAAAGGTGGATAATCGGGCTATATTATCATCAACCGGTAATTCTCTCAAATTGGGCATCAATTATATTGTTTTTCTTCAATCAGGTAGGTGAAATTACTTCCCATTCATATTTATTATGTTTTAGTATAATTTTTATTTTTCTGTAATTTAATTTGAATGAAAAATGGTAAAAATAAAGTAAATACCAGCCCCTTCAAATTATGGTGATAGAGAGCTCAGATTGAAATTCTGAGCTTTCCAATCAATCCAGGAGGGTCAAAAACCCCTAGGATACAATTTTCAAGAAAATCTAACAAGGTTTGGACCCTCAATTGAGAGAGATTAATTCTGGTGGGCCCAGATCAAGTCTAGACCCTAGGAATGGCTGAAAACTTCAATTTAAGATTGTGGAGTCATATGAACTCCAAATTGAGATCAGAAAGAAGCTATGGAAAGATTGTAATGTCTAGTTTCTAATGAAGTCATAATATTTCTAAAATTTATTTCTGTATTTTTCTGTATTTTTCTATATTTTGGAAATAAGTGTCCAATTTCTAAGATCTTCAAGATCTGAGGTGATCAGATCTTGGAAATTTATTTTAGTGATGATATAATAATATAATAAAGTAATATCTATAGTTAATTTGGACAGATCTTGGATAAAATAAGGGATCTACCCTTTATGGTAGAAAAACCTTAAAATAAAAATAAATATATACAAAGGGACCCACTTGATCAATGAGATCAAGTATGATCAGATCCTTGGGATGGATTAAAGGGATGATATTATGATGGAATCCAGTTAGATCATGGATGAAATGTGACAAAATCAAGTGAATATGATTTTTGGATCTTAATGGATTAAAAGCCCTAAAGTTAATTAAAACCCTTAATCTAAAGGAAAACACCTAAGATCTAATGGTTGGATCATATTTAAAGGTTTATAATAATCTTAATAAAATTAGTTTAATTGTCTTTTATTGGATATAGAAGTGTAAATGTGATTTATGTTCTAAGTTAGAAAGCATGATAGTGTAATCTTTAAATTTTAGTATGATATGCCCTAAATGAGTAATTTGTTAGTAGATTTGATTATCTTAGGATCATGTTAGTGTAAATTAGGATTTAAACATGATTTCATTATGATAGAAGATGTGTTTCATAACTTAGGATCATGTTAGTTTTATTTCACTAGCTTAAGTTATATTCATAGGAAGAATGTTAGTATTTGATTTATGCTTTTCAAGTTGATGATTTACTTATTGTCATATTTAATTCCAATTGTTAAGTAATTGTTAAAATATATGAGCATAAATCACCAAAAATGTAAACTAATGAAATATAGAAATTCATGGACAACTAAGATGAATGAATGATTTTGACTTAGTAAGGGCTATAGTTAGTAGGACAATATAAGGAATGATTTATCATTTCCTTGGCCCAAAATAGGAAAATAATGAACATCCATGGATGACATTGTGCATATCCATGGAAATTAATTAAAATCAATTAGAGAAGGGACTTAAGGTAAAGAGCTCATAGGAACCTTGTCAAAGGTTGAGCTAGTACCACTCAAGGGACTCCGAACATTGTGGTTATAGGGGTATACAAGAGCCAAGTGCTTTTCCCTCACTCCCATTGACGTAAGAAAGGTCTAAACGCCTCCTTACATGAGGGTTGTATTAACCACTTTTGAGCAGACTTTAACCGTAAGTACCGGTCATCCCGAAATAAGGAGGAGTTGTCTAGTGATAGGAAGAAATAAATTATCTTCAACCAAGTAAGACACTAACTCGGTTGAATAATAATAAGAACATAAAAGATAGCAAATTATCTAACCCTAATAAAAATAGTAAGTGAGATAAGGATGATCAAACAAGATGAGATCTTGTATGATCAAAAACAATAAGGAAAAAGAAACATCTATGTAAATTAGATTGTTATGTATGATATAGATAGTATTTGTATAGATGATATTAAACCCATGGATATAGGATATTCAAGGAAGAAGATTCAGATCATCCTACATAAGGATGATCAAAAGACCATGTAGTATCTACCCTTGATTAGAAAATTGACATTATATATATGATTTGACAGATATATGTTGATCGAGACTATGGCAGATTTCAAGGAGTAAGAATATTCTTAGTGAGGTAGGTGGATTATTAAGAATGCCTTTACATGAAGATACATGTCTAATACATGATCTTATTTTTTGAAGTATTGACATGTATGATACCAATATATTAAGGTAAATACCTCAAATTAAAATATGATCCAACCAAATGATGAGGAAAATAAGTATTAAATGGTCAAGTTGAGAATTGAGAACAACCCTAACTGAATAGGAAAGTAGAAAATATTCCATTCCTGTATAAACGTATTGCATAGTCTGATATGTATAAGTATTATTTTACATACAAGCTTGGAGGCTTGTGGTTTTGTTTTAAACAGGCATAAGCCTGGGGATGCTATGCTAGGAGAGTTAAGAGGGTTTGGCCACCCACTCTCGAAACTTGATGATATTGAATACCAAGCCTAAGAAAGGCTAAAAGTCCGTGGGGCAATTATGGGAAGGCCACCACTGTGACAGCCATGGTCCTCCCATATGGACATGGATATTATAATTTCCACTGAGAATGGTATAAGTGGATTATTGAACAGTTATCCCAAGGCCGCATTGGATCGACCGCAAGCATAGTAGTCCTTGATTATTTTGCACTATGATGCATATGAAATTGGCATAGTGAAATGCCTTAAGGGATGACATGATGAAATGTCGTGTAATTGTATATTACCAATATTTTTCCCAAGAAGGGAAATTTCGTATAGTAATTGGCTAAAATACAAATCTCTTATAATGAAAAGAGTTGATCAGCTTTGTATAGAAATGATGCTTGATTATTTTTACATTTTTAATGGATTTGTCCTTATACAATATGTATGTATAAAGGTGAACACAAATGACAAGGAAATGAGATGTCCTTATAATTAATAGTTATTAATGAATGTGTTTATGATAGAACGAATTATGGGATACTTGAATATTAAGATTATACTGTCAATAACTTACATTCTTATCCCCTACCAAGCATAGCTTGATGAGATATTGTAAATGTTCGAATGTTTACAATATCTCGTATACGTAGAAGGAGACTTAGAGCTCAAGACTTGAAGAACAATTGAAGAATAAGTAATCGTGGTATATCCCTCGAAACATTGTATTAGAACATGTATTGAATTTTGAACTTTGTCATTTGGATTGTATATTTGGACAAGTATTGTAAGGATACAATGGGCTGTGTACTGTGAACCACTGGATGGATCCTGAAGTTTAATAAAAGTATATTCCTTCAATGGAATTTTATCTTATACAAAATTCTACTTATGTTATGTATGAAGTGGTGACTTAGGTTTTACAAAACAAATTCGAAAGAAAAGAATTTCCACATTTGCTTTGGTTTGCGAAAAATTTTTACTCTAAGGGCCCTATCTTTACAAAATGTATTATAAAATGTGTTATAAAACCTGGGTCGCCACATTGGTATCAAAGCATTCATCCACCACAGATAATCCCAATATGTCCAAGGGAGAATTGACAATCCAAATTTAGAGTAAGATAGATATAGTATGAGGAATACGTATAGAAATTTTGGTTTATGAGCAGATGCCGCCCAAGAGAGATACAAGGCAGACAGCTCAAGGTACTTCAGAAAACAATAGGGAGGAATTATCAATGAGCAATATGGAAGAAATGGTAACAAGAGTATTGAGGAACCTTATTCCTAATATTCAACTGCCCCAAAGTTCATCACCTCCAGTTGAAGTTCCTAGTATACAGGCACAAGCTCACCAAGGTTAGACCTCATACACCAACACCAGAGATTCCTACACCAGTACAGGGCCAATCTTCCCTTGTACCAAGTCAGGAAGTTCGCAATTCTCCATTAGCACCAGAAAAGATTGACCAAATGTTGCAATGATTTCAGAAGATGGTGGTTGGATATAATGGCAAGGGTGAAGCAGAAAAGACAGAGGAATGGATCATTTAAGTAGAAAGAACATTTGATGCATTACGTACTCCTCCCGAATTGAAGGTCAAAGTTACTACATACCTATTAAAACAAGATGCTACTTTCTGGTGGAGATCAGCCAACAACACCTTCTTCTCAAATTCTAATGAGACTACTTGGGGAATTCAAAGAAGTTTTTAATACTAAGTATTTTCCTACCCATGTAAAATCAAGGAAGGAGAAAGAATTCTTAGAACTTAAACAAGGGAACCTATCAGTGGTGGAGTATGATAATAAGTTCACCCAATTAAAGAGATTTGCTACACATATGTGTGATACCGAAAGGCACACTGTGGATAGATTTATGGAGGGACTAGGCCAAAGAGAAGGTGAAAGTGATGGGTACTAAACCCACCACCATTGCCGATTGTGTAGAAATGGCTTCCAGGTTTGAAGATGAATTCAAGAAGACTCAAACCATTAAGTTTGGAGGAGGAAACTACAACCAAAGGCCTTATCAGAAGGGCAAGAGACCTTTCAACAATTTCAAAACCCCGTAAATCAAGGGAATCACATAAAAAGAAGGCCTTGTCCGAAATGTAGACGATTCCATCCTCGGAAATATGTGTCCCACTCCGATACAACAACGACCTCCGATCTGATGTTTTATTTGTGGAGAATTCGGGCATATCTCTGCAAACTGCAACAAACCATTAGCTATTAAGGAGGCGAAACCAGACAATATTCCTCGTCATCAAGGAAGGATATTCGCTATCACTGATGGCCGTGCCGGGACTGCCTAATGCGGTAATTGAAGGTACATTACTTGTATCCGACAACCATGCCAAAGTATTGTTTGATTCTGGGATCTACGCATTCCTTTATATCTGCGTATTTGCATCTAGTATACAATTGCCAAGTGAAAAACTTTGGGATTCAATCTAGATGTAACAACTCCAAAGTGGGTAAAAACAGCTTAAATTACAAGAATACCTTCATAATGTACCAATAGAAGTACCGGGAAAAAGAAGAGATGTAGACCTCATTTTACCGAACATGGTGGACTTTGATATCATACCGGGTATGAGTTAGCAAAATACGGGTAGTTATGGATTGTCACAAAAAGAAAATCACATTTAGCATACTCCGTGAGGAAGTAGCAATACTATATGGGAAACAACATGACTTAGACAAATCCATTATTTCAGCTATGAAGACCGTCAAACACATGTCCAAAGGGTGTCGTGCATTTTTAGCAACCTGTTGCTTTGGATGTGAAACAGCCAAGATAACAGTAAATTGACATAGTCGAGAATTTCAGACGTTCTTTCCTAAGAACTTCCAGGAGTACCCCCACGTAGAGAAATTGAGTTTACCATTGAAGTAATTCACTGGTACAACTCCAATTTCTAAAGCACCTTATAGGATGGCCTCAAAGCAGAATTGAAAGAATTAAAGGGTCAGCTACAAGAATTGTTAGATAAAGGGTTTGTTAGACCAAGTAGTTCACCATGGGGAGCACCAAGAAATATTTGTGAAGAAGAAGGATGGATCTATGAGATTGTGCATGGACTATAGAATGTTGAACAATGTCACAAAGTTGAAAATAAGTATCCCTTACCTCGCATTGATGATCTCTTTGATCAACTCCAATCTGCTAAGGTCTTTTTCAAAAATCGACCTTAGATCAGATATCATCAATTGCGTATTAAGGATGAAGATATACCCAAGTCAAGCATTCGAACTCGGTATGGACATTACGAGTTTCTAGTCATGTCTTTTGGCTGACCAATGCACCGTTAAAGGTTTATGGATCTCATGAACAGAATTTTTAAGGAATTCTTAGACAAATTCGTAATTGTATTTATTGATGATATATTGATTTACTCTACCAAGATGGAAGAACATCAAGAACACTTACAAATTGTACTAAATACCCTCGTACTTCATAAATCGTTTGGTAAATTTAGTAAGTGTGAATTCCGGGTTAGAGAAGGTCAATTTCTTGGGTCATGTAATTTCCAAGAATGGAGTAGAAGTGGACCCCGCCAAGGTTGAAGCAAGAATGAATTGGGAAAAACCTAAGATCGTAATAGACATACGTAGTTTTCTCGGGTTTGCAAGATATTACCGTAGTAGATTTATTCAAGGATTTTCTCTCGTATAGCCCTTCCTTTGACTTCATTAACTAGAAAAGGGGTACGCTTCACTTGGACAGATGAATGTGAGAATAGTTTCCAAGAGCTAAAAAGAGGTTAACCACAAGACCAATATTGACATTGCCATCGGGAAGTGGGGATACGAAATATATTGTGATGCTTCGTGCAAGGGGTTAGGGAGTGTATTGATGCAAATGGGAAAGTCATTGCATATGCATCTAGACAATTGAAGAAACATGAAATAAATTATCCAAAGACATGACCTCGAATTAGCAGCCGTCAGTGTTTGCATTAAAAATTTGGTGACACTATTTGTATCTCAATGTATTCACAGATCATAAAAGTCTCAAATATATCTTCACTCGTGCTGATTTGAATATGAGACAAAGGAGATGGATGGAATACATCAAAGACTATGATTTTGCCATCCATTACCATCCCGGAAAAGCAAACATAGTCGCCGATGCATTAAGTAGACAAACAAGAGCTTCTACTTACAAACATCACCATTAAATCAGCTTTTGTAGAAAGAGTCCTCAAGGCCCAAGAAGGGGATACAAAGAATCAGTGGATTGTGTACAAAGACAGGGTTTTGTAAGGGTACGATGGGGTATACGTCCAGAGAGATTAGTGGTTCCTACAAATACAGACTTGAGAAAAGAACTATTACAAGAAGCCCATCAATCTAAATTTTTTATACACCTTGGAGGTACAAAGATGTATCAGGATTTGAAAAGAAACTTTTGGTGGGAAGGCATGAAAAGAAACATAGGAGAGTTTGTAGCTAAGTGTCTGAATTGTCAACAAGTAAAAAGCCGAACATCAAAGACCACCTGGAATGTTACAAACCTTGGAACTTCCAGAATGGAAATGGGACAATATCACCATGGATTTTGTGGTGGGATTGCCAAAAACAAGGGAAGGTCATGATATGATTTGGGTGATTGTGGACAGATTAACAAAGTCAGCACATTTTCTTCCAATTAAACAAAACCACGCTGACACCCAGCTAAGTTGTACATAAAAGAAATAGTAAGTCTTCATGGGATTCCTTTATCCATCATCTCTGATAGAGATGGGAGATTTACTTCAAGATGTTGGAAGAGCGTACAACAAGCATTGGGAACTTCACTTAGATTCAGTACAGCATTTCATCCCCAAACAGATGGTCAATCAGAAAGAACTATTCAGACACTGGAAGATATGTTAAGGGCATGTGCATTAGATTGGAAGGGAAATTGGGATGAACATCTTCCATTAGTGGAATTTGCTTATAACAACAGTTTTCATGCAAGTATTGGTATGGCACCATATGAAGCATTGTATGGGCGACCATGCCGATCACCAACTTGTTGGAGTGAAGTTGGAGAAAGGAAACTAATGAAGTCAGAACTAGTGGAACCAGACAAGGTTAGAATGATAAAGCAAAGGTTGTCAAAGACATACTGCCGTAAGAGTTACGCGGACAAAAGACGTAGAAATCTGGAATTCGATGTGGGAGAGAAGGTGTTTCTAAAAATATCACCAGTTAAAGGGGTTATGAGATTTGGAACCAAAGGCAAACTCAGTCCTAGGTTCATTGGTCCATTTGAAATATTAGAAAGGATTGGTCTTAGTGGCTTATAGATTAGCCTTACCACCACAACCTCTCAAGTACACAATGTATTTCATGTATCCATGTTACTAAAAATATCTACAAGATGATACTCACATACTTCAAATAATACTGCAGGAACTCGAAGCGATCTAACCTTTGAAGAAAAAGCGATACGGATCTTGGACCATAAGGAACAGTAAATTAAGGACCAAAACAATTCCTTTAGTCAAAGTCCTATGGCAACATCACTCGTCGAAGAAGCTACATGGGAAACAGAGGTAGAAATGAGGAAGACACATCCGAGTTTATTTGATTAAGTTATAGTATTACAAATTTCGAGGACGAAATTATTGTAAGGGGGAAGATTGTAATGACCCCGAATTTTTGTAAATTATTAAGGAAAATTAATAAAGTTTGAATTTTTAGAAATTCTCATCGAATATTAGGTTATTGAAAATTCTCTTTATAGAGATTATTAAAAAATAGAAATTATGGATGTACTTGGAAAACTGATCGTAACAACATTAAGTACGTGCTCAATTCTCGAGTTAAAATGAAAATTCCTTAATTTTTTCCATTTGGGGGTAAAATGGTAATTTTACCCATATCCCATATCCAAGAAATAAGACCTCAATATTCATGAAGTACTTAGAAATACGATTCCAACGCCACTAAGTACGCTCGATTCTCGAGTTCGGACAAATATTGCCTATTATTCTCCAATTTTAGAGTTAAAAAGGGCAAAAAGGTCTTTGCACATAAAAGTGGGGCCCACAAAGTGGGCCAAGGTTGTTCTAGAAGCACCAATAATTGCTCAATGCATTATTGCTGGTAGTGGAGATTGTAGTGGAGATTGTAGTGGGAGTGGAGAATGCATTAGTAATTAAAAATTCTAAAGTAATAAAATATCTTATCAAAAGAAATGATAAAAAATTCAAATTTGGCTATAAATATGTCCCAAAAATTTCCAAAAATTTTCACAACCTTAACCACGAAATTTCCAAACCTTCCTGGAATTTCAGCCCCAAATTCCCCTTCATCCCTCCCCAAACTCTTTTTCCTTATTTCTCTCCTCTTTCTAATTGGAACAAGAGACCTAAATTCAATTAGGCACTCCGTTCTAGGAAGAATCTCATCAATTCCACCGTCCATAACATCCTATACTACAGTATATACAAAATCCCCAAATCAATTTCAAGATCCAACGGTTCCATCAACAGAAAATCACAAAAAGGTGGATAATCGCTATATTATCATCAACCGGTAATTCTCTCAAATTGGGCATCAATTATATTGTTTTTCTCCAATCAGGTAGGTGGAATTACTTCCCATTCATATTTATTATGTTTTAGTATAATTTTTATTTTTCTGTAATTTAATTTGAATGAAAAATGGTAAAAATAAAGTAAATACCAGCCCCTTCAAATTATAGATAGAGAGCCTGGGATTGAAATTCTGAGCTTTCCAATCAATCCAGGAGGGTCAAAAACCCCTAGGATACAATTTTCAAGAAAATCTAACAAGGTTTGGCGCGCTAATCGAGAGAGATTAATTCTGGTGGGCCCAGATCAAATCTAGACCCTAGGAATGGCTGAAAACTTCACTTAAGATTGTGGAGTCATATGAACTCCAAATTGAGATCAGAAAGAAGCTATGGTAAGATTGTAATGTCTAGTTTCTAATGAAGTCATAATATTTCTAAAATTTATTTCAGATTTTTTTTCTGTATTTTTCTATATTTTGGAAATAAGTGTCCAATTTCTAAGATCTTCAAGATCTGAGGTGATCGATCTTTGGAAATTTATTTTAGTGATGATATAATGATATAATAAAGTAATATCTATGGTTAATTTGGACAGATCTTGGATAAAATAAGGGATCTACCCTTTATGGTAGAAAACCTTAAAATAAAAATAAATATATACAAAGGGACCCACTTGATCAATGAGATCAAGTATGATCAGATCCTTGGGATGGATTAAAGGGATGATATTATGATGGAATCCAGTTAGATCATGGATGAAATGTGACAAAATCAAGTGAATATGATTTTTGGATCTTAATGGATTAAAAGCCCTAAAGTTAATTAAAACCCTTAATCTAAAGGAAAACACCTAAGATCTAATGGTTGGATCATATTTAAAGGTTTATAATAATCTTAATAAAATTAGTTTAATTGTCTTTTATTGGATATAGAAGTGTAAATGTGATTTATGTTCTAAGTTAGAAAGCATGATAGTGTAATCTTTAAATTTTAGTATGATATGCCCCAAATGAGTAATTTGTTAGTAGATTTGATTATCTTAGATCATGTTAGTGTAAATTAGGATTTAAACATGATTTCATTATGATAGAAGATGTGTTTCATAACTTAGGATCATGTTAGTTTTATTTCACTAGCTTAAGTTATATTCATAGAAGAATGTTAGTATTTGATTTATGCTTTCAAGTTGATGATTTACTTATTGTCATATTTAATTCAATTGTTAAGTAATTGTTAAAATATAAGGAGCATAAATCACCAAAAATGTAAACTAATGAAATATAGAAATTCATGGACAACTAAGATGAATGAATGATTTTGACTTAGTAAGGGCTATAGTTAGTAGGACAATATAAGGAATGATTTATCATTTCCTTGGCCCAAAATAGGAAAATAATGAACATCCATGGATGACATTGTGCATATCCATGGAAATTAATTAAAAACAATTAGAGAAGGGACTTAAGGTAAAGAGCTCATAGGAACCTTGTCAAAGGTTGAGCTAGTACCACTCCAGTGGACTCGAACATTGTGGTTATAGGGGTATACAAGAGCCAAGAGCTGTTTCCTCACCTCCCATTGACGTAAGAAAGGTCTAAACGCCTCCTTACATGAGGGTTGTATTAACCACTTTTTGAGCAGACTTTAACTGGTAAGTACTGGTCATCCTGAAATAAGGAGGAGTTGTCTAGTGATAGGAAGAAATAAATTATCTTCAACCAAGTAAGACACTAACTGGTTGAATAATAATAAGAACATAAAAGATAGCAAATTATCTAACCCTAATAAAAAATAGTAAGTGAGATAAGGATGATCAAACAAGATGAGATCTTGTATGATCAAAAACAATAAGGAAAAAGAAACATCTATGTAAATTAGATTGTTATGTATGATATAGATAGTATTTGTATAGATGATATTAAACCCATGGATATAGGATATTCAAGGAAGAAAGATTCAGATCATCCTACATAAGGATGATCAAAAGACCATGTAGTATCTACCCTTGATTAGAAAATTGACATTATATATATGATTTGACAGATATATGTTGATCGAGACTATGGCAGATTTCATGAGTAAGAATACCTTAGTGAGGTAGGTGGATTATTAAGAATGCCTTTACATGAAGATACATGTCTAATACATGATCTTATGTTTTGAAGTATTGACATGTATGATACCAATATATTAAGGTAAATACCTCAAATTAAAATATGATCCAACCAAATGATGAGGAAAATAAGTATTAAATGGTCAAGTTGAGAATTGAGAACAACCCTAACTGAATAGGAAAGTAGAAAATATTCTAGTCTCAGATAAAATGCATGATAGTCCGATATGTATAAGTATTATTTTACATACAAGCTTGGAGGCTTGTGGTTTTGTTTTAAACAGTGCATAAGCCTGGGGATGCAATGCTAGGAGAGTTAAGAGGGTTTGGGCACCCACTCTGTCAAACTTGATGATATTGAATACCAAGCCTAAGAAAGGCTAAAAGCTCTGTGGGGCAATTATGGGAAGGCCACCACCGTGACAATGTATGGTCCTCCCATATGGACATGGATATTATAATTTCCACTGAGAATGGTATAAGTGGATTATTGAACATGCTTATCCCAAGGGCCACAGATACGGATCGGGATCAAGCATAGTAGTCCTTGATTATTTTGCACTATGATGCATATGAAATTGGCATAGTGAAATGCCTTAAGGGATGACATGATGAAATGTCGTAATTGTATATTACCAATATTTTTCCCAAGAAGGAAATTTCGTATAGTAATTGGCCGAAATACAAATCTCTTATAATGAAAAGAGTTGATCTGCCTTTGTATAGAAATGATGCTTGATTATTTTTACATTTTTAATGGATTTGTCCTTATACAATATGTATGTATAAAGGTGAACACAAATGACAAGGAAATGAGATGTCCTTATAATTAATAGTTATTAATGAATGTGTTTATGATAGAACGAATTATGGGATACTTGAATATTAAGATTATACACGTCAATAACTTACATTCTTATCCCCTACCAAGAGTATTGCTGAGATATTGTAAATGTTCGAATGTTTACAATATCTCGATACGTAGAAGGAGACTTAGGAGCTCAAGACTTGAAGAACAATTGAAGAATAAGTAATCAGGGTATATCCCTCGAAACATTGTATTAGAACATGTATTGAATTTTGAACTTTGTCATTTGGATTGTATATTTGGACAAGTATTGTAAGGATACAATGGGCTGTGTATTGTGAACCACTGGATGGATCCTGAAGTTTAATAAAAGTATATTCCTTCAATGGAATTTTATCTTATACAAAATTCTACTTATGTTATGTATGAAGTGGTGACTTAGGTTTTACAAAACAAATTCGAAAGAAAAGAATTTCCGCTGCTTTGGTTTGCGAAAAATTTTCACTCTAAGGGCCCTATCTTTACAAAATGTATTATAAAATGTATTATAAAAAGCTGGGTCGCCACACCTTTTATATAAGAAAACTTCAACAGAATCTCATTCATTCAAGCTAGGGTGAAACATGATCCAATGGACAAGAATGATGCAGAGGAAAATTACAAATGCTAGCCACCATACCATAAGGAAATCGCTGATCACCCATATCCCCACAATCTACCTCCATGCCTATCTTACCTTCCCACATTCGTTTCCCATTAATCAACATGCCCATTCTTTCCATCCATCCTTAGCTCCTTCCAATCCCCCCTTTATCTCTTTCCATTATCCCTTATATTTTTCACTATTTTTTTTCTCTCCCTTATGTTCCTTTCTAATCTTATCAAAATTACATTCCTCTAAGTGAATTCCATGCCTCCCACTCTGTGATGACCCAGGTTTTATATGATGCAAATTTCATAAAAGGGCGAGCTCTCTTGCTTTAGAAATATAAAATGCATGAAAATCTTTTGTTTTAGAAAACAATCTTTCGTATAAAACCCCAAGTGTCAAAACACATTTTCAAAATCATGTAGCCATGGCATAGTTTTAAATCAACTCTATTTCCAAGAAAGTGTTAGTCACAGCCCCAGCTACAAAGAGTAACTACAATCAAGTAACATTCACTAAAAGATAAGGTAGGGGTTTACTTACTTGTACTTAATTTAGATGTTCTCTATCATGGGTGTATCCTATCCTTAAGTGTATACTTGTATTTAAAAAATGTTAAGGATTGGGTGAGTATACGCTATACTTAATCGGAGTCTATTACTACTAGTTTTACAATGCATGCTTGTTTTAAACCATATGGTCTTTAAACCATGTGCATGTTTGAACACTCATGTTCAATATCGATATTAAAATCCATTATCAAAATACAATACTGACGACTTAAAGAATCGCATAATCCAAGTCGAAAATAACATAGATATCATGAAAATATACTATGATATGCATAAGATGCTCATCTGAATCCAACTCATGGATCTATGGTCAACCATACTCATGTCATGCGATATGCAATTGAAGTAAATCCTCAAAAACATAGGGCACACTATGCCCACGACCTCATCGTCGTGTAGTCCCCGGGTACCTAGGGACTCTCAATCATAGCCTCCATGGGGCATATGACACTTCAATCGAGTGCCGTGACACCAATGGTAGTCCTCGTTACCACTCAGCAATCGAAGAAAGGACAAGCCTTTTTGGCGTGGCACCCTTTCCACCTATAGGGCTAGAGGCTAGGAGGCCACCCCGAACCTCTCAGCATAGCGCCCACGAGCTTACTAGCCCAAAAGCATCTAAAGATAAAGCCAAAGCTCAATCATCGCAAATCATGCAATTTATGCACTCGATTGTAAAACATACATGCAATGCATAAAATCTGCTCATGCTAGTATTGAATTCAAAGTCATAACCCTGCCTAGAAGCCTAACAGCCTAGAAGCCTGCTAGCCTAGAAGCCTGTCAGCTCTCTCTGGCCAGCCCTCATCAGCCCACCCTCATCAGCCCGCCCTCATCGGCCAAGGCTACACTTTTCAAAACATGTCTATGCATGTAACACATGTCTTGGCAATATATGCGCAATGTATTTTTCATATGCATGCTAAGTTCATTTATGAAATCAATTCATGCTAAACAGGTCATGTGCATAAGGATGTAACATAAGTTTATATGATATACGCATAAAGACAGGAAATGTAACTTAAAAACTTAAAACATGCATTAGAAAAGCAATCATGACTCAAAACATGCATTCTCAAGGCATCATGGGTTCTTTTTAAAAGTCTATTAACGATAGAACACCTACCTGGTTTGATGGCACTAGTCCCCTTGTCCTTGTACGTTCTTGGACATGGTTTAGGGGAAAAAGGTTAGCTTGGCCTATTTTTATAGGTTATAGCATAGTTTACCTCACTACTTAGGCATTAAGGGTTCATTCCCATGCCCAAGGGCCTCCTAAGGTCCCTAACTTGGCCTTGGTATAGTCAGGTTTGCAAAGGTTTAGTGGCCCCACACCACTATCATGGTTTAAGGGTCATACCACCCTTAGATAAGGCTTGATCTGGTATTTTATGGTTTGGGTGTGTCTACGCCATTGATACAAACACAACGCCTCTCGCGGTGCCTCAATCAGAGTCGTAAAACTCAAGTTATGGGCATTTTAGTATTAAGAGTACATAGAAGGCCCATACGAGGCGGGAGCCTGGGACACTAACGCGTCCCGCGTCAGCGGCGTACGCCCCACTGGATGCCTCTGCTAATGCACCGAGTCTCCATCTCCTTTTTCCGGAAGTGCCCGTTGGGTTCTCTTGAACGCACTCGATGTGTTTCGGTCTTGTGGTGACCTAGGAGTCCTCGGGACCCCCTGGTTCTACCCTGTCGAACCAGAACGCCCCGAGCACTTGCCCTGGGTCTGTTGTGGCTCCCTAGAGCCCCGTTTTGCATGGTTTCTCATGCAAAAACCTAGGAAAATTCATCCTAAGACTGAGGGGGAGATGGGTTTGGAGTTGTTTAAGGCATACCTGGTTCGTGGCTGTGTATTTTCCATGTTTTCTCCTCTTGCACACAGCACACAGCTCCCAGATTGGTTTTTCCCAGGGTTTTGGGCTGCCATTAGAGGCGCCCAAAAGCTCTATTTATAAAGCTTACAGAGGGTTCTGGAGGGGGGTTTCTACCTCCATGGAATGGTGGTGGAGAAACCTCCAGAATGGCGGTGGTTCCTCCCATGCACACCGTTATTCTAGAAACCTCCAGTATGTTTAGGAAGAAGGGGGTGCCCGTATCAAAATGGGTCCCTATTTTCTCAGGCCAATCCGTTTTTAATTTAATTACCATTTTGCCCTTGAACTTCAAAGGGCCATAACTTGCTCATTTTAACTCCGTTTTGGGTGATTCTAGTCTTGTTGGATTCCTTTTTCTGAGACGCACCTAAGTGTACCATTCTAAGAACCAAATTTTTGGGTCTAGTCAAGGTGAACAGTGAAATGATCAAAATAGCCTTATCTCTAAAACATGAACTTTTCATTACCAACATGGGATTTCAAGGTTACAAAAATGGAGTCATTACACACTCCTTCCATTCTTTGTTCTTTCCTCCACCCTCCGCTAAATCCTAACTGTTCTTCCTTCCTTTCTCCTATGATCTCAATCTTTCAGCTCTTAGGGCTTCTCCTTAGGAAAACAATAAATATGGGTAAGAGCAAAGAAAACGAGATCTCTTACTTCTCCCAAGACCTTAAAGCTATACTTTAGAAAAATAGAGGGAGAGAGGTCACTCTCACCATCTCTTCTTTTTCCTTTTTCCCATCCCCATCCACTACACCATTCCATGCTTCCATCCTTCCTAGAGTTGCATGCACTCATACTTCTTTGCTTTCTCTTCCACACCCTTCAGTAACCTCCCATACACTCACTCTTTACTTGACTTTCCTTCCACACCCCACCATCTAAGCCTTACACACATACCCCTTACACGCCTTCATCTCTCCCTTACATCTCCCTTGCATGCTTAACCACTTACACCTTTCCATTGCACGCATAGCCTTTCCCCTTCCACGGACTCCCCATCCTAGAATTACACACATCCTTAATCCTCTTAATCAACACTCATTCCACCATCTTATTTTCCATTACACGCACCACCTTTCTCTTTCCTTAGCTTATCATCTTATTTCTTTGGGTTTTGGGAACAATAAGTAACAGAAGAAAGCCTTGTGCCACTATCCATGGATTACAAGGATTCTCTCCTTCCTAAAGTATGGTTTGAGGATTCTTTTGGGATTGTTGCATGTTTTGGGTGACTACCCTTTTTGCTTGTTGGCTATGCTTGATATGCCTAAACAAGTAAATGGAGTCATGTAGATGATTCTTGCTTGGATGTAAAGTAGTGTACTTTTGGTTGAAAAGAAGTGTACAAGCCCTACTGAGTGACACTACAATAAAGTAGAATTAAGCACTAGAAAAGAAGTAGATGTGTAAATAGCCGAGTTGAGTGACACAACTAAGGAATCCTGGTGTGCACACTTCAAAGAAGTTTTGTTTGCTTTATTATGTTCTTTGCCTTGCTTTATTTATTATATTCTTTTCCTTGCTTTATTGTACTCATTTCTGTTGTAATCATTTTCTATTAATAAAGTAATTTTCAATTATTTTTGTTAGTTTGCTTTAAGTTTGTTTACTTGCTTTAGTTTAGTTATTAAGTTTAATTACTTTCCTTCATTGTTGGCTAGGCTAAAGAGTTGTGGCTTAGGTTATAATTGAATCCATTAATTGCAGAGTCTCTTTAGGATTGACCCGTATTTGCCATGTTTATGCAATAATAGATCGTGCACTTACTGTATATTAAAATTCACATCAAGTTTTTAGCCCTGTTTTTAGGGACTCACAATAGAAGTTCAATAAGATCTAGGTTATAATACTTTTCCAGTATTCGTAATATTTAGGACTCCATATAGAATAGTTGCATTAGTTGCATACTTTCCTTGTTCCTTAATATATTTGATACTCACTTCTCTTTTTATTATGCAAGAATTTACAAAAGGACCTGGAGGAAGACTTATTATAGTTACATAATTTTTTATTTGAGTGAATTATAATGAGGCTATGAATGTAATTTTTTATATCACGATTCATTTAAATAAAAAATGGGTTGTAATAATGTTGGTCAAGAGTGGGCCATCCTAACTTGGAAGAGGAGGTGGCATGTATATGGACCCACCCATGTATAAGAAAACTAATTCCAAGAGCCCATTATGAGCTATTTTTACCTTCTTTCCCTGTCCTAGATGGGGGTTGCATTAAGTAGTTTAATTTTGTGTTATTTGGATGGTAGTGTAGAGCATATAGAAAGAATTCTATAATTTATTGTATTCTAGGATATGCATTAGATTCACTACTTTCCTTGAATAATAGGACACATTTACAAGTTTTAAGTGCTTTATATGTTGATAAAACTACATGGGATTTCTTAAAAGATTAGTAAGGGCACTTATCCCCTGTAAGATCGAGGGTGGATTTCATTACCATCCCTTAGCCCACCTTGGTTAATCATCACTTTACATGCAACCCTAGCTTGTGCAAATTAATTAAAATTAGTCTAGAAGAGACCTATAGCAATTAATGAGCTCATAGGACCCTCTTGGAAAGAGGCAACTTATTGCCACTCTAGTGGCCCCTATCTAATGAACTACATTGCTATTCAAACGACTAGCTCCACCAACACATCCAATGACTCAAATTACCTTCAGCTCCCTGACAAGATATGATGTAGTTGATTATGATTAGGATCTAACTGGTAAGCACTAAGGCAAGTCTAAAAGAGTGGAGGAGCTACCTAGGTTAGATAGAACCTGAAAGCTACACTGGCCCCCAAAAAAAAAACTAAGGAGAAAAATAAATCTTTCAACTTGTTTGCTTTAGGGTTAGGATTATTATTTGTCCTTTTCTTATTGGTTGTGCTTCATTTGCATATAGGTTGCATTATCCAGTTTAAGATTCCCTTGTCATGCTAAAAATGAAAAATTACTCTTTTGTTGTATATAATGACTTGTTTTCCTTTTATATGAACTAGAGTCTACTACAATAACCACTAGTGTATGCTAGACCATCAATCATTGAACTTAGACTTAGTACTCTTAGATCCATAGATCGAATGGACCACTAGTGAAGGATTATAGAATCAGGTCAATATCAATAACGATGAAGTAGACATTGCCAATGAAGTAGCGAAGGTTAAGCCTTTAAGAGACTGTTCTACAACTCTACAATTGAACTTCCCATCATGTATAAGCTTACCTCCTACTAATGCAGAATGTTTTGTCCTAAAACTAGAGTTCATTAAACTTTTACCAAATTTTTATGGGGTGCATAAATAGGACCCATATATCCATGTTAAGGAGTTCCTTGACATATGTACAACCTTTAGGTGCCATAAATTTTCTAATAAGTCCATCAGGTTGAGACTATTTCCTTTTTGTTTGAAGGATAAGGCAAATACGTGGCTTAACTCACTATAGGTAGGGTCCATCACATCATGGGATCACATATCTAAGAAATTCGTAAAAAAAAATTTCTTGTACATAAAACTAATGCTCTCAGAAGGGAGATAATAAACTTTTAGCAAAAAGAAGGTGACCATTTCTATGAATGTTGGGAGAGATGGAAAGACATTATTGAAGTGTCCTCATGATGAATTTGGGAACTGGTACAAGTATAGTATTTTTATGAAGCTTTGACCCTACAGAACCAATGTATGATTGATGCCACAAGTGATAGGGTCTTCATGACAAAAAGTGATGTGGAGGCCTGGAATTTCTTTGAGACACTTGCAAATAATTCCTAACAATGGGATTATTTAACTTGAATGGAAAGAAATTCAATGCCTCAGAAAAGGCCTATTTATATGATAAAGCAGCCTTTATAGACTTATATAGCAAAATTGATATGTTAGGCCACAAGGTTGATAAAATTAATAGCCTTACTCTAAGAATATATGTGCTCATACTTTCTAATAGATCTTTGATGCAATCTCAATATGAGGTCTACACAATTTGCTCAAGTCCTGCTTATCCAACTACATTATGTCCATCAAGCTATATTTTCCCTCAACACTTTTCGAAGCAAGGAATGCAATGAAAGCATATCATAATTCTAGCAACAAGAATCCCTGTTTTTAAGACTTACAATCCTATATGGGCTAGGCATCTCAATTTCTTATGGTAGGGAGGACCATATGGGATCCCCCCATATTCCCAGTTCCACAACAACAACAATCTGTACCACAACAGAGGTAACAATTATCATAAGAGATCCTTAATTTGTTTATGTAGGGCACATTGGATTTCCAAAATGATACTAAACAAATAATGCAAACCTACTCACAATCTATTGCAACATAGGAGTATCAAGTGGGTCAAAGTGCTATTACTTTTACTGAGAGGGAAAAGGGTAAATTTCCTAGTCAACTTGTGCCTAACCCTAACAGTCAGTATGAGATTGGCACAACTTCTAATGAGAAGACATTTAATGAATAGACCTATCCATGACTACCTTTAGAAGTAGTAAAATAATAGATAAGCATATAGGTTTGACTAATGAGACCTTTGTAAAGATTTAGAAGGGAAAAGAGAAGAAACTGCCACCTACTACTTCTACTTAATACAATCAAAGATATACCTTCTTATGCAAATTTTTTGAAAAACCACTATGTACACGAGAAAACATCAGGTGCAAAAGAAAGCATTTCTCACCTAGCAATCAAGCTCAGTCATGCAACATAAGACCCCATCAAAATATAGAGATCCAAGGTGCCCCACTATATCATGTGTTATTGGGAACACACAACTGAAAGGGAATTACTTGATTTGGGCTCAAGCTTTAACCTATTACCTTATTTATTATATAAGGAATTAGATTTATGAGAGATGAAAAAGACTATCATCACACTACAAGTAGTAAATAGGTTAGTTAAAGCTCCCATTGCTGTGAAGATGTATTGGTTCAATTTGTTAAGTTTTTATTTCTAATAAACTTTCTGGTCTTGTATACGCAGGCTGTAGCAAACCCCAGTACTCAAATTATAATCATATTGGGATGATTGTTCTTAGCCACATCTAATGCTATCATTAACTATAGGGATGGTACCATCAAGCTCTCCTTTGGGAACATGAACATCAAGCTAAATGTCTTTAATACTAGACAACTACACTTTGAAGGACCTATTGAAGTTAATATGATATAGAGTCCACCATCTCAACCATGCTCCAGCACTAATCCTCTCAAGACATGTCTTACTTATTTTGGTTTCAATTTTGATATCGTTAATTCCAATGACAAAGTGAATGAATTACTCAATACTGCACCATTAATGGACACTTCAACCCTTACAATTCCTAAGATTCCATTTTAGCCATTTATTGACAATTCACTAATTTAAACCTACCACCTATCCCAGAAAGTGGATATTGTGATAGTTTTAGTTCATCTGATCCTTTACATGTTACCCCAGCCTTTGATAATAAACAAGAAGGAGAGTTGCTTCTATAGAATATCATCCAGCTCAAGGGTGTATTGCAAATGATAAGGATGTGTAAGCCTTACTATTTCTCTACCTCAAGATGAAAATGAAGTGCCTCTTAGGAAGATATAGAATGAGATTAGCCCCAGCATTCAGGAGGATATCAAAGAGGAGGAAAATTTTTAGCTTTTTTATATTGGCATCCTATACTCCCAATTTGATAGTTCTTGGGACAAGTCAACTCGAGTTGTTCCCAAGATGATATCATTCATAGTAATCCACCATGCTATCCTACTATCCCTCGCCACAAATCACTTTGTGTAGAATGTATATTGATTATCGTAAGATTTTGAAATGGAGTTAGTTATTCTAGACACTTCTTCATAGTAAGTTCATAGATCTTGGATATCCCACCATATGATTTGTTATTGGGGAATGCATAATTGACAGGGCATCACTTGATTTAGGGTCTAGTGTTACACATTGCCTTATTCTGTATATTAGGAATTAGGATTAAGCGAGATAAAAAAGATTAACATGACACTACAATTAGCAAATAGGTCAGTTAAAATTCCTCATGGTGTGGTAGAGAATGTAGTGGTTTAGGTCAATAAGTTTTTATTTTAAATAGACTTTCTAGTCTTAGATACATAGCCTGTCGTGGATGGTGTAGCTTTATAATTACTCGCAAGTGCATGAATCAATCTAGTAATTTGCATGCAAGAAAGATCAATCCCACAAGGAATCTTACAAATTTTCAATTGATTAGATCTTATTTAAGTTGCTTATCTTTACCAAAAAAGAGGGTTTTGACTAAACTAGGAATTTCAACAACATAAAATGAGAAACAATGCACTAAATTAGAAACTACAACTAAATGAAACTTTCTAAATATAAATACATTCAATGAAATTAGAAAATTTCCCATATAACATGCATTCATTAAAAGAAACTAATGCAAAACTAACATGAACGAATATAGGAAATGAAAACGTAAGGGATTTATTTAACCACATATCTTGGGGTTTCTTATAATAACTGTAATTTTTAAAAGTTTATTTTATGTAATTTTTTATTTAGAAAAAAGAATAAAATAGAATGTTATAGATGAGCTTTATTTTCTTTTATATAGAAGTCAAATAAGGTGTTTAAACCTTAATAATTGGATTGTACTCAAAAAAATGAATCCATCAATACTAAGAACGTTGAAAACAGAGTCTGGACGAGATAGTTTTGAGATTTTTAACATTAGTGACATTTTAGTAAATTTCCAAATGGACCTCATTTATATGTTTTTAAGAATTGAAAGGGCTGAAATAGGAAGGATCAGTTTTCATAACACCACCTCTTGCAACAACCATTCCAGGTGTCGCCACCCGTACCCATGTTCTCCTCCTCCTTTCCCACCAGCATGCAAGGAATGGTGGCGTAATAGAATCCACCACTACCACACGTCTGCCAGTGGAGATGTAGGAGGAGCTAGCAATAAAGTTCCCTCCACTCCTCCACTCCCCCACTATTCTCTCTCTTCTCCGATGACTGGCATGTAGCCGAGTTGCCAGCTCTCAACCAGCTTCCCCCCTCTAGTCTCTCTCTCTCTCTCTCTCTCTCTCTCTCTCTCTCTCTCTCTCTCTCTACTCTCACTAGTTTTCCCCTCTTTTCTTCTCCGGCTCCCTTATTTCTCCATTGTTCTCTAATGACCCAATGCTCCTGTGGGCATAGAATGTTCCTTTGTCACGACCCGGGTTTTTATATGATGTAATGTTGATAAAAAGGCGAGATCTCTTGTTTTATAAAGATGAAATGCATGAAAATCTTTTTCATTTGGAAAACAACCTTTCATAAAAACCCCGAGTGTGAAAACACATTCTCAATCTATTTAGTCATGGCAAAGTTTTAAATCAATATTGTTCCCAAGAAAGTGTTAGTCACAAATTTCACTATTAGAGAGTAAGTACAATCAAGTAACATTGAAAGATAAGATAGGGGTTTACTTACTTGTACTTAGTCTGTGTCTTCTAATACAAACGTTCCTTGCCCTTAAGTATTTACTTTATATCTAAAAAATGTTGAGGATTGGGTGAGTATATACTATACTCAGTAGGAGCCTATCACTACTAGTTTTATAAATGCATGAGATGTTTCAAAATCATATGCTCATTCAAAACATGCGTATGTTTGAATACTCAAGTTCAATATCAGTATAAGAATCCATCATCAACTGAAATTCAAAATATGTGTATGTTTGAATACTCGAGTTCAATATCAGTATAAGAATCCATAATCAACTGAAATTCTCATAACTTAAAAGATCACATAATCCAAAATTGAAAGTATCATATATATATGATGACATCATGATATGCAATAGATGCTTCATGGAGACCAACTCATGGACATCTAGTATGGTATGGTCGACCAACCTCATATCATGCTATATGAAATGCACATAACTCATCAAACCATAGGGTCCACTATGCCCACGACCTCCTCGCCGTGTGGTCCCAGGAGTGCACTGAGGACACTTGGTCATAGCCTCCACAGGGCCTATGACACGCCGACCCAGTGCCGTGACACCAGTGGTAGCCCCCTGTACCACATGCAGTTGACGTAGGGACTTGCCTCTTTTTGGGCATGGTACCCATCCACCTATTAGTGGTAGAGGCCGGGTGGCCAACCTAGACCCCTCGACATAGCACCCACAGGCTTACTTGCCCAAATCACATAAGATAAGTCAAAACCTTTTGTTAAAACTTGTCCTCTTTTAGGTCCCTCACAACTGCCTGGCCCTGGGCACTCAAGCGTCTTTTGGCAACCCTCAAGGACATGCAATCTTTGCAAGTACTTAAATCATGCAATGCATGCACTTGTTTGCAACACATATATGTGCATAATGTATATGCAGTCATTTCAAACCATGGCTATGTACAAAGCATTTAACATGCATGCTAAATTAATTCATGCAAATCACATGCAAATCAAGTCATATATCTAAAACATATGTTCTCAAATGACAATAGTTCTTTTAAAAGAATCTAATAGTGATAGAGCACCTACCCGACTAGGTCGCGTTAACCCTCTTGTCCTCGTACGCTCCTGAACATGGTTTGGGGACTCAAGGTTAGTTTAACCTATCTTTGATGGGTTTAGAGCAATTGGGTCTTATTACTTAGGCATTAGGGGTCCATTTCTATGCCTATGGGTGTCCTAAGGTCCTACTTGGGCCTTGGTATCCTCAGTTTTCTAAAGTTCTAGTGGCCACGCGCCACCATCCTATTCTAAGGGTCATTCCCTACTTTGATTGGGCCTTGATCATGGATTTTATAGTTTGGATGTGTCTGCGTCATCGATACGGACACAACGCCTTTTGCGGCGCCTCAATCGGAGCTCTAGATCTCAAGTTATAAGCGTTTTAGTATTGTATGTACATAGAGTCTTAAAGACAAAAAAACGGAATGCTAGGGCGTTGCGCGTCTGCGACGTGCGCCCTGCTTCCTTAAGTAACAAAAAAGACGATGTGCGCTAGTGATCTGTGCGTCTGCGGCACATGCCTCAGTGGGCGCGTCTACAGACGCGCGCGACAACTCCGCTCGTCTGTCCCTTTAGCGGGCGCGTCCAGGGACGCGCCCGTTTGGTTTTTCAAACGGATGTCGACCTGCGTCGATGTGGGACGTTCCTATTGGATCCTCCCACCCGTTAGAGACCTGGGTCATCCTTAGGTCACCCTGGTTCGACCTTGTCGAACCAATGCGGCCCTGGGGACGTCCCAGGGTCCTTGGAGGCTCTCCCAGGCTCCGTTTTGCATGGTTTTTCATGCAAAATCTTAGGGGAATTGAGCCTAGGACTATGGGTGAGATGGGTTTGGAGAGTTTTTGAGCATACCTGCTTCGTGGGTGGTTTTCTCTCCACATTTTCCCCTCTTGGTCACTGCTCCGCGATGGGTTTTCTCCAAGGTTTTGGGCTGCCATTAGAGGCACCCAAGAGCTCTATTTGTAGAACTTTTAAAGAGGGTTCTGGAGGGGTTCTAACCGCCTTTGAATGGCGGTGGTTTCTTCTTGAAACACCGCCGTTCCAGAAACCTCTAGGAGGTTGAAGACGATGGGGTGCCCGTATCAAAACGGGCACCTGTGTTTTTCAGGTTAAGTCGTTTTGTGAAATTTATAGTTTTGCCCCTGAACTTCAAAGGGTCATATCTTGCTTATTTTAACTCCGTTTTGGGTGATTTTGGTCTTGTTGGATTCCTTTTTCCGAGACGCATCTAATGGAACCACTTTTAGTACCAAAATACTGGGTTTAGTTAAGGTGACTAGTGAAATGACCAAAATGCCCTTTTCTTTAAAACTGAACTTTTCATTACTAAACTTGGAATTTCAATAGTACAAAATTGGAGTCATTACATTCTTACCCCCTTAGGGGAATTTTTCCCCCGAAATTCTACTATACTGGACAAAAGATCTCGGGGTACTTTTCTCGCATTTCTGACTCCGGTTCCCAAGTTTCTTCTTCCATGTGCGTATTTTTCCACAAAACTTTGACTAAGGGTATGTCCTTGTTCCGCAGCTTCTTATTCTTACGATCCCGAATCTCAACTCGTCTTGTCTCTAATCTGAGATCCTTCGTCATCTCTATGGGTACCTGGTCGATGACATGAGCGGGGTCAGGCACGTACCTCCTTAGCATAGACACATGGAATACGTTATGCACTTCGGATAGTTGAGGGAGTAGCGCGATCCTGTAGGCCACTTTTCCCACTCTCTCCAGGATTTCAAAAGGTCCTATGTAACGCGGACTAAGCTTGCCTTTGATACCGAACCTCATAACTCCTTTAGTGGGAGATATCTTCAGGAAAACGTGCTCTCCTATGTCGAATTCCAATGGTCTCCTCCTTCGATCAGCATAGCTCTTTTGGTGGCTTTGAGCTGTGAGGAGGCGGCTTCTTATGAGTCTAACCTTCTCGGCACATTGCTCTACCAGCTCGGACTGGAGCACCCTAGATTCTCCGACTTCACTCCAACTGGTGGGTGATCGACAGGGTCTCCCATAGAGCGCCTCGTATGGAGCCATGCCAATGCTTGACTGAAAGCTATTGTTGTACGTAAACTCGACTAGCGGTAGGTTTTCATCCCAACTCTGCTTCCAATCAAGGGCACAAGTCTGTAACATATCTTCGACTATCTGGATTGTGCGCTCTGACTGTCCATCGGTCTATGGATGGAAGGCTGTGCTATAGTTCAAGGAAGATCCTAAGGATTTTTGAACAGATTTCCAGAGTTGAGAAGTGAAGCGGCTATCCCTATCTGAAGTGATACTAAGGGGTATACCATGTAGACTTACTATCTCTTTGATGTATAGCTGAGATAGTCGATGGATTGGGTATGACGTATAGGAAGGAAATGGGCTGTCTTAGTTAATCTATCAACAATTACCCAGATCATGTCATGACCCTTAGAGGTCTTGGGTAGCCCTACAATGAAGTCCATTGTGATATGGTCCCATTTCCATTCGGGTAACTCAAGAGGTTGTAGCAATCTTGCAGGTCTTTGATGTTCAGCCTTTACTTGTTGACATGTTAAACACTTTGCCACAAATTCCCCTATGTCTCTTTTCATACCATCCCACCAATATTATTTCTTTAAGTCCTGATACATCTTAGTCCCTCCTGGGTGTATTGTATACTTGGACTGATGAGCCTCTTTTAAAATTTCTTGTCTTAACTCTTCATTAGCTGGTACCACTAATCTTCCTTGCATGTAAATGCTACCATATTCCTTTTTTGTAAATCCTGGTTTTCCTATGGAAGCTTGTATATTTGGATCTCCTTTCTGTTCTTGCTTAACTTTTTCATTAACAGCCGATTTTATTGTTAGACCTACCATAATGATCTTGTGCTTACTTATGTCTGGTTTCCATGTGATTACTTCTTGTAGTAGCTTCCATCTCTTGGTTAATAAACTTGCACACATCCCTTGGGTTTTTCTACTTAATGCATCAGCTACCACATTAGCTTTTCCAGGGTGATAATGAATGGAGAAGTCATAGTCTTTTAAGTATTCCATCCATCTTCTTTGTCGCATGTTTAAGTCTTGTTGGGAAAAGATATATTTAAGACTCTTGTGATCTGTAAAAACTTCAAACTTTTCCCCATATACATAATGTCTCCATATTCGCAAGGCAAAGACTATGGATGCTAATTCCAAGTCATGGGTTGGGTAATTGACTTCATGCTTCTTGAGTTGTCGAGAAGCATAAGCGATCACCTTCCCATGTTGCATAAGTACGCAGCCTAGCCCTTGTTGCGAGGCATCGCTATATATCTCAAATCCGCCACTTCCTGATGGTAAGGTAAGGACAGGTGCAGTAGTCAACCTTCTTTTTAGTTCTTGGAAGCTTTCCTCACATTTATCAGTCCATTCAAATCTTGTGTCTTTCCTGGTTAGCTTAGTTAGAGGTAAAGCCATTTGTGAAAAACCTTCGATGAATCTCATGTAATATCCGGCAAGTCCTAGGAAGCTTCTTATTTCTGTGACTGTCTTAGGTCTTTCCCAGTTTTGTACTAATTCAACCTTAGTAGGGTCAACTGCTATGCCATCTTGAGATATAATGTGTCCTAAGAAATTTACCTTTTCCAGCCAAAATT
Organism: Warburgia ugandensis; assembly: GCA_035236585.1. Classification (NCBI taxonomy): domain Eukaryota; kingdom Viridiplantae; phylum Streptophyta; class Magnoliopsida; order Canellales; family Canellaceae; genus Warburgia; species Warburgia ugandensis. The sequence goes on from CP141137.1 coordinate 40,336,115, forward strand.
CACACTTACTGAATTTTGCATATAGCTTGTGTGCTCGTAGGGTGCTTAATGTTATCCTTAGATGTTCCATATGGTCTTCAGGAGTTTCAGAATATATTAAGATATCATCCACAAACACTATGATGAATTTATCTAAGTACTCCTTGAACACCCTATTCATGAGGTCCATAAACGCGGCTGGAGGGTTAGTCAAACCAAAGGACATTACTCTGAATTCATAATGACCGAAACGAGTCCTGAAGGCTGTCTTGGGGATATCTTCTTCTCTAACTCGAAGTTGATGGTACCCTGATCGTAGATCAATCTTAGAGAAGACTCCAGCTGACTGAAGTTGATCAAAAAGATCATCAATTTGGGGAAGAGGGTATTTATTTTTAATGGTGACCCTATTTAGCATTCGATAGTCTACGCACAATCTCATGGAGCCATCCTTTTTCTTAACAAAAAGGACTGGAGCTCCCCATGGAGACACACTAGGTCGTATGAACCCTTTGTCAAGTAGTTCCTGTAACTGGGTCTTCAGTTCTCTTAGTTCTGTAGGAGCCATTCGGTAAGGAGCTTTGGAAATGGGGGAAGTACCAGGTATAAGGTCAATGATGAACTCAATTTCCCTTAGTGGAGGTAGACCTGGTAAGTCCTCAGGGAATACATCAGGGAATTCTTGGACAACCTCGACATTCTCAAGCTTTAGTTGGGGATTCTTGACGGATTCAATCTTGGCTAAGAAGAAGGGGCATCCTTGAGCAATGTATTTAACTGCTTTCATGGCATAGATAACACACGCTCCAGAATAATCCTTTCTTCCTTGGAGGGTGAAAGTGTCTCTATTAAGTAGGGTAAAAGTGACATGCTTCTGACTACAATCAATAAAGGCTTGATGAAAGGCTAGCCAGTCCATACCTAGGATGATGTTGAAGTCATTCATATCTAAGTGGATAAGGTTGGCATGTAACAAATGGTCCTTAATCAATATGGGGACATCCTGGAGATAAGAATAAGTGGGGAGTGCCTGGCCTACAGGAGTCATGACTTCTAGAGTGAAGTCTAGGTCTCAGCAATGTCCAAGGATGATGCAAATTCCCAGGATATGAAAGAATGAGTGGAGCTTGTATCAAATAGAACTTTTGCAAGTGTATCATAGATAGAAAGAATACCTTCAACGACTGCGTTTGATGCTTGGGCTTGACTGGAAGTCAGGGCAAAGACACGTCCTTGGCTTTTTGGAACTTGATCTTCTTTACGCTCTTGCACTTTCCTTTTTGGACAGTTGCTAGAAAAATGTCCTAATTCTCCACAACTATAGCAAGTGATGTTGGAAGTGGGACATGGTTTGCCTGGATGATTTCTGTTACACCTAGGGCATGCCTTCCAGTCTGGTCTTCTTCCTTTGTTTTCAAACAGCTTCTTGAAAGGTGGCCGAGGTCCAGATGACTGAAAGGGTCTCTTTCCTTTGTTCTTCATGGTGTTGACGTTCTTAGTTTCTCTTATTGCCTGGTTCCTTTGATAATCTTTTTCATATAGGAAGGCCATCTCTACTGCTTTGGCTACTGTGGAAGGTTGGAAACCTAGAACTCTATTCCTGAGTCCTAGGTTGAGTCCGTCTACAAATCTTTCGGCTGCATCTTCTTCATCAGCACACGCACGAGGTGCAAATCTTCGAAGGCTGATGAATCTACTTTCATACTGTTGGACGGTCATATTTCCTTGTTCTAAGTCCATAAATTCCTTTTCCTTCTGTTTCCTTACATGTTTAGGATAATATTTGTCATTAAAGACCTTTTTAAACTCTTCCCATCCTATTGTTTCTTGCTGATCAAAATAAGTTCTTTTTGTTGTTTCCCACCAAAAGGTAGCCTCTCCTCTAAACACAAATGTGGCCATGGGTACTTTTCTTTCTTCAGCTATGTTCATGGCCTTAAATATCTTTTCAATATCAATTAACCATTTTTCAGCTGTAAAAGCTTCATCTTCTCCTGTGAATGAGGGAGCTAGTTTCTGAAACCTTTCTAACTGAACCTCAGTCCTATCTATTGTTTTATCAGGGAAAGGATCTCGAGGGGTAGGAGTTTGGCTATGACTATTCATGTATTGTCCCATGTTTTGTAAGAATTGCTGAAATAACTCAGCCATCCCATTGCCCGACCCAGTGGAGTCCACTGGTGGGGCTTCAGATCTTGGAGCATTGCTTCCCTTCTTTCTAGGCATCTGTAATCACAAGGCATTTCACCAAATCTTAGTTTGTGTTATACTATTACCCCTTTCTCTTTCATGGATGAAACTTGATTATAAGATATTCTCCTCATAACTGGGCTGTGAGTAACGTTAAACCGTGCTCTGATACCAACTGTCATGACCCGGGTTTTTATATGATGCAATGTTGATAAAAAGGCGAGATCTCTTGTTTTATAAATATGAAATGCATGAAAATCTTTTTCATTTGGAAAACAACCTTTCATAAAAACCCCGAGTGTGAAAACACATTCTCAATCTATTTAGTCATGGCAAAGTTTTAAATCAATATTGTTCCCAAGAAAGTGTTAGTCACAGCCCCAGCTATTAGAGAGTAAGTACAATCAAGTAACATTGAAAGATAAGATAGGGGTTTACTTACTTGTACTTAGTCTGTGTCTTCTAATACAAACGTTCCTTGCCCTTAAGTATTTACTTTGTATCTGAAAAATGTTGAGGATTGGGTGAGTATATAATATACTCAGTAGGAGCCTATCACTACTAGTTTTATAAATGCATGAGATGTTTCAAAATCATATGCTCATTCAAAACATGTGTATGTTTGAATACTCAAGTTCAATATCAGTATAAGAATCCATCATCAACTGAAATTCAAAATATGCGTATGTTTGAATACTCGAGTTCAATATCAGTATAAGAATCCATAATCAATTGAAATTCTCATAACTTAAAAGATCACGTAATCCAAAACTGAAAGTATCATATATATATGATGACATCATGATATGCAATAGATGCTTCATGGAGTCCAACTCATGGACCTCTAGTATGGTATGGTCGACCAACCTCATATCATGCTATATGAAATGCACATAACTCATCAAACCATAGGATCCACTATGCCCACGACCCCCTCGCCGTGTGGTCCCTGGGTACCTGAGGACACTTGGTCATAGCCTCCACGGGGCCTATGACACGCCGACCCAGTGCCGTGACACCAATGGTAGCCCCCTTTACCACATGCAGTCGACGTAGGGACTTGCCTCTTTTTGGGCGTGGTACCCATCCACCTATTAGTGGTAGAGGCCAGGTGGCCAACCTGGAGACACTCGCATAGCACCCATGGGCTTACTTGCCCAAATCACATAAGATAAGTCAAAACCTTTTGTTAAAACTTGTCCTCTTTTGGGTCCCTCACAACTGCCTGGCCCTCGGCACTCCAGCGTCTTTTGACAACCCTCAAGGACATGCAATCTTTGCAAGTACTTAAATCATGCAATGCATGCACTTGTTTGCAACACATATATGTGCATAATGTATATGCAGTCATTTCAAAACATGGTTATGTACAAAGCATTTAACATGCATGCTGAATTAATTCATGCAAATCACATGCAAATCAAGTCATATTTCTAAAACATATGTTCTCAAATAACAATAGTTCTTTTAAAAGAATCTAATAGTGATAGAGCACCTACCTGACTAGGTCGCGTTAACCCTCTTATCCTCGTACGCTCCTGAACATGGTTTGGGAACTCAAGGTTAGTTTAACCTATCTTTGATGGGTTTAAAGTAGTTGGGTCTTATTACTTAGGCATTAGCGGTCCATCCTATGCCTATGGGTGTCCTAAGGTCCTACTTGGGCCTTGGTATCCTCAGTTTTCTAAAGTTCTAGTGGCCACGTGCCACCATCCTATTCTAAGGGTCATGCCGTACTTTTATTGAGCCTTGATCATGGATTTTATGGGTTGGATGTGTCCTTGTCGTCGATATGGACACAACGCCTTTTGCGGTGCCTCAATCGGAGCTCTAGATCTCAAGTTATAAGCGTTTTAGTATTGTATGTACAGAGTCTTAAAGACAAAAAAACGGAATGCTAGGGCGCTGCGCATCTGGGACGTGTGCCCTGCTTGCTTAAGTAACAGAAAAGACGACATGCGCTAGCGCGCTGCGCGTCTGCGGCGCGTGCCTCAGCGGGTGCGTCTGCAGATGCGCGCGACAACTCTGCCCATCTGTCCCTTTAGCGGGCGCGTCCCTGGACGCGCCCATCTGGTTTTTCAAACGGATGTCGACCTACGTCGATGTGGGACGTTCCTATTGGATCATCCCGCCCGTTAGAGACCTGGGTCATCCTCAGGTCACCCTGGTTTGACCCTGTCGAACCAGTGCGGCCCTGAGGAAGTCCCAGGGTCCTTGGTGGCTCTCCCAGGCTCCATTTTGCATGGTTTTTCATGCAAAAACTTAGGGGAATTGAGCCTAGGACTATGGGTGAGATGGGTTTGGGGAGTTTTTGAGCATACCTGCTTCTTGGGTGGTTTTCTCTCCACGTTTTTCCCTCTTGGTCACTGCTCTGCGATGGGTTTTCTCCAAGGTTTTGGGCTGCCATTAGAGGCACCCAAGAGCTCTATTTATAGAGCTTTTAAAGAGGGTTCTGGAGGGGTTCTAACCGCCTTTGAATGGCGGTGGAGAAACCTCCAGAATGGCAGTGGTTTCTTCTTGAAACACCGCCGTTCCAGAAACCTCTAGGAGGTTGAAGACGACGGGGTGCCTGTATCAAAATGGGCACTTGTGTTTTTCAAGTTAAGTCGTTTTGTGAAATTTACAATTTTGCCCCTGAACTTCAAAGGGCCATATCTTGCTCATTTTAACTCCGTTTTGGGTGATTTTGGTCTTGTTGGATTCCTTTTTTTGAGACGCATCTAATGACAGAAATTTTAGTACCAAACTCCTGGGTTTAGTCAAGGTGACTAGTGAAATGACCAAAATGCCCTTTTCTTTAAAACTGAACTTTTCATTGCCAAACTTGGAATTTCAATAGTACAAAATTGGAGTCATTACATCCTTGCACCCACTAAATCATCAGATCTGCTACTCCTACAACCATAGATTCATAAGATCTATTAGGGAACCACCTCAAGGACTGGTCAAATGAAGATTTGAGCCATCCTATGAGTTCGTGGGACCCCAAAACCCTAGAAACTATAAAAATGTAAAATTTGGGACACCGTTGAGTTCGTGGCACGTCCCCATGCATGCTCACGAGTGATGTGCTGATGGTGCCTTCTAGAGACCAGGATGCACTGAGCATTTTGGACCATGTGATCTACTCTAGTGCATCTTGGTGATATGAAACAACAAAATCTTTGATTCAGAAGGCTATACAAGTTTGATTTATGATCGGAAAGATTCATTGGATTTGTCTAGATGACATAGGCACAATTATGCAATAAAATTTATGATCAAAATAAATTTTAAATTGATCCAAACTCAAAAATCATAGAATAACTCAAATCCATCAGATCAAAGGGATCAGACCTTAGAATTTGATTAATTAAATGATTTAGAAAGGCAAATAGAATCATATAATAGTTAGATCATCCAAATAAACTTATGCAGATCTAGACCATGGAATAAAATGAAAACCGTGGATCTAATAAATCAGAATTAGATTAGACCACTCATCATCATCTAACCCATGATCTGTCACCTAATGTCTAATATGTGATTAAATCAACAAACTACCTCATGATCCAATCATTGATCAATCACCAAAACTCATATCTGTGACTGATCTTACCTTTTCATCATGATCCAATCTTAAATCAGCCATTAGATGCTAAATCTACAACCAATCCATCATTTTAAGATGATCTAACCTATGATCAACTGCCTAACACCTTGATCAGACATTGATTTGAGATTCCATTTAGATTCGACCATAGATCTAGCACTTGATATAAGCCATTCGTTATCGAATTTTTTTATCAAAAGTGATCAAACTTGATCAGGCCACATCAAAAACAACATCATACATGGATTTAAGTGATCGGAGGTAAGACCACTACTGAGTCTTATTTAAATTAATTAAATTTTATTTTTATCTTAGTTATGCTTAATAAATTATATAAAATTTAGAAAATAAACAAGACTAGAATGCATTAAACCTTAATAAGAACAATTGAACTATTTATGTCAGTATTTAGATTAATTTACTAGTTATATTATTATGATGACCTCAGATTTGAAGATTTGATGCTAGGGTGACTTGGAACTATAGCTCTGACTAATCAGAATTCAACCTAACCTAGATTAATAGGAATTGAGGACAATTAAATGATCTAGATAGTTGATCTTTAATAAACACCCAAGGTTTGATATTATGACAAAAATAAAGAGGAATACTTATGATCAAAAAGCGGTAAAGGCATGATCACCACATTAAGGATGATTAAAGACTAAATAAGTCACAATGAAGAAATATTAAGTAAGATAAATGACATTGTAATGTACATGTGTTGATAGAGAAACTAACTTGTACGAACTAAGCTTCATGAGCATTTCGAGGATTGAAAAAACCGTGTTCAAGGTAGGTAGTTTTAACATCTATTTGCCATTGGGATTTTGAGCATGTTATCAGCTTTATTAAATTGTAGATTTCAAATAATCAAATCATTTGATTTATCCTGCTTTTGATTTGAGATTGCTTGACTATTATAAAATTGATATTTTGTCATGTTGCATTATTTTAGTTTTAAAAGAAAGCAATATTTCCAAGTTAGGCACGTGATTTATATATATGTACCTTCATAACCATGATGTATACTTTTATATGAAAAATGAAAACGATGTTGCTCATTCTATTGCACGTAGTTGTATGTTTTTGAAATACGTGATTATACTTGAAATTGCATCAATCCCATGCTCTAGGATAATCTAAAGAAATGCATGGATTTGCTTGAGATATACGATATATGATTTAATGACATTTGGATTGAGATATATGTTTGTTTAGGCTAATGAGCCTGGTGGGCACTATGCTAAGAGGTTGTACGGGTTTGGTCTCCCGACTTCTCACCACCAAAGGTGGTAGATATCCATGCCCAAAGAGTCACCTATTTTTCTCTGCTGTTGTGGGAGGAAAATGGCCACTAGATATGTTCATGACACCTTTTTGAGACATATCCATAACTGTTGTGGAGGCTGTGGTGTCTGCTCTCTAAATACTAGAGACACATGATTTTAGTGAGTTGGTCATGAGCCTAGTATACCGTAAGATTTCTATTTTGTAACCCCACATAGATCAGCATGATGATGGTCTTTAGATAAGTACTTATGACCAATCAGTTGATGTGTTCGCCGAGGTGGATATGTGCACGTGATGATGATGTTGTCAGTTCGGGATTGCCGACATCCGCAATTTAACCGATAAGTATTTTAATATTTTGAGGATCTTATGGCATTTGAATTATCAAGTTAAATGCAGGATCTTTCACATAATTTATAAGTTATACATTCATGTGATTTTGTAATACGTTATATGTTACAATTTATGTGAGTTTACCATGCAGATTCGATCATTGAAGAATTTACATTTAAAGTCATGCATGTTTTATATTGATATTATTTGAAATGTTTTATCATGAAACTATAAACTAAGGTTGACATGTAGTTTCAATTATGTCTCTTACCTTTGATTTGATTATTATATTTATTTAGAACTGCATGAAAAATGATTTGAAATATTGTTTAGAATTGGATTTCAAATTTGGTTTAATAGATGTGAAACTACCTACACAAGCACAAGCTTGTTGAGATATTGTAAATTGTCTACAATATCTCAGGTCTTCATAGAATTTGACTTGAGACAAAGCAAATCCAGGTGGATGTAAATCTAGATGAAGACAATAGCATAACATACTATAATTAATGTAAGTATATGACTTATCCTTTTTGGACATATATATGTAATTTATATAGTTGAACTGTGAGATGTGACTGGCTAGATCTGGGATGCATGTATTTTTATTTTAGTCTTATATAAAAGCAATAATAATTTCCCTAGCTATTTTGTTTCCTTAGAAGTAAATGGCACTCGGGGTTTTCAAAATGAATTTAAGAGAAAAGGAATCTTCTAATGCATTGCATTTTTTTTTATAAATGATTTTCAAATAAGGATCAATCCAGCATTAGGAATTAATTTTTCATTTAAAAAATGCATATGAAAACCCGGGTCATCACAGTTGGTATCAGAGTGTAAGTTTATCCTTTCACATCCAGTCCTACATATCCAAAAGTCATATACTACTAGAATAATTAAGAACAAATAGTCTAAATATGAGTTATAGAGATGACTAGTATAGGAAATGATATCAAATAAGAAATAAATACATCATAAGTAAGTTGGAAAAAAAGAGAGTTGGATTTGACAAATACTTAGGCATTGGATGATGTGAACCCTATCAAAATCAAGTCTAAACTACTTAGGGTTAAGGAGTTATGAGTAGTGGAGTAAACAAGAAGCTATTGACCCTTGTAGGTATAAAAGTAAATAAATAAATAATTCTATGAGATGAATAAAATTATGAGTGTGAAGAATGAAAATATAGCATCATTCTGATGATATCTTTAATAGATAACCCTGACTTATACTAGATCGATTAAACTGATAATTATGGAGAACGTAGCTCAATGCTGGATGAACTACATGGGACTTTGTGAGAAGTAACTGCTATCTTATAATAACAACCTGAGTATAATGGAACAGTTGAGAAAATAATTATAGTAAATGATATTTCATATGATCAAGAGGAACATGACATGAGTATGAACATGTTAGTGGATGTAAAAGACTTAATTCAAGTGGTACCACAAGGAACTTACTAGAACAAAATTAATAGAAGATTTTGATGATAAGCTTCTTGAGGATATTTTATCTGTGATGATAGAATGATCATGGAATTTAAACACCAAAAAGGAATGATCTTATAATTTCAAGAAACATAGTATGGAAGTAATAGACAAAAAATTCAATGGATTCCTTGAGATATTGCAAGGATTAATTGGAAATACAGACATTTGAGGATTTCAATGTTGTTATTAGAGGAGTCTAAAGTCATTTAAAAGTATTCAATTCATAATATCTATTGACCAAAATTGTAGATGTGGTATCTATTACGTACGACAAATTAAGTGAAGAGATTAATCTAAGTGCTAGAAAAAGAAGGATTTTATTTCAAGCAAACATAAGATATAAATATTAGTTTTGATGTATATTGAATAATTGAAGCAAGAAGATTATGAAATTAATGTGGTTAAGGAAGATAGACATAAATTAAATCTAGACATCAAAGATGAAGGATCTTTAGTTGTTTTGACAAATTGAAAGAAGGACCAATCAAATTTGAAAGATTAATCGAGCTAGCAATTTTGTTGTCGAAGAGTATAATGGAGGTAAAATAGATGAATAAGTAGACTTTGTGAGCAATAGAGTACCAAAACTAAGGATAGTATATTTTAAGGAATTTTCAGAATTGCCATGAAAGGATTGTGTTCAGTGAGGAATTAAACTCCAATACTAGTTCTACTTTAAAATTTTATTGTAGGATGCTTGCCTAGTTGAAAATTTTTAAGAAAATGATGAGATGACCTATTGAAATTAACATTTTATTAGACCCATTGTTTTTATTAGGAGATGCCAGTGACCCTCATCAATAAGTGGGATAAGTTATAATACCTTACACTACTATTACATGATTGATTGGAGTTATAATGAGGAATAAGGACTATATATATTCAAGAAAAGTGACTCAGCAAATAAATCTCCACCAATTAAAGTATAGTCAAGGATCAACTTGAGGTCTTGATATCTTAGAGGAGGATTAGAAGAGGAAATATCTCAAGGTCATTACTTAGCAATGGATTTAAGTGTCATTACTATAGAATAATGTCATTTAGGCTGACAAATATATATAGGTCACATGAACTAGGTATTCCAACCATTTCTTAATAAACCTCTTAGTATATTAGTAAGCAACACCATAAACTATATAATACATTAGGAAGAACATCACATATACTTATGCATGAGTCTCCACTAAAGGAAGTCGACCTAGTAGGGTAAGTTGTTTCAAAATTTATAATTGCGTTAGATCTAGTGATAGATGAGGCAGAAATGAAATAGGAAAAGATCTAAAATAGTGATGGAATTACATAATTTTCTAAACCTTACTAGACACTATAAGTGTGTATTGGATGATTATTATTTTACTATTCATTAAGATGATGATTAAGTACATTAGATGGGTATGAGGTGACACATGAAAGGCAAATTTTTAGAAATTGAAGGTACCAACCATTGCACCGATACTTACGCTACCTCTTGATAATTGAGGCTTAATGTTGTCAATGATGTCCATGATAAATGGTTGAATAAAGTACCAATATAGGAAAAGAAAAGAGAAAACATGCTTCCAAGAAGTGAAAAGAAGTAGCTTGATATAGGTAAAGTGATAACTAGGTAAAGCATTCACTGAAGACCTAGCAATGACACCCACCATTATAAACACTTACAAACAAATAATGTTGAGCACAAGCTTTGGTTGAGAAATCAAGTCACATGTGAAAAGTGAAAGATAGCATTCGAATATATTGAAGATTGTAGTGTCAACAAATGTAAACAATAATAATAGTAATAGCAATAATAATTAAATGTTAAAGTTGGAAATTATGATTTCTTGAGAGAAATATTAGGTAAAGTGTTACAAGATTTGGAATAAAATGAAAGAACAACTAAGACCTCTTAGGTGGAATGTTTGTTGAAAAATCATTTTGGGGGAAAGGATGTACTAACCGTAATTTTTAAAATTTTATTTTATGTAAATTTTTTATTTGGAAAAAAAGAAATAAAATAGAATGTTATAGATGAGCTTGTTATAGAAGTCAAATGAGGTGTTGAAACCTTAATAATTGGATTGTACTTGGAAAAATTAATCCAATGACACTAAGAACTTTGAAAATGGACTTCGAATGAGAAAGTTATGAGATTTTTAACATTAGGGGTATTTTAGTAAATTTCCAAATGGGCACCATTTATATGTTTTTAAAAACTGAAAAGCATCGAAACAAGAGGGGTTGATTTTGATAATGACACCCCTTGCAACACCCTTTTCCACACATTGCACGCCAAAACATATGTTCTCCTCCTCGTTTCCTGCTAGCAACATCCGTAACAGTGGCATAATAGAATCCACCACTGTCACATGTCTACCAATGGAGATGCCAGAGTAGCTGACAATAAGGCTCCCTTCTCTCCCCCACTATTCTCTCTCTTCTTTGATGATTGGCATGCAGTCAGCCAGCCCACTGCTGCCTTCCCCCCTCCAGTCTCTCTCTCTCTCTCTCTCTCTCTCTCTCTCTCTCTCTCTCTCTCTCTCTCTCTCTCTCTCTCTCTCTCTCTCTCTCTCTCTCTCTCTCTTTGTGACTAGATGGCCTAGCGGGCATAGAACATTGCTTGCACCCCCTAGAGCATCAGATCTACTACTCCTCTAGCCAACCCAAGTAAACCCTTCCCCCTCTTTCCTTTTATCTCCTTTCAGACAAGTTTTCCTTAGATTTGTTCTCACTGGTCAGAGATCTACCAATGAAAATAGATTCATCAAATCTATATGGGAACCATCTCAAGGATAGCTTAGATGGAAGATTTGAGCCATCCAATGAGTTCATGGGACCCAAATGTAACACCCCTAATTTTTATTGTAATAAAAATATAATAGTGAAATTGAAGATTTCAAGGAAAAATCAGGCTGGAATATTAGGTTTAGCAAAAATGTACTTCGTACAGAAGTACAAATAAGGCATAAAGATATGCATAAGTGAAAACATATCTCACGAACCCTTCAGAATGACTGTAAGCACGGTGCATTCTGAATTCGAAGTGAAAAACCTTTATTTTCTTCATTTAAGAGCAAAAGGGTAAAATGGTAATTTTACCCTAGCCAAGGTCTAAGACATCAAATTTAGAATGTACAAAAAAATACGAGTCCAACGCCACTAAGAACACTCAATTCCGAGTTCGTATGAGTAAACTCAAAATTTTACACATAAAGGGCAAAATAGTCTTTTTACACATGTGGGGCCCACATGTGGCCCACAAAGGACCCAAAATGGAATCCCATGGCTAGACCTCGTGTAATCATGGGTCAAACCACTACCACCAGCTAGTGGAGAAGGAGGTGGTAGTGGGAATCAAATAAATATTAAATATTAAAAAGGAAAAAACATAATAATTAGGTGTTATGATGAAAAACACTAAAAATCCCTATAAATTGACATCAAAAAAATTCCCAAAAATACATCACGAAGTCCCCTAGACTCTGCCAAAATCTCAAATCAAAATTCATCCTCCTTCTCCCTCTTTTCTCCTCCCTTTCCTTGCATTTTATTCCCCCTATTAGAGTGTCCACAGAAGCACCCAGAGGAATATTCCTCCTCTGGATATTGGGCGCTTCCACAGACACATAGTCCCAACGAGAAGGGTTTTCACCCTGTTATGGTTTTTGAGCTATACGTTAATTTTCAGCCGTTGAAATCTAATCTTGACCGTTGGATAGTTGGGTAATATCAAGATATACAAAACCCATTTGATTTTACCATAATCCGTGGAGTATCCGTGGATAAATCAGCAAAAAACAGAAGCTCCAGCAACCTATATTATAAGGAGTGGATTTTTTGGTTTTTCCTGCATAGATCTGGAATATCTTCTTCCAGGTAGGTGCACTTGCACCCCTATTTCATTTACAGTAGGTTAGTTTGCTTTTCCGACAAGGATAGGAGCTCCCCAGCTGTTGATCCGTCGGAGACGATGGATCCGGCATTGAGGGTTGAGATCCCATCGATCCACAGCTCAGATGTTACTTCTGAGCCGATGGATGGATTCCTGGGGCCCAAAAACCCCAGGATGAGAAATCTGGATTCTTGGTTTTACTGGATGGGGGAGATCCGTACCTATAACCCAGATTTGATCTGAGCCGTCTATTCTGTTAACTGAAAATCATAATTCTTCAATTCAGAGCTTGATATAACTTTGATTTTAGATCAGAAAAATGCTATGGTCTCCTTGTAGTCTTTACCATGTACTGAATTTATTAGATCCATGTTTTAATTTGTATTTACATAAGTTATTTAGTAAAATCAGTACCCATGATCTTAGATCATGGACCAGATGACTTTAAAAGACAAATTTGAACTAATGGATGTCTTCATAGACACTCTAATACCTTAGGATCAATTTCATAGTTAGATTTATATTCATATATATGAATGAATTGATCAAAAATAGAAAGGATGAAATTCAACCCTTAAAACGGGCTGAAATATTGAAATATTAATTCTGACTTTAATTGAACTCTGATTTTAGATCATAAACTTTATTTGGAATAATGTTGATGTTATTAATTCACTGAAATTATTATATTGTGTTTTTAAGTAATATTTACATGATCTTTTTGATGAAATCCGTGCCATTGATCATGGATCATGGCCCACATAACCCCAAACATGAAATCTGAACCGATAGATGTGTTCAAAAGATCCAAAAAACTTAATATACATATTCAAAGTATAATTTTTATGCCTCCATATCAGTCCAAAATGATCAAAATAGTAGGGTGAAATTCAGCCCTTAAAAAGGGCTGAAATCTTAAAATTTCAATTCCGATCTAAATTGAGATCCAAATTGAGATCTGAAAGTTGTGATGGATTCCTTGTTATAATTATAAGGTACTGAACTTATAAAATTTTAATTTTAATTAATTTTAATTTATGTAATTAAGTGGATAAGTAACTAACATTCTTGATCTACAAGATCTAGGATGATCAAACCACAAATACCTTATTGGATGATTATTTTATAACATAATAAATAATATCAGTGGATTAAATTGTATTTATTAGGCAGATCTTAAGAGATCTAGCCTTAAGGGTTACTAAAACCCTTAAAATTAAATAGTATCTCCTAGATCAAGATGATCCAGGATGATTGGACAGCATTGGTGTATTTTGATGATGATCTTGAGATAAGATCATATGAATTTAATAAATGGATGATGTGGATTGGGCTAGATCAAGATCTATGCCCTTAAATGGTACAAAGTAACCTAAGATCTCCTTGATCGGGTAGATCAAGGAAGATCAAATCAATGGATGAGATAAATCCATGATTTAATAATTAAATTACATCAATATAATATGTTGGATCTAAAATAAAATGAAGGATCAAGATCTAAACCTTAAAAAGATGAAGGATGACTATGGATCAATTAAGACCATTGGATCATGATAACATGTTAGATTTCTATTTCAATTATTGAACATTATGATAATTGTCTTTCATTTCTTAGTTGAATTATTTATTTAATTGGTTATTTAATTGTTTATTTAATTGGTTAATTTAAAATTAAATAGTATCTCCTAGATCAAGATGATCCAGGATGATTGGACAGAATTGGTGTATTTTGATGATGATCTTGAGATAAGATCATATGAATTTAATAAATGGATGATGTGGATTGGGCTAGATCAAGATCTATGCCCTTAAATGGTACAAAGTAACCTAAGATCCCGATCAAGGAAGATCAAATCAATGGATGAGATAAATCCATGATTTAATAATTAAATTACATCCATATAATATGTTGGATCTAAAATAAAATGAAGGATCAAGATCTAAACCTTAAAAAGATGAAGGATGACTATGGATCAATTAAGACCATTGGATCATGATAACATGTTAGATTTCTATTTCAATTATTGAACATTATGATAATTGTCTTTCATTTCTTAGTTGAATTATTTATTTAATTGGTTATTTAATTGTTTATTTAAGTGTTTAGTTACTTGTTATTTATGCTTTAAACTTATGCTTCAATGCTTAAGTAATTGTAATTTCATTGAAATGGTAATTAAATGAAATTAGAAGGAAGGGACATTCACATGGAATGTATGACATGGACTTAATGATAGTAAGGACCATAGTTAGTAGGATAATATAAGGAATATAAATTCCTTGGTCCAACTTAGGAGAATAATAAACCTCCATGGATGACATTTTAATTCATGGATTTAATTAAAAACAATTAGAAAGAATACTTAGGATTAAATGCTCATAGGAACCTTATGAAAGGTTGAGTTAGGGTCAAGCTAGTGAATGATGGACATAGTGGTTAAGGGAGTTATCTAATAGAGCCACGCTCTCCCCCCACCTTCTATTGACGTTTGTGAGGTTTAAACGCCTCCTTACATGAGGATTGAAGTAGCCACTTTGTGTTCAACCATTTAACTAGTAAGCCTTAGCCAATTTGACATAAGAGGAGCAATCTAGACTTAGAATGAAATAAGCTACCCTCAACCAATAAAACATTAATTGGTTGAGTAATAATAATGAGAGCATAAAATGTAGTAAATCATCTAATCTTGATAAAAAGTTGGAAACCAAGATAAGGTTGATCAAACAAGATCCATAGGATCTTGGATGATAAAAAACAAATACTAATGTAGTATTGTATAGTATGTATGCGTATGTAGAAGAACATAGATAGAGAATCCCAAACCCTTGATCAAATTTGATTCAAGGAAAATTAGGGTATTACCTATAGGAATACATACTTGAATAGGGAAATAACCTTGTATATATGGTATGATAGATGGATGAATCCAGACCATGATGGACATTGTGGAAGAATACACTGGAGATGTATGAATCAAGATACTACTTTGAGGTAGGTGGATGTGCAAGAATGTATTAAGGATTCATGTGTATAGATACATGATCTTTGTCTATAATTATAAGACCTTCATGATGTAATTATGTTTAGTACCTTAGCATAGTCATGATCCAACACATATGATCCAAACTAAGTGATCCAACACATATGATCCAAACTAAGTGATCCAACACATATGATCCAACTAAGTGATCCAAAACACAGATCCAAACATGTGATCCAAAAACATATGATCAAATTAAGGGATTTAATCAAATGATCAAACAAAGTGATCCAAGATATGGGATCTAACCAAATGATCAACAAAGTGATCTAACCTCATAATTTAATTCATTGGATCTAATCTAATGATCAAGTCTAATGAGGTGAAAGTATTGAGATATGAAAACTAAGGATACCCTAAGAATAGGGTGTAGAAAATATTCCAGCCTTAGTTAAACAGACACATCGTCTGATATGTACAAGGTATTTTCCATACAAGTATGGAGAGTTGTGAATTTTGATTTACACAGAGATAGAGATTGGGGATGGTATGCTAGGGAAGTCATGAGGGTTTGGCCACCCACTTCCTGAAATTTATATGATGGATACCATGCCCAAAAAGAGGCTAAATGTTGGGTGGGGCAATAATGGGAAGGCCTCACTGTAACAGCCATGGTCCACCCCATGAGGACATGGATTGATTATTCCACAGTTGGTATCAGTGGAAGATTATACAGTTATCCGGGCGCGCTGTACGGATTGAGACTGTGAGCATAGTAGTCCTAATGTATTTTGCATTATGATGCACAGATTATAGGCATAGTATGATGCCATGGCATAGTGATATGCTATTATAAGAGTTCCTAGAATGAAAACCCCTATATGTGAATTGGCTAAGTATTACTCTCCTAAGTGGAAGTATAGCTAGGGGAAGGAACAAGTTTTGAGTATTCTTCAATATATTAACTAATTTGTCATATACTACATAAATAAGGTATATCCTCTATATATGAGTATGAGATGACTCAGGAGGACTTAATGACTAAGGTAAGTATCCTTGTATTGATGAAGTAGTATATTTTTGTATCCCCTACCAAGCATAGCTTGTTGAGGTATTGTACATGTTTCCATGTTTACGATACCTCGTGCCTGAAGAAGGAGGGAAAGAAGCTCAAGGCCATAAAGGACTGAAAGGATTAAAGCTTGAAGATCTAGGAGTAAGACAGTAGAAGATTTGAAGAAAATAAGAAAATCAAAGTATGTACTTGAAGATATGTAATTTTTCCTTATTTGAGAGTGTATTGTATTGAGTGTTTTTTTAAAATGTAAGGTGAGGTTTGAAGTTTGGATTATGTAATTTTGGACAATGAGTTGTAACCTAACACAGGGCTGTGTATGAGTGAACCACTGGATGAATCCTGGTATTCAATAAAAAATTTATTTTATAAGAAATGGCTATGTGTATTATATGTATCTTCCAGTGAGACTTGAGTTTTGCTCAAAATGAATTTAAATGAAAAGATCCATCGGCTCAGAAGTAACATCTGAGCTGTGGATCGATGGGATCTCAACCCTCAATGCCGGATCCATCGTCTCCGACGGATCAATGGCTGGGGAGCTCCTATCCTTGCCGGAAAACCAAACTAACCTACTGTAAATGAAATAGGGGTGCAAGTGCACCTACCTGGACGAAGATATTCCGGATCTATGCCGGAAAAACCAGAAAATCCACTCCTTATAATATAGGTTGCTGGAGCTTCTGTTTTTTGCTGATTTATCCACGGATACTCCACGGATTATGGTAAAATCAAATGGGTTTTGTATATCTTGATATTACCCAACTATCCAACAGTCAAGATTAGATTTCAACAGCTGGAAATTAACGTATAGCTCAAAAACTGTAACAGGGTGAAAACCCTTCTCGTTAGGACGATGTGTCTGTGGAAGCGCCCAATATCCAGAGGAGGAATATTCCTCTGGGTGCTTCTGTGGACACTCTAATAGGGGGAATAAAATGCAAGGAAAGGGAGGAGAAAAGAGGGAGAAGGAGGATGAATTTTGATCTGAGATTTTGGCAAAGTCTAGGGGACTTCGTGTTGTATTTTTGGGAAATTTTTTTATGTCTATTTATAGGGATTTTTAGTGTTTTTCATCATAACACCTAATTATTATGTTTTTTCCTTTTTCCTTTTTAATATTTAATATTTATTTGATTCCCACTACCACCTCCTTCTCCACTAGCTGGTGGTAGTGGTTTGACCCATGATTGCACGTGGTCTGGCCATGGGATTCCATTTTGGGTCCTTTGTGGGCCCCATGTGGGCCCCACATGTGTAAAAAGACTATTTTGCCCTTTATGTATAAAATTTTGAGTTTATTCATACGAACTCAGAATTGAGTGTTCTTAGTGGCGTTGGACTCGTATTTTTTTGTACATTCTAAATTTAATGTCTTAGACCTTGGCTAGGGTAAAATTACCATTTTACCCTTTTGCTCTTAAATGAAGAAAATAAAGGTTTTTCACTCCGAATTCAGAATGCACCGTGCTTACAATCATTCTGAAGGGTTCGTGAGATATGTTTTCACTTATGCATATCTTTATTCCTTATTTGTACTTCTGTACGAAGTACATTTTTGCTAAACCTAATATTCCAGCCTGATTTTTCTTGAAATCTTCAATTTCACTATTATATTTTTATTACAATAAAAATTAGGGGTGTTACAATCTACCCCCCTTACAAATTTCATCCTCGAAATTTCAAATCTACACTACTCACACAAACTAGGATACAAGTTTTTCATTTCTTCTTCTAATTCCCAAGTAGCCTCCTCAATCGTATGATGTTGCCATAATATTTTTAGGGCCCTTCCTTTGAACAAATGCATTATAAAATGTGTTTTAATAACCTGGGTTGTCACACCAAAACCTTAGAAACTATAAATACATTAAAATTTTGAGAGATCCTGAGCATTGATCGAAGACTAGAATGATCTGACGGTCCAAGTAGGACCATCTCCTCCCGATCAGTCTGATCAGTGACCAAGATGCACTCTACTAATGCGCTATGGAGACTTATCCACTTGGCGCATCCCCAAATATTCGGGTGCTATCTTGGACTGACCCGGAATGCCTTACCATTCTCGGTACTATGATGCACCGCCAATGCGTTCTAGAGACCAAGAGGGACTAAAAATTTTGGAGCCTGCATTCCAGTCCAGTGCATCTTAATGATCCCATTTCTATCTATTTTAGTTTAGATTTTAAATCTAAGCCATTTAAATGATCTAAAACATAAAATAATTTATTCAGAAGAGTATACAAGTCTGATTTACTATTGAAAGATCCATTGGATTCATCTCGATAACAATGACATAATTATGCAATAAATTGAAGCTCAAAATACATTTGAAATTGATCTAAACTCAAAAATCATAGAATAAGTCAATCCATTAGATCAAAAGTGATCAGACCATAGAATTTGATTAATTAAATGATTTAGAAAAGTAAATAGATTGATAGAATAGTTAGATCATCCAAATAAACTTGAATACAAATTTGACAATCTAATTAAATGAAAACCATGGATATGATCAATCAAAATTAGATTTGACCATCCATCATCATCTAACCTTGTTAGATCATCCAAAAAAACTTTATACAAATTTGATTGTCGAAATAAATGAAAACCATGGATCTAATCAATTAGAATTAGATATGACCATCCATCATCATCTAATCCATGATATATCACCTCATGTCCAATCTGTGATCAAATCAACAAACTCCCACATGATCCAACTGTTAATTAATCACCAAAACTCAGATCTGTTACTGATCTGACCTTTTCCTCACCATCCAACTATCAATCAACCACTACCTACTAGATCTACAACCAATCCATCCTGTTAAGGTGATCTAACCCATGATAACCTACCTAACACCTTGATGAGCCATCGATTTGAGCTTCCATTTAGATTTGATCCATAGATCTAGCACTTGATATGAGCCTTTCATTATTGAATTTTTGATCAAAGGTGATCAAACCTAATCAAGTCACATTAAACACAACGTCATATGGATTTAAGCAATCAGAGGTAAGACCACTATCAAGTCTTATTTAAATTAATTAAATTTCATTTTTATCTTAGTTATGCCTAATAAATTATAGAAAATTTATAAAATAATCAAGACTAGAATGCATTAAACCTTAATAAGAATAATTAAACTATTTATGTTAGTATTTAGATTAATCTATCAGTTAGATTGTTATAATGACCTTGATTCAAAGATTTGATGCTAGGGTGACTTGGAATTATAGATCTGACCGATCAAATTCAACCTAATTATCAGATCAATAAATCAAACATTGAGATAAGACATAAACTATCTATAAGTCATAGATTAATAGCAATTGAGGACAATTAGCTAGACCATTGATCTTTAAACAACATCCAAGGTTTGATATTATGATAAAAATAAAGAGGAATACCTATGATCAGAAAGTGGTAAAGGCATGATCACCATGTTAAGGGTGATTAAAGACTAAATAAGTCACAATTAAGAAATCATAAGTAAGATAAATAGCATTGTAATGTACATGTGTTGACAGAGAAGCTGATTGGTACGAACTAAGCTTCTAAAGCATTCTGAGGATTTGGATAACCATGTTTGAGGTAGGTAGTTTTAACATCTATTTGCCATTTCAATTTTGAGCATGTCATCATCTTTATTAAAATATGTTGATTTCAAATAATCAAATCATTTAATCATCATACTTTCAATTTGAGACTACTTGACTATTATAAATTGATATTTTATCGTGTTGCTTATTTTAGCTTTAAAAGAATGTGATATTTGCAAGTGAGGCATGTGATTTATATATGTACCTTCATAACCATGACACGTAACTTTATATGAAAAATGAAAATGATGTTGCTCGTTCTATTACATGTAGTTTTATGCTTTTGAAAGAAGTGATTGTACTTGAAATTGCATGAATCCCATGCATTGGGATGATTTAAAGCTATGAATGGTTTTGCATGAGATATACGACATATGATTTAATGACAGATATATGTTTGTTCAAGCTAATGAGCCTGGTGGGCACTATACTAAGAGGTTGTATAGGTTTGGCTTCCCAGCCTCTAACCACCAAAGGGGGTGATATTTTTAGTGATATCTAATATATGTTATGAGAGATATTTTGCTATTTTTTAACAAAAATTAATGCATCAACAAATCAGAATGCAATGACCCACGAAGTATGGGACCTTCAAAGTGAACTACACAATTTCATCAAATAATAAACTAATTTCATTGAAAAGCATTAACAAAGTGCATGTGGTTTTTAAGATAAGTTTTACATAAACATAGACATAATGATAGAAATGATAATATTAAGTAGAAGTCTGCAAAGGACGTATGTTACTATATTACATGATGATGATAGGGCATGAAATACAAGCAAGACATGGTCGATCTCTTGGACTTGGACACTGCATTCTGATCGAAACCCCTAACTTCTCTCTCCAGTGCATTGCTATCTTAATTGGTGGTGGGGGTGGTAACTCAACCAGCATGTACTCATCAAGCTAGATGAGCCATCATATATGTTGTTTGTGGGCATGACAATAAAAGTACCACTTGCCATGACTGGGCTTCAAACGGACTTGGAGTAGTAGCATAGGCCCTCGATTGCATGCATATAGGGGGTTTGCTCCATTCCTGTAAGAAGACATCATGTACATATATTTTTCTATGTAAGTATTACACACAATTAATGTAAGAAAAAAAAAATCATAAGAAACCAACTAAACAAACCAAAAAAGAGTTTTTGTACAACAACATGTTCCTTATCTGATTGCAAAACTACTAGTTGTTTTCATGAACATAATCAAACCAAAGTTTTTGTGCAATGGAAGCGCGCTAAGTAGCAGCATCTCAGTGAGCAAACTCCTAAGTAGGGCGTCATTGTGTGCTCTTTGAATTATCTTCACTCATTAGGGCTGCTTGTAAACCTCGCATCTCCACCCCATCTCGATGTAGCACTTACATACTAGCATTCACCCTCTCCAAGTCTACAATTGTGACAACTTCCTCATCTGAATCCCTACTCAAGAGTATGTTATCATTGTCATCGTCACTTTTAGATTCAGGATTCTCTCCCATCTCCTCTGCCAGCCACATGTCATCAACACATTCCTGCCACATAAAAATGTGCAAGCCCGTGACATAGGCGCAAACTTAAGAATGGAAAATTTGGCCTTTACAACATTGAATGTTCACTCTATTATGTTCCTCAAGCATGCATGTAAAAGGATGAATAACTCCCCTGCATTCTGTGGTTGCTACATCCCATGCCAAACTCCTTCAAGTGTTACCTACTCTTTTGATAAGGGGCAAGAAATTGTTGCATATTTGTATAATCTCCATCAACCAAGTTGGACTTCCTTACACCATAACCATTTAGTGAATAATGAACAAACCTTCAAGTTAGAACCTATGAATGAAAACATATTAACACATAATGAATTTACCCTCAGAACTATCAACTTCATGGCTTCTCTCAAAGACAAATGGAGCCCCCTCAAAGCAATCTAGTGATGTGTATCACTATACAAATTTACCCCCAAAACTGTCAAAGGTAGAGTCAGTACAGTCCCCTCCAAGCCAATAAGAACATATGTGAATTGCAT
Organism: Warburgia ugandensis; assembly: GCA_035236585.1. Taxonomy (NCBI): domain Eukaryota; kingdom Viridiplantae; phylum Streptophyta; class Magnoliopsida; order Canellales; family Canellaceae; genus Warburgia; species Warburgia ugandensis. The sequence continues at coordinate 40,358,542 of CP141137.1, forward strand.
GTCAAAATTATAGCATTACAAGAATGTTTTGTGCGATAAACCCCTTCCTATTCTGCCACTTTGTCAAGTCATGAGGACCCACACCAAAAACCCTAGCTGGGATCAATGTGCCATCTACAGCTCCAATGCAACCCTGTAAACGAAATGATAGATTGAATGTTAAGTATGTCGCACCCCAAACTGTTGTATTAAAGATCAGAAAAGACAAATGGAGTTACCATGAAATGGTTTTCTCTCTAATAGTTGTTTATAATCTCTGGGTAGGTCCTCTATTGCATGAGAAGCCATAAGATGATTGTACAACTGCAATATTGCACAAAGGACCTTGTGGATGGTGATACTAATGGTAAAAGTGGACCTAAAAGGATCTTTTGTTGTAGGTTCATACCTGAAGCGCTAACCAACAATTGTTAAGAAGGTTGCCACCATCTACTCCAATGTCACCCAATGGCTTCTATATAAGAGGGCGATGGTCTGAAAAATACTAATGAGCTTATCAAACTGGGACTGGTGCATTCTATATATTTTTTGGAATCTTGTCCCTATTTTATCATAAACATACAGAAATTCATTGTAACCTCTAGTATTTTTCCTTTTACACACATAGGCCGAGGTGTTTTCATATGTAGTGTAGCATCCTCCTGCTCATGTTGCATAATTTGTGTAAGTATGCGTGAGGCGGTCACACTTATGACATGCTAAACTTCATTGTTGAAGGCAACACTTCGTTGAGCCCCATCGCCCTTTGTCCTGTATTATTGTAGATGAAAGCAACAATGGGTAAACAACAACATTTGTGCAATGCTAGAGATAATGGCATCACAAACATAGAAGAGTACAATTTCTTTCTTTTATTTTAGCAAAATTTTGGAAGAGGCTCCTTTGTTTTTTGGATATTTCACAGTTCACGCATGCGACATGTTACACCTAATAATCAATATTTATGAGCATGGAAAAGATATAAACTGGTATCTAGATCAATACATCACAAACATAGAAGTATACAATTTCTCTCTTTTATTTTAACAAATTTTTGGTGAGTCTCCTCCGTTTTTAAGACATTTCATAGTTCATGCATATGATGCATTACACCTGATAATCAACATTTACAAACATGGAAAATATATAAAATGGTATATAGATCAATGCAACACCATTAGTAATTAAAATTTCAATTCATATAATGACACCAAAATAAAAGTGTGATTAAAAATCCACAATCTAGTGACATGCATCACTATGGAAAAATTATATCCACTATCTTAACATATGTAATAATAAACAACAAGTGGATTAAAAAATGCCTACAAAGGTCCAATATAGAAACACACCAAAAAGTTTCAAACAACATAAACCACAAAAGTCGTTCTAATCAAACTACCTAGGTCCTCTAAAAGGTGGACTCTACTACAAGTGTATCCTCACATACAACAATTGTCTCTCTTGTGACCAATGAGCAAAACCCCCCATGAATCCTAGGGCTGCTTGTTGCAAATGATGTAAGCCTTGACTTTTTCTAACTCAGCAAGACCCTCCATAGTATCCAATGCAGTCATCCATGACATATTGTTCAGACCCACAGGTCTTTCTAGCCTTGATATAATGGAAGGATCAATGACTACATGGGGATCATTAGATGTTGAGGATGCTACCTAACTGGCTTGCTTCCCTTTTCCCCTTACTCACTGCTTGTTAGTAGTCCTATAGGAGGAAATCAAGCATGATGTTGTAAAGGTAGCTAGGCAAACAGGGGGTTGCATAAGGTGTTGAGATGGATCATGTGGGTGCAATCCATCCTTACTCCCTTGTACTTCCTCTCCATAATATGGGACCTGTGAGTCAAATGCATCAATATACATATTTGACATATCTGGTCTATGTGCTCGCTTAACTGGTTTTCTATATTGACTGTTGGTTAGGCTCAATTCCCAAAGTGCCTCATCTTCTGCAAAAATATTAATCCTAGAGCAGAATTCTCCGTTGGCACTACTCCTCCCAAACACTATCTCCAAATGCTCATAGTTCCATATGTTCTTACCTAATAAGCAATGCACCTCCCAATTCTACTATACAAAAACATAAACATTTGAAGGGCATTGTAAAGGCAATGTATAGCAGTATAGCATTCAGAGTAATGCATTACTTGCAAGTGGGTATTCATGATCTCTAGAATTGTAAGAAAGAAATTCCTCTCCATATCCCACATTAATCCTGAGTCTCCATTCCTCAGCTTTGCAAGTGTAGTGTACTTGCTTTTGAAAAGCCTTATCTTTGTATTCATCTGCTTCATCAACAAATCAACTCCAAATTGAAATTTGAAGCAAAGCAACAATTCTTTAATCACCACACCCTTTAACATACTCCTAGTTGTGATGATTCTACCCTCTATTCTTTCATCATTGAGTGTCTCGAGGATAAAGTCCTCTTGTTTCTTGGTCCATTTATTATAGAGCCCTTGTCTACCTCAACTATGCCTTTAGACACAGTGTTTGTATCTTCACCATCAACTGGATTAGGTGTCACAGGAACTCTATCCTTTCTTTTGTCTGGCATGTGAAAAGAAATATATTTTCTATTTAGTGTATTAAAAGGTCTCAAATACATCATACAAATCAGAGGATTCTTCAAAAGAGTATATTTGAAAGTAGTATAGCTACTGATCTTTCTACTTGTAGTAATTTTCTAAAGGTTGCTCTGTTTTGGTAGTGTGAGTGTAGTTCATGGTGCGCATTGGGGTTTGGTTTTTGGTTTCTAGATGAACTAAAGCTCACACACAGGAACTCAAATAGATATGCAAATACAAAGGAACTCAAAATAGAATCCATGGTAAAAGTACAAAGTTAATAGATAAACTGGCTAGTTTCCAAATTCTTGGCAAATAAATGACTATTTTTGTACTTCAAATTTTCAAATAGGCATTTGATTAGTAGCAACAAGACCTGGTTGATGCTACATTAGAACTTTCTCTAGTAAACAAGATATCATTGTGGAAAACATTCGTCTCACATATGCTCTGCAAGTACATTCTTTCTTTGACCATACACTAATCCTCTAGTTGAAATTATTTGTTCTTCTAAAATCTTAAACATTTGAGCTAAGATACCATTGTCTCTTATCTTATGGTGGTCATCATAACCATGTCAATATGGATGATGCATCTAACTTTCCTTCTCTTTTGGAAGGGTAACTTGTTACCAACTTCTGTAGATTCTAAACTAGGAATTATTTCTGTGTTGGTTTTTACTCCTGATAATGAGCACATTATCCTATTCTCCTTTTCTTTTTCTCATCTTATGTTAGCTTTAAATGTTTTGTAGTTTTGCATTTACTTATTTCATTTGGGTGAACTTAGTTATTACATGTGTGTGTGTGTGTGTTTATTAAAGTTACCGATCTTTTATGAAAAGTGAAGACATAGTAATGATTAATTTCTAAATGATATGACCATTTAGCTTGACCATAATTTCTTGATAAACTTGGGAGATTTTTGCTCCTTAATGTGACTGCTTTGATTAGCCCATGGTTATAGTATTGGGCTCACATCTTAATTTTACCAAGAAGCTAAAAAATAAACTCTTAATGATCTATCACTATTTTAGGTTGCATAGTAAGAAAGGTCAACATTTGTTTCATCTCTGTTGCCACTTCTATTAGATTATGGTCTCTAGCCACCTGTTCTTGATGTTCAGTCCATTGTTGATAATCTTAAGGTTTGTAAGTACTGGTATTTATATGCATATAAGAAGGTCCTACTCCTAATTTTCTTTTTATGGGGCATCGTAGTTATTAAAAGAAATAAAATAACTATGTTAGCATGTCTAGAAACTAGTCATGGAAATATCTTTAACTATTCATGCTGATATGGTTTCTTTTTCAAAGTATGAGAATGTTAATGAACGAGAAATTTATGCAGATGTGTTTGATGTAATTTCTTTCTTGCCTTTTAGAGATCCAAAAGTGTTTCCCCATAATATGATGAAGGAATGGACTCTAGCTGTTCTATTGATATATAATAATTTGTTATATGTTCTGTGTGCATGTTTACATGGACACATATAAACATATATACAAGTTAACTTATCTAAACAATTTACTTTCACTAGGATTCGCAATTTGGGTGGTACGCAAAAGTTTTTCTAATCAGACAATTCTACACCTTGGATACCTAGAGTATAATCTATCTACAGTTCATTATTTTCAATTGTTCCTTTAAATACCTTACATCAAAGACTCAAGCAAGATGAATGTATTGTAGGGATATTGAGGTTTGAAGCACATGACTGAATACTATTTGCATAACACTATATTTCATTCATAGCCTTAGACCTTGGTGAGAGCTAAAATTTTGTGTAGGCATCATTTTGAACTAGTGTATGACATCATTTTGTATGACATCATTCGAAACCAGTGTCTCAATAATATGTGTATATATAGCACAATGACAAAACATGTCGTGCAATGAAAATTGCTATCATGTTTATCAATGCTATCATAGTATCACAGATTTGAGATAATGAGATGACATAGATGATAAAGTTATAGTGCAGTTGATGTCAAAGTTATACCTAATTAATTGTAAACCTCCACTGATGAATTTTTGGTGACTTGTAGATGGTTACCATAAAGTTTCATTTCTCACAAACATTAATTAGAATGGGTTTAAATGAAGCAATGCAAACAAAAACCTAAAATTTATACTTATAACAAAGAATGAGAGGATGGTTAAATTCATTAGGCAAACATTGTAGTGAGATCACACTACAGCAAACTAGGAAAAATCAATGATGTAAATATAAACTCGCACTTAAGACAAATGCTCCTAGAAACTATAGATATATGTTTAAGCAAGAGAAAAAAAAAATGATAGTGAGGGAGCAAACTATCTAAAAATATTTATCAATGCATTATTTCAGCATGGCTTTACTTTAGCCTATAATTGAAAATGTCCTATAACCTATGAGGACTTCTTTTTCAAGCATATCATATCTTACATTTTATAGTTTACACATTGAACTGAAACTTGCTAGTCAATATATGTTGTCTCCATTCTTGCAAAAGCTACAACCTTCTTCGAGTGAATAATTATAAAGCTGTAATTGTTGGCATTTCAAATACAGCAACACAGTCCCATCCTTTTTATGTCCTCAGTTTGTAAGAATTCTACTAGGCATGAAATGTATATGCTCATTATATTATGAAAATGTACAAAGTCATTTTCATGAATATAGAAAAATGAAAATAACTTAAATCCGAGGATTGCATGAAACTAACCTTGAACCAATAAAGAAATTGAGCCCCAATGAAATCCAAGATGAAGTGCTTGAGTGTGATGCATTCACCAATGAGAAATAGGGGGAGAAGCTTTGGCCATAGAACACCCAAATTCCAGAGTGTTAGAGCTTCTCTCAGACAAATACCCTTGTCACACCTGCGTCCTAAAATTAGGTTAAAATAAGAACTAACTCATTAATCTTCCCAAATTCTATGAAATAGGACATCCAAGGCAAGATTGAGTAGGTGGGCCCTGCATGAGTCTAGTTGCAAATGGAAGATAGTTTTGGGTAAATTTTGAATCCTTAGAACTTGTTAAACTGTATATCTTGTAAGGATCAGATGAATTGAAATTTCATTTGGATTCATAGCAAAATGTGAGCAAACTTATTTGAAAGTGGAAATTTTATGGAAAATTAAGTAATTATAAAGTAAATTAAAAACATTAAAATCTGGTGATGAAAGGTTGATTATTGGATTGTGCTCGATGAGAGCTTTCCAACAACACTAAGAACACGTAAAACAGAGGCTGGGACCCAAAAATCCAAAAAAAATTACAAATAAAAGCAGGTCCAAATTAATAATGGCACCCCCTACACTAACTCTTCTACATAATGTCACAAGGAAGCGAGTCGACAAGTGGGAGTCAGACTCGCCACATGGACTCAGCCCCTTCCACCCCAATGCATCTATAACAGGAGAAATGGGAGAGAGCCATCACCGGATGGCTTTGCCCCCACTCCCTTCGTTTCTCCTTCTCCCCTACCCTCACAAATCACTTGGAGATTTCTTGACCAAATGATACTCTTCTCCCCATGTTCTAAACCCAAAAATCATGAACATCGCCAGAGATGCTCGCCCTTCAACCCCAAGCCCTTTTCTCACTCGTTGAATCAGCCATCTCCACTCTATCTACCCATCTCAGCTGCGCCACTCACACACAAATCATCAAAACCCTCCCCACCATTCCCACCTTTCCCTCCAATCACCTCACCAACTTCTCTCCAAACTCAACCTCCTTCCTCAATCCATAACCCTCCTCTCAAATGCAACAGCTTCAAATACAACCCATTGACTTCACTTTCTCTTGTTTTTTTAAGGCCTTTGCCGCACTTTACATACCCATGACCTAGAAATAGCTCCATACTCTTGCTATCAAGGTGAGTCACACTTCTGATGTCTTCATAGCCTACAGTGCCTTTGATATGTATTTTAAAATTGGCATGCGAGAAGATGCATTGAAGCTATTTAACAAAATTCCTCAATGGAATATTGCTACTTGGAATGCATTTATTACTAATGTTGTCCTTGAAGGTAAAAAGGTTGATACGATAGCTGCCTTTTTGAAACTTTGATGCACTAGTCATGAGCCAAATTCAATAACATTCTGTGTGTTATTGAATACTTGCTCTAACTATTCTGACCTTTGGCTTGGGGCCCAATTATACAGATTCATTATTTTATTGGGGAACGAAATAGATGTCTCCATTGCCAATGGGCTCATTGACTTCTAAGGAAAATGGGACCAAATTGCCAATGCTGGGATGGTCTTTGATGGAATTTGCTCATGTAACAATGTCTCTTGGTGTTCGATGATTGCAGCGTGTGTACAGAACAATGAGGAAGAGTACACACTTATGACTTTCTAGGAGGTGAGAAAGGAATGCATTTAACTGACTAATTTCATGGTTTCCAATGTGCTTAGTGCTTGCATAGGGCTTGCTATGCTTGAACTTGCAAGGCAGTTCATGCTCTCACTGTTAAATCTTGTGTTGAGGACAACATTTACACGGGAAGCCCCCTTATTTATATGTATGGAAAATGCAAAAGCATTATGGATTTTGAGCAAGCTTTTAATAAAATGCTTGAGAGAAACTAGGTAACCAGGAATAGTATCAAAGGTGGGTATGAAAATCATGGTCATTCTGAGATGGCAATTTCTTTGTTTGAAGAAATGACAGTTTTACCAACATATGTTACATTTGTTTGTGTACTATCAGCATCTAATAAGGCTAGGAAAGTAGAGGAGGGACTGAGGATTTTTGAAGAGATGAAAAGGAAGTATGGAATTGAGCCAGGGTGTGAGCATTATGCATGTATTGTAGACTTGTTGAGGAAGGCTAGAATGGTGGAAAAGGCATATGAGTTTATCAAGGGAATGCCTATACAGCCTATGCTGTCTATTTGGGGAACACTTTTGGGGGCTTGTAGGGTACATAGGAACCCCTAGCTGGGAAACATTGTGGCTAGGAAATTGTTTGATCTTGATCCCATGGACTCTGGCAACCATGTGTTACTGTCAAACATGTTTGCCTCTTCCGGCAGGTTTTTAATGCAGTTTGAACGCCATTGGTTATTGAATTGTGAATCGCACTACAAACACAAGAAAGGACCCTAAACCCTTCTTTATCCTTAAATTCTTGTTAATCTATTGCTTGAAATCAATACCATACATTCATAAAATAAATCGGTTATTATATTAGTTGAATGAATGATATGAATGGAAATTACTTATTTAAATCATCATATGATGTTCTGATTAACTATGCTTAACTGTAATGATGCAAATTGTGATAAAATGATCAATCCTAAGATAGTAAGCCCTGAGGGTTGCCTAGTAAGCTATGATGATGCCTTCCAAGATGGTAAACCTTGAGGGAAAGGGTTATCAGGTTGCTTGCTATGATCAATCCTAAGATAGTAAGCCCTGAGGGCTGCCTAGTAAGCTATGATGATGCCTTTCAACATGGTAAACCCTGAGGGAAAGGGCTATCAGGTTGCTTGCTACTAAAGTGAAGCCGGCCAAGATGGTAAACCCTAAGGGAAAGGGTTGCCTAGTTCTTTGGAATCACAATGGAGCCACCCAAGATGATAAACCATGAGGGATGAGCTATCAAGTATTGAGCCTCCCAAGATGGTAAACCCTAAGGGAAAAGGCTGCCTGGTCTTTTGGGATCACGGTAGAGCTACCCAAGATGGTAAACCCTGAGGGATGAGCTGGTAGACTTAAGTCTCCCAAGATGGTAAACGCTAAGGGAAAGGGCTGCCCAGTTGATTGCAACTATGGTAGAGCTGCCCAAGATGGTAAACCCTAAGGGAACCTGAGTTTGGAGCCGCCCAAGATGGTAAACCCTGAGGGTTTGGTTACTTTATGTATGATATTCATAGTAAGTTGTCTAAGATGGTAAACCGTGAGGGAGATGACTATTGGATCATGGTGATGATGCCATGTCTGTTTACTACTGTTGAGAAAACCATTAAATGAATATGTGGCTTTGTTGAATATTATACTTATAGTTTTTCATCCTTAAATTGGAATAAATTTCATAACTTAGTCACTTGCCTGTTGAAATAGAAGTGAATATCCCATGGTTAGACATGAATGGGGAAGTGATATTGTATGGGCTTAATTGCATACTCTGAACGTCCTATAGTTGGACATGATTGAGAAGTTGATATTGCATGGGCGGTTTGCATGCTATGGTTATTGCCTCATAGTTTAATTTGGAATGAACAGTAATTTTGTTTGCTACCAATATGTTATGTCTGATGATGCATGCTAGTTACTTTGTTGATGATTGGCTAAAATGGAAATGAATGCTCCATGGTTAGATTTGAATGTGCAGTTGAGCTAAGCTCAATGAGAATGATAGGATATGTATGGGTTTTGTTCTTTTCCCTTACTAGGCTTAGCATCTCATCTTATTATTTTATAGGTACCAGTGAAGCTAATAAGGGGAAGGTTATTGAATGAAATGAAGAAAGCCTGAGTAAAGATGTAAAATTTTGTATTATGTAAATATATATATGCTAACGCGAATTACAAGTTATGTCTTATTATTTGACAATTAGCCTATGCATTCTATAAATTTTATGTTGATGGGGCATGTATGAGACTCACTTGAACTCCTAGTTAACAAGCAAGTGTTAGTGATGTATTATGATAAATAGTATGAAGACTGAGTCTCCTTTAAGGACTTTATAACTATTATATTGTTTATTAGGTAAATCGCATTGCATGCCTTAAATGCATAAAGTCTGAAAAACAGGGGAGACTCTGCCAAAATTTTGGTAGAACCTAGTAGTTAAAATAATTAGTTAAATGCATAAGTGCATAGGACAAGAGCACTTAGCTCTCTCTGTAATGCCCCGAGCAATTTACGCTATTTAACAAAAAAGAATTGGACATTCTATAGGAAATGAATTGTGTTAAATGTTTTACTTTATTTAAAATAGTAAATGAAGGAATTTGTAAGAAAATGGTACAATTAGATTCTACTCAAAAAATGGAATCCAATGCCTCAAAGAACGCCAAAAACGGAGTTCGTATGAAGAAGTTACGGTTGTTTAAAGATTAGGGGCATTTCTGTAATTTAAATTAAAAACGAAAAAGAGAAAAGTAAGGGGCCGTTTTGATAACGGCACCCCATCTTCTTTCTCCTCTCGATTTCTCTACAAATCCCCAGTTTCCAGAGGTTTCCACCACCGCCATTGGCAGCACCGCCTTCCCACTCCTATAAATACCCCCAAGCCCCCTTCTCCTCTAGGTATTTTCGGCTTCAAATCTCCGGCCAAGCTAGGGTTTCCGACAATGTTTTCATCAAAAAACCCCTCCCCAGCTTTCCCTGCACATTTTGACCAGGCCCGAGTCAGGCCAACCATTCCCATCTCTCCACCTCCCCTCTTCTTCCTCTAGCCTCATCGAAGTTGGGGTTTTACCCCTTCTTCGTGGGTTCTGGTGACATGGGGTTTTCAGAGTGGAAAAAGGGAGCCGCACCACTAGAATGATGGCGTCCCCGGCTACCCAGGTAAGCCCCTCTTTCCCCTCTCTCCATTTTTCTTTCCCCCAGGCCAAATCCATGCCGGATCTAGTCATTTTTTCGGCCTAAAAATGCTAGATTCCTGATGGGTCCGATAACCCATCGAAGAAGATGACCCAGGGACTCCAAGTGTAGCGCACTCCCTGGGGCGGTCCTCTCATGTGCACACTGCATGCGGGCGTAGTCCTAGGTTTGACCAAGATGCACGAGCGCCCCGGGATCTGAGGTGCACGGCGCCTGCGCCAAAGGCGCGTTCGTGTGATACCATCCAAGACACGCGTCATACCGTGTCGCTTGGGCATGCATGTGCGCGTGCAAACGCGGTCCCTAGCACGGCCTTTGGGCACATACGACATGCAGGCATGGGTCCTAGTTTGACCAGGGCGCACACACGTCATGGAAACCATGATGCGCAGACCTAATGAGACTATAAAATTAGGATCATAGGACAATTTATAGAGTCGAACCATTGAATAATAGATCCATATCATAGGATCTAGCCTAACACTAAATTAGGCAAGGACCCATGGACCCTAAAAGGCAGATCTAGTGATCTAATTTTTAAATAGATCGAAATTGATAAGGACTCTTTGTTATCCATTCATATCCAAGACTTTATAAATGAGACCAAGACCGAGTTGAGTAATGAAGGACGCGACTCTAGGAAACTTTGAGGTAGGTGCTCTATCACTACTAGACTTTTAAAAAGAGCCCATGATTGTTTTGAGAATGCATGTTTTAAGTATAAGTTATATGACTTGTTTAGCATGACTTAATGAATTCAACATGTATATGATAAATACATTATGTATAGACATGTTTTGCAAACGATTGCATAAATTGCATGATTTGTGGTTATTGAGTTTTGAAAAATTGCATGTCCTTAAGGGTTACCAAAAGATGCTAGAGTGCCCAAAAGACGCTGGGTAGGCAGTTGTGAGGGACCCGAAGAGGGCAAGTTTTGAAAAAGAGGTTTTTGCTTGATTGATCGTATATGATTTGGTCTAGTAAGCTCGTGGGCGCTATGCCGAGAGGTCTGGGGTGGCCTCGCAGCCTCTACCACTATTAGGTGGAAAGGGTACCACGCCAAAAAAAAGGCATGTCCCTACGTCGACTGCATGTGGTACAAGGGGCTACCACTGGTGTCACGGCACTGGGTCGAGGTGTCATATGCCCCGTGGAGGCTATGACCGAGTGTCCCTAGGTACCCAGGGACCACACGGCAAGGAGGTCGTGGGCATAGTGGGCCCTATGTTTTGAGGATTTACTTGCATTGCATATGGCATGACATGAGGTTGGTCGACCATACCATATATCCATGAGTTGGATTCAGTTGAGCATCCTATGCATATCATTATGTTTATGATATCTATGTTACTTTCGACTTGGATTATGCGATTCTTTAAGTCGACAGTATTCTAATTCGATAATGGTTTTTAATATCAATATTGAACATGAGTGTTTGAACATGCACATGTTTTAAAGAGCATATGATTTTAAACATAGCATGCATTATAAAACTAGTAGTGATAGACTCCTACTAAGTATAGTGTATACTCACCCAATCCTTAACATTTTTCAGGACAGCTCCATTCACGAGTAGAAGACGCCTCCCGAAATGTTAGTGCTACGAGCAAGAAAAATCAAAAGGAGACAATTATACATGTAAGTAAACACTCTACCCTTTGGACATGTATTTGTATTTATTTACAGTTGGACTACGAGCTATGACTGGATAGACCTGGGAAGACATTTATGATTTCTGAAATTTTTAAAAACTACTTTGGTTGTTGTGAAAGCAAATGGCACTCGGGGTTTTCAAAATGAGTTTAAAACAAAAGATTTTTCACTGCATTGCATTGTTTTCATAAAATGGTTTTCAAATAGGGATGCATCCTACCTTAGGAATTAGATCTTGCATTTAAAAGTGCATAGGAAAACCCGGGCCATCACAGTTGGTATCAGAGCTCAGTTTTATCCTTTCACAGCTAGTCCAGCATGTCCAAGGGTCATAAACAATCGAGAAAATTAAGAAGAAGTAGTAGAAATAGAGATAGTAGAGATGACTAGCATATTAATGATCAAGGCATTTCACCATAAACAAATAGGTGAAAAAGGAGATGGGTCTAGCAAATACTTAGATATTAGATGGCTTAAATCTTATCAATAAGGATTGTTTGTAAAACTCATATATGGATCAGATTATGATAAGAATGATGAAGGAAGAGGTTAGTGAATGTGTTAGTAGATAATTCTGACCTGTAATAGATCAATCTCACCAAAGATGAGAACATCGAAGAACCTAGATGGCTATCTTACCATCATAAAGAATATCAAAATATGAGTACACTATCATATGATATGATTATGATAAGGGATGTAAAAGACAGACTTTGAGAAGATTTTGATGATAATCTAAGAGGTATGAGAATGCAAGATGATATTAGGAGATAACAGTGACTCGTATGTGATTAAGAGGAATATAACACGAACTTATAAGAGAAGTATAGCATGACCAAAAGATCAATGACATTATTAAGACATTGTATGAATTTTCTTGAGGCTATAGGTAATTAAGGATTTCGATGATATTAGAAAACTTCAACATTTCTTGGAGGTATTAAATTTCTCCTGTCTGATAAGAAGATTGAGTATATGCAACAAAGCACATGAAGACATTGATCTAGGAAGACAAAAGTGAGGATTTTGAATAAAAGAGAGAAAGAGATAGAGATGTAACTATAAGTATTCGATAAATATTGAATATTCAAAAGAAGAAGATCATGACTTTATGGAGATACATACAAATTTTTCATCTTGAATCTGATGGGAAGGTCAAACCAATCAAATTTGAAGGAATAATACTAGTTGAGTTGGTGATTTTATTGTAAAAGAGTATAAAAGAGAGAAAGCATATGGGGTTTAAGACTTTGAGTAGAGCATTGAATGAAAGGACATTATGCTGCACGAAAATTTCCGAAGAGGAATAGTTACCAACTAGAAATTAAATTCTACAAATGGTTTGATGCCTATATCAATTATTGCAATTCGATTCTTATCGGATCCATTAGCTTATGGGGAACACCAATGGATATAGTCCATAAAAAGGAAAATTTGGTGATATCCTACCTTGCCACTACATGAGTAAATAAAGTATATTGAAAAAGGAATTAAGCCAGGACAATGACTTGTCCATTTTTCTTTCTTCAACAAGTAGGGTACCATCAAGGATCAAATTGTGGTCTTGCTATCATAGATTGGAAGAGAAAATATCTTATGACCATTATTTAGTCATTACCTTTAGAGTACTGTTGACTCAATAAAGGTATCCCACCATATTTAATCAAATATGTTAGTATCTATTAGACAGTAGTCGAAGTTATAAACTCGAAGGAATATTCTGAGTTTTCCTTGAAAGAAGTACGTGTTAGACTAAGTCATTTGAGGGTATGAGGTCAGTTGATTAGGCCACATCATGAAGGAGCTACGAGTACGATGAGGACAGTAGCAACTGAGGTAGGAGCAAAAATAAGAAGCGATATAAACCAATGCAAAAGATTTTCCAAACCTTAATGGCTACCATGACAAGGTGTAGAAATTACTTTGGGTCTAAAAAATACTGCTGACTTGGATTGAAAAGAAAGGCAGATAAGCACTGATCGCTTTAGAGAGACCGTTGAGCTTATAATGTATACATCTGGGCAGAGACCAATAGGTAATCGAATAAATTCTCTTTCTATATGTCCACAAAAATGTTCCATGCTTACCTGAGTGTTTTTCAAATTTGATGATTTAACAGCTTCAGCATAACCTGATGTAGTAGCTATTGAATGAGAACTGCTATTATAAGCTAAGTATGAGGAGGCACTTGAAAGATAAAATTTAAGGAATTTAGAAAACCACTACTTATGATGATGATACCCCCTGACAATTAAGATTGAATGGTCAACGATAAAGCCTTGATAAAAGATTGAACAACATATAGATATAGGGAATGGAAGGAGAAAAGTTGAGGTGGCCAGCACATTATAAGGTGAGATTTGATGTTACGTTGCCTTTAGACAAAAAGTTAATTGTTATGTGCATATACCAAGTACGAAAAATCAATTGAAGGAATTTCCTAAGGACTAACCCTATTGGATTGAGTATAGAACTTTTGGACTGAAAGATTACGAAGAAAACCATCAAGCAAAGAAAGGACAAAGAGGATAATGACAAAGGATTCAATCATGACCTAGTAAGAACTCGGTTATGAATAAGAGACTTAATTAATGTGAATAGTGGGATAGGCCTCTGGACGAGAACATTTGATCATGATGATGAAGAGATCATTAGATGGAAGACAAGAGGAAAAAGGGATTATCCTATGCTATGCAAAATGAAATAGGAGGAATAAGATCATATGATCTCAAGGAAATATGAAGTAATTTATATACGAGTAGGAGAGTATGGTCATCTGCGGAGACTATCCTATACATGATCAGAGGAATATGAGCATCTAAGGATGGGTAATACAGATAGAAACCATTAATGATAAACTGGTATGCATGGGACTATGTATCAGAGTACGCAGCGAAAGTGGCCCATATATACTTAAAGAAAACGGATAAGATATATTGACGATATATATATGTGTAAGGCCTTGTGGAAGGAATTCTAATGAGGATAAATTGAGAACGTGTCTAGGATTGGTTACAAGATAGTATGATTAGCATTTTAAGGACAACATTATTCCAAGTATTGGATAACGGAATAATGGATTCGTCAACAACAGAGGTATGGGAATAAAGCACAGGAATTTTCTTAGTTCGAGTTTTAAGGGAGTCTTCAGGAAGAATATGTCTTATCAAGAAGATAGCTGACTTAAAGGTAAGGATTTGTGGAATTTCAAGGACGAAATTCTTTTAAGGGGGTAATAATGTAATGCCCCTAGCAATTTACGCTATTTAACAAAAATGAATTGGACATTCTATAGGAAATGAACTGTGTTAAATTTTTTACTTTATTTAAAATAGTAAATGAAGGAATTTGTAAAAAATGGAATCCAATGCCTCAAAGAACACCAAAAACAGAGTTCGTATGAAGAAGTTACAACCTTTTAAAGATTAGGGGCATTTCTGTAATTTAAATTAAAAACGAAAAAGACAGAAAACGCAGGGGGCCATTTTGATAACGGAACCCTGTCTTCTTCCTCCTCTCGATTTCTCCAGAAAACCCCGATTTCTAGAGGTTTCCACCACCTCCAATGGCGGCACCACCTTTGGCAGCACCGCCTTCCCTCTCCTATAAATACCTCCCAAGCCCCCTTCTCCTCCAGGTATTTTCGGCTTCAAATCTCCGGCCAAGCTAAGGTTTTTGATAATGTTTTCATAGGAAAACCCCTCCCCAGCTTTCCCAGCACATTCCGTCCAGGCCCGAGTCAAGCCGACCATTCCCATCTCTCCACCTCCCCTCTTCTTCCTCTGGCCTCATCGGAAGTTGGGGTTTTCCCCCTTATTCGTGGGTTCCGGAGGTATGGGGTTTTAAGAGTGGAAAAAGGGAGCTGCACCACCAGAATGAGGGCGTCCCTAGCTACCCAAGTAAGCCCCTCTTTCCCCTCTGTCCATTTTTCTTTCCCCCAGGCCAAATCCATGCTGTATCTGGTCATTTTTCTGGCCTGAAAACACTAGATTCTTGATGGGTGCGATAACCCATTGAAGAAGATGAACTAGGAATGCTAGGTGTAGGGCTCTCCCTAGGGTGGTCATCTCGCATGCGGGCGCAACCCCAGGTTCGATCGAGATGCACGAGCACCCCGGGAGCTGAGGTGCATCGCGCTTGTGCCAAAGGGGCGTCCACGCGATGCCATCCAGGACACGTCGCTTGGGCATGCATGTGTGCATGCAAAAGCGATCCTTGGCACGGCCTTTGCACTCGCACGATGTGCAGGCATGGGTCCTGGTTTGATCAGGGCGCGCACACGTCTTGGAAACCATGATGCGCGGACCTAATGAGACTATAAAATTAGGATCATAGGACAATTTATAGAGTCGAACCATTGAATAGGAGATCCATATCATAGGATCTAGTCTGACACTGAATTAGGCAAGGACCCATGGACCCTAAAAGGTAGATCTGGCTATCTAATTTCTAAATAGATCGAAATTGATAAGGACTCCTTATTATCCATTCATATCCAGGATTTTATAAATGAGACCAAGGTCGGGATGAGTAATGAAGGACGCGACTCCAGGAAACTTTCAGGTAGGTGCTCTATCACTACTAGACTTTTAAAAAGAGCCCATGATTGTTTTGAGAATGCATGTTTTAAGTATAAGTTATATGACTTGTTTAGCATGACTTAATGAATTCAGCATGCATATGATAAATACATTATGCCTAGACATGTTTTGCAAATGATTGCATAAATTGCATGATTTGTGGTTATTGAGTTTTGAAAAATTGCATGTCCTTGAGGGTTACCAAAAGTTGATGGAGTGCCCAAAAGACGCTGGGTAGGCAGTTGTGAGGGCCAGGCAATTGTGAGGGACCCAAAGAGGACAAGTTTTGAAAAAGAGGTTTTTTCTTGATTGATCGTATATGATTTAGGCCAGTAAGCTCATGGGCGCTATGCCGAGAGGTCTGGGGTGGCCTCCCAGCCTCTACCATTATTAGGTAGAAAGGGTACCACGCCAAAAAAAAGGCATTTCCCTACGTCAACTGCATGTAGTACAGGGGGCTACCACTGGTGTCACGGCACTGGGTCGAGGTGTCATATGCCCCGTGGAGGCTATGACCGAGTGTCCCCAGGTACCCGAGGACCACACGGCAAGGAAGTCATGGGCATAGTGGGCCCTATGTTTTGAGGATTTACTTGCATTGCATATGGCATGACATGAGGTTGGTCGACCATACCATATATCCATGAGTTGGATTCAGTTGAGCATCTTATGCATATCATTATGTTTATGATATCTATGTTACTTTCGACTTGGATTATGCTATTCTTTAAGTCATCAGTATTCTAATTCGACAATGGTTTTTAATATCAATAATGAACATGAGTGATCAAACATGCACATGTTTTAAAGAGCATATGATTTTAAACATAGCATGCATTATAAAACTAGTAGTGATAGACTCCTACTGAGTATAGTGTATACTCACCCAATCCTTAACATTTTTCAGGACAGCTTCATTCATGAGTAGAAGATGCCTCAGGAAATGTTAGTGCTATGAGCAAGAAAAATCAAAAGGAGACAATTATACATGTAAGCAAACACTCTACCCTTTGGACATATATTTGTATTTATTTACAGTTGGGCTGTGAGCTATGACAGGATAGGCCTGGGAAGACATTTATGATTTCTAAAATTTTCAAAAACTACTTTGGTTGTTGTGAAAGCAAATGACACTCGGGGTTTTCAAAATGAGTTTAAAACAAAAGATTTTTCGCTGCATTGCATTGTTTTCATAAAATGGTTTTCAAATAGGGATGCATCCCGTCTTAGGAATTAGATCTTGCATTTAAAAATGAATGGGCAAACCTGGGCCGTCACACTCTCAATGCTTTTGTTGTGATATATATTATGAAAAAAAAATATGAAGGCCACGTAGGCCTTGCTCGGGCCAATCAGTATGCTTGATTATGTTAAATCGCAGCCTCGAGGCTTGGGGTCATGACAACCTTAATGAAACATGTGTTTACCAATGAGATATGCAAAGAAAAGTTGTGATATCTGAGTAGATAGAGTACCCGAATGTGATTGTTCACCAATGAGAAATGGAAAGAGACCTTTAGTGATAAAACACCTAGATGTCAAAGTGCTCACGCTTCTCTTGGATAAAAACCCTACGTTCACTAGAAACTTGTGTTCACTAGTGAGATATGGGAAGAGACCTTTAGCTGTAAAATGCCCAAATGTCAGAATGTGCAACCCTCGCTCGGACAAAAACCCTACACTCACCAAAACTCTGCATTCATCAGTGAGAAATAGGAAGACACCTTCAGCAGTAGAATGCTCAGATGCCCGAGTGCACTACCTTCTCTCCAACAAAAACAGTACATAGCTCAAAAATGGTAAAAATTGATCGAGGTAGAGAAGAAAGAGATAAAAAGGGGAGCCTATTTATTCTCTCTCTAAACAAACATGATTTGATTTTCATTTTTCTCTCTAGAAACGATCACATTTTACACTACAAGGAGGGTTAGCATATCTTTGGTATAAAAAAACATATCAACTGATGATAATGTTAAATAAACATGATATCTCACATGTGCCTAAGATATCACCATTAAATCATAATTAAATAAACCTAATATCTCACATATGCCCAAGACATCATTTTTAAATAAGCTGCACATTTCAAATATGCCATGATATCTTAGAAACACCTAAGATATGCAGTTTAGTAAACCCCCTTAAGGAAGCATATTAAAAGTAGTCTTGCCTAAACTACACCTTCCCAATGCTTAAAATTAGAAACTTACTTAAAATAAAACTTCTAAAACTAATTAAAAAATATTTCCAAACTAAACTAAGACACAAACAACTAACTAATTAATGCTAAACTAAAATCAAACAATAAACTAAGCAAAACTTAAGGGGAGGTCACCCAAGTACCATGCGCATGATCCCTGGAGTTGTGCACATTGTTCAAGAGTTAGAAAATGGCTAAAATTCATGAATCAAAAGCATGCCAACATGAAATATAATCAAAGTCCTACAACCTAAAAATCTAAATGACTTCCTAAGGAATCAAGCAAATAAGATGCATAGACTGCTGAAAATTAAACATGAACGTTGAATGGAAAAATTCTAGAATTTAAATGCTAAAGAATCTCAATCTAGCAAGGCATGAAAAGAAACTTAAGAAGCACTTTTTATGTAAGATAACACTCAAGAGCCAAAGTACCTTACTACTAGAATCAAGTAGTGACAATGATCATCAAACAACTTCATCGATTGAATGGAAAAATACATCAATTAATGGTGTGCATGAGCGTGTATACAATATCTAAAAATTGTGCTCTTTTTCAATACTTGTAACTTGATTCAAATCAAATAATAAGTGCACTCCAACAAATTTAAACTAAACTTATATAAAATACAAGTCAATCCCAAAATAGAATCAAGAGAAAAGAGGGCTTGAATGATGGGAACTATCTAAGGGAAAAGATGCCTAAAACTAGCTTCAAAAATGGGGTGAAATATGTGAAAATCAAGGAAGAGAAGCAAGGAGATTCAAGCTACTTATGCTCTTAGCAGTCACTACTAAAGAAGAAATAACTTGGATCTTTAAAGAATAAGTAATAAAAACTAAAGATATTGCAAAAAATATCAATTACAAACAAGCTAGTTCTATGTGTATAGAATTAGAGAAACAAAACAAGAACACTCTAACAATGAAAGCAAAGAATGACAATAGGTGCTAACCTAGAATTAAAGTAAAAATGCAAAGGAAAATACTTGAAGCATGCAAAGAGGAATCAACTCCAAAGAAAACCAAAGTTCAATGCACCAAGGATTACCAAGATAGATTGCTTCTTTCAAGGATTTGGAGCAAACCCCATGCTTGAATTTCACATGGACACCCTTGGGAGATTTATAGACTTTTGGGTTTCCACTCTGATGAGATCTCATTCTAGGAAAGAATGGTACAATTAGATATAGGACTTAGGCGGACAGTTAGGTGGAGAGAGGATTAGCAAGTGATGACATGGCATGATATATTCAGAAGGGGGGAGGAGTAAATTTTTTTTAGGAAAGTGGCATGGTGCTCCTCCCCTTCTAAGTGCGTGATGTTGGGTGGTTAGAAAGAGAGAAGAATAAAGAAAGATTAAAAGATAGGAAAATATGAATTGGAGGTGGTTGGAGTGTGAGTAAAATTAGAATTTGCCAACTAGGATTTCCAACTAATCAAGACAACTAAGTGAGGTGGGAGGCACCACTTTTTTAGGAGGTGCCTTCCTCCTTAAGTAAAAATTATGGAATACTAGGTTGGTTGATGAAAAAGGATGGGAAATGAATTTAGAATGTGGGTTTTCTCTCTTGATTGGTCCACTTATGCATGACCATCTTACTAATTACAAATTCCCCTCAAAACTATCTAATTATCCTTTGGAAAATCATGTTTATTCCATGGATAATTGCTTGAAAATTTCATCCAATTATGTGACCCCAAGTTCCATGGCTCTATGTGGCTTGAATGTCAAGTCCCTTGGCTTCAAAGCTTGGATGGCTTGTGTTGCAATGTTTTACTTAACTTGCAAGTGTAAGAATTGATTATAAGATAGCATGCTAGTGAAGTGGATCCCACAAGGAATCAAACAGTTTGTGTGATTTATGGGTCCTTACATAAACTACTTAGTCTAGCAAAAGAAGCAGTTTTAACCTAAACCATGAAATTAACTAACATGAAAACTAAACACATCCATGGAATTGAAAACTTTCTAAGTTTGCTGCATCATAAAATTAAACATGGAAACATGCTAAAACTAATCTAGCATGCTACTTGTAATGACTCCAATTTTGTAATATTGAAATTCCAAGTTTAGCAATGAAAAGTGCAGTTTTTAAAGATAAGGGCATTTTGGTTATTTTACTAGTTTCCTTGACTAAACCTAGGAATTTGGTCCTAAAATTGGCTCCATTAGATGCATCTTGGAAAAAGGAATCCAACGAGACCAAAATCACCCAAAACGGAGTTAAAATGAGCAAGATATGACCCTTTGAAGTTCAGGGGCAAAACTATAAATTTCACAAAAACGACTTAACTTGAAAAACACAGGTGCCCGTTTTGATATGGACACCCTGTCGTCTTCAAGCTCCTAGAGGCTTCTGTAATGGTAGTGTTTCAAGGAGAAACCACCGCCATTCTAGAGGTTTCCCCACCACCATTCAAAGGCGGTTAGAACCCCTCGAGAACCCTCTTTAAAAGCTCTATAAATAGAGCTCTTGGGTGCCTCTAATGGCAGCCCAAAACCTTGGAGAAAACCTATCGCGGGGCAGTGACCAAGAGGGAAAAACATGGAGAGAAAACCACCCACGAAGCAGGTATGCTCAAAAACTCCCCAAACCCATCTCACCCATAGTCTTAGGCTCAATTCCCTTAAGTTTTTGCATGAAAAACCATGCAAAACGGAGCCTGGGAGCGCCACCAAGGACCCTGGGACGTCCCCAGGGCCGCACTGGTTTGACAGGGTCGAACCAAAGTGACCTGAGGACGACCCAGGTCTCTAACGGGCGGGACGATCCAATAGGAACGTCCCACGTCGACGCAGGTCGACGTTCGTTTGAAAAACCAAACGGGTGCGTCCAGGGACGCGTCCGCTGAGGTGCGCACTGTAGATGCGCAGCACACTAGCGTACGTCAAAGTTTTTGTTACTTAAGGAAGCAGGGTGCACGTTGCAGACGTGCAGCGCCCTAGAATTCCGTTTTTTTGTCTTTAAGACTCTATGTACATACAACACTAAAACGCTTATAACTTGAGATCTAGAGCTTCGATTGAGGAGCCGCAAAAGGCGTTGTGTCCGTATCGGAAACCATAAAATCTCTGATCAAGGCCCAATCAAAGTAGGGAATGACCCTTAGAATAGGGTGGTGGCGCGTGACCACTAGAACTTTGGAAAACTGAGAATACCAAGGCCCAATTAGGACCTTAGGACACCCATAGGCATAGGGATGGACCCCTAATGCCTAAGTAATAAGACCCAACTGCTCTAAACCCATCAAAGATAGGTTAAACTAACCTTGAGTCCCCAAACCATGTTCAGGAGCGTACGAGGACAAGAGGGTTAACGCGACCTAGTCAGGTAGGTGCTCTATCACTATTAGATTCTTTTAAAAGAACTATTGTTATTTGAGAACATATGTTTTAGATATATGACTTGATTTGCATGTGATTTGCATGAATTAATTTAGCATGCATGTTAAAGGCTTTGTACATAGCCATGTTTTGAAATGACTGCATATACATTATGCACATATATGTGTTGCAAACAAGTGCATGCATTGCATGATTTAAGTACCTGCAAAGATTGCATGTCCTTGAGGCTTGCCAAAAGACGCTGGAGTGCCGAGGGTCAAAAGGGGCCAGAGGGACCCAAAAGAGGACAAGTTTTAACAAAAGGTTTTGACTTATGTTATGTGATTTGGGCAACTAAGCCCGTGGGTGCTATGCCGAGGGGTCTGGGTTGGCCACCCGGCCTCTACCACTAATAGGTGGATGGGTACACGCCCAAAAAGAGGCAAGTCCCTACGTCGACTGCATGTGGTACAGGGGGCTACCACTGGTGTCACTAAGACCAGGTCGGCGTGTCATAGGCCCCGTGGAGGCTATGACCGAGTGTCCTTAGGTACCTGGGGACCACACAGCGAGGAGGTCGTGGACATAGTAGACCCTATGGTTTGATGAGTTATGTGCATTCCATATAGCATGATATGAGGTTGGTCGACCATACCATACTAGAGGTCCATGAGTTGGACTCCATGAAGCATCTATTGCATATCATGATGTCATCATATATATATATATATGATACTTTCAGTTTTGGATTATGTGATCTTTTAAGTTATGAGAATTTCAGTTGATTATGGATTCTTATACTGATATTGGACTCGAGTATTCAAACATAAGCATATTTTGAATTTCAGTTGATTATGGATTCTTATACTGATATAGAACTCGAGTATTCAAACATACGCATGGTTTGAATGAGCATATGATTTTGAAACATCTCATGCATTTATAAAACTAGTAGTGATAGGCTCCTACTGAGTATATTATATACTCACCCAATCCTCAACATTTCTCAGATACAAAGTAAATACTTAAGGGCAAGGAACGTTGGTACTAGAAGACAGAGACTAAGTACAAGTAAGTAAACCCCTATCTTATCTTTCAATGTTACTTGATTGTAGTTACTCTCTAATAGTCAAGTGTGACTAACACTTTCTTGGGAACAATATTGATTTAAAACTTTGCCATGGCTAAATAGATTGAGAATGTGTTTTCACACTCGGGGTTTTTATGAAAGGTTGTTTTCTATATGAAAAAGATCTTCATGCATTTCATATTTATAAAACAAGAGATCTCGCCTTTTTATCAACATTGCATCATATAAAAGCCCGAGTTGTGACACTACTAAACTTAAGCAATGATTAATTGAATGTAAACATGACCTAATCTAAGAAAACAAAGCATGTAGTGTAACCTAACATGATGCATGAACTAAACATAGAAAGTGCATGAAAAAAGTATCTAAAGTGCATGAATGAAACATGGATTTATGTCTATACTAGGATGCAACCTAAGCCAACATGGAATGTAATGAATGGAATTTAACTAAGCATGTAAAACAAAATCAAGTAAGTTACCTAATGGAAAACACCTCAAAACCATGCACGTGTACCAAGAGTTTGAGCACATGGTTCCTCATTGTAGAGCTTGTGATATTCAAATTCTACAAAACCTAAAATAAGTACATGGAAGCAAAGCATAGGAAGCTTAATTAAACAATCATAAAAAACTAAACTTGAAGCAAATAGAACATCATCAAGTGTTGCACAATTGATATTGGAACAACTCTTCATTGATTGATGTAAAAACAAATTACAAGTGTGGAGGTAAATCATCTTTTTTCCCTAAGGGATCGTGATGTCTTTCTATGGGATCATAAGTCTATTCATTAGTTTCTATTTGCATTGCACAATTTTGTGGAATGTAGGTAGTGGTTAGGATCTTCTACCAATCTGAACTAAGTGTGCTTTCTTATGACAAGAGATACAATTGTAAAGAAAGGGATTCTTTTTGTATCCCTAATGCATCTTGTATGCAGTATTATAAAATGATAGATTATGTCCAATTTGAATCGATCTCAATTGATCCCTTATTACTGCCCATAGGAGAAGTAATAGGTAGGGATGACAGGATTTGAACCTCTGACATTTTGTACCTAAAACAAACAAACTACCAAGCTACGCTACATCCCTTTCAATTGTTGTACAATGTCATTGTAGAGAATCCTTGTCTTATTTTCTACATTGTGATTCCCTATATCTAAAGACAATTTCTATTGCCATTTCTTCTTTTTGGTCTCATATACTAAATTATATACATATGAAACCTAACATATAAAAGAATGAATATTTATTGGTAATGCTCATTAAGAAGGGGCCATCCTTTTTTGTTTTAGGGACAAGTAGACCTCATCCATGGATCATTGTACATATCCATTTTAGTTAGGGATTAGGGATTTCATGTACAAATACAAGCAATCTTTAACTACAGATATATCTGATCATATATGTATTACAATAAAGAAGGAGGATTTTCAATGTGAGATCTAAAAACATATCTCTCCGTGGAACCTATGCTAACTACTCTGTGGTTTGGGTCTTTAGGAGGTCCATTGATAGAGATCAATCATTTATTTCGAGATATGTTGACATTCTGCTTTTTTTCATTCTAGTTATTGGAATCATTGAGAATTGTTCCCAGTTCGAATCATTCAAAATATCTATAGCAATCTACAAAAATAAATGGAAATAAATAGCGTCCAATAGGATTTGAACCTATACCAAAGGTTTAGAAGACCTCTGTCCTATCCATTAGACAATGGATGCTTTGCTTTTCATTCTGATTTTCTTCTTTTGCATTCTTTCCTATCACCTGTTTGGATAAAAGAATTGAATTGGATGTGAGAGATTTTAGGGAATAAAGAAAAGATGCATATCCACATAAATGATGCAGTATAATAATAATTAATATGGAGCCAGTAGCAGGAATCAAACCCACATCGTTACCTTGGAAGGCAAAGGGTAATAGTCGACGTTGATTCATCATTTTTAATGTCTCTAATTCAAAACCGAACATGAAACTTTGGTTTCATTCAGCTCCTTTGTGGAAGAGAAATGATTCCCAGATCTAAAGTGTAAACGAAACTAAAAAAGAAAAAATGGCAAGATAAATTGTATACAGATGCTAGAGACAATTTCTATTGCCATTTCTTCTTTTTGGTCTCATATACTAAATTATATACATATGAAACCTAACGTATAAAAGAATGAATATTTATCGGTAATGCTCATTAAGAAGGGGCCATCTTTTTCTGTTTTAGGGATAGGTAGACCTTACCCATCGGATCATTGTACATATCCATTTTAGTTAGGGATTAGGGATTTTGTGTACAAATACCAGCGATCTTTAACTACAGATACATCCTATCATATATGTATTACAATAAAGAAGGAGGATTTTCAATGCAAGATCTAAAAACATATCTCTCCGTGGCACCTGTGCTAACTAATCTATGGTTCGGGTCTTTAGCAGGTCTATTGATAAAGATCAATTGTTTATTCCTAGACGCGTTGACATTCCCCTTTTTTTCATTCTAGTTGTTGACATATGAAGGGGTGAAGAATATAAGAGATACAACAAATTCTTTGTGACTAATCTGCTCCCTTTTCAACTCTTTAGGATAAGAAGGAAAGAGAAAGAAGAAAAGTGGATTGAACCTCAGCGAAACTTAGGTTTAGGATAGAATTAATAGGGGGAGAACAGAAATAGAAATGTGGGCTTAGGGCAGGTTGTTCAAGATTATACAAGATAGTAAATGAAATACTGGGATTAGGAATAATTGATAGTTAGAAATAATTGTATTACTTATGCTTTGTGCCTTCCTTGCCCACCCTTTCATTTCTTTATTGGCCCAGCCTTCAACCATTAACCTCTCCTCTGTGCACCCTCTCGGATTGATCTTTCCTTTCATTGAGTGATCTTCCTGTATTAATCACCATTCTTTAAGAAATGTCCATCATGTGAACAGTCATTGACTGGGGTGCATGGAAGACTAGAATCTAATACGCTTCCGGGGCCCGTGTGTGGGGGCCTCGGCGGGGATGATGAGGCATGAGGTATCAGGCGGGCTATCTAGTTACGGATTATGGAATGCATCGATGGGGCATGGACCATTGACATGGGAATGGGTGAAGAATATTAGCGATACAAAAAATTCTCTGTGACTAATCTGTGCCCTTTTCAATTCTTTAGGATAAGTGTGTGCACCATTTAATGAGCATATTATACTCCAAAACATCTCCTCCAGCTTCTATGTAGTCAAATCCTAAACAAACATGCAAGTGACTCAATAGAGATTTATGGAAAAATATGAGAAAAACAATGAGAAATAAGGCAACAGAAATCAATGAGTTTAAGGAACTTGGAAAACAAATAACTTGATCCAAAGATCACTATCTCTTGGCTGTCACTATATGAGATAAGTGTTCCTTTGATCAAGGATCTAAAGCTTAAACAAAGATCAAATGAGCTAGGAAAAGTGAGGAGCAACACATGGAAAATAAGGCATGAACTTAAGGATCAAAACAATGCTAAATCAATGGAAAAAAAATAAGGGGCAAAGAAGAGGAACTAACCTTAGCTTTTAGAATTTCAAAGAGAGAAAACCACCTAAGGAAAAGAGAACATGGAAGGCTGGAAAAAAGAAGCAGCTCCAAAGGAAAATCCTTGAGTGATTAAAGGAGAAAGGAGGGGTGGAGATGCCTCCTTCAAAAAAGGGTGTGATATCCCCCTCCCTAAGATTTTTTTTATCACAAAGAACCCTATGTTTTATATGTTTTTAGGTACTTCATAGACTTCCTAATAGGTGATTCTGAGGAGGAGAAGGTAGAAAATCTAAGGGTTAAAGATGATCCCCTAGATCTAGGGCAACATGCATACTTAAGAGAGGGCGAGGTGGGAGGCACAACCTTTTTAGAAGGGAGCATCTCCCCCTTATAAAAATTGTGGATTCTCTTTAGGAAAATAGAAATTGAGATGGGTAGAGAGTTGGAGAGAGAGAAAGAGATAAGGAAGAAAAGGTTAGGTGTAAGTAGGTAGTTGGCTAGATCTATGGTCGAGGTAGGAAGGTGGACTAATGATTGGAGTAAGTGAGAGTATTAAAAGGTGGGAGTCTTAGGTGCAAGACTTTCCCCCAAAGTGACAATTCATGGGAACCATGCAAGGTGAGGTGGAGAGAGGAAAAAGTGGAAAATAAGATAGATAAAGGGTAAATAAAGGTGGGCACTTCCTATTGGTCCATGTGCATACTTTTCCATTAATTTTCATCCAAATATCTTCACGTTATTCTATTTAAAGCCCCATGAATATTTTCTTTAGATTCTCCTCCAATCATGGCCTTCCATGTAGCTTAGCTTAAGTGGTTTGATGGCTTGCTTTGAGAGCTTATTTGGCTTGGCTTCATGACTGGCTTTAGGACCTCTTTTGGCTTGGCTTGGTGTCTCAACCCTTGTAGCTTTGATGGCTAACTAAGCTCCTTAGCTTGTCACCTTTTTCATGCCTTATATGACTTAGGTAACTTGAGTCAATCCCATGCAAAGGTGGTGGACTTTGCATGGCTTGTGCGTGGGCCCACTTAAGCACCTTTAGCTTCTTGAATTAATTCTTTGCTTGCTTTAAGGTGATCTTGATCTTTGATCTCACTTTGGATTGATGACATTTAGGCCTTGACTCAATCTATCCATATTGATCTTTCATTTTCATCTCGATTGATCTCAGCCATCAAATCACTATCTCACTTCCTACAAAAGATGAAAAGATCTAATTAAATCCTAAAAAATTAAAATTATTCACATAATTACCTTGGATTAGCCTCTACAAATTATCAAATATTTTCTTTATTAGGTCAAAAATGCATGTGTTATAAATTTTGGCCAAAACCCCCAATTTAACAATATAAATTATAACACATGGGTGACTAATTGGATTGTTTTTATACAAAATTTGACCCTTATCATGTCCTCCAACCAGCATTTTGCTAGTCCAGAGTAGAATATGTGAAAAATCATTTTACAAAATTAATATAGAGTGATACTTTTGTAGATACTTATGATTGCGTTTAGCATATGCAACAAGACCCCTAGTGGACTATTTAAGCCTCTTAAGCATTTGCAATGAATATACCCACAAAATTCTTAAAAATTTTATGAACATCCTTTATTCATCTGAGAAAATTTTCTTCTATTCAGCTTATATTAAATTTCTAACTTTATCTAGCTCATAAAGATGAGCAAAAAGGATCAAAATCCTCCCCTTGTGCACAAGATATTCCATTATTTTGTTAAACCTCAAAAAGTGAGTGTGTGATAAAGTTGATATATAATTGTCAGTTTTCAAGTAAATATAACCTAAACTACTGTCCAAATTTATGCTTTGACTTCAATTCTCACATGATATACTTGTCACTTAGAAATTGGTATAAATATCTCATTAATATGTGAGTAGAATTTTGTTTACCAATTCCAAAAATCTCATATATTTCATACAAAAGAATGAAAACTTAGAAAGAATGACAATGGTCTCATGAAAGGATATCAACTACTAAGAATGTTACACTCTACCAAATTCCTTACTCCTTCATAACCATATCTAAGCCATACTTCTGCTAAGATCAAGTTAGGACTCCTACTAGGATGAAACATAGGCTTAGGAAAGGGTTATCAAAAGAATGAGCATATAAGGCAAACAACCGTTGTCTGGAAAATATGTAAAGGCAATCTATTAGAGTATTCACAACTTTTCCATTTCTCCTGACAAGAGTGAACATTTTTGTTTTTCATAGGCTACCTTTTTCTTTCCTTTTTCATATGACTAGATATATAGCCCTTTTCAACTTTTTCTTCCTTTTAACCTTTTTTATGTTCATCTCTTGAATTGTATTGTTCATACTTTTTCCAACACGTTCTTCAATCTTCTCACACATTTTTAAAACAATTAGGTAATGGATATATTATAGCAGTTCAATATAGGTAAAGGTTGTATGGCTAAGAAAGAAAAAGGCTGAAAGGCTCAATGGGCTAACTAGTGGAAAATAACTTAAGGAAGGATAAAGGCTTTGGGTTTTATCAAGGATGGCCTTTATCATTTTCTAGGTTTCATATGACTTAAAATGATCATAAACTTTAGAGATATATGGTATAGTCTTTTTGTGATTTCTCAATAGTTGACCATGATGACAAATAATGTGATCAATTAAAAATTAATATATGTTGAAGAAAATTTTGAACTTATGTATAACCCTCATAAAAGGAAGAAGGGCTCAAAACTCACTTGGGTTATAAGTCTCCAAAAATCTTCTTCAAGATGTCCAAGTTATATTCTCCCTTCAACTTAAAAGAAATATATAACTATTTGTGCAATTAATATTTTGATTTTTACTTTTTCATGAAATACTTTATAAAAAAGATAAAATAGTAAACTAATTGTATGCAACTTTATTAATAAGCTAAAGTTCAACTGATAACTGAATATTCAAAAAATTTTAATTCTTATCTTTATAAAGGAACTTATCATAAATAATTTTTCTTTTTTCAAAAGTTTCAAAAGTGCAAGAAACGCTTAGAAAGCTCATGCATATCTAACCCCCTTATTCTAAGCTAAAATTGTCCTCAATGTTTTGAAATATAGGAGACTTATATGATGAATGGGTAATGTAGAATAATGTGACTTTCTAGAAAAACACTAGGTGGCCTCCTAGTGAGCATTAAGTTTAACATCTTTAGCTAGACATAGCCCAATATTTGTTGATCTAAACCATACTAGTTTAACCTAATTTTTCATAACCTCTAACAATGAAATGGGCAAGATTTCTCATGCCACTTCAGAATCTCGTATAGTCTATATATTTCCTCTACCTTCAAATTTTTGGTGGTGGTAACAATATGACACAATAGACCACCACAATTTTGAGTTTTGGTATTAATGATCCCCCATTTTCAATATTTCACAATAGTCAATATAATTCCTCCACCTCGAAAATTGAGGTAGTGTTAGCATGATGACACCATGAACTACTATGAATTTAAATTTCATTGAACTATATGGAGACAGATGGTCCTGTTCTTGATCAAATTAGGGGATAACATTGACCATTTAATTCAATTCATCGTTTTCCTCCATTTCGCATGCAGTGTCCTAAAATTAGGGTATGAGCTGACTCTGCACTGCCTAAAAGAAGGTTCTTGTATTACTAGAGGTAGGGACATGGTGAGTCTTAAACCCTCATTACCTTCTAATGTGTACCCTAGAGTTGGTTGATGTAGGGCTAGTACATCAATTGACTCTTCTTTTTCCTATTATGCCAGCACAGATGAGGTTTCAAATGCACCTAGATTATTGTATGGTGTTTATTCAAAAAAGGTTTGCTCGTCCCAATCAGTTACATCTTCTACATTGCAAGGCTTAATTTGAACAAGAATTGTAAGGAGTTTTATTTTGGCTTGTCATTGAGAAGTGTTCATTAGTGGCACAGTCTCCAACAATTCCTTCACCTCCTCAATAGATGTGTCTTCATCAAATTCATAAAAATAAGCAGGACAAGAATTTTGCGGATCTGGGTTGGATGTTGCTAAGGATTCATTATCTTCATCAGAGTCATAAAAAGAACATGACATGGCTTAAGCGGATATGAGTTGGAGGTTTCTATGGATGGTAATGAACCTTGTGACTTAGAATGATCATAAGCAATTTCCATCCTATCATCGATATCAATGGTCAAGGATGGTGAAAAACTCTAGGTTCAAAGGGAATAGATGATAATTCCCACCTTGAAATTCATACAAGGGTTCTTTCACTCTCCTCCATAATTTGTTTCATTTCCTTAGCCCAATTTGTAATTATAGCAAGATTTCAATCCATTATTCCATTGTCTTTGCATACTTTCTAGATTTTGAATCTCTTCTAAGGATTGTTCTTCATGTTGTAGATGAAATGACTCATATGACTGGCATTGCTGTGGCATTTGGGTAATGAAAAAGGGATAAGCAAGTAGAACCCATGATGGTATTCCTGATATTGTTGATAATCATGGTATGGTTGATCAGGGAGGGACCATGATGCTTATGAGACCATGGTTGTTCATGATGCCTAGCCCATATAGTCTTGATAGTTTGTCTTAGGATAATAATTGCTAGGTTTAAAGAATGCACAAGGTGCATCCACTTGCTCCTGATAATATTCATTATAGTTGGAGCTTGATGGCCATGAAGTGGGAGGATAGGGAGAGTCAAAAGAGGTATAGTCATTATACTAAGGTTGTTTATATGACCTAGTATAATAATTCTCTTATTGAGGTTGTTGATATGACTTAGCATAGGAATTATCATATTAGGGTTGTTGATATGCTTCAGTATTTTGTTTAGAAACAAATAAGATATTCATTAGACTTTCCATCCTTTCTTGATAGGCCATTATACTCAACTTTATATGCATACAAAAGTAATTGTTATATACAATGAATGAATACTTTTTTTTTATAATGGAAAACCCTAACTATATGATACAACCTAAATGCTATTCCTAAGATAAATGATGCACAACCAATCCTAATAGCTTACTAACAAGTCAAATTGATGATCTTAAATTAATGGGTAAGGTTCTAGCATTTAGACATAAATCTATGCAACTGCTCCTTATATCCAAGCTAGGCTACTACCTACTAGTTAAGCTCTGCTCCCAAGTGGTTAATACAATCCTCATGTTAGGAGGCACTTAGACCTCAACCAACATCAAAAGGTGTGAAAAAATCACTTTGATTTTTAGACACCAATTATAACCACGATACTCGAAAGCCACTACAGTGACAATAGACCTAACTTTTCAAAAAGATTCCTACAAGATAGGAAACCTTAAATCTCTTACTACCTGATTTTAAATTATGTTCAAGGACTAGGTTCATAAACATGTAAGGGTCAGTTTTAATTACCTAGGTGGGCCAAGGATCTTGTCATAAAATCTAGTCCTTATCTTATGAAGGTTCCTGTGGTGCCCTTAGTAACATTATAATCCATTCCACTATAAAGCAATTAAACATCCAATGCAGTACCAAAAGCAAACTGATGCCTACCTATATGCTACTTAACAAAAGTTTGAGCACCTCTATATACGAGACACTATAATCAAACTTCTTATGCCTTGGTTATAGCCGAGCTTAGGCTAACTTATGTTAAATAGGTCCAAAGACTAATGTAATAGCCCTAAATAAAATGCAACAATTATCGTGAATGATCCTATTCTATATGAATTACACTACCATTCAAAAGCAATCATACTAGCAAAATAAAATAGAGTGAAAATTGCTTACAATGGAGATTCCAGTGATGATCAAGTGTGGGCTGCCCTACCCCACACCTACCCCATTTTATTACAACCCATTTAAAATTGAACAATAAAGTGCAAAATAAAATGGACCTCACTACAAGTTTCACAAAAAGAGCCTAATCTATGAAAGTAATAAAACAATAATCTAATGTGATGAAGCATTGGTCCACATGATTGTTGCCACTCCTTGACAATTTTCTCTCATACAAAATTAAACAAAATATGGGCAATATGAGGAAATAGAAAAAAATGAAAAAAAAATTTGATGAAAAATCCTAGACTAATGCAACATAAACCTAGATTAGAGGTAAATAATCTAAGTTAAGATCCACTACAAAATCCATTACCATTCACCATCAACAATGCCAAAAACTTATTGTGATATTTTACCTAATTCACAAGAGCACGAATCAATTATAGTGTAGGACACTCATGAGGTCAGTCCCATGATGAACCATATGATTTGGGTGATTAGTGGGTCCTTGCTTAAACTACTTAGTCTAGACAAAGAAGGCAGTTTTAGCCTAAACTAAGAAATTAATAACAATAAAACTAAACATATTTATAGAATTGGAAACTTTCTAAGTTTAGTCCATCCTAAAATTAGACATGGAAACATTTTAAAACTAAACTAACATGCTACTAAACCTAAACAATGATCACTTAGATGTAAACATGATCTAACCTAAGAAAACAAAGCATTTAATGTAACCTAACGTGATGCATGAATTAAACATAGAAACTACATGAAATAAAGTACCCAAAGTGCATGAATGAACATGGATTTACGTCTAAACTAGGATACAATCTAAACTAATATGGAATGTAATGAATATAACTTAACTAAGCATTTAAACATAAATAAAATCTAGCAAGTGACCAACTAGAAAACACTTTAAAACCATGTGCATGAACAATGAGTTTGTGCACATGGTTTCTCAGTGTAGATCTTCTGCTACTTAAATGCTACAAAACCAAGAATTAAGTACATGGAATCTAAGCATGGGAAGCTTAATTAAACAACCATGAAAAACTAAATTTGAAGAAAATAGAACATCATTAAACATTGCACAATTGATATTGGAACAACTCTTCATTGATTGATGTAAAAACATATTGCAAGTGTGGTGTGTACTATCCATGTAGTATGCACACCATTCAATAAGCATATTACACTCCAAAATGTCTCCTCTAGCTTCTCTGTAATCCAATGCTAAACAAACATGCAGGTGACTCAATAGAGATCTAAAGAAAAGGATGGAGAAACAATGAGAAAGACGGCAATGGAAATCAATGAATTTAAGGAACTTAGGAAACCAAATAACTTGATTCAAATATCACTATCTCTTAGCTGTCACTACATGGGTTTAGTGTTCCTTTGGTCAAGGATCTAAAGCTTAAACAAAGATTAAATGAGCTAGGAAAACTAAGGTGCACACAAGGAAAATAAGGCATGAACTTAATGATCAAAACAACAATAAATCTAAGGCAATAAAATAAGGAACAAAGAAGAGGAGCCACCTTAGCCTTTAGGACTTCAAAGAGAGACAACCACCTAAGGAAAAGGGTGTGGGAGGCTGGAAAAAGAAGCATCTCCATGGGAGACTCATTAAGGATTGAAGGAGAAAGGAGAGTATGATCTACCCCTCCCCAAATTTATTTTTCAAATAAAAAACCCTATGTTTTATATGTTTTTGGATGTTCCTAGACTTCTTAATGGGTGATTTTGAGGGGGAGAATGAGAGAGAAAATCTAAGGGTTAAAGTTGATCCCCTAGATCTAGGAAACATGCATACTTAAGAGAAGGCAAGGTGGAGGCATAACCTTTTTAGGAGGGGGCATCTTCCCCATGTAAAAATTGATAAGTGTTTAATTTTGGATAAAAACCACCTAATTAGTTATCCATATGTTATAACTTATAGGGGTAAATTAAGATTTTTGACCAAAATTCGTAGCACTTGCATTCTGAACTAGTGACTCAAATTTTAATATTTTGTAGGTTCAGAGGATAATATGATAAGTATGTGATTAGCCATATTTTTCTAGGATTTACTTAGAGTTCTTAACCTTTTGTAGGAAGCGAGATGATGATCCAACGACTGAGATTGATCAAGATGAAAATTGACAATCAAGATCAAAAGATCGAGTGAAAGCCTCAAAGTCATCACTTTGACATGAGATCAAGTGTCTAGATCATCTTAAGATCACTTTATAATGGAATGAAAGGAGTCAAAGTGGCCAAAGTGGGCCCACACAAAAGCTATGCAAAGTCCACCACCTTTGCATGGGTTTCACTTAAGCCACTTAGCCATATTCAAGCAAAAAACAAGGTGAAAAGCTAAATAGCCTAGCTAGCCACCAAATCTAAGGATTTGAGTGATCAAGATAAGCTAAGAAAGCAATCAAAGCTAGCAATGAAGTCAAACCAATGGGGCTCTTAAAGCTAGCCATCAAGTCACATGAACCAAGCTAATGGAAGGTCATGATTGGAGGATAATTCAAAGAATTATCCTTGAGATTTATGGTAAATTTTAAAGTTAATTAAGAAAAATCCATTAGGATAAGGAAGCATGTGAACCAATAGGAAGATACCTCTACATTTTTATTATCACTTTCCACCTCAATATTAAGGGGCACTACGAATTTCACTTTCCATCCAAGAGTCCTATCTTTCTAAGACTCTCCCACCTTCCTAAGCTTCTATTCCAACCATTCAACTAACCCCCACTTCTTAGAAAACTACCAATCCAATCACTTTTTTTCCACCTCATCTCTCCCCCAGAGTTTCCTTTAGAAAGCAACCATCCTATGTAAGAGATTGGAAGGGCTTTCATGTGGAGAATTGTTTGGAGAAGGGGAGAACATCCCCTCAAAAGAAGGAGGCGTCTCCACCCTTATTTTTTCCAATGCTCCTCAATGCCTACTTCATTGGGCAGCCCATCTACTCCACTCTTCCATCCCTCTTCTTTGATACTTTAATATTCTTGCCTCTTAATTCCATGTGTTTTTATCGTTGTTTTGTTCTTTGATTCCATGCTTTATTCTTCATGCTTTGTTCCATAATCTTCCATGTTGTTTTCCACTTGATTTAATCCTTAGATCCTTGTTCCTAATGGTCACTAATCTCTAGTTGTGACAACTAAGAGATAGTGGTTTTTAGATCAAGTGATGTGGGAGCCTTAGATTCATCAATTCCCACTACTCTTACTCACCTTTTATCATTCTTTTTCCTTGGAATCTTTGCTTCATATCCTTAGTTTTTATTGATTATTTTCTTAAGATCTAAGTTATTGTTTCTCTGGTAGTGAAGCCAAGAGAAACAATAGCTTAAATATTTTGATTTTTCGTCACCATTTTTGTGCTTTTTGCTTAGTTCTAACACTAATTGATGTTGTTTTTCCTTCGAATAGTTCCATCTTCGCAGCTTCTCTTCTCTTGGTTTTCTTTTGGGTTCTAATTGTATGTTAGCTGAGCTTGGTTTTCTGTTGTTAGAAGGTATTTTATATGTTATTGAAATCAAGTTTCTAGCCTTGTAAAAGTGTGCCATTTCTAGATTTGAATACATGTTCATGCGCACTCTAATTTGATGTATTTTGACATTAATGAATCAAGCTCTTTGAGGATTACTATTTGTACTTGAATTCTAGTAGCTTAATACTTTAATTTTTAAAGTTATCTTGCATTAAATGTGCTTTCCAAGTTGATTTCCTTGCCTTGTTTGAATTGAGTTCACAAATACCATGTTCCTGGAATTTTTTTTATTCAATATCTATGCTTAGTTTCCAACAACTTATTCATTATATTTATTTGAATCCTTAAGAACCCATTTATATTTTTACATTATGTGTTAAGTACCATGATTATATTGCACATTAGTTTAGTGTTAACTCATTAATTTAGCCCATCTTTTGAACCCATGAACCATGTGCACAATCCCATGGATTATGCGCATGGTACTAGGGTAAAATCTCTTTGATAATTGCTCTGTTTATTTGGTAAATCCTAGTATAAGTGTAGTTATTTCATTGTTTACATCTTATTTTAGTTGTATGAAGTTGCTTAATTAAATTTTAGAAAATTTCACTTTTAGTAGGTTTTAGATTAGGAAAGCGTTAATTTAGTAAACTTTCTATTTTAAGTAGCTTCTTTAAATTTAGTTGCTTAGTTTAGTTCATTCTAATTTTGCTATATTTTCCTTTAATTGTATACATATTAGTTAAGTTTCTTATTTCATTTTTAGTTTATTTCATGCATTTTTGGCTTCTATGTTAATTTAATTCCTTAGTCTAGGTCTAATACAATTCTTTGGCTAGGTTAAGTAGTCTAAGTAAAGGCCCACAGAAACACACAAACTATTCAATTCCTCATGGGATTGACCTCACTAGCATGCTATATTATAATTGATTTGTACACTTGCAAGTTTAACTTAAAAATTATATTTTTCTCTCAAGTGTTTTAGTGAAAAGCCAACAAGCATATATTCAACTTAAAAGCTAGAAATTCTTAAATCAAAACAACAACATTCAACAACACATAAGATCTAGAAATAGAGAAAATTGCCAATCATATGGAAAATATTCCATTATCATCATTAAACATCCACAAAAACCACAAAGAAGCCTATTCAGAAATGAAATAATCAAAACACAATAAATTCAACATGAAATCCTTGTAGAAACGATCCACACAAACCCAAAAGAAAAAGAAAAATCCAGTAAACTAAAATATGGGTTTTAGCTTGAATCAAATAACTGAACTACATATCATTGACTATTCATGATTTATAATAGTAACAGTTCAATTAAATAAAAAATCCTCAAAAATAATTTGGGATTTTCACTAAAAAGAAGAATGAAACATGTTTCTTTGAATCTTGTAACTAAAAACTTGAAATTCAAAATGCCGTAAGTGTAATCCTGCTCTGATGCCACTGTAGACATGTAATGAATGAAGAAACCAATTTTCCTAGCATCTATTACATATTTAATGGTTCATGAATATCAAGAAACAGAGGTTGAAAAAAATGAAAAACAATTAAAAGACTAAATTGTATGCATTTTCCTTGAGCTTTATCTTACTTTTATCACTTTGAACTTTACTAAGTTAGCATTCTTGATCTCTCTTCAACCCGGATGAGTCGGAATTTTGTTTATGGAACTTAAGAGTATCAACTATTGATGTATTCAAAAGTTGAACTAAACCATTTTATTTCTTTCTCATCAAAGATACTCAAAATACAAGTATGCCTGCCATGACCTTTAACTTAACACTCCAACTGAGATCTATTGAATCACTACTAATTTATATCTCAATTGTTAAGCTTACCTTGTACCAATAATGATTCTTATAAGAAAAGCATAAACTTTGCTAATGTCTTAAAAGGTCATTATCCTAACAAAAACCACACCCATAAGTTACAATGGGTTTGATTGAGGTTGTTAAACTCTTTGTTGACTTATTAGCTTAACATTTTTTGAATCTTTAGATACTTCAACCTAGCAATGTGAAGACTGCATTAGACTTTGTAAAGTACTGTTGGAAATGGCTATATACCCTATGACAATACAAAATTATGAATTAGTATTGCACTCTCCCTTGATTACTAGGAGTCTAATATCATCATCAAAGAAATAATTTGACAAAATAGACATGATTACCAAGAAATTTCAAATAATGAAAGAATGGAACTATTAGAGATCTTATTTCCTCTAAAAAAGATAGAAATAATAATCTTACAATTTTAAGGCTCTTTTGGCATCAAAATAGAAATCCATGAATAGAGTAAACCAAGGATGTTGATTCTTTCCCATGCTATTTTATAGCATTAAAAATATGATTAATAGCCCAAAAACTTATTTATGTTGTAAGGCTACAAATAGCATAGGAAAACAATCCATGCATGATTTAGGTCATTGTTTGTAATCCTGTGCCTAACAACCAAGCAGAGCTGTTAACATTTTTGTATATAACCAATTATACCATAGTTGTTCACAAGAACTAAGATAATATAGGTTCTAAATAGTTCGTTTGTAGTTCTTTATTGTCCCAAATAAGAAAAACCTTGAAGTTGTAATTTTGAAAGAACTCAACGGGCATAAAATCTATTCTCTAGACCATATACGCCACTTCAAACATATTGACTGGCTTAGATCTATAAGACTATCACCATCAATAAAAAATGAGTGTCTATTACTTCTTAAGACACTTGTCAACATCTACATGTATCCTTTGAAAAATATTATCCATATTAAGGATGCGTAGAGTTTTAGTATTTGAGACAAATTTTAGAATTTAATTACAAATTTTATATTTAGGTGGTAGAGTTTTAGAATTTGAAGGAATTTAGATGCAGAATTCACATCTAGGATGATGGACTTTGGGAGTAAAAATATCAATTTTCTATTTATTCAAATTCTATCTTTCAAAATAGATTTTGATGGAAGGAGTGATTTTCATTTTTTATGTCTCTCTCTCTCTGCTCTAACTGATCACCGCTCCTCTCTTCTATTCTCTGTTATCTCTCTCTTTCATCCTAGCCTCATCTTCTCTCTCTCTCTCTCTCTCTCTCTCTCTCTCTCTCTCTCTCTCTCTCTCTCTCTTTCTCTCTCTCTCTCTCATTACTATTACACCAATGGAAATTGTAATGTTTGAGTGGGTCCTCAATGAGAATGGGGGGGTTCAATATAGGGCAAAATTGCTATAATTTCAATTTCAAGGAACAAATTTCCCAAAATTTTATTTACTTCACCTTTGGATTACCCATTCATCTTATTGTTTCACCTTAGGTGTCTCTAAAAGCATGTTAATCTAATGCTTTGAGCATATGAACAATTTTATTTTTTATTGCATTTAGTGGACATTAGCCTTAAGAATTCTATTCAATGAATTCTATCCAAATTTTGAATGCTCAAGCTTTTATAGAATGATGTTCAAATTCTAAATTCTTTCTATAAATTCTAAAACCCTACACTCTCCTATGCTTTTGAGACTGACTCCAATAAGCTCTCTATCTAGACCTCATCTTTGGACGATTTGACCCATTCGTTTTATTCACCCTCCCAACTTTTCAACCAAGAAAACTAAGTACTAGCTAGAAGTGTCTTTTGAATATGCATTTTTGCAAGTGACACCAAAAGTAGAGGGTGAAGATGAATGGGTCAAATCATCCAAAGGTAGGGCCCAGATGGGAGGTCACAAAGTCTCTCCTGGAAGCTTAGTCTGGACAGTACTTCTCTTCAATTTTAGGACATAAATTCAGTAGTAGGTCTAATGAAAAAATGATACTTATAGTACATCGTCAAAATTAATTGTTCTAAAAAAAAAATTCCTAATACTAGCCCCTAGCTAAATTGATCATTGCCCAAATTCATTAAATCTTACTATCCTTAACACCATTTGCTAGAAAGTTACAATTATAGCTAGTGACCGCTTGATTGGTGATCAACACCAAGTATTCATTGGACCAGGCTTTGTTGGATCATTCCCTTATTTGTTCTTTTTTTTTCTTTTTCTAAGTCATTTCCACTTTAAAACTGCCTTATACCACTACTACACAAGGGGCTTTTAAAGTCAGTTAAAACTAATAATAGAAGTCGCTTAAGCGACTTCTACCGACCCGACTTGAAAAGTCATTAACTTTAAAAGTTGTTTATTTAAATGATTTCTAAAATTAAATACTTTAGAAATCATTTACAATTAAATGGCTTCTACAGTTTAGGAATTTAGAAGACTTTTAGAAGTCATTTAAAAATAAATGACTTCTAAAGTCTTTAATCTTAGAACTCATTTATTTTTAAAAAACTTCTAAAGTTGTAATTTTTTTTTAATTTTCTTTTCTAGATCCAACACCTATATACATTGGAAACCTAATACTCAAACAATGTTTATAACATTAAAAACCTATTAACAAACAACATTCACCCACTTCTTTATACAAATCCACCTGTATACATTAATTGGATACGAAACATCATATACACCTTGATACTTCAATCTACACAAACATGAAAAAGAAACAACCACTACAATGCATCCACATCTTTATTTATGGATACATTACCACTTGTGTATACATTGAATAACAAACAGTCTATGCATCTAATACTACTTCAAACAACCCTTATAAGCATGAAAAACCAAGCATCATATATACCTAATACTTCAATCTTCATAAGCGATTGTAAACCACCATCCACTATAATGCAATGATATCTTTCTTGATACACTACCACCTATGTATACATTGAATAATATACTCCTAGTACAAACTTTCTTTATAAATATGAAAAACCAAACATCCAATACAACATTCATTCATCCACTTCTTTCTTGATACCCTGAATTGATCTTAAAATATAACACCTAATACATCCATAATGACTACAAAACATCCATACCCATCATTACCCATCCACATCTATCTTGAAAATAATTTATATAAGAAACTACGTCATATGCATTGTCTATAACATCCACATTCACTTCATTTGTAAATCCATACACATTAACATTTACTTTCACACTCAAGTAACCCTCTCATTCTTCATCTCATAAAAGTTATATACTTCAACCGCCACATATTCACTCCATGTTCAAACTCCAAATTCACTTCATCCAGACTCATTTATTCCCACACTCAAATTTTCACTCATTCATTGCTTAAAATACAAATATATATATATCAAAGAAAATAATAAAATCCAAAGGAAAAATTACTTTATTATGTATTTCAAGTTCATGTAGCTACTCCAACAACTAATTGAAAGTCATTACATAGTTAGCCCATTTAGATCTTATTTCATTAAGAATTCCCCTAGAGTAAGTCTTCTTAGATGCCCACTCCGAAAGCACAGTAGCCTGAAATACAACATATTTAATTAAGCTAAAACTTTTTACCTACATCTATAAAAACTGTAGAAACATATAAGATTAATTACGGGAAAAAAAAAGTTTTCTACCTTTCTTAAATGGGAGACAGGGGTACCATTGATTGCGAGGGTCCTCATGTACTTCAGGACATAATACTCGCACTCCCAATCTAACTATTGTCTAGGGCACTATGGAATAAGGACAACAAAACAACTAATAAATATCATTTGTAATAATGTAGGTTTAATTAGTGATAACTTAGAGCAATTAATTGTTTTGTATACCTTGACATTCTTCCAAGTGATTGTATAGTCTCAATCTCAATAGTCCAATCAAACTAAACCTTACAAATTTATATTTCAAATGCATTATAGATGAATAACAATTTATGTACTTATATACAAATAACACATGAAAAAAATAAATTCTTACTTATTTATATTATCTGCGAGGGCGGGATGGATGTGCGATCCACAAGAATAAAAAAAGAAAGCATGCCCACCGTGCACATCTAAAACGAGCAACATCCAATGAGACCTACATAGACAATATATGAAGAGGACCTAATTTATGATGAAAGAAAAACCAAAGATATATACAAGTACCTATTCCATTGGTGCATCAGTAACAGGTGCCACTGGAATGGTGGTTGATCCAGATGTTGCATGTTGTTTCTGATTAACTATATATAGTTATTAAAGACTTCTATGAGGCCTTTAGCTAAAGAATGTTACTGAGATAGGTAGTATGATGAGGTACATACCATGAACTCTATGGGAATGACTAGTTCCTCTAGCCAAGTGATGTGATATGCAACTACTTACCCAACAGTTATAATATTTTCCATTTCTAATGGGAATGGTAGGTAGGCATTAGCATTCAAAGCCATGTTAATGGAAACCTGCTTAGTACCTTGTGGCATAATAATTCTGGGAAAAATGTTTGATTCATGCTCATAGCATGAACCAATTGATATGATATTTTGACAGGATTCCAAGGCCAACAAGCATTGACCCACCTACAGTGCAAATATGCAATAGATAGGTTGAGATATATAAAAGATTATTACAAAATGACAATGAAAATTTATAATTATGTCTATGTACGTATATACGTACTGGGCAAGAATTTCCTATTCATGGGGAGGCGGATGTCCTTCATCATCTTCTTCGGTTGAGGAATTGCAGCTTACATATGATGGAGGTATAGTGGGGATGGGAGTATTATGAGTAAGGGGTGCAACAGCCATCATCAAAACTCCCTCTTGCATTTGTCTAATTATAGCCTACCTTACTTTCGCAACAATTGCATTATAGGCTGCCTCATCATCTTGAACTTTAGGTATACATCCTCTACCAAAGAATCTAGAAGGAACAATACTGCAACCCATGCCCCTAACTTGACTAAGGTGGTCTTCCTTATTTCCCATAACCCTATACAGGATGTCTTCCTTGGCAGCAATGCTGCTTAAAGTTCCTATAGTAGGGCTTTCTTGGGTAAGAGCGTCCTGCAAAATTTAATCAAAAAGACATAATCATTTGATCTAATTAATTGTAAAAAATTTATAGACAGGTGGAATGACTTACTATGCCAAAGCAATTTGCGTAGTAGTTTCATCTGAGAACTTCTCACCAGTATGGCCCACCAAGTGCACCATCTTCTAGAGAATCGAGTGATCAATGGGTTCTATAGTCCCATCTTTTTTTTCCTGTCAAACAAAGGCACTATAGTTAGA
The DNA here is from genome assembly GCA_035236585.1 of Warburgia ugandensis. Lineage (NCBI taxonomy): Eukaryota > Viridiplantae > Streptophyta > Magnoliopsida > Canellales > Canellaceae > Warburgia > Warburgia ugandensis. Next base: position 40,401,392 of record CP141137.1, read on the forward strand.
GAACATGTATATAATTATAGTAGCATTAAATCAAATGGGATAAATTATAATAGATGCTTACTTCACGCTCTTCTAAATGAGCATAGCCTATCTTAGATAGGTGGTGCTGCAAATTTGTTTTGTGTACCTTTCTTCCCCTTGCGCTCTTCACCTGCACATTTTTACATGTGTGATCAGGTACAATAAATTGAACGTTACATGTAATTAAAAGAATGAAGCATCATTTCTGCACATACCTCAAACTTGGTGGAGGTGCAATTCTATACAAATGCATTCCAAGCCTCTTGGTTGATGATGTCGAAGTAAATGGAAAGCATCGTGTACAGTCTTGACAGATCATTGACATTTGGATCGATGTAATGGCAAACAAGATAGTTCTTCTATTTTCTCCATTGCTCACCAGTGCCCTGTAAAGCATGTGTATTCTTGTCATCCAGCACGTCAAAGGTAGATTACAAATGGAAGACATCAAATTAGTATATTTGAAAAATAAGGAAAGTTATAATGTAATAATACATGTACTTAATGTTTACGTACCTTCACCATTTCCCATATTGAATCTTTGGTTGAGGATGACACAAGTCTCCAATCCTCAAATTTGATAGGAACCATGCTTCTTACTGTAGAGCAAATGAAACTACTACAAGCAGGGGCACTCTCACCAATTTCTTGCCCTCTACTATTGTATTGGACAGATTCTTTAATTCCCTTCGATTTTCTCTTGATAACTTTTTCCATTGTTGTTCGCCCTCTGCCCTTTTGTTTTTGGAGTAGTGCTCATGTGAGCCTCTTGTTTGTGCTCTTCATTGAAGCCGTGTTCTTCAGTTTGATTTTCTCCTGGTTCCATTGTTACTACAAAGAAACATTCAATGATATTAGAACAATACTTTTAAACCACCTTTCAATAATTACATGCTAATTAAAACCCTCATCTAAGTAAAACATGAATAATCATCATCAACAACAAAGGAAAATATTAATTTGTTCTCCAAGACTATAGATTTGCTTATAATATGTAGTATCAACTTTATCACCAATGAAAATTCAAGTGAATTATTTTTCTATCATTTATCCTATAACACCCTTAACTTTTGTAATGAAATTGAGAATTTCAAGGAAAAATCAGGTTGGAATATTAGGATTATTAAAAATGCACAAGACATGTATAATTGAAAACATACTCAATGAACTCTTCAAAATGACTGTAAGCGCAACAAATTATGAATTCAAATGAAAAATCCTTATTTTTTTACATTTTTATGAACAAAAGGGTAAAATGGTAATTTTACTCATAACCGAGACATAAAGATTTGGAATGTACTCAAAAATTTGAATCCAACGCCACTAAGTACTATCGATTTTGAGTTTGGGGGAATAAAATGGATTTTCTCCATAAAAGGGCAAAATGGTCCTTTCACACCCCGTGGGGTCCCAAAAGGAATCCAATGGGCAAAAACCGTACAATCATCAGTCAAACCACTACCACCTACTAGTGGAGAAAGAGGTGGTAGTGGGAATCCAAGGAACATTTAATAATAAAAAGAATTGAACTTGATAATTACATATAATCAGGAAAAACTCCCAAATTGTGTATAAATACTTCAGAAAAAAATTCCCAAAAATGTTCATAAAATTCATCACAAAATTCCCTAGTTCCACCAAAATTTTAGCTCACAAATCCACCCCCTTTTCCTTCTTTTCTTCATTCTTTTTCCCTCTTTTATTTCTTCTGTTAGCGCATCCACAAACGCACTAGGGGGAATTTTCCCCCCTAAACCATCAAGCGTGTCTGTAGACGCGTCGTCCCCTATGAGCAGGGTTTTCACCATGCTACAATTTTGCAATTAGATGTTCTTCTTGGACCATTGAAACCTTAATCTACTCAGTCAAAAAGGTTCAGCATATCCAAATACACAAAAGCCGTATAATTTTACGACGATCAGTGGAGTATTCACTGGCCAAATCATCGAAAAATAGTAGCTCTGGTGACTTATAATCAAAGGTGGATTTTCTTATTTTCTGGCTAATTTTTTAGACTCTTAACACTCTAGGTAGGTGGATCTCATCTCCCTCTTCATTTTCCCTAAGTTATATTTGGGTTTTGGGCTCATTGGAAGTGTTTCTTCGGTGATCTTCACTGGTGAACTAGAACCCATGATCATGCCTTGATTCACCATCAAAGGTGGCTCAAATTGAAATATCGAGCCATTGGATGGATTCTTAGGGCCCACAAACCCCACGAGATGAAATCTGGGTAGTTGGATGTAAAGGACGGAGGAGATCCGGTGATGCAACAGTACAAATCTCAACTGTCAAGCCTATAGCTGGTCACCTTTGCCTAACTACCTAGAGTAGGCAGTAACAGGAGTGGGCCGCTGGTCGTACATCACTCGTAAGCCCAGTTTTGATCTGGGCCATCCAATCTTGAACTGAAACCTTATTTTATCAATTAAGAGCTCAATGTAGCTCTGATTTTATATCAAGAAGTTTCTACAGATTCTATATCACTTTTATAAGTTACTAAACTAATAATATTTATGTTTTTAATTGAAGTTATTTGTAAAAATTACTAAAATCCATTCCAACAGTGTTCGATCGTGGTCAAAATGATGTCAAAATAGAGATCTAAACCTATGGATGGGTTCAAGAGGTCCCAAAACTTAAAGACCATGATCACAATAAAAATTTTCAGTTTTTAGATCAAGTAAATCAACAAAAATAGTAAGATCAAAATTCAGATTTTAAAATGGGCTGAAATCTTAAAATCCCAATTATGATCTCAATTTAACTCCAAATTGAGATCAAAAAATTAGGTTGGATTCCTTTTGATAAGTAGAACCTACTGAACTTAGAAAATTTATGTTTTGATGCATGTAAGATTCTGTTAATAAAGAAAAGTATTACTAATACTTATGATTAGTGAAATTTGGAATGATCAAACTTTATAATTCTAATCCATTGATGATCTTGTAATTGTGAAACATGGAATCAATGCTTAGAAGTAACTAATCTATATTTAATTAAGAGATCATGCCTTAAAAGTAGTAAAATCCATAAATATGAATAGAAATCTTCGTGTTCAAGGATGATTGGACTGTATGGATATATTTGGATGATGATATAAAGATAATATCATGTGGATTGATGAACTAGATGATGATGATTTGGGGTAGATGTAATGCCTCGAGCAATTTATGCTATTGAATTGGATATTCTATAGGAAATGAACTGTGTTAAATGTTTAACTTTATTTAAAATAGTAAATGAAGGAATTTGTAAGAAAACTTAGTACCTTAGATTCTACTCAAAAAATAGAATCCAACGCCTCAAAGAACGCCAAAAACGGAGTTCGTATGAAGCATTTACGGCCGTTTAAAGATTAGGGGCATTTCTATAATTTAAATTAAAAATGAAAATGACAGAAAATGTAGGGGGGCGTTTTGATAACGGCACCCCATCTTCTTCTTCCTCTAGATTTCTCCAAAAACCCTAGTTTCCAGAGGTTTCTGCCACCACCAATGGCAGCACCACCATTGGAAGCACCGCCATAGCAAGGCTATAAAAAGCCCTATTCCTCTCTCTTCAAAACACGATTTTTTCGATCATTTGGGGCTGGGGTTTTCGGCAAAAATCGGATACCCGTCTCTAGTTTCCCTGTGATTTTTGGCAACGGCCAGGTCCTTCAGGCAAGCCATTCTCCTTCTTTCTCTTCCCCATTTCTTCCTTGAAATCACCCAAAAACTGGGTTTTTCCCTTCGTTGAGTTTTCCGATGGCATGGCGTTTCAGAACCGGAAAGCGGGTCTACCATCTGCGATAGGCACTCCCTAGGTTACCCAGGTAAGCCCGTCTTTCCCTCTCTCTCTGGTTCTTCCTTCTTCCAGGCTAGATCTGTGCCGGATCTAGCGTTTTCAGTTGAAAAACACGCCGCGGAAAGCTGGTTCCAGTCGACTCTGTGCAAACAAGGCGTCCTAGGGACACCATGCTTCACGTGCGCTTGGGACAGGGTCCCTGGGACGGGTTCCAGGCGTGCGACAGTGCGTACACTATCCCTGGTGCGTCTTTCGGGTGCACGCGCAATGTGGGGCACGGGACCTGGCTCGACCGAGATGCACGGGGTGCCTTGGGAACTGAGACGCGCCATGCTACACCAAGGTGCATCCGTGCGATGCCATCCAGGATGCACGTCATAGCACGTCACTTGGGCATGCATGTGCACATGCAAACGCGGTCCCTGGGACGGCCTTTGGGCTTGCACGCACGTGAGGCAGTCGCAGTTGCGGTTCAACCAGGATGCACGGGCGTCCTGGGAACTGGGACACGTGGACCTAATGAGACTATAAAGTTAGGATCAGAGGACAATTTACATAGTTAACCATTGAATAGTAGATCCACATCATAGGATCTAGCTTGACAATGAATTAGGCAAGGACCCATGGACCCTAAAAGGCAAATCTAGCGCTCTAATTTGTAAATAAATCAAAATTGATAAGGGACTCCTTATATCCATTCATATCCAGGAGTTTATAAATGAGACCCAGGGTCGGGTTGATTGATGAAGGACGCGACTCCAGGAAACTTCGAGGTAGCTGCTCTATCGTTACAAGACTTTTAAAAAGAGCCCATGATTGTTTTGAGAATGCATGTTTTAAGTATAAGTTATATGACTTGTTTAGTATGACTTAATTTTATAAATGAATTCAGTATGCATATGACAAATACATTATGCAATATGCTTTGTAAATGATTGCATATATTGCCATGACATGTGCTACATGCATAGATTGCATGATAAGTGTAGCCTTGGCCGATGAGGGCGGGCTGATGAGGGCGAGCCGACGAGGGCAGGCCAGAGAGAGCTAACAGGCTTCTAGGCTAGCAGGCTTCTAAGCTGTCAGGCTTCTAGGCAGGGTTATGAATTTGAATGCGATACTAGCATGAGCAGATTTTATGCATTGCATGCATGTTTTGCAACCGATTTCATAAATTGCATGATTTATGACAAATAAGTGTCATATGCCCTGTGGAGGCTATGACCAAGTGTCCCCAGGTACCCGGAGACCACACGGCGAGGAGGTCGTGGGCATAGTGATTTACTTGCATTGCATATGGCATGACATGAGGTTGGTTGACCATACCATATATCCATGAGTTGGATTCAGTTGAGCATCTTATGCATATCATTATGTTTATGATATCTATGATACTTTTGACTTGGATTATGCGATTCTTTAAGTTGTTAGTATTCTAATTCGACAATGGCTTTTAATCTCGATATTGAACATGAGTGTTCAAACATTCACATGGTTTAAAGAACATATGTTTTAAAACATTGCATGCATTATAAAACTAGTAGTGATAGACTCCTACTGAGTATAGTGTATACTCACCCAATCCTTAACATTTTTCAGGATAGCTCCACACACAGAGTAGAAGACGCCTTAGGAAATGTTAGTGCTACTAGCAAGAAAAATCAAAAGGAGACAATTATACATGTAAGTAAACACTCTACCGTTTGGACATGTATTTGTATTTATTTACAGTTGGGCTGTGAGCTATGACTGGATAGACCTAGGAAGACATTTATGATTGCTGAAATTTTTAAAAACTACTTTGGTTGTTGTGAAAGCAAATGACACTCGGGGATTTCAAAATGAGTTTAAAACAAAAGATTTTCCGCTGCATTGCATTGTTTTCATAAAATGGTTTTCAAATAGGGATGCATCCTACCTTAGGAATTAGATATTGCATTTAAAAATGCATGGAAAAACCTGGGTCATCACAGTAGATTAAGATTTATGCCCTTAAATTGGATAAAAGGACTTAAGATCCTCTTGATTGGTTGGATCAAGAAGGATCAGATCATTTGATGAGATGCATCAATGATCTAATAATGAAATCACATTAAGAAGATGCATTAGATCTAAAGGAATGTGAAAAGATCAAGATCTAAATCCAAAAAGGGATAGAAATCAACTATGACCATTGGATAATGATGATTAGTTATGGCATGTTAGATTTCCATTTTAATTATTAAATGTCATTTATTGCTTAGTTTATTTAATTGTAGATTTATTTATTTATTTATGCTTTAATGTTTATGTTATGAAAATTTCATTGAAAATGTAATTAAATGAAAATAGAGTTGAAGGACATTTACAAGGAATGAATGACATGGACTTAATGATAGTAAAGGCTATAGTTAGTGGGGTAATATAAGGAATATCATTTCCTTGGCCTAAATTAGGAGAATAATGAAACTCCATGAATGACATCTTAACATTCATGGACTTAATTAAAATTAATTAGAAAGGGTACTTAGGGTCGAAATGCTCATAGGAACCTTGTGAAAGGTTGAGCTAAGGTCACACTAATGAATGATGAACATGGTAGTTAAGGGGGTTCTCTAATAGAGCCTTGCTCTTCCCCTACCTTTCATTGACATTTGTGAGGTCCAAACGCCTCCTTACATAAGGATTGAAGTAATCACTTTGTGTTCAAACATTCAGCTAGTAAGCCTTAGCCAATTTGACATAAGAGGGGCTATCTAGACTTAGGATGGAATAAGCTATCCTTAACTAGTAAAACATTAACTGGTTGAGTAATAATAAGAGCATAAAAGGTTAGTAAATCATCTAATCTTAATAAAAATTGTAAATAAGATAAGCAAGATCAAACAAGATCCAAGAGAGATCTTGAAGGATCACAAACAAAAAAAGATATGAAATATAATGTAGATTGTAGTATTGTTCTATGATTTTACTTATAGTGTAGATTGTGAACTTAGAAGGATTGAAACCTTGATCATATATGATTCAAGGAAAGTTAGGACATCACTTATAGGATAACCCAAATACATGTACAAAGAATAATTGTATAGGGGAATAACTTTATACGTGTGGTATGACAAATGTATGAATCAAGACCATGATGGACAATATGAAGTGAATACTACTTAAGATGTATGAATTAAGACCATGATACCACTTTGAGGTAGGTGGATGTACAAGAATGTATTAAGGATTCATGTGTATACATACATGATCTTTTGTCTGGAATTATAGACCTTCATGATACAAGTATACTTGGTAGCCTAGCATCATAATGATCCAATCACATAATCCAACTAAGTGATCCAACCCCATGATCCAATTCAACTAATCCAATCTAATGATCTAATCAAATGAGGTGACGTAATGAGATGTGTAGACTAAGGAAACCCTAAGGATAGGGCATAGAAAATATTTTAGCCTTAATTAAACAAACACATCATCTGGTACGCACAATGTATTATACATACAAGTATGGTGGCTTATGATTTTGTTTTACACAGCCTTAGGACTGGGAATGCTATGCTAGGGAAGTTATGAGGGTTTAGTCACTCGCTTCCTGAAACTTATATGATAGATATCGTGCCCAAAGGGAGTCTAAATGTCAGGTGGGGCAATCATGGGAGGGCCACCACTTTGACAGCCATAGTCCACCCCATGTGGACATGGATTTTACTATTTCCACATTTGGTATCAGTAGATGAATATGCGATTATTGGGGCATTATACAGATTTAAACTACGGCATAGTAGTCCTTGAGTATTTTACATTATGATGCACATATGATAGGCATGGTGTAATGCCATGGAATGATGAGATGCCACTACTTGAGTTCCTGGAAAGAAAATCTCCTTATGAAAATTGGGTGAATATTGATCTCCTAAGTGGAAGTATAACTAGGGGAAGGAATAAGTTTTGCGCAATTTTAACTACTTTAACAGATTTAGCCTATACTACATAAATAATATATATACTCTATGATGAGATAATTTATGAGTAGATAACTATGATGAAATAATGATTGAGGTATGTATTCTTATATTAGTGAAGTAGTATATTTTTGTATCCCCTACCAAGCATAGCTTGCAGAGATATTGTAAATGTTTGTAGAGAAGGAGAATTAGGTGCTCAAGACGATTGAAGAGTTGAAGAGAATAATCAATTAGGTTATGTCCCTTGAAGACATTTATTTTTTTATTTGAGAGCATTGTGTTGTATTAAGAGTTTTTAATGTAAGGTGAGGTTTAAAATTTGGATTATGTAATTTGGACAATGGTTTGTAATTATAATATAGGGGCTGTGTAAGAGTGAACTACTGGATGATTCTTGGTATTCAATAAAATTTTATTTTATACAAAATATCTATATGTATTATGTACCTTGAGGTGAGACTTGAGTTTTGTTACAAATGAATTTAAAAGAAAATAATTTATGTCGTATTGTTTGTGAAATTTTTTTACCAATAAGGGCCTTGCCTTTGAAAAATGTATTACAAAATGTGTTACAAAAACCCAGGTCATCACATATCATTTACTAATACTCATTTTCATGAGACAAACTCTTTCTCTCTCACTCCCTATGATGATCCAGGTTTTCTTTTAAAACTCCAAGTGTCATTTTTCTTTTCTCAAAACAAGGATTCTCGGTGAAATGAGTGCTCATTTTTACCAAAAATTTGATAGAGTTTCCTCTGTTTTTTGGACATATGACATTTAATGCATGTCATTACGAAATACTTAATAAACATTCATTGACAATTATTTTAAAAATATAATTGGAGACTTTGTCTCCTTTTAATGTAAAAAGTTGTGCTAATACTCATGATATGCATTAGTGACCATTAAAATTAATGTGAATAATCATGACAATGATTATAGATGTTGAATTTAAGTTATCATGGCTGATTGGGCAATCATCATCGTGCTTGGTCATGAACTTATATGAAAACATGTTCATGGACACAACATATTAACTACTTGTGGCTATGTTATTAGAAAGCTTCAATGCCTTAAAAAGCAATGCATAGGATAGCCCATTTAATTTGTTTGGAAAGAGTGTGGGAATCTTAAGCTTCTGGAGAAAACATAAAAGAATATATTTGTCACTTCAACGCGCAACTTCTCAACATGACATGTATTATATATATATATTAGATGCTTAGCAGTTAAGCCTATAATGATCAATCTTAGGCTCAAAAGGATGTATTAATTTGTTGTTGCTGCTAACATTGATAGTCAACTTTTTCTTCGTAAACCAAATAATCTCAATTTGATCTTGTTTTCTTTATCTAATAAATTGTCACTATTTAGTAAAAGAAATTCTAGATCAGTGTTTTCATGCTCTATTGTGATTACCCCATACCACATCCTAATTACCCTATCCATACCGCATACTAATTACACTGAATAACACTGATTTAGCATGAAAACTTAAATCATGAAATGAGTTTAACTGATTTTACCTCTTGCATGAGTCACCATGGTTTCTCCCTCTAGTTTTCTCTGGCACACATGCATATCGGGTTCCACCGGCTCCCACCCCCTTCTCTCCTTTCTCCTCTCCTTCTCTTTTCTCCTCTCTCTTCTTCTTCCCTCTCTTCTCCGGCGTGGGTGCAGCATGTAGATGGCTCCCACCCTCTTCTTCTTTCTTCCTCAACATGGATGGTTCTCCGATGTGCAGATTGCCTCCAACCCTCTTCTCTCCTTTCTCCTCTCCTTCTCTCTTCTCCTCTCTTCCCTCTCTCTGCTCTTCTTCTTACCTCTCTTCTCTGGCATGGGTGCAGCGTGCAAACAAGCTCCCACCCTCTCCTTCTCTCTTCTCCGGTATGGGTGCGGTGTGCATATTAGCTACCACCCACTCCTTTCTCCTCTCCTTCTCTCTTCTCTTCTCTTCTCTTTTCTCTCCCTCCTCTTCTTCTCCCACATTTTCTCCCTCTCGTTGGGTTGCTCATTAGGTTTTGAGAAGAAATAGAGATGGATATTTCTTTGTGTGAGGTGCATGCGCTAAGGTCAAAAGTTTATACTTTTTAAGTCGCTTACTTATAAACGACTTTAAAAGTATTGATTTTTTAAGTCATTTAATTATAAACGACTTTAAAAATGTACAATTTTTAAAAAAATTGAATTTAATATATATATATATATGTACACCTATTTTGTTAATTAATACGTACTCCACAATATCTAACAATAAGTAATGTAAGCAATTAATGGGAAAAAAAATAATGATAGTGAGTTCAGGAATCAAGGTTTAGTTTAATTAAGGGCTCAAGGTTCAAGTGTTCAGGAAACAACATGGGGTTAATTTGGTAAAGGGCTTAGGGTTCAAGATACTTACGTATGTAAGTGTTCAAAGTTCAGGGGTTCAAGCATGCTCAGTAAATTTTTGGGGTTAGGAGTTAAGGGCTCAGAGGTAAGGTTCACTATTAGAATTTAAGGGCTCAAGGTTAAGGTCAGTATTAGGGGCTCAGGTTAATTAGGGTTAGCATTCATGCATGGCTGATCTACACTTAATTAATTAATTTTAAATGAATATATATATATATATGTATTTGATTAACACTAATATTCTAAAGTTTACTTGTGCCACCCAAAATTGCAAGAATAGTATTCCATTTTTAAGAACTAAAACTATGTAATACAACCAAAATTAGTACAAAAAATGTACTAATAAAAGAACATTAAACAAAAGAAAGATGATAAATTAATTATATGAAAATGTGGGGGAGTTAGCTTCATTCCCATTCCTAACCTATGTGTGCTAGAGTGGTTCTTATAATATATATGTATTCGATTTACACTAAGTGCATCGCAAAGTACTATAGAAACACTCCTAAATAAATAAAAATATGTGACAAACAAAGAAATACAAAAATTGTACTAATAAAAGAACATTAAGCAAAATAAGATGAATAATTTATTATTAGTTTAGTTATAATTTTAAAGTTGTTTATTTATAAACGACTTTAAAAGTACATACTTTAAAATTCATTTATTTATAAACAACTTTAAAAGTACATACTTTTAAAGTCATTTATTTGTAAACAACTTTAAAATTACATACCTTTAAAGTCATTTATACATAAAATACTTTAACGTACATACCTTTGAAGTCAATATTTTAAAATGTTTTTTGTTCAAATTATATACACCTTTTATATGTACTTACAATATCTAACAATTAATACACAATGAAACGAATTTCTTTTTTTATAGTTAGCATTGCATTCGTGCATTCTTTTTGTACACACACACACATATATAGTTAGCTAACTTATATATCCATCCATGCATATATTATTTCACATGACGAAAGACCTAATTAAAATTTATAAATATTGAATTATATAGATGTTACAACTGACTAATATACATATTATTCCACAAACCCCAAAATATATATTATTTTCAAACCTCAGCACCTTCCTCACCATTGTCACACACATAATCCTCATTCTCACTAAGTATTTCTTCAATTGATGGGATTGTTTTGGTAACAGAAGGATAATTTATTTCAGTGTCTCTTAGATCATCTTCATCATATAAATTCCTCAGATAGGATGATAAAATAGTTGACCATCTCTTATCATGTTCATCTTGTACGTAAAATACTTGTTTTGCTTGAGATGCCAAAATAAATTGATCATTTTTTAGCCGATCCTGTTGAGGTCAACCAATGTCAATCCAAGGGCATCAGTTTTGATGCTATCTTTGTTTTGTTCCACCCAATCGAACTTAAATACAACTACAATTCTGAAAGTATAATCCAAGGACCAAATCTCTCTTATAACCCCATAATAAATTTCATCCGCCACTATTGGCCTATTATCCTTTGAACTGGAAAAGAATGTAGCATTGGCAACTAAGCTAACTCCACTATTCTGTTGCACTCTTGAGTTATCACGGTCTTTTATGTAAAAGCGATAACTATTGATGGCATATCCAGCATATTTTATTACTTCTGGTCGTGCTCCCATCACCATCCAGCATAAGGTTTCTGATATATCGTTGCCTATTACTTCTTGCTGATCTTGAATCTATGTAAATTAATATATTAAGTAAGCTTAAGTAAGATTAATATATACATATATATATACAAAATGTAGTTATTTAATATGCATTAAAAAGGAATTTACCTTCTTGCGCAGCCAATTATTGAAAGTGCGACAATGCTCAAACTATAGCCACTTCATTTTCTTTTCATAACTTGGATTCTTTGCCTTGATCATGTCCATGTGTTCACTATGTACATGTATATACACAAACAAATTAATAGAGTATTAATCATAGAAAATGTAATTAACCATCAATAATTAGATTTTACATATGCATGCATGCATAATTAACTTACTCAATGTATGGTTGGACTTCATCAACATTTTGTAACACATAAAGATGCACTTGGTCTCGTTCTTTATAGTCAACGATCAATACACAACCACTAGATAGAGGTTCGCCAACCTTGGGATCAAATGCAACTGATTATTTCTTTCTAAGGATTCCAATGGCACCACTCCTATTAAGTACTCTGTGCAAAACTCCACTGCTTCCTCTGTAATGTAATATTTGGCTATACACCTCTCTGGCCGATTGTGATTATGTACATACCCTTTCAAAATTTTCATGTACCTCTCAAACGGATACATCCATAGCGAGTAAACTAGCCCACAAAGTCTAACCTCATCAATGAAGTGCGATATTAAGTGTACCATGATGTCAAAGAATGATGGTGGAAAGATTGTCTAAAGCTCACATGAAGTTATCACTAGATGACCTTGAATTTCTTATAATTTTGAAACATCCACCACCTTCTTGCACAAAACATTAAAGAAGTAGTAAAATTTTGTAATAGCTCCCCTAACTTTGTCTGATAACACCGAACGTAGTAGTTGTTACATCAATACATGGCAATTGTATGACTTCATCCCCAACAAATTTAGCTGTTCCATGGAAATAATGTTTTTAAAGTTTGAAGAGTAGCCATCTGGGACTTTGAGCTTGAACAAGGTTTAACACATTATTCTCCTCTCCTCTCTATCAAGAGTATAATTTTCCTTAGGCAGGTATGTTCCTCGACTGCCCGTATCCTCTGGGTGTAACCTCCTCTTCAAACCCATGTTCATAAGATCCATGCAAGTCGCAAGTCCATCCTTTGTTTTTCCTGTGATATTAAGCAATGTACCAGTCAAGCTTTCACACACATTCTTCTTAGTGTGCATGACATCAAGCACATGGCGTATATGCAGTGATTTCCAGTATGGCAGACGAAAGAATATTGATTTCTTCTTCCAACAACCTGTACAATTACTTTCACCTGCACGTTTACTTGATTTTTTCTTTCCCCACAAGATATTCATGTTTTCAACCTGCTCCAATACTTGTCATCCTGTTAACATCTTTGGAGGTATCCTAGTCTCTACACACCCATTAAAATCTCCCTTCTTAAAATGATATGGATGGTCTTTGCACAACCATCTTCTAGGCCCAAGGAATGCCATTTTCCTACCATGTTTAAGTCCTATAGCACATGTTGGATCACTACAAATAGAACAAGCAGTGTATCCCTTCACAATGCATCCAAACAAATTACCATACGCAGGGAAATCACTTATTGTCCCAATAGTATAGCCTTTAAGGTGAATGACTCTTTCCTGTATGCGTCATATGCTTCAACACCTACATTGTAATAACCCCAATTTTTGTAATTGATTGAGAAAATCAATAAAGTTTGAGTTCTAGATATTTCGGGCTGAAATATTAGGGTTATTTAGAATATACTTTTTATAAAAGTATAATCAAATCATAAAGACATGTAAAATTGAAATTAAACATAGCAAACCCTTCAAAATGACTGTAAGCATGACAAATTCTGAATTCGAATGAGAAATCCTTAACTTTCTTCATTTCTTGGACAAAAGGGGTAAAATAGTAATTTTATCCAAAAATCAAAATCTCTCAAAAATCAAAATATGAGACATCAAAATTTAGAATGTACTGAGAAATACGAATCCAACGCCACAGGTACAGTCAAATCCAAGATCATGGGAATAAAACCCAAAATTTTATGCATAAATCACAAAATAGTCTTTTTACGCCATGTGGGGCCCACAAGGGACGTGAAAACCAATCTTATCAGCAGCCCATGTGAAGTCATGGATCAACAAACATCAGCTGGTCTTGGGGAAGAAAAATGGGGCATGGGGAAGAAAAAATGGAGCATGGGAGACTTTCATGTCATTTAATAATAAAAAATAAAATATTATAATCATGGAAAAAGACCCAAATTGCCTGTAAATACAACCCCAAAAATCCTAAAAAAATTCTCATAAAATCCCCACAAAATTTTCTTCACTCTCCCTAAAAATTAGACCTAAATCCCTCACCAAAAATCCAAAATTTCCAAGAGATATCTCTCTTTTCAATTTGTTTTTCTTTTTAGATTGGAACAAGAGACCTAAAATCAATTAGGCACTCTGTTTCAAATCTAATTTGATCAATTCCACCATCCAAAACTTTCCAACATATCTATTCTACAAAACCCCCAAACAAATTTCAAGATCCAACGGTTCAAACAATTGAAATTTGCAAGAAAGGTGGATCTTAGGCCATATCTTCATCAACAAGGTATTCTTTTTAAATTGGGCATATAGCCGAGGTTTTTTCTCTAATCAGGTAGGTGGAAATACTTTCTATAGATGTTTAATACTGTTTTATGTAATTTTTAGTTTACTGTGATTTATTTTGGTAATAAAAAGGTAAAAATAAAGTAAACACCAGAACCCTTAATTCTGAATGATAGAGTGCTCAGATGAAAATTCTAACTACACCAATCGATCCAGAAGGGTCCAAAACCCCTAGGATAGAATTTTCACAAATTGATTGGATGATCTAGAATGGACTGTGCGATCTCCGGATCTAACGGCACCCAAGACGCACACGTGACGCACCATCGGAAACGGCGCTTACGCTGCGCGTGGGGTGTCATCCCAAGCAAGACGACAGTGCATCCATCAAATCCATGAGCAGACGCGCCAGGCGACAGCCCCGTTTACGGGCGCGAGGACAATGAGCGGAATGCTCGCCCCGTCCGCGTCTGTGGATGCCCCCGCAAGGGCACTTCCTCCATTCATCCCAACGGACACGCCCGACGAACCGAACGCGTCCGCTCGGCTTGGTTTTCTGCCCAAAAAATCTGGGTTGTTCTTTCCTTGGGCTCAGATCAAATCTAAGCCCTAGGAAAGACTATGAACTTCCATATCCAATTCCAGAGTCATCTGAACTCCAAATAGAGATCGGAAAGAAGCTATGGAAAGCTTGAAACCTCTATTTTATGATGAAATGATAAAATGGACATACTATTCAGTAAAAAAAATTTGTATTAAAGAAACAAGTTTCCAATTACCTAGATCTTCAAGATCTAAGATGATCAGATCTTGAAAATATGTTTTAATAATGATATACTATTGAAATAAAGTGAGATCTATGGTTTAATTAGATATATTATGGGATCTACCCATTATGGTAGAAAAACCCTAAAAATACAAAGGGACGCACTTGATCAATGAGATCAAGTGTGATCAGATCCTTGGGATGGATAGAATGAATGTTGATATGATGAAATCCAAGGAAATCATGGATGGATTAAGACAAAATTAGATCAATATGATCTTTTGACCTTAATAAAGAAATTCCCTAAATATAACTAAAATCCTTAATCAAAGGAAAAGATCTAAGATCAAATGGTTGGACCATAAGTAAAGGTTTCTAAAAATGTTAATGTAATTAGTTTCATTTTATATAATAGCATTTTAAATATGGTTATGTTATAAAGCATGCTAGTATAACATTTAGACTTTAGCATGATATGTGATTTCATTGTTATCATAAGGTGCTAGATTTAATTATTTTAAGTACCTTGCCTCAATATCATTAAATGTTAAATTATGTAGTTTTATGCTTTGAATTTATAATTCATTTATGGTTAAATGTTATTAGTAGATCTACTTGTTATGAGACAAAGAGCATAAAGCATCAAAAATGGATTCTAATGAGAAAGTAGAGTTTCATTACACAATTAAGAATGGAGTACTTTGCACTTAATTAGTAAGGGTTATAGTTAGTAGGACAATATAAGGATTATCAAGTCCTTGGCCCAAACTAGGAAAAGAATAATAAACCCCATGAATGACATTATAAATATTCATGGACTTAATTAAAATCCATTAGAAAGAGTACTTAGGGTAAACATGTTTATAAGAACCTTATGAAAGGTTGAGCTATGGTCATTCTAGTAAATGATGAACATAGTGGTTAAGGGGATTATCTAATAGAGCCTCGCTCTTCCCCCACCTTCCATTGACATTTGTGAGGTCTAAATGCCTCCTTACATGAGGATTGAAGTAACCACTTTGTGTTCACCCATTTAGCTAGTAAACCTTAGACAATTTGAAATAAGAGGAGTAGTCTACATTTAGGCTTGAATAAGTTACCTTCAGCCACCACATTAACTGGTTGAATAATAATAACAATAATAAGAGCAAAAAAGGTTAGTAAATTACCTAACCCTAATAAAAATAGTAAGTAAGATAAGGATGATCAAACAAGATCCATTAGATCTTAGATGATCAAGAACAATAAGAATAAGAATACTATATTGTACTTAGTATGCATGTTTATTAGTATACTTGTTATAGTTCATTAGATTAGATAATCCAAACCCTTGATCAAAGATGATTCAAGGAAGAAAACCAAGATCATCCTCCAGAAGGATGATCCAATAACTAAACTTAGATCAAAGAAGAACTAGATGATAGAAGATCTAGGACCTTGATCTTTATCAACATGTGTAGATTGTCAATCAATGGATCTATGAAAGATCAAGATCAAGGAGATGGACATACAAAGACTTAGAGATAGAAAAATACTTAGATATGAATGATCTAAAGATCATTCTAAACATCAGATCTAGTGATCAATAGGATTGTTCATAATTTATATATTGACAATATGTATGGATGTACAAATTACATACATCAGTCAGGATCATGGAAGATTGGGGAAAAGAGATCAATCCTTAAAGGTAGGAGGATTTGATGAATGCATTTACATGAGATATACATGATTGTACTCATGATCTTATGTTGACAAGAGTAATGTTAATACTTGTATTAAATCACTTGAAAACCTTATGATCCAACCAAACACATATAAGATGGTTAAGGACTAAACTATAAGTGAATACTAAAGTAGGAAATATTTCAGCCCTAAGTAAACAAACGTATGGTCTGATATATATGAAATCTATTTTACATACAAGCTTGGAGGCTTGTGAGTTTGTTTTAATAGGCATAAGCCTAGGGGAATGCTATTGCTAGAGGAGTTATGAGGGTTTGGTCACCCGCTCCTTGAAATTTGATGATGTGATGATACCTTGCCCTAAGAGAGGCTAAAACTCGGGTGGTGGCAATTATGGGAAGGCCACCATTGTGAAAGTCTTGCCCCCCATACGGGCAGTGACATAATATTTTCCACCGTGGTATCAGTGGTGAACATGGCAGTTATTCGAGAGCGCTAGTACGGATCAGACTGCAGCATAGCAACCTTTCTGATTATTTTGCACTATGATGTATATGAGAATAGGCATAGTAAAATGCCTTATGTTTTAGCATAATGAAATGCTAGGTAATTGTATATTACCAATATTTCCTAAGAAGGGAAATTCTCAATATAAGATTAGCTGTAATACTAAATGAAGATAATTGATCAGCTTAGTTGAGAATGATATTTGACTACTTTCACATATTTAACTGGTTCACCCATGAAGGGTGTGTATGTATATAGATATACATAACTTACAAAGTAAAGAATATGTTTAAGGATAATGGGATTATGAAGTATTGGAATTACATTGTCAATGTTATGTTTCTTAAATCCCCTACCAAGCATTGCTTGCTGAGATATTGTACTTGTTGCAATATCTCAGATACAGGGAAGGAGAGTTAGGAGCTGAAGACGATAGAAGACTTGAAGAGAATAATCTTCAAGGTATACCCTTGAAGACATGTATTTTTCTTTGTTGAGAGTTTTATTGTATGGTGAGCTTGAGTTTTGGATTATGTAATTTGTACAAGTATTGTACTAGATTTGGCTATACTATGAACCACTGGATGGATCCTGGAGTTTAATAAAAGTATATTCCTTCAATGAAATTTTATTTTGTACACAAATTGTACTTATGTTATGTATGAAGTGGTGACTTGGGTTTTTAAAACAAGTTCTAAAGAAAAGAATTTCCACTGCTTTGTTTTGCGAAAAAATTTTACACTCTTAAGGGCCCTGCCTTTCAAAATACTTTACAAATCATGTTTCAAAAACCCGGGTTGTCACATATGTCCCATAATATCTCCAGATCATCGATCAAGGGAGGCAAGTATACGTCAATGTCATTTCCTGGCTGTTTTGGACCGAATATCAACATAGTTAGCATCATGTACTTCCTCTCATGCTTAAAGATGGTGGAAGGTTGTAACAAACTAATATAATGGGCCAACAACTATACTTGCTACTCATAAAACCATGAGGATTAATCCCATATGCAGATAATGCTAGCCTTAGGTTTCTAGGTTCTTTGCCAAAATTAGGCCACATGAAATCTACGAGTTTCCATGCTAGGCTATCTACTGACTCTGTCATTGGCATGCCACACCAATTTCTTCGCTATTTCTATTATACGAAACATTCTTTTGAACCTTGGAATAGGAGGGAAGTACCATAGAACGTTTGTTGGAATGCCTGTAAATGTCTCAGTTGAATTCTTCTTTAACTTCCATCTTGGCTATCCATAAGTTGTGAATGTAGTTTTATCCTTGTGCTCCTTCTTATACAAGATGAAATCATTGGGACACACATGTATCTTCCCATACTTCAATCCTAGTGCAGCCATGGTTTTCATTGCCTCCCATGTGGACCTCACCAATTTATTATCCTTTGATAGCATCTTACCCACTACTTTCAAGACTTTTGTAAAACCTTAATCTGAAAAACCAAATTTTGATTTCATGTTGTAAAGTTCTACCGCTGCAAACAGCTTGGTATAATCTTTACACTCAGGGTACAATGTCTCATCGGCTTCCTCTAATGTAGCATGAAATTGTTCAGGATCATCCTGGAACCCATCATATGCATCTCGAAACATTGGTACAGCTGTACTACTGTCTCCAACACTTCCTATAGTGTCTTGATAATATATACTAGGCCTTCTCGAGGGATGAGGAAGTTCTTCTCCATGCCAAATCCATGGGTGATAGCTTTCATCGATTCCATTAAAGCACAAGTGTTCTCTCAACACCTCTACAATTATTTTTTTTAAGTTTCCACATTTTGCACATGGACAACGTATGGGATTACGATCAACACCTGCCCTAAGTTCAAGTCTATGAAGTTTTCTATACCCTCCTCATATTCTTTCAATGCTCTTATCGTAAACATCCAAGCATATTTGTCCATTATAACAAGAAATTGAACCAAATTTGTATGGAGAGTTGCAAGACATGAAAAGATTAGGTTAGGCATTTTACCAAACATTAGATATACATGAATTAGAAACATTTAAAATAACTATATATATTTCATGCATGGAAACTTTAAATTAATAATAAAATAAAATAAAAATATGACATACACATTCACGAATGAAATCAACTTTCAAAAGAACAATTTCTAACCATTAGCCTTGTAAAAATTATTCAAATTTGCATACTACATATTAGAGATACTAACCAACACTCAAAAGTCGATATTGACTAGGAATTTGTGAATGCAATTCCAATTCATAGGTAGGATTTGGTTCAAAGTAGAGAAATAGAAGTCTGGTTTACTTTTTGTGCATAGACAATAAACATAGAGTGAAAAGGCACATTGAAACTCGACGAAATAATTCTTAAAACAGATGTTCAATTGAAGTCGTTTGATGAAAAACAACTTTAAAAGTCTATGATTTTTAAGTCGCTTGAAAATAAATGACTTTAAATGTCCACACTTTTAAAGTCATTTGTCTTTAAACAACTTTAAAAGTATTACTTTAAAAGTTGTTTATTTCAAATGACTTTAAATGTACATAATATTTATTTTTTTTATTTACCATTTTTGCATTCCACACTAACATAAATATACGCTGAAACTAATTTTACAAACACAATCACATATAAACAAACACATCAACAAGGAAATCAAATTATTTTTTTATTACATCCAATGTTACATACTAGCTATTAGATCTTATTAAGCCAAGATCAAATAACAAATCTACTCTTTCCATCAAAATCTGGCCTAGTATTTAGTTGACACCACTCTTTTTCTTCAAAATAGGCCAAAAGTTGTTGGTATAACCACCACTCTTCATCAAACCCGATTTTTGTGTGAGAACCAAAAATTTGTATTGTTCTCCCTTTCTTCAACAGTAGGCTTCTCAGAGAAGTAGTTGTCATTTTTAATGAAATCATACAATTCTGGAGAAATCAGGATGATGAAACAGATTCTTTAACCCCATGATATGTAGAGAGAAAACCCACATCATCTACAAAATAAAAACAAAGAAAAGTTATTAACAAGAAAAGAAATATTCTTGTGATTTAAAAGAAGTTGTGGTTTACTTATAGTTTTTCCATTACACCAACAGTCAAAATATAAAAATGAAAAGCAAAAAGGGAAAAAGGGAAACAGAGAGACGCATAAGGACCAAAGACGAATCCGTCATGCCAAAACCTTTAGAAGAAGAGGATAAGGGAAAAAATGTCACATCCATGGCTATTTATAGATGATCAAAGACTTTAGAAGTCTTTTAGTTATAAACGACTTCAAAACTTTATCACTTTTAAAGTTGTTTATTTATAAATGACTTTAAAAGTCTGTTCCCACTAAATAAAAAAATCACGCCAAATTTATCTAATACTTTTCAAGTTGCTTAATGAAACGACTTCATAAATCATGAAGCTTTTAAGTTGTTTATATCAAACGACCATAAAAGTTATTCCCACGAAAAAAATTTAGCTTGCACCAGTTTTTTAAAGTCACTCGTAAATGACTTCTTAAGTCTATCTATTTAAAGTCATTTATTTACAAAGTTGGCAGTCAAATAGGCGACTTCTTTATGCGGACTTTAAAACCCTAGTGTGTAATAGTGTACACTGCATACATAATGTCGTGATGCTCTAGTATTTTATTTTATTTTATCTTTTGAATGTGATAATGCTCCATTATTCAAAAGATGATTTTTGATAGTATCCTCCTCAACTCCAGTTGCCATATAATTTCTAGATGATGAAGATTGGTAGGATAGACAGATAGATGGGAGAGAGAATTAGTAGAATTAGAAGATTGCTTTGGATTTTACTAACTTTGCACAATGTTAAGTGTTTAATTTTGACTAAAAGACCCCTAGTTTAGCATTCAATTAGATCATCTAACCGTTCCAATTTGCAAAATTTAGCTTGATTTTTAAATTTAACTCAAATTGACCATCCAAACCTTAATTTCTCAAAATCAATGGTTAGATGATCATTAGAGTTTATTAGATTATTAATGTGCGGTTTAGATTATTTTAATTTTGTCTTTTCTTTTGTAGATCAACTGAAAGAAACATGGATGGCAAAGAATCAATGTACATATCATCTATCAAGGATCAATGGTGTAGATCAAGTGAAGGTCAAGAAGGCAAGAGTCCTAATGGAAGAGGTTTCCTAAGGAAGAAGAGTCCTAATGGAAGTGGTTTCCTAAGGAAGATGAGTCCTAATGGAGGAAGAATTCTAATTTAGAAGAGAGGAAGTCCTAATAGGAAACCACCTCTTAAAGGAAAGAGGTGGAGGAAGTTATAAAAGCAGGAGGACCGTACAAGGCTAGGGAGTTTTTTAGTTGGAAGTTTGAGTTTTGTCTTTGGCTTCTTTTAGTTATCGTTTCATTTTCCTGCTTCCCTAGTCTTTAGTTGATCATTTGCTTAATTTTTGTTCTATTTTCATCGTATTACCCAACCACTATTCCCATCCTAGAAAAATAGTTCATCCATTGTTTTCTTCCCCTTCAGCCCTATACCCTCCATTGCACATCTCCATTCAACCCTTCTCATGTTCTTTTTCCCTGTAGACCCATCCCCTTTACCATTTTCTTCTCAACACTCCCAGCCATCTCCTTTCACTACCTTCCACCAAAACCATCTCACGCACAATCTCCTATTTAGTCCACTGCACCACTTGCCCTATTCTCTTTTTGATTCACTGCACAAGCATATATTGCAACCATCAATGCTTGATTGTTCAACCCAGAAAACCCCATTAGTTCACCGCACTTTGTCTCATAAATCCCATCACTCTTTCATCTCCGTCATCTGCCTAATTCTCACCGGCTCTCTCTATCTCTCGCTATGCGTCCAACACTTCCAAGCATCCACCGGCCCCTGCCTCCAACAAGAAGACAACACCACACGACACCCCAGTTCAAATCAAGGCTGCCCAGCACAGCCAATCTGTGGGACGGCCCATCCTCAGACATGCATCATTTTCCAGCAGCCCAGGCATATGCACATCTTCGGTGTCTCTAAATCGTCAGACTCAGACCGTAGTCTTCACTGGCAAGATCGCATACCCATTCCACCAGCCCCGGCATTTTTCTCGTCTCGAGAAGTCCTGGAGACAGAAATCCGAAATGGGTTTTCCTCCTGCGTCATCATCTTTCCCCTTTTCTCCTCCAAATCCATCTCCTACCTTCTCCAGTGTTCTTCTCGTCAAGTTTTGTCTAGTTTTTGTTAAAAACTAGATTTTGAATAAAATTCCATTTTTTCCCTTCCCTCTTTAAATGCAATTACATTTTTGTTCTTTTTCATTAATTACATCTCTGTCCTCATTTTAATTACATTTGTATCCCTATTTTAATTCCATCTGAGTCTCTATTTTATTTACAAATGTGTCCTGGAATATTCTAGTTTTACTTTATCCACATTCTGCCTATTCAGGGATAGTGATATCCAAGGCAGCTTGTTTAGTTTTATTTTATGTTTTCTTGGATTTATAAATTCTATAAATTGCAGCAGTTAAATAAATAGAGAATTTTTATTTTATTGTTAGTTTATTTCTATTATATTCATTATTTTTATTTTTATTAATTGAATTTTATGTAAAAGTTTAACATTTTAAAGCAAGTCCCTGTGGGATGGACCCATATTTGTATAGCTATACTATAATAACCGTGCATTTCTGAAAAACACAAACAATTTTTTGGCACTGTTGCTGAGGACTCGCAACGGAGTTTTTATAGGATTTAATTAAAAAATTCAAACAATTCAAAAAATCCAAAAACAATATAAAAAATAGGAATTGCATCTTAGGCATTTTTAGGTGCATTTTTCAATTTTTTTAATGCATAACCACCTAATTTCCTGAAACTGGTACTTATTTCTAATCTTCTTTTTTAGGAGAAAAGGAAAGTTGAGAAAATTGGCAAGAAAATCTTCATCAACATAGAAATTTCCCTGCTTTCCTAGATTAGGATTTTTTTTTCCTTTTACGTGAAGCTTGTAGTGAGGATCCTAGCAAATTGCAATTTTTATTTTTATTTTAAAGGGTTGTATAATACAGGGCAAGTGTGGGCTAAGGTGGCCCACACTTGATCTTTATCAGAAACCCCACAGTAAGTTTCCTCACTCATTTAATTTCTAGATTAGGGTTTGCATTTAGAGTAAATTTGTATTGTTTGGTAGTGTAAATCATATAGAAAGCATCCTTTTACAATTGTTGCATTCTTAGGGTTTTGCATTAGTTTATCACTTTTCATTGCATCTTAGGACACGGTTAATGCTTTAAGGTGATATATATGCTGATCGAACTGCCATGGAGTGTGGAATTAATTAGTAAGGGCACCCTACCCCCATAAGATCAAGGGTAGATTTCATCACCACTTCTTGGCCCACCTAGGATAATCACCTCAAGCGCGCTACCCTACCCTTCAATTCAAATTAAAATTAATTAGAAGAGACCTATAGGGCCATCACATGCTTGTAGGACCCTCTTACTATGACGCTATTTATTGTCACTCTAGTGGCTTTTGAGCACTATGGTTATTGATGGTTGTCTAATAGTGCCTTGCTCTTCCCTCACCTCATGTTGACGTTTTTGAGGTCTAAACGTCTCCTTACACAAGGGTTGTATTAACCACCTTGTGCAGAACCTAATTGGTAAGCAATAATCAAATCTAAAGAAGAGGAGCTCTAGATTAGGCTAATTAAAAGCATTGTCCCCACACAAATTCAAGAAAATCAATATACTGCTTATTAGCCTCAAGGATTATATTGTGCCCTTTGTTTGTGCATCTTTCTAAGAAGTTAGGTTGCACCATGTAGGTTAGATTTCATCTTTACGAAAAAAAAAAAAAAGAAGAAGATGGGGATAGATTTGATGCCTAAATGGATCGGTTAGATCTTATGGAAAGTCAATTGCTTAGGCTAATAGCTTCTAGGCAAGTTGTGCCACAATCTTAATACCATAATGACTATACCTATTCTGAGCATCCCTATTCCACTCCTTCCTGACCCCCATCAAGATCCACATTTAATGAATACTATCAGGAGCTAGTGGATGCACCTAATGCACTCACATACCCTAGCAATTTTTATTCTAAGACAAATTATCAAGACTCTAATGGATGGGCTAGGCATCATGAACAACCATAATCTTAGGATTACCAATATCAGAAAGAACCACAATAGTCTCACCCTAGTCAACACTACAATGATTATTCCAAATATTAAGGTCAACCATCATGTGTTCAGCCTGCTCAGTCCTTTTTCAATACCCTAATGCCACAACAATACCTACCCTATGAGTCATTTCCTTTACGGGAAGAACCGCTATTAGAAGAAAATATGCAGCATATGTGTGAAATAATAGCACAAGGGAATAAGGAAATATGACAAATGATGAAGGATTTCATTGAGGAAATAAACCGAGGGAGGGAGGAATTTGAGGAAACACTAAAACAAATTAGGGGGAATATAGAGCCATTTATTCTTGACACTAGGATGGAAATTTTCTATGATCCTTATGAGTCATAAAGTCTACAACCATCCTTAGAAATCTCCAACTTCGATATACTTGAGCCATGTCCTGATTCTGATAATGATGAGACTTCCATTGATGAAGCAAATAAAGCTTTAGACAAATCCAACCCTAATCCTTTAGATGCATGTCCTACCTATTTTTATGACTTTACTGAAGACACATTTGTTGAGGAGTGCATGAGTTGTTGGACACTGTGCCTCTGAAGGACACTTCTCGATGGCAAGCCAGAGTAGATCCTCCTATAAAGCATGAAATTTAGATTGCTCCTTTCAATGTAGAAGATGTACCTGATTGGGACCTAGCAGCCTTATTTGGACAAATATCAGATAATATAGGCCCAATTGCTACCGTACCTGTGCTTATCAAATAGGTAGAAGCAGAGTCAATTGATATGCATCAACCTACTTTAGGGTACACATCAAAAGATAACCAAAGTTTAAGCCAAACCTTGTCCCCGCCTCTAATAATACAAGAAAAACCTATTAGAGAAGGGCAGAGTCAGGTTATTACCCTAATTAAGGAAAATGATAGGGACATGGAGGAAAAAGATAAACTAAATAGAATGATCATTATTATTCCTCAATTTGGTCAAGACAAGGACTGTTTTTCACCATATGGTCTAAGGAAATACACGGTCGTTCATGCAGTCATTATGTTACCCTCACTTCAATTTTCGAGGTGGAGCAATTATATTGACTACCGTGAAATATTAAAGATGGGGGATCATCAATATGGTCCTACTACCTTCGCAATTGCGATGATCTACTATATTATATTCATATCCCCACCTACAATTTCAAGGTGGAGGCCATATATAGATTACCACAAAATTTTGCAGTGGCGTGAGAAATCTCACCCTTTCATCTTAGGGCTAGGATTAGTACATATAAGCTGACCCAGTTAGCTCTAGGTTTAGAAAGTTAGGTTAGGAAATGTCTAGCTGAAGACGTTAAACTTAGCGCTCATTGGGAGGCAACCCAAAGGTTTAAAGCATACATCCCTCCACTTTCATATAGAATCCTATGTTTTCAAACATTAGGGACAATGTTTCATTCAGATTGGGGGATGTAGATGCACTAGAGATTTTGAGTTTCTTGAGTTTAAAAAAAAAAAAAAATTTGAAAATTTTTGAAAAAACAAAAGGTTTTTAAAGAATAGTTCCCTTACTGTGATGAGAACTTGTGACACCCCCTAGTTTTTTCAAATCTTTTTTCCCATAATAATAAAAATGATAATATGTTTTAAGAAAAATATACGGGATCCCTAAAAATGAAAATTTATAGTATTAAAATTTTAGTGTAGCTTTAAAAGAATTGACTGAAAGCGAAAAACTCGGCGGTCAACCACATTCAAAAACTGTAATCATAAATAAAATTAAACCCATGATACTCTGAGCATGCTCGATTCGAAACCACAATAAATACACATGCTAATTAAAGACGATAATAAATCAAGTCAAATGTCACCAGGTTCCATCCATGATCACTACAATATTTACATCTAAGATTTAACATTCTCCATACCATAATATGGGTCCAATGTATCCAAAGATATAAACCTCTAAGTAAAATCTCAAAAGTCTAATACCAATCCAAGAGACATACTCTAATCTATGTATGAATATGGAATTAAAATGAACGGTCTTCAAGTCTTCTTCCAAATCACCGCTACTCCGCCCACTTTCCTTTTTTGTTATCACGTTCCAAATATGAGGCATTGCAAAACAAAGCAATGCCTCAGCGCTTGTGTAGGTGATTACACTCAAATAAAGTTTAACAAAATTTACAATATGATTCTCATAAAGGAAACATATATAAGACATCAAATAATCAAATGCTCATAATTATAAACCTTCACAAATAGATATTACCTTAAATCAAGATGGCATGCAAGGCATGATTAAAATACAAAGGTATGTACATCAAAACAATATAAGTCGGTGCCTATAAGATAGTATGCATGCAATCATTATAAACAAGACACTGTATCAAAACAATACCAAAAATGTCCCAAGATACTTAATCACCAGTGACGTGTACCCATACTAACTCTGGGTCCCTCCCGTGCAGCCCGCATTAGCCCCCGGAGTCCCTCACGGCCTAGGCCCCACTTGCCCCAGTTTACCTCACATATAAATCTATATGAACATGTAGAATAACTATATGGGCTATTATGCTGCAGTGGCAACCCCCTCAGGATCTGAACTACTGCCGCTCCCCGTCGACACCGGGAGACTTTCTCTGTCCCCATGGGAAGGAACAGACTCGTAGGGGGGACTACCCATGATACCACCACCTACGTACCTGGCCCTCTATCACTCAAGGACGGTGTCTAATCATCATCATCACAAAGTCAGAGGGCGGTTGGCCAACCCTACAACCCTCCTAGCATAGTACCCACCGGGTGGAAGCACCTATCATAAATCATCGACAAGATATAAATCATGTAAATCATGCAAAGGCTCTATAAATAATCCCAATAAATATGATCAAAGCCCATGTCAAGATAGTGCATCACATGTAAACATAGTTATTAACAAAATAAAATGTCATACTACAACATGAAAATAGGGATCTATTTATGTGTCATAAAACACATGCCTCAAAAACTTTAGAGATCCAATCATGGCTATTGAAATCACGAAGTAATTGAATGAAATCACCTACCTCAATAAATGTAGTGCTCCAATCAAGCGCGTGGAAGTATCACGTTGGGTGCTCTGACGTACCTGTTACATTATAAATCCTCCATCATTTGGAAATTCAATGATGTTTATCCCTCTAATCCCCTAGATCATCTCACATTTGATGTATACCATCAAGATCTAAGGCTTGATCATCCATTGATCGGCCTAATTTAGATTATCTCACCACATTCAGTGGTTTAACCCTTGAAAGGGAATTTAGATCTAGATTTTCAAGTCAAATATAGGTTCGTGTCATCGATACAATCACAACGCCTCTTTTGGATTGCGATTTGGACCTCTGTAGCTCCTAAAAATCAAGTTTTTATAAATAGATGGGTCAGAGGACCCCAAAAATCCAAAAAACCGTGTGCCGCACATGCCGTTGCGCGCATGTGCCATCTCGCACTTGGATGCACATGTGTCGTTGATGCATGCACATGGGTGCGCGTCACCCGTGTGCGCGCACGTGCGTCATTCGCTGGCGCATGCGAGTGCATGTACCGCTAGTGCCCACACGCATGCATTGCCTGAGTGTGCATGGTGTGTTGCCTACATGCTAACAAGGCACGCGCATGGTGCCACGTGGTGCGCACATGTCGAGCGCATGTGCGCTACACATGTGGTGCCTGGATGGCACCTACGTGGAATGCGCTTGTTGCGCTACGTGGTGCACATGTGCCATGCGCGTGGTGCACACGTGTCGGGCGTGTGTGTGCTACACATGTGGTGCTTGCGTGGCACCTATGTGGTGTGCACTAGCTGTGACGCATGTCACTGCTAGGTGCCATCGCTGGAGATGACCACCAGACTCCAGTCGCTGCCGGCGACACTCAGGCATCCAAATGGTGTGATTTTTGCACTGTTTCACTTAGTTTTTCATGCAGATCTCATTTTAAAGCACCCTTTCAACCAAGTATATCGTGATCTAGTGTTTTTACATGATTTTTATCACGTTCCTAAAATTTCTCCTTCTATTGTTTTTTGAGTTTTCTGGCATCCCTAGCCGTCCGATCACCATGAAAATCCATGGGTTTGTTCTTCTTGTTACTGTGCACAAGATGAATGGTTCAGATCACAATCTGATACTTTTCATTGATTTATGTTGAAGAGAACAATAGCACATAGTAGTTCATCGAAAAACGGCAATCCACATCATTTTCTAACATTATAAAAGATGAAAAACTTTAAGAAACGAAATGAAAATCATAGAGGGTGGCCTACCGTGGTCAAATCGGTCAGAACCAATCTTCCCTTCACTACGTGCGCCTAATTCCATTCCGTTGCAGGCGTCGTCAACACGGAAACCGAGAGAGATAGTTTGGCTACACAACAAGATAGGGGAGGCTTTTATAGCCTCATCGTGGGTCCCACACCCTATAGGCCCATGTGTATTTACCATTTTACCCTCTCTTATTATTTATTTATTTATTTATTTTGGTTATTACAGAACTGGATGTTCAGAATTTAGTAAATATACTATTTTCACCACTTACTGGGAATGCATATGATTAGTTTTGCATGTCATGCATGTGTTGAAGCATTTTATGAAAGTTAATTCTCGAAAACCATTTACACACAGCACATAATTAAGACTAATATAGAGGTATGACTTAGAGACCCTAAGAAAAATCAGTGGAAACCAATAACCCATTAAGTTTAGAGACTACCTTCTTTTAGGGAGTTATAAGTAATTCCATAATTTATTTAGTGTACATACATTAGTGTGATTCTGTTATCCTTGTTTTGGTTAAACACCAAGAATAAATAGAAGTAAAAGCTTTAATTCCATAAATTTATTGAATATGATAGGCTATAGGAAACCTAGGAAATGATATAGGTCATCCTTGCTCAGCCTAGGGACGTAAAGTCTACCCAATATAGTATACCACTATTAGCCTTTTGAGCCTGTTATTGAGCCTTTTCTTTCTTAACCCCATTCACCTTAACCTAGAATAACCCATTAAAATAAATAACCACTACCCATCTTCAAAATGAGTAGAGTAGAAAAAATTCAAAAATAGGACAAAAAGTCAAATAAGTGAGAAAAAAATAGATATCTTTCTTCCAAAGAAGAAAAAGGAAAAAGAAAGACCAAAATCTGAAAGAGAAATTCAAGTACAAACCCAAAAGCAAAGTTGTCCTAGCAAATATTCATTGAAGACATCTACTCAATTTTAAACCTTTGAAATTCTTGTACCTTTCTTTTCTAAACCTATCCTAAGCCTAAATTTCGTCCTAATTAAAGACCTATTGATCTTAGGTGGACATAGCCTTAAAGAGGAGATAAAAAGAAGGAATTAAGGTAAAAGACCCCTAATAGTCTTGGTGTTAACATCCACTCTTATGGATTACTTTCCTTTGTCTCATGAGCATTACAAAGAATTATGTGAATCATCAACTTGTTGGATTCAGTCACATAATGAGAGAAATATGTTTAACCCTTTATCTAAGAGTTTTAATTCTAAGTGTATATCTGTGAGGATTTGAGGCCAAGGCATATTTCTAATGAAATGTAAGCATATCCAATTAGAAGTCAAGATTTATGTGACTGTACACACACATATGCACTCTGAGAAATAGCTCAAATAAGATGTCTTTAATATGTGTATGGTGTGTAAAATTGTCAAATCCTCTTCATTAAATTGTGAAAAATTAGTAAAATTGCTAATGAATGAGGCTTCTCTAAGATAAAATAGGGACTTGACTTTATTGAATTTTGTAGGTATATTCACTACAAACCTTCACAAGGCCTAACTCGTCCACTATGGGTAACCTAGGGGTTCAAGGGCTTGTTCCATGTGCTAAATGTAATCGTGAGTACCTACAAAAGTGGCATCTTGTACCAATTTTGTGTAAAATAGTTGTCTGCGTGTTTTGCTCGAGACTAGCAAAATGCTGGTTGGGGGGTGTATTAAGTATTTGATTTTGACTAAAAGACCCCTAGTTTAGCATTCAATTAGATCATCTAACCATTCCAATTTGCAAAATTTAGCTTGATTTTTAAATTTAACTCAAATTGACCATCCAAACCTTAATTTCTCAAAATCAATGATTAGATGATCATTAGAGTTTATCAGATGATTAATGTGCAGTTTAGATTATTTTTATTTAGTGTTTTCTTTTGCAGACCAGTTAAAAGAAACATGGATGGCTAAGGATCAATGTCCAGATCATCTATCAAGGATCAATGGTATAGATCAAGTGAAGATCAAGAAGGCAAGAGTCCTAATGGAAGAGGTTTCCTAAGGAAGAAGAATCCTAATTTAGAAGAGAGGAAGTCCTAATAGGAAACCACCTCTTAAAGGAAAAAGTAGTTGGAAGTTATAAAAGAAGGAGGACCGTACAAGGCTAGGGAGTTTTTTAGTTGGAAGGAGGACCGCACAATCTCCTATTTAGTCCACTGCACCACTTGCCCTGTTCTCTTTTTGATTCACTGCACAACCGCATATTGCAACCATCACTGCTTGATTGTTCAACCCAAAAAACCCCATTAGTTCACCGCACTCTGTCTCGTAAATCCCATCATTCTTTCATCTCCCTTGTCCACCTAATTCTTGCCAGCTCTCTCTATCTCTTGTGACCAGTCCAAATCAAGGCTGCCCAACACAGCCAATTCAGTGGGACGGCCCATCCTCATAAACGAGTCGTTTTCCAGCAGCCCAGGCATCTGCACATCTCCAGTGTCTCTGCATTGTCAGACTTAAATCGTAGTCTTCACCAGCCAG
This sequence comes from Warburgia ugandensis, assembly GCA_035236585.1. Taxonomy (NCBI): domain Eukaryota; kingdom Viridiplantae; phylum Streptophyta; class Magnoliopsida; order Canellales; family Canellaceae; genus Warburgia; species Warburgia ugandensis. Next base: position 40,432,731 of record CP141137.1, read on the forward strand.
ATCGCACTCCCATTCTACCAACTCCGGCCTTTTTCTCGCCTCCGAAAGTCCCAGAGAAGGAAACCCGAAATGGGTTTTCCTCCCACGACATCATCCTTCTTCTTTTCTCCTCTGGATCCATCTCCTACCTTCTCTAGCATCTGGTTTTTGCTAAAAACCAGATTTTTAATAAAATTTCATTTTTGCCCTTCTCTCTTTAAATGCAATTACATTTCTGTCCTTTTTCGTTAATTACATCTCTGCCTCATTTTAATTACGTTTGTATTCCCATTTTAATTCCATCTGAGTCCCTATTTTATTTACAGATGTGTTCCTGAATATTCTGGTTTTACCTTATCCACATTCTGCCTATCCAGGGATAATGATATCCAAGGCAGCTTGTTTAGTTTTATTTTATGTTTTCTTGGATTTAGAAATTTTGTAAATTATAGCAGTTAAATAATTAGATAATTTTTATTTTATTGTTAGTTTATTTCTATTATATTCCTTATTTTTATTTTTATTAATTGAATTTTATGTAAAACTCCAACATTTTAAAGTGAGTCCTTGTGGGATCGACTTGTATTTGCATAGCTATACTACAATAGCCCATGCACTTGCAAAAAACACAAACACGCAATGTTGATGTTGCTTGGTCAAGTATCCTTGTGGTCCATCTAGAGCTACTATTTAAGGTGCATCACCTTGTGGTTATCTTCAATCTGGCAGTCAATGCAAAATGAATGACACTAGACCCTAAATGACATGAGAAACGTGGTTCAAAGCCTTAATTTATAGAAAATTTCTAAACAAAAATAATCAGGTCTTGATCAACAAAATAATGTTCCCCATTTAGTAAAGCCTATTGACTTGCTAACAATGACTTGGCAGTTGTTCACAAAAAACTAAGGAACTAGGCATTTCATAGGAATAAGCTTGACTATACATTCAGGTTGTTGCTTTTTCCTTTAGCATGAGTGTGGGAATCAAACTTTGAAAATTCTCTAAGAAAGAGTGCTCTAGGTTTGTAATTCTTTGTTTCAAGAAAGAAAAAACTTTTCATCGACTAATAATACTAGCTAACCAATTTCATTCTTTCAACTTAGAATAAAAAGGTCAGAACAGAACAGATCACATCCATTGGAAAACAACAACAAGAAAAATTATAAACCAAGCACATCGTAGATGGCATTCTCTATTTCTCTTTCCCTTTACAACCTAACATCTACATAAACACACATCTTATCACGTTCTTTTTCACTACACTTCCACATCACAAAGTAAACATCCTCCACATGGATTACTCTAAGCTCATCATCTCTCTCTTCCTTCTTCACCTAGTTATCTCCAAAACTGCAGTAGCTCCAATCTCTGATCTCTTCCAAGTGTACATCAGAGCTGAATTCAATAGCGTAACATTCTCTGATGTCCCAATAAACCCAACATTCATTTCCATTTCATTCCCGCTTTTGTTGTCAACTACTATTGAGAAGGAATAATTTTATTCATTGATGATTTACATAATACAAGAGAATGTTTATATAATCTATACAAGAATCTATTCTAGGAAGCAAGTTAATAGCTCTATACTATTGTAGGGTAGGATCTAGGGCGATCTGCAACTAATAGAAACAAGGTGTAACTAGGCGATCTCTAAAATCACTCCACACAATCTTCTATTAACAACTCACGCTAACACTCCCCTTCAAGTTGGAGCATACATATCTCCAATGCCCAACTTGTCCAATGAGTTATAGAACACTTTAATAGAGACAGCCTTTATAAGTATATCCTCTAATTGATCTTCTGACTACACAAACTGAAATTGAACAATTTGGACCTCAAGTTTTTGCTTGATAAAATGTTAATCCACTTCAACAAGTTTTGTGTGATCATGTTGAACTGGATTGTATGCAATCTCTATAGCCGCTTTATTATCACAAAATAGATTCATTGTAGAATTAGATGAGTATCCAATTTCTTCCACTAACCTCTTTAACCAAAGAAGCTCATAAGGCTTTAATAGAAATCTAAACTTAACCTTTGTACTCAATAATGCAACCATCTTCTACTTTTTACACTTCCAAGTGACTAGATTACCTCACAAGAAAGTGAAATAATCTGATGTAGATTTTCTATCAATAGTTTCCTTTTACTGTAGCGTTTGTAAAACCATCGATGTTATGATGATTTAATTTTTTTTTTAACATGAGTCCTCCTACAGAAGACTTTAGGTATTGTAGAATCTGAAGTACTGCATTCATATGACCTTCATTATGTTATTTTAAATAACTTGCAAGAACACGAATCAATGTAGTATTTTCACTCAAGTGAGATCAATCCCACGAGAAATCTCATAGATTTGCAATGGATTGGATTTTATTCAAATTGATTAACTTCAGCCAAAGAAGAAAAGTTGTGATTAAACTAAGAAATTAAACAACACGAAATGGAAGCATGCATGGAATTAGAAACTAAACTTAAAAGAAACTTACTAAAAACTAAAACTAAATAATGAAATTAGAAACTAACCTAACTAACAAGCAAGCAACTAAAGGAAACTAATCCTAAATTAGCATGAATCAAATTAAGAAACTTAAATTAAAGGAAACTACTAAAAATGACACCTTCCTAAACTAGAATAAGAAACTTTCTAAAACCAATTTAGAAAACATTTTAACACTAAACCATCATCCATAAACAAGTAAGTAATAAGATCTAACTAACTTTAACAAGAAATTAGAAACATGCATGTGAATGGAAACTACAACTAAAGAGACTTTCTAAATTTTAACACTGTCTAAATCCTACAACTTCCTAAAGATGAAACTTCCTAAAATTAAAAAAGGAAACTTTCTACACCTAAATAATAAATTAACTACTTCTAAAACTAAATTAAGCAACCAAACTAAAAATAAAATAAAAAGTAAAGTGACTTAGTCCCATGCACATGATCCATGGAATGTACATATGGTTCAAGGGTGCAAAAGTGACCAGAATTGATGAATCTAAAGTGAACTATCATGAAAGATAATTAATGAATCTGATTAAAAACATAAAAATCTAAATGGGTTCCTAGGAATCTAAAAAAATAAGGTATTTAGATGGCTGAAAACAAAGCACAAAATTAAAGGGAGAAAAAAATTCAAATTTCAAGGACTTAAGAACATCAACAATTCAAGCATAAGAAAGAAATTGAAACCATAACTTTTATTCAAGAAAACAACTCAAATCTCAAGTACTTTGATAAAATAATTATTCTATAAAAATAATTCCCACCAAACGTTTTTGGATCATCTCCAAATCACAACCAAAATCTAGCACATAATATATGTTAGAATGCTGAAAATTGCATCCAATTCCTAAGCATAAAAACTAAATTAAATCATAATAAAAGTGCAATCTAATGCTAGTAAACTAAATTATGATGACATGAAAATAAAAACCATATAGTAATTTAAGAGAAAAGAAAGATAAATGAGAGAACTAAGTAAGAAAAATAGACCTAAAACTAAAGGTAAACAAAATGAGCACAAAATGAAATTCAAGAGGTGAAATCAAGGCCTAACCTAGATCTTCTTTTAGCTGGAACTACTAGAGATGAGTTAACTTGAATCTTGAGAGAATAAAAAATAAAAATAAGTGGAATTGGCATAAAGAGCAAAGGAGATGCTAGATGGAAAGGAAGGTGCAAAACTAGAATGCAAAACAATGGAAACTAAATCAATGAAAACTAAACCAAAGCAAGCAAACTACTAACCTAAATTGGAGAGCAAATAACTAAGACAATAAAAAAAAAAAAATCCAAAGAAAGAAAAGCATATAAGAAATCCCAAAGTCTAGCAACAAACAACATCAAAGGAAAACTTTATTTCAAGGTGTCTTTATGTAGCCTTAAAATTACTAGTAAGTGCACGAATCAGTGTAGTATTTTCACAAAAGTGAGGTCAATCCCACAAGGAATCTCATAGATTTTCAATGAATTGGATTTTATTCAAAGTAATCAACTTCAGCAAAAGAAGAAGAGTTATGTTTAAACTAGAAAATTAAACAACATGAAATGGAAGCATGCATGGAATTAGAACCTAAAATTAAAAGAAACTTATTCAAAAATAAAACTAAACAATGAAATTAGAAAATTACCTATCTAATACATAAGCAACTAAAGGAAACTAATGCTAAATTAGCATGAATCAAATTAAGGAACTTAAATTACAGCAAATTATTAAAAATGATATTATCCTAAACTAGAATTAGAAACTTTCCAAAGTTAGAACTTTCTAAAAGTAATTTTGGAAACTTTCTAACACTAAACTAGCATGAAAAAATATTACCAATGAGATATAACTAACTTTAATAAGAAATTAGAAACATGCATGTGAATGAAAATTACCATTAAAAATAGTTTCTCAATTTTAACACTTTCTAAATCCAAGAACTTTCCAAAGATGGAACTTCCTAAAATTCAAAAAGAAAACTTTTTGAACCAAATGAAGATGCAAACAATGAACTAACTATTAATAAAACTAAATTAAGCAACTAAACTAAGAAAACACCAAAAAGGGAAATGACCTAGTACCATGTGCATGATCTTTGGATTGTACACATGGTTCTAAGGTGCAAAATGACCAAAATTGATAAATTTAAAGTGAACTATCATGCAAACTAATTAATGGATCTAATAAAAAAACATAAAAATCTAAATGCGTTCCTAAGTATTCAAGCAAATAAGGTGTTTTGATAGCTGCAATTAAAGCAATAAGTTAAGGAAAAACCAATTTCCAAATTTTGATACTTAAAAATAGTCAATAAATCTAGCATTAGAAAGTTATTGAAATCACAACTTCCACGCAAGGAAAAAACCCAAATCTCAAATACTTTGATAAAAGAAACATTCCATAATAAGAATTCCCACAAAAATTTATTGAATCATCTCCAAATTACACAAAAAACTAGATCCATAATGCATGTTCTATTGTTGGAAATTACTTCTAATTCTTAAACATGAAATCTTATCTAAATAACATAAAAAAATGAAATATAATTCTCACAAACTAAAGCATGATGACATGCAAAGAAAAATCAAAAAAGGAATTTTGGAGAAAATAAGGCTAAGTGTGTGACGACCCGGGTTTTTGTAACATGTTTTGTAATGTATTTTGAAAGGCAGGGCCCTTAATAGTGTAAAAAAATTTTGCAAAATAAAGCAACGGAAATTCTTTTCTTTAGAACTTGTTTTGAAAACCCAAGTCACCACTTCATACATAACATAAGTATAATTTGTGTACAAAATAAAATTCCATTGAAGGAATATACTTTTATTAAATTCTAGAATCTATCCAGTGGTTCACAATACAGCCAAATCTATTACAATACTTGTCCAAATTACATAATCCAAAACTCAAGCTCACCATACAATAAAACTCTCAACAAAGAAAAATACATGTCTTCAAGGGTATACCTTGAAGATTATTCTCTTCAAGTCTTCTATCGTCTTCAAATCCTAACTCTCCTACCTTATATCTGAGATATTGCAACAAGTACAATATCTCAGCAAGCAATGCTTGGTAGGGAATTCAGGAAGCATAATAATTGACAATGTAATTCCAATACTTCATAGTCCCATTATCCCTCAACATATTCATGTCTCTACTCTTTACTTTGTAATTTATGTATATCTATATACATACATACTCTTCATGAGTAAACCAGTTAAGTTTATGAAAGTAGTCAAATATCATTCCCAACTAAGCTGATCAATTCTCTTCATTATGAGAATTTAGTACTACAACTAATCTTATACTGGAAATTTTCCTTCTTGGGAAATATTCGTAATATACAATTACCTAGCATTTCATTATGCTACAACATAAGGCATTTCACTCTGCCTATTCTCATATGCATCATAGTGCAAAATAATCAAAAGGTTGCCATGCTGCAATTTGATCCGTACTAATGCACTCAAACAATTGCCATGTTCACCACTAATACCATGGTGGAAAATATTATGTCACTGCCCGTATGGGGGGACAAGACTTTCACATTGGTGGCCTTCCTAGAATTGCCACCACTCGACTTTTAGCCTCGCATTGGGCAAGGTGTAGGTGGCCAAACCCTCATAACTCCTCTAGCAATAGCATCTCCCTAGGCTTGTGCCTATTAAAACAAACTCACAAGCCACCAAGCTTGTATGTAAAATAGATTCCATATATATCAGACCATCTGTCTGTTTACTTAGGGCTGAAATATTTTCTAGTTCCCTATTCACGTATAGTCTAGTCCTTAACCATCTTATATGTGTTTGATTGGATCATAAGGTTTTCAAGGGATTTAATATAAGTATTAACATTACTCTTGTCAACATAAGATCATGAGTTCAATCATGTATATCCCATGTAAATGCATTAATCAAATCCTCCTACCTTCAAGGGGTGATCACTTTTCCCAAATCTTCCATGATCCTGACTGATGTATGTGATCTGTACATCCATACATATTGTCAATATATAAATTTGAACAATCCTATTGATTACTAGATCTAAGGCTTAGAATGATCTTTAGATCATTCATATCTAAGTATGTTTCTATCTCTAAGTCTTTGTGTGTCCATCTCCTTGATCTTGATCTTTCATAGATCCATTGATTGACAATCTACACATGTTGATAAAGATCAAGGTCCTAGATCTTCTATCATCTAGTTCTTCTTTGATCTAAGTTCAGTTATTGGATCATCCCTAAGGAGGATGATCTTGGTTTTCTTCCTTGAATCATCTTAGATCAAGAGTTTGGATTATCTAATCTAATGAACTATAACAAGCATACTAATAAACATGCATACTAAGTACAATATAGTATTCTTATTCTTATTATTCTTGATCATCCAAGATCTAATGGATCTTGTTTGATCATCCTTATCTTACTATTTTTATTAGGGTTAGGTAATTTACTGACCTTTTATGCTCTTATTATTATTCAACCAGTTAATGTGCTGGTTGAAGTTAACTTATTTAAGCATAAATCTAGACTGCTCCTCTTATTTCCAATTGGCTAAGGCTTACTAGCTGAATGGGTGAATACAATGTCATTACTTCAATCCTCATGTAAGGAGGCGTTTAGACCTCACAAACTTCAACGGAAGGTAGGGGAAGAGCGAGGCTCTATTAGATAACCCACTTAACCACTATGTTCATCATTCACTAGAATGACCATAGCTCAACCTTTCATAAGGTTCCTATAAGCATGTTTACCCTAAGTACTCTTTCTAATGGATTTTAATTAAGTCCATGAATATTTATAATGTCATTCATGGGGTTTATTATTCTTCTCCTAGTTTGGGCCAAGGATTTGATAATCCTTATATTGTCCTACTAACTATAGCCCTTACTAATTAAGTCCAAAGTACTTCATTCTTATTTGTGTCATGAAACTCTACTTTTTCATTAGATTACATTTTTTATGTTTTATGCTCTTTATCTCATAACAAGTAGATCTACTAATAACATTTAACCATAAATGAATTATAAATTCAAAACATAAAACTACATAATTTACACTTAATGATAATGAGGCAAGGTACTTAAAATTACTCTAACATAATTTCCAACTAATATACCTTAATAACTCAATTTAAACTAACATGGACTCAAGGTATAATCTCATACTATAGTATGAACTTGTATGAAATTCTAGCATGGTCCTAAGTTAGAATGGCATGAAATCATACTAAAGTGCCCCTAAGATAATTAAATCTAGCATCTTATGATAACAATGAAATCACATATCATGCTAAAGTCTAAATGTTATACTACATGCTTTATAACATAATCATATTTAAAATGCTATTATATAAAATGAAACTAATTACATTAACATTTTTAGAAACCTTTACTGATGATCCAACCATTAGATCTTAGATCTTTTCCTTTGATTAAGGGTATTAATTATATTTAGGGGATTTTCTTTATTAAGGTCCAAAGATCATATTGATCCATTTTTGTAACAATCCATCCATGATTTCTTGGATTTCATTATATCAACATCCATTTTATCCATCCCAAGGATCTGATCATACTTGATCTCATTGATCAAGTGGGTCCCTTTGTATTTTTAGGGTTTTTCTACCATAATAGGTAAATCCCTTAATATATCTCAGATATGTCCAAATAAACAATAGATATCACTTTATTTCAATGGTATATCATTATTAAAACATATTTTCAAGATCTGATCATCTCAGATCTTGAAGATCTAGGTAATTGGAAACTTGTTTCATTAATACAGAAAATTTTATTGAATATTATGTCCATTTTATCATTTCATTAGAAAATAGACGTTTCAATCTTTCCATAGCCTCTTTCTGATCTCAATTTGGAGTTCAGATGGCTCCGAAATTTCATCTGGAAGTTCACAGTCCTTTCTAGGGCTTAAATTTGATCTGGGCCCAGGGAATGGACAGCCCAGATCTTTCGAGAGGAAAACCAAGCCAAGCGGGATGATATTGTAAAGGGTGATGCTCATCGGGAGCGTCTGCTCGTTGGTTTGACGGACGCGCTGTCATTCCGCTTAGGATGACATTCCACGCGCAGTGCGCATGGAACGTTTTCACGTGCTCCATTTTCAACTATGTGTCACACGTGTGTCTTGGGTGATGTTAGATCTGGAGATCGGACAATCCATTCTGGACCGTCCAATCAATCCTTTCTCAATTGAGGGCCCAAAATGTCTCTGATCATTGTGAAACTTCTACCCTAGGGGTTTTGGACCCTTATGGATCGATTGGTGAGGTCAAAATTTTCATCTGAGCACTCCATCATCCTAAATTAAGGGCTCTGGGGTTTACTTTATTTTTACCTTTTTATTACCAAAATAAATTACAGTAAACTAAAAATTACATAAACCAATAGTAAACATCTATAGAAAGAATTCCCACCTACGTGATTAGAGGAAAAACATTGTTTATGTGTCCAATTTAAAAGAAATACCCTTTGATGAAGATATGGCCCAAGATCCACCTTTCTTGCAAATTACCGTTATTTGAACCATTGGATCTTGAAATTGATTTGGAGGTTTTGAAGCGAAGATATGGTGGGAAGTTTTGGACAGTAGAATTGATGATATTAGATCTGGAACAGAGTGGCTAATTGATTTTAGGTCTCTTGTTCCATTCTAAAAAGAAAAAGAAATTGAAAAGAGAGAGGTCTCTTGGGATTTTTGGGTTTTTGGGGAGGGATCTAGGTCTAATTTTTCAAGGAGAGTGAAAATAATTTCGTGGGGATTTTAGGAGTATTTTTGGAGGATTTTTGGGGTTGTATTTATAGGCATTTTGGTCTTCTTTCATGATGATATGCATTAATGATGGTAAATTTTTTATTATTAAATAAGCATTGGATTCTCCCATCCTCCACCTACTTCCCCAAGACCAGCTGGTATGGTTTGATCCATGATTTCACGTGGGCTGGCCATAGGATTCATTTTTGGGTCCCTTGTGGGCCCCATGTGGGCCCCACATGGTGTAAAAAGACCATTTTGCCCTTTATATATAAAAAAATTAGGATTTATTCCCATGATCTCAAAATTGAGCGTACTTAGTGGCGTTGGATTTGTATTTCTCAGTACATTTTAAATTTTGATGTCTCATATTTTATTTTTGAGTAAAATTACTATTTTACCCTTTTGTCCAAGAAATGAAGAAAATTAAGGATTTTTCATCCAAATTCAGAATTTGTCGTGCTTTCAGTCATTCTAAAGGGTTTGCTAAGTTTAATTTTAATTGTACATGTCTTATTCTTTGATTATACTTTTATAAGAAGTATATTCTAAATAACCCTAACATTTTAGCCCAAAATTTCTAAAACTCAGACCTTATTGATTTTCTCAATCAATTACAAAAATTGGGATTATTACAAAGTGGGTGAAATAAGGCAAGGAAATTGACTTAAGACAAAGATAGGAATAGTGGGGAAAACATGATTTTCTGAGGAGGAAACTCAAGGTTACAAGTTATTTCTTCTCTTTGCTGTCACTACTAGAGAAGTACTAACTTGAATCTTGAGGGAATAAGCAAATAAAACTAATGGAATGGTTGCAAATAATATAGAAGAACCTAGATGGAAAGAAGGGTATAAAACTAGAAAGCAAAACAAGTGAAACTAAAGTAATGAAAAATAAATCCAAACAAGAAAACTACTAACCTGAATTGGAGAGAAAATAACCAAGATAATAACTAGGAAATCAAAAGAAGAAAAGCATCACAGAAGTCCTAAAGTCCAGAAGCAACTAACACTAAAGTATATCTTGATTTCAAGGTGTCACACCCAATTGTACTTGAAAAATTCGTAGGAAACATGGGGCTATATATAAATGAGTGGTTTCCTAACTTAGAAAGGGGTGAAAACATGAGAAAAGTAGCCCTAAGGTTAGGGTTTTTAATGAGGACGGTTAGGTGGGAGATGAATTAGCAAGATGATGTAAAAAGGAAAGGTAGAAAGATGACATAAGAGAGACACGATGGCTGGTCTCTAATTTTGAACAAGGATATAGGCATCTTTTTCCTAAAGGAAATTGGAGCCCTTTCCCTTCTAATTTTGTGATATTTGGTTGACAAAAATTCAATGAAATAGGTAAGGAATAAGGTTTAGAAAAGATGTGTAAAGATCTAGGGTTTTGAAGTTAATTGAATTGAAGAAGATCTAAGGTTTCCTATTTAGGAAACCACTTGATCACAAATTAGGAAAGGGGGGTTCCTCCTTTTGAATGGTTGCTCCCTCCTTCACCTAAATATGTAGAATCCTAGTAGGATGGGTCAATTATTGTTAGGAAATGAATTAGGAATATGGGTTTTTCTCTCTTTATAGGCCCCTTAATGCATGATCATCTTACCTTTTATATTGATCTCATAAAATTCCTTAAAATTACACTTTCAACATAGGAAAGTTGCTTGAATTGATGATCCAATTGTGTGACTTCACGTGGCACTCCTCCTTGGCTTGATGATCATTTTGATGGATCATTCCTTAGTGACTTAAGCGGCTTCGTTGGTACTCCTCCTTGGCTTGATGACTCACTTTGATGGATCATTCCTTGGTGTCTTAAGTGGCTTCGTGTCTTGGCTTCAAGGCTTAAGTAGCTCATATGGCTTATCACCCTATTTCATGACTTTAATGGCCTAGGTGGCTTGAATGGTTCCCATGCAAAAGTGGTGGAAATGCATGGCTGGGGCTAGAGTCCAATTCTAATCACCTTTTGCTTCTCCAATTGCCTTCTAACTAGCCCAAAAATAGTCTTGAACCTGCATTACACCTTGGATTGATAACATTTAGGCTTTTGCTTGCTTAAGTTTCCTATCTAGGCTAGGAAACCTCATGAATATCTTCAATTTCCATCTCGATCAATCCCAACCTTCAGATTACCTTCTCAACACTTACGAAAGAAGAAAAACCCTAATTAATTCCTAGAAAATTATGACCATTCACACACTTACTCCAAATTAGCTTATGAACTTGCAAAATATCAAAGTTTGGAATTATTAGGTCATAAATGCATGTGTTACAAAATTTCAGAAATTTTTTTTAATTTAACACTATAAGTTCTAACACATGACTTACTAATTGTGTACTTTTTATGCAAAATTGAACACTTATCACTTCTCACCCACCTCTGCCTAAAAATTTTGTATGAAACATGAGCTATATATAGATGATTGGTTTCTAACTTAGTAAGGGGTGAAACCATTAGGAAAGTGGCCCTAGGGTTAGGGTATTGAATGAGGAATGTTAGGCAGGAGATGAATTAGCAAGATGATGTAAGAAAGAGAGGTGGAAAGATGACATAAGAGAGACATGATGGCTAGTTTCTAATTTTGAAAAGGTATAGGCATCTTTTCCCTAGAAGAAAAGTGGAGCTCTTTCCCTTCTAATATTGTGATGTTTGGTTGATGGAAAGTCGAGGAATTAGATAAGGAATAAGGTTTAGAAAAGATGTGGAAGGATCTAGGGTTTTGAAGTCATTTGACTTGATGTATATCTAAGGTTTCTTATTTAGGAAACTACTTGATCATCAATTAGGAAAAGGAGGGTGGTGGGGCCTCCTATTTTTTTATGGTTGCTCCCTTCTTCACTTAAAAACGTGGAGCCCTAGTAGGATGGGTGTATTAGGGTTAGAAAATGAATTAAGAATGTGGGTTTTCCTTCTTTATGGGTCTCTTAATACTTGATCATCTTACCTTTTACATTAATCTTACAAAATTTCTTTACAATCACACTTTCAAAGTTGAAAAGTTGCTTGAATTGATGCTCCAATTGTGTGACTCCATGTGGCATTCATCCTTAGCTTGGTGGCTCACTTTGATGGCTTAAGTGTGTTCATTGCTTGGCTTCAAGGCTTGAGTAGTTCATATGGCTTATCACACTTTTTCATGGCTTTAATGGCCTAGGTGGCTTAAATGGCTCCTATGCAAAGGTGGTGGTATGCATGGCTTACTTCATAGGCCCATTCTAGTTACTTTTAGCTCTTTCAAGTGTTTCATTTAATCCATCATCTTGCCTTGATCTACTTTAAAATGTTGAAATTTAGGCCTTAACTTAATCTTTTGATCTTGATCTTCAATTCTTATCTCAATAAATCTCGGCCTTTGGATCATCTGTCAAAGACCTACAAAAGAATTAAATTCCATAAAAATATAATAATTCATGTACTTACTCTATATTAGCATCTAAAATTGTAAGACATCACATTTTTTAATTATTAGGTCAGAAATGCATGTGTTATAAAATTCTGGCCAAAAACCCTAATTTAACACTAAGTTATAACACATGGGCAACAAATTAGGTTCTTTTTATATAAAATTAAATACTTATCACTTCACAAGGGAATTAGATGAATTGACTCACCAAATTGACTGCATAGGCAATATTTGGTTGTGTATGGGATAGGTATATCAGTTTTCCCACATGACATTGATCCCTTCTTTGTTTATGGGTACTTGGTTTGAGTTCTCTACCAATCCATGATTCTGATCCATTGGTGGATCTGCAAGCCTACACTCAAGCATTGCTGTTTCATATTGTAAATCAAGTACATACTTCCTTCGTTATAAAAATATGCCTTGACTTGACCAAGCTACTTCAATGCCCAAAATATACTTTAACCCCCCAAGATTCTTCATTTCGAATTCAATTACCAAATGCTTCTACAAACTAGAGATTTCTTCCTTTCCATTTCCTATAATTATCATATCATCGAAAAAAATTATTAGAGATGTTACCTTCCCCTGTTGGTGCATTAAGAATAGAGTATGATCTAAATGCATGTGTTATAAAATTATGGCCAAAAACCCTAATTTAACACCATAAGTTATAACACATAGGCAACAAATTAGGTTCTTTTTATATAAAATTAAATACTTATCACTTCACAAGGGAATTAGATGAATTGACTCACCAAATTGACTGCATAGGCAATATTTGGTTGTGTATGGGATAGGTATATCAGTTTTCCCACATGACATTGATCCCTTCTTTGTTTATGGGTACTTGGTTTGAGTTCTCTTCCAATCCATGATTCTGATCCATTGGTGGATCTGCAAGCCTACACTCAAGCATTGCTGTTTCATATTGTAAATCAAGTACATACTTCCTTCGTTATAAAAATATGCCTTGACTTGACCAAGCTACTTCAATGCCCAAAATATACTTTAACCCCCCAAGATTCTTCATTTCGAATTCAATTACCAAATGCTTCTACAAACTAGAGTTTCTTCCTTTCCATTTCCTATAATTATCATATCATCGAAAAAAATTATTAGAGATGTTACCTTCCCCTGTTGGTGCGTTAAGAATAGAGTATGATCTAAATTGCTCCTAAAAGCATGCTTCGTCATAGCCAAGCTAAATTGTCCAAGCCAGGCTCTAGGTGATTGTTTTAGCTCATCACTACTACACAGGGGGCTTTTAAAGTCAATTAAAAGTGATAATAGAAGTTGCTTAAGAACTGACTTCTACCAAGCTAACTTGGAAAGTTGTCAACTTTTAAAGTTGTTTACATAAACAACTTTAAAGATCACAAACTTTTAAAGTCTTTTTATTATAGGCGACTTCAAAAGTCAAAAACTTTTGAAGTCACTTATATAAAAATGACTTCTAAAGTTGACTTTGGAAGTCATTTTTTGTAAACGACTTCAAAACAACCAAATTGTGATTGACTTTTGAAGTCGCTTACAAAAAAATGACTTTTAAAGTTGATGACTTTAGAAGTTGTTTTCGTAGAAGCAACTTCAAAAGAACCTCATTTGGATGAACTTTTGAAGTCGTTTATGTAAAAACAATTTCAAAAGTATGTGATTTTAGAAGTCGTTTTCATATAAGCGACTTTAAAAGTTAACACTTTTAATGTTGTTTTTTATTAAAAGACTTCAAAATATCTTGACTTTTAAAGTTCTTTTTGACAAAATGACTTTAAAAGGTTTTTTTTTCAAAAAAAATTTCATGCTTAACCACTTGTATACACTTGAATAATAAACATCCCATGTACACCTGATATCCAAACAATGTTTATAAACATTAAAAACCTGTTAATATACAACATTCATCCACTTCTTAATACACAATACCATGTATAAATTAAAATACTTCAATCTCCACAAACATGAATAACCAATAATCATTACAATGCATTCACATCTTAATTTATTGATACATTACCACCTGTGTATACATTGAATAACAAACATTCTATGCACCTAATACTTCAAACAATATTTATAAACATGAAAAACCAAACATCATATACACCTAATACTTCAATCTCCATACGCATTCCAAACCGCCATCCACTAGAGTGTATCAACATCTTTCTTGATCACTACCTATGCATACATGGAAGAACAAACATTCTATACACTTGATATAAACCGAACATCTAATACAACATGCATCCACTTCTTTCTTGACACCCCGAATCATTCTTAAACTATAATACCTAATACATCCATAATGGCTACAAAACATCTAAACTCATCATTATCATCCACATCTATCTTGAAAATTATTTATATAAAAAACTACAACATATGCATTGTCTACAACATCCACATTCATTTCATTTGTAAATCTATACACATTATAAGTAACCCTGTCATTCTTTATCTTATAAAAGTTATATGATTCAACCGCCACATTTTCACTTCATGTTCAAACTCCAAATTCACTTCATCCATACTCATTTATTTCCATACTCCAAATTTCCACTCATTCATTGCTTAAAATAGAAATATATACTAAAGAAAATAATAAAATATAAAGGAACACACACAAGTCAATAAATTAAACTTTATTATGTATTTCAAGTTCATGTAGATACTCTAAGTAGTCTACTCATTACATACTCAACCCATTCAGTTCGTATTTCATTGAGATTTACTCTGGAGTAACTCTTCTTGTTTGCCCACTCAAAAAGCACAATAGCTTGAAATACAACATATTTAATTAAGTTAAAACTTTTTAGCTAGATCTATAAAAAATGTAGAAAAATATAAGATTATGCAAAATAAAAAGTGTTCTACCTTTTTTAAATGGGAGAAAGAAGTACTATAGAATACGAAGGTCCTCATGTACCTCAAGACATAATACCCACACTCCCAATCAAACTATTGTTTAGTGCACTATGCAACAAGGACAACAAAAAATAACTCATAAATATCATTTGTAATAAAGGAGGTTTAACTAGTGATAACTTAGAGCAATTAACTGTTTCATATACATTGACATTCTTTCAAGTTAGTTTTGGTGGTTGTATACTCTCGGTCATAGTAGTCCATTCAAACAAAACCCTACAAATTTAAATTTCAAATGCATTATAGATGGATAACAAATTACTTATCTACACATAACACATGAAAAAAATAAATGCTTACTTATTTATAATATCTATGAGGGTGGGATAGATGTGCACTCCACAAACATAAAAAAAGAAAGCATGACCACCATGCACATCCAAAATGAGTAGCATCAAATGAGACCTACATAGACAGTCATATGGATTGTAATGGAAGTTCATAATCCCTAAGTAAAGAATAATTTGGCAAGAAAAAAAAAATTAAAACTTACCCACTATTGTAGGGAATCTTTAAGCCTTATCCCTAAGAGCAATGAAAGAAGCCTAGTAAAATATTCTAAATATGCCTTGATCAGCCATTGCTCTGTCACTCTAGAAATGACACCAGGGTTAAGGAATTGATAAAGTGTACTTTCACCCTTAAAAAGGCTAGTAGCATTATTCAAGAAGCTACATAAAAGAAATAATTATTACATATACCATTAAAATATAACATGTAATTAAATACCAAATGATTTACAAGCAAGTATGTGCATATACCCCATGTAGGAGACAATGTGAGGGTGCTTGAATGATCCTATAGGCAAACTCATAATAAGTCCTCTGCTATAAGTGGCACTTCAACAACATCCTCGGCAAGTACTCCCTCTTGATTTATATAGGATTGATCACAATATTGTCATTAATGAGACCATAGATTAACCTTAGGGATTGAGGCATGTTAGGTGGGACTTCCACATGTTCCTAGGTCAGTTGCTATAAAAGATGTAAAAACATTTAGCTAAATGATATTAATCTATGAAGAGGGCCTAATTTATGATGAAAGAAAAACCAAAGATATATACAAGCACCTCTTCCATTAGTGCAGCAACCATAAGTGGCACTGGAATGACGGCTGATCTCTGTGCCACATTTTGTTGTTGATTAACCGTATATGGTTATTGAATAATAACGTAAGGTCTTTAGCTAAAAAATATTAATGAGGGAGGTAGTATGATAAGATACATACCGTGGACTCTATGGGAATGACTAGTGCCTCTGGCCAAGCAACATGATATGCAACTACCTGCCCAACGGTTATAATATTTTTCATTTCTAATGGGATGGTAGGCAGACATTAGCATTCAAAACCATGGTAATGGACACCCGCTTAGTATGTGGTGGCATACTAATTCCATGCAAAATGTTTGATTCATGCTCATAATATGAACCAATTGCAATAATATTTTGAAGGGAATCCAAAACCAACAAGCATTGACCCACCTACAAATCAAATATGCAATAGAGGTTAAGACTTAGAATTATTAGAAAAGGACAATGAAAATTTATAGTTTTGTCAATGTATATACCTCATAAGCAGGACTTTCCTTTTCTAGGGGAAGCAGATGTCCATCATTATCTTCTTCAGTTGGGGAATTGTAACTTGCATGTGATGGAGGTACAATGGGGCTGTAAGTATTATGAGCAGGGGGTAGAGTAACAATCATCAAACCTCCTTAATGCATCTAACTAAATATATCAGACTTTATTTTCTCAACAAGCTCATTGTAGGCCTCCTCATCATCTTAAACTTTAGGTATATGTCCTCTACAAAAGAATTTAGAAGGAATAATACCGTAGCCCATGCCCCTATCTTGACTAGGGTGCTCCTTCTTATTGCCCACAGCCAACAGTGCTGCTTAAAGTTCCTATAATAGCACTTTCTTGGGTAAGAATGTCTTGCAAAATTTAATTACAAAGATATGATCATTTGATCTAATTAATTGTAAAAAATTTATAGCCAAGTAGAACTACTTACTATGCGCAAAGAAATTTGTGCAGTAGTTTTATCTGCAAACTTGTAGCCACTATGGCCCACAAAATGTGCCATCTTCCAGAGAATGGAGCAATCAACGGGTTCAATAGTCCCAACTATTTTTTACTGTCAAGCAAAGGTACTATAGTTAGAGAACATGTATATAACTATAGTAGCATTAAATTGAATGGGATAAATTATCACAGATGCTTACTTCGCACTCTTCTAAACAAGCGTAGCCCATCCTAGATAGGTGGTGCTACATATTTGTTTATAACTATAGTAGCATTAGTAGTATAGATATTGTAAAGGGTCTACAAATCCCATAGACCTTTCACTAGCCTATAACACCACAGCTTCGAGTTCATGTCTCTTAGTGGGTGTAGGGATTCACAAGTAGTGATAAGCTTAACTTATGCTAAATGTTCATCTATGTACATGTGCTCAATTCATGTACCAAATCCCATCCAATAAAGTTTATGATTCATGTAAAGTTTCTCTTGGTTATATGCATGCTTGAAGTTCATTAAAAATTTGGTTTTATGATCATGTTTCATGTCTTGAATCACATGCACCATGTCATTTCATTCCTTATTTGATTTAAGTTTCATGAGTATCTTACTTTTGGAATTTTACCTTTCATGAGTCATACATAATTTCGTGCAATCCATACACTATATTTAATTGATTTCTTAAGAACCACTTTAGCTTTTTAGATAGCTTAGTTACTATTTTGATTAGATCCCATGTTAGAAAACTTTTATTCCACACATTTAACCCATTTTCTTACTCATGAACCATGTGCACAACTCCATGGGTCCTGCACATGGTGATTGGGTGATTTGTCTTTAAGTGGTTTATTGTTCCCTTGTTTCATAATAGTTTAACATTACTTGTTTAGTTATTTATGTCATAGTTTAGCTATAGAACTTTCTTTGTTTAGTTTTAGATTTTATTTTTTTTTAGAAAGCTTTAGGATTAGGAAAGTGTTAGTTTAGGAAAGTTTCATTTTTAGCAAGTTTCCTTAATTAAAGCTTCCTAGAATCATTCATTTTAGTTCTGATGAAGGTGTCTATTGTCTACATGGAAGGAGATGCTAGGGGATTTCAAGCATTCAAGTCAATGGCATGTTCATGTTCATGTTCATGCCATGCTTTTATAGATTCTATCCTTTGGAAAAAAAGAGAAACAAGGTTCCAAGGATGAGATTCCTAGTATTCTTTAGAGAAGACAGTCTCCTAGAATCCCCTTGGTGGTTTGATTTATTGGGTTTGTTATCACAGGATGGAGACTACAATTTTTGAATAAGATACTTTTTAGGACAGCCCATAAACCTTTTCTTTTACTTGTTTTAAAATTTTCTATGAGTGTGCATCTTTATAAAACATGAACTTCTTCCCATAAGTTTTCTCTCATAGAAAGTATATACTAAAAGAAAAATTCTAAGAGAAAATGATCCTAGCATGATGTATTTAATGTATGGAATGAGAATTCTCTCTTGAAATCCACCCATGAAAGTATCTTATTCAAGGTTAATTCCTTTTTTAAACAATGGTATCTTTTCATACATGAAGAATCCTAAAGGCTTTTAATAATGGGTCATGGTTATCGAAGATTAAAGCAAAAACAATAGCAAAAGCAAAGACCAACCACGATAATGATACATCAACTAATGGCCATCCTTAACAAAACCATAGAAGCATCCAGCTAAATAGAAACCAAAATCCAAGAACCAAATCCACAAACAACAAGAATTTCGATATGGAAGAAACATAACACAGGAATAGTAAAAAGAAAGACCATCTCTACCCACATAATTGCAAACATATACTACCAGAAATGTTAAGAAACAAAAGAAAAGAGATAGCAATCAAGAAACTATAAGATCGCTCTTGTCAACTTTGATTCCTCAGAATGAATAGCTCCAACCCTAGGTTTGTACACGAATAACTTAATTCTACAAAAAAAAATAAAAATTGGTCATGAAAATCAATCAATAAATAGTAGTAAACCAAACCCCCCCTCACTGGAACCTAATTCCCCACTCCTCCTACCATCCACCATGCCGGAACCTAACTCCCCCTATGTGACGACTCGGGTTTTTTTTTATGCATTTTTAAATGCAATATCTAAATTCCTAAGGCGGGATGCATCCCTATTTGAAAACCGTTTTATGAAAACCATGCAATGCAGCAGAAAATCTTTTTGTTTTAAAATCATTTTGAAAACCCCGAGTGTCATTTGCTTTCACAACAATCAAAGTAGTTGTTGAAAAACTTCAGAAATCATAAATGTTTTTCCCCAGGTCTATCCAATCACAGCACACAGTCCAACTGTAAATAAATACAAATACATGTCCAAATGGTAGAAAGTTTACTCACATGTATAGTTGTCTCATTTGTTTATTCACTTGCTCGTAGCAATAATATCTCTTGAGACATCTTCTATTTGTCAGTGGAACTATCTTGAAAAATGTTAAGGATAGGGTGAGTATATACTATACTCAGTAGGAGTCTATCACTACTAGTTTTGCAATGCATGCTATGTTTAAAATCATATGCTCTTAAAAACATGTGCATGTTCGAACAACCACGTTCAATGTTGATATTAAAAACCACTGTCGAATTGAAATACTAACGACTTAAAGAATAGCATAATCCAAGTCAAAAGTATCATATATCATAAACATAATGATATGCATAAGATGCTCAATTGAATCCAACTCATGGATATATGGTATGGTCGACCAACCTTATGTCATGCCATATGCAATGTAAGTAAATCCACGAAACCATAGGGTCCAACTATGCCCACGACCTTGCCGTCGTGTGGTCCCCGGGTACCTGAGGACACTCGGTCATAGCCTCAACAGGCATATGACACGTCTTCGTCGTAAATCATGCAATTTATGCAATCGGTTATAAAACATGCATGTAATGCATAAAATCTGCTCATGCTAGTCTCGCATTCAAAGTCATAACCCTACCTAGAAGCTTGATAGCCTAGAAGCCTACCAGCCTAGAAGCCTGTCAGCTCTCTCTGGCCCGCCCTCATTGGCCCGCCCTCATCAATCAGCCCTCATCGGCCCGCCCTCATTAGCCCGCCCTCATCGGCCAAGGCTACACTTATTATGCAGACAAGCAAAAACCTCTTTTTCAAAACCTATCCTCTTTGGGTCCCTCACAACTGCCTACCCAGCGTCTTTTGGGCGCTTTAGCGTCTTTTGGTAACCCTCAAGGACATGCAATTTTTTCAAGAACTCAATGCTCACAAATCATGCAATATATGCAATTGTTTACAAAACATATCTATGCATAATGTATTTGTCATATGCATGCTGAATTCGTTTATAAGATTAAGTCATGCTGAATTTGTTTATAAGATTAAGTCATGCTAAACAAGTCATATAACTTAAATTTAAAACATGCGTTCTCAAAACAATCATAGGTTCTTTTTAAAAGTCTAGTAGCGATAGAGCACCTACCTTAAAGTCTCCTGGAGTCGCGTCCTTTATCACTTCAACCCGTCCCTGGGTCACATTTATAAACTCCTGGGTATGAATGGATACAATGAGTCCTTATCAATTTCAATCTATTAGATTGATAGATCTACCTTTTAGGGTCCATGGGTCCTTGCCTAATTTATTGCCAGGCTAGATCCTATGATGTGGATCTACTATTCAATAGTTAAATTGCCCAATTCATTGTTAGGCTAGATCCCATGATCTGGATCTACTATTTGGTAGTTAAACTCTGTAATTTGTCCTTTGATCTAAACTTTAAAGTCTCATTAGGTCCGCATGTCCCAGTTCCCAGGACACTCGTGCATCTTGGTTGAACCGCGACCGCCTCACGTGCGTGCGCGCCCAAAGGTCGTGCCAGGGACCGCGTTTTACACGCGCACATGCATGCTCAAGCGACGCTCTATGACGCGCATCCTGGATGGCATTGCACGGATGCACCTTTGGTGTAACATGGCGCGTCTTAGCTCCCAGGGCACCCAATGCATCCTGGTCGAGCCAGGACCCGTGCCCTATGTCACGCGCGCACCCGAAGGCCACACCTGGGACAGTGTACGCACTATCGTACGGCCAGAACCCATCCCAGGGACCCTGTCCTAGGCGTACATGGAGCATGGCGTCCCTAGGACGCCTTGTTCGTGCAGTGCAGCCCAAGCCAGCTTGGAGCGTTTTCCGGCCAGGAACCCGGTTGGAAAAAGACTGGAAAAGTCCAGATCCGACATGGATCTGGCCTGGGGGAAGCAAAATGGAGAGGAACAAGGTAAGGACGGGCTTACCTATCGCCTGGGGACTCCCTTTTCCCGATGGGTGCGCCTGCTCACTGGAATTTTGTGTTGTCCGAAATTCATGAAGAAGGGGAAAACCCCAACGTCGAGCAAGATCGTAAAAGGGAAGAGATGGGAAATGGGGAGAATGACCGGCCTGAGTCGGGCCTGGCCATTGCCGAAAAACACAGAAATACTGGGTTGAGACGGGTTTCCGATTTTGCCGAAAACCCTAGTCTCAAAATGGCCGGAAAACTTGTGTTTTTTAGAGGGGGAGATGGGGCTTTTTATAGCCCTGCTATGGCGATGTCGCCCTTGGCGGTGGCAGATCTCTCTGGAAAAATCATGAAAGAGGGTTTCTGGAGAGATCTTGAGGTGGAAGAGGACAGGGGGTGCCGTTATCAAAACGGCCCCCGGTATTTTTCATTTTTTTCGTTTTTTCTGTTGAAATTACAGAACTGCACCTGATCTTTAAACTGCCGTAACTTCTTCATACGAACTCCGTTTTCAGCGATCTTTGAGGCGTTGGATTCCATTTTTCGAGTAGAATCTAATGGTACCAAGTTTCCTCATAAATTTCTTCGTTTTCTATTTTAAATAAAGTGAAACATTCAACACAGTTTATTTTCCATAAAATGTCCAATTTTCGTTAAAAATAGAATAAATTGCTCGGGCGTTACACCCTACCCCCGGCCCCCCTGACTGAACCTAGCTCCCCACACTCCGCCCCCTAACTGAACCCAGCTCCCCTCCCCCACCAGAACACATCCCCCCCAACCCACATGCCTGCCCGAACAAATCTCCTCCTTCCCCCAACCCCATTGGAACACACTCCTCCCCCCGTCTCAACCCATCCCCACCCCCTAGCCCGAACATAGCTCCCCTCCTTCCAGTGGTCTCTCCCCCCCCCCCCCCAATCTCACAAAAATAACACATCCCACCCCCCTCATCCAAACCCAAGCTCCCCTCGTCCTTCCCCACCCCCTAGCCCGAACCCAGCTGCCATCCTTGTGACGACCCGGGATTTCCCATGCATTTTTAAATGCATCCCTATTTGAAAACCATTTTTATAAAAGCAATGCAATGCAGCGAAAAATCCTTAGTTTTAAACTCATTTTGAAAACCCTGAGTGTCATTTGCTTTCACAACAATCAAAGTAGTTTTTGAAAAACTTTACAAATCATAAATGTTTTCCCAAGTCTATCCAAATACACACAAATTTCAACTGTAAATAAATACAAATACATGTCCAAAGGGTAGAGTGTTTACTTACATGTATAATTGTCTCCTTTTGATTTACTTGCTCGTAGCACTAACATTTCCTGAGGCGTCTTTAACTCGTGAGTGGAGCTGTCCTGAAAGATGATATATTTGGGTGAGTATACACTATACTTAGTAGGAGTCTATCACTACTAGTTTTACAATGCATGCTATGTTTTAAAACATATGTTCTTTAAAACATGTGCATGTTTGAACACTCATGTTCAATATCGATATTAAAAACCATTGTCGAATTGGAATACTCACGACTTAAAGAATCACATAATCCAAGTCGAAAGTATCATATATATCATAAACATAATGATATGCATAAGATGCTAAACTGAATCCAACTCATGGATATATGGTATGGTCGACCAACCTCATGTCATGCCATATACAATGCAAGTAAATCCTCAAAACATAGGGCCCACTATGCCCACGACCTCCTCGCCGTGTGGTCCCCAGGTACCTAGGGACACAGGGTCATAGCCTCCACGGGGCATATGACACTTCGACCCAGTGCCGTGACACCAGTGGTAGCCCCCTGTACCACATGCAGTTGAAGCAGGGACATGCCGTTTTAGCGTGGTATCCTTTCCACCTAATAGCAGTAGAGGCTGGGAGGCCACTCTAGACCTCTCGGCATAGCGCCCACGAGCTTACTAGCCCAAATCATATATGATCAATCAAGCAAAAACCTCTTTTTCAAAACCTATCCTCTTTGGGTCCCTCACAACTGCTTGGCCCTCACAACTGCCTACCAACGTCTTTTGGGCACTCCAGCGTCTTTTGGTAACCCTCAAGGACATGCAATTTTTCAAAACTCAATACTCACAAATCATGCAATTTATGCAATCATTTGCAAAACATGTCTATGCATAATGTATTTGTCATATGCATGCTGAATTCATTTATAAAATTAAGTCATGGTAAACAAGTCATATACTTATACTTAAAACATGCATTCTCAAAACAATCATGGCTCTTTTTAAAAGTCTAGTAGCGATAGAGCACCTACCTTGAAGTCTCCTAGAGTCGCGTCCTTCATCACTCAACCTGACCCTGGGTCTCATTTATAAACTCCTAGATATGAATGGATAACAAGGAGTCTTTATCAATTTCGATCTATTTAGAAATTAGATCACTAGATCTACCTTTTAAGGTCCATGGGTCCTTGCCTAATTCATTGTCAGGCTAGATCCTATAATATGGATCTACTATTCAATGGTTAGACTCTATAAATGGTCCTATGATCCTAATTTTATAGTCTCATTATGTTCGCACATCATGGTTTCCAAGACGTGTGCGCGCCCTGGTCGAACCAGGACCAATGTCTGCACGTCGTGCGCGCCCAAAGGCCATGCCAAGGATCGCGTTCGCACGCGTACATGCATGCCCAAGTGACGCGCTATGATGCGCGTACTGGATGGCGTCGTGCAGACGCGTCTTTGGCACAGCATGGCACTTCTCAGCTCCCAGGGCGCCCCGTGCATCCCGGTCTAGCCAGGACACGTGCCCCACATCACGCGCACACCAGAAGGCCGCACCAGGGACCGTGTGCGTACTGTCACACGCCTGGAACCCGTCCCAAGCGCATGTGAAGCATGGCGTCCTTGGGACGCCTTGTTCGCACAGAGTCGGCTAGAATTGGCTTTCCAAGTCGTGTTTTTCGGTCGGGAAACGCTAGATCCGGCACGGATCTAGCCTGGAAGGAAAGACTAGGGAGAGAGGGGGAGAAAACCTACCTGGGCAGCCCCAACACGGTGCCCTCTTCCGATGTGCAACTCACTCTTTTCTATCTGAAAGCCCCATGTCGCCGGAACCCTCGAAGAAGGGGGAAAACCCCAACTTCCGTTGCGGTCAGAGGAAGGAGAAGACAGGGTGAAGAGATGGGAGTGGCTGGCCTATAGGGACGACTCAGGCCTAGCCAAAATGTGCAGGGAAAACCGTTGTGGGGGTTTTCTGATTTTTTTGCTGGAAACCCCAGCCTCAAATAGCCAAAAAAATCTCAATTCAAAGAGGGAATAGGGGCTTTTTGTAGCCTTGCTATGGCGGTGCTGCCAATGGCGGTGCCACCATTGGCGGTGGCAGAAACCTCTGGAAACTATGGTTTCTGGAGAAATCTAGAGGAAGAAGAAGACAGGGTGCTGTTATCGAAACGGCCCCCTACGTTTTCTGTCTTTTTCCTTTTTAATTTAAATTACAAAAATGCCCCTAATCTTTAAACAGCCGTAACTTCTTCATACGAACTCCATTTTCAGCATTCTTTGAGGCGTTGGATTCCATTTTTCGAGTAGAATCTAATGGTACCAAGTTTTCTTCCAAATTCCTTCATTTTCTATTTTAAATAAAGTAAAACATTTAACACAGTTCATTTCCTACGGAATGTCCAATTCATTTTTGTTAAATAGCGTAAATTGCTCGGGGCATTACATTATTACCCCCTTAAAAGAATTTCGTCCTCGAAATTCCACAAATCCTTACCTTCAAGTCAGCTGTCTTCTTGATAAGACATAGTCTTTCTGAGGACTCCCTTGAACTAAGAAAATTCCCATACTTCTGTTGTTGACGAATCCATTATTTCATTATCCAATACTCTAATTGGGTTAATACTTGGAGTTATGTTGTCCTTAAAATGCTAATCATACTATCTTGTACCCAATCCTAGGCACGTTCTCAATTTATCCTTGTTATAATTCCTTCCACAAGGCCTTACACATATATATCGCATCAATATATCTCATCGTTTTCTTTAAGTATATATGGACCGCTTTCGCTGCGTACTCTGATACATAGTCCCATGCGTGCTAGTTTATCATTACTGGTTTCTATTTGTATTTTGTGTTGCTACCCATCCTTAGATGCTTATATTCCTCCGATCATGTATAGGATAGTCTCCTTAGATGACCATACTCTCCTACTCGTATATAAATTACTTCATACTTCTTTGAGATCATATGATCTTACTCCTCCTATTTCATTTTGAATAGCATAGGATAATCCCTTTGTCCTCTTATCTTCCATCTAGTGATCTCTTCATCATCCACATCTCCTTTTAATGGTTGGTTGTATGTCATTAGTCAGTGTCCAACAAAAAAGGTTACATTCTTTCTATTGTGTCTAACTTTGCTTCATATCTTCTTTGCTTTATATTTTTCTTTCCCCAAGATACTTCAATAGTCATATGGTATTATGTGCGCTACAGCCAAACCCTCGATTAATCTTTGGATTTCAAATGTCTGTCACTTTTCTACTATAACTTGGGTCCTCAACCCATATTATATTCAAAATAATTCAAGTAGCATCCTTCATCACTAATATTATCTCATATTACGATTAGGGTATCCGAACTGTACATCAAGTTTCATAGATGTTGAAGCCATCATATGCTTTCCTCCCTAAAGAGTTTATGCAAATTCATGTCAAATATTTTATGGTTAATTCATCATCGTGGTTCAAATGTTCTCATCTAGAGGCCTCTCTCACTATTCACATCAATTTGTCATTAGGATTTTCAACAATGTTCCCATTTATGCAAAGCAAAAAGTCTCTTATTCATAACCGAGTACCCTTACTAGGTCATGGTTGAATCCTTTGTCATTATCCTCTTTGTCCTTTCTATACTTGATGGTTTTCTACGTGATCTTTCAGTCCAAAAGTTCTATACTCAATCTAGTAGGGTTAGTCCTTAGGAAATTCCTTCAATTGATTTTTCATACTTGGTATATGCACATAACAACTATCTTTTTGTCTAAAGGCAACGTAACATCAAATCTCACCTTATAATGTTCTGGCCACCTCAACTTTTCTCCTTCCATTCCCTATATCAATATATTGTTCAATCTTTTATCAAGGCTTTATCCTCAACCATTTAGTCTTAATTGTCAGGGGGTATCATCATCATAAGTAGTGGTTTTCTCAATTCCTTAAATTTTATCTTTCAAGTGCTTCCTCATACTTAGCTTATAATTGTAGTTCTCGTTTAATAGCTACTACATCAAGTTATGATGAAGCTGTTAAATCATCAAATTTGAAAAACACTCAGGTAAGCATGGAACATTTTCGTAGACATATAGAAAGAGAATTTATTCGATTACCTATTGATCTCTTTCCAGATATATCTATGTTATAAGCTCAAGGGTCTCTAAAGTGATCAGTACTTATATGCCTTTCTTTTCAATCCAAGTCAGCAGTATTTTTCAGACCCAAAGTAATTTCTTCACCTTGTCATGGTAGCCATTAAGGTTTGGAAAATCTTTCACATTGGTTTAGATCGCTTCTTCCTTTTTGCTCCTATCTCAGTTGCTACTGCACTTATTGTAGCTCCTTCATGATGTGGCCTAACCAACTAACCTCATACCCTCAAATGACTTAGTCTAACAAGTAACTTCCTTTAGGGAAAACTCACGCCTAAATACTTATAACAATCCTCTGAGTACATGACTTAGACTACTGTCTCATAGATACTAACATATTTGATTACTTAGGGTGGGATACCTTTATTTAGTCAACAATACTCTAAAGGCAATGACTAAATAATGGTCTTAAGATATTTGCTCTTCCAAATCTATGATAGCAAGACCTCAATTTGATCCTTGATGGTACCCTACTTGCTGAAGAAAGACAAATGGACAAGTCACTATCCCGGCTTAATTCCTTTTTCAATATACTTTATTGGCAAGGTAGGATATTACCAAATTTTCCTTTTTATGGACTATATCCATTGGTGTTCCTCATAAGCTAATGGATCCGATAAGTTTCTAATTGCAATAATTGTGATAGACATCAAACCATTTGTAGAATTTAATTTCTAGTTGGTCACCATTCTTCTTCAGAAATTTCTTGCATAATCTCCTGAATTTCGATACTTTACTCAAAGTCTTAAACCCCATATGCTTTCTCTCTTTTATACTCTTTTACAATAGAATCACCAACTCAACTAGTATTATTCCTTCAAATTTGATTGGTTTACCTTCCTATAGGATTTGAGATGAAAGAATTGAATGTATCTCCATAAAGTCGTGATCTTCTTCTTTTGAATATTCAATATTCATTGAATACTTATAGTTACACTCTATCTCTTTCTCCCTTTTCTTCAAAATCCTCATTTTTGTCTACCTAGATCAATGCTTTCATTTGAGTGGTTGCATATACTTGATCTACGTGTCAGTCAAGAGAAACTTAATATTTCCAGGAAATGTTGAAATTTTCTAATATCATCGAAATCCTTAATTGCTTATAGCCTCAATAAAATTCATACAATGTCTTAATAATGTCATTGATTCTTTTGGTCATGCTATACTTCTACTCAAGTTATCATTATTAGATAGCACTTTACTCTTCATAAGACTCCAATTAAGTTATCATAAATTGAGCTAAGTCCTTCAGGATCCATACCTTTGTGATTTAGTACGAGTCACAGTTATCTCCTAATATCATCTTGCATTCTCATCCCTCTTAGATTATTATGGAAATCTTCTCAAAGTCTGTCTTTTACATCCCCTATCATACTCATATTATATCCTTGTGATAGTGTACTCATATTCTGATATTCTTTATGATGGTAAGATAGCCATCTAGGTTCTTCGATGTTCTCATCTTTGGTGAGATTGATCTATTAAAGGTCAGAATTATCTACTAACACATTTACTAACATCTTCCTTCATCATTCTCATCCTAATATGATCCATATATGAGTTTCATATTTGCACCACTGCACAACAATCCTTATTGAGAAGATTTAAGCTATCCAATATCTAAGTATTTGCTAGACCCATCTCCTTTTTCACCTATTTGTTTATGGTGAAATGCCTTGAGCATTAATATGGTAGTCATCTATACTATTTCTATTTCTACTACTTCTTACTTCTTCTTTTTTTATTGTCTATGACCCTTGGACATGCTGGACTGGCTGTGAAAGGATAAAACCTAGGCTTTGATACCAACTATGACGACTCGGGTATTCCCATGCATTTTTAAATGTAATATCTAATTCCTAAGGCAGGATGCATCCTTATTTGAAAACCATTTTTATAAAAACAATGCAATGCAGCGGAAAATCTTTAGTTTTAAACTCATTTTGAAAACCCCGAGTGTCATTTGCTTTCACAACAACCAAAGTAGTTTTTGAAAAACTTTACAAATCATAAATGTTTTCCCAAGTCTATCCAGTCACAGCTCACAGCCCAACTGTAAATAAATACAAATACATGTCCAAAGGGTAGAGTGTTTAATTACATGTATAATTGTCTCCTTTTGATTTACTTGCTCGTAGCACTAACATTTCCTGAGGCGTCTTCTACTCGTGAGTGGAGCTGTCCTGAAAGATGATATATTTGGGTGAGTATACACTATACTCAGTAGGAGTCTATTACTACTAGTATTACAATGCATGCTATGTTTTAAAACATATGTTCTTTAAAACATGTGCATGTTTGAACACTCATGTTCAATATCGATATTAAAAACCATTGTCGAATTGGAATACTCACGACTTAAAGAATCACATAATCCAAGTCAAAAGTATCATATATATCATAAACATAATGATATGCATAAGATGCTCAACTGAATCCAACTCATGGATATATGGTATGGTCGACCAACCTCATGTCGTTCCATATGCAATGCAAGTAAATCCTCAAAACATAGGGCCCACTATGCCCACGACCTCCTCGCCGTGTGGTCCCCAGGTACCTAGGGACACAGGGTCATAGCCTCCACGAGGCATATGACACTTCGACCTAGTGCCGTGACACCAGTGGTAGTCCCCTGTACCACATGCAGTTGAAGCAGGGACATGCCGTTTTAGTGTGGTATCCTTTCCACCTAATAGCAGTAGAGTCTAGGAGGCCACCCCAGACCTCTCGGCATAGCGCCCACAAGCTTACTAGCCCAAATCATATATGATCATTCAAGCAAAAACCTCTTTTTCAAAACCTATCCTCTTTGGGTCCCTCACAACTGCCTGGCCCTCACAACTGCCTACCAGCATCTTTTGGGCACTCCAGCGTCTTTTGGTAACCCTCAAGGACATGCAATTTTTCAAAACTCAATACTCACAAATCATGCAATTTATGCAATTATTTGCAAAACATGTCTATGCATAATGTATTTGTCACATGCATGCTGAATTCATTTATAAAATTCAGTCATGCTAAACAAGTCATATACTTATACTTAAAACATGTATTCTCAAAACAATCATGGCTCTTTTTAAAAGTCTAATAGCGATAGAGTACCTACCTCGAAGTCTCCTAGAGTCGCGTCCTTCATCACTCAACCTGACCCTGGGTCTCATTTATAAACTCGTGGATATGAATGGATAACAAGGAGTCCTTATCAATTTCGATCTATTTAGAAATTAGATTGCTAAATCTACCTTTTAAGGTCCATGGATCCTCGCCTAATTCATTGTCAGGCTAGATCCTATAATATGGATCTACTATTCAATGGTTAGACTCTATATATGGTCCTATGATCCTAATTTTATAGTCTCATTATGTTCGCGCATCATGGTTTCCAAGACGTGTGCGCGCCCTGGTTGAACCAGGACCCATGCATGCACGTCGTGCATGCCCAAAGGCCGTGCCAGGGACTGCGTTCGCACACGTACATGCATGCCCAAGCGACACGCTATGATGAGCGTGCTGGATGGCGTCGCGCAGACGCGTCTTTAGCGTAGCATGGTACGTCTTAGCTCCCAGGGAACCCTGGTCGAGCCAAGATCCGTGCCCCATGTCACGCGCACACCCGAAGGCCGCACCAAGGACCGTGTGCGCACTGTTGCACGCCTGGAACCCGTCCCTGTCCCAGGCGCACATGAAGCATGGCGTCCCTGGGACACCTTGTTCGCACAGAGCCGGCTAGAACTAGCTTTCCTCGTCATGTTTTCCAGCCAGGAAATGCTAGATCAGGCACAGATCTAGCCTGGAAGAAGGAAAAACTAGGGAGAGAGGAGGAGAAAAACTACCTGGGCAGCCCCAACACGGTGCCCTCTTCCGATGTGCGGCTCCCTCTTTTCCGTCTGAAAGCCCCATGTCGCCAGAACCCTCGAAGAAGGGGGAAAACCCCAACTTCTGTTGCAGTTAGAGGAAGGAGAAGACAGGGTGAAGAGATGGGAGTGGCCGGCCTGTAGGGATGACTGAAGCCTAGCCGGAATGTGCAGGGAAAACTGTTGTGGGGGTTTTGCAATTTTTTTGCCGGAAACCCCAGCCTCAAATAGCCGAAAAAAGCTCGATTCGAAGAGGAGGGAATAGGGGCTTTTTATAGCCTTGCTATGGCGGTGCTACCAATGGCGGTGGTAGAAACCTCTAGAAACTAGGGTTTCTAGAGAAATCTAGAGGAAGAAGAAGGCGGGATGCCGTTATCAAAACGGCCCCCTGCATTTTCTATCTTTTTCGTTTTTAATTTAAATTACAAAAATGCCCCTAATCTTTAAACGACCGTAACTTCTTCATACGAACTCCGTTTTGGGCATTCTTTGAGGTGTTGGATTCCATTTTTCGAGTAGAATCTAATGGTATCAAGTTTTCTTCCAAATTCCTTCATTTACTATTTTAAATAAAGTAAAACATTTAACACAGTTCATTTCCTATGGAATGTCCAATTCATTTTTTTAAATAGCATAAATTGCTCGGAGCATTACAATCCTCGCCCCTCCCTCCCCCGACCAAAACCCATTCCCATGCCCCAATGCCCAACTTAACCCAGCTGCCCTCCTCCCCCTACCCATCTAAACCTAGCTTGACTCCTCCTGACTGCCCAACCGAACCTTGCTCCTCTCCTCCTCCCCCATACACCCGAACCTAGCACCCCTACCTACCCCTGCCGCGCCCCCCTGCCAATTAGCTAGGCATGTACCGCCCCTCTTCTCTACTCCTTCCTTGTTCCTCTTCTTCCTTCTCCCTTAATTTCTCTCTGTGTAAGTTGAGGATGGTAGTAAGTAGTGGTCTATTTTGTGGTTTAAGTGGGGGTACATAAAGAGGTCATTTATATATAAAATGACTTTAAAAGTATATTAAAAAAAATTATTCAAAATATATACACTTTTTATGTTAGCACTTCAATATCTAACAAGTAATACACAATTAAACGAATTTTTTATGATAGTCAACATTGAATCATGGCTTCAGGCATCAAGGTTCAGGGTTCAAGTGTTCATGGAAGAGGGTGCATAGGGTTAGGTTAATGGCTCAAGGTTGAGGTTCAAGGTACTTACGTAAGTGTTCGAGGTTCAAGTGTAAAGGGTATAGGATTCGAGGTTAGAGTTAAGGCTCAAGGTTAAGGTTCAGAGTTAGGGGTTCATGGCTAGGGTTAGGGGCTCAGGGTTAAGGGTTTAGGGTCAGGGTATGTACGTGTAAGTGTTCGGGGTTCAAGTGTTCAGGGAACAGTGTTTGGGGTTAGGTTAAGGGCTCAAGGTTAAGGTTCATGCATGGTTAAGGGTTCAAGGTCAAGGTTAGGATTAGGGTTCAAGGTTGATCTACACTTAATTAATTTTAAATGAATATATGTATTTGATTAACGCTAAGATTCTAAAGTTTACTTGTGCCACAAAATATTATTGTAGAAACACTCCTAAAGAACTAAAAATATTTAATAACTAAAGAAGTACAAAAATTGTACTAATAAAAGAATATTAAGCAAAATAAGATAATAAATTAATTATTAGGTGGGAATGTGGGCGTGTTAGCTTAAATTTTCCTGTCCATCTCATGTGCTTTATGTGTGTGTTCATGTGAGAGAGTGTGGTTCTTATAATAAAGTTTTCTTGACACCAAATTCACAAAATTAAAACCTTTGTAAATTGTTATTTGATGTACATACGTTAAAAGTGTACACTTTTAAAGTCAATATAACGTCAATATAGATTCATCCATGTATTCTTTGTAATCAAATATAGCTAACTCACTTATCAATCTATATTGCACATGACAAAAGAGCTAAAAATATATAAATATGGAATTACAATTTAGGGTTAGGGTTCGGGTTCAGGATCTAAGGTTTATGGTTCAGGGTTCGGGGTACAGGGTTTGGAGTTAGGGCTTAGGGCTTAGGGCTTAGGTTTACACTTAATTTTAAATGAATATATGTATTTGATTGACACTAAGCTTCCAAAGTTTACTTGCATCACAAAATATTGTAGAAATACTCCTAAAGAACTAAAAATATGTGATAACCAAATAAGTACAAAAATTGTACTAGTAAAAGAACACTAAGTAAAATAAGATAAATAATTAATTATGAGATGTATTATACTTTTAAAATCATTTTTTAGAAAATGAATTTAAAATTGAAAACTTTTAAAGTCATTTCGTAAAAAATGACTTTAAAAGTATTAGCTTTTAAAGTCATTTTATTGATAAATGACTTTAAAAGTATTCAATTTTAAAGTCATTTTTTTAAAACAACTTTAAAAGTATTCACTTTAAAGTTGACTATATAAATTTTTTCTATTCAAAATATATACACCTTTTATGTTAGTACTTTACAATATCAAACAATTAATTCACAATGAAGCAAAAACAATTTATAGTCAACATTGATTCATGCATTCTTTGTATGCACATATAGCTCACTTACCAACCCATATAGCTCATTACAAGAGAGCTAAAAATTATAAATATGGAATTATATATATATATATATATATTGCAACTGACTAATATACATATTCCACATACCTAAAACATATATTGTTTTCAAACCCAAGCACCTTCCTCACCATTATCACGCACATAATCCACATTCTCACCAAGTACTGCTTCGACTAATGGGATTGTTTTGATAACAGAAGGGTAATTTATTTCAGTATCTCCTAGACCGTCTTCATCATAAAAATCCCTCGAATAGGATGATAAAATAGTTGACCATCTCTTATCACGTTCATCTTGTACGTAAAATACTTGTTTCGCTTTAGATGCTAAAATAAATTGATCATTTTTATAGCCGATCCTGTTGAGGTCAACCAATGTCAATCCAAGGGCATCAGCTTTGATGTTGTTGTGTTCCACCCAATCGCACTTAAACATAACTATAGTTCTGAAAGTATAATCTAAGGCCCAAATCTCTCTTATAACCCCATAATAAATATCATCCACCACTATTGGCCTATTATAGTTTGAACTTGAAAATAATGTAGCATTGACAACTAAGCTAAACTCCACTATTCTATTGCTTTCTTGAGTTATCACGGTATTTCTTGTAAAAGCAATAACCAATGATAGCATATCTAGCATATTTTATTACTTCTAGTCGTGGTCCCATCGCCATCTAGCCCAAGGTTTCTGATATACCATTGCCTGCTACTTCTCGCAGATCTTGAATATATGTATATTCATATTAAGTAGGCTTAAGTAAGATTAATATATGCATACATATATAATGTAGTTTTTAAACTTAAGTGAGATTTCTTTCATTTTATAGTCTTACACAGCTAATTATTAAAGGTGCAACAATGCTCAAATTGTAGCCACTTATGTTTCTTTGCGTAACTTGAATTCTTTTCCTTGAGTACATCCATGTGTTCACTACATATACACATAAATTAATTAATATAATCATGAAAAATGTAATTAAGCATCAACAATTAAATTTTACATAAGTGCATGCATGCATGATCAACTTACTCAATGTAAGGTTGGACTTCATTAACATTTTTCAACACATAAAGATGCACTTAGTCTTGTTCTTTATAGTTAACGATTAATACACAACCACTCCTATTAAGTACTCTGTGCAAAACTCCACTTCTTCCTCTGCAACATAACATTCAGCTATACACCCCTTTGGCCAGTTGTGGTTATGTACCTCTCAAATGGATACATCCATCACAAGTAAACTAGTTCACAGAGTCTAACCTCATCAATGAAGTGCACTATTAAGTGTACCATGATGTCAAAGAAGGATAGTGGGAAGATTGTCTTAAGCTAACATAAAGTTGTCACTAGATGACCTTGAATTCCTTGTAATTTTGAAACATCAACCACCTTCTTGCACAAAGTATTAAAGAAGTAGTAGAATTTTGTAATAGCTCTTCTAACTATGTCTAGTAACACAGAATGTATTACTACTGACAGTAGTTATTGCATCAATGCATGGCGATCATGGGACTTCATTCCCAACAATTTTAGCTCTTCCATGGAAATAATGTTTTTGAAGTTTGAAGAGTAGCCATCTGGGACTTTGAGCTTGAACAAGGTTTTACACATTATTCTCATCTCCTCTCTATAGAAAGTATAATTTGCTGAGGCAAGTATGTTCCTTGAACCCTATCCTCACGGTGCAACCTCCTCTTCAAACCCATGTTCATAAGATCTATTCAAGCTAAAAGTCCATCCTTTATTTTTCTTGGGATATTAAGCAAGGTACCGGTCAAGCTTTCACACACATTCTTCTTAATGTGCATGGCATCAAGCACATGGTGCATATGTAGTGAT
Source organism: Warburgia ugandensis (assembly GCA_035236585.1). Taxonomy (NCBI): domain Eukaryota; kingdom Viridiplantae; phylum Streptophyta; class Magnoliopsida; order Canellales; family Canellaceae; genus Warburgia; species Warburgia ugandensis. The sequence goes on from CP141137.1 coordinate 40,468,317, forward strand.
TTCTAGTATGGTAGACGAAAAAATATTGATTTCCTCTTCCAACAACTTCTACAATCACTTTCACCTACACATTTACTTGATTTCTTCATATTCTTTCCCCACAAGACATTAATGTTTTCAACCTGCTCCAATACTTGACGTCCTTTCAACATCTTTGGAGGTGTCCTTATCTCTACACTCTTGTTAAATTCTCCCTTCTTAAAACGATATGGATGGTCTCTACGCAACCATCTTCTATGCCCAATGAATGTCATTTTCCTACCATGTTTAAGTTGTATAGTACATGTTCGATCACTACAAATAACATAAGCATTGTATCCCTTCACAGTGCATCCAGACAAATTAATGTGCACAGGGAAGTCGCTTATTGTCCACAACAGTATAGCCTTTAGGGTGAATGACTCTTTCATGTGTGCATCATATACTTCAACGCCTATGTCCCATAATGTCTCAAGATCATCGATCAAGGTTGACAACTACACATCAATGTCATTCCATAGCTACTTTGGACACGATATCAACATAGTTAGCATCATGAACTTCCTCTTCATGCATAGAGATGGTGTAAGGTTGTAGCAGACTAATAGAATGGGCCAACAACTATGCTTGTTACTCATAAAACCATGAGGATTAATCCCATCTACAAATAATGCTAGTTGTAGATTTCTAGGTTCTTCACCAAAATTAGGCCACATGAAGTCTACGAGTTCCCATGCTAGGCTATCTATAGAATGGCATGAAAAGCTATTAGCTACTCTAAAATTGGCATGCCACACTAATTTCTTCACTGTTTCTATTATACAAAACGTTTTTTTGAACCTTGGAATAGGAGGGAAGTACAATAAAACCTTTACAAGAACTCCTATAACTGTCTCAATTGAATTTTTCTTTAACTTCCATCGTGATTGTCCACAAGTTGGGCATATAGTTTTATCCTTGTGCTCCTTTCTATATAAGATGTACTCATTAAGACACACATGTATCTTCTCATAATTCAACCCTAGTGCAGCCATGGTTTTTCTTGCCTCCTATGTGGACCTCATGAATTTATTATCTTTCAGTAGCATCTTACCCACTACTTTCAAGACTTTTGTAAAACCTTGATTTGAAAATCCAAATCTTGATTTCACATTGTAAAGTTCTACCACTGCAGACATCTTGGTATAATCTTTACACTCAGGGTACAATGGCTCATCAGTTTCCTCTAATGTAGTATGAAATTGCTCAAGGTCATTCTGGAAGTCATCATATGCGTCTCAACACATTGGTACAACTATACTACTATCTCCAACACTTCCTAAAGTATCTTGGTCATATTTTTTAGGCCTTGTCAAGGGCCTATGTGGAAGTTTTTCTCCACACCAAATCCAAGGGTGGTAGCTTTCATCGATTCCATTGAAGCACAAGTGTTCTCTCAACACCCCGACAGTTAATTTTTTCAAGTTTCCACATTTTGAGCATGGACAATGCATGCGATTACAATCAACACATGCCTCAAGTACAAACTCTATCAAATTTTCTATACCCTCCTCATATTCTTTTGATGTTCTTGTCACAGTCATCCAAGCATATTTGTCCATTATCACAAGAAATCGAAGCAAATTTGTGTGGAGACTTGTAAGACATGAAAAGATTAAGTTAGGCATTTTACCAAATATTAGATATACATGAATTAGAAGTATTTAAAATAATTACATTTCATGGAAATTTCCAATTAACAATAGAAAAAAAAGAAAAATATAAGAGACACATTCATGAATGACATTAAATTTCAAAAGAAAAATTTCTAAGCCATAACCTTGTAAAACTTCTTCAAATATATATGTATAATATACATGAGCCAAAGAAAGAGATAATAACCAACACTCAAAAATTGATATTGCTTGAGAATTTGTGAATGCAGTTATAATTCATAGGTAGGATTTGGTTCAGAGTAGGGAAAAAGAAATCTGGTTTAGATTTTGTGCACAGATGATAAACATAGAGCAAGAAGGTAAGGTAGAAGTCAACGAAATAATTCTTAAAACAGATGTAATTTTGATGTTCCAAAAAAATGACTTTAAATGTTCATACTTTTAAAATCATTTTTGTGGAAACGACTTTAAAAGTATGGACTTTTAAAGTCATTGTTTTTTTTGTAAACGACTTTAAAAGTGCATACTTTTATAGTCATTTTCTTGTAAACAACTTTAAAAGTGTGGACTTTTGAAGTCATTTTAGGAAAATGAATTTAAAAACTTTTACATTTTCATATTAAATATATATTTATTTACTTTTCTCATTAAAACCTTACATAAATATACAATGAAACTAATTTTACAGATACTAACATATATAATACATATACTTAAACAAACACTGCAATAAGGAAAACAAATTATTTTTTATTACATCCAATGTTACATATATATATATCAAATGTTAAATATTATTAAATCTTATTAATACAAGATCAAATAGCAAATCTGCTCATTTTCATCAAAATCTGGCCTAGTATTTAAGTGGCATCCATTTTATGTAGAGAGAAAGAGTGTGCTTTCATCAAACCTTAATTTTGGGTGAGAACCACAAATCGTAATGCTCTCCTTTTCTTTAATAGTGAGGCTTGGAGAGAGAAGTAGTTGTCATTTTCAATGAAACCATACAATTTTCGCAAAATAAGGACAATCTAACAGACTTCTAAACCTCGTAATCTATAGTGAGAAAATGTACATGATCTACAAAATGAAAACAAAGAGAGCTAGCTTAAAACAACAAAGGAATTTGTGATTTAAAAGAAGTTAAGGTTTACTTGCAGTTTTTTTCATGACATAATCAGTCAAAATATAAAAATGGCAAGCAAGAATGGAAAAGGAAAGAAGCGTAGGGACCAACGAGGAAGCCATCATGCCAGCCGTGAAAAGAGAACAGGTCACAAGAAAAAAATGCAATGTTGATGGCTATTTATAAATGAACTAAGACTTCAAAATTCATTTAGTAATAAATGACTTTAAAAATGATAAACTTTTGAAGTCGCTTTGTGTCAAACAACTTTAAAAGCCCATTCCAGCATAATATTAATCATTGCTCCAAATCTCTTACCATACTTTTAAAGTCCCTTAGAATAAATGACTTTAAAATAGGGTGACTTTTAAAGTTGTTTTGTGTAACTTATAAATTCATCTTTTATTAAACGACTTTAAAAGTCCATTCCCTCTAAATATAATACCCCCGCCAAATTTTTTGTGGTACTGTTAAAGTCGGTTTCAACTAAATGACTTTAAAAGTACATAACTTTTGAAGTCTTTTAATTTTAAACGACTTTAAAAGTGCTTCTCGTGAAAATTTCCATCTCCGCACCAGTTTCTTAAAGTCGCTTACTGTTAAACAACTTCTTAAGTTGATATATTTAAATTCATTTATTTTAAAGTGACTTGTAAAATATTTATGAAGTCAGCATACAAATAAGTGACTTCTTTATGCTGACTTTAAAACCCTCATGTGTAGTAGTACATATAATGCCTTCTGCAACTTGCATAGGAGTATGTGATGAAGTAGTAAAGCCAAGTGGAATGTCCATGGACACTTCTTCCTTAAGGTCCCCATGAAGGAAAGCATTTTTTACATTAAACTAATGCAGCAGCCAGTCTAAATCTGCAGCGATGAAGAGCATAACTCTAACAGTATTCAATATATTTATAGATAAAAAAGTCTCATGATAGTCTATACCATATGTCTAGTTATATCATTTTTCCACAATTCTCTCCTTGTATCTTTCTATTGACCCGTCCACCTTATGTTTGATGGAGAACACCATGTACATCCCATCATTTTCTTTCATCTTGGTGGCAGCACAAGTATCCATGTATCATTCTTCTGGAATGCCTTCATATCTTTAGTTAATGCTTGGATCCACTTGGGGTGCTTCAAGGCTTCTTGCACTGTACTAGGGACATGACTAGCAGATAGTTTAAGCACAAAATCTTTAAGAGGTTTTGATAACCTTTGAGTTGAGATCTAGTTGGCAATCAAGTATTTTGACCTCCTTTCTTCATAGTTAGGCGAGTACCTATCGAGGGAGTTCTCGCAGTTATGATTGAAAGGTAATTTATAGCCAACAAAGTTATCTATGATATTCCTAGGAGAAGAGTTTAGAGATTGTACCTTAGGAGTATTCTTAGAAGATTGGCCATCTAATACTAAAGGGTGAGTGGTGGACTGCTAACTCCTAGTCTCAACATCCTCAATTTTTTCTCTCTGTTCCATTATTATAGCCATTGGTTCTTCTGGCTGAACCCCAACTAGAACAAGTTGATATTCATTATTTTCCATCATATTGTCCTTGTGATAGCATTTCATGCTCGATGTTAATATATCTTCAAAGGCTAGCCACTTTTCCCAATTCTACTCTTCACTTAGTATCTCCCCTGAAGAGAAGAATGAGTAACTTGTTTGGAAAAGAAAGTTTCAGATTTGAGGAAAGAAATATCCATGGTGGTATAGAGGCTCTTGGTAGTAGGATCATAACACAAGCAGCCCTTCTTATGTCTTGCATACCCCAAAAAGATGCAATGAACAGCACATGGATCAAGTTTTGTTTGCTGATTTTTGTGAGGATGAACATAAGCAATGCATCCAAACATTTGGGGCAGAAGCATTAAAATAGGGGGAAATGGCATACAATGAGCAAGGACTTTGAGTGGAGTTTTAAAGGTCAAGACTCAAGATGACATTCAATTTAGCAAGTAAACGGCGGTAACACCTGCATCTCTCCAATAGCATTAGGGTACATTAGATGCAACTAAGAGTGCTTGAGCTGTTTCAAGAATATGCCTATTCTTTTTCTCTACAACACCATTCTATTGTGGTGTTTGAGAATAAGTAGCCTTATGATGAAGACCATGTTCCTAGAAGTATTCTTGAAACTGATTATTGGCATATTCCCCACCATTATTGGATCTATGAATTTGATGTTTAGCAAAGAATTGTCTTTATCATACTATGAAAAGTTTGAAAATTTCCAAACACGTCATGTTTATTTTTTATTAGATGGAGCCAAGTCAAACATGTACAATTGTCTATAAATGTCACAAACCATCTAATTCTTGAAGAAATGGAAATTGAAGTAGGCTCCCAAACATTAGAATGGATTGAAGTAAATGGTGTCTCACATTTCTTCAATCTTATTAGGTAAGACACAATGATTCTTGCCCTGAATACAAGTTTCACACCTAAAATCTAACTCATGCAAACTAGAAAATAAATGCTTCAAATAACCAAATGATGATTGCCCTAGCTAGCATGCCAAACCAAATATATTGTTCTTTAACACCAATTTGATAAACATTATTTGCTCTACCAAGATTGAAATTATCCATGTAATGCGTGCTGCCCCCCCCCCTCTAGTACTACAACCAATAATCTCCTTGGTGAGAATATCCTAAAACAAACATAAACCAAGATAGATCAATGCAGAACAATTTAGTTCCTCAAATCGACCTATAACAATTTACTCAAAAGAGATAGAATGAATAAAGTGTTCAGTAACAAAAAAAGAAAAAAGTGAAATAGCAACTATTCTAGCCGCTATAATTGGATATGTGACTCCATTGGCATTGGCAATGCATGCATGTTTTGGTTCGATGGGATTAACAAAATCTTGTGGGTCAAATGTCATGTGATCAATTGCCCCTAAATCAACAATCCAGCCATGATGATTCTCTTGGTTAGAGCAAAACAGAGCACAACCATTGTTAGCCGAATCATTAAGAGTTGTGGGTTCATTTGTAGAAGTGAGAGGATCCCTATGTGGCATAAGGATAGTTGAGGTCAGTGCTCATGAAGGCTGCTCAACTAGCCTTCTTGATTGCACTAGCATTATGTTTCTTCTTTGCCTTGAGTTCATGCCACCACTTCAAATATCATTGTAGTTTGAAATAGCTCTCTCGAGTGTGTTTCATATTCCTACAGTGTGTGCAACCTCCACCCTCTACCTATGATTTCACCTTTGTTGTCATGATCGACTTCTCACCAAACAATATCTTAAGTAAAAGTTGTTGTTGTGATTTCTGTCCTCCTTTCGAGAGCATAACAGCACAGGATGTGGTATCCCCCCTTACCATCACTGCCTACCTTAGATAATCTCTGTGACCATGTGCATAAGCATGTTCTACTATAAGAAATGGCATTTTTGAAGAACATCTCCTCAGATTTTGTCAAGACAATCATCTAGTCCATTTAGAAAAGTATAAACTCTATCCTCCTACAAACTAGAGTTAGGGGGGTTTATTTAACGGCACCTGTTTGGCATTTTGTTGGCATATCACCTTTGATACCTCTGATGATATCTTGTGTGATATCTGAGATATGTGTCATATATTCTGTGATATCTTGTATGATATCTCAGATATGTGATATTTGTTCTGTGATATCTCCGACGATATCTTGTATGATATCTCAGATATGTGATATTTGTTCTGTGATATCTCCGGCGATATCTCTAGTGATATTTTTGATGATATCTGAGATATGCCTAGATATGAAAAACATATGATATCACAATTAAATAAGCTACATTTCCAGCATATGTCATGATATCAACTAACACCTTAATATTCATCAATGATCTGGGCCATTCATTTATGCTATATATTCCTAAGGCCCATGTTATAATCAATTTATTTATGCTTTCTTTCTTGTCCATCTACAGTGTCTAGCGAACTCAACCAAGGGTTCCAAGGGACCTGCGTACTCACAGGGAACCAGCAGTCTCCCATTCTCATTCAGCAGCGGCATTAAATTAGCCTTGCTCATTGCCACGATCGTCCAATCAAAAGGCACAAATAGCTCACTAAATTGATGAATTAGTAATGGTGTGTCATTTGTGGCACATTCGAGTTCCAACATATGACTATAAATAATTCATCTTTTTGTGCTTCTACTTGATTAGAGCACCCAAAAACCGAGATCAATCCAATCGGGCATTGGACCCAAGTACTTATTACTCAGTTTTCTGCACTATCAGTTCCAGCCCTAACTGACCGTCTGTACACAACACTCAAGCACCATACTATTGGCTGGTTTGACCAAATCAAACAAACACAGTTACCACACGACAGTAAATAGTTTTGGTCCAATAAGCAAGGTCTCAATGTGAAAATATGGCATCAATCTGCATTATCAGTTCCAGCCCTAACTGACCGTCTGTACACAACACTCAAGCACCATACTATTGGGTGGTTCGACCAAATCAAACAGGCACAGTTACCACACGACAGTAAACTGTTTTGGTCCTATAAGCAAGGTCTCAATGTGAAAAAATGGCATCAATCTGCATGTAGAAAAATATATAATAAACAACAATGTAGAAGTTTACAGGTAACTGAGCTTTCATTCCCAGTCATTACAAATCTTCAAAATTGCCTGACAAAAATTACAAGAGATGTCAATCCTAAAAGTGTCTCATTTCACATTTTTTTTGTAAACATATACCCGCTACCCATGGAATGCAAACCCCCTAAGGAATGTTGAAAACACCCTCTTCCCTCTCTCTCTCTCTAAAAAACATAGTTTTTATTATTATTTTTCTCTCTACAAGAGGAGCAAACATTACACTTGAATCTACATTTGGCATATTTGAAATAACACCAAACATATCAACATGACAAAAGTTAAATAAAACTGATATCTTAGATATGCCAGAGATAACGCGGTTAAATAAACCTAATATCTCACATATGCCACAGATAACGCAGTTAAATAAACCTGATATCTTAGATATGCCGCAGATAACACGGTTAAATAAGGTGAACATTTGAGATATGCCGTGATATCTCAAAAATGCCATACATACGTAGCTAACCATGCTTTATCCATAATTTTAGCAAAGTACTCATGATGCTGCCACATGATTTCAAAACGGGAAGGATTTGGTGCTCTAGATCATATTTGGTCAGTATCTAGGAGAAGGGCAGAGTGGTCAGAGGAAATACGGGGAAGGTGACTAACATGAGATTCCGCTATAGCATCCATCCAAGTGTCAATAACCAGATTCTGATCAAGTCATTGAAGAATATGATGGGGAACCTCGCGATAGTTGGAACGAGTAAAGTATAGCCCTGAATATTGAAGATCAAGCAGAGAGAGTCCCATGCACAAGGAATTAAGGTTCAAGTTACTAGGGAATTCACCACCCGATTGTTCCTCTGAGTGACAGATGGCATTAAAGTCACTAATAAAGCACAGAGGAATATCAGAATTTACAAACTTGCTATAAGGTTCATGCCACAAAAGCTGGCGATAGTATTAATTAGTACTAGCATAGACACACTGTGATGGTCTTGAAGCCAAGTGGCTTCAAAAGCAATGAATTGTGTATTAGGAGAAATGTCATTGACCTCAACAAAGGAGTCATCCCGAAATGAGTAAGAGACCTCCAGAGAGACCGATATGAAAGGGACTAGAATTCGCTGACAAAACATCTTAGAATCAAACCCTTAGATTCTAAACCTCAGTTTCTAATATGTAGACAACGTTAGGTCTAAATTCCTTGATAAAATTTGAAGTAGCTAGCCAAAAACATGTATGGCGCGAAACAAATGAGTTTTGGGCCATACCTTTTGCTCGAGTACCGATAGATACGACTTGAGCATTTGAATTCCTTAAAAACTAGAAGCTCCAGGAGATAAAGCCCTCTTCTTCCTAGAATGAGTAATCAGCTCGTCACCTTCACGTTCAATATCATTTGGATGCTTCTACCCATCCTGAGTAGGAGCATCAATGACAGATTTAGCTGGGCTAGTGGCCTTAATTAGGAGATTGGACCACTCTTCAGATTTAGGAGGAATGAATATAAGTAGGCTCGGGTGAGAGCCTAATAACGGAGTGTTAGGTGGTGTCGCTTCCTTATCTAAAATATGAATAAAAGGAATTCCTATTTACTGGTGTTCATTTTGCTGGAAAAGTATAGTGCGATGGAGATGATTAACATGCTGCGGTTGGAAGTCTAGTACACGAACTGGCGAGTTGGCCCTGGTGGTGAAGGAGACTCCAATAATACAAATTGGTCAAGTTCTTCTGTAAAGTCAACCAACATATGAAACTTAAGACTCGATCTCATGGGCCAGGTGAAAGTCTACCAAAACCGAGGGGCGATTGCAGGTAGTGCGTGCACCACAAGAGGATGGAAAGGGGCGCGCACAAAGCCACTTTAAGATAAGCTCCATTTAGGGGATTGTAACTGATATCTTCTGCTGTGATTATGGAATTATGGTAGATATTTTATGCTATAATCACGATAGAAATTCTCTCTATCTCTCAATATATATATTACCCTTTGATAATTAATGAATGCAGTAAAGATGTAAATTCTATCATGGTGGAATCAGATCTGTCGCACCTGATCAAATATGCTGCATCAATCTCCGCCATTAGGGCTTCTAGGGTCGATGGAAAGCTTTTAACCGTATCGAATACGCTCCAATGAGAAGAAAAAGCCGATCCTTCATGTTTGGCTCCAGAACCCATTGATTTGGGGAAATCTAACCAATCTGAGAGCCAGAAACCAGTGTTCTTGTACAAGCTCTTCTTCGATCTACGCGATCGCCCCTGAAAATTGCCTCTATTTCGCTCGCCTCACCCTGATCAAAAGATACGACGCCTGTCTCATTCATCTTCGCCAGAAGGAGCAAGAAGCAGAGATCTCTATTGCCTTAACATCGGGCTTCTTCAATTCCGCTTTAGGCACGATCATCGTCAAAACTCCATTCTCCATGCCAGCCTTCACCTGATCAACCTTCCCATTCTCAGGCAACCGAATTCTTCTCAATAACTTGCCGCAGCTCCTCTTGACACTCGATACCGACTATCCTTGTTTGATCTTTGTTTGGGCATCATCACGCTGGGGTTGCTCGCCATTCCTCCATAATTTTCTCTCTCATTTGGCATCTTCCAGGCTAGTCGACTTCAAGGTCAGCTGATTCTATCAATCTCCTTCAAAAGCCATACAAGACAGTAACAGGGCGGATAATGTTGCCTGGGCCTCACCCTCACCTCAGTCATAGTTGAGTCCACTCTTGGCGCCCCTAGCCCCACCTTGTCGCCAACTCGTGCTTTGAATTGAGGGTTAGGACCGACCCTGTTAACCCCAAAGGTACTGTTTTATTTTTCCTTCCATTGGGATATACACTACCGTATGCTTAAGTGGGGACCTATACCAAATAATGTCCTAGACTTTGTGCATACTCATTTATTGTCCTCGTTTATATCTTATCATTAAAGTCTCTGAAATTTGAAATCTTCAAAGGAGGATATTGGTTTTGATGGAATAGTTAGTATTATTGGTCATGAAATTGCAGAGCTTGCAGCTAATCCCCTTAGAGTCATTATGAAGATTATCATATTTGATCTATCAATTGCATTTATGATCACCGGTCTTCAAATCTTGTTGATTGTATCTACAATTGCTGATCTACGATCTTGTTGATCTCCCACTTTACTCTGCTTCTCTTCCTTTCATAGCTAATCTTGTGTGGTTTGCCTCAACCACCACCAATTTTATCCTCAACCGACGATTAAGTCCATGCTATTCCATCGAAAGGCTAATGCTCTCCCAACACCCAGAATGCTCAAGCCCCAAATTTCCTAGATCAATAGCTGAAATGGAGAGATTGCGACTCATAAGCAAGGGAATTATGTCATCTGATTTCCTTATCAAGAGATCAATCTAATGAAAGTCGTTCAAAAATCCTACAATCTAACATTTCTAGCGAATTAGGCCTCCAACTACCATTGATCGTCTGAATATTCTAATGAACTATGACACCCTGAATTTTATTGACAATAAAATAACAATTTATAAAAATAGTCGGGATCCCTGTTTAAAAAAACTTTGATTTTTAAAATAACAAAAAACATAACTCGAATAAAAGCATTTATTTTAAAATCCTAGGAGTCATACAACCACAAAACCACATATTTAATGGTGAAATGAAATACTATTTTTACTGAAAATTTGGCAAAGTCTCCTTTGTATTTTGGACCATTGCACGTGAAAGTACAATACAAATATAACTTGATAAACATAATATAAGACATGACATATAGGAGACTCAGTCTCCACACCAATCCACACAATCAAATACTATTTTTAATAAAATGTATACTCCAATAATGAATAAGAAAATCAAGTCATGACAAAATACTCAGGGTCCCTCCATACAGCTATCACATCCAACATGAATTCATATCCTCATGCACAGGTCACATTGAAATTTATATTAAAGTATAGTCCATAAACAATTACTAAAGTGAGGTCTTGAACAAATCTTATTATCTTTGAAATGTCTTCAATACTTCACTAAGAACCATAATCACTTTTGCTTGCTCTATCAACGCGTCCACCTGTTGCAACCCTCTATATCTGAGGCATTGCAAACAAAGCAATGCCTTAGTAAGCTATGCATTAGTAGGTGATTACTACTAATTAAAATATACTATAAATACTTTACAAGGAGTACCAATACCATGTCGAGTGTCAATCGAGTAAATCATTTATAAGGCAACTTAAATCATCGAGCATCCATATTGGATAATGCATAAAACTCATAAATCTAAATGAAACACTCAGGTTCAAAACATGCTTTTTGTTTGAGGCAAAGCAATATCAAAGCCAAACATCTTAGCATGCGAAGCAGAATCAACACATGAGTAAGCATCTCTCAAAATAGATAAAAACCTGTGTCCACAAAATAATATGAATGCATGTCATGATAAATTGGGCACCATACAAAAACAAGCCCTAAGAGTGTTCCACAATACTCAATCACCGGTAATGAGTACTCATACCAACCCTAAGTCCCTCCTGGCAGTGTGCATTAGCCCCAGAGTCACGGCTAGGCCCAGCTTACCTCGATTCACCCCACATGTAAATACCACATGAGCATACAGAATAACAGTATGGGTTACTATGTTGTAGTTGCAACCACACCAGGATCTAAATTACTATCGTTCCCCGTCAACATCTAAACTGGATACTTTCTCTGTTCCCATGGGGGGAACAGATCTATAGGGGAGACTACCCATGATACCACCACCTATGTACTTAGCCCTGTACCACTTAAGGGTGGTGTCTAATCATCATCACAAAGTCAAAGGACGGGTGGCCAACCCTAGAACCCTCCAAGCATAGTACCCACGGGATAGAAGCACTTGTCATAAAGCAGTAAAACATACTATAAATCATGGAAAACTCCCAAGTAAAATAAACCTCAATAGGCTGAATCAAAATACATGATAAAGTATAAACAATCACATGTGAAAACATGGATAATCGTATAATCAAATGTCATGCTATCCAAAGTAAAGTAATAAATACATTTTAATAAACACGATAGGGCGTAAACACACATGCCTCAAGAATTTCAAGTGAGAAGTCGCCCTAACCCTAACCCTAACCTGCCTTAAACAAAAAACCATTTGGTTGTACCCCTCTAGTCTCAATAAGAGTCCAGTCTAGCTCAATCACCTCAATACTCATACCTGGATACACAACACATCTAGTCATACTCAGAATCTACTTTATTTAACCTAGATTCTTAATCACACAACATTATGCTTTCATATTCATTACATTGCATTCAAGACAATCCAAGGATTCTCAGCCCTAGAATCTCAAGGCAGGGCCCACTCATAATCATCTGGTCCTTAATCATATCCATGTATATTTTAGAGCCATTAGGCTTAGATCACACCAATCTCGTTTAATTCATTGTTTAAATCAACTAATCTGACATTATTATATGAATCTCATGCTCAATCGTATCTAACTATAATCAAATTAATCCATCAAATGATTATGATAGTAATCTTACCTTGAATAAGTCAATTTGAATAACTTCCACCTATCTGCTTGGTAGGATCATCCACCAATTGGCTCAATTGTGCCTGATCATTAGATATCCATGTTGATCTCATCAAAGATCCTCACCTGATCGCTCTCGATCACATTATGACTTAGTAATTCTCACCAATTAATCCAAATAAGAATTTTGAATGATTAACATCATCAAATTAGATCCAATTTCATACCTGGATCTTCAATGGATCTGAGTTGTTGATTAGATTAGCTAAATCCTTTTCGTAAATGCTTAAGATCCATAATTCTTATATAGATCCTTGATCTATACTTCATGAGGATGACAATGTACTATTTGGATAAAAAAAATAGTATCAAATCATCTCTGAAGTTCGATCAAGTGTTTGATCAAATCGATGGTTAGATTTTCCCTAGTCAAAGAATGGGAAAATGGGTATCATTCCCTGCGTTACCAGGATCGTGAGGGTACTCTCGCATCTCTGAGATCTTTCCTGGATTGTCCAGAATAGATGTTCGAATTTTAAGGGTTAAATGGGGGTACTAGGTCAACTCAGTCCCCTCAAAACGAGTCTAGGCGAGTCGACTCGACGAGTTGACTCAATCCTAACTCACCTGAAACAGGGAAACAATGGGAGAGGGGGAGACTGGTGGTGATTGGATGCTGGTTCGATCATTACTCGATTCAGGCCAAGGGAGGAAGTTGATGGGTATGGGATTCGAGACTTGGGCATGCTGGCCGGCCTAAAGGCCTAGCAGTACCAATGCAGTGGAGAAGACAAGGGAAAGAGGGAAGATCAGGTGGCCAGTGATTATTGGGTCATCACTCACTTGAACTTGACTGAGGGGAAAACATGGTGATCTCTAGCGGTGGTCTAAGCATGCTGGCCTTCCCACGGCCTGGCTGTGCCCTGACATGGAGAAAAACTAGAGGGGGAAAAAGGAACAGGTGGCCGGCCTAGGTTTCGTGCAACATTGGAAGAAAACCTTATATGGATTTTCATTATCTCCGGAGAAGGGAAAAGAACTGGAAGAACCCAGGTGGCCAATCCTCACTATGAAATCCGATCAGAGGGGATTTCCCGTTTGTAGCCTGCTCCTATTACTACGATGTGCATACCTCGGGCACGAGCGTGGGAAACCCAAAAGGGGTTGACAAAAATGGCAGAGAGAAAGCAGAGAGACACCGGCGCAGGGGAAGGGATGATCGGTCTCTGCGCGTAGTCAGTGAAAAACTCGACCTAGGTTTCTATCAGCGCCAGAGAGAGAGAGAGAGAGAGAGAGAGAGAGAGAGAGAGAGAGAGAGAGAGAGAGAGAGAGAGAGAAGATGGGTTGCCTATCAAGAACCAAAAACCTGCCAAAAAAACCCTATCAGGGAAGGGCATGCACCAGTGTAAAACCCAATTTGAGTTGTCTACCATTGCCGAAGAGAGGGAAGGGAATGCTGAGGGAGAGCTTAACATCGGAAGAAGGGGAGTCCAAGGAAGGGGCGAGGTGGATGCCGGTTCTCTCCCTCTTCTCCGGCGTCCCTCGTCTTTTCCTCTTTTGGGTTGTGGCTTGATGTGAGGAAGGCTAGGCGACATGTGGTGGATCAACCCACCACATGTCAAGCCCCACTCCACGCATAGAGGGTTGGTCTGCCATTGTCAATTTGGACGCCCCCTTTCAATTAGTAAAATTTTGGAGATTTTTCACCATGATCTCCGTTTCGTGCAAAATTAGTATTGTTCGAATCGTATCGACATGTACATTCTAATTTTGATAATCCCAAGTCCAAATTTTGTGCCATAAAGAGGTTATTTTCATGAACTTCATTTCCATAGAATAAAATTCAAATTTCTTATCCCCATTAAAATTATAACTTAATACATGAAAAATGACCTAAAATTTAGGGTTGTTACATGGATTGCCTTGAATCACTTCAATTGTCATTCGATTTCACTATCAATACTCAAGGATATAATGCCCATTACCAAGAATTTTTTATCCATTAAAATGCAATCAAGATTAGTTCATTAAAAAAAACATTGACAATTTAGGATTTACTTCTAGCAATAATAGAAGTTTTAATTGACTTGATATTATGCCCTTTAATCAATTATTAAAGAAGTAATCCTTCAATTACAATATTCAGTTGGCAAGCTAATGCCAAAATTATCTTTGCATCAACTTGAGAGGGAGAGGGAGAGAAGGGTGAGGTGTTAGGATAAGCTGTAATCAGGCGATTAGAGCTAATATTTTTCATTGCAATCACGGGATTGCAATAGATATTTTATGTTATAATTATAATATAAATTATATATATATATTATCCTTTGATAATTAATCAATGTAATAGAGTTATAGATTCTATCATAGCCATGGGCCAATCAGAATCATGCAAGCAATAGAAACCAAAAAAGCAAACGTAAAAACCGAGATGGCAGTTAGAATGGTCGATCATTGGTGCTTGTGGGTGTAATTATTTCACTCTGCAATCTTCTTAGGTCCTTCACCATTCCATGAGCAGAACAAGAAACTCTAAACGTGTGTGGCGTCCATCGAGAAGGCTCCTCGGTTTTGGGTATTGGACAGCCGTTAGATGGTGCCACGCATGCTGAGACTGCGCTTTTAATCAGCTCGTAAAAACGTGAATAATTCATCGTATCAAAAGTGGCGGAACACTTGTTAATATTCGAATGTGCTTGAACTTTCATGCAGGCATGTGAAAAGAATAGCATATTGTCTTTGCAATCTTGATCCTTTTTGGTATTCAATAAGGAATTGGACGTAAGCTCGGCCAGCTCGAACAAAGCGAACTTATTACTAGCATGAGTCTAACTTGCTGGCCAATATAGGTTCAGATGGGGCCGCGAACACTAGATTTTATTTTTCATTTTAGGGATTGGGACGAAACCGCCCTGGTCATCCAACGCTTTGAGATTGAGACTTAGGAATAGAAATTGAAGAGTCACATGTCTCTGCATCCCTAGACTCACACTGAGACAATTGATACATGCAAAGCATTGTGCCTTTTGATTAGGATTATAACAAATCCACAAAAAGGAGGTTTGGTTATAATAAACAATATCTTTATTAATTCATCATCATTCTCCGTCAAAACGAGAGACATTTAAGACTTTTAGACATACCAATGGCCACACATATTTTGGCATGGTGAGCATTTACCGCGAGGCAAAATGCTTAATCTGCAATGTTCTTTGTCTATGAATCTGAATATAAAGGATTACCTAACCTAGATGCAATCACGAAGAGATTTCTATCCGACCAATATTCCAATGGAAGATATGGAAGTTCAATCCACACCACGACTAATAATGACGCCATTGGTTAAGGAATAAAGTTTCTTTGCCATGGCGAAAATTCAATGGCAAAAGAATCACAACATCAGATGCCTTTCGAAATAACCTTGATAAAATATTGTTTCTTCTCGAAGTGAAAAGCAAACAGATTAAACTAACTAACATCTTAAAACCTGTACAAATTCCAGATTTTAAAGGGAGAAACTTGGCCATAGAAAACCTTTCTAATGAGACCTTGTTTCCAACGGGACCTGTAGTCTTCCACAACTTCCACATCAAAATTTAGTCAATCCTTAGGCAAAGAACTTTGGCTTTAGGAATTTGAAGGATTAACAAGATCATAATGCGGTGGATCCCAAATCCAACCTTGATCTGATTGAGAAGTCTTCAGAATATGGAAAAAGAAGGCTAAGGTAGACATGCACTTGTGTACAGTCTCGAACCCTGGTCAACCAGGTGAAGGACTCCTCCTTGTGCCATTGCACTTAGAAGAAAATGAAAATGATAAAAAAAAAAAAAAAGAAAAAAAAAAAAAGAAAAAGAAAAAAAAGAAAAGAAAATTTAATGGTAGACACACACTGACACCACTTTTCTATAACTTCAAACAACCGTTGAAGGTTTTTTTCCTCTTTTCAATGATCTAACTGCTGTTAAGGTTGTGACTGAATCTCCATCAGTAAACTAAATCTTTTTTCAAGAACAGACATTAATACTCTTTCTTTTAACTTCTTGCATTTATTTTCATATAAAAATTATAAAGAGGAAGGGAACCCTTGGCGCAACAGTAAAGGTTGTCGTCATGTGACATTGAGGTCACGGGTTCAAGGCGTGGAAACAGCCTCTTGCAAAATGCAAGGTAAGCCGTGTACTTTAGGCTCTTGTGGTCTGCCCCTTCCCTGGACCCCACATAGGTGGGAGCTTTGTGCACCGAGGCTGCCCTTTATAAAAATTATAAAGAGATAATAAGTTCTTTTTTTTTATACGATACATAAGTATAGTTCTCTATCTTCTCTCTCTTTCCCTACCTATGAAAGCAAAAAGTATGGGCTCCATTCATGCAAAAATGAGTGTGGGGGCATGGATGTCGAAGAGCAATTGGCCGCTGATGCTTTGTTCTTCCCATTCATGCAAAAATGAGTGGAGGGGCATGGATGTCCAAAAGCAATTAACCGCTGATGCTTTGTTCTTCAATGCAAGATGCTCCTTATAATGAGAGTAAGATATTGTAGATTTTGAAAAATGATACACGGGGTTCTAGAGAAGCAAGTACGCCTTAATAATTTTGAAAATTTCCATGTCCAAATCTTGCAAGCTTCAAGAACTCGAAGAATCACACACAGAAATCGAGATGGTAGATAGAGTGGTCGATCATTGGTGCCTGTAGATGTGATTATTTCACCTTGCAATCTTCTTAGGTACTTCAACATGCCATGAACCAGAAGATGAAGCTCTAATTGTGTGTGGCATCCAATGAGAAGGCTCCTCGGTTTTTGGTATTGGTCAGCCGTTAGATGGTGCCATGCCTGAGACTGTGCTTTTAATATGCTTATAAATACACGAATAATTCATCGTAATCAACAGTAACAGGAGACTTGTTAAAATTCGGATGTGCTTGAACCTTCACGCATGCATGTGAAAAGAATTGCATGTTATTTTTGCAATCTTGATCCTTTTTTGTTTTCAACGAGGAAGTGGATGTAAGCTCGGCCAATTCGAGCAAAAGTAAATTTATTACTTGTATGAGTCTAACTTGCTAGACAAGATAGGTTAACAGGACCACAAACACTTGATTTTATTTTTCTTTCCAAAGATCGGGACGAAACCGTCCTAATCATCCAACACCTGAGATTGAGACTTAGGAATGGAGCATCCATGTGTCTTAGAAATTGAAGAGTCAGCTGTCTCTTTATTCCCAGACTCACATCAAGACAATTGATCCATGCAAAGTTGTGTCTCATAATTTCGATCGTCACAAATCCGACAGAAAGGAGGTAGATCATCTCAAACAATCTCTTTAACGAATCGATCAGTGTTCTCCGTCAAAATGATAGATCATTTCAGACCTTTCGCGACATTAATGGCCACATATTTTGGTATAGTGAGCATTTGTCCGAAGGCAAAATGCTTCATTTGCAATGTTCATTGTCCATGAATCTGAGCATAAAGGAATGCCTAACTTAGATGCAATCACGAAGAGCATTTTATCTGACCAATATTCCAAAGGAAGTTATGCAAGTTCAATCCACACTAGACCACTAATAAAGCCAATGGTGAAGGAATAAAGTTTCTTCGCCATGGCGAAAATTCAATTGCAAAAGAATCACAAGACTAGATGCCTTTCGAGATGCCTTTCAAAATAACCTTGATAAAATCTTGTTGCTTCTCAAAGTGAAAAGCAAATAAATTAAATCAATACTAACATCTCAAAATTCGTACCTTCCCTGAGTTTAGAGGAGAAACTTTGCCATGGAAAACCTTTCCAATTAGACCTTGTTTCCAACGGGAGCCCTAGTCATCCACAACTTCCAAATCAAAATGTAAACAATCCTCACACAAAGAACTTTGGCTTTGAGAATTTGAAGGTCTAACAACCTCATAGTGCCATGGATTCCAAGTCCAACTGCTATTTGGTTGAAAAGTCTTCAGAGTATGGGTAAAAGGAGGCTTAGATAGACACATACCTATGCACAGTCTCAAACACTAACCACCTAGGTAACAGATTCTTTCTTGGGCCAGTACACTTAGAAGAGAATGAAATGATATATATATATATATATATATATTTGAATGGTAGGTAGACACAAACACCACTTTTATATAACTTCAAATGCTAAGTGAAGTTTTTCTCTTCTGCTTTTCAATGACTCAATTGCTATAAAGATTGTAATGGAATATCTATCAGTAAGCTGAATTTTTTTAAAGAACATGCATTAATACTCATTCTTTTAACTATCACATTTATTTTTCTATAAAGGTTAAAAGGAGGTATTGGGTTTTGTATTTTGCTTATACGATACAGAAGTATAGTTTTCCACTATTAAAATTAGGGTTTTTAAACACAATAAAAAGAAGATGGTCTTTAATAAACGGTTTTTGTAAAAATAATCTAAGACAATTTTACTAAATTGTCTATAAAACTCATACTTATGAAGACAGTTCTATGATAACCGTTTTTGTTAGTTTTGTAGGAAGAATTTAAGAAGATGCTTTTGTAAAATTGTCTTTAAAATTATTCTTAGTTATAAAGTCCTACAACTATCTTCAATTGTCTTCATCTATATAACAACATTTTAGACTACGCACACAGTGTGAACCTCATCTTGGTACATTTTTGTTCTAGATAGCTTAAAGTAAAACACTATAGTTAAATTGAAATTACACACACACACACACACACACACACACACACACACACACACACACACATTCTCGATCGGTATCAATTGGAGTGTAAGGATCTTCCTATTTTGTCTCATGTTTCATATATTTGAATGAATATTAGGGTTAGAAAATTCCTTTATTAAAGTTATTTTTTCCTTCTTGTGCATGGATCTTTCATGTTTAATTGAATCTATCTTTTCTATTAATTGAAAATTTAATCTCCATGTATGCATATAATTTAGTTTTTTCCAATGTTTTATAATTCAAATGCCTATTTGGTAAAATGTCTAACTGTGTCACTAATCTTTTTAGGTCTGAAAAGTCTTGGCACACATCTAAGCTTCAATTTTTTGAAAAAATGACAAATATGCTTAGATGATAGTGACAATATTATTAAGATAATATGAGAAACGAACAGAAGAGTTCATAGAGTTCACACTTCGGGCTAGGGCTAGTTATAATTGCATGTGTCATCAATGCACGAGATGTGAAAACTTGAAAAGTTAACTATATGCAAGTTAAGAGAATATTTGTGCTTTAATAGAGTCAATGAAAGCTATGCCCCTAGATCTAGTATAAAGAAGAAGTTCCTCATGGGCCCTCTATAATGGTTAGAATATGTGAATATAAAGACATTGTAGGAAGTGTCACAGATAATATAGCTAAACATATATTTTGAGATGTATACAATGACTTCTAAGACAACCTTAAACAATTTTAGACTACATTGGAGGAAGCCAATGAGCCATTGTGCCTTGACTGTACAAATTATATCAAGTTAGCTATAGTGGTAGAACTTTACAATCTAAAATCGAGATTTGATTTTTCATATCAAGGCTTAATGAAAGTCTTGAAAGTTGTGGGTAAAATGCTACTGAAAGAGAACAAACTACCAAAGTCTACATGGGAAGCAAAGAAAACCTTGGATGCACTAGGTTGAAGTATGAGAAGGTACATGCTTGTCCCAATGACTAGATCTTGTATAGAAAGGAGCAAAAGAATAGAACTACATGCCCAATTTGTGGACAGTTAAGATAGAAGTTGAAGAAGAATTCAACTGAGTAGTTGAAAGACATGCCTATAAATTTTTTCCCTACTCCAAGCTTTAAAAGAATGTTTCATATTGCAAAAATAGTGAAGAAAATGATATGACATGCTGAGGAGAGAGTAGTTGATAGCTATGTTATGTACACCATCCAACAGATAGCCCAAAGTGAAAGTTTATAGACTTCTTATAGCCTAATTTCGGAAAAAGAACCTATGAACCTCTAACTTGCAATATTTACAAACAGGATTTATCCTTATAGTTCTATGTAATATCCTTAATTTTTAGGATAAAATAAGAAATTAATAAATAAATTAAAATAAAAATTTATGGATGAAATTTTTTCCTAAAAAGATAAGAATTAGAAAGTGCTCGTCGATACGAATCCAACGCCACCAAGAACGCGAAAAATGGAGCTCAAACGAGGGAGTTATGAGCCGTCAAAGTTGTAAGGGCAAATTGGTCTTTTAACAGAAACGTGTTACACAGGGGTCCAAATTGATAACGGCACCCCTGTCTACACACGTCTCTACCAGTCCGGCGAAATTGCCGGAGAGACATGGGAAGAGACGTGTGGGTAAGAGTTTCTCTTCCCCAAGACTCTAAAACCCTATATCTATGCTCCTCTAGGAGCCAAAACGCTTCACTATTGAGCATTTTCTCTGAGTTTTACGCAGAACCCTAGCCTGAAAAGATTTCATTTTTTCGGCGAGTGGAACCTCGGCAACACGAGCAACCACGGCTAGGTGCAAGGTAAGCCTCAAAAATCTATTTTTTAGTATTTATTAAATAGAGAAAATAATAAGAAAACCATTTAAAAATTTGAAAAAAAAATCAGATTTTTTTAGGAACTTTAGACACGCTACTGTTGGAGCGTGATTTCACAGACCAAACCTTTTCCGTTTAGAAATCGCACCATCCAACTAGTGCACAAGAGACCCAGGAGCATACCATTTAAATTTGGGGGTGATCCAACGGTGGATTTCTCCAAAAAACCCAAAAACCAGTACCTAGGGAGGATTTTAGGAACTTGGGAAAAATCATTTAAAAACCATGGTTTTTGGAAAAATCAGTGCAAAAGGAGGGCATAAATGGATTCTAGAGAGAATTGAAGAAGAAAATGGTGCAAAAATCACGCTGGCAGACTCTGCGGGCGGCCGAGGAATCCGGTCGTCTTCTTCACGCCGTCAACGGCGTGGGCGCCACGCGGCGCGCCGGGAGCCGCGTCTTTGAGACGCACCCAGGACGACGTCACACGACGTCGTCGTGACACGTGTGCGCGGCGCCGCGCGCGTGTGGGGAGCGCGCAGGTTGACGGTCGCGATGGGGCCGGGACGCGACGCGTCCTGGCAACCGTGACGCACGTGGGCACGTGCGTCATTGTGCCGAGGACGCCCGGCGCGCATCCCGTTCGGCGTTTGCGCCGGCGTGCGTCTTCGTGCGCCAGTGTACGCCAGTGTAAACTGGCGGAAAAGGGGCGTCGCCGGTTTAAACCACCTTATGGTGGTGCGGCAGGCCCCATTTTAGCGTAGTTTTCACTAAAACTTGATTTTTGGGAGCTAGAGAGGTCCAAATCAGGATCCGAAAGAGGCGTTGTGACCATATTGATGACGCGGACCTAGTTTTAACTTAAAAACTTAGAAATGACAACTTTTTCTTTAGAAAAATTTTAAAATAGTGATGTGACATGTACAGGTGCATGTGAATATACCAGTTAAAGGGAGTTATTAGTAAGCTAGTGGTCTCACACTGAGGTAGGTGACGACAACTAATGTTTTGCCTTGATTTTTAAACCATGTTTAAACATAGTATCATGTGTGATTGTGTTTTAAAATGCAATTATTATTTACCGTGGATTTCATGCTACATTGCGTACAGGATGGTTATTCCAAATTGAAATCTTTTATTGAATAAACTTATTTCAAATGCTTTTACAAGCATGATGTTAATTTGTTATGCTTAATTAGGGACTTATTTCTTATTATATATATATATATAATGCATGGATTTACATGGAAATGAGAATAGAGGCTTATTAGCTGGTCCTTTGATAGGCTAACCCTAGGATGAGGGGCATGTCTTGGGGATTGCAAGCTATAAGTGCTCTTAAGTTTTGGCATGTACATATGATTTCCGTGTTTTATATTTGATGATGGGTGCTCTCGCCCGGTGGGCGTCATGCTAGGAGGGATAGGGCCGGCCACCCACCTTCCGAGATTATGATGTGATGAGTTTGTGATATGATAGACACCTGCCCATAGATGGCATTCGGTAGGGGTTTGGTAACATGGATAGTCCACACTACCGGTCTGAGCCTTTCCATGGGGACAGACGCTAAGTCTCCCGTTATGGTGTCGACGGGGAGCGGCGGTGGTTGATACCCATGGAGGGTTGCCACTACAGCATGATGGCCGATATTCTTATTATGTGTGCATGTATGATGAGCATGGTTATGGATGATATGCCTGGGTGTTATGACACTCAGAGGTTGACTACGTGTACTCCTGATCAGGGATGTTAGTGCGATGTGGTGGGACCCATTACCTTAGGGTGCCCTTATTCTGGATGTATGCTCCATTTTATTGATTCATGTCATATTTTAACTCCGTGAATTTCATGTTTTAGCATATGGAATAAATTGGCATTTATTGAACATGGCATTATGATATCACTATCTTCATAAATGTTAGATTTTTCATCATTATTGTTCATTATTTCTTGCATTTATTACATTAATTGTCTATATACCTACACAAGCGATAGCTTGCTGAGGCATTGCTTTGTTTTGCAATGCCTTAGATCTCGAGCGCGATAAAAGGAAAGGCAAGGCTGTTGAGAAGCCGTGAG
The DNA here is from genome assembly GCA_035236585.1 of Warburgia ugandensis. Taxonomy (NCBI): domain Eukaryota; kingdom Viridiplantae; phylum Streptophyta; class Magnoliopsida; order Canellales; family Canellaceae; genus Warburgia; species Warburgia ugandensis. The sequence continues at coordinate 40,491,742 of CP141137.1, forward strand.
AGCTGCTGAAGACCATTTTTCTATAGTGTTAGACAGTGATGTGAGTCATTAAACAGGATTATCATTTGGATTTTTATTATGGATTGCATATTTTATATTGGGATGTGATTTAGATCTTTGGACATATGTTGGACATTTATATGGGATGTTATGATGGATAGACCCTGGGCCATATTATTATTGTCTTTTGGACGTATATTTGATTTAAAATAAAGGCGCCTATTTATTTGACGTTGATTTCTACACGGATTATTTATTTATGTTTAAATTACATGTACGCCATTTTGAGAAAGGAAAAATTAACACCCGGAGTTTTAAGATAGGTTTAGTAAAATGTTAAATAAATCTTTTCTCATGGGATCCCAAATGCTCTTATTTAAAATGCCAATATTAAAAAAAAAAAATTGTCTTAAAAATCTGGGTGTTACAAAGTTGGTATCAGAGCCCAGTCTAGTCCATCATAATCCTTGTGAATGTCCATTTATATGTGAATATCAGTCCATAATAGTTGTAGAGAGAGAAACTATGAGAGAGGAACTGACACTTAGTGACATGTAAAATTTTGACAGATGGCTCCTCGGAGAAGGACAAGGTCTACCCCTACTACACCCGTGGCTCCACCTACTGAGTCCTCTGATCAAGGGGATCGAGATCTTAGTTATTGAATCATTTAATGTCGGGACTCGTACCACTTATACGACGAGTTAGGGCCGGTGACGCGGCAGCTAACCCTAGTCCTATTCCACCACCTAAAGTGGCACCCATGGTTTCATCAGTTCAGTCCTCACAACCAGTACAGGAAACATCAATACCTAGAGCTACGGAGGGCGATGCTACGAGTGACTCTAGGAAGGTCGACAAATTACTAGAGAGGTTTCAAAAGATGGTAAAACCCTTTTATGGCGATGGTAACACGGAGGAGGCGGAGCGATGGTTATTTGAGGCTGAGAGGACATTCGACGCTATGAAGATCTCACCAGATGATCAAGTTAGAGTAGCCTCCTACCCTCTTGAAAGGTGAGGCTTACTAACACGGTGGCAGACTTTCACACTCACCGACCAGATCGGCAGAGACGATGACATGGGCAGCCTTTAAACAGGCTTTCGACACTCAGTATTTTCCACCTCATGCATTGCAGTCCATGAAGAAGGAGTTTGCCACCCTGGAGCAGAGAGATATGACGGTTCAGCAGTACCTGAACCGATTTACACAACTGAGGAGATTTGCACCTCACGCGCTGGCCTCAGACACAGAGGCAACTAACAGATTTGTGGATGGGTTGACTCCTTGGCTGAGAGATTGAGTGATTTCTTCGCGACCCACTTCTGTGCGAGATGCTGCTGATATGGCGTCCATGCATGAGAAGAACTCTCTCAGGAATAGAGGGAGTGCGTTCCAGCCCTTTAAGGGCAAGCGGCCATTTGGTGCTATGCAGACACACGGGGCATCAGGTCATCCACCACAGGCCAAAATTAAGAGAGACACTGAGAAGAAGAGATGTGATAGGTGCAAGGGTTGGCACCCTGGGCGAGGGTGCAATAGATTCGACCGACCACAGCAGCAGAGGCAGCCCCAACCACAGAGACAGTCCTATACACCTTACCAGAGACAGCCATACAAGTGTTTCAACTGTGGAGACGTTGGTCATTTCATTAAGGATTGCCCTAAGGGGTAGAGGCAGACCGAGATGGGAGCAGAGGCAGCTAACGTGCCACGTAGCCAGGGACGAGTATTTGCCATCTCATGAGGACAGGCACAGGCATCACATCAGGTCGTAGAAGGTACTCTTCTAGTCTCGGATACACATGCCAAAGTTCTTTTTGACACAGGGTCTACACATTCTTTTATATCATGTATTTTTGCATCTTGCCTTGATGTATGTATACACAAACTAGCATTTGGATTAGATATTATGACACCTGTGCCAGGAGAGAGGTAGAGACTACAGAATATCTTAGAGATATACCTGTAGAGATATCAGGCGTGAGTATGGACACAGACTTCATCTTACTAGACATGGTAGACTATGATGTTATTCTTGGGATGGATTGGTTAGCCAACTATTGGGCTATGGTAGACTGCCGAGAAAAGACGAATCACTTTTCTTATGCAGGCAACCAAAAATAGTGTTCCAGGGTAGGAAAGAGCAGACAGGTACATGCATCATTTCTGCTATGAAGGCGGCACGATTTTATGCACGAGGGTGTAACGCATTCCTCGCATATGTGACTGTTGAGGAAAAGGAGCAGCCACAGCTTGACGAGATTGATGTTGTCCGTGATTTTGCTGATTATTTCCTGAGGAATTACCAGGATTGCCGCCAAGTAGGGAGATTGACTTCACCATTGACTTAGTGCTGGGTACATCGCCTATCTCTAAGGCACCATACAGGATGGCTCCAGCAGAGTTGAGAGAACTTCAGGTACAATTGCAAGAGTTACTGGATAAGGGCTTCATCAGGCCGAGTGGATCACCATGGGGAGCACCAGTCCTTTTCGTGAAGAAAAAGGATGGATCACTGAGACTATGCATTGATTATCAGTTGTTGAATGGTGTTACTATAAAGAACTGATACCCTTTGCCACACATAGATGATTTATTTGATCAGCTCCAATCGGCACAAGTGTTCTCTAAGATAGATCTGAGGTCAGGGTATCATCAGCTGAGGGTTAGAGAAGAGGATATCTCGGAGACTGCCTTTAGGAGTCGTTATGGTCATTATGAGTTCCTAGTGATGCCGTTTGGATTGACGAACGCACCTGCAGTGTTCATGGATCTAATGAACCGTGTCTTTCGAGCTTATTTGGATAAGTTCGTGATCGTATTCGTGGATGACATCTTGATTTATTCGCCTAGTCATGATACACATAGGGAGCATCTCCACACGGTATTGGACACACTTCGTCGACATCAGTTGTATGCCAAGTTCAGTAAGTGTGATTTTTGGTTAGACCAGGTGCATTTCTTAGGCCATGTCATATCTAAAGATGGAGAGACCGTGGATTCAACAAAGGTAGAGGCAGTACTACACTGGGAGAGGCCTAAGACAGTGACTGAGATACGCAGTTTTCTCAGTTTGGCGGGGTATTATCGTCGCTTCATAGAGGGATTCTCTAAGATCGCATTACCATTGACCACCCTGACTAGGAAAGACACTCAATTTGTATGGACCGAGGCTTGCGAGGAGAGCTTCCAAGAGCTCAAGAGGAGACTTACTACTGCTCCGGTATTGACCTTACCATCTGGTGCAGGCGGTTATGTAGTTTATTGCAACGCCTCCGGCAAGGGATTAGGAGCAGTGTTGATGCAACATGGGAAGGTAATTGCCTATGCGTCTAGACAGCTGAAGACACATGAGGTAAATTACCCAACACATGACCTGGAATTAGCAGCCGTGGTATTTGCGTTGGAGTCCTGGAGACATTATCTTTATGGTGAGAGATTTGAGGTATTCACTGATCATAAGAGCCTCAAGTACTTCTTTACTCAGAGTGAATTGAATATGAGGCAGCGCAGATGGATGGAGTATCTCAAGGACTTCGACTTCATCATACAGTACCATCCTGGGAAGGCTAACGTCGTTGCAGATTCCCTGAGTAGGAAGGCGGGTGTGATGATTACCAATTTGACGACTCGGTCTAAGTTCTTTGACAGGATCTTAGAGGCACAGGGCAAAGACAAGGAAACACAGGATCTGACAGATAAGACAGATTTTTTGAGGGGACCAGATGGAGGGGTTAGATTTAAGGGAAGGTTGGTAGTACCAACAGATGATGAATTGAAGCGCGAGTTACTTCAAGAAGCACACCAATCCCCTTATACAATTCATCCTGGGGATACGAAGATGTATCAGGATCTCAAGAGGCATTTCTGGTGGAATGGTATGAAAAAGGATGTTGGAGAGTGCGTTGCACGATGTTTGACTTGTCAGCAGGTCAAGGCTGAGCATCAGCATCCATCAGGACTAAGCCGGACACCGGACCTTCCGGAGTGGAAGTGGGACCATATTACTATGGACTTCGTTCGGGTCTTGAGGGACTAGCGGCCACGACATGATATGGGTCATTGTGGACAGGTTGACCAAGTCCGCTCATTTCCTTCCTATTAGACAAAATCAGACCGTGGATAGCTTAGTGAAATTATATGTTAAGGAGATCGTCAGTCTACATGGCGTTCCCTTGACAATTATATCGGATCAAGATACACGATTTATCTCAAAATACTGGAAGAGCGTGCAAGAGGCATTAGGGTCGAGACTGAAATTCAGCACAGCATTCCATCCTCGAATGAGACGGACGGGGCGAGAGGACCATCCAGACTATTGAGGATATGCTACGAGCCTGTGTTATGGATTGGAAGGGTAGCTGGGAAGATCATTTACCTTTGGTGGAATTTGCTTATAATAATAGTCATCACGCTAGTATTGGCATGGCTCCATATGAGGCACTTTATGGCAGACCTTATCGGTCACCTTTATGTTGGAGTGATGTAGGAGAAAGACGCGTGGTGAAATCTGAGTTAGTGGAAGAATGTGCAGAGAAAGTCCAACTCATTCGGAAGAGGTTATTGACAGCTCACAGTCGACAGAAAAGTTATGCAGACAAGAGGCGAAAAGACTTAGAGTTCTTTGAGGGCGAGCATGTATTCTTGAAAGTTTCTCCTATGAAAGGGGTGTTGAGGTTTGGAAATAAAGGGAAGCTTAGTCCCAGGTATATAGGACCTTTCGAGATCTTACGCCGAGTTGGGTCAGTGGCATACCAGCTAGCCTTACCACCACAGCTAGCAAATGTATATGACGTCTTTCACGTGTCTATGCTGAGGAAATACGTGCCAGATCCCTCACACGTATTGGAGCAGATTCCAGGAGACCTACAGTCTGACATGACGTTTGAGGAGAGACCAGTGCGCATCCTAGATACAAGAGTCAAGGAGTTAAGGAATAAGACCATTGCCTTGGTCAAAGTCCTTTGGCAACATCATTCACTACAGGAGGCCACCTGGGAGACTGAGGAGGAGATGCGAGAGATCCATCCAGATTTATTTACATAGAGGTATGTAGCTAAATTTCGAGGACGAAATTTTTATAAGGAGGGAGGAATGTAATATCCTTAATTTTTAGGATAAAATAGGAAATTAATAAATAAATTAAAATAAAAATTTATGGATGAAATTTTTTCCTAAAAAGATAAGAATTAGAAAGTGCTCGTCGATACGAATCCAACGCCACCAAGAACGTGAAAAATGGAGCTCAAACGAGGGAGTTATGAGCCGTCAAAGTTGTAAGGGCAAATTGGTCTTTTAACAGAAACGTGTTACACAGGGGTCCAAATTGATAACGGCACCCCTGTCTACACACGTCTCTACCAGTCCGGCAAAATCGCCGGAGAGACATGGGAAGAGACGTGTGGGGAAGAGTTTCTCTTCCCCAAGACTCTAAAACCCTATATCTATGCTCCTCTAGGAGCCAAAACGCTCCACTATTGAGCATTTTCTCTGAGTTTTACGCAGAACCCTAGCCTGAAAAGATTTCATTTTTCCGGCGAGTGGAACCTCGGCAACACGAGCAACCACGGCTAGGTGCAAGGTAAGCCTCAAAAATCTATTTTTTAGTATTTATTAAATAGAGAAAATAATAAGAAAACCATTTAAAAATTTGAAAAAAAAATCAGATTTTTTTAGGAACTTTAGACACGCTACTGTTGGAGCGTGATTTCATGGACCAAACCTTTTTCGTTTAGAAATCGCACCGTCCAACTAGTGCACAAGAGACCCAAGAGTATACCATTTAAATTTGGGGGTGATCCAACGGTGGATTTCTCCAGAAAACCCAAAAACCAGTACCTAGGGAGGATTTTAGGAACTTGGGAAAAATCATTTAAAAACCATGGTTTTTGGAAAAATCAGTGCAAAAGGAGGGCATAAATGGATTCTAGAGAGAATTCTGAAGAAAATGGTGCAAAAATCATGCACGGAGCGTAGCTTCCGTGGAAAGGCGGAATCCGGTCATCTTCTTCGGCGTCGTCAACGGCGTCGGCGCCCTGGCACTGACGCCAGGACGCGCGCTGAGACGCACCCAGGACGACGTCACACGACGTTGTCGTGACACGTGTGCGCGGCGCCGCGCGCGTGTGGGGAGCGCGCAGGTTGACAGTCGCGGTGGGGCCGGGACGTGGTGCGTCTGGCCGCGTGACGCAACGGGAGCACGTGCGTCAGGCGCGAAAAACGCCCGGCGCGCGTCCCGTTCGGCGTTTGCGTCGGCGTGCGTCTTCGTACGCCAGTGTACGCCAGTGTAAACTGGCGGAAAAGGGGCGCCGCCGGTTTAAACCACCTTATGGTGGTCCGGCAGGCCCCATTTTAGCATAGTTTTCACTAAAACTTGATTTTTGGGAGCTAGAGAGGTCCAAATCGGAGATCCAGAAGAGGCGTTGTGACCATATTGACGGACCTAGTTTTAACTTAAAAACTTAGAAATGACAACTTTTTCTTTAGAAAAATTTTAAAATAGTGATGTGACATGTACAGGTGCACGTGAATATACCAGTTAAAGGGAGTTATTAGTAAGCTAGTGGTCTCACACTGAGGTAGGTGACGACAACTAATGTTTTGCCTTGATTTTTAAACCATGTTTAAACATAGTATCATGTGTGATTGTGTTTTAAAATGCAATTATTATTTACCGTGGATTTCATGCTACATTGCGTACAGGATGGTTATTCCAAATTGAAATCTTTTACTGAATAAACTTATTTCAAATGCTTTTACAAGCATGATGTTAATTTGTTATGCTTAATTAGGGACTTATTTCTTATTATATATATATATATAATGCATGGATTTACATGGAAATGAGAATAGAGGCTTATTAGCTGGTCCTTTGATAGGCTAACCCTAGGATGAGGGGCATGTCTTGGGGATTGCAAGCTATAAGTGCTCTTGAGTTTTAGCATATACATATGATTTCCGTGTTTTATATTTGATGATGGGTGCTCTCGCCCGGTGGGCGTCATGCTAGGAGGGATAGGGCTAGCCACCCACCTTCCGAGATTATGATGTGATGAGTTTGTGATATGATAGACACCTGCCCATAGATGGCATTCGGTAGGGGTTTGGTAACATGGATAGTCCACACTACCGGTCTGAGCCTTTCCATGGGGACAGACGCTAAGTCTCCCGTTATGGTGTCGACGGGGAGCGGCGGTGGTTGATACCCATGAAGGGTTGCCACTGCAGCATGATGGCCCATATTCTTATTATGTGTTCATGTATGATGAGCATGGTTATGGATGATATGCCTGGGTGTGACGACACTCAGAGGTTGACTACGTGTACTACGATCGGGGGATGTTAGTGCGATGTGGTGGGACCCATTACCTTAGGGTGCCCTTATTCTGGATGTATGCTCCATTTTATTGATTCATGTCATATTTTAACTCCGTGAATTTCATGTTTTAGCATATGGAATAAATTGGCATTTATTGAACATGGCATTATGATATCACTATCTGCATAAATGTTAGATTTTTCATCAGTATTGTTCATTATTTCTTGCATTTATTACATTAATTGTCTATATACCTACACAAGCGATAGCTTCTTTGAGTACTTTTGTTTTGCAATGCCTTAGATCTCGAGCGCGATAAAAGGAAAGGCAAGGCTGTTGAGAAGCCGTGAGAGCTGCTGAAGACCATTTTTCTATAGTGTTAGACAGTGATGTGAGTCATTAAACAGGATTATCATTTGGATTTTTATTATGGACTGCATATTTTATATTGGGATGTGATTTAGATCTTTGGACATATGTTGGACATTTATATGGGATGTTATGATGGATAGACCCTGGGCCATATTATTATTGTCTTTTGGACGTATATTTGATTTAAAATAAAGGCGCCTATTTATTTGACGTTGATTTCTACACGGATTATTTATTTATGTTTAAATTACATGTACACCATTTTGAGAAAGGAAAAATTAACATCCGGAGTTTTAAGATAGGTTTAGTAAAATGTTAAATAAATCTTTTCTCATGGGATCCCAAATGCTCTTATTTAAAATGCCAATATTAAAAAAAAAAATTGTCTTAAAAATCCGGGGTGTTACATTCTATGAGCAAAAGGTATAGTTGTTAGCCTATTATAATAATTTGTTACAACCTCCAATTGTTGTTACGCATGAAGAGGAAGTTTACGATGTTAATTACATTCATATTGGGTCCTAAGCAACTAGGAAATGACATTAACGTCTACTTGGCTCCCTTTATAGATGATCTTAAAAAATGATGAGATGTAGGGGTTGAATCTTAGGATGCATATAAGAAAGCGTCATTCACCTTGAAGGTGATGCTATTGTGCATAGTAAATAATTTATCTAGATGCATCGTGAAGGGATACAAGGTTATCATATCTATAGTGATCAAACATGTGCCATATGACTTAAACATGGGAGAAATATGACATTCCTCAAGCACATAAGATGGTTCCATAAAGACCATTCACACTGTTTTAAGAAGGGGGAATTTAATAGTAGTGTAGAGCCAGGGACACTTCTAAAGATGTTAATAAGATGACAAGTATTGGAACATGTTAAAAAACCTTAATGTCTTTTGAGGGAAGTAGAAAGCAACTAAACACACATGTGGCAGTAACTCTAAAAGTTGTTGAAAGAAGAAGTCAGTATTCTTTGAACTCGCATACTGAAAATCCTTACATGTGTGCCATGTACTTAATGTTATGCACATTGAGAAGAATATGTACGAAAACTTGACTAGTACCTTACATGACATGCCAGGAAAAACCAAAGGATGGACTTGAAGCTCAAATGGATCATATGAAGATGGATCTAAAGAGAAGGTTGCATCCACATGATAGAGGCAACAGAGGAACCAAAAGCAATTATACACTCAACAAAGAGAAGAGAAGAATAGTGTATAAAACCCTATCGAAGCTCAACATCATAGATGACTACTTTTGAAACTTTAGTAACATTGTCTCCATAGAAGAGTTGAAACTATAAGGGATAAAGCCAAATGATTCTATGCACTGGTGCAACAATTCCTACGTATAATAATATGTTGGGTGCTGCTTAATAAAGTTAGAGGATCTATTACAAAATTCTACTACTACTTTAATGTTTTTTGTAAGAAGGTGGTGGATGTTGTAATTTTAAAGTTAAACTCATAAGTGTACAAATTGGTTATAGTATTTTCACACGAGGAGGTTGATCCCACAAGGAATCAAACGATTATAATACTAGTGGTCCTTACTTTAAATTATCTAACCTAGCCAAATCAAGGATTTGATCTAAGAACCAAACTATCTAGGTTATTGGCCCAAGATAGTTTTAGTTATTAAATTCAAGGATCTAAGGTGCTTTAACAAGGTAAATAAGGAACTCGAACAAACAAAATAATCCATTAAGCAATAAGGAAAGACAAAGGATGAAGATCCAACCTAGAAATTAATATGTAAACTCAATAGAAACATGCAAGAGGGAGGCTTGGAATAACTTGAGAAAGTAGCAACCAAATTTGGGAAGATAGTATCCACCCAAAAGGAGAAGAAGATTCAAGGTAAAAGAGAAAGGAGGGAGAGGAGGAAGAGGAAGTCTCCTTCAAAGGGAAGGAGGCGTCTTTTTCTTGTGAGTGAAAGAGTCCCTCCACCTTAGTAGTTTGAATGGAATTTTATGAAGGTGGAGGAGTCTTAGAAAGGTAGGACTCTTGAATGGAAAGTGAAATTTGTGGTGTATCTTAGGGGTGAGGTGGAAAGTGAAGAAAAAGAGGAAAAAACATGAAAATTAGAAGTGTCTCTTCCTGTTGGTCCACATGCCACCTTATCTTAGTGAATTTTCCCTTAATTCTCTTCAAAATATCTCCATAGATCCCAAGGATAATTCTTCAAATTCTCCACCAATCATGGCCTTCCATTTAGCTTAGATCATGTGGCTTTGTTGACTAACTTTGAGGGCTCCATCGGCTTGGCTCATGCTGGGTTGGTTGGCTCTCTTGGCTTAGCTTGATGGCTCAAATCCTTGGCTATGGTGATTGGCTTGGCTCCTTAGCTTGTCCTCTTATTCATGGCTTGAATATAGCTAAGTGGCTCAAGTGAAACCTATGCAAAGGTGGTAAACTTTGCAGGCCTTATGCATGTGCCCACTTTGACCACTTTTGACTACTCTAATTGCATCCATTGCTTGTCCAAAAGATGATGATTTTTAGGCTTGGACTCAATCTTTTGATCTTGATCCTCCATTTTCATCTCAATCGATCTTGGTTATCAGATCACCATCTCGCTTCCTACAAAAAGTTAAAAACTATAATTAAATTCTTAAAAAAATATGATTAGTCACATACTTACTCGAATTAGCCTTTAGACCTACAAAATTTTAAAATTTTGAGTCATTAGGTAAAAAATGCATGTGTTATGAATTTTGGTCAAAAACTCTAATTTATCTCTATAAGTTATAACACGAGGATAACTAATTTGGTGGCTTTTATACAATATTAGACACTTATTGGTGGATAATTCAAAATTACAAAAAATCCAAGACCATCTAGTGATAACTTTTATGTGAGCTTGAGATGATCTTCCCACCATCCTTCTTTAATGTAATTGTATGCTTAACAGTGTATCTCATTGATGAGGTCAAAACTTGTCGGCTGGTTTACTTTCAATAGATATACCCATTTGAGAGGTACATGGAAGTTTTAAAAGGATCTGTACAAAATCACAATCGTCTAGAGGAATGTATAACCAAATGTTACATTGCAGAAAAAGCTATGGATTTTTGCATAGAGTATTTATAAAGAGTGGCTGCTATTGGAATTCTACAAAAGAAAGGATCAAGTGGATTTGATGATTCAAAAGTTGGTGAAGCTCTTTGGAGTAGTTGTGTATCGACTGTTGAATATAGAGAATAGGACTAAGCTCACCTTTGTCTTGCGAAACAATGTTGGAGAAGTCCAACTATACATTAATTGACTCTCTCTCTCTCTCTCTCTCTCTCTCTCTCTCTCTCTCTCTCTCTCTCTCTCTCTCTCTCTCTCTCTCTCTTATGTTGCTTTTACATTTTCCTCTATTTTATATATGTGTAAAAGTTAAGAGCAGTAGTTTATTTGTAGTGAGCACATGAACTTTCTAAAAGCAAAGTATTCAGGTTATACACAAAAATAAAAGTGGCTGCAATAAGAGCACTGCCACACTTTCACTACTTAGCTCCATTATAAGGTAAAATGAATTAATTCACTTCTTATTAATTGCATACTATATACTTAATTACAACAATCATTCTAATTAATATGTATAAATAGGGTTAAGATCATTGAGACGTTCTAGGTAGCAATATATCTAATTCCTTGGGCTAGATAGCAATGACACCATGACCAGAAGTAATAAATATAGTAGGGTTAGCTTAGTTGCCAATGCAACTTTCTTCTCCAGCTCAATTGATAATAACCCGATAGTGGTGAATGATACTTATTACAAGGTCATACAAGAGATATGAGTGCTAGATTATACTTCGACAATTATAGTTGTGTTTAAGTGTGATTGGGTGAAACACAACAAAGACAACATCAAAATTGTTGCCCTTGGATTAACATTGGTTGACCTCATTAGGATCAGTTATAAAAAATGGTCATTTTATTTTAGAATCTTGAGTGAAACAAGTATTTTGTGTGCAAGATGGATGTGATAAGAGATGGTCAACTATTTTATCAACCTTCCCAAGGACTTTAATGATGAAGACAACCTATGCGATACTGTAATAGATTACCCTTGGCTACTAAAATAATCCCAATAATTAATGTAATTTGTGGGAATGAGGATTATGTGCATGATAATGGTGAGGAGGGTGTTTGAGTTGAAAAGAACTTGTATGAGAGGGTAAATTAAAGTGTAAATATTTGAAATATAATTAAAGGAGTTATACCAAAATTTGCATGTATGTTTGTGTTATTTTTATTAATGTGTATGCATATATATTTGTAATTATATATGATACAAGTACGTCAGCATGTTGCATGGAACACGGAGTTAAAATTTTTGTAATTTCTTTAAGAACAAAATTTTTTATAAAAAAAAGTTTTTAAAGTTGGTTTCACAAAACTAACTTTAAAAATATCTTTTTAAAGATAGTTTTACAAAACCATCTTTAAAAGCATATTTAATGTTAGTCTCTAGCATAAAAAATCCAATGTTATTAAATTTGGTTATGTATAACCAACTTTGAAAACCTAAAATTCCTTATAAAAGCGTGATGATATAGCTCTCTTTTTTCCCTGTCTTCCTCATTAGTTATCTTCATAGGGCTGGAGAAGATGATGTCCTCCTCCTCCTCCTCCTCCTCCTCTCTCTCTCTCTCTCTCTCTCTCTCTCTCTCTCTCTCTCTCTCTCTCTCTCTCTCTCTCTCTTCTCTTGCATGCTTTTCATCCAGTTAACAAATTTTGACTGTAGTGCTAGGAAAAAGACGTTAAGAGCAATAAAAGCCCTTGTTGTGATCTATTTTTCTTGTTACTAATTCTGTGAGAAATTTGTGGTTGAAGTGGATTTTATGATTGGAGGTATTAAGGTTAAGATTTGGGTTAGATTTCCAGGATTCATATAAAGATCATGCGATTTCAATGGAAAAAAATGGCTTTTACATGTAGCCCTCATAAGAGAAAGTGAAAAAAGAATTGGAAAGGATTGATAAACTAGACACATGGAATGAATTTCTAGAGTTTCACTTGTCTCATGAATCCACAAAGTTTAAGATATTAGAGGTGAGAAGTAGTAAGAGAAGGAAAAAGGCAAATTCAAAGTTAGGGCTTACGATTCCCATTCAAAATTATAGTTTGATGATGAGAAATATAGTCTGATGAAATTGTTGAAGAGTCTATTCTTATCAATTCTGATGAACCTAGAAGTTCCAATGAATATGAGACTAATCAATAGCATAAAACTTTCAAAAAGGTTGAAGAAATTCATGCCTGTCATGTAGGAAAACTTTCAGCTGGGCACTAGCTGTTAATTCCATTTTCACAAAGGATATTGAAGCATTATGAACAAAGGACCTATGAGAGTGAGGTGTGAGCTGAATACTAAGAGGTCAAGATTTAATGAGATGGTTCTGGATTGTCTCTTTGATCATGTAGACAAGAGCTTGATAGTAAATCCTAGACTTATATTAGTGAGATGGAATACTATTTAACATTTAATATATGTAATCAAAGGATAATTAATTAGGAGTTATCCCAAAATTAATTAATTTTCTTGTTCTTGTGTTATATATATATATGTGTGTGTGTGTGTGTGTGTGTGTGTATAGAGAGAGAGAGAGAGAGAGTATAAGTGATTGCTGAAGCAATAAATGTATGATAAGATCAACTAGAAAAGTCGAACAAAAGAATGCACGTGCAATTTTTTAAAGTTAGTTTTCAGTAACCAATTTTAAAAACTTTTTTTAATGTCAATTTTTCCAAACCAACTTTAAAAACTATTTCTGAAGTCAAAGTTGTTAGAGGGAAAACTTAGGATTAATCTTGTTAATGAATAGTCATTGACTATTATTAGCTAGTAACCTGGATTTTCAAGCTCTCCTGAAGATTGCAATTTCCTGAAAATATGATTGCTCTCCTGGAAGTATATTAGTAGCACTTAGCCAAAGAATGTTGTAAAGGGGATAATACTAATACCACTTAGCTAGAAAGACAGAGTAACAAACTAGAGGTCTCTGAGCAATATTGAATCATAGGCTTTGGAAAGAACTAATAAGCCAAAGTGAGATTGATCTAGCTATTGAATTAAGTTAATAAGCCTTTGAACCCAGCTTCAAAGCCCTGAAAATGTAAAAAAAAGATAGCTTACCATGATGCGATTTGACAAGCCACGACGAGGCTTATATATATCACTTCCATTTTTGGTAAACTTTGTACTTAGTTTCTAGCTGGTTCCAACTAAATAGCTCCTAATTCCTTCTCAATTTAGAGCAAAAAAGAGGGATTGCTAATTTTATTTCTTTTCCCATCCTAAATGTGTAACAAGACCACATTTCACAAGACAATAGATAATGAAGCAAAGGATAACTAGTTGAAGCTCAAATTTTATTAAAGGATACAAAGGAGATTGAAGAAGCAATATAGTACATACAACTCAATTAGTTTACTGTCAGATAAGAGAAACACATACTAGTAGTTTCATTCACCTAAATCAAGTTCCAAGATAGACATCTCATTCTCTAATAAGTCATTGAAATAAGCATTGTTCTCATCAAAATTTCTTTGAAATCAAATTTCTCAAATTGACTTATAAAATTTGTTTTCGAAGTTTGCTTCTAGAAACTGACTTAAAATATCTCTTTCCCCTTCGTACCCTAGCTACCTCTACAAATCTATTTTTCTCTTTCATGGTTCCCTATGATCAGCTCTCTCTCTCTCTCTCTCTGGCTTGCATACCCTGTCGAAAAATGTCCATGACTTTCGCCAATAATGAGGTAGGTTCCCCACCCTCCCCACCCCCATGGCTTGCTAACCCCCTTGAAAAATATCCATGACTTTCATCAACAATGAGGTAGGTTTTCTTAGAAATTGACTTTAAATATCTCTTTCCCCTTCCTACCCTAGTTACCTCTACAAATCTATTTTTCTCTCTTGTGGCTCCCTCTCATCATCTCTCTCTCTATCTCCACCTTCTCTGTGGCTTGCATACCCCCTCGAAAAATCTCCATGGCTTTCACTAACAATGAGGTAGGTTTCCTCTCATTCTCTCTCTCTCTCTCTATAGCTTTACATTGACAAGTGTCAAATTTTGTATAAAAATTACTCAATTAGTTGCCCATGTGTTATAACTTAGAGTGTAAAATTAGTGTTTCTAGCTGAAAATTATAACACACTCATTTTTTGACCTAGTGACTCTAAAGTTGATATTTTGTAGGTTCAGAGGCTAATATAGAGTAAGTATGTAAATAATTATATTTTTCTAAGACTTAATTAGATTTTTTCACTTTTTGTAGGTAATGGGAAAGTAATCCAATGGCCAAGATGGATTGAGATGGAAATTGAAGCCATTCATGAGATTTTCTAGTTTAACTAGGAAACTTAAGAAAGCTAATGCGTAACAATGACTAAGATCATCTCAAGGCAAGATCATGGATCAATGAAGCAAGTAAAGGAGTCAAATGTGATTAAAGTGGACCCACACACAAGCCATGCAAAGTCCACTTTGCATGGGATTCACTCAAGTCACCTAAGCCATATAAGCCATAAAAAGGGTGACAGGCTAAGGAGTCTATCCAGCCATCAAAGCCAAGGGACTTGAGCCACCAAGCCAAGCCAAAAGAGCCTACAAAGACAGCCACTTAAGCCAAGATACATGGAAAGCCATGATTGGGGGAGAATCTAAAGCAAATATCCATGGGGTTTTTAATAGTATAAGGAGAAGATATTTGGGTAAAAATCCATGAGAAAGCATGCATGTGGACCAATATGAAGTACCCACTTTTATTTTTTCATTTTCAATTTTATTTTCCACTTTTTTCTCTCTATCTCTCCACCACAAATTTTCACTTAGGGGCAGAGTCTTCCACGTAAGAATCCAACCTTTCTAAAACTCTTCCACTTTCGCATCTCTATCCTAGATCTACCCAATCACCTCACTCCACATCATTCCCTTTCTTCCTCTCTCTTTCCTTATCTCCCATTCATATTCCCTCTATTTGCCATCACCATCATTCATTTATTTTAGGGAATTTAACATGGAATTCAAAGAGGAGGGGAGTTCTACACATAACTCCTACTTTGCAAGAGCTCCTCTCTCTCTCTCTCTCTCTCTCTCTCTCTCTCTCTCTCTCTCTCTCTCTCTCTCTCTCTCTCTCTCTCTCTCTCTTGCTTCACCCACCATATCTTCTTTGCCACCTCACCTCTTTCCTTCTTATCTTGATAAAATTTCTTATTCCTTGGCCCACACTTGGAGCAAATCTAATCAAAATTAGCAAGAGACCAAGACAAGAAGGAGGTTCAAAGGAAATAAACATTGAAAATTTTTATAGATGGAGGAGTTCAACACAATCCACTGGTCCCCTCTATCGCTCCACTGCACAAATCTAATCCCCCTTGTATAAAGAGCTCCATGCCTCCCTCCCTTCAAATCTATCTTTTCCTCTCTTGTTCCAGCCTTAAGTTCTCTTATTAGAAGTAGTTTCTCTTGCTTTGCCTTCATGGAGAGCAAGTTAGTCTGGCTTTTTCTTTTTCTTATTCTCTTTGCCTCACTTCCATTAGTTTTCCTTTGCCTTACTTGACTTGCTTTTGCCTCGAATTCCTACTATTATTTTCTTATACCTTCATCAAAGATATAAGTTATTCTTCTCTAGTAGTGATATCCAAGAGAAGAGAAAACCTAGATTCTTGAGTTTCCTTCTTTGATTCACACGTTTTGTACTTTAGCTCCATCTAGTTTTGTGTGCACTTTTCCCTTACTTATTCAACTTTTCATCCATATTTTCTCTTAAATTTCTTCCTGATTTCTATTGACATGCTATCCTAATTGAGTTTATAAGCATTATATTAGATTGAAGTAGATGTTCAGATCAAGTTTCATGCTTTTGAATTGGATGCACTTTTCATCTAACACTTATGTATTATTATGTATCCATTTTTTTATTAGTTTGGATTTGATTTAATGGAAATCTTCAAGTATGATTGTTTTTTATATCATAGTACCTCATATCTAAATAGTTATCTTCAATGAACGATGTCGATCTAGTTGCTTCCTTATACTTGATTTGTTGGTTGTTCTTAAGTACTTGTATGCTAGAATTTCTTATCCTTAACTTTAATACTTTGTTCTAGCGATCTAGACATCTCATTTAATGGAATCCTTAGGAACCCATCTAGTTTAGTTAATTTTTTTTTATTTAGTTCACAACTTAGGTTGCATGATAACTTACATTAGAAGCATCAAATCTAGCCACTTTTGTACCCTAGAATGATGCACACCAACCATAGGTCATGTGCATCATTCTTAGGTGAACTCTTGTTAGAAATTAATTTGTTTTGTAGTTTAATTATAAATTAGCAGTAGTTATTTTATGAATTGCATCTTAGTTTAGAATTAGAAAGATTCTTAGTTAAATTTAGGAAATTCTAATTTTAGCTAGTTATAGATTAGGAAAGTATTGATTTAGGAAATTTTCCATTTAAAGTAGTTTCATTAAGTTTAGTTGTTTAGTTCATTCTAAGTTGTTGTAGTTCCTCGTTTGAATGCGTATTAGTTAGGTCAGTTTATATTTTCATTACTTAGTTTAATTCTTAGCAATTTTTCATTAGTTGTCATATCTAATTTTATGCATGTTTTATATTCCTAGATAAATCAACTAAATAGATTTTTTTGGCAAATATAAACAATTTATATGAGATCCATCCAAAATACTTTTCCATGAGACTCCTTATCAAACCAACCTCGCTTGCATGAGAATACTACAATAGATTCATGCACTTGCGAGTTTATTTAAAATACCAACAAGTTTTTGGTGCCATTGCCAGAGAATCAAAATGGATTTGTGAGTGAATCTTGTCTCAATTGTTTATCTCTAGTCTAGGTTTAGGATTGCATTAGATTAGAATTTTTTTTATTTTTTTATTTTCATTAACTTTGCATATTTTGCTTATTCCTCACAAATCAACATATCTTGTTTGTTTTTGTGCTAGGGGAATGCAACAAAAGGAGTAGCAGCAATCCTGTGGGCCAGGACTTCATCATATTAGATAGGATTTATTTGCTTTCTTATATTAGGATTTTTGAGTGAAACTTGTAGTGAGGACCATTGTATTTTACACTTTATTATTCAATTTAAAATAGGTTATAATAATATAGGGCAAGTGTGGGACATGGTGGCCCACACTTGATCATCATCGAAAACCCCAATGTAAGTATTAAGCTCAGCTATAACCAAGGCATAAGCTGTCTAATTATATATCTCGTTATTGAGATGTTTGACCCTTTGTTAAGTAACATATAGGTAGGCATTAGTTTGCTTTTGTTTTGCAGTGCACGTTTAACGCTTTATGGTGGAATGGATCATAATGCTAGTAAGGGCCCCACATGAACCCTCATAAGATAAGGACAAGATTTTATCACCAGATCCTTGGCCCACTGGAAAATCAATCAAATTCCTTGTATGTCGCAATGCTAACCCTTGAACTATTAAATTAAAATCAAGTAGCAAGAGACTTAGGGTATTGAGCTCATAGGAACCTTTTAGAAAGAGGTGATCTATTGTTACTCTAATGGCTTTTGAGCATTGTGGTTATAATAGGTGTCTTAAAATCCAAATGATTTTTCCGCAGCTTTTGTTGATGTCAATTGAGGTCAAAATGCCTCCTAACATGATAATTATATTAACCACTTTGGAGAAGAACTTAACTGGTAAGCAGTAGTCAAGTCTAAAAAAATGAGGAGTTATATAGATTTAGGTCTAAGAAGCTACCAACCTGTGCAATAACAAAAGATAATCAAAATAGCTCCATTAGGGATTTAGTAGGATCAATTGTACGTCACATAGAGTTAGAGTCTGCATATAATTAGGTTGTGTTATATAGGACTTTAGTTTAATGCACGCAAGGACTTTGATCTTAGAACATTGAGCTAGTACCCTTAGACATAAAGATTGAATGTGCCCATAGACCAAGGGTGATAAATCAAGTTTTTAACCCCATGGCTAAACCACCAATAGAAATTAAGCACAAAGCCATTAGACATTTCTATGCCCCACTCCAACTAAACACTCGTGCATCACATTGCCTCAACAAATGTTGACCATTTTGAACTCAAACTAGGAGTTATTCAAATACTCCCTACATTTTATGGTTGTGAGAGAGAAGATCCATGCATACATATTAAGCAATTCCTTGATATCTGTGCCACATTTAAGTTCCAAAATGTGTCAGATGATTCAATTAAGTTAAGGTTGTTTCCCTTCTCACTCAAAGATAAGGTCAAGTCCATGCTCAATTCTTTAGAGTTAGGTTCCATCAACACACAAGCCTAATTTTCTAAGAAGTTTTTGAACAAGTTCTTCCCTACATATATGATTAATGCCCTTTGTAGGGAAATTATTAACTTCCAGTAAAGAGACAATGAACAATATTATGAATGCTAGAAAACGTGGAATGAACTACTATAGAAGTATCTCCATCACAAATTTGAAAAATGATAGCAAATTGAATATATTTATGAGGCATTAACCCTTAAAATAGATAAATGATAGATGCAACAAGTGGAGGGTCCCTCATGTTGAAAGATGAGAGAGAGTCCTAGGATTTTTTCTAAACTGTAGCTAATAATTCCTAGTAATGGGATTATTCAAATAAAAGAGAAAGAAATGCCCAGCCTCCAAAAAAGGGAGGCATTTATGAATTAGGAGTGCCCACATATATGCCCTATAAGCTTGACTCCATGATTGAGAGAATGGACAAATATGATGAGAGGGTGGACAAACTCGAAAACATGTTTCAGACCTTCATGGCCGCTACTATATCCTCGAAACCTCCACAAGATGTTTGGCTTGTTTGTTCTAGCTCCACCCATTTAACCATGAATTGTCCATCAAACTAGGTTTATAACAAATATCTTTTAGAATAGGTGAATCCAATGAATGCATATCACAAATCTAGCAACAAACCCTACTCTGAGACCTATAATCTAGGATGAGCTAAGCATCCTAACTTATCATGGTCAAAGAACAACTACTAGGGAGGTCCATCTATGAATGCCTTGCATAGAACTTTCCTGAAACCTCGATTCCCTTGCAGCTCCTTGGCTTTTAGCCACTCAACAACCAATGAAGCCATCAGTTGAGGACAATATATAATTTCTCATGCGGCAAAGTGAGGAAAATAAATGGCCAACAATGTCAATTCTAAAGCCCTTGCAAACATAGAACTACAAATAAGCCATTTATTTGTTGCATTACAAGATAGAAGAAAGGATCAGTTTCCTAGTTAAACCATCCCAACCCTAAGGGCTAATTCAAGATATGATCTAGTTCTCAACCCCATAATTCTCATGAATAAGCCAAGTCCATAACCAACCTTAGGAGTGGTCCCCAGGTTGACAATAAGGTAGGGTAGGTAGGGCCATCTAGGAAAACTGTAAAGAAACATGAGCCAATCAAAACACATGAAAAAGAAAAGAAATAGAAATCTCCTACTGAAGCTATAGTGGAAGTACCCTATGCGCCTAAAGCTCCATTCCTCAATTACTAAATGAAGCTAGAAAGGGAATAAATTTCAATGATCTAATGGATGTTTTCAAGCATGTACAAAGAATATTCTATTGCTCAATGCTATTAAGGATGTTCCCACATACACCAAGTTCCTAAAAGAGCTCTGCACAAGAAAGAGAAAGCTTAGTGTGCAAAAGAAAGCTTTCCTCACTGAGCAAATAGTTCTTTGCTCCAATAGCAGACCTTGCCTAAGTTTAGAGACCCCACGTGCCATGTCATAGATAGGGCATTACTTGACCTAGGGGCTAGTGTTAACCTATTGTCATATTTTATCTATGAGCAACTGAAGCGTGGTCATTTCAAACCAACCAACACCATGATACAATTGATAGACAGATCAATAAAGATACCAAGTGGCATGGTTGAGGATTTTTTGATACAAGTGCATAGTTCCACTACCCAGTTGACTTCATTACAACCCAAACCTAGCATGTATTCGACCTTGGCAATCAAATCTAGGGTATACTTGGACGTCCATTCTTGGCAATGTCCAATGCCATCATAACTATAGGGATGGTGTCATGAAATTATCATCCGACAACACGAAAGTCAAGCTGAATGTTTTTAATGCCAACCATCAGCATTTAGACCTCAATGATTTCTATGTAGTAAATTTAATAGAAGGCCTAATTCAGGATACCCAACCACCATTGTCCATCTTAGATCCACTTAGGGCATGTCTAACTCCTTTCAACTACAATTTTAATATAAATAGCTCCATTGAAGAGGTCAATAATCTATTTGATGCTGCACCCATAATGGATACCTCTAAATGAGGCCCTCATGTGGAGCCACTTCCTCCATTTGAATCTGTTAATGTACCCTCTGTAGAAAAACTGCCAACCTAGGTCCTTAAACCATGCCCTAAAAATTTGAAGTACTCTTACTTAGGATCAGAAGAAACCTTACCTGTAATCATAGCCACCAATCTAGCTCAAGAATAGGAAGGTAAGCTTCTTGATGTTCTCAAGGAATACAAGACAACTTTAGGGTGGACCATAGTGGACATCAAAGGGATTAGCCCTACTGTATGCATGCATAAAATCCATCTAGAGGAAAATGTTAAACCTTCTCAGAAAACACAAAGGAGACTAAACCCCACATGAAGGACGTGATAAGATATGAAGCCCTTAAGCTTTTAGATGTTGGTGTGATATACCCCATCTCTGGTAGTACTTGGGTCAGCCCCATTCAAGTCATACCAAAGAAATATGGTGTCA
The DNA here is from genome assembly GCA_035236585.1 of Warburgia ugandensis. Taxonomy (NCBI): domain Eukaryota; kingdom Viridiplantae; phylum Streptophyta; class Magnoliopsida; order Canellales; family Canellaceae; genus Warburgia; species Warburgia ugandensis. The sequence continues at coordinate 40,513,216 of CP141137.1, forward strand.
TGGTAATAAAAAATGAGAACAAGGAATTACTGCAAACTCGCATGATCACCAAGTGGAGAGTCTGTGTTGATTACTAAAAGTTGAATGTAGTCATAAGGAAAGACCACTTACCTCTTCCCTTAATTGACCAAATGCTTGAGAGGTTAGCCAGTCATAGTTATTACTATTTTCTAGATGGTTATTTTGGCTATAACTAGATTGCTACAATACTTGAAGATCAAGAGAAGACCACCTTCACTGCCCTTTTAGGACCTTTGCTTACTAACATATGCCTTTCGAACTTTGTAATGCTTTAGCCATTTTCCAAAAGTGTATGTTGAGCACATTTTCTGATATGGTAAAAAGGTTTTTAGAGGAATTCATGGATGACTTCTTATTTTTTGGTTCTTTCTTTGATGAGTGCCTACACCATTTGAAGTTAGTTAGGAGAAAACTTTACTATTGAATTGAAAAAAATGCCATTTTATGGTGTAAAATGGCATAGTTTTCAGCTACATAATATCACATAATGGTATAGAGGTAGATAAGGCCAAGGTGGAGTACACCATCATTTGACTGCTTAAATGGAGTGCACCATTTGATACAATGTGTGATGCTTGGGACTATGTGATCATGGTTGTTTTGGGGCAATGCATTAACCAACTTCCTTATGTGATATATTACGCTAGTAAAACACTAAATGATGAACAACTCAACTATTTTACCACAGAGAAAGAGCTGTTGACTATCATGTTCGAGATGAGTAAGTTTAGATCTTACTTGTTAAGATCTAAAGTTATAGTATAATCAGATCTTGCAGCTTTGAAATATCTCCTTTCCAAAAAGGACACAAAACCTGGGTTGTTTCCATGGATACTACTACTAAGGAATTTGATCTTGAAATTTGGGACAAGAAAAGTTTTGAAAACATTGTAGAAGACCACTTATCCAATCTAGTGATGGAAAATACTAGCAAAAATATGCCTATTATAGAAGTTTTTCTAAGTGAATAATTAATGTACATTTCCCAATTACCTTGGTATAGAGATATAGTCAACTATCTTGTTGCATGACAAGTGCCTAATCACTGGAGCAAATAGGATAGAAAAAGATTTATGGCCAAGGTTCGATACTTTTCCTAGGATGACCAATACTTATTCAAGTATTGTCTCAACCAAGGTTATTAGGTGATGCATGCCCAATACTGAGCATAATGAAATCATTTTCTTCTATCATGATCATGTTTGTGAGGGCCACTTTAGCTCTATAAATACCACTACAAAATATTTTGTAATGTGTTTTTTATTGGCCTATAATTTTCAAAGATTCACATGCTTATTGCATAGCATGTGCTAGGTACCAGAGGTTAGGAAGTATAGGGAAGAAAAATATGATGCCCTTAAACCCAATCTTAATTGTAGAACCTTTTGATGTTTGGGGCACAAATTTCATGGGGCCATTTCCTAATTCTTTTAGATATTTATACATCCTCCTGAGGGTGGAAGCCATACCCTACAAAACTAACGACCAAAGAGTAGTGGTCAAATTTCTAAAAGAAAATATATTTACAAGGTTTAGTACTCCATGTGCCATAATTAGTGATGGGGGGAAACACTTTTTCCATAAAGTATTTGATAATTTAATGAAAAAGTATGGTGTCACCCATATAATAGCTACGTCATATCGCCCTCAGACTAGTGGGCAAGTAGAGCTGTTGAATAAGGAAATCAAGTGCATTTTAGAGAAGACAATCAATCCAAGTAGGAAAAGATGGTTTATAAGACTTACTAATACTTTATGGACCTATTTCCCTTTCTCTGAGACTCCCATAGGTATGTCAACTACCACCTAGTTTATGGAAAGGCCCGCCGCTTACCAATAGAATTGGAACACAAGGCATATTGGGCTATCAAAAAGGTCAATTTCAATTTAAATGCTGCTGGAACTCATAGGAAACTCCAACTCAATGAGTTGGATGAGTTAAGGAAAGATGCATATTGTAATGCCCCAAGCAATTTATGCTATTTAACAAAAATGATTTGGACATTCTATAGGCAATGAAAAGTTCCCTTTTTGGAGATAAGGGTATTTTGGTCATTTCAACGTTCACCCTGACTAGACCCAAAAATTTTGTCCTGAGAATAGTACCCTTAGGTGTGTCTCGGAAAAAAGAATCCAACAAGACCAAAATCACCCAAAACGGAGTTAAAATGAGCAAGATATGGCCCTTTGAAGTTCAAGGGCAAAAGTGTGAATTAATTCAAAAATGGATTTGGCCTGAGAAAACAGGGACCCGTTTTGATACGGGCACCCCTCTTCTTCCCAAACCTCCTGGAGGGTTCTAGAATGGCGGTGTGCAGGGAAGAAATCACTGCCATTCTGGAGGTTTCTCTACCGCCATTCGATGGCGGTAAGAACCCCCTCCAGAACCGTCTTCAAGCTCTATAAATAGAGCTCTTGGGTGCCTCCAATGGCAGCCCAAAAGCCTGGGAAAAATCCATTGTGGAGAAGCAAACAAGAGGAGAAAATGTGGGAAAAACCTGGCCACGAACCAGGTATGCCCAAAACCCCTCCAAACCCATCTCCCCCTTAGTCTTAGGATGAGTTCCCCCAAGTTTTTGCATGAAAAACCATGCAAAAGGGGCTCTCGGGAACCACAAAGGACCCAGGAACGGTGCCTGGGACGTACTGGGTTGACAGGGTCGAAGCAGGCACATCCGTGGATGCGCCCGCAAACGAGAAAACGGGCAGAAGGCCTGGTGCGTCTGTGGAAAATGGGCCTTCCATGTATTATGAATACTAAAACGCCCATAACTTGAGTTCTAGGACTTCGATTGAAGCGCCACGAAAGGTGTTGTGTCCGTATCGACGACGCAGACACTTCCAAACCATAAAATACCTAATCAAGGCCCTATCTAAGGTGAGCACAACCCTTAAACTATGATAGTGGCATGGGGCCACTAAACCTTTGTAAACCTGACGATACTAAGGCCCAGTTAGGACCTTAGGAGACCAATAGGCATGGGAATGAACCCCTAATGCCTAAGTAGTGAGGAAAAATAGGCCAAGATAACCTTTTTCCCTAAACCATGTTCAGGAGCGTACGAGGACAAGGGGACTAGCGTGATCAAACCAGGTATGTGCTCTATCGCTACTAGACTTTTAAAAAGAGCCCATGATTGTTTTGAATGCATGTTTTAAGTATAAGTTATATGACTTGTTTAGTATGACTTAATTTTATAAATGAATTCAGCATGCATATGACAAATACATTATACATAGATATGTTTTGCAAACAATTGCATATATTGCATGAGTTGTGATTATTGAGTTTTGAAAAATTGCATGTCTTTGAGGGTTACCAAAAGACGTTGGAGTGCCCAAAAGATGCTGGGTAGGTAGTTGTGAGCGACCCAAAGAGGACAGGTTTTGAAAAAGAGGTTTTTGCTTAATTGATCGTATCTGATTTGGGCTAGTAAGCTCGTGGGCACTATGCTGAGAGGTCTAGGGTGGCCTCCCAGCCTCTACCACTATTAGTTGGAAAGGGTACCACGCCAAAAAGGCATGTCCTTGCTTCAACTGCATGTGGTACAGGGGGCTACCACTGGTTTCACGGCACTAGGTCGAAGTGTCATATGCCCTGTGGAGGCTATGACCCTATGTCCCTAGGTACTCGGGGACCACACGGCGAGGAGGTTGTGGGCATAGTGGGCCCTATGTTTTGAGGATTTACTTGCATTGCATATGGCATGACATGAGGTTGGTCGACCATACCATATATCCATGAGTTGGATTCAGTTGAAAATTTATGCATATCATTATGTTTGTGATATATATGATACTTTCGACTTGGATTATGCGATTCTTTAAGTTGTCAGTATTCCAATTCGACAATGGTTTTTAATATCGATATTGAACATGAGTGTTTGAACATGCACATGTTTTAAAGAGCATATGATTTTAAACATAGCATGCATTGTAAAACTAGTAGTGATAGACTCCTACTGAGTATAGTGTATACTCACCCATTCCTTAACATTTTTCAAGATAGCTCCATTCACGAGTAGAAGATGCCTCAGGAATGTTAGTGCTACGAGCAAGAAAAATCAAAAGGAGACAATTATACATGTAAGTAAACACTCTATCCTTTGGACATGTATTTGTATTTATTTACAGTTGGGCTGTGAGCTGTGAATGGATAGACCTGGGAAAACATTTATGATTTCTGAAGTTTTTCAAAAACTACTTTGGTTGTTGAGAAAGCAAATGACACTCGGGGTTTTCAAAATGAGTTTAAAACTAAAGATTTTCCACTGCATTGCATGGTTTTTATGAAATGGTTTTCAAATAGGGATGTATCCCGCCTTAGGAATTAGATATTGCATTTAAAAATGCATGGGAAAACCCTGATCATCACACATATGAATTTACATGTATATACAAAGACAAAATGAAGATGAACCATGATAGACAAATCTTAAGGAAGTCCTTCACCATAGGACAAAAGGTCTTACTATATAATTCTAGGTTGCATCTATTCCCAAGGAAACTTAGGTCTTAATGGATAGGACCTTACATACTACTTACCATATATCGACATGGGTCCATCACGAGAGAAAAGGATGGTGAAATATCCAAGGTTAATGGACAAAGGCTAAAACCCTTTCTAAATCTGATCAATCCTGAGGTAGAGGAAACGTCATTAAATGCACTAGTCTACCATGACCCACCTTAGCATGGTTTAGAACATGTTGCATGATGCATTTATTGCACTCATTATCATCACATATGGTTTTGTAATAACCCCAATTTTTGTAAATTGATTGAGGAAAATCAATAAAGTTTGAATTTCAAATATTTCGAGCTAAAATATTAGGGTTATTTAAAATATACTTTTTATAAAAGTATAATCAAATCATAAGACATGTAAAATTGAAATTAAACTTAGCAAACCCTTCAAAATGACTGTAAGCATGACAAATTTCGAATTCGGATGAGAAATCCTTAAGTTTCTTCATTTCTTGGACAAAAGGGGTAAAATAGTAATTTACCCAAAAAGCAAAATCTCCCAAAAATCAAAATATGAAACATCAAAATTTATAATGTATTGATAAATACAAATCTAATGCCACTAAGTACACTCAAATCCGAGATCATGGGAATAAAACCCAAAATTTTATGCATAAATGACAAAACGGTCTTTTTACACCATGTGGGGCCCACCATGTACCCAACAACCAATTTTGTCAGCCGCCCATGTGAAACATAGGTCAAAAAATATCAGCTGGTCTTGGGGAAGAAAAATTAGGCACCGGAGCATTGAAGACTTTCATGCCATTTAATAATAAAAAACTAAAATATTATAATTATGGAAAAAGACCCAAAATGCCTATAAATACAACCCCAAAAATCCTCATAAAATCCCCACAAAATTCTGTTCAATCTCCTTGAAAAATTAGATCTAGATACCTCCCCCAAAACCCAAAATTTCCAAGAGTTAGATCTCTTTTCAACTTGTTTTTCTTTTTAGATTGGAACAAGAGACCTAAAATTAATTAAGCACTCTGTTCTGGATCTACTTTGATCAAGTCCGCCATCCAAAACTTTCCAACATATCTATTCTACAAAATCCCCAAAGAAATTTCAAGATCCAATGGTTCAAACAACGGATATTTGCAAGAAAGGTGGATTTTAGGCCATATCTTCATCAACAAGGTATTTTTCTTAAATTGGGCATATAACTAAGGTTTTCTCTTCAATCAAGTAAGTGGAAATCCTTTTCATAGATGTTTAGTATTGTTTTATGTAAATTTTATTTTACTGTAATTAATTTTGGTAATAATAAGGTAAAAATAAAGTAAACAACAGAACCCTTAATTCTGGATGATAGAGTGCTCAGATGAAAAATCTGACTATACCAATCGATCCAAAAGTGTCCAAAACCCCTAGGGTAGAAGTTTCATCAAAATTAGAGACGTTTTGGGCCCTTAATTGAAAGAGGATTGATTGGACGGTCCAGAATGGACTGTCCGATCTTCGGATCAAACAACGCCCAAGACGCACACGTGACGCACCAACGGAATGGCACATGTGTTGCACATGGAGCATTGTACCAAGTGAGATGACAATGCGTCCGTCAAAGGCACGAGCGGATGCGCCCAGCGACAGCCCGGTTTGCGGGCGCGCGGACGACGGGCGTTTCGCTCTTCCTGTCCGCGTCGGTGGACGCCCTGCAAACTTGTTTCGTCATTTCCACCCAGTAGATGCGCCCGATGACCGCCTAGTTCGTTCTGCCTGGACGTTCCACCTGGTTCGTTCCACCCGAACGATCTAGGCCGTCCATTCCTTGGGCCCAGATCAAATCCAAGCCCTAGGAAGGACTGTGAACTTCCAGATTCAATTCTAGAGTCATCTGAACTCCAAATTGAGATCGGAAAGAAGCTATGGAAAGGTTGAAACCTCTATTTTCTTATGAAATAATAAAATAGACATGTTATTCAGTAAAATATTTTTGTATTAAAGAAATAAGTTTCCAATTACCTAGATCTTCAAGATCTGAGATGATCAAATCTTAAAAACATGTTTTAATAATGATATACTATTGAAATAAAGTAATATCTATGGTTTAATTGGATATATATGAGATATATTAAGGGATCTACCCTTTATAGTAGAAAAACCCTAAAAATACAAAGGTGAGCTTGAGTTTTGGATTATGTAATTTGGACAAGTATTGTACTAGATTTGGCTGTACTGTGAACCATTGGATGGATCCTGGAGTTTAATAAAAGTATATTCCTTCAATGAAATTTTATTTTGTACACAAATTGTACTTATGTTATGTATGAAGTGGTGACTTGGGTTTTCAAAATAAGTTCTAAAGAAAATAATTTCCGCTGCTTTGTTTTGCGAAAAAATTTTACACTCTTAAGGGCCCTGCCTTTCAAAATACTTTACAAATCATATTTCAAAAACCCGGGTCATCACATGGTTGAAGACATAAAACTTAGCACTTATTGGGAGGCAACCGAGTGGTTTTCTTTTTTTCCTTATCTCAGTATTCTACATCATTCCTTCATCATATATGGTCCGATGTTTCCAAAAATTGAGGTCAATGTTTATTTTAAGTTGGGGGTGTAAATATAGATAGAGGTTTCTGATTTTTCTTATATTTTTCGGTTGAAATTTTTTTTTTTGAGGTCAAGTTTCCTTACTATGATAAGATTGGATCTTGAGAAACTTCGTAATTGTACTATTTTAACCTCTTAGTGGAAGTGCTATGGCTAATTTTGCATGTTGTTCATGTGTTGAAGCATTCTATGAAAGTTAACTCTCAAAAAATACTGACACATAGTACATAGTCTGGACTAATAAAGAGGTATGAATTACAGACCCTAAGGAAAATAGTGAAGATATATAACCAAGTGCGTTTAAAGACTATCTCCTTTTTGAAAGTTATATGGTATTTTATATTCTATTTAGCATACATAACTTTGTGTGATCCTACTATCTTTGTTTTGGTTAATTTCCAAGAATAAATAGCACTAATAGCTTTATTTCTTGAACATTTATTGAATATGATAGGATTTAGGAAGCCTAGGAAATGATATAGGCCATCCTTATTTAGCCCACAAATATAGAACCAACTCAGTATATCATACCACTAGTTAACCCCTTGAGCCTATTCATAAGCCTTTTCTTTCTTAACCCACTTACCTTAACCCAAAAAAACCTAGTAAAATAAACATCCATTACCTATTTTCAAAAACAAGTAATACCAAAGGCATTTGAAGAAAAAGTCTTTCTTTCAAAGAATTCCAAAAAGAAAATGTCAGCAAGGCAACAATACAAAGGATATTCACTTCAGTATAGTCAAAGTTGTCCAACAACCAAAAAACGACCTCTACTTAATTTTGAAATGTTGAATCCTTATACGCTTCTTTTCCAAACCTGTACCAAGCCTAGATTTCGTCCTAAATAAAGACTCATGGATCTTAAGTGGAACATAACCTTAATGAGGAAATAAAAAGAAGGAATTAAGGTAAACTACCCTATTAGTCTTGGTAATAACATCTATTCTTAGGGATCATATTCCTTTTTCTCTTCAATGCTTAAATCTTATGTGATCCATTAGCTCTATGGGTTCGGTCACATAATGAGAGAAATATGTTTAATCCTTTTCTTTAATAGCTTCATTTTTTAGAGTATACTTGTGAAAATTTGAGGTTAAAATATATTTTCAATGAAATATGGGCATATCTAATTAGAAGTCATGACTTATGTGGCTGTATACACACATGCACTTTGAGAGATAACTTTAATAAAATGGCTTTAGTGTATGGATAACCTATAAAATTGTCATTCATCTCTATGAAGTTGTTAAAACTAGTAGAGTATTAATGGATGAGGATTCTCTGAGATAAAATAAGGGACTCAACTTGATCAAATTTTGTGAGAATATTCACTACAAACCCTCACAAGGTATAACTTATCCATTAGATGTAATATAAAGGTTTTAAGGGCTTGTTGCATATGCTAAATGTAACTGTGAGTACCTACAAAAATGACAACAATTTTATTTTAATGATTTTTTACATGTTTTTCTTAGGACTTATAAAATGTTGGTTGGGGGTGTGATAAGTGTCAAATTTTGCATAAAAATCACCTAATTAGTTACCCATGTGTTATAAGTGTAAAATTAATTGCCAAAATTATAACACATGCATTTTCTGACTTGATTCTAAAGTTGATGTTTTGTAGGTTCAGAGGCTAATCCAGAGTAATTATGTGAATAATCATATATTTTTAGGATTTAATTAAATTTTTTTTCACTTTTTATAGGTAATGGGAATGTAATCTAACAGCCAAGATGAACCGAGATGGAAATTGAAGCCATTCATGAGGTTTCCTAGTCTAATTAGGAAACCTAAAGAAGATGAGGCCTAAATCCTAGGTGTAACAAAGGCTAAGATCATCTCAAAGCAAGTCATAGATCAAATGAAGCAAGTAAAGAAGTCAAAACCTAAAGTGGGCCCATGCACAAGCCATGCAAATTCCACCAACTTTGCATGGGATTCACTCAAGTCACCTAAGTAATATAAGCTATGAAAAAGGTGACAAGCTAAGAAGTCTAGCCAGCCATCAAAGCCAAGGGGTTGAGCCACTAAGCCAAACCAAAAGAGCCCCCAAAGCCAACCACTTAAGCCAAACTACATGGAATGCTATGATTGGAGGAGAATCTAAAGTAAATATCCATGGAGTTTTGAAGAGGATAAAGAGAAGATATTTGAGTAAAAATTAATAGGAAAGCATGCATGTAGACCAATAGGAACTACCCACCTTTAGTTTTTCTTCTTTTCCTCTTTTATCTTCTTTTTCACTTATTTATCTCTCTCTCTCTCCAACACAAATTCCCACTTAAGGGAAAAGTCTTCTACCCAAGAGTCCCACCTTTTTAAAACTCTTCTACCAACCCAACTCTATTCTAGATCTACCCAATCACCTTGCTCCATTTCATTCCCTTTCTTCCTCTCTCTTTCCTTATCTTCCCATCCATATTCCCTCTATTTCCCATCACCTTCATTCATTTTTTTTTTAGGGGATTTAATGTGGAATTCAAAGAGGAGAGGAGTTCCATGCATAACTCCTACTTTATAGGAGCTCCTCTCTCTCTGTCTCTCTCTCTAATGTCACCCACCATATATTCTTTGCCACCTCATCTCTTTCCTTTTTATCTTGCTAAACTTTCTTATTCCTTGGCCCACACTTGAAGCAGATCTAATTCAAATTAGCAAGAGACAAAGGCAAGAGAAGATATTCAAAGGAAATAAATGCTGAAGAGTTTTAGAGAGTGAGGAGTTCAACAAAATCCACTCCTCCCCTCTATCTCTTCAATGCACAAATCTCATCCCCCTTTTATAAAGAGCTCACGCCTCCTTCCCTTCAAATCTAGCTTTTCCTCTCTTTTTCCAGCCTTAAGCTCTCTTATTAGAAGTAGTTTCTCTTGCTTTGCCTTGAAGAAGTGTAGGTTAGTCTTGTTTTGTTCTTGCCTTGTTCTCTTCGCCTCACTTTCATTGTTTTTCCTTTGCCTTACTTTATGTGGTTTTGCCTTGAATTCCTATTGTTATTTTCTTATTCCTTCATCAAAGATCTAAGCCATTCTTCTCTGGTAGTGACAACCAAGAGAAGAGGAAACTTTGATCCTTGAGTTTCCTTATTTGATTCACACATTTTACACTTTAGATCCATCTAGTTTTGTGTGCTATTTTCCCTTGCTTAGTTCAACTTTTCATCCCCTTACATTTCTTCCTTGGTTCTTTTTGATATCCTATCCTACTTGAGTTTATAGGAATTAGATTAGATTGAAGTGGATGTTTACATCAAGTTTCATGCTTTTGAATTGGATGCACTTCTCAGCTTACACTTATGCATTATGCGTCCATTTTCTAATGTAGTTTGGATTTGATTTAATGGAAATCTTTGAGTATTCTTGTTAATGATTGTTTTTGGTATAAATAGTAATTTAGATCTGAATGGTTATCTTGAATGAAAGATGTTGATTCAACTACTTACTTACGCTTGATTTGTTGATTGTTCTTAAGTACTTGTATGCTGAAATTTCTTATCCTAAACTTTATTGCTTTGTTCTAGCCATCTAAATATCTCATTTAATGGTATCCTTACTAATGGATTTAGTTTAGTTCATTGTTTATTTATTGCATAACTTAGGTTCAATGATTAATTTCATTAAAAGCATCAAAACTAGCAACTTTTAGACCCTAGAATGGTGCGCACCAACCATAGGTCATGTGCTTCATTCTTAGGTGAATTGTTGGTGGATCTTAACTTGTTTTGTTGTTTAATTCTAAATTACCAGTAGTTAATTCATGAATTGCATTTAATTTAGAATTAGGAAAATTTCTTAGATAAATTTAGGAAGTTCTAATTTTAGCAAGTTTTGGATTAGGAAATTATTGATTTAGGAAAGATTCCATTTAAAGTAGTTTCATTAAGTTTAGTTATTTAGTTAATTCTAAGTTGCTATAGTTCCTTGTTTGAATGCATGTCAGTTAGATCAGTTTATATTTTCATTAGTTTAATTCTTAGCAAGTTTCCATTAGTTGTCATTTCTAATTTTATGCATGTTTTATATTCCTAGATAAATAAACTAAATCTATCATTTTTTTGGCTAAGATAAGCAAGTTAAATGAGATCCATCCAAAATAATTTTTCATGAGATTCCTTGTAAGATCAACCTCGCTTACGTGAGAATACTACAATAGATTCATGCACTTTTAAGTTAATTTAAAACAACAACATGCACCCCCTAGAAAAATATCCATGACTTTCACCAACAATGAGGTAGGTTTCCTCTCTCTCTCTCTCTCTCTCTCTCTCTCTCTCTCTCTCTCTCTCTCTCTCTCTCTCTCTCTCTCTCTCTCTCTCTCTCTCTCTCTCTCTCTCTCTCTCTCTCTCGTTCCCATGTGGTCAACAAAACCTGATTGGTCGTGTGTGATCTAGAATGTAGAGTTTAAAAACTCTTTCAAATTGATTAGTACTGTCAATAACATCTATTTTAATTCTAGCAATGGAGATGAATTGTTTAGTTACTGTTACACATAATTAATTCTTTTGCATTTTTTGTGAACCTTTAACTTGTTAATCAATGTGTCTCATCAATAAATTGTAGGTCCGCAAGTGATTCATTTTCTATTTCATTAATTTTATTTAATCTGTATTATACTAAATAATAAAAGTGCCAACTTCAAAGGTGGCAAGCCTCCAATTGTGTATTTACTGCAAGGAATAGCTAATTCTTTTACTTTTTCCATCAACTTTAAAATTGTTACTAGATTCTATTTGTACTTGAATGCTATTTGGTAAGATTACAATCAATGTGTCTCATCAATAAATTATTAGGTTGTAAGTGATTCATTTGTTGTTTCAATAATTTTGTTTGATCTATCCTATAGTAAAGAAGAAAATTCACAGTTCGTGGGTGGCTAGCCTGCAATTATGTATTTACTACTATGCATAGCTAATTCTTTTGCTTTTATGAATCCTTTTAGCTCATGACTGCATTGTCTTTGCACTTAAATGCAATTTGGTATTTACAATTTTGTTACATGCAGAAGCTTGCTTTAATCTTCTAGGACAATTCTAAAGATTCTAAATTTTTTAGCTGTAGATTGAGTCATTTTAATTGAGATGCAAGCATATATTTTGTTGTATCGTATTTCTAAAATGTTGCTCATGTTTCCAATGAAATGGTGGTAAGACTAAGTCTCCATTTATATTTTGGAATGTGAAATGATGGCTTATTAGGTGAATTATACTACATGCATTAAATGTGCAAGTTTGAAAAATAGAGCAGACTTGGCTAGATTTTTGTTATAAACAAGAGGTTTATTTTAGTCCCATAACTTGTCTTTAAATGAATTACATGGGATATTTGATTTCATTGTTTTCTCATCTGCAGGGAAAATGAAACATTAAGAACATGAACAATTATCAATGGAAAATTTTATTAAGAGAAAGCCAAAGGGAATAAAAGATGATCGGTAAAGGAACAAGAGATAGGTGACAGTTTAGCATCCTATAGCTATTATCTTTGCTCCTAACTAACATGTTTGTTTCTACTTTGTAGTCTACCTTTGACATCCCTTAAGAGAAAAAGGTGCATGCTTTGTAAGGAGCTAGTGAGTAATGGAGAAAATAAAAGAACTACCTTGTTCATATCTAGTAGTTCTAAATGTAGATAATCCATTGAGGATGTACAAAGTGTCTGGCATTCATTCCAGCATAATTGACCACGATGTATGGAATGAATTTGTAAAGTTCTGGATGTCTCCTGAATTTTATGTATGTGCTAAACTAATGTTTCATCGAATTAATTATAACATCCAATTGTGCTTAATTATGTACACATCAAATATATAGACAAAAAGTACAAAAGGGAGAAAGGTGCATAAGACTAATCATATACAACACCACCTCTTTAGGATGGCTAACTTGGTTCGAAGAAATGAGGCAAATATTTGTGACAATTTCTTTCTTTCAAATTATGACATAGTTATACATGCTCTTGCTTAACAACAAAAGAAAGCTAGGACAGGGCCATAATGACCAAATCTCAAAGCCACTACAAAAGTTGTTCCTTGAATTGTAAGTGGTTGCACGTGTCTACCTTTGTATGGCTTGAATTTTATACATTAATTAATAGAACCGATCACATCCTTATAATTAAATTGTGTAGGAAAAAATTACCCAAGAAAGCGTATCTATAGAATCATTAATGAAGATAAGATAATCAATCATGTACGCGTTGAGGCCGAAATGGTTGCTGATGACATAGTTAAAGTACCACTTATGGAAGAGGGCCTCATAAGAATTTGCGAATGGGATCAACAAGAACACCCTCACAATGTCTCCTACATGGGGTATATGCAAATATCTACTTCAATAATGGCACTTGACATTACATGTTAATCAGTAATGATAAATAATAATTATTTCTTGTATGCAACTTCCTACACTATACAATATGACAATTAGAAGTCAAGGATATACTTTACCAATTCCTTGACCATAGTGTCATTTATGGAGCATCAAAGCAATGGCCAATGGAGAGATGAGTTGAAGATATTCTATCAGAGTTCTTTCCCTTCTTAAAGGGACAAGCTTTAATGATTCCTTACAATAGTAGGCAAGTTTTATTTTACTTGTTGTCTTGCAAAACTATGTTCTGCACGTAAGGATTGTAAAATTCAAATGCAATTTATATGATTGTGTATATAGGTTTCATTGTATGCTACTGGTTTTGGATGTGCATGGTGAGCATGCATTGTTTTTTATTCTTTTGGAGTGCACATTCGTGTCGCACTTGTTGAAATCATAAATAAGTAAGCTTTTCATCTATTCATCTATTGTATAGAATACTTTATTAGCTCATAACTAGTCTTTTATTAATATCTAATACATTTGAATTATAAATTTGAACTACATAACTTAGATGTGCTTAAATAATGGAGACTAATCAGTGAGCACAAGTCATTTGGAAGAAGGTCAAGGTAAGAAAATAGTTAACAACTCTATTTTATAAATTAAAGTTACAATTTTATATGGTATTTATTAATCCTTTTTGTCTTCTCTTATACAATGCCTTAGACAACATTCTGATTGGGAGCATCAGTACTATATGCTGAGATATATGATAACTCTAATATGCAATATTGTTAAAGTCTCACAATTTATAAAGGTAAGACACCTTTTACTGGTCATAATCTTACATTTTTCCATATGTTTTAATAAATTACAGGTAAAAGAATGTGAATTAATATGTGTGTGTGTGTGTGTGTGTGTGTAGTATTACAAGTTACTATACTACTGAAATGGGAAATAAGCAAAGTTAACCTAAGTAAGATCTCAATGAAATAAGAAGCGAATGGGCTGAGTATGTAATGTGTTTTAATTAGAAAATTTATACAATTTAGATCAATATAAATTTTCTTATTGATTAATTAAACCTAAACTTCTTCATTTGTATGGATGTATCTTGTAGTTTTCATTAATTTTCTTGAAGTGTGTGTGTGTGTATAGTTTGTTTATGGGATGAATGGGAAGAAGTTGGAGTGTGGAAGTAAATAGGTGAGCATAAAGAAGTGTGGGTTTAGGTACATATGAAAATTTTCTAAATGTCTTTGAACTTTATATGTTGGAAGCGAATGTGCATATAGAGATGTTTGAATATGTACATTGCAATAAATGAAGTGAATGTAGGTGTTGTAGTTTCTCTTTTCAAATCTATAGAAGATTGCAAGAAGACTATATTGTAAGAAGATTATATAGCTAGGTTTTACATAAATATGCATCGATGTTGTAGTGATGTGGAAGTCAATGCTGATTTTGTTTTTTATTGTCTTTAAAGATTGAAGAAGATTGTAATAGCAAAGTTCATTGAATGTATGCAAGAATATTATAACAGCAAGTTAAGATTGCAGTATACAGAAGGTAAAAAAAAAATTATGAAGTTTTTGAAGTCGGTTCATGATAACCCAATTTAAAATGTGTTGATCTTTTAAAGTCTATGGTGATTAACCGACTTTTAAAGCATAAACTTTTAAAGTTAGTTCTCCTGAACCATCTTCAAAAGTACACACTTTTTAATCTGCCTTCTATTCTGTCTGATTTTTTAAGACGGCCAATATATTCTTTAACCGACTTTAACTCTCATGTCTAGTTGTGTTCTATTTTCTCTTTCCCTTTCCCTTCCTAGGAAAGAAAAAATCGTGAGCCCCATTTATGCAAAAAATGAGAGGGAGGTGCGACCTGGATGTTGAACAACAATTAGCCATTGATGCCTTTGTTCAGCCATGCAAGACTCTCCATATAATGAGAGTAAGATCCTGTAGATTTTGAAGAGAGAAACGCAAGCCTTCTGGAGAAGCTATTACACTTTAATAATGTAGAAAATTTCCATGTCCAAATCATGCGAGCTGTAGAAACTGAATAAGCACATGTAGAAACTGAGATCGTAGATAGAGTGGTTGATCATATGGTGCTAGTGGTTTTGATTATTTCACCGAACAATCTTCTTAGGTACTTCACCACTCCACAGACCAGAAGATGAAGCTCTAAACGTGTGTGGCATCCAACGAGAAGGCTCCTTGGTTTTGGGTTTGGCCAGCCATTAGATGGTTTCATGCATGCTGAGATTGGAATTGTTGAAAAGCAGAACTTGTTGAAATTTAAGTGTGCTTGAACTTTCATGCATGCATGTGAAAAGAATTGCATGCTATCTTTGCAATCTTGATCCTTTTTGGTTTTCAATGAGGAAGAGGGTGTAAGCTCGACCAACTCAAGTAAAGCAAATTTATTGCTAGTATGTGTCCAACTTGCTGGCCGCCAAGATAGGTTAGAATGGGACTGCGAACACTTGATTTTATTTTTCCTTTTAGAGATTGGGACGAAATCATCCCAATCATCCAATGCCTGAGATTGAGATTTAGGAATAGAGCCTCGGTGTGTCTTAGAAATTGAAGAGTCACTTTGTCTTTGTATCCACAAACTCACACCGAGACAATTATCCATGCAATACTGTCTCATTGTTTGAATTGTCACAAATCCGACAGAAAGGAAGGAGGTTATTCACAAACAGTCTCTTTAATGAATCAATCATTGTTGACCTTTAACGTATTTTGGCATAGTGAGCATTTGGCAAAAGGAAAAATACTTTATTTGCAATGTTCTTTGTCCATGAATTTGAACGTAAAGGAATGCTAACTTAGATGCAATCACGCAGAGCATTCTATCCGATCAATATTCCAATAGAAGATAAGGAAGTTCAATCTATACCAGGACTAATAATGAAGAAGGAATAAAGTGTTTTTTTGTCATTAGTTTGGGAAATCTACGAGAATTCTCCACCCTTGTCAAATAAAGCAGTGGAGGAGAGTTCATCTTTAATGCTTTGCAAAAATATTTCATAAACCATGGGATTCTTCACCCTATTCTCTTTAGGGCCTCATGTGTAAGTTCTCCTCAACAATACTGAGTTGTAGAATGGAAAAATCTATCATCTCCTAGAAGTTTCTCAAAGGACTTTTACTGTGAATGAAAGTTCCCAACATTTGGCCTAATGCCTTAATTTCATTATG
The DNA here is from genome assembly GCA_035236585.1 of Warburgia ugandensis. Lineage (NCBI taxonomy): Eukaryota > Viridiplantae > Streptophyta > Magnoliopsida > Canellales > Canellaceae > Warburgia > Warburgia ugandensis. Next base: position 40,529,850 of record CP141137.1, read on the forward strand.
ACCGATGCCAAAGAATCACAACATTAGATGCCCTTCAAAATAACCTTGATAAAATCTCGTTACTTCTCGAAGTGAGAAGCAAACAGATTAAACCAATAACTAGCATCTTAAAACCCATACCTTTCTAGGTTTTAGAGGGAGAAACTTGGCCATGGAAAACGTTTCTAACGAGACCTTGTTTCCAGTGGGACTTGTAGTCCTCCACAACTTCATAATCAAACTAAACAATCCTTAAGCTAAGAACTTTGGCTTTGAGAATTTCAAGGATTAACAACCTCATAGTGACATGGATTCCATATCCAACCTTGATCTTTTCGTGAAGTATTCACAATACAAGAAAAAGAAGGCTTAGAAAGACACGTACCTATGCACAGTCTTGAGCCTTGATCATCTAGGTGAGAGATTCTTCCTTGCACCACTGTACTTAGAAGTGAATGATTTTTTTTTTTTTCTTTCTAAATGCTAGACGGGCGCAGACACCGCTTTTCTATAACTTTAGATATATTTTCCTATTTTCAATTACCCAACTGCCATAAAGATTGTGACTGAATCTCCATCAATAAGCTGAATTTTTTTCATGAACAGACATTAGTACTCTTTCTTTTAAGTTCTTAAATTTATTTTCCTATAAAAATTATAAAGAGGTATTGGGTTCTTTTTTTCATTTTTTTTATACAATCTAGAAGTATAGTTTTCTATTTCCTCCTCTTTCTTTACCTAGGAAAACAAAAAATATGGGCCCCATTTATACAAAAATTATGGGAAAAACGTTTAAGAGTCTATTGGTTTGCATTCTAGCCAACGTGAAGCATTACACAAGAAAAAACTATATAAGGGGCTATTAGTTAGCATTTCAGCTAATGGGATGATTACATTTATCCAAAGATGGGTTCCATCCATGCAAAAATGAGGGGCACTTCCAAGAAGTGCTCAATAGGGCCTTTCACCTAGGATTCTCCCAAAGAAATCAGAAAACAATTCCTCTTTCAAATTTTTGATTAAGTAGATAATATTATAATTAAATGAGAACTGAAAAGAAAAGGAAGCCATGCCTTTTTTTTTCTGAAAAGCCAGCTTACTACTGAAGATTCTATCTCAATCTTAAAAGTAGACGAGTCATTTAAAAAAAAAAAAAAAAACTAGGTATTTGAAATTCTAGAAAAGTGGGGATGGTGATTGATATCTCTTCAAAAGTTAGCTGGGTAGTTGATATTTTCCCTTATTTTATTGATCTTGTTAGCAAATTATCATCTACTTGAATATAAAACTTGTCTTGTCCACTGCGTACACAATGCCCCCAGTGTACAAAACAAGATCTTGAAAAGTATCCTTGTAGACTACATTGATACAATGTTCAAATTCAATCAAAGTCATAAAACATCAGCTACAGACAGCTTCCAATGCCGTCCGCATAAAGTTAGAACAGCAAAGGATACCAACGCCTTCGGAGCGGCAGCCACGCTCCCTTTCTTTTCCTTTACAGTCATTAAAGCAAGTGGCTGTTAACGGCCTTTCTTCCGTGTCTTTCCTTCTTTCAGCCTCCCTATTCTTCCTTGGACACAACTATATATGTTCGTCTTCTCAGATCCATTTCACAATATAAAACCAACAGTGTCGTGGATTTCTCTAAGCTTTTCTCCTCTCTCTTCCTTATTCAAGCTCTTCTCTTTGCTCCAACTGCGCAAGCAGTCCAAGTTCCAAGCTCTTCAGGGAGAATACATCAGAGCAGAGGGCAAAAATGTTAAATTCACTGATGTCCCCATAAATTCTGGGGTCTATTTCCATTATATTCTTTCCTTTGCCATCGACTACACTTTGAGCTCTCCTTCGCCCACCAATAGAAAATTCAACATCTTCTGGGATACTGATAATCTTACTCCTTTACAAGTCCGGTCAAACAAGAAAGCTCATGGAAATGTGAAGGTTGCCCTCAGTTTGGGAGGGGATACTGTGGGTCCTGGACACTTTGCTCATTTTCAACCTTAGTCAGTAGATTCTTGGGTTGTAAATGCAGTTTCCTCCCTCACGAAAATCATCAAAAAATACAATCTAGATGGCATTGACATTGACTATGAGCATTTTGAATCTGATCCCAACACCTTGGCTGAATGCATTGGACGTCTGATAAAAACTCTCAAGGACAAAGGTCTAATCTCTTTTGCTTCAGTAGCCCCCGTATGAAGATGAAGTTCAGATCCATTACTCAGCTTTTTGGAGGAAATATGGGCACATTATTTACCATGTAAATTTCCAGTTCTACGCCTATGACAAGGGGACGACTATATCACAGTTTTTTAACCACTACAATATAGAAGAGTTCTAACTACAAGAGAGGTAAGGTACTGGTTTGTTTTGGAACCGACGGAAGTGGCAGTTTGTCTCCAGATCATGGGTTCTTCACTGCCTGCAGTAAGCTAAAGAGTCAGAGAAAGCTTCATGGTATCTTCATCTGGTCTGCAGATGACTCTAAAAAAGATGGTTTTCGCTATGAAAAATAGTCACAGGCCTTGTTAGCAGCTCACATTGATTTTTCCTTCTTTCTGAGAAAAGCTCCAGTGTATTCCGTATTTTCTCAAAAATGCTAAAGCATAACAAGTTTTCACAGAGAATCCCTCTTCTTAACCATCTGCTACTAATAGTAGAGTCAGCTAATTATAGCTAAACCCTTCTTCAAGTAGGCCTAAGCTTATCATAGGAACATATCCTCTGCTTCTCATGTGGCGAACCAAACTATCAACTACAGCAAGTATCTCACTGGCTTTGGTGTTTGATCTGTCCTCTGCCCTAAACATGTAAAGTTCGTTACCGAGTTCAATCCAACTGTATCCAGGATTTGTTTTTAGCCCTCTTTCTTTCATCAGCTTCCGCACTTTTGCCACTTGATTCCAGCAGCCGGCACCAGCATATAAGTTTGCTAATTGTATATGAGTAGCAGCACAATCCGGTTCCAACAAAAGCCGTCTTTTCGCAGCTTGAATTCCTATCCACACATTCCCATAAATCCTGCAGGAAGAAAGTAACGAACCCCAAATAACAGCATTTGGATAAATAGGCATCTTTTGAATGAACTCCAGAGCTTCTTCAAGCCTCCCAGAGCGCCCAAGAAGATCTACCATGCATGAGTAATGGTCTAATTCTGGTTTTATACCCTGCTCAAGCATCAACTGGAAGCAGAGTCGGCTCTCTTCTATAAGACCTGCATGACGGCATGATGACAGAATTCCAAGGAAGGTTATAGCATCAGGCGCAATCTTTTGTTTTTCCATATCACCGAGCAGGCATATAGCCTGCTTGGCAAGCCCATGCTGGGCATATCCAGCAATCATGGAGTTCCATGAGATTAAATCCTTACCTCGCATCTTTTCAAATATAAAAACTGCTTCTTGTATACCACCACATTTTGCATACATTGAGATTAGGGCATTGGCCACATGGAGGTATGAATTGTAACCCATCCGAATCGCCTGACAGTGAGCACTTCTCCCATGTCCAAGAGACCCACTACCCATACATACACTGAGAAGGCTTGCAAATGTGAAATCATTCGGTTTCAGTGTGGAATTTTTCATCCGATAAAAGAGATCCAGACACATCTCAACCTGACAATGTTGTGCAAAACCCGCAATAATCGCGGTCCATGAAACAGTGTTCCTCACAGGCATCTTCTCAAAAACTAGATATGCATCATTTAGCTGTCCACATTTCGCATATAAGCTGATCAACGAGCTCCCAACAGAAACATTTATGTCGAATCCAATTCTGATAGCAAAGGAATGAATCTGTGTTCCTAGATTAAATGCCCTGTCAGCTCCACATGAACTCAAAATACTGGAGAGATAGCTAGCATCAGGTCTGATTCCTTCCCGATGCATTTCAAGAAATGACAAAAGAGCAACATCCCTGGGCAACATATTTGGACCTCCGATGCCTGTCGTCCATTCCCAAGAAACCTGACAATCTAAAACTCCATCAAATATATCTCTGGTGGGCTCTGCTGAATTTAAACATATGGTCTTAATAACTTGTTCATGGAGTCTATTTGGCCTTGTTTCAAACAGTTCCTGCATGCAAGCCTGGATTAGCCGAATATGGTTTCCACGACCTTCATTGCTAGTTTTGGGTGTTACAAGATCTAAAACTCTCAATGCCTTCTCTAAACCCGTACGTTCTGCCTCCTTACATGAATTAGAAGATGAAAAGGTGCTATACAAATGATAGGTTGAAATGGGTTTACGAATAACAGAATAAGACCCCTTAATACCAGAAGGTTGGAGGATATAATTCATCTCTGAAGACACCCATAAGCGCTTCTACAAAATGAGCGAGTTTTCTGAGAATCAAATACTGAAATTTGATTAATTTTTGCATCCGAAAAAGCCATAACATTCAAAACCAGGTTCTTTGGTCATCTCCAACCACTCCAACTTAGGTTTTCCAAACCAAACAAACATTTGCAATCGGACAAATCAGCAGTTACACAAAAGATGGACTTCTGAAACCCACTACTTTACCAGTTTGTCTTAGCGCTTATGACTCATTTTTGCAGAGAATATTCTCGTGGAGGAAAACTTAAAGAAGAAAGTAAACGTTGAGAGGTTGGAAGCAGTTTCTGGCTTTGTACACAGCGGGCTCTGAAATGAAAGGTATCTTTTATAAATTTACGGGTAACTGTAATTCAAGAAAGGAAAATTTCCCATCGATAGCAAGATTAACGGTTTGGATCATATGACAAATGGAGCCAACGTATGTCCCAAAATTTTCCTTTTACCTGTATTCTAATTGGTCATGTTTTAGATTTGCTTTCGGAAATACTCAGTTCTGGTAACATGTTCTAGGTAGTACCGGCAAAAACGGATTGAATCCTATTTGATCTGCACGAGTACGGATCGGATGCGGATTTAGGTTTTTTATTCCAGCAGGTGTATCTGATTCAGGTGTAGATCACAGATATGCAAATTATCCATTCATCCTACATAAATCATCTATAATTGTAGATTTTAACTTCTTTTGAAATATTTAAACTATTAATCTTGTTCAGAATATTTAGATAAGTACCCAATTCAAAAGTACTAGCTTCTTGCATATACTAAATTTTTTCTTTCTTTTTTAAAGGAAAAACAAGTAGCTAAGATCATCTAAAAATAACTATTTTTCATGGGTTATATATTTAGGGATGCTAAACAAGATTAATAATTTATATCTTTCACAATAAGTTAGTATCCATAATTTATATTATGATCTAAATATAATTTTCTTGGAGACCTTTTAGATGGATCATCATGATCATCATCATCAAGACCTTATCCCAATTAGGGGTTGGCCACATGAATCTTATTCCTCCATTCCACTCTATTAAATACGATGGTTTCATTTAGTCCCAAAGTTTTTAAATCTTTCCTCACCACTTCTATCCATGTTCTTTTGGGCCTTCCCCTTGCCTTTTTAGGACCTTCAACTTGTATTGCCTCACTCCTTCTAACTGGTGCTGTTGTTGGCCTCCTTTGAACATGTCCAAACCATCTAAGTCTAATCTCCCCCATCTTGTTACCTATTGGTGCTATCCCTAAATTTCCGCCAATGCCAGTCCCAAGCCCGGATAAAAAAGGAGAGTCTTGCGTCAGGTGCCAGCCGGCAAGGGGGAAGTTGAAGATGATTCTATTATTTCTTTCTTACAAATGAATATGCATTTGTATATTAGTTTGTGAGAAAGAAATGAAAATCATCTTCAGCTTCTTAAAAGATGGCAACCCTTGTGTCAGGTAGCCAGCCGACAATGGGAAAGTTGAAGATGATTCTATTATTTCTTTCTTACAAATAAATATGCATTTGTATATTAGTTTGTGAGGAAGAAATGAAAATCATCTTCAGCTTCTTAAAATATGGCCAAGGGTGAAGCTGAAGATGATTTTAATGAAAATCATCTTCAGCTTTTAAAAACTATGGCAACCCCAACATGACATGAATCGAAAACTGAAAACCTTTTAGATGGATATCCATGAATATATCTATGCATACTGTGAATTTAACAGATCGGGTTGATTCGATCTATTTTATTCATAGATCAAAGTTTTGCAATTTATATCTATGTATTTTAAACAAACAAATGGATATCTGTGGATTTCGATCATTTTGCCTATAGTTTTAAGGCTTGCATGGCTATATGCTATGAAGTAAAAACGGAATTCAGCCATGGAATTTAATTTGGATTTCTTCTAAGAGGACATTGGAGATGGACATTGGAAAGGAGTGTTCTCAATCATTCATCTTTTAACTTGCTTTTCCAATTAAAATTTTAATGAACATGATTTGGAACCAGAAAATGACATGGGTCAAATCATCTATGGGTCATGAAGTTTTGTGGCTAATTAATTTAAGGTGGGTCGAACATGATGAGTGGATTAGATCATCCAAAGAATGGCCCCAACTAGGTTGTTTCCATCCTTTTTTGTGTCCAGAAAGGATTTTCCTTTTGGTCGATCTTGATTACTCCATTGAGAGGTTGTCATTGGAGTGACAAAGTTTTCATACTCCTAGCAAAATTTGTGATCAGTGGAATTCAGCCATAGAACTTAATTAGAGTTCTTCTAAGAGGACATTGGAGACGAAAATTTGGAGTTCTTCTAAGAGGACATTGGAGATGAATGGTGGAAAGGAGTGTTCTCAATCATTCATCTTCTAACTTGCTTTTCTAGTTAAAATTTTAATGAACATGATTTAGAAACAAAAAATGGCCTAATCAATTTAAGCTGGGTCGAACATGATGAGCGGATCTAATCATCCAAAGGATGGCCCCAACTAGGTTGTATCCATCCTTTTCTATGCCCAGAAAGTATTTTCCTTTTTGTCGATCTTGATTACTCCATTGAGAAGTTGTCATGCGAGTGACAAAAATTTCAGATTCCTAACAAAATTCATTATAAGTTGCATTTACAAGTTGCTAAGTGGTGGACTTACATATTTTCACTTCAAAAAACATCAACATGTTTATATTAGAGCCAGCAAAATGGATCAACAGATCAAATCCGAAGCAATGTACATGGATCTGGATCTAAATGAATTGAAGACATAAAATTTGCATAGATAAAGGACCAAAAACCTGAAATCCATACCAATCTGCCACAAATAATGGAGTAGCAACTAATCAACGTATAATAAGGAATGATTGGTAACCTTTTCAAAAAAAAAGTGAGTCTTAGTATGACTAAATGCTTATGAGTGTTTGATAGTGCAAACTTTGTTCCTAAAGTCTGGTTTTGAAAGATCTAAGCTCTTCTTGTGTTTAGAGTACAAAAAATAGGTAACTCATGAGAAATTAATGCATTTGGATGACCTGAACCACTTATTTTGGGCTTTTAAAAAACCAAAGGTTTTGATTTTAAACTCAAAGAAATGTAAGTCAATATCATCTCAGGAGCGTGAATTTGGTATATAGATCATCTAACCCTTTCCAAACATGTTAAACAGCTTAGATCTTTTGAACTCAAACTCTAATTTTGTCCTCATTTTTTAATATCCAATATGCCCTTTTAAAAGGATATCCATGGATAAATCTATACAAATCAAAGATTTAATAGACGGGATTGATTCGATCCATTTTCTAAATATATCTAATTTCTTAGATTCTAATATATGGATCCAAAGTAGATAGATGGATATTTATACATTTTTATACATTTTGCTATCCTATAAGCTATCACCTAACTTTCTTAATGTTCTAGGCCTATAAATGAGTTGTCCATCCAAATTACAAACCAAGCTGACCTCTTATTTCTAAACTTCCAAATGACTATGAGAAAATGGCACAAAGCAATGGATTACATTAACCATCCATAGGCCTCATGTAAAAGGTTGCGATCATCGAATGGAAGGTAACTTTTTCTAGGTCTCTCATCTACAGTGCACCCTACCAAATGAATTGCTGTGATCATCGGAATGGGTCTAACTTGGATTTTAGAATGCTAATATTTTTCAGGTTAACATACGACATCCACGTTGTAGGAACTCGAAATGTCTGACAGGTTTACCTTCAAAATTGCATCGTATAAGAGGATAAAAGTTATGAACTCCATTGTAAACTTCAATTCCAACTTGATTGAGGGCCCTTGTGGCCAATAGGAATGATAAAATAACATTAAGAGGACTGCTATTATACACATTTGCTGCCCTAAGCATACTATTACATGGTGGGGCCAACTACGATTAATTGGATACATTCATTTGATGTCTCTGACTACAAATGAATACTCATTTGAAAACATGTGAATTGGATGAGGCTGAGTACATGCTAAATGCAAGAGGACGGGAGTACACTATCGCAGACTTGCTTTACAAGGCCCATGACCAAGGCCTACACTCCCAAAAAGGCCCATTTAGCTTATGGATGTGGCCTGAGGGACTTAGGCCCATGTTCTTGGATCTATAGAGCAAGGCCTGATTCCAGAAGACCTGGTTTCTAGAGAAATCCTTATAAATATCTAGATCTTCTAAAGTAGTATAAAATACTCTAGGAGAATGGTATAGTAATCTAGAAAGAGTAGGAGGGTTCCAAAATACGACATAGACTATTGATGTATTGCTACTTGGAATAATCCTAGCCATCCATTGAGGTGGTGGAAGGGGGTGACCATGTATAAATAGGGGTTAGCTCCTCAATTGTAATCAACTTAGTAAATTTAGTTGTATCTCATGCAAGGGTTAACAAGATCTCTTTAAGCAGAGTCTCTTTTTGATTTCCTCTCATTACTCTAGTGGGTGAGTGAGTGTCGCCCTAGCAAGTGAGAGTAGGAGTGGAAGGCTAACTAGTGCATTGCAAAGGAGTTGCGTACAAGTGCCTCATAGGTTTAGCATAGGTGAAACTGCAACTTGGTGACAGTTGGTATTAGAGCAAAGGTTAGGTGGTTCGAGTTGAGAGTTGCTTGTGGTGAATGTAAACCTCGTGATAGCATCATAGCAAGTGAATCAGGAGTGACCAACATGCTTGTGGAGGTTCAACCAAGGACTAAGAGGGATAATTCCAAGGATCCATCAAGGGAGTTGGCTTTGGATGCTCACCTCACTACGTTGGAGGAAAGGTTGGTAAGTTAGAACAATCCTTGTCTGAATGTTTAGAGCAGTCTACTGCCTTTGTGGACACCTTGCATAGTCTTAAGGCCGACATGCAAAGTACGGTTGAGGTATTTAAATATATGGATGTTAAGACCACAAAGAGGGTAGAGTGCATGTTTGATCGCCTTGAGACAATGGAAGGTGAGATAATCAAACTACATGAAGGCATAGCTGGTGTAGAGGATATGGAAATTAATTTGGCCTTATTGGAGAAGGTCGTAGCTAGTGAGGGAGGATCTGGACCGAAGGAAATTGCTCTTAAAGTCAAGATCCCTGAACCTACAAGCTATAGGGGAACCCATGATGTTAAGGACTTGGAGAATTTCCTATGGCAAATGGAGCAATCCTTTAAAGCTGCTAAGATTTCTGAGGAGGCCATGAAGGTGGATGTGGCATTGATGTATCTTATTGATGATGTGATGCTATGGTGGATGCGAAGGTATGGTGATGGTCGTTGCACCATAGCCACTTAGAAAGACTTTAAGAAAGAGATCAAAGCCCAATTCTTCCTAAAGAATGTAGAATATTTGGCCTAGAAGAATCTAAAGCAGCTAAAGCATACAAGATCTATCCGTGAATATGTCAACCAATTCACAGCGTTGCTCTTGAACATCTTGGAGATGACTAAGAGGGACAAGTTGCTCTTCTTCATAGATGGGTTGCAACCTTGGGTGAAACAAGAGTTGCAAAGGAGGGGAGTGCAAGACCTAACCACTGCATTCTCAACTGCAGAGAAATTAGTGGAGTTTGATAAGAGGCTGAAGGAACTAGTGAGGAAAAGAAGAGCAAGGTTAATAGAGGTAATAACGGGAGGACAAACCTAAGGGTCATAAGGAAGAAGGCAAGGAGGGCCGACATGACTCCAAGGGAAAAGGTAAGTTCATCCCTTGGCACTCTGGTTGCTTCATATGTGATGGGGATCATAAGATAGTAAAATTGTCCAAAGAAGAAGACCCTTGATGCCTTGGTGGTTGAAAGGGAGAACCACAAGGTAAGGGATGAGGAAGAAGGAGAGGAGCCTAAGATGGGGGCACTTAGACTCCTCAATGTCATGATGGGGCAAGCATCAAGGACTAAGCTTGTTGCAGGGAAGAGTTTGATGTATGTGGACATGTGCCTCAATGAAAAAGGCACACGGGCCATGTTGGACACAAGAGCCACTCACATCTTCATCTCAGAGGGGTAGGCTAAGATATTAGTCCTCAAGATAAAGAATGATGAGAGTAAGATAAAAGCAGTAAACTCTGAGGCTAGGTCAATGCTTGGAGTAGCCTAGGAGATACCCATCAAGGTTGGAGAGAGGCAAGGCACCACCATATTAACTTTAATGACTTTGGACAATTATGAGGTTATCCTTGGAATGGATTTCCTCACTTTAGCTAAGGCCATTCCTATGCCACACTTTGGAATATTGAGCTTCTTTGACGAGAAGTTGAAAGATGGTAAGAGGTAAGGGAAGATACTATATGCCTTACAATTATTAAAGGGAATCCCAGCAAGTGTGGAGTCATCATAGCTAGGCTTACATCATCTAGGTACCATCAGGGTGCTATGGTCAAAGGGGTTCGAGGAGAAATTGGGGATTGATAAGGGTGTGCCACAATGAGGGAGCTCTAAGAAGACCAAGTAAAGACGTGCAGGGAGCATGGTGACTGGTAGTTGCCACATTGATGTATAGGAGGCACAATAGAGAAGGGCAACGGCACAAGGGCATAAGAGGCATAACAACTCACAATTGAGCAAGACTGGAGATCAGGACAAGGATGCCCATACCTTGAAGAGGATAAAGAAGGTGCTCATGGAGCACAAGAGTGGCTAAATGCCAATGTGTAAAGGGCAAAGATGTGACACCAACTAAGATGTGTTGACGAGGCTGTCAACATTATCAGGTGGAGGAAAATGTCATAGACTTGCTTTGCAAGGCTTGCGACCAAGGCCTACAGGCTCCCAAGAAGGATTGTTTAGCTTGTGGATGTAGCCTGAGGGACTTAGGCCTGTGTTCCTGGATGTATGGAGTAAGGCTTGATTTCAGAAGGCCTATTTTTTAGAGAAATCCTTGTGAATATCTTAGATCTTCTAAAGTAGTATAGTATACTCTAGGAGAATGGTAGAGAAATCTAGAAAGAGTATGAGGGTTCTAGAATACAATTTAGACCATTGATTTATTGACACTTGGAATAATCCTAGCCATCCATTGAGGAGGTGGATGGAGGTGAGCATGTATAAATAGGGTTTAGTTCTTCATTTGTAATCAATTCAAATAATTCAGTTGTATCTCAAGCAAGGGTTAACAAGTTGTCTTTGAGTAGAGTCTCTTTGTGAGTTCCTCTCATTGCTCTACTAGTTGAGTGAGTGCAGCCCTAACAAGTGAGAGTAGGAGTGGAAGGCTGACTTTTGCATTGCAAAGGAGTTGCATACAAGTGTTACATGGGTTTAACATAGGTGAAACTACGATCCCATGACAACATGCCCCATTTTTTACTCATGATAAAACAAATGTTTTAGACCTAATCCATTTGTTACGTTAGTGTAGACACATCATTTTGCCACCCTTGGTTACCTTTTCTTAGAGATATAGAGCTAGGTGTAAGGTTAACATCTAACCTACATTAAGACAATTAGGCAGTTCATGTCCCACTAGGAGGTGATGTTGGCTTGTTCAAATATGCAGAGGCTTTGTTACATCCTCGAACTCACTTGGTAGGCTTAGCTACAAATTTTGAGGGGTTCTCTCAAGTCCATTTGGCAAAATATAGCGACCACAATGGTGTGCTAAACACCAATGCATTTTACCGCAAGTGGAGAAACATAAAAAATATCCTGCAATGGCCTCTGTAGCAGCTGATCCTATTAGGTTTCCTCCTTCCATCAGCTCACTTGGCAGCCAATTCTATTGATTTCTTGTCACCCATCAACTCAGAGTGGTAGCTAGTCCATACGGCTTAATGTCCCCCATCAGTTCACCACGTTGGCTAGCTTCACTTCCAAGCATTACAATGCCTAAAGAAACCTCCATGCTTGTTCTTAAGCCAAGCTGCTAGAGGAAGCACAAATAACACCGCATTCAAAGGAATTAACTAAGCAAGGCTGACTTTTGTAACAAACAATGGTTCATCTATACTCTTTGCAAAATATATGGATCATCCCCCAATGTTTGGGAAGACACTAAAAACCTTTCAAGTGCCATAGTAATGCCATTTTCCCTATATAAGGAGGCGTCCATATTCGATCAAAGGGCCTTGACTATTTTACTTCACTAACCCTCTTTTTAGGGACTCTCTTCGAGACCTTACTCCTGATTCTTCTATTATTTGAAGCCTGCTTCCACCTCCTAGTAGTTCCTCCATTACCCTCTTTTGGTTCAAGTTTCTCTTCCAATATTCTTCAATTTTCATCTTAAGGAATGTGATATCCAAGAAGTGGGAACCCCAAAGGAAGTGATAGCTCGACATAGTGAGGACAAGGGTTGAAACAAAGAAAATCTCTTATCAGCTTGTAAGGGCGTGTGAGTGTCCACCCCTACTGTGTATGAATTTTCTCAATGTTTTGATGTGATTTTATAGCCATTTTGTAGTGAAACTCAATTCAAAAGCAATAAACCTCTTCTTATTTGTGGTTCCTTGTCTATTGTGTGATTTTTGTTATTATTCTCTTAGTTAATCTTGTTTGTTCATCCTATTTTACATTTTTGGGTACTCATGTGTGTTTTGTGTGGAAGTGAAATGTCTACTCATCTACTTTGTTGGATTAGTTTGAGACAAAGCTTTTTCTCATTTTCCTATTTTGTTTGAAGTTTAGGTACCTTGTTCACCACCTTTTTATCATTCCTGTGGATCTCTTTGATGTTCAAAGCTTACACCACAAAAAGTGCAACTCTCTTACCAATCAAGCACTCCCTCATCACTCTTCACACCTTGGTTATTATCATTAGTGTAAGATAATTAGAGACCATGTAATGTCAAGTATTGTGGGTGCAACTCTACTTGGGTCCCTTTCCATATTATAATCAGCCCAACCTAAGAATCTTTAGGCATTTTGTAGACCATCCCAGTACCAAGCCTAAGACATATGTTGTGTATAATACTATTATGTACATATAATCATCCTTACAATTTTCTCTTTCTTCAGGGTTGTTCCTGGTTAATGACCAAGGTTGACCACTAAGACCCCATAGTTTATCCTTCTTTGTTTACTTTCTAGCATGCATTCATGTGATTTTCTCTTTCTTTAGGGGTACTCTTGGTTAAGGACTGAAGGTGATAAGGGAAGCACCACTAAGACCTTGCAGTTTATCCTTCTTTATTTAAATTTTAGCATGCATCTCTACATTTTACTTTTTCTTTAATGGTGTTCTTGGTTAAGGACTGGAGCAGGTAGGCAAAGAACCACTAAGACCCCTAATTTTTCCTTTCTTTGTTTGAATTTCTACCATCATCTTATATTATATTATATATATGTACTCTAAAATGTACATATTATATATGTGTGTGTGTGTGTGTGTGTGTGTGTGTGTGTGTGTGTGTGTGTGTCACCTCACCTATACTAACTCTTATAACAGTCATGGGAATCTTGCAGGCCCTAACTAGACATCCAAGTGTCACCTCACCTACACTAACTAGCACCACACTCATGGGAATCTTGCAGGCTCTAACTAGAGATCTCTCAAAACTAACATATGTGGATGGTAACTCCATCACCATAAAAATCTTTCAATGAATGTCTTCCCACGTCTTGTGCATGAACCACCACAATGAGCACCCATGACCCAAGTGGAAATAGTTATAATGACTCATATAGGGTAGACATTAAATTTCAGCCCATGAGATGTGTTTAGCCTACGTTTCTTAAGGTCAAAAAATCAAAACCAACTATTTTTATTAATTTTATCAAAGATCTAAAACAAGTGGTCTAAATGGATTGATAACTCATAGATTGCTTGTTTTTAGTATTCTAAGCATGTTGAATGGCTTAGATTCATAATAAATGTTTTACAATACATGGAAAGAGAAGTGTACTCCTTCCTCTCCTCTTGAGTGTGTACCCTTGCCGAGACTCATTTTGAGGGAATGCACTTTTGATTGTACGATTAGGGATAATTAGAAAACCTAGAATAGTCCATAACCAATAAGCAAAAGCACTACTTTTAGAATCATACTATGTTTGCAATAAAAAGTATGAAAAGTCAAGGCCATCAGGTAAACAAGTTTGATAAGCCAAAAGTAGGTTGCATCATGTAAATGTGGCAACTACACTAGTGCAAGAAGGAGCCTCCTCTCTCACAATGGTCATGGATCCAAGACTCTCATTATTGTGGGTATCCAAGATTCAGAAAACAATTTGGGGCAGTGTGGTAGCTTTTTCATATGATATATAATAGCATTCCTACCAATGAATGCCAGGCACAATTTCTCTTAGACAACTAGGCATCTAGCCTAAAGTACCCATAGTCACATACTTGAGTTACCACCTTTCCCATTGGTTGGGAGTTAGATTTAGGAGTCTGTGTGAGTTATTTGTCATGTAATTCTTCTTATTTTTTTGAAATAGTAACTAACACACCTAATAGGTCTTTATATATATAGACACACACACACACACACACACACACACACACACACACACACACACACACACACACACACACACACACACACACACACACACACACACACACACACACACACACACACACACATATCCTCAGATGACCCCCTTATCATACAAACACCCTTCCCTACATTCCCTAAAGAGATGCTATTCACTAACTTAAACCCATGACCTATATGCAGGAGAGGCACCTCAGCCTGATGATTGGTTGATATTGGCTTTTGTGCATTTGCTTTGTAATTCTTCGCTTGAAAAAGAAAGAAGAAGAAATTTCTCAACATTCATGAAGCCTTTTAAATATGTAATTGTGAGGCACTATGAACTATAGCATTCCCTATTTTTTTAGTAGGCAAGTTGTTTTTTGTGGATAACCCACCATGTGTGCCTTGAACTCATGACCTAAGCATAAGATAGCCCCTTCTAACACAAAGTCGTAAAAGGCCTAAGCACATGAACTATAGCATTCCTCCAACAAAAAACAAGTTTTGAGTAGTCATGGGTCTTTAAAGGTGGAATGGCAAGGAAGCAATATGAACTTTTCAAGGAACTCCTTTAGGGCTTGTCTAGTTAGTAGAAAATGGATAAAAATGGTCATGAAAAAAGCAATTTTCCATGAAATGAGTTTTATGCTTACAAATTAACTACCCCAAAGACATAGAGGGTTTTTATGGGCTGATTCAATTTTAGAAAAAAATTATTTGTTTGTGAAAATCAACTTGGTTTCTTATACTATTAGAATCTAGCATTAGTTTGGAATGCTATTTTGGGACTTCACTTGTACCTATTAAATGATAGCTTCTTTTTTTTCTTCTTGAAATGTTGGACGTACATCCATGAGCAACCTCAAATATGTGATTTGTCATTGAAAAGGCTCCTTGGGTCACTACTTCGAAGCACCTTTCCTTATGATAGCTATCTCACAAGCACATATTTTCACTTGGGAATTGAGGGAAAAGTATGTTACCCCCTGTCAATGATCTAAATATCTACATCTAGTTAATCATGTTATGGAGAATGAATGTGGACCATTTGAAAACCATAACTCAAAACTATAGAATTTTCACATGGGTTTGATTCTTGTGTGGATTGCTTATCCACAATATAGATTACCAGATAGGCTATTTGTATCATCCAAATTAGTTGGTCCTACATGGAAGTGTCATTACTCAAATTTTCTTTTAATAGTTACAATATGAAAGCATATCAAAAACATTACTGAGACGGTCTCAAAAAGTAGAACCTACTTTGATGAACTCCAAAAATAAATCACAAAGAAGAAGCTACAAACTACCAACTCAAAAATGGAGCCAAGACATCTTCTTTTAAGACATGGCCGCAAAACAAAGAAACTAGTACTATATTCAAATACAATCACAAGCCCATCACTAAATCTCGGAAGCTTTTTTTTTGTCCTTTTGAAGTGACTCATTATATAATTGAAAGGGGAAGGATACAAGATAGGAGACTGATCAAGGTGATCAATCTTTGCCAAATTCAACAAAAGAGACATAAAAATATCACAAGAAGAAAAAGAGAGTTCCAACATGAGCCCCACTAATTAGAGAAAAAAATCATCCAACCCAAACTTGCATTGGAAGACACACTATCACAAAGACCTCCCACTCAGAGCTTGAAACAGAGATTTGGTATAGGGAGAGAAACAACAACACCTGTAGTCATCAAAGTAGTTGTGAAAAGAAAATGAATACCCCATGCACCACTTCACCTACTCGTTCATACAATAATAGGTGAAATTCCTTCACATGATGAAGCAACATTGAGCTTCACATTTGGATTTCCTTGCATATGCATCCCTTTGTGTGCTAAATTATCAGCACATACATTAAGAACATTTTTTAAAACAATTTGCTTTCCCAATGTCCATTCCATAATCAAATCAATTGATTTTTGAAATCTTTAAGGTGTATCTAAATTCCCTCTCAATTCAAGTTCTAGTGGGAGCAACTGATTCTCATGCCAAACCTTAAGGAAATAAAATGTAGCATTCACTGCAAAATCCAAATGTCCACCCAACTCAAACAACTTGTCCCATTATGATTATTAAGAACCCCACCAAAACCCACAATCCTAATATTTTCAATACTGGCACCATCAAATTTGATTTTAAACCTAGAGGTGGAGGAGACCACATTGGTTTAGGCTTAATAGAAGTGGACTTGAAGGACATAATGGTAGACCAATTGGCTAAGAGTTCCAATGCAATGTGTCAAAGCCTTAATAGTAGCATGAGCTTTAACGCTAAAACAAATGACTTACATGCACACAAACCCCAACAAAACACCTTTGGTTTCTTTCTTTCTAAAGGTTCCACGAAATGAGAGGCACATAAGCTTTCCAAAAGAATCTTTTCAGTTTAGAATTGATGATCATTCAATGAGCAAAACTTGGATAGGTTTGGGACAAAACCACCCCAAGAGAACAATTAGAGGAAATACATCAAAAGTTTTTGAGCAAAAGGACACAGCAACAAAATATGAGATGGGTTGTCAGAATCAAAGTGACAAAAATATTATTTATTAGGAAATTTCCATCCTATTCTGGCAAGATTATTTGAGCGAGGAATTGATTATGAACAACAACCCAAGTGAAAAAAATCACTATAAGGGGAGCATTTTAGGGTCAAATAGTCTTTCAAGACAAATGGGGTTCATTCAATTTAAAAAAAGAGGAATGAAAGGACTTACATTGAGAATGATCATGATGTAGTTAGTTTCCAAATCCTATTATCAAATTCATAAGGTATAAGAAGGACAAGGTCTAAAAGTTGCCTCAAAGCATTGAATTGTGATTTTTCCCTAGAAAAATAGGACTTCTTAGGTTGAGGTTCCACTTTATAGCTCCTTCTTTCCCTTGAACTAAATATGCCACCATTGCATAATGAAATTCTAAAAATAAAAAAAAATGAGACAAAGGGGAGATGTGATGCCCTAGATTTTTAAACACATTTAAAAGTCATTTTTCAAAAGTTAGGATCCTTGATATAAAAATTTCTTTTTGAAAAATAAACAATAAAAACATTTTACTTTGAAAAACACATTTTAAAACTCCAAGTGTCATATATTTGGAAAAAGTTTGGATTTAATGATGAAATGAGCATCCCCTTTTTACCAAAAATTTGGCAAAGTATCCTCTATTTTATTGACAAATTTTTAAAGAAAGCACTTTAAATTATAAAACCAAATTACATCTTTTCTAAGAAACTCCTTCAAGTCATAATCCACAATTCAATATATACAATATATGTTTAAAAGTCCAAGTTAGAATGACCAAGTCAAAATTAAATGGCTATACAGTTAAAACATCCACTGTTAAACAAAATGCTTTACAAAACATATATCTACACCATTAGTTCTCACTGCTATAGCTTATGTCCAACTCCTCTCAACTGTAAGTTGCTACTCTCCTATTACTGCTTTGAATCTGAGATGTATTTTGTGTATGTGTCTAATATCACATTTAATAGTTCTCATGATATTAAATGAAAATAAAATTTCATACCAAAGTAAACTTATAAAATCCTAAGTCATTCATAAATCATTTCTATAGAGCATGATGCTTTCATGAGATTATAAACAAGTGGGCATGTTAATATAATCAAGTCTTATGAAAAAATAAATTTATCCATATGCGAGTTGTAAAAACCCCAATTTTTCTAGAATTATTTAGAAATTAATTGAAATTTTTATGAAAATTGAGGTGGAATATTATATTTAATATAATATTAATTTTAAAAAAAAGAATCAAGTCTTGAAACATAAATATTTGGAATCATTCACAGGAAACTGGTTAGAATGACTGTATGCACGCTAAAATATGAGCTCGGGTGAAAAATCCCTATTTTCCATAATTTTTATAAATTTATATTTACCCGTAGGGGTAAAATGGTCATTTCACTTTTATGTGGGGTCCACAAAAGTTAGGTGAGTTGGTGGACAACTAGCTCAGGGAATATTAATTATGGAGAATAAACATGATAAGGGATATGCTTTTAATTTTATAAGAAAAGTAGAAAATTATTTAAAATAAAAATAATTAAAAAATTTAATAAAATAATGCAAAAATAAACCTATAAATACCCCTCTTACAGGCTACACAAAATTGTACAAACCCCTTGGACTCTCCATCTTTCCTTCTCTTTCTCTCTCTTCTTTCTTTTTCCTTTCTTTTTTCTTTCTTTTTCTCTCTCTTCCCTTTATAGCCACAGAGCGCGTCTGCGGTTGCACCGAAGGGAATATTCCCTCAAGGAACATTGGGCACATTTGCAGACTCATTGTCCCCGACTAAATAGGATTTTTCGGCCATATTTTTTGATTCCGGACGTTACATGTAGGTACTCCTCATCCCCCTGTATCTATTATGGTAGTTTTTATGGCAAGAAGATCACCAGACTAAATTTTCCATCAATGTTTCTCTAGTGAATGTAGTACAAGTGACCTATCTTGAAAACTTTAGAAAATCGACATTTTTTGGGAATTTTGAACTGTTGGATGGATTCAGAGGGTCCTAAAACCGCAAGGGATGAAATTTGAGATGATGGCTCATTTAGATCTGGGAGATCTGGGGAAAAGCTGATTTGACAGTCTAGATTGGAGCGTCTCGGCTATCCCAGGTCATCCCTCCCTATACACCGGCTATCACCAGTGAAACGAGGCAGAGACAGGCCGCTAATCGTCCTCGTTAATCCACAAGGACCAGATTGAATCTAGGCCCTTGTTTTGTTATGAAAACTTAAAAATTCAATTCAGAGCTCATTTTAACTCCAAATCAAGATCTGAAAGAAGCTCTGGATTCCTGGTGAAGAGTAGAATCTAATGGACATAAAATTCAAATTTTATTCACTACAAAATTCTATAAATTACAAAAAGAGTTACTAATTCCCAACATCAGTCAAATCTGACATGATTAGACCTTAGATTTTTGATCCATCATTGATCTAATGATGAGGGAACATGGAATCAAGAGTTAGATGTGACTGATCTATGATGAATTAAGAAATTTAACCTTAATGGAAGAGAAATCTTAAAAAATGATCATGGAATTACTTGATTTGAGTAATCAAGCATGATCAGACCACTAAAATTAGTTTTAATGATGATTTAAAGTTAAGATAATTTGGATTGATGAGCCTAATGTGGCTAATTTGGGATAGATTGAAATATATGCCCTTGATTTGGATAAAATGACTTAAGATCTTCTTGATCGATTAGATCAAGAAAGATCAGATGATATGATGAGATGCATCAATGATCTAGTGATGATATCACATTAAGAGAATGTGATAGATCTAAATAAAAATGACAGATCAAGATCTAAACCCTTAATGGGATGAAAAATGAATAGAAATCAAAATAAGATCTTTTGATCAAAATGAATAAATATGATGTATTCAAATGAACATGCGAGTTATTATATTCTATGGTAAATGTTCTTTTAATTACTTAGTAGATTTATTTATTAGATTTATTTATTTATTTAAACTTTAATGTTCATGTTATGTAAATTACATGAAAAATATAATTACATAAAAATAGATATTGATGAACATTTACAATGAATATGAATATGGACTTAATGATAGTAAGGGCTATAATTAGTAGGACAATATAAGGAATATCATTTCCTTGGCCCAAATTAGGAGAATAATAAATCCCATGAATGACATTTTAAATGTTCGTGGATTTAATTAAAATTAAATAGTAAGAGTACTTAGGGTTTAATGCTCATAAAAACCTTATGAAGGTTGAGTTAAGGTCACCACAGTAAATGCTGAATATGATGGTTAAAGGGGTTTTCTAATAGAGCCTTGCTCTTCCCCCACCTTCTGATGACATTTGTGAGGTCTAAATGCCTCCTTACATGAGGATTGAATTAACAACTCTGTGAGCAGCTTTTAACTAGTAAGCCTTAGTCAATTTTGAAATGAGGAGCTGTCTAGTATTAGGAAAAAAATAAACTATCTTCAACCAGTAAGACATTAACTGGTTGAATAATAATAAGATCATAAAAGAATAGTAAACTATCTAATCTTAATAAAAATGATAATTAAGATAATCAAAGATCAAACAAGATCAATAAGGAGATCTTGAATGATCAAGAATAATAAGAATCATAATATTGTATGTATGTTTTGAGGTAGTATAAATATTAGATTCAAATGTAAATCAATAGATTAGATCCTTGATCAATGTGATTTAAGGAACAAGATCCAAATCAACCTATGTAAGAATGATCAAAAGAACAATTAGGAAGTATAAATGAGTTGAGGAATGACTGTATACATATGATTTGACAGATACATGAAGGATATGATGATCAAAATCAATGAGAAGATGGATTGTTGAAAGTAAAGGTAGGTGGACCTTAAGAATATATTCAATATAGAAGATACATGTATTTTACACATGATCTTATCTTGATAACTATTAATTACCTTAGAATTGTATATGAATCAACAAATGATGTTGAAATGAATACAAAGTGATTGATTAAGTAATTATGAAATTACTTAAGGCAACAAATGGTGTGGAAATGAATACCAAGGGATTGATTAAGTAATTATGAAATTACTTAATGGGTAGAATGATAAGATTTGAACTATATAAGTTGGAGCCCCCAAATTTTAAGTAAATAAGATATAGGCATGTCCTATTATAACTAGACACACAGTCTGTAAGTATGAATTATTATTTTCCATACAAGCATGGAGGCTTGTGATTTTGTTTTAAGACAGGCTTATGCTTGGGGATGCCAATGCTATGAGAGTTATAAGGGTTTGGCCACCCGCTCTCTAAAACTGATTATGATGATGATACCGTGCCCAAAGAGAGGCAAAATGTCGAGTGGGGCAATTATGGGAAGGCTGCCACTATGATAACCATGGTTCCCCCCATACGAATATGGATTTGTATTTCCACCATGGTATCAGTGGAGTATTAAGCAATTATCCGGGTGTGCTGTACGGATTCAGACTACAAGCATGGTAGTCCTTTGATTGTTTTGCATTATGGTGCAATTGATTATGACATGATGAGATGCCTTATCTTATGGCATGATAAGATGCCTTATGTTTTGGCATAATGAGATGCCTTATTTTAAAAGTTATTATCGATGTTGTATTGGAGGATGATTCCCAATATGGTATGATTATATATTAACACCTAGTGTTAATATTGAAATCAATTTGGAAATGAGATATTATTGATGATATTGACTATATTTACAATTTTCAGTGGTTTTATTTATATGTAATCATCATCATATAATTCATATGATGAGTGAAGGATAAAATGGTTATCCAATGTATAAATTGATTTATATCATGGATATAATGAATTGTTGATTTTGAGATATATTGAATATGTTTCTTAAAGCCCTTACTAAGTATAGCTTGCTAAGATATTGTAAATGTTTGAATGTTTACAATATCTCAGATATAGTTAAGGAAGATTAAAAGCTTAAGACTTGAGGATAATCATCATCGAACTATTACTTAGGGTATTTAGTTTGAGGAAGATTGTATTGTAATTTGGATTGTAATATTTGGACAAAGTATGTAATGACTACCATGGCTGTGTATGTGAACCACTGGATTGATCCTGATTTTAATAAAAGTATTTCTATTGATATTCACTGGAAATTTTATTTTATACAAAAATCTATGTATAATAAGTAATTTGAGGTAGCACTCGGGTTTTTGACAAATCAATTTCAAAGAAAATATGTTTCCGCTGCTTGTATTTTAAAAGAGTTTCAAAATCAGGGCCCTACCTTTGCAAATATTTATGAAAATGTGTCTTAAAAACCCGAGTCACCACACGATTTAAGTGAAACATTACAACAAATCCCTACCAATGCTATTCATGCTCTTTACGAAACCATTTTTTATAAGTAATGATGCATCCAAAGAGTCAAAATCTCATAAAACAATTAAATAAGTATAAAATCTAACCATCAGAGGGGATATCCTATATTAGAGGGTCCCATGAGTGGATTAACCATATTGTAATCTAGTCATAAGTACTTATACCGATATTTAGGCATCATCATGTGATATTAGCATAGGTTCCATCACTAGGTCATGATTGTAAGACCATGACATATTTAGAAGGTTTTAATTTTAGACATCACTTAATTATCACTAACTAGGCTTAATTCTACAATTTTACAGGTCTAGGGTAATAAAAAATGTTAAAATTAATCATTTTATCCTTGAAAGAGAAAATTTATCTTCCAAGCTAGGTTGTGGACACATACATGCCAATCATAAAGTTAAGGAGTTCAAAATGATTGTAGATATCAAAATGAAAGTTAGAATAGTTAGAAACCTTAAAAGGAAGATAAAGCCTTATCCATTGAAAGTAGTGGTGTTCATATCAAAAGTAAGATTAAAGAACTTCTCATTCAAGCATTCATGCATATTAGCACTTTGTGAAGTTTTCAAAGGAAGCCCAAATCACATACAATGGGAGCTTCTAAAACAAAATAAGATGCAAGAGTGGAACCCATGGGAGACTTATGCCTTACTTTCTCTTTCTTACTCAACCAAAGGAATGGACCACTAAAGGGGGAGCACAAAATTTACATCAAAATATGGGGATTCCTAATCAATCATAAGTGTAAACATGAAGAAATAAGGTGATTGGTGGAGAAAAATAGGAAATCTGTAGTTGAAAGTCATCTTACACTTTAAGCACTTAAAGGTTAAGATCTTCCCTTGTAGATGCATATCCTAAGCAGCCAATAAAGACATTTTCAAGGAAGGAAGGTCTAACAAGAAATTAGATTGCAACGAAGACTAAAGTGTAAGTCTATTGGGGGAAGAGTTTCCATAGAGCTACCTACTTACATTCAAGGAAAGGAGATCCCTTATAATATGGAAGAAAATATCCCACCTATGTGAAATACTATTAGCTATAAGAAAAACATGGGAAAACATAGAGTGGATAAGAAAATCTCTAAGGAATCTAAGCCATCCATTCTAGGGTAGCCCAATCCAACTATGAAGAGTAAAGAAGCCTTAAAAGAAGATCTATTTGGATAAGATTACTCCAACTAATTCTTAACCATACAAGGGTGATGATGATCTAAGGGCCAAGAATGAAGTATTGAAAAGGTAAAATCCTAGACTTAGCCCTCATTAAGTCAAATAAAAGTCCTAAGATCTCCATCATTGATTAACATCTAATGTATCACATTCACTTCAAAAATTTAAAACTCCAACACGATCCCATGGGTTCCAGTCCTCTCACCTCATTTAGTATCTAATCCCACCTAACTTCCTAGATTTTCTCCTAATCCTACTCTATTCTGTCCCTCCTAAGCAAGTTACTTTCTTATAATACCAAAACTACTTTCCTAACCACCCTTGTCCCTTTCCCTTCCCTACTTTCCTAGTCCATCTCACTTTCCACATTCATTTCAAGTCAATAAACTACTCATAACTCAATTCCACACCTTCTTCCTTTATCCACTAGCTAATTAGAAACCAAATCTCACCTAATCCCTAGATTTTCTCCTAATTTTCTTAATTTCCTTCACCCTTAGCCAATCACTTTCCTAACCTACCCAAGCTACTCTCCTAACCTTCCATGCTTCCTTCCTTCTCCAATTACCTATTCAAATCATACATAAACACCTCTCACTTGATTTCCTTGCATTGTACTCTCTCTCTCCTCCCCTTCTCATCATCCAAAACATGTCAACCTTCTAGCTTTTCCTTCTTATGATCTCAACCATCTATCCCTGGGGTACTTTCTCATAAAACTCTACAAATAAGAGATTAAGGAGAAGGAAAAACCATCTTCTACTTTCCCTAAATTCAAGAGCCAAATTAAATAAGAAATAGAAGGAGGAAGATCACTTTCACCAAAGCTCTCTTCAAGCATCCATGTTCAAATCCTTTGGAGCAAAGGTAAAGGTCCTCAACCCAATCCAATTTTCCATCTTCTTTTCCTTTCCTTTCCTTTCCTTTCTTCTTTTCTTATTCCATCTTCCATTTCCATACCTACACATAATCTCCTCACATCAGCCATGCCTTCATTCTTTTCATAGTTGCACACATCCTTCATCTTTTTCTTACATGCATACTTATCATAGTTTTCCACTTATCATCTTACTATTGTTCCTTTCCTTGCTTTATATGTTTATCACTTTTTATAGTTAGATTTTTTTATAAATTCATGCATCATACATCTTAGTAGCATATACATACACTTTTTAAATGTAGAAATCTTCTTTCCATGCATCTATTCTTTAGAAATACATGCACAACCATCCACCATTTCATGCATGGTATAATTGTATGCATGTGTTGTGTGTATTCATCATATATCATGTTCTAACCTAGATTGCCTTTCATCATGTTTGGTTTAGCAATTTCATATGTGATAGCTGTTAAGTGTTCAATTTTGGTCAAAATACCCCTAATTTAGCATTCAATTAGATCATCTAACCGTTCAATTTTACAAAACTTAGCTTGATTTTGAATTTAAATCCAATTGACCATCCAAACCTTAATTTGTCAAAATCAACGGTCAGATGATCGTTAGAGCTCATTAAATGACTAATGTATGGTTCAGATGATTCTAATTTAGTCTTTCCTTTTGCAGATCAACCAAAGGACGCACGGACGGCTACGATTAAAAGTTAACGGTGCAGATCATTTTAAAAAGGATTGATTGGCCAGAACAACCATAAAGAAGGATTGGATAGTTTCTTAAACGATAATTGAGCTCAAGTGGAAATCATGGACAAAAAGGGCAACTTGCAAATCTGTAGGAGTCTCCAAAGTCAAGAGAGGGGACCCAAATTAGCAAGGAGCAAAAGGCAACTCCTTCCCCCACTTCTTTCCTTCTTCTTTCTCCTCCTTTTCCTTTTTCCTTGTTTCTTTCCTTTTCTCTTTTCTTTCTTTTTCCTTCTTTCCTCCCTTTTCCTTTTCTTTCTTTCTTTCCTTTTTCCCTTCCTCATTCTCACGTACCCACTTTCCTCATTCTCTTTTTGCCTTCCTTCTTAACGTACCTAATGTTTCCATTCTCTTCTCTTCTCCCCACCTTCCTCTCCCACTGCTCCTCTTTCTCTCTTCTCTTCTCTTCTCATCTCTCTCCATTCTACCTTCTCTCCCTCTTCTACTCCTTCCTACACACCTCTATCCCTCTACCTCTACCCTCTCGTTCTCTTCTCCTTGGGTCACCGTCACTGGCCCCTGGTTCCATAGCACTAGACGACGCCCCTCTTACTCTCTCTCGATTCTCTATCCAAACCAGGCATGCACCACCCATTTTACGTGGCGTCTGCTCCCAACACCAACACCAACACCACCACCACAACCATGCGTACAATCCAAAAGTAGAATGCATGGTTTTGAAGGCCTTAAGGGTTGAAGTTTGAATGAGAGTATCAACTTGATTATTCCTTCATGATTCATTAGTTTCATGGTTCATTCAATCAAGCATGGTTTTGAATAAGTTATTGATTAATTAAGATCCAAGTTGTTGCATTCATTCATGTTAGGAAAAGTAGTTAGTCAAGTTGATTTTGTTTGGTTGTTTGCAAGTTGTTGCTTAGATTGTTAGTTTTTAAAGTTTCCATTCCATGACTTTAATTGCTTCATTTAGAAGTTGCATGTTTAGGAAAGTAGTTGTTTAATGTATGTTTCCTTAGATTAGTTGCTTAATTTCATGCTTAGGAAAGATAATTTAAGAAAGCTACTAATTTGCATTTTTATAAAGTTTTCACTTTAGGAAAGTCCTTAGTTTAGGAAAGTCATAAATTTAGAAAGTCTTTAATTTAAAAAAAGTATTAATTTTAAAAGAGTGTTTTAGGAAATTTTTTAATTTTAGCATGCTTCTAATTTTTTTAAATTTCCATTCCATGTGTTAATTTGCACTCTTAGTTTAGGTTAAAAGTCTTTTGAATTTTGGCTAGGTTAGATAGTTTAAAGTAGGGACCACTAGCATCGCATTCGTTCAACTTCTCATGGGATCAACCTCACTAGCATACCATATTGCAAATGCTTCATGTGCTTGCGGGTTAATTTTAAAAAACACAACAAGTTTTTGGCATCTTTGCTAGGGAGTGACAACATTTTGTGCAATGGATCATACTTTAGATTATTTCCCTCTGGTCTAGGTTTGGGGTGCATTAGTTTAGGGTTTTGCATTATTTTTTCATTCGTTGCTATTTTTCTCATATTGACCATATTTCTTTGTTTTTTGTGCGAGGGAAATTGGTAAAGGAGCAGCAGCAATCATGTGGGCCACAACATCATCATCATAGAATAGGGTTTCTATTGTTTTCCTAGATTAGGATTTGAGTGGAACATGTAGTGTGGCCCATTGAAAATTGTAATTTCTTTATTATTCAATTTAAATGGATTGTAATAATACAGGGCAAGTTTGGGGTATGGTGGCCCACGCTTGATCATAATTGAACCTCTCACTGTGAGTAATCCTCACTCAAATTTAATTTCTAGGATAACTTGCATTTAGTGTAGAATTGCATTTGGATGGTAGAATAAATCATATAAATTAGGATCATTCACTTTAATTATTGCATCTTTACTTAGGGTTGTTGCATTAAAAAGCACCTATCTAACTTTGGTTGGATAGCATATATGTTGCATTAGTTTCCTTTTATTTTGCATTTAATATTTAATTGCTTTATGGTGGGATGGAATTAATTCTAGTAAGGGTCCCATAGGAACCCTTATAAGATAAAGATTGGCTTCATCACCAGCTCCTTGGCCCACCTAGGAATCAATCAACATCCTTGTTTATCGTGATCCCAACCCTTGAACATTAATTGAAATCAAGTAGAAAGAGACTTAGGGTATTGAGCTCACAGGACCCTTTTAGAAGGATGAAATTTATTGTCACTCCAGTGACTTTTGAGCATTGTGGTTATAGTAAGCATCCTAAAATCTAAGTGATTTTTCCATGCTTCCATTAAAGTCAGCAGACCCTCTTGACATGAGGATTGTATTAACCACTTTTGAGTAGAACCTAACTAGTAAGCAATAGTAAAATCTAGATAAAAGGAAGAGCTGTCTAGATTTAGGTCTAAGAAGCCATCATCTATGCATTAAGGAAAGATAATCAAGACATTGCTCAATTAGTGAATACTAGGATTTGATTATACATCACATAGAGTTAGAGTCAGCATATAGTTGAGGCATTTAGGAATTAGGATAGTTTATGCAAGGGTGTCAACCTTAGAACTTAGAGTTAGCACCTATCGATTGAGAGATTGAACATAACCTTAGACAAAGGAAAAGAAACCAAGTTCCTGTCCCCATGGCCAGACCACTAGTAGAAGTTGAGTGTAAAGCTATTAGATATTTTTATGCACCTCTACAACTTAGTACCTTATCGTACATAGCTTTACCTCCTACAAACATAGACTACTTTGAGTTAAAGCATGGAGTCATCCAATTACTCCCCACTTTTTATGGTTGAGACCGAGAAGACCCATACCTACTTATCAAGGAGTTCCTTGATATTTGGGCCACATTTTGGTTCCAATTTTTTTTTTTCATGATTAGGCTTAGGTTATTCCCATTCTGACTCAAGGACAAAGCCAAGTCATGGCTTAATTCCTTGGTGGTAGGTTCCATTAATACATGGGATCAATAGTCTTGGATGTTTTGAACAAATTCTTCCTCGTTCATAAAACAAATGCTCTTCATCATGAAATTATCAATTTCCAACAAAGGGATGATGAACAATATTATGAGTGTTGGGAACGATGGAATGAGCTACTGTAGAAATGCCCTCATCATGGATTTGAGAAACGGTTGCAGGTTCAATATGTAATAACCCCAATTTTTGTAAATTGATTGAGAAAAATCAATAAAGTTTGAGTTTTAGATATTTCGGGCTGAAATATTAGGGTTATTTAAAATATACTTTTTATAAAAGTATAATCAAATCATAAGACATGTAAAATTGAAATTAGAATTAGCAAACCCTTCAAAATGACTGTAAGCACCACAAATTTTGAATTCGGATGAGAAATCCTTAAGTTTTTCATTTTTTGGACAAAAGGGGTAAAATAGTAATTTTACCCAAAAAAATCAAAATATTCCAAAAATCAAAATATGAAACATCAAAATTTATAATGTACTGAGAAATACGAATCCAACGCCACTAAGTACACTCAAATCCGAGATCATGGGAATAAAACCCAAAGTTTTATGCATAAAGGGCAAAACGGACTTTTTACACCATGTGGGGCCCACATGGGGCCCACATGGGGACCACCACGTCCCCAACAACCAATTTGATCAGCAGCCCATGTGAAACATGGGTGAACAAAGATCAGCTAGTCATGGGGAAGAAAAGTTAGGCATGGGAGCATTGAAGACTTTCATGTCATTTTATATTAAAAAAATAACATATTATAATCATGTAAAAAGACCGAAAATGCCTATAAATACAACCCCAAAAATCTTCCAAAAATCCTCATAAAATCCCCACGAAATTATCTTCAATCTCCTTGAAAAATTAGATCTAGAATCCCTCTCCAAAACTCCAAAATTTCCAAGAGTTAGATCTCTTTCCAACTTGTTTTTCTTTTTAGATTAGAACAAGAGACCTAAATTCAATTAGGCACTCTGTTCTAGATCTAATTTGATCAATTTCACCGTCCAAAACATCCCAACACATCTATTCTACAAAACCCCCAAAGAAATTTTAAGATCCAACGGTTCAAACAACGGTATTTGCAAGAAAGGTGGATTTTAGGCTATATCTTCATCAACAAGGTATTTTTTTAAATTGGGCATATAAATGAGGTTTTCTCTCCAATCAAGTAAGTGGAAATCCTTTTCATATATTTTTAGTATTGTTTTGTGTAATTTTTATTTTACTGTAATTAATTTTGGTAATAAAAAGGTAAAAATAAAGTAAACAACAGAACCCTTAATTCATGATGATGGAGTGCTCAGATGAAAAATCTGACTCTACTAATCAATCCAGAATGGTCCAAAACCCCTAGGGTAGAAGTTTCAGAAAGATCTGAGCAGTTTTGGACCCTCAATTGAGAGAGGTTAATTCTGGTGGGCCTAGATCAAATCTAGACCCTAGGAACGGCTGAAAACTTCAATTTAAGATTGTGGAGTCATATGAACTCCAAATTGAGATCAGAAAGAAGCTATGGAAAGCTTGTAATGTTTAGTTTCTAATGAAGTCATAATATTTCTAAAATTTATTTCTGTATTTTTCTGTATTTTGGAAATAAGCGTCCAATTTCTAAGATCTTCAAGATCTGAGGTGATCAGATCTTGGAAATTTATTTTAGCGATGATATAATAATGTAATAAAGTAATATATATGGTTAATTTGGACAGATCTTGGATAAAATAAGGGATCTACCTTTATGGTAGAAAAAAAAAAAAAAAATACAAAGGGACCCACTTGATCAATGAGATCAAGTGTGATCAGATCCTTGGGATGGAAAGAATAAATGTTTATATGATGAAATCCAAGGAAATCATGGATGGATTATGATAAAAATAGATCAATGTGATCTTTTGACCTTAATAGAGAAAATTCTCTAAATATAACTAAAGTCCTTAATCAAAGGAAAAGATCTAAGATCAAATGGTTGGATCATAAGTAAAGGTTTCTAAAAATGTAAATATAATTAGTTTCATTTTATATTATTATGTTATAAAGCATGCTAGTATAACATTTAGAGTTTAGTATGATATGTGTTCATTCTTATCATAAGGTGCTAGATTTAATTTAAGTACCTTGCCTCATTTTCATTGAATGTTAAATTAGGTAGTTTTATGCTTTAAATTTATAATTCATTTATGGTTGAATGTTAGTAGTAGATTTACTTGTTATGAGATAAAGAGCATAAAACATCAAAAATGTATTCTAATGAGAAAGTAGAGTTTCATGACACAAATAAGAATGAAGTACTTTGGACTTAATTAGTAAGGGCTATAGTTAGTAGGACAATATAAGGATTATCAAATCCTCAGCCCAAATTAGGAAAAGAATAATAAACCCCATGAATGACATTATAAATATTCATGGACTTAATTAAAATCCATTAGAGAAAGTGTACTTAGGGTAAACATGCTTATAGGAACCTTATGAAAGGTTGAGCTATGGTCATTCTAGTGAATGATGAACATAGTGGTTAAGGGGTTATCTAATAGAGCCTCGCTCTTTCCCTACCTTGGTTGCCGTTTGTGAGGTCTAAACGCCTCCTTACATGAGGATTGAAGTAACCACTTTGTGTTCACCCATTCAACTAGTAAGCCTTAGCCAATTGGAAACAAGAGGCTGATCTAGATTTAGGCTTGAATAAGCTACCTTCAACCATGCACATTAGCTGGTTGAATAATAATCATAAGAGCATAAAAGGTTAGTAAATTACCTAACCCTAATAAAAACAGTAAGTAAGATAAGGATGATCGAACAAGATCCATTAGATCTTGGATGATCAAGAACAATAAGAATAAGAACACTATATTGTACTTAGTATGTATGTTTAGTAGTATACTTGTTATAGTTCATTAGATTAGATAATCCAAACCCTTGATCAAAGGTGATTCAAGGAAGAAAACCAAGATCATCCTCCATAGGGATGATCCAAGAAGCTGAACTTAGATCAAAGAAGAACTAGGCTGATAGAAGATCTAGGACCTTGATCTTTATCAACATGAGTAGATTGTCAATCAAAGGATCTATGAAAGATCAAGATCAAGGAGATGAACATATAAAGACTTAGAGATAGAAAAATACTTAGATATGAATGATCTAAAGATCATTCTAAACATCAGATCTAGTGATCAATAGGATTGTTCATAATTTATATATTGACAATATGTATGGATGTACGGATTACATACATCGGTCAAGATCATGGAAGATTGGGAAAAGAGATCAATCCTTAAAGGTAGGAGGATTTGATTAATGCATTTACATGAGATATTCATGATTGTACTCATGATCTTATGTTGACAAGAGTAATGATAATACTTGTAGTAAATCTCTTGAAAACCTTATGATCCAACCAAACACCTATAAGATGGTTAAGGACTAAACTATAAGTGAATAGCGAACGAGAAAATATTTCAGCCCTAAGTAAACGGACATATGGTCGATATATATATGAAATCTATTTTACATACAAGCTTGGAGGCTTGTGAGTTTGTTTTAATAGGCATGAGCCTAGGGGATGCTATTGCTAGAGGAGTTATGAGGGTTTGGCCACCCGCTCCTTGAAATGATGATATGATGATACCTTGCCCAATGAGAGGCTAAAAGTCGGGTGGTGGCAATTATGGGAAGGCCACCCTTTGTGAAAGTCTTGCCCCCATACGGGCAGTAACATAATATTTTCCACCGTGGTATCAGGTGGTGAGCAGGGCGGTTATCCGGCGCGCTAGTACGGATCGAGGCTAACGACATAGCAACCTTTCGATTATTTTGCACTATGATGCATATGGGAACGAGGCATAGTGAAATGCCTTATTATATTATAGCATAATGAAATGCTAGGTAATTGTATATTACCAATGTTTCCCAAGAAGGGAAATTCGGTATGAGATTAGTTGTAATACTAAATTCTCAAAATGAAGAAATTGATCAGCTTAATTGGGAATGATATTTGACTATTTTCACAAATTTAATTGGTTTACCCATGAAGGGTATGTATGTATATAGATATACATAACTTACAAAGTAAAGAGTATGTTTGAGGATAATGAGATTATGAAGGATTGGAATTACATTGTCAATTATTATGTTTCTTGAATCCCTACCAAGCATTGCTTCTTGAGATATTGTACTTGTTGCAATATCTCAGATCTAGGAAAGGAGACTTAGGAGCTGAAGACTATAGAAGACTTGAAGAGAATAATCTTCAAGGTATACCCTTGAAGACATGTATTTTTATTTGTTGAGAGTTTTATTGTATGGTGAGCTTGAGTTTTGGATTATGTAATTTGGACAAGTATTGTACTAGATTTGGGTACATCTTGTGAACCCTTCGGATGGATCCTGGAGTTTAATAAAAGTATATTCCTTCAATGGAATTTTATTTTGTACACAAATTGTACTTATGTTATGTATGAAGTGGTGACTTGGGTTTTCAAAACAAGTTCTAAGAAAAAATTTCAGCATTTGCTTTGTTTTGCGAAAATTTTTTACACTCTTAAGGGCCCTGCCTTTCAAAATACTTTACAAATCATGTTTTCAAAAACCCGGGTCGTCACACAATACTTCCATCAGGCATTGACACCTCAGAATAGGCCAATGGTAGATGCTTTGAGTGGAGGGGCCTCATGCTAAAAGATGAGAGACACACCTAGGAGTTCTTTTAGACATTGATAGATAATTCTTAGCAATGGAATTATTCAAATAGCATAGAGAGAAATAACCACCCTCCAAAGAAAAGTATATATGAGATAAGTACATACAGATCTATCCTATAAGCTTGACTCTATAGTTGAAAAATTAAAAAAACTAGAGCCTTTAGGTGGAAGAATGGACAAACTTGAAGCTATGTTTAAAACTTTCATGGTTGCCACTCTATCCCATAAAACGTCCACAAGAGGTATGTGCTACTTGTTCTAGTCCTACCCAATCTGACTTTAACTTGTCCATCAAATAAAGTGTACCTTGAATGCCTTCTAGACCAAGCAAATGCACTTGGTCCATATTGCAATCCTAGCAACAACAACCCATATTCTGAGACCTATAATCTAAGATGGGCTAGGCATCTCAATTTGTCATGGGCTAAGAATACTTACCAGGGAGGTATGTCTGAGAACCTCCCTGTTCAGAACTTTCCCAGTATTTGTGCTTCACAGTAACCACTAGCTTTTCAATTGCCCCAAAAAACATCAAAACCATCAATGGAGGATAATATGCAATATATCATGAAAAAACTTGATGAAATACTAAAGCCTTGTTTTTAAACCAAAATGAGAGACAACAAAATATAGCCAAGTTAGAGAGGTAAATGGGTTAGTTGCATGCATCTTTAAGTGAAAGGGGAAAAGGAAAGTTTCTCAACCAGCCTATCCCTAAACCTAAGGGCTAATTAGAAATAGAGTGTAGTTCACAAAGACTCTATGAGCAAGCCAAGTCTATCACAACCCTTAGAAGTGGTCGTGAGGTTGATAACAAAGTAGGGCAGACTAAGGAAAAGGAAGAGGAGAATGAAAATGCCAAAACATAGGGGAAAGAGATTAGATAGAAACCTCCTACTCCAGCTAAGCCTATAATGGAGGCACCCTATGTGCCTAAAGCCCCATTCCTTCAAATACTTAACAAGGCTAAGAAAGGAACAAATTTCAATAAGATAATGGAAGTGTTTAAACATGTGCAAATAAATATTCCATTACTCAATGCTATAAAGGATATTCCTGCTTATGCCATGTTTCTTAAAGAGCTATGCACTACATAGCGAAAGCTTAATGTGCAAAAGAAAGCCTTCCTCACCAAGTAGGTGAGCTCTTTAATTCAACACAAGACCCCATTAAAATTTAGATATCCAGGATGTCCTACAATTTCTTGCATTATAGGAAAACATGTCATAGATAGGGTATTACTTGACTTAGGGGCTAGTGTTAATCTATTGCCATACTTTGTCTATGAGCAACTAGGCTTGGTGAGCTTAAGCCAACTAACATGACATTGCAGCTAGTTGATAGATCAATCAAGATGCCACATGGTATGGTTGAGGATGTTTTAATATAGGTGAACCAGTTTTATTTCCCTGTCGCTTTCATTGTCTTGGATACCCAGTCTGTATTAGACCCCAGTAGTTAGATCCCAGTAATTCTTGGACATCCATTCTTGGTGACGTCCAATGCAATCATAAATTTGCAGAAATGGTGTATTATAATTATCCTTTGGCAATATGAAAGTTGAGCTCTATGTTTGCAATGTCAATAATAAACAATTAGATCTTGCTGACTCTTGCAACCTAATTGAAGATTTAATTCTAGAAGTTCTACCACCATTCTTTACCTTCGATCCATTGGAGGCCTATCTTACATAGTCTAATTTCAATTATTAATATATGGCTAAAGACGTTAAACTTAGTGCTTATTGGGAGGCATCCCAGGGTTTTAGAGTCTCATTATTCTACACCTCTCATTTATCATATAGATGTCCAATATTTCAAAACATTGGGGATAATGTTTCATTTAGGTTGGGGGTGTAGACATGCATGGGATATCTAGTTTTTTTTTCTTCTTGTTAAAAAAAGTTGAAAAAAAGGTTTTTAAAGAAATTTTCATTACTATGATGAGAACTGGATGTTCAGAATTTAGTAATTCTATTATTTTCACCTCTTAATGGGAGTATCTATGGCTAGTTTTGCATATTATTCATATGTTGAAGTACTTTATAAAGGTTAATTCTTGGAAAATATTTACACATAGCACATAGTCAAGACTAATAGAGAGGTATGACTTAGAGACCCTGAGGAAAATTAGTGGAAACCTATAACCCAATGAGTTTAGAGACTATCTTCCTTTTAGAGAGTTATTAGTAATTCCATAGTTTATTTAGCCTACATAATTTAGTGTGATCATGTTATCCTTGTTTTGGTTAACTATCATGATTAAATACTTCCAGAAACTTTATTGAATTTGATAGGCTTTAGGAAACCTAGGGAATGATATAGGCCGTCCTTGTTCAGCCTAGAAATATAAAACCTACCCAACATATTATACCACTAGTTAGCCCCTTGAGCTTATTATTAAGCCTTTTCTTTCTTAATCCCACTTATCTTAACCTAGAAAAGCCAAAAAAATGACCCTTACCCTTTTCAAAATGAGTAGAGTTAGTAGACAAGTTCAAAAAAGGACAAAAGTCAAAGAAGTGAGAAAAATCAAAAGTTTTTCTTTCAAAGAAGTTAAAAATAAAAATAAAAGAAATAAGTATGAGAAAAAGAAGAGAAAAATTGAAAGAAGAAGAAAATTGTACAAAAGATATTCACTTCAGTCAAAGAAGAATGGTCCAAAAAAAGAAAAGAAAACCTCTATCAATTTTGAACCTTTGAAATCTTTATACCCTTCTTTCCAGAATCTGTCTTAAGCCTTCATCTCATTCAAAGACCTGTGGATCTTAGGTGGAACAAAACCTTAAAGAGGAAATATAAAGAAGGAACTAATGTAAAATACCCCTACTATTCTTGGTAATGACATCCACTCTTAAGGATCACTTTCCTTTATCTAATTAGTACTTAAAGGTTATCTGAACCATTAATTGTGTAGGTTTAAAGGTTAATCCAAGGTACGTATATAATTAATCATATTATTTTGAGATTTTATTAGCGTTTTTAAATTTTTGTAGGAAGAGTGATGATGATCTGACAGTCAAGATTGATCGAGATGAAATTAAAGATCAAGATCAAAAGATCAAGTCAAAGCTTAAAAGTCATCAATCCAAAGGTTAAGATCATCTTAGGGCAAGCAATGGATGCAATCAAAGGAGTTAAAGGTGGCCAAAGTGGACCCATGAAGAAAGTGATGCATTTTCATCACCTTTGCATGAGAACCATTTAAGCCACCTTAGCCATATAAGCCATAAAACAAGGTGACACACTAAGGAATTCAAGACAAAACATTCAAGTCACTCGAGCCAAGGGTTGAAGTTAATATAAGAGAGCCATTTAAGCAAGCCATGAAACCTTGCCAATGGAGCCTTTAAAGTTAGCCATCAAAGCCGTTAAGCTAAGCTAAGTGGAAGGCTAGGATTGGTAGAAAATCAAGAGGATTATCCATGAGATTCTAAGTGATATTGTGAAGGAAATTAAGGGAAAATTCATTAGGATAAGTTGGCATATGGACCAATAGGATAAGAGTCTTCTATTTTTGATGTTTTTCTCACTTCTTCTCATTTTTTCCTTACTTTCAACCTCACCCCTAAGTAGCACCACGAATTTGACCTTCCATTCATGACTCCTACCATTCCAAGACTCCTCAACCTTCGTAAACTCTCATACCAACCACTAAACCAATCCTCACCTCTTAGGAAATCCCTTAACCAATAAAAAATTTCCATCTCACCTCACTTTCCTAAGTTTTTCTTACCCATCTCTTTCCTTTTCCCTATCTCATTCCTACCTCATCCATCCACCAACTTTCCTATTTTGTAGGACTTCAACAATTTTTTTAAGGGGAACATGCCCCTTCTTAAAATGTGGTGTCTCCCACGTATTCCTCTTCCTAAAGGTGGCCACTTTCCTCTTTTGAAACCCTAGCTTACCTACCATCTTAACCATCCAAAATTGCAAGTTTTCATCCCCACCACACCTTATTATTAGGGTACCCTTGGAAAAATAGGATAAAAACTATAAAAGCTGGCACAAAGCTAAGTTAGAGGATACTTCTCACATAAAGGAAAAAGGCGTCTCCTCCATAGGAAGGAGACGTCCTCTTCCTACTTCCCTAGTTTGTCTCTTTTTGCTTTGAAATTTCAATTGCTTTGCGTGGCTGCTACTTCTTCCTATGGTGGTTGCACTCCTCCAAGCTATTAAACACATGGTCCTTTGGGTCTTGATCATCCTTTCAAAGGTTGGTATATCCTTGCTTCTCCTTGCTGGATTTTACTTTCATGCTAGTTGTTGCTTTGCTTTCCTTGATTAAAGATAAGATCCAAGGATGGTTTTTCCCTTGAAGTGATAGCCAAGCGAATTCACCTTGAATCTAATCTTTGCTTTCCATTGCCTTGTTTCCTTAGTTTCCTTTGAGTTTTGCCTTGTTATTCCATTAGAATTTTCCTTAAATCTCAAGCTTGTTGAAGGAGGAATCATTATTGAGATCTGGTTTTGGATTTAATTTGAGAGAAAACATAGTGTTTTCTTTCCAAAAGTTGAATGCATCTTTCATGTAATCACTTGTATGCACACTTGTTCATGATTAATGGAATACTTGTTAATTGATGAATGAGCATAATTTTTACTTTTTGCATGTTGAGGATATATTGAGTAAGGGGTTCTTTGTGTTGAAATCTCAACAATCAAAAGTCCTAAGAAACCATGCGTCCAATCCAAAAGTGGAACACATGGTTTTGAAGGCCTTAAGGGTTGAAGTTTGAATGAGACTATCAACTTGATTATTCCTTCATAATTCATTAGTTTCATGGTTCATTCAATCAAGCATGGTTTTGAATAAGCTATTGATTAATTAAGATCCAAGTTTTTGCATTCATTCATGTTAGGAAAAGTAGTTAGTTAAGTTATTTTTTTTTAGTTGTTTGCATGTTGCTCCTTAGGTTGTTAGTTGTTAGAGTTTCCATTCCATGACTTTAATTTCTTTATTTAGAAGTTGCAAGATTAGAAAAGTAGTTATTTAATGTATGTTTCCTTAGATTAATTGCTTAATTTCATGCTTAGAAAAGTTGTTAATTTACATT
Organism: Warburgia ugandensis; assembly: GCA_035236585.1. Taxonomy (NCBI): domain Eukaryota; kingdom Viridiplantae; phylum Streptophyta; class Magnoliopsida; order Canellales; family Canellaceae; genus Warburgia; species Warburgia ugandensis. The sequence continues at coordinate 40,567,970 of CP141137.1, forward strand.
TTTAGAAAGTTTTCACGTTAAGACAGTCCTTAGTTTAGGAAAGTCATAAATCTAGAAAGTCTTTAATTTAGGAAAGTGTTAATTTTAAAAGTGTGTTTTAGGAAAGTTTTCAATTTTAGTATTTTTCTAATTTTTGCATAATTTCCATTTGTATGTGTTAAATTCCATTTTTACTTTAGGTTAAAAGTCTCTTGAATTTTGGCTAGATTAGATAGTTTAAAGTAGGGACCACTTTCATCACATTTGTTCAACTCCTTGTGGGATTGACCTCACTAGCCTGCTATATTGCGAATGATTCATGCACTTGCTAGTTAACTTTAAAATACATAATAGGTACCCTTTGTCATCACTTTTAATGCATTTAATGTGGTCCGAGTGCTTACTCTTATGTTCTATTATTTTACAAGTTTGAACACATCTAATCTTCTCTTGATCCTAACTTATTATAGAGGTCATATATGCCTTGAGTTTAGCCTCACTTACTACTCTCTTAACAACCTTTTTAGTATTCTTCTATTGCTCAAAGTTTTCCTTATTTCTAGCCATCTACCATTCTTTAAAATACACTTATTTATCTTTAATAACTTTTTGCACTTTTCACTCTTCCAGTAAGTTTCCTTTAATAATTGCATTTTACCTTTAAATACTCTTAGAACTTCTTTTGCCACTTTCTTAATGAACTTAGCTATATTAGTCCTCATGGTGTTTGCTTCTATTTCATTATTCCACTTTCCTTGTACCATCAACTTGTTTGTGAATGATATTATCACCTCTCCTTTTAAGTTCCATCACTTAGTTATTGGACACCTATTAAGTTCATTTCCTTTTTTCTGTCTCTTAATGTAAATTTCCATAACCATTAACCTATGTTTTGTGGTTAAGGTCTTATAAAGTATCATGTTATAATCCTTACACATTGATATTTTGGTATTCCTAGGTAGAATAAAGTGTATTTGGCCTTGAGTTGTATAAATATTGATATTTTTGTTGAACTTCTTATTTGTTTTGATAGATAAAATTTTTGTTGTTGAAACAAGAAAATTACTTTTGAATGAAATTGCATTTATTGATGACATGATGTGCTAAATGAGATTGCATGAGAATAGATTCATATCATGTAGATGACCCTAATGCACAGAGATGTAATGGATCAGGCTTAAGTAACAACCTATCCGTGGGATCAGTTTTTATATTTTAAGTTATAATTATACAATAGTGTCAAGTTTTACTAATAACATTTATTCATTTTCTTTCTCACTTTGTATTAGCTATTAATGCATTTTCAAAAGAGTCTCAATAAGTGTACATGCTCAAGAGGAAAGGAGCACACGCCCCTTTTCCCATGCATGATGAAACTTGTTTTGTTGATCTAGACCATTCCTTATATTCAAAGTGCCAAAATTAGGTAACTGATGAGAAAATCATGTATTTAAAAGATCCTACCCACTTGTGTTTGGGTCTTTGAAAAAATGGATGGTATCTATTTTTTAGCCCAAGAAACATGGGCAAAAAACATTTAATGGACATGAAACTTGATGTATAGGCCATGTAAAACATTCCTAACATGATGAACGAGTTAGATATACAAAAATAGTTTTACTAGGCATGGAAAAAGGGGTGTGTAGTAATTCCTCTCTTCTTGAGATTGTAAACTTACTAAAGCTCTATTGAAAATAGTAAAGCTTATCGCTCTTTATCTCTCTGCTACCATCTAAATGTGCATATGCATTATTTATTTCTAGTTTTAAATGAGAAAAAATAGGAACACCCATCGAAGTACCAATTTGAAATAAAATTCCTCATGCTATGAGCATGCAAGGGTACCCTACTCCTATATTGCTTAATCTATATGCAATTGGTCCTTCAATCCAAAATCTATTAAATCTAGCTAGCAGAAGTGAAATGTCAGCCCACTCTATATTTTTATTAATACTAAATTACTTAGGTATTATATTAAAAAAGAGAAAATTTTAAAAGGTCTAAAAATCAGTATCTTCTAAAGATAGATGAGACAACTAACTAAATAAGTAGCTAGCTTAATGAAATAAAATAAGCAATTAAATAGGATTGTTTAACATGGAATTTACATGGAAACCTATCTAGAACATAGAATCATAAACCAACCAATAGTGGCTTAGTTAGAGAAGGGGATAATGATGTTTCGGAGTGGTTGACCCAAGACATCATTCCATTATGAAATCAGCAGGTAATGTGTTAAATAAAAACATTAATAACATGTGGGGACCATTTGATATGTTATAAGAGAAATTGGCTTAGATAATATTAGTTATAGGAAGGGAAGTAGAGACCTAGTCAAAGTAGGAAAGTGGATTATAACTTGGACATTAAGAATCCTGACAAATTAGAACTCCTAGGGTTATGAAAAGGATTGGATGCCTAGCTTAAGAGTTGTTCTTCGTTGGCTGGTAATCTAGTTGAGAAGGACAAAAAAATACAAATACAAATCATGGAAAAAAAAGGGATGAGAAAAGAAGAGATTAGTTGAGGACTGGTAAGATACATTGAAGGTTGAAGATAGTCTATTCGAGTGCGACTCAAGTGCAAAAAAGAAGACTATAGAAGACGTAGGAGTTGGTGATTTTTAGGTAAGAGAAATACATTAATTCTCTAAACTAAAGTTTTAAAAATCAAGCATGAGTTTTGGGAAACAAAACATGGGGATTTGCATGATTTTGATTGAGATTTCATGATGTCTTGTGAAACAAATTTTTGTGCTTGTGAAATCAATGTTTTCCATGAATGTTTTTCATTATTTCATCCTATTGTGTGATTATCCTAGTTTTTTATATGATTATTAATGAAAATTTTAAGGTTGATTATCATATAGTTCTCATGCCATGATCATCATATATTTAAAGGGTGAAAAGATAGATTAATTTCAACGTGTGCAATTCTAGCCCTGTTTTGACGTGTTACTATTATGGATGGATTTGCATGACCAAATGAGATCCTTTTTCTTAGACATTTATACCATTTTTTTCTTTGAATTCTAGATATCATGTAAAAATATTAGAGAAACTAGTTGTTTTTTGGATGAAATTGGTTGAGTTTTGAAGGGTTTTCTTTGGTAATATTGGGGACCATGTACACAATTTCTATACCTTATAGTGTTTTGTGATTTGGGTGTGATTAACATATATTTTTTAATTGAAATTTTTCATAAACATGTGTTTATGAGTGGCAAACATACCCAAAAAATATCTCATGTAGTAGCGTTAGGATCATGAGTTATAAGACAACTTTCCAAGTTGTTTTCTAGTACCTTGTAGTATAGTGTTAAAGATTGGAAAACATGAGGAATTTATGTACCTTGGGACTCCAATTTTTCATGAATTTCTACATGAATTTGAAGTATACAAGATTTAATAATTCATATGAAAATATGGCATTGAACAGAGGTTGTTAAGATTATATTTTCATAAAGAAGATTTTAGACAATTTTCAGCCAAATTATGGATAGCTTTGCCCTCAGTTTCAAGCATACCTCCAAAAGAAAAAATATTTTGTTTTAGGGTGTGGTTTTTTGTGTGCTAAAATTTGTATTTTCTCAATTAAATTAACACATGAATATATTTATTGGAAAGGAGATTTAGATATTTTTAATTTGTAAAGGAAGCACAAAATTGTTAGTTTTATACTCTAATACCTTGGAAATTGTGAAGTAACATAGATATCCATTGAATTAAATTGTTAAATGCATTTAATTTTAAAAATAGTAATATGGACCAATTGACAGCCCTAAATATTATAGTTTGAAAAAATTAAATTTGGTCATGAAAACTTGGGAGTTGAAGAACTTAAAAAACTATGGTTATGGAAAGTTTTATATGAGATCGATCTGTAAGATATATGTTTAATTGGAATCTCTCATCATTAAATATTCCATGGTTGATGTGATATATATCATGCTACTTTGATGGTGCTTGTACATTGGGGAGGTTCATTTTCCTCATGCTAGTTCATGAGTGCGGTGTGCTTCATTTTCCTCATGAGAAATCATGATCCCAGTTTGATCAAATTTTCTCTTTAGTTCATAAAGTGTGGTGACTCTATAATAGAGTGTTTGGAAGTAGATATGGCTATAGTTAGTCATGAGTGAGTTGGACTCTCAGATTACTATGCTAGGGATTTTAGGTGTCATCTAACCTCCAAGAAAGGGTACCGTTTAGTGACCATGGACTAGATTGGGAGTATGTGTCATGGGAAGAGTACTCCTTGCATGATTTGATGGACCCATGATAGTTGGTGATGGACCATATATATTTGTGATCAAGCAATGTTGGGAGGAGACTTCCTCTATGTGCATAGTTACTTATTTGTATTTGTTGGACATGTGAGTGTACATGTCCGCATACTCGAGGGTCGGACCACCTGCCTTTTTACCTTATTGGCAAGGATGCTATGATCTGATGTTTGAATGGGATATTGTGATATATGTTGATATTGCGATAGATTGTTATGTACATTTGTAGTGACTATGTTATAATAGTGAAAGTGTTATATTCATTGGTTTTCAAAAGATTAAAATTTGATTGCTGATAGTTTTCAAGACTAGTTTAGAGATTTTCAAATTTAGTAGTTATACACACCCCAAACATTTTTCAGGAAGTACATTTGAGTAGTAGATCTTATGATTAGAAGAGGGATTTAAGTAATAGTAAGATCAAAATTACGAGAGGTAAAAGAGAAGGATTAGTTTATAATTTTATGTTACTTTATTTCAAGGAATTGTTGATTGGACATGTAATAAGGGCTTGTGATTTATTTTATGTTCAATTTATGTATTATATGATTGTTTGGGTAGTGACCAATAGGCCATCTATTTGTGCACATATCATGGATTATTTAGTTTGAATGTATACGCTGTTTTGCTTACAACTTTGGGATTTGAAGAAGTGCTTTTAAAAACTACTACATAGCATGTTTTCTTGAGGCCTTGAATATTTTTTTTTTGAAAGTTTTCCAAAAGAATTTAATAAAACTATTTCTAAAAACCTGAGTTGTCATAGTTCAATCAGAGCACGGTTTAGACTGTTCATTGATAAATAGCTAATGATTCATAAATGTCAATAATATTAGAATAACATGACCTAGGTTCATTAGACCACCAACAAATATAAATTTAATAGATTACTTTGTTATTTTTTATAGCACCAACAAGAACTAGAGTTACTAATCAGATATATACAAAAGCTCCTGCCCTTATGGCACTCGCCCCTACAGACCCTACTATTGCAGCACCTAGCCTTGCGAAACCTATAATAGTAGAAACCATCATAGGCAAGTAGATGTGGCTACCTTTGTATTGATAGGAGAAGCCTTGCATTGGTGGCCTATTGCAAATCACAATTACTTTACTGATGTTGAGGAGATCCAGTGAGAGGATTTCAAAGTGGTGTTTGAAGAGAAGTATTTTCCTCCACATATTATTGAGGCTAAGGAGATTGAGTTTCTAAATCTAGTTTTCAAGGGAATATGATTGGAGAGGAGCATGAGACAAAGTTTGTGAAGTTGAGGAGATTTTCTCCTCAAGTGTGCCTCACTGGCTTGCATGCAGCTCAAAAGTTTGTACATGGTCTAAATTTTGAGTTCAAGAAGCAAATTCTCACATCTTAACCAGTTATCCTAGCTAAAGCTATAGAGCTGGCTTCTATTTTGGAGAGGGGTCTCAAGGAAGCTAGGAAGGAGATTGGGTAGAATAACAAGACAAGACCCTTCTAGAAGGGTAAGAGACCAGCAACACCTACTAAATTTGCTAAACCATTGATGTTTGCATCTCAAGGTTTTAGAAGTAAGAATGGTGAGTGTCATCACTATCAAATTTGTAATGGAAATCATCATAGTAGAGTTTGTTTTCAGCAGTAGCATTGCTTTAAGTGTAGTGAGAAAAGGGCATTTTATTGCAAGCATCCTAAGTTGAAGGACCATTAGCCACGTCCTAATGCTATTCCTATGAGTCAGGGATGGGTTTTCACATTGATTACTAAGCAGGTTTGCACATCAAATGTGGTAGTGGAAGGTACTCTTTTGATTCTTGGTAGATATGCTAGAGTATTACTAGAGTTTGGTTCCACTTATTCCTTTATATCCTGTCATTTTGCATCATGTATGTAATGTACTACAAAAAGGTTGGGATTTTGTTTAGAATTCAACAAACTAATAGGAGATGTTGTCATACACAAGAATTTATTCAGGATGTACCCATCATCATAGCAACCAGAGAACATAGTGTAGACTTGATCCTTCTAGGTATGACATATTTTGATGTGATTTTAAGAATGAATTGATTATCACAATATGGTGTAGTTGCGAACTATAGGAAAAGAAAGTCACGTTTTATGATTTAGATGACATGCCTTATATCTTCCAAGGGAAACTAGACACCACAAGCATGACTATTATATCAGCTATGAGAGCTGCCCATTTTATTTCTAAAGGGTATCAGACATTTTTAGCAAATGTGGTTGCTGCGGAGGAGAAGGGACCCAAACTAGAAGATATTAAGGTAATTTGGGAGTTTTAGGTAGAATTTTTAGAAGAACTACTTGGGTTGCTACTTAAGCTCGAGATGGATTTTACCATAGAGTCGATACCAAGAATAGATCCCATTTCCAAAGCACCTTACCTTATGGCTCCAATAAAGTTGAAGGACTAGTTACAAGGATTACCTTGGGGAGCTCCAGTGCTATTTGTTAAGAAGAATGATGGATGTATGAGGTTTTTCATTGATAACCATTTCTTGAATAGGGTTACTATAAAGAATAAGTACCCTTTGCCTAGTATTTATGACCTATTTGATAAATTACAATCTGCCAAAGTTTTCTCTAAGATTGATCTAAGGTCTAGATAACATCAGTGAGGATCTATGATGAGGATATACCTAAGACTACTTTTCACACATGCTATGGGCACAATGAGTTCCTTATTGTGTTGCTCAGGTTGATGAATGCTCCGGTCGCATTTTTGGACTTAATGAATAGAGTATTTCAAGATTATCTTAATAAAATTGCTATTGAATTTATTGACAATATATTGATTTGATCCTGGAAGAGCATAGGGAACATCTGCAAATTGTTCTGAGGACACTTTAGACTCACCAATCATATGCCAAATTTAGTAAGTATGAGTTCTCGCTAAAGCGTGTGTAGTTTCCTGGACATGTTATCTCTCAAGATGGTATAATAGTTAATCCTAAGAAGGTGGGAGCCATCACTAATTAGGAAAGACCTAAGATGGTGATATAGATTAGAAGTTTCCTTGGTCTAACTAGATATTACAGAAGATTTATTGAAGGGTTTTCTACGATTGCTCAACTTATGACATAGTTGACTAGAAAGCATAATAAGTTTGAAGTATTTACAGATCACAAAAGTCTCAAATATATATTTTCATAGAGTGATATGAATATGAGGCAATGGAGCTGATGGAATATACAAAAGATTATGATTTCACCTTTCAATGTCATCCATGGAAGGAAAATGTTGTTTGCCATTGTGTTTGTAAGATCAGTCTTCATAGAATAGGTTTTGTAGGGACAAAAGGAGTGTATAGAGACTTAAGCTATGATTGGAAAAGAGGGATTCGCCATTAGTGCTGATGGAGGTGTATGCTTTTAGGATGGATTAGTGGTACCTATAGTAGCAAAATTGAGAAAAGAGTTGTTGCAAGAAGCACATTGATTGATGTATAGCATACACCATTGAGGCATTGAGATGTATCATGATTTTAAACAAAAAATTTGGTGGCAAGGTATGAAAAGGGATATAGGAGAATATGTGGCTTAATGTTTAACTTGTTAGAAGGTTAAAGTAGAAAACCAGAGAGTAGCTGGTTTATTGCACACTTTGGAACTTCCTGAGTGAATGTGGGACCATGTTACCATGGATTTCATTGTGGGACTACCCTAGACTTCTAGTGGGTCTGATATGGTATGAGTAATTATAGACAGGTGTACTCAGTCTACACACTTTATCACTATTAGACAAAAGTAATCTCTATAGAGTTTAGCCAATTTATACATCAAGGAAATAGTGGTCTGTGTGGAGTACCTCGGAGCGTCATATCTGACAGAGATAACATGTTTACTTATCACTTGTGGTGTAGTGTATAGAAAGAATTGGGTGCTTCTCTGAGGTTCAATACAACATTTCAGTCACAAATAGATGGACAATCAAAGAGGACTATTCAAACACTTAAGGATCTATTATAAGCGTGTGCTGTATAATGCAAAGATAATTGGGATGAACATCTTCCTTTGATTGAACTTATAATAACAGCTATCATTCTAGTATTAGAATGACACCTTATGATGCACTTTATGGTTGAACATGTTGAATACCTACATTTTGGAGAAAGGTAATTGGTTAAGTTTGGGTTGGTAGAACAATGTACTGAGAAATTAACGGCGATCCAGAAGAGACTCCTTATAGAACATAGCTGGTAAAAGAGTTATGTGGATGTACAATGAAGAGATTTGGATTTTGAAGTTGGAGATCATGTATATTTGCGGTCTCACCAATGAAGAGGGTCATGAGATTTGGTGTGAAAGAGAAATTGAGCACGAGATATGTACGAACATTTGAAATCTTGGAGATGATTGGTCGGGTAGCATATCATTTGGCCTTACCTCCACATCTATCCTTGATAGATAATGTATTCCACATTCCACATAGCTATGTTATAGAAGTATATCTTGGACCCCACACATGTTGCCAATCAAGTTTCTAATGAGTTGCAGCATGATTTGACATTTGAGGAGAAAGCAATGAAGGTCCCCAATAGAAAGGAGAGGATATTGAGAAATAAGACCATTCTAATGGTCAATATTTTATGGCAACATCATTCACTAGAAGAAGTTACCTAGGAAGTAGAAGCAGACGTATCTATATTTATTTATTGAATATAATGAAATTTGGAGGATGAAATTTTTGTATGGATGGTAGAATGAATACCTTGAATTTTTAATTTCATAAATTTACTAGTTGTAAATCTTATTATTAGAAATGAAGTTGTCTGAATAATGATGTTGTGTGAATGTGAGATCTATAGATAAATATGTGATTTTCATAGATGAATGGCCAGTATATATTTCACAAAAACATCCAAATCTTATCATAGATGAATCTTTGTCATAGATAGATGAGATCTATAGATAAATATGTGATTTTCATTACTTAGATTAAGAGAAAATTAATGGCTAAGATTTCTTAAGGAACTTGGGAAAGTGGAGATGATGTCATATATATAGGATGAGAAACTATGGGATGGGTGGTGATAGAGTCATGAAAAATAAACAAGTAGGTGAATCAACTACTGGATGAGACAACTAACTAGATAAGTAGCTAACTTAAGAGAATAAAATAACCAATTTTAAGATGATTGTTTATCATGGAATTTACATGTGAACCTGGTTAGAACATACAAGTATAAAACAACCAATAGTGGCTTAGTTAGAAAAGGGATAACGAAAATTTGGAGTTGTTAATCGAATATGTCATTCCATGATGGAATTAGGAGCTAGTGTGTTAAATAAAAATATTAATAACATGTGGGGACCATGACATATTACAAGATGAATTCAGCTTAGTAATATTAGTTAGAGGAAGCGAAGTAGAGACCTAGTCATAGGAAAGTGGATTGTAACTTGGACATTAAGCATCCTCACAAATTATAATTCTTAGGTTTATAAAAAGGATCAAATGTCCAGCTCAAAAATATTTCTTCCTTAGCTATCAATCCAATTTAAAAGGAGATAAAAAGTTTGGAAAACTTGTTGATGAGAAGAGAAGAGATTAGTAGAGGATTGGTGAGAAATGTTGAAAGTTGAAGACAGTTTAATCAGTTGTGACTCAAGAGTGGTAAAGAAGACTATAAAAGACCTAGGAATTGGTGATTTCAAGGTATTATAAATATGGTAATTCCCTATTCTAGCATTCTAAAAATCAAACATGAGTTTTCGAAAACAAAACATGGAGTTTTGGCTGATTTTGAGTGATATTTCATGATCTCTCTAGCAACAGATTTTTGTGCTTGTGAAATCAGTGTTTTCCATGATTTTTTTTATTTAATCCTATTGTGTCATCATCATAGTTTTATTATGATTAATTAATTTATGTTTAATTTTGATTATCATATAGGTTTCATTCCATGGTCATATGTTTAAAGGGTAAAAAGATAGATTGATTTCAACATGTGCAATTGTAGCCCTATTTTGACATGTTACTAGGATGGATTTCCATGGCCAAAAGAGATCTTTTTTATTATTTATAAATTTATAAAAAAATTCTGATTTTAATTCTTGATATCATGAATTAAAAACCTCAAAGAAAACTAGTTATTTTCTTAGTGAAATTGACTAAGTTTTGAAGGGTTTTCTCAAGTAAAACTGGGTCCCCCATATGCAGTTTTTATACCTTGTAGTACTTTGTGATTTGGGTGTGATCAACTAGAATGTTTTCATTTATATTTTTTGTGACCATATTTTTATGACTAGAAAACATACCCAAAAAATATCTCATGCAAAAAACTTCTAGATTGTGAGTTATAAGGACAACTTTCTAAGTTGTTTTCTGGTACCCTGTAGTACAATGTTAAAGCTTGGAAAATGTGAGAAATTTAGGTACCTTGGGACTCCAATTTTTTTTTTTGAATTTCTATGTAAATATGAATTGTAATGGTTTGAAAAATTCCTATAAAACTTTGGCATTGAACTGAGACTATTAAAATTATGTTTTCATCAAGAAGATTTTAGGCATTTCTTAGACAAATTATGGATAATTTTGGCCTGAGTTTCAAGCAACATCATCATCATCATCATCATCATCATCATGACCTTATCCTAATTAAACATGAGTCACATGAATCTTGCTCCTCCATTCCCCTATATTAAGTGTCATGGCTTAATTTAGCTTTAAAGTTTTTAAACCTTTTCTCACCACTTTTATCCATGTTCTTTTGGGCCTTCCCTTTGCCCTTTTAGAAACTTCAACTTGGATCATCTTACTCCTAACTAGTGCCCTTTTTGGTCTGTGTTGGGCATGTCCAAACAATTTAAGTCTAATTTCCCTCATCTCGTTAAATATTGGGGCTACTACTATGTTTCCTCAAATGTTTTCACTTCTAATTCTATGCTTCCTTGTCTTACCCTCATTAATCTCTCCATTTGCATTTTGATGACACTCATGCTATGTACATGTTGTTCCTTAGCTACCCAACACTCTGATCCATAAAGCATGGCTGGCATTACAACCATCCTATAGATTTTTACATTTAGTTTGAGTGGTTCTCTCTGATCACACAAAACTCTAGAGGAGCATCTCCATTTGTTCCAACCCACTTGGATTCTCTGAGTAACCTTCCTCTCAATCTCTCTACTCACAAATTATTGGTCCCAAGTATTGGAAGTGTTCTTTTAGGGGAATTTCTTGGTTATCAATCTTTATAGGTGATCCACTCTCGCTCCTCTCCTTGCTAAAATTGCATTGCATATACTCTATCTTTGTTCGACTAACTTTAAATCCTTTAGATTCTAATGCACCTCTTGATAACTCTGTCTTTGTATTTACTCCCTCCCTTGTCTCACCAATCAAAACTATATCATCTGCAAACAACATGAACCATGGAATCTCCTCTTGTAGATGTTTTGTTAACTCGTCTATAACCAATGTGAAAAGTATGGGCTCAAAGCTTGTACTTGGTGTAATCATATAGTGATAGGAAAATCATTGGTCACTCCCCTAGTGGCCCTAAAATTTGTTACCGCTCCCTCATACATATCCCTAATTATGTCTATATACTCTCATGAAACCCCTTTCTCACCCAACACCCACCATATTAACTCTCTGGGGACCCTATCATAAGCTTTTTCTATGTCAATAAAGACCATGTGGAGGTCCTTCCTCATCTCCCTGTATTTCTCTATCAATTGTTTAAGAATAAAAATAGCTTCCATGGTAGGCCTCCTAGGTATGAAATCAAATTGGTTCTTCGATACACTTGTCTCATGCCGTAGTCTATTCTCCATCACTCTTTCAAAAATTTTCATGGTATGGCTCATAAGTTTGATCCCCCGATAATTAGTGCAACTCTGTATGTCTCCTTTATTCTAGTAAATTGCTACATTAGAGCTCTTTCTCAATTCATCTGACATTTCCTTTGATTTTGCAATCTTGTTATACAATTTTGTCAACCCAACTACCCAATATCTCCCTTACACTTCCAAATCTCTATTAGTAGACCATCATGCCCTAGAGCATTTCCTAATTTCATATTTTTCAAGGCCTCTTTCACTTTAGGTATTCTAATCCTACGATCATAAATATAGTGTCCAATGTTATTTGGGTTACAATACTTTCAATCCCTGCATTCTCAGGGTAATTGTCATTTAACAATATTTGAAAGTAACTTTTCCATCTTTGTTTGATCTCATCATCTTTGAATAGACCCTTTGGTCATCACTTCTAATACACTTAATGTGGTCTAAGTCCTTACTCTTACTCTCTCTTACTTTTGTGAGTTTAAACACATCTTTCGTACTTTCTCTTAATCCTAATCTATTATAGAGATTATCATATGCCTTGATTTTAGCCTCACTTACTACTCTCTTAGCAACCTTTTTAGCATTCTTATATTTCTCATAGTTTTTATTATTTTTAGGCCTTTGCCATGCTTTAAAACACACATGTTTCTCTTTAATAACTTTTTGCACTTTTTCACTCCATCACCAAGTTTCCTTTGTTGGTTTCCTTTTACCTCTAGATACTTCTAAGACATCTTTTGCCACTTTCTTAATGTAGATGGCCATATTAGTCCACATGGTGTTTACTTTTGTTTCATTGTGCTATTTTTCTTCTACTAGTAACTTTTTTGTAAATGATGTTATCTTCTCCCTTTTAAGTTTCACTACTTATTTTTTGGACAACTATTAATTTCATTTCCTTTCTTCCATACTTTAGCTAGATATCCATAACCATTAATCTATGTTGTGAGGTTAGAATCTCACTGAGTATCACCTTACAATCCTTACATATTGATCTTTCAGCAGTCTTACATAGGAAAAAGTCTATTTGTCTGTTATATCATCTACTTTCAAAGGTTAGTAAGTGTTCATCCCTCTTCTTAAAGTATGTATTTGCTATAGATAGGTAATATGCTTAGGCAAAATCAATATAGCTTCCCTCATTTGATTTCTTTCTATAATACCATACCCCCCATGTATGCTATCATATCCTTCCTTTTCTTTTCAAAGCCCTATTACCTTGACCCAGAAAACCCAAATATAAAATATCCATTACATATCTTTCAAAATGAGTAGAGGTGTAACGCCCGAGCAATTTACGCTATTAAACTGGACATTCTATAGGAAATGAACTGTGTTTACCTTATTTAAAATAGTAAATGAAGGAATTTGTGAGGAAATTGGTACCATTAGATTCTACTCAAAAAATGGAATCCAACACCTCAAAGAACGCCGAAAACGGAGTTCGTATGAAGAAGTTATGGTAGTTTAAAGATCAGGGGCATTTTTGTAAATTAAACAAAAAACGAAAAAGAACGAAAACACAGGGGGCTGTTTTAATAACGGCACCCCCTGTCGTCTTCCTCCTCCCGATTTCTCCAGAAACCCTCCTCTCCCTATTTTTCTAGAAAACATCAGGGGAAATGGCGGCACCGCCATTGAGGGGCACCGCCTTCTTCCCTCTATAAATACCCTACACCCCTTCTCTTCAAAATCACGATTTTTCTGTCATTTGGGACTGGGGTTTCCGACAAAAATCGAAAACCTAGTTTCCCTATGTTTTCCGACAACGGCCAGGCCCAAGTCAGGCCGGCCATTCTTTTACCTGTCTCCCCATTCCCCTCTCTTCTCTTTTCTGGTCTTGACATTGGGGTTTTTCCTCTTCACAATTTCTGGCGACAAAGGGTTTTCATACGGAAAGAGGGAGCTGCACCACTCGAAGGAGGGCGTCCTCGGCTACCCAGGTAAGCCCCTCTTTTCCTTTCTCTCGGGTCTACTTTCCCCAGGCCAGATCCATGCCGGATCTGGTCTTTTCCCAGTCGGAGAAGACGAAGCCGGTTCCAGCCGGCCCTGTACGAACCAGGTGTCCCAGGGATGCCATGCTTCACCTGCGCCTGGGACAGGGTCCCTGGGACAGGTTCTAGGCATACGACAGTGCGTACACTATCCCTGGTGCGGATTTTGGGTGCACGCGCGACGTGGGGCACGGGTCCTGGCTCGACTAGGATGCACGGGGTGCCGTGGGAGCTGAGACACGCTATGCTACACCAAAGGTGCGTCCATGCGATGCCATCTAGGATGCGCATCATAGCGCGTCGCTTGAACATGCATGTGTGCTTGTAAAACACGGTCCTTGGCACGGCCTTTGGGCGCGCACGCATGTGAGGCGGTTGCAGTTCAACCAGGATGCACGGGTGTCCTGGGAACTGGGACACATGGACTTAATGAGACTATAAAGTTAGGATTAGAGGACAATTTATAGAGTTTAACTATTGAATAGTAGATCCATATCATAGGATCTAGCCTGACAATGAATTAGGCAAGGACCATGGACCCTAAAAGGTAGATCTAGCGATCTAATGTCTAAATTGATTAAAATTGATAAGGACTCCTTGTTATCCATTCATATCTAAGAGTTTATAAATGAGACCCAGGGTCGGGTTGAGTGATGAAGGACGTGACTCCAGGAGACTTCGAGGTAGGTGCTCTATCGTTACTAGACTTTTTAAAAGAACCCATGATTGTCTTGAGAATGCATGTTTTAAGTTTAAGTTATATGACTTGTTTAGCATGACTTAATTTAGCATATGACAAATACATTATGCATAGACATGTTTTGCAAACAATTGCATATATTGCATCATTTGTGAGCATTGAGTTCTTGAAAAATTACATGTCCTTGAGGGTTACCAAAAGATGCTGGAGTGCCCAAAAGATGCCAGGTAGGCAGTTGTGAGAGCTAGGCAGTTGTGAGGGACCTAAAGAGGACAGGTTTGAAAAAGAGGTTTTTGCTTGATTGATCGTATATGATTTGGGCTATTAAGCTCGTGGGTGCTATGCCAAGAGGTCTGGGGTGGCCTCCCAGCCTCTACCACTATTAGGTGGAATGGGTACCACACCCAAAAAGGGCATGTCCCTACATCGACTGCAAGTGGTACAGGGGGCTACTACTGGTATCACGGCACTGGGTCGATGTGTCATATGCCCCGTGGAGGGTATGACCAAGTGTCCTCAGGTACCCAGGGACCACATGGCAGCGAGGTTGTGGGCATAGTGGGCCCTATGGTTTGAGGATTTACTTGCATTGCATATGGCATGACATGAGGTTGGTCAACCATACCATATATCCATGAGTTGGATTCAGTGGAGCATCTTATGCATATCATTATATTATGATATATATATATATATATATATGATACTTTTGACTTAGATTATGTGATTCTTTAAGTCGTCAGTATTCCAATTCGACAATGGTTTTTAATCTTGATATTGAACATGAGTGTTCAAACATACACATGTTTTGAAAGAGCATATGATTTTAAACATAGCATGCATTGTAAAACTAGTAGTGATGGTGTCACGACCCGGGTTTTTATATGATGCAAAGTTGATAAAAAGGCGAGATCTCTTGTTTTATAAATATGAAATGCATGAAAATCTTTTTCATTTGGAGAACAACCTTTCATAAAAACCCCGAGCGTGAAAACACATTCTCAATCTATTTAGTCATGGCAAAGTTTTAAATCAATAATGTTCCCAAGAAAGTGTTAGTCACAGCCCCAGCTATTAGAGAGTAACTGCAATCAAGTAACATTGAAAGATAAGATAGGGGTCTACTTACTTGTGCTTGGCCTGTGCCTCCTAGTGCAAATGTCCCTTGCCCTTAGGTATTTACTTTGTATCTGAAAATTGTTGGGGATTGGGTGAGTATATAATATACTCAGTAGGGCCTATCACTACTAGTTTTATAAATGCATGAGATGTTTTAAAATCATATGCTCATTCATTCAAAACATGCGTATTTTTGAATACTCGAGTTCAATATTGGTATAAGAATCCATAATCAACTAAAATTCAAAATATGCGTATGGTTGAATACTCGAGTTCAACATCAGTATAAGAATCCATAATCAACTGAAATTCAAAATAACTTAAAAGGTCACATAATCCAAAAGTGAAAGTATCATATATATGATGACATCATGATATGCAATAGATGCCTCATGGAGTCCAACTTATGGATCTCTAGTATGGTATGGTCAACCAACCTTATATCATGCCATATGCAATGCACATAAATCCATGAAACCATAGGGTCCCTCTATGCCCACAACCTCACCGCCGTGTGGTCCCCGGGTACCTAGGGACACAGGATCATATACCTCCACGGGGCATATGACACTTACTCGTTGTAAATCATGCAATTTATGAAATCGGTTGCAAAACATGCATGAAATGCACAAAATCTGCTCATGCTAGTATTGCATTCAAAGTCATAACCCTGCCTAGAAGCCTGACAGCCTAGAAGCCTGCCAGCCTAGAAGCCTTGTCAGCTCTCTCTGGCCCGCCCTCATCAGCCCGCACTCATCGGTCAAGGCTACACTTATCATGCAATCTATGCATGTAGCACATGTCTTGGCAATATATGCACAATGCATTTTTCAAAACCTGTCCTCTTTGGGTCCCTCTGGCCCGCTTTGGCCCTCCTCGCCTACCCAGCGTCTTTTGGTAACCCTCAAGGACATGCAATCTTTGCATGAGCTTAATGCTCACAAATTGTGCAATGTATGCAATAGTTTGCAAAACATATATGTGCATAATGTATATGCAGTCATTTACTAAACATGTCTATGTACAAAACATTTATCACATGCATGCTGAATCAAGTCATGCTAAATGAGTCATATACTTATAACATATGTTTTCAAAACAATAATAGATCTTTTAAAAGAATCTAATAGTGATAGAGCACCTACCTGACTAGGTCGCGTTAACCCTCTTGTCCTCGTACGCTCCTGAACATGGTTTGGGGACTCAAGGTTAGTTTAACCTATCTTTGATGGGTTTAGAGTAGTTGGGTCTTATTACTTAGGCATTAGGGGTCCATCCCTATGCCTATGGGTGTCCCAAGGTCCTAATTAGGCCTTGGTATTCTCAGTTTTCCAAAGTTCTAGTGGTCACGCGCCACCACCCTATTCTAAGGGTCATGCCCTACTTTGATTGGGCCTTGATTAGGGATTTTATGGTTTGGATGTATCTGTGTCATCGATACGGACACAATGCCTTTTGCGGCACCTCAATCGGAGCTCTAGATCTCAAGTTATAAGTGTTTTAACATTGTATGTACATATAGTCTTAAAGACAAAAAGGGAGGAATGCTAGGGCACTGCGCGTCTGCGACGTGCGCCCAGCCTCTTGAAGTAACAAAAAGAATGATGCACGCTAGCGCATGCCTCAATGGGCGCGTTTGCAGATGCGCGTGACAACACCGCTCGTTGTCCCTTTAGCGGGCGCGTCCGTTTTTCAAACAGGCGTCGACCTGAGTCGACGTGGGATGTTCCTATTGGATCGTCCCGCCTGTTAGTGACCTGGGTCGTCCTCAAGTCACTTGGTTCAACCCTTTCAAACCAGTGCAGCCCTGGGGACGTCCCAGGGTCCTTTTGGCGCTCCCAAGCTCTGTTTTGCATGATTTTTCATGCAAAAACTTGGGGGAATCGAGCCTAAGACTATGGGTGAGATGGGTTTGGGGAGTTTTTGGGCATACCTGCTTCGTGGGTGGTTTTCTCTCCACGTTTTCCCCTCTTTGTCACTACTCCGCGATGGGTTTTCTCCAAGGTTTTGGGCTGCCATTAGAGGCACCCAAGAGCTCTATTTATAGAGCTTTTACAGAGGGTTCTGGAGGGGTTCTAACCGCCTTTGAATGGCGGTGGGGAACCCTCTAGAATGGCGCTGGTTTCTTCTTGAAACACCGCCATTCCAGAAACCTTTAGGAGGTTGAAGACGACGGGGTGCCCGTATCAAAACGGGCACCTGTGTTTTTCAGGTTAAGTCGTTTTGTGAAATTCACAATTTTGCCGCTGAACTTCAAAGGGCCATATCTTGCTCATTTTAACTCTGTTTTGGGTGATTTTGGTCTTGTTGGATTCCTTTTTCCGAGACACATCTAATGGAACCAATTTTAGGACCAAATTACAGGGTTTAGTGAAGGAGACTAGTGAAATGACCAAAATGCCCTTTTCTTTAAGACTGAACTTTTCATTGCTAAACTTGGAATTTTAATAGTACAAAATTGGAGTCATTACAGATGGACTCCTACTGAGTATAGTATATACTCACCCAATCCTTAACATTTTTCAGGATAGCTCCATTCATGAGTAGAAGACGCCTCAGCAAATGTTAGTGCTACGAGCAAGAAAAATCAAAAGGAGACAATTATACATGTAAGTAAACACTCTACCCTTTGGACATGTATTTGTATTTATTTACAGTTGGGTTATGAGCTGTGACTGCATAGACCTAGGAAAACATTTATGATTTCTGAAGTTCTTCAAAAAAACTACTTTGGTTATTGTGAAAGCAAATGACACTCGGGGTTTTCAAAATGAGTTTAAACATAAAGATTTTCCCCTGCATTGCATGGATTTTATAAAATGGTTTTCAAAAAGGGATGCATCCTGCCTTAGGAGTTAGATCTTGCATTTAAAAATGCATGGGAAAACCTGGGTCGTCATAAGAGGTGGTAGAAAAAAGTTCAAAAGCTTTAGAAGTGAAAAATATCAAAGTGTTTACCTAAGTAATCCAAACCATTCAAGCCTTGAAGCCAAGGGACTTAGCCACTTAAGCCATTAAGCACTAAGTGATCAAAGTGACCCTCCAAGCTACAAGAGAGCCATGCCACATGGAGTCACACGATTGGAGGACATTTAGAAGTAATTATTCTATGCTAAATAGTGAATTTCAAGGGATAATTAGAAATGAATTTGGGTGATAATCAATATGGTAAGATATGCATGCATAGGTGGACCAATTAAGAGAGATATCGAGTCAAATTTCCACATGATAGAATTAGAAAGGGAAGGAGTTTCTCACCACCTTCCTTGAAAAGTGGCATCTCCCCCTTCCAATTTCATCCACACTACTAACTCCACCTCCTATCTCTTTCCTCCATCTTTCCTATCCCTTTCCACCTTCTTTCCATCCAATTATGTGAGACACCTTAGTAGAAGGAATTCCACACCCCATCCTAGGCTAGAATTCGATGCCTCCCACTTCCTTTTCTTATATTTAAAAAGTACATCTCACCCACCTCACCATACCTTCTAATATTCTATCTCCAAACAACCACTTGATTTCCTACCTAGAGTTTTAGTTCTAATGCTCTCGTTTCTTTCCATGCCCAATTCAAGTAGAGAGGTTGCTTCTAACTCCTTGGAATCAAGCAAAGCAACTTGGAGGAATTCTTAGATCTTTCCACTTCAACATCTTTGCTACCTTTCCTTGTCTTCTACACCTTCTCATTGCTTTGTATTTTGGTCTTGAACTTAAATTATAAGTTAGTAATTTTCTTTGGTGCCTTACTTGTTTGCTTTACATCATTACTTCCCTTCTTTACCTCTTTACTTTACTTCCATACACATAGTTTCTCTTTGTTTCCACTTCTCTTACTTTTCTTACTTAATTCTTTAAGATCAAAGTTATCTTTTATCTTATAGTGACAGCAAAGAGGATAATAGCTTTGAATCTCTTTGTTTCCTATTCATCTTTTCCTTGTTTCTCACTTAGGTTTAGGACTATTTCTTTTTTCCTTCTTTTTCATCTTCATACTCTTACTCTCTTGATTTCTCTTTTGGATTTCACATGCATGATATCTAAGATTAGTTAGATATTATTGGAGTATGTTTAAGATTTGCTTTGAATCAAGTTCTAGGCATTAGAATAGTGCGCAATTTTCAAGTTTGTTCATCTATGCACATAAGCACAATTCATGTACCAAATTCCATCAAATAAAATTTTATGATTTGTGCAAAGTTTCTCTTGGTTATTCCATGCTTGAAGTTCACTAAAATTTTTGTTTTATGATCATGTTTCATTCCTTAAATCACATGCACCATGTTAGTCCATGCCTTGTTTGATTTAAGTTTAATGGGCATCTTATTTCTTGAATTTTACCTTTCATGATTCATGCATAATTTCCAGCAGTCCATATGCCTTATTTGCTTGATTCCATAGGAGCCATTTAGTATTTTAGATAGTTTAGTTATTGTTTTGGTTAGATCACATGTTATCCAGCTTGTGTTACATGCATTTTAGCCATAATCTTACTCAATGCACCATGCACACAACTCCACAAGTGATGCTCGTGGTGATTGGATGATTTTCCTTTAAGTTGGTTAATTGTTTCTATTTCAAGATAGTTCAGAAATACTTGTTTAGGTATTTGCTCCAATTCCTTAAGCATAATTTAGTTTTATGAGGTTTTATTTTTAGAAAGTTCTAGCATTAAGAAAGTGTTAGTTTAGGAAAGTTTCATTTTTAACAAGTTTCCTAGATTCATTCATTCTAATTTTGCATTAGTTACTTTTATTGAATGCATGTTAGTTACGAAAGTTTTTAATTCCATTGAAAATATTTATTTTTAGAAAGTTTTCTTTCGTTCATGTTTCTAATGTTTTGCATTTTTCCATTCCATGTTCTTTAAATTCCTAGTTTAATCAAAACAATCTCTCTTTGGCTAAAGATAAGTGATTTAAATAAGATCTAACTAATAACCAAATCTATGAGATTTCTCATGGGATTGACCTCTCTAGTATGTAATTACTACATTGATTCATATGCTTGCAAGTAATTTTAAAGCTACATCATGATACAAATCTTGTTCTCTTGACCTAGCCTATTTACCCATGCACTTATTCAATGATGTGGGAACCCATGCATGCTATTGGCTGCACCTAGGTTCTTATGTGGTGATAAGTAGTTAATTTTACATAAAAAGTGCCCAATTAGTAGTACATGTATTATAAATTATAGGGAATTATTCTAAAAATTTTCCAAAATTCATTTCACATGCATTTATGAGGCAATAATCTAAAAATCTAATATTTTACAAGGTCAGGAGTTAATCCAGAGCAATACATGAATTATCATAAATTTTAAGTATTAATTAAGGTTTTTATCTTTTGTAGGTATTGAAAGAGTATTCCAATAGCCAGAATCACTTGAGATGGGAATTGATGATCCAGATCAACTAAGAGAGCTAGGACCCATTTTCCATCATTTCAAATATCAAGCAAGGGCCATGATCATTCTAGGGCAAGCAGATGAATTTCAGAGACAATTGGAAGAAGACAAGGTAACTAGATTGGGCCCATGCAAAATCCACCACCTTAATAAGAGATTTCAAGCCATGCAAGCCACCTAAGCCACATGAAACCAAGGGAGTAAGCCATTGAGGCCACCAAGTCAAATCCATCAAAGTGAGTATGAAGCTACATAAGAATGGGAACACATGTATTGAAGAGGAGTTTCACACAATTATCCACATGCAAAAATTTTGTTTTTCAAGGGGATTATTAGAAGGAAAAGATGGAGATTATCAACAGGGTAGGTGGCATGCAAGGTGGACCAATTAGCGAAGAGATTCCATTTTCATCTATTCTCTTTTTTTCTCTCTATTTCCATCATTCTCTCTCTCTCTCTCTCTCTCTCTCTCTCTCTCTCTCTCTCTCTCTCTCTCTCTCTCTCTCTCTCTCTCTCTCTCTCTCTCTCACTCTCACTCTCTCTCTCTCTCTCAACGTTCCATTGTGTAAGATTAGAAAGGGGGATCACACACAAGGGTGGTGTAATCTCCCCTTCCAATTCCCCACCTTCCTAAGGTTTCCCCACTTCATTCCTAGATTTCCATGTCTTAAGTCCCCCATGATCTCCCTCTTCCCACCTTATAATCTTCCTTCCACATCTGACTCCAAAATCCTAATCTCTACCTCATAACTTCCTAATTCTGATCTCTATCTTGTCTTATCTTCATTCCTATTCTTATATTTTATTTTCATCTTCCTTAGGATAGAATTCTAGCAAGATAGAAAGTGCAAATCATTTATAAAACCATCTAGGGCTCTCCATGCATGGGGGGAGGAGTTTTCAAGCCATCTTCAAGAGAGTGGTGCCTCCTTTGCTGCATTCTCTTAGGTTTTCCATGCTTCTTACTAGGGTCGTGATGCACCTATCTTGAAGTTCAACACTACCCTCCCTAGCAACATTTCCATGTTCCTTCTTCAAGCCTTTCAAAGTCTTTTTCTAGGTTGGTTTTCATGCCTACTTCCTTTCCTTGTTGCTAAGTATTGTCCTCTTTATTTAAACCACATGTTTACTAGTTCTTACCTTGTTGATTTGCTTAAAGTTGTGCTCTATTTTCTTATTGATCCAAGGCCAATTATCTCTTGTAGTGATAGCCAAGAGTTAGTGGCCTTTGAATCATCTTTGTTCCCTTTATTTGCTTGCCATCTTCTAGTTTTGATTCGTTCCCATTTTTTATTCCCTCTCTTTGATTATCTCTCCATTGATTCACACATGCTATCGTTTGTACATTTGATTGTATTGAAGTTTGAATTCAGGATCTCTTATTTCATGCTATGAATGTTGTGTACACTTTTTGTGCTTGTTTTTGAGTTTAATATTTAATGTAAGTCGTGCAACATGTTTGTAAGTTTTTAATGCAATGAACAAAGTTTCTTTCTTAGAATATTGTGCATTTTTCTTTGAATGATCTAATGTTTAATTTCCATTGAACATCATGCACCGAGCTC
This sequence comes from Warburgia ugandensis, assembly GCA_035236585.1. Classification (NCBI taxonomy): domain Eukaryota; kingdom Viridiplantae; phylum Streptophyta; class Magnoliopsida; order Canellales; family Canellaceae; genus Warburgia; species Warburgia ugandensis. The sequence goes on from CP141137.1 coordinate 40,590,812, forward strand.
TTTGTTCCATGCACACTTTTATTGATTGGTTCCATGTGCATCTTTGTAGGCCTTGCAATCTATCATAACTCTTGGTTGATTATGATGTTAGGATTAGATTTTAGTTTTTGATCAATGGACACCCTTCCATGGTCCACACACATCCTTTTTATTCATGCTTCTTTAGTTTGCATTGTTTGTTTCATATATATACATGCTTGATTTCATGGCTTATGTTAGTTTGCTTCCTTAGATTAAAGCTTAGTTTTTAGTTAGTTTCTTAGTTTTAGAAAGTTTCATTAGTTTAGGATTCTAATTTCATTCATGTTTTTGATTCCATGTTATTTAAATTCCTAGATTAGTCACAACCCAATATTTTTGGATAGGATAATTAATCTAAATAAATTTCTAGTTGTATACAAATTCATGAGACTCCTCGTGGGATCGACCACTCACATAACATCATACTACTTTGATTCATGCACTTGTGAGTAATATTTAGAGCCACACCATGTTTTTGGTGCTGTTGCAAGAGAATCACACCAAATTTATTATTAGATTCTAGCTTAGATTGATTATCTTTAGTCATAGTTTTAGGTTCCATTAGTTTAGGGTTTTGCATCAATTTTTTCATATTTTGCTAATTCCTTAGAAATTGATATATTTCTTTGTTATATGTGAGGGGAATTTGACAAAAGGAGCAACATTGATCATATGGGCTAAAGCTTCATCGGATTAATCAGGATTTTCCTTCTTTCCTAGATTAGGTTTTTTTCTTATTTTTATTTATTTTGGGAGTACTTTAGTGATGCCAAATTGTAATTTTTATTTAAAAATGGATTGTTATAATACTGGTCAAGTGTGGGTCACACCCACACTTGAATGAACCAACTCACATCGAGGACCCCACTGTAATATCTAAACCTCTTTTTATTTTTCTAGTGTAGTTGTATTTAGTATAATTTGAATTGCTGGTTGGTAGTGTAATTCATATAGTATATTTCATTTATATTAAATTGTTGCAAAATATTTAAGGTTGCTTCATTAGAATTGCACCTATTCAACAAAGGTTAGCTTGAGCTCGGGTATAACCAAGGCATAAGCTATCTGGTTATATTATCCTGTTTGTTAACATGTGGACCCTTTGTTAGATAGCATATAGGTAGGCATTAGTTTATTTTTCTTGCATTATACTGCTTATTTACTGCTTTATTGTGGATGATCAAATTGATAGTAAGGGCCCCACAGGAACCCACATGAGATAAGAATTGGATTTCATTACCAAATCCTTGGCCCACTTGGGTAACTAAATCAATCCTTGTATGCTAGAGATCTTAGCCCTTAAAATCTTAATTTAAAATCAAGAAGCAAAGGACTTAATGTTTTTGAGATTGCAAGACCCTTTTCAGAGTAGGTTTATTATCACTCTAGTGGCTCTTGAACAATGTTGTTATAGTGGTTATCCAAAATCTAAGTGATTTTTTTCCGCCTTTCACTTATGTTTTTGAGGTCTAAACACCTCCTTATATGAGAATTGTATTAACAACTTTGAGTAGGACCTAAATGGTAAGTAGTAGTCAAGCCTAGATAAGAGGAGCTGTCTAGATTTAGGTCTAAAAGTTACCACCCTATAGATTAATAAAGAATAACAAAATAGCTCATTAGTGGATCATGAAGGTTGATTGGGCATCATTTAGTGTTAGGAGTTGCATTTAGTTAGGATTACATCATAGTGCATGCACGATCATCCATCTAACAACATGAAATTGGCATCATTTGATTCTAAGATTGAACGTACTCTTAGACATGGGGTAAGAGATAGAATACATGACACCATGGCAAACCAGCTACTGTAGTTGAAGTTAAGTCGATAAAAGACTTTTGTGTACTTGTCCAATTAAATACTTCCTCATGCATTACATTACCATCTACCAATACAAACCATTTCAAGCTAAAACCTAGAGCCATCTAGTTATTACCATCATATAATGGCCTAATGAGAGAGGATCCATACCTTCATACAAAGGAATCCCTTCATATCTGTGCCGCATTCAAGTTTTAATTTTTTTTGGATGATTCTATTAGACTTAGATTGTTTCCCTTCTAATTAAAAGATAAGGCCAAATCTTTATTGAATTCTTTAGAGGTCGGTTCCATTAATGCATGAGACTAGTTGCCAAAAAAGTTTCTAAATACATTCTTCCTTGTACATAAAACCAATTTCCCTTCGAGGGAGATTATAAATGTGTAGCAGAGAGAAGATGAACACTATTGTGAGTGCTGGTAAAGGTGGAATGAATTGCTACAAAAGTATCCCCACCATGAATTTGAGAAATAGTAGCAAGTTTAGTACTTTTATAAGGCACTTACACCTCAAAATTGATGGATGGTGGATGTTGCCAATGGGGGAGCCCACATGATGAAAAATGAGAAAGAGGCCTTGGAATTCTTTGAAATATAGCTAAACATTTCCAGTAATGGGACTATTCAAATCATCGAGATCGAAATTCCCATTCGCCAAAGAGAGGAGGCCTTTATAAAATAGGAGTGACCATAGATATGTCATATAAGCATGACTTGGCTAAATAAATGGACAAGATTGAAAATATGTTCTAGAAAATTGATGTTAGACTTGACGTCTTCATGGATGGAAATGTATCCTTGAAAACTCCATAGGAGGTTTGTTCTACTTGTTCCAACTGGGCACATTTAATGTTAACGTGTTCATTTAATTGTGTATACCCTGAATATCTTCTTGAATAAGAAAATGCTATGAATGCATATCACAATCATAGCAATAACCCTTATTCTGAGTCCTACAATCTAGGATGGGCTAGGCATCCTAATTTCTCATGGTCGAAGAACACTAATCAAGGAGGTCCATCCATGAACCCCCTGCTCAAAATTTCCTAAGAGCTTTAGTTCCCTAGCAGTCTCCTAGTTTTTAGTTCCCTCAGCAACCAAAAAAACCAACATTTGTGGAAACTATGTAGTTATTTATGGAGAAAACCCTTAAAAACTAGGATGAGACTAGACAGGCCCTAAAACACCACCAAAAAAAAAGTAGAGGGAGCTCCAATGTAAATTCCCAAGCTATTGCCAAATTAGAGGTGCAAATGAGTTAGTTGTCAGCTGCACTAATTGATAGAGGTAAGGGAACATTTCTTGTCATCCAATCCCAAACCCTAAGAGACAGTTTGGAATAAGGTCATCTTGAAACTAATAGAGACCCCTTGGGCAAGCCAAGTCCATAACTACCCTTAGGAGTGGTCGTCAGATAGATACAAGGTAGGGAAGACTGAGAATAGATTGGAGAAGAATGACTAAGCTACAACTAAGGAGAAAGAGAAAAGACATAAATCTCCAACTCCATATGAAGCTATAATGGAGGCACCTTATGTGCCTAAAGCTCTATTCCATTAGCTTTTGAACAAAGCAATGAAAGGGACTAATTTTCATGAGATAATGGATGTTTCAAACATGTGCAAATTAATATTGCTCATTGCTATTAGAGATTTCTTTGCTTATGCCAAGTTTTTCAAAGAGTTATACACCCAAAAGTGCAAGCTTAATATGCAAAAAGCCTTCCTAACCGAGCAGGTGAGATCTTTGATCCGACATTAGACCCCTCGAAAGTTTAGACATCCAGGTTATCCCACATCTCATGTGTTATTGGAGACCACTTCATTGATAGGGCACAATTAGATCTGGGGGAAATTGTGAACTTGGTCCCATGTTCTACCAATGTACAACTAGGGCTTAGTTATGCCAACCAATACAATATTATAGCTTCCAGTTAGATCAATAAAGATTTCATATGGTATGGTAATGGATGTTTTAATACAAGTGGATTGATTTTATTTCTATGTTGATTTAATTGTCCAGGACTCCTAGCCTATATTAAACCTTGGTAGTCAGATCTTGATTATTCTTGGACATCCATTCTTGGAAAAGTCCAAGGCCATCATCAACTATCATAATGGTGTAATGAAATTGTCTTTCAGCAACATGAAAGTAATGTGTTTAATGTTGATTATTAGCATCTAGACCTTGATGACCCTGTGTAGTTAATTTAATTAAAGGTATGATTCCAAATGCTATTTCACCATCGTCTACCTTAGATCCACTTATGGCCTATCTCACACACTTTAATTGTGATTTTTACATAGATAGGTCCATAGATTAGGTGAATAATCTCTTAGATGTTGCACCAATCATGGAACCTCTAAATGGGGACCTCAAGCGGAACCTCTTCCTCCATTCATATCTGTTCCTCTACCTTTAGTTTAAAAACCACCTACTTTAATCCTTAAACCAGAACTTGATAATTTAAAATATTCTTACTTAGGATGTGATGATTCCTTACTTGTGATCATTGTTTTAGATCTTGATCAAGAATAGGTAGGAACCTACTTAATGTTCTACGTGAACATAAGACAACTTTATGGTGGACCACAATGGACATCAAAGGAATTAGCCTTGCTATGTGTATGCATCAGATTCATCTAGAAGAAAATACTAAACCATCTAGGGAAACATAGAGAAGGCTTAACCTTAACATGAAAGAGGTTGTTAGAGATGAAGTGCTAAAATTGCTAGATGTTGATATACCCCATTTTGGATAGCACTTGTGTCAACCTAGTTCAGGTTGTACCAAAGAAATCTAGAGTCATAGTAATTTGGAATGAGGATAATGAACTGATCACCATTCACATGACCACTGAGTGGAGAGTTTGTTAGATTACCAAAAACTAAACTTAGTCACAAGGAAGGACCATTTTCCTCTTCCTTTCAGTGACCAAATGTTGGAAAGGTTAGCCAGCTATAAATATTATTGCTTTCTTGATGGTTATTCTAGTTATAACCAAATCCCAATAGCACTTGAGGACTAGGAGAAGGATACCTTCACCTGCCCTTTTGGGACCTTTGTCTACCACTGTATGCCCTTCGAATTGTGTAATTCCTCGATGACTTTCCAAAGGTGTATGTTAAGAATAATTTTTGATATGGTGGAGAGGTTCTTAGAAGTGTTCATGGATGATATTTTAGTATTTGGATTATTCTTTGATGAATGCTTGCACCACCTAAAGTTCATTCTTGCTAGGTATCAAGAGAAAAATCTTATGCTAAACTAGGAAAAATGTTATTTTAGGGTACAAAGTGGCATTGTTTTAGGACACATAATATCACACAATGGTATAGAGGTTGACAAATCCAAAGTGGATCTTATTTCTAATCTTCCCCCTCCTATGACAGTGAAGGAAATCCCCTCATTTTTAGGCCATGTTGGATTTTGTAGACAATTCATCAAGGATTTTAGTAAAATTTCTAAGCCCTTATTAATTTACTTATGAAGGAGGCAATTTCTAACTTTGATGAAACCTGTATGAAAGCATTTAAGTGTGTACAGGTGGAACTCACTTCTACACCTATCATTCGATAGTCGGATTGGAGTGCATCATTTGAGATAATGTGTGATGCTTCATACTATTTGATTGGTGCTGTGTTGGGGTAGCATATTGATAAACTCCCTCATGTGATATATTATGCTAATAAGACCCTCAATGATGCCCAACTCAATCATTTTACTATGAAGAAAGAGTTGTTGGTTGAAGTATTTTCCTTGGACAAATTTAGATCTTATTTATTAGGATCTAATGTCATCATCTATTAAGACCATGTAGCATTAAAATACCTTCTTTCAAAGTTAGAATACAAAAGTGAGATTGATTTGATGAATTTTATTATTACAAGAGTTTGATATAGAGATTCATGATAAGAAAGGTTATGAAAATGTTGTAGCAAGCCATTTGTCTAGGTTTAATCATAAAGTCTACTAGTGAATTTTTGCCTTTAACATAATCTTTTCCAAATGAACAACTTCTACACATTCCCAATTACCTTAGTGGGCTAACATTGTCAATTATCTTATTATGGGTTAAATGGCTAGTCACTAGTCAAAATATGATATGAGTAGATTTATTACCAACTTAAGCACTTCTCATTAGATGATCCTTATCTATTTAAGTATTGTCCTAATGAGGTCACTAGGAGATGCATGCCAAATAGTGAATATTAAAAAATCATTTCCTTTTGCCATGACCATGTTGCAAGGTCACTTTAGTTCAAGAAAGATAACTAGAAAATTTTTGCAGTGTGATTTCTACTGGCCCACCTTTTTTAGGGATTAGCATGCTTACTACATAGCATGTGTAAGATGCAAATATTTGGGGAGTATAGGAAAAAGAAATAGGATGCCCCTGAACCCCATTTTGATTATTGAGCCTTTTAATGTTTGGAGCATCAATTTTATGAGACCTATTCCTAATTCACTTGGTCACCTTAACATCCTTGTGGGAGTGGACTATATGTCCAAATGGGTGAATTCCATATCATGTAAGACTAATGACCACAAAGTGGTGGTCTAGTTTTTGAAGGAAAATATTTTTACACTCTTTGGTACTCCACATGCCATTATTAGTGATGGGGTAAAAACTTCTGTAATTAGAGTGTTTGAGAATTTAATGAAGAAACATAGAATTGTTACCCCATACCATCCTCCGACTAGTAGATAGGTAGAAGTATCCAATAGGAAATCAAGCAGATCTTAGAAAAGACAGTTAATCCTAGTTGGAAAGACTGGTCACTGAGACTTAGTTATGCATTATGGGCTTACCATACTGCATTCAAAACCCTATAGGCTTGTCATCTTGCTGTTTGTTTTATGGAAAGGCCTTCATCTCCTAGTTTAATGTGAGCATAAAGCATATTAGGCCATTAAAAAGCTCAATTTCACTTAGATAGTGTTGGGACCCGCAGGAAGCTCCAACTCAATGAGTTGGATGAACTAAGGAAAGAAGCATATGAGATTGCTATGACATATAAGGACCAAATGAAAGTACATCATGATAAACACATCTTGCGTAAGTCCTTCGCTCTAGGTCAAAAGGTCCTCATGCATAACTCTAGGTTGCATCTATTTCCTGGTAAACTTTGTTGTTGATGCACTAGACCCAACATTGTCAAAACTATTTATCCTCATGGAGCTATTGAGATTGAAAAGGATGGAGAGATTTCTAAAGTGAATGGTCAAATGTTAAAACCCTTTCTGAAATTAGTTAACCTTGAAGTGGAGGAAATTCTACTAGAGGATCCTATTTATCAGGACCCACTATGACATCCGCATTTGTCATATGTCCAGCATGCATTCATCCTTGTATTATATCACTGTACTAACACAACATGTCTGGCTAAAGATGTTAAACTTAGTGCTCACTGGGAGGCTAACCCATCAATTTTTTAGAGTCTCACTTTTCAACATTACCCAATCAGCCTATATGGGTCTTATGTTTCATAACATTGGGGACCATGATCAGTATGTTGAGTTCAAGTTCGGGGGGCTGGGGGGTGGACATGCATGGCCTAGAAAATAGATAGTTATGACTTAGAGACTAAGGAAAATCAATGGAGACTGATACCCAAGTGAGTATTAAAGACTATCATCTTTTTTAGAGTTATATATAATTTCATAATTTCTTTAGTGAAAATCAATTTTGAAAAATCTAGTATCTTTATTTTGGTCAATTGCCAAGAATCACAATGGGGGTACTAACTTCCCAAAACATTTATTGAATCTAATATGCTACAAGAAACCTAGGAAATGATATAGGCCATCCTTATTTTAGCCCAGAAATATAAAGCCTACTTAGTAAATTATACAGCTAGTTAAACCCTTTTGAGTTTCTTGGTAAGCCTTCTCTTTGCAAAACCTATCTACCTTAGCCTAGAAACCTAATTAAATATTTAATACCCATGATTAAAAAATGAGTAAAGATGGTAGAAAAAGTTTCAAAATGACAAAAAACCAAGTGAAAAAAAATTAAAGTGTTTACAAGGAAAAAGTTTTCTTTTATAGAAATAAAAAGAAAGTAAAAAAGGAAAAAAAAAAAAAAGGAAAAGAAAAGCTGTGAGGAGAGAAAGAAAAAATAGAAAAGATATTCATTTTAGTGCACTCAAAAGTAAAGTTATCGAACATTCATTGAAGTTGTCTACTCTAGTTTGAAACCTTTGAATCCTTTTACCTTTTCTTTCAGAACTAGTCCTAAGCCTACCTTTTGTCCTATCAAAAGTCTTGTTGATCTTAATGTGGAAGCTGACCTTAAAGTGGATATAAATATTAAGGAATTAAGATGAGCTACCCCTTTTAGTCTTGGTAATGGTATCCATTCTTAGGGATCATAATTTTTGTATCATTTGTGCTCATAAGCTGATATGAAACATCAGTATTGTTAGATCCGATCACATAGTGAGAAGATTTTCTTTGACCCTTTTCTTTGAGAATTTTATTTTTGAGTGAATATTAGTGAGAATTTGAGGCCAAGACTTTTTTTCCAATGGAGTAAGCATTTTTTCCAGACATATGTAGCCTGTACACATGTTGCACTCTGAGGTATGACTATAATAAATGGCTTTGCTATGTGGACAACTTGTAGAGTTTTGCATTCATCATTATTAAGCTGTTAAAGCTAGTAGAGTACTAATGGAAGAGAATTCTCTTAGAGAAATTAAGAAACTTAGCCTTATTGAATTTAGTGGGTATATTTGTTGTAAACCCTCACAAGGCCTAACTTGTCCATTAAGGGTAACTTAGGGGTTTTAAGGGTTTATTGCATATGCTAAATGCAATTGTGAATACCTACAAAAATGATAGTCATATTTTTTTTTTTATGATTTTCACATATTTTGTTCAAGACTAGCAAAATGCTAGTTGGGGGCTGTGATAAGTAGTTAATTTTGCATAAGAAGTGCCCAATTAGCAATACATGTATTATAAATTATAGGGCATTATTCTAGAAATTTTCCAAAATTCACGACACATGCATTTCTAAGCTAGTGATAAAAAAATCCAAAATATAAGAGTTAATCTAAAGTAAGTATGTGATTTATCATAATTTTTTAGGTATTAATTATGATTTTTTTTTATATCTTTTGTAGGTATTGAAAGAGTAATCCAATGACCAAGATTGCTTTAGATGGGAATTGATGATCCAGATCAACTAAAAGAGTGAGGACCCATTTTCCATCATTCTAAAGATCAAGCAAGGGTGAAGATCATTCTAGGGCAAGTAGATGATTTTTAGGGATACTTCGAAGAAGACAAGGTGACTAGAATGGGCCCATGCAATACCCATGCAAAATCTACCACCTTAACATGAGATTTCAAGCCATGCAAGCTACCTGAACCGCATCAATCCAAGGGAGTAAGCCATTGAAGCCACCAAGTCAAAGCCATCAAAGTGAACCATGAAGCCATATAAGCCAAAGCTAAATGGGACCACATGTATTGAAGAGAAGTTTCACGCAATTATCCATAGGTAAAAATCATGTTTTTCAAGAGGATTATTAGAAGGAAAAGATGGTGATTACCAACATGGGTAGATGACATGCAAGGTGGACCAATTAGAGAAGAGATTCCATTTCCATTTGTTCCCTTCCCCCCCCCTCCATTTCCATCACACTGTCTCTCCCTTTCATCCTTCCATCATGGTAAAATTAGAAAGGGGGATCACACACAAGGGTGGTGCTATCTCCCATTCTAATACCCCACCTTCCTAAGGTTTCCCCACTTTATTCCTAGAGTTCCTTTTCCTAAGTCCCCCACAATCTCCCTCTTCCCACCTTCTAATCTTTCCTCCACATTTCACTCATTGCTAGATCCCACTGAAATCTCCACTTTCTAATTCCTAATCTCCACCTACTAACTTCCTACTTCTCATCTCTATCTTGTCTTATCTTCTTTCCTATTCTTATCTTATCTTTCCTTTTCATCTTCCTTAGGATAGGATGCTAGCAAGATAGAAAGTGCAAACCATATATAAAACCATTTAGGGCTCTCCATTCATGGAGGTAGAAGGAGTTTTCATTCCATCTTCAAGAGGGTGGAACATCCTTCTTTGCTGCATTCTCTTAGGGCTTCCACCCTTCTTGCTAGGGTTGTGATGCACATATCTTGAAGTTCAATGCTACCCTCCATAGCAGCTTTTCCACATTCCTTCTTCAAGCCTTTCAATGTCTTTTCTTATGTTGATTTTCATGCCTATTTCCTTTCCTTGTTACTAAGTCTTGTTCTTGTTGTTTCATGTGCATGTTTATAGTTCTTTCATTGTTCATTTGCTTAATGTTGTGCTTTAGTTTCCTATTCATCCAAGGCCAACTACCTCTTGTAGTGATAGCCAAGAGATAGTAGCCTTAGGATAATCTTTATTCTCTTTATTTTCTTTCCCTCTTCTAGTTTTGATTCTTTCCCATTTTTCATTCCCTCTCTTTGATTATCTCTCCATTGATTCACACACATGCTATCTTTTGGATGTTAGATTGCATTGATGTTTGACTTCAAGATATCTTATTTCATGCTATGATTGTTGTGCACACTTTTTGTGCATCTTTTAAAGTTTAATATTTTATGTATGTGGCACAACATGTTTGTAAGTTTTTAATGCAATGAAAAAAGTTTCTTTCATAAGATATTGCACATTTTTCTTTGAATGATCTAATGTTTAATTTCCATTGAATATCACCCACCAAGCTTTTTTTCCATGCACACTTTTATTGATTGGTTCCTTATGTATTTTTCTAGTGTTTACAATCTATCATACATGCTTAGTTGATTATGATGCTAGGATTTGAACTTAGTTTTTGATCCATGTGCATCCTTTTTATTCATGTTTCTTTATTTTGCATTGCATTGTTTCATAATTTACATGTTGGATTTCATAGATTATGTTAATTTGCATCCTTTGTTAAAGCTTAGTTTTTAGTTAGTCTTTTAGTTTTAGAAAGTTTCATTAGTTTAAGATTCTAATTTTGTGCATGTTTCACTTTCCATGTTATTTAAATTCCTAGATTAATCACAATCCAATCTTTTTTGCTAGGATAATTAATCTAAATAAAATTCCAATGGCATACAAATCTATGAGATTCCTTGTGAGATTGACCTCACTCACATAATATCATATTATTTTGATTCATGCACTTGTGAGTAATATTTAGAACTACACCATGTAGTGTGTTGCTTCTAACGGAATGCTCTAGTAGGCTTTGCCTATTTTCCACTACACTTGAGATCCAATGTAGTGTGTCGCTACCATGGGAATGCCTTAGCATCCCTTGACCATTTTCTATCGCATTCAAGATTTGATGCAGAGCGTCACTCACAGGAAACGACCTAACCTAATGTAGTGTCATAAATTGGTTAATGCTTGGGGTTTGCCATGGGTTTTCCTTATCGGTTGGCACCTGCAACAAAACCCTCCTTTATCTATGCTTGGGACCAGCTGTGATAAAACCATATAGAACTAAAAGCACACTAGCAGAGTTTAGTTTCAAGCATACTTTTCAGATGAAATATTTAATTTTAGGGTATGGTTTTCTAGTAAAATTTGTACTTGCACAATTAAATTAACCTTAAGAATAGATTTATTGGAAAGGAGATTTGGAAATATTTTATTTTTTAATGGAAGCCCAAAATTGTTAATTTTATACCCTAGAAATTGTGAAATAACATTGATATCTATTGAATTGAATTGGTAGATGGATTAAATATGGAAAAAGGTAATATGGACCACTTGAAAGCTCTAAATATTATAGTTTGAAAAACTAAATTTGAAGTTATGAAAAGTTGGAGTTGAAGGACTTAAAGAACTATTGGGATGAAAATTTTTATAATTGATCAATACATATGATATATGTTTACTTAGAATCTCTCATTGTGAAATATTGCTTGTTTGATGTGATATATAACATGATGCTTTGATGGTGCTTGCACATTAGAGAGTTTATTTTCAAGCATACTTTTAAAAATGAAATATTTAATTTTAGGGCATGATTTTTTAGAAAAATTTGTATTTTCACAATCAAATTAACCTCAAGAACATTTTTACTAGAAAGGAGATTTAGAAACTTTTTATTTTTCAAAGAAACCCAAAATTGACAATTTGATGCCTTTATATCCTAGAAAAAGGTAATATGGACCATTTGAAAGCTCTAAATATTATAGTTTGAAAAACAAATTTTGAAGTAATGAAAAGTTGGGAGTTGAAGGAATTAAAGAACTATTGGTATGAAAAGTATTATAAGTGATCGATATATGTGACAAATGTCTACTTAGAATCTCTCATTGTGAAATATACCATGGTTGATGTGATATATAACATGATGCTTTGATGGTTCTTGTACACTGGAGAGATTCATTTTTCTCATGCTAGTTCATGAGTGCAGTTTCATTTTCCTCATGAGAAATCATGAGTGGGTGTGCTCCAATTTCCACATGATAGTTCATGAGTGTGGTGACTCTATAAAGGAGTGTTTAGGGGTAGATACAACTATAGTTAGTCATGAGAGAGTTGGAATTTTGGGGTACTATTCTCGGGGATTCAGGTGGCCATTGACCTCCGAAAAAGGATACTGGTTGGTGACCATGGAATGAATCAATAGTATGTGTCATGGGCAGACTACTTCTTACATGATTCGGTAACCCCATGAGAGTTAGCTATGGACCGTATGCATTTGTGTCAAGCCTAGTCACGAGGAGACTTCCTCCACATGCATAGTTACCTATTTGTGTTTGTTGGACATGTGAGTGTACATGTTGGTCATCCTCAAGGGTCAAACCACCTGCATTTATGGCATTTTGAGCTATGATGACCCGGGTTTTTGTAACACATTTTGTAATACATTTTGAAAGGTAGGACCCTTAGTAGTAAAAATTTTTTTCAAAACAAAGCAGTGGAAAGTATTTTTATTAAATTCCAAAATCCATTCAGTGGTTCATAGTACAACCCAAATCCATTACAATACTTGTCCAAATTACATAATCCAAAACTCAAAGCTCACCATGTAATCAAACTCTCATTACAATACAATACAATACTCTCAAACAAAACAGAATACATGTCTTTAAGGGGTATATGTTGATGATTATTCTCTTCAAGTCTGCTACAGTCTTGAGCTCCTAACTCTCCTTCTCTGTATCTAAGATATTGTAAACATTGAAACATTTATAATATCTCAACAAGCTATGCTTGGTAGGGGATTTAAGAAGCATAATAATTTTGATAGTATAATTCTAATACTTCATAATCCCGTTATTAATAAACATACTCATGTATCTAACTCTTTACTTTGTAATATATGTACATCCTTATACATACATACTGTACATGGATAAATTCATCAAATTTATGAAAGTAGTTAAATATCATTCCCAACTAAGCTGATCAATTTTATCCACTATGAGAAATCTATATTTCAGCTAGTCCTATACTGGGAATTTCCCTTCTTGGGAAATACTGGTAATATACAATTACTTGGAATTTCATCATGCCAAAACATAAGGAATTTCACTATGCCTATCTCATATGCATCATAGTACAAAATAATCAAAGGACTACCATGCTGCAGTTTGATCCGTATTAGTGCGCTTGGATAACTACCCTATTCACCATTGATACCACGGTGGAAAATATTGTGTCACTGCCCATATGGGGAGACAGAACTTTCACAGTGGTGGCTTTCCCCTAATTGCCCCACTCGACTTTTAGCCTCTCATAGGACAAGGCATTTTCAAATCATCAAATTCCAGAAAGCGGGTGGCCAAACCCTCATAACTCCCTTAGCATAGCATCCTCAGGCTTATGCTTGTTTAAAACAAAACCACAAGCCTTCATGCTTGTATATAAAATAGGTTTCATATGTATTAGACAATCTGTCTATTTACTTAGGGCTAGAATATCTTCTAGTTCCATATTCACTTAGAGTCTAGTCCTCAATTCTAACTTAACAATTTCATATGTATTTGGTTGGATCATAAGGGTTTCAGAAGATTTAATACAAGTATTAACATTACACTTGTCAACATAAGGTCATGTGTTTAACATGTACATCCCATGTAGATGCATTCATAAAATCCTCCTACCTTCAAGTAGTGATCCATCTCTTCAGATCTTCCATGATCCTGACTAATGTATGTAATTTGTAAATCCACACATAACTGTCAATATATATACAATCTAAATAATCCTATATTTTTTATCTAATCTTGTCCTTTGATATAAAGGATCTAGATCTTGTGTCCTATCATGATCTATCTTCCTCAAATAGTGTCTATTCTATTGATCAATAGATCTGACAGTTAGAATGATCTTCTAATCTTTCAGATCTAAGTATTTTCTATTCTACTTCTTTGTGCATTCCTTTCTTTAATCTTGATCTTTTATAGATCCTTTGATCAACAATTTATACTTGTTGCTAAAGATCAAGAACGTAAATCTTCTATCATCTAGTTCTCCTTTGATCTAAGTTTAGTTATTTGATCATCCCTAAGGAGGATGATCTTGGTTCTCTTCCTTGAATCATATTTGATCAAGGTTTCAGATCTTCTATTTGATCTAAGTTGCAAGCAATATATATATCATCATCATCAAGAAGTATTTATTTCTTTTTATTGTTCTTGATCATTCAAGATCTAATAGATCTTATTTGATCGTCCTTATCTTACTTACAATTTTTATTAGGGTTAGATAATTTACTAACCTTTTATGCTCTTATTATTATTATTCAACCAGTTAATGTTTTACTAGTTGAAGATAACTTATTTCAGCCTAAGTCTAGATTGCTCCTCTTATTTCCAATTGGCTAAGGCTTACTAGCTGAATAGGTGAACACAAAGTGGTTGCTTCAATCCTCATGTAAGGAGGAATTTAGACCTCACAAACATCAATGGAAGGTAGGAGAAGAGTGAGGCTTTGTTAAAAAAACCCCTTAACCACCATGTTCAACATTCACTAGAGTGACCTTAGCTCAACCTTTCATAAGATTCCTATGAGCATGTTAATCCTAAGTACTCTTTCTAATTGATATTAATTAAGTCCATGAACATTTAAAATGTCATTTATGGGGTTTATTATTCTCCTAGTTTGGGCCAAGGATTTGATAATCCTTATATTGTCTTACTAACTATAGCCCTTATTAATATTAAGTCTAAGTCATTCACTCATCTTAATTATCCATGAATCTCTATATTTCATTAGATTTTATTTTTGGTGATTTATGAATATTAAGACATAACCACTAATTAAACAATTATATCTACTAATAAAATTTAAATCATAAACTTAAAAGCAGAAATCTAATATAATTTTAACAACATTTTACACTAACATGCTTCCAATGTAACTTAACTTAATGAAATGAAACTATACTTAAACTAGCATGCTCCTAAGTTATAAAATACATAAAATTTTACTACTAATCTAATGGAATCATGCTTAAACTTCAAATGTAAACTAACATGGCCTTAAGATAATTAAATCTATCAACCTAATATAACAATATAATAACATATAGAACATAGCATGCTGAAATCTAAGAATTTCACTATCATGCTTTATAACATAATTCACATTTACAATACTGTTATCAAATAAAAGATAATGAAACTAATTATATTAAGATTATTAGAAACCTTTACTTATGATCCAACCATTAGATCTTAGATCTTTTCCTTTTAATCAAGGGTTTTAATTAATTTTAGGGCTTTTACTCCATTAAGGTCCAAAGATCATATCCCTTTGTTTTTGTCACATTTAATCCATGATCTCAATGGATTCCATGATAATATCATTCATTCAATCCATCCCAAGGGTCTGATCATACTTGATCTTATTGATTAAGTGGGTCCCTTTGTATTTTTATGATTTTTCTACCATAAAGGGTAGATCCCTCAATTTATCTTAGATCTATCCAATTAAATTAGGGATCAGTAAATTAGATCTCTAAGATCTGATCATCTCAGATCTTGAAGATCATGAAAATTAGGAGCTTAATTCTTGAAATAGAAGGTTTCTGGAATGTTTTTATTAATATTATGGTTTTAGAGAAAATAGGCATTACAAGCTTTCCATAACTTCTTTTCGATCTCAATTTGGAGTTCAAATGACTCCACAATTGGACTATGAGGTTAACAGTCATTCCTAGGGTCCATATTTGATCTAGGCCCAGCAAAACAAAAGGCCTAAATTGATTGGGTAGATATGGTCGGGTGGAGCGGTCGTTGCGCGCCCATCACAGGATGCACGCACAATGCGCTCCCCTCTGACCTACGCTGTTGTCTCGTCAGGATGACATCGCATGTGGCAAGCACAGTCAAAGATGCTCCCGTAGGACGCATCTTAGTACGGCGTTTCATAGCGCGTCCCATAATCCCGATTTGATTTGGGAGATCGGATAGTCTGTTTTGGACCATCCCCAATCAATCCTCTTCAATCAAAGGCTCAAAACTCTATAAAATTTCTTGAAACTTCTTCCCTAGGGGTTTTGGACCTTCTGGAGAGATTGGACCCTTAGATTTTCCATTTGAGCCCTCCATCATCCAGAATTGAAGGGTTTTGGTCCTTACTTTATTTTTATAAATTTTAACCTAAAACTAATTACAGAAAAAAAAAAATACATAAAACAACATGAAATAAGTATAGGAAGTGTTTCCACCTACCTTATTAGAGAAACAACATAGATTTGAAGCCCAATTTGAAATAAATACGCTTTGATGATAAGATAGCCTGATAGTCCATTTTTTTGTGATTTTTCGTTGATTGCACCATTGGATCTTGAAATTGATTTAGGGGTTTTGTAGATAAGGTAGTCTAGGATTTTATGAATAGTGGGATTTGTAAGAATAAATTTGGAATAGAGTGCCCAATTGAATTTAGGTCTCTTATTCCAATTAGAGAGAGGAGAGAGAAAGTGCAAGAAGGGAGATTTCCAGGAGTTTTGGAATTTTGGGAAGGAATCTAGATCTGGTTTTTCGGAGTAAGAAAGATGATTTTGTGAAAATTTTAATGAACAATTTTGGAGGATTTTTGGAGGTGTATTTATAGATGTTTTTGTATTTTTCATAATTATTGTAATAATTATGTTTTAATTCTTTTGAATATTAAATTAATATTGAATCCTCCAGTTCCACCTCATTCTCTACTAGTATCTGGTAGTGGTTTGACCACTCATTACATGTTTTCTGGTTGTTGGATTCGTTTGTGGGCCCCACGGGGTGTGAAAGGACCATTTTGCCCTTTAATGGAGAAAAATCCATTTTATTTCCCTGAATTCAGAATTGAGCGTACTTAGTGGTGTTGGAATCATATTTCCAAGTAAATTCTAAATATTGGGGTCTTAGTTCTTGGTTATGGGTAAAATTACCATTTTACCCTTTTTTCATAAAATGGAGAAAAATAGGAATTTTTCATCTTAACTCGGTATTGAACCTACTTAGTGTTATTTCGATCAATTTTTGAGTACATTCATAATTTATAAGTTTTAAATCATGTTTTAATCTCTATAAAAAGAGAATTTCTTATAACCTAATATTCCAGCCCGAAATTTCTAAAAACTCAAACTTTATTGATTTTCTCAATCAATTTACAAAAATTGGGATAATTACATGGGCAATATGCTGCCATATGATGTTGGAATTGGATATGATGATATGTGTCAATACTGTGAGATAGATTGCTATGTAAATTTGTTGTGAATGTGTTATACAAGTGAAAGTGTTATATGCATTGGTTTTCTACAGATTAAAATCTGATTGCAAATAGTTTTCAAAACTGGTTTATAAGTTTCCAAATTGAGTAATTATACTCATATCAAACAATTTATAGGTAGTACATCTGAGCAATAGAGCTTGCTATTAGAAGTTGGACTCAAATAACAGCAAGAGAAAAATTACAAGAAGTATGAAAGAAGAATTAGTTTAGAATTTTATGTTACTTTATTTTAAGGAATTGTTGACTCGACATGTAATAATGGCTTGGGATTTATTTCATGTTTAATTTATGAATTATATTTTTGTTTGATACTGTAATGACCCCAAATTTTGTAATATTAAAAGCCCATAAAAAGTTCAGTTTTAAAGATAAGGGCATTTTGGTCATTTCACTAGTCACCTTGACTAAACCCAGGAATTTGGTACCAAAAGGGTTCCATTAGATCCGTCTCGGAAAAAGGAATCCAACGAGACCAAAATCACCCAAAACGGAGTTAAAATGAGCAAGATATGGCCCTTTGAAGTTCAGGGGCAAAACTGTAAATTTCTTTAAAACGATTTAACCTGAAAAACACAGGTGCCCGTTTTGATACGGGCACCCCGTCGTCTTCAACCTCCTAGAGGTTTCTGGAACGGCAGTGTTTCAAGAAGAAACCACCGCCATTCCGTAGGGTCCCCACCGCCATTCAAAGGCGGTTAGAAACCCTCCAGAACCCTCTGTAAAAGCTCTATAAATAGAGCTCTTGGGTGCCTCTAATGGCAGCCCAAAAGCCTTGGAGAAAACCAGTCGTGAAGCAGTGACCAAAGGGGAAAAACGTGGAGAGAAAACCACCCACGAAGCAGGTACGCACAAAAGAACCCCAAACCCATCTCCACCATAGTTCTAGGAACGATTTCCCTAAGTTTTTTCATGAAAAAACCATAGAGAATAGGCCTCTAGGGAGCCACCAAGGACCCTGGGACGTCCCCAGGGCCGCACTGGTTCCTCAGGGACGAACCAGGGCATCCCAAGGACGCCCCGATCCCCCAACGACGTAGACGGCCCGCCCTAGACGAGACGCGTCGAACGCGTCTGAGAAGAAAACCAACGGGCGCGTCCGTGGACGCGCCAGCTAAAGAGGAAGACGGGCGGAGATTCTAGCGCGTCTTCAGACGCGCCCGTTGAGGCGCGCACCACGCTAGCACACGGTATTTTTTTGATTCCTTAAGGAAGCTAGGGCGCACGTCGCAGACGCGCAGCGCCCTAGCATTCCGAATTTTTGTCTTTAAGATTATATGTACATACAATGTTAGAATGCTTATAACTTGAGATCTAGAGCTCCGATTGAGGCGCCGCGAAAGGCGTTGTGTCCGTATCGACGACACAGACACATCCAAATAATAAAATCTCTGATCAAGGCCCAATAAAATGTTGGTATGACCCTTAGAATAGGATGGTGGCGCGTGACCACTAGAACTTTGGAAAACTGAGAATACCAAGGCCAAATTAGGACCTTGGGACACCCATAGGCATAGGGATGGACCCCTAATGCCTAAGTAATGAGACCCAACTGCTCTAAACCCATCAAAGATAGGTTAAACTAACCTTGAGTCCCCAAACCATGTTCAGGAGCGTACGAGGATAAGAGGATTAACGCGACCTAGTCAGGTAGGTGCTCTATCACTGTTAGATTCTTTTAAAAGAACTATTGTTATTTGAGAACATATGTTTTGGATATATGACTTGATTTTCATGTGATTTGTATGAATAAATTCAACATGCATGTTAAATGCTTTGTAAATAGCCATGTTTTGGAATGACTGCATATACATTATGCATATACATGTGTTGCAAACGAGTGCATGCATTGCATGATTTACGTACTGCAAAGATTGCATGTCCTTCAGGGTTGCCAAAAGACGCTAGAGTGCCGAGGGCCAGGCAGTTGTGAGGGACCCAAAAGAGGACAAGTTTTAATAGGTTTTGACTTATCTTATGTGATTTGGGCAAGTAAGCCCGTGGGTGCTATGCCGGGTGGGTCCGGGTTGGCCACCCGCCTACCACTAATAGGTGGATGGGTATCACGCCCAAAAAGAGGCAAGTCCCTACGTCGACTGCATGTGGTACAGGGGGCTATCACTGGTGTCACGGCACTGGGTCGGCGTGTCATAGGCCCCGTGGAGGCTATGACCAAGTGTCCTCAGGTACCCGGGGACCACACGGCGAGGAGGCCGTGGGCATAGTGGACCCTATGGTTTGATGTGCATTTCATGTAGCATGATATGAGGTTGGTCGACCATACCATACTAGAGGTCCATGAGTTGGACTCCATGAGGCATATATTGCATATCATGGTGTCATCATATATATGATACTTTCACTTTTGGATTATGTGATCTTTTAAGTTATAAGAATTTCAGTTGATTTTGGATTCTTATACTGATGTTGAACTCGAGTATTCAAACATACGCATATTTTGAATTTCAGTTGATTTTGGATTCTTATACTGATATTGAACTCGAGTATTCAAACATACGCATGTTTTGAATGAGCATATGATTTTGAAACATCTCATGCATTTATAAAACTAGTAGTGATAGGCCCTACTGAGTATATTATATACTCACCCAATCCTCAACATTTTTCAGATATCAGTAAGCACTCAAGGACAGGATACGTCCGTATATATATCATGGTTCAGGACAACTCCACTCCCAAAGAGGAAGGACAGGATACGTCCATATATATATCATGGTTCAGGACAACTCCACTCCCAAAGAGGACATCTATGTTAGTGCTATGAGCAAGTGAATCCAAAAGGAAACAAATATACATGTAAGTAAACTCTCAACCCTTTGGACATGTGTTTGTACTTAGTTACAGATGGGCTGTGCATTGTGACTGGAAGGACCTGGGGAAAAACATTTATGATTTCTGAAGTTTTTCAAAAATCTACCTTAGTTGTTGTGAAAGCAAATGACACTCGGGGTTTTCAAAAATGAGTCTAAAACTAAAGGTTTTCCGCTGCATTGCATGGTTTTTATAAAATGGTTTTCAAATAGGGATGCATCCCACCTTAGGATTTCACATTGGTTTAGATCACTTCTTATTTTTGCTCCTATCTCAGTTGTTACTGTATTTATTGTACTTGTAGCTCCTCCATGATGTGGCCTAATCAACTGGCCTTATACCTTCAAATGACTTAGCCTATCAAGTACTCAAGTCTAAAGACTTATAACATCCTTCTCAGTTTATAACCTCAACTACTAACTCATATATATTAACATACCTAATTAATTAGGGTGGGATGCCTCTATTTAGTTGACAACACTTGATGATGGTCTTAAGATATTTGGTCTTCCTTCTTGCTAAATGGATAAGTTACTGTCCTGGCCTATTTCCTTTTTCAATATAACATTATTTACTCATGTAGTGGCAAGGTGAGATACCACCAAATTTTCTTTTTATGGATCATATTCATTGGTGTTCCTCCATACGCTAATGGATCTTGATAAGAATCTTATTGATATTAAACCATTTCTAGTTGGTCACCATTCTTCTTTGAAAATTTCTTGTCACATATTCTCATGAAATTCGATACTCTATTCAAAGCCTTAAACCCCATATGCTTCCTCTCTTTGATACTCTGTTACAATAAGATCATCTACTCATCTATCATCATTCCTTTGCATTTTGTTTGATCTACCTTTCTATGGGATTATATGTATCTTCATGAAGTCATGATCTTCTTCTTTGAATATTCAATATTCCATAGAATACTCACAGTTACATCTCTATTTCTTTCTTTCTTTTCTTCAAAATCCTCATTTGGTCTACCTGGATCAATGTCGCCATATGCTTTGTTGCATATATTTGATACTTCATCTATCTCTTTTAAGTAACATATATGATAAACTGAATGCTTCTCAGAAATTCTAAACTGTCTTAAGATCATTGAAATCCTCAATTGCTTGTAGCCTCAATAAAATTGATATACTGTCTTAATATTGACGTTTTGATCATGCTATGTTAGGATCAATCTATTATCATAGATCTATCATCCCCAATATTATCGTAAAAAAATCTTTTGATAACTCGGTTGAATTCATTTCCTTATCATATTCGTGTTATGTTCCTCTTATTCACATAATATGTCACTTGTATACCTCTTCTGATTTGCTCCATAATTCTTAGGTAATTATTTTTCAATAGCATTTTAAAAATGCATGAGAAAACCCGGGTCGTCACAGATACTGACCAATGTGTCTTGTGTTTGTGCTCATATCATGGATTATTTTATTTGAGTATATGTGAAGTTTTGGTTACGACTTTGGGATTTGAAGAAATGGCTTTAAAAACTACAATGTAGTAAGTTTTCTTAAGGCTTTGATTTTTTTTTTTTTAATTTCCAAAAGAATTTAATAAAACTATTTCTAAAAAACCCAGGTTGTGACACTTAAACTATTAGTAGAATAAGTGGGTGTCTTTAACAGATGTTAACTTTTATTCTATTTTTTCTTTAAACTTTTCTTGCACGTATATGCTAATGAATAAGGCATCTAAGATAAACTTACCTATACTAAAATCACTCTCTATGGCTCTTTGTCCAACTATCTATTATTTTTCCATGTGGCACTTTTTCCATTTATCTTTATCTCCCTTTTTTAAGTTTGTAAAGGTTTGACTATCTAATTTATAATTGGATGCATCCTCTACATATTATATCCTTATAGTAAAATCATAGACTATTGGTTGAATATGTGGATCTCTTTATGATCATTACTTATCTTCTATTTTTTCTCTAGACATTCCCACCTATTGTAGTAGATATTTGCTAAATGATAAGACTTTCAAAATAAACTCTAACCATCCTAGAACCTCTCTCTCTCTCCCCCCTATTTTTCTAAGTCTCTTCTTCTTTTCATCAATACCATTTTCCACCCAACTCCATTATTTTGCCACGTGGAACTTTTGTCACTTGTGTTTTTCCTTATTCTTGAGTTTTTAGAGGTTTTTCTCTCTAATTCATAATTGAATACAAACTCTATTTGCATTACCAAGAATTCGCCCTCTTTCTATATATAGACATACACACATACATATAGAATATATGTGTGTGTATGTCTTTAAGGGATTACTGGTAGATGATGTATTCAATTATTAATTAGAGAGAAAAAATTTAAAAACTCAAAAAAAGATGATAAAGATAAATGAAAAAAGTGTCACATGGAAGTTGTAAAATTATTATTTTTATTTCAAAGTAGTAGAACCCAATTAATTAGTGCTTATTTTTCCAAAGAAGTAGGTCCAACTTGAGTTAGTATTTAGATGATAAAGAAATGGGTCACATTGTGCATCACACGAGGAAAATTACTAGTTTATAACTATAGTAGTATCTCTTCCCTCAGTTATTTCAAAACAAGTATCTCAAGCCTAGGTGACTTTCTAAGAGAAAATCATATCTTTTCAACCAAGTAATTTAATTGATATAGTATATCCTATCTAATTTAAAAATCCTTATCATTCCATCCACTTAAAAGCTACCTTGTCCTCATGGTTTCAATAAGCATTTCAACCAAACACAATTTTCTTTACATATGCAAATAATATTGATTAAAGAATTAGAACAATCACAAAGGTAACTACTTTGAGGGGATTGTTTTCCTAATGAGGGGGTCGTCCTCCTAACTGTTGCTACAATATTCTTGTGTTCTATCACTTCCACAAACCTACATAAAAGTAAAAGAAATACACTCTAAACTAATATAGTTTCATTAACAGAACCATATTAAGGGGGCTAAACCTCCATTGAAGCCACTTTAAGGAGGCCAAAATATCCTAATAGGACTCTAACTCTTCTCGCTACTTTTTTAATAATATCTTAGCATCATATTTATAATTATATAAAAAATCTTCTCTAATTTATTTCCTAAACCAATATCTCTACCTATCATAGAGAAAACTATATCTTTTCTACCAAGTATCTTAATTGTTATAATGTTTCCTATATAATTGATATACACATAAATACTACACTTAATATCCCTAGAATTAGCATTTTTAAACTTGAATTCACTTAATTTATCATTAATTAGGGGTTATTTTACATGTCAAGGTAGAATTGAGAAAAGTGCATATATTTGGGAATCTAACAACTTAAAGAGAGCTATCCCATCATTCAAGCACTGTCATAGACCTACATGTGAAAAACCATATAGCAAAGAAGTTTAGAATGTTATGGGGGTATCATTATCAAATTCAGAGTGGTCAGATCCCATGCATTCGATCAACCTTATCCATGCAAAAGTGGCTATTAATATTAAAAGATAGGGTGGCCAACTTCTCATGCATGCATGTGTGCAAAACCACCACCTTGGGGAGCTTCAAAGTGAAGTTAGAATGTTATACAATGAGTCACGTATATAGTATTTGTTGAAGTGCAACCACTTAGAAAATGCAACCCGCATGAAGACTACCTTCATTCACTTACTTTCTCACTTACTTAAGAAAGGGACCCACACATGAGAGTCTATGATTTATACAAGGAAGAGGATGTGCTACACTCTCTTACATGTGATTTACATGAGAAAAATAAGGAGGACAAAAAATTGAAAAAATGTGTAGTGGAGAAGTGAATTAACAAGAAATCTGTAGCTCTCTTTCATCTGACCTTCTAAGGAAGCAATGACTAAGATTCATCCTCAATTAGGGCTATCCTAGGAGAATTCAATGAGAAGTATTTACTATAAGAATCAACAAAATTCTAGGGTGAACCAATGGGAATTCAACATGTAAGAGAGAGACAGAGTTAAAGGTGATTACAGGAGAAAATTTTGGTGGGTTGTGCACCATTTTTGAAGTAGATTCCAATGTGATTTAAAGGGAAAATTTTGGTGGGTTGTGCACCATCTTTGAGAATAATGGAGTCCTTCCATGAGCTACTGGTGAGGAGTTTATGGGGGAAAATGTGATTTGGACCAAGCATCCTTCAATGTGTTTTAATAGGAGAAATCTTTCTTTTAGAGGGATGCAAAACATTCCATATATTTCCTCTGAGTAGAACACATCACAAAGGGGAGAAAATAAAGATGGGTTGTTACATGTGATCTATTCCTTGGAGTGTCAAATGATAGAAACGAATGGAGATTAGGGTGATCTAAAAGATAGCCTTGTATATGAATTGCAAGAGAAAAGGAGTTGGGCATGATTCCTTGGAGATACATGAGATACTTTTGGAAGAAAATCTTTTTAAAAGGGGAGATAAAAGGGGGCAACACATCTTATTCCTAAAGGAAGAGGGATACTATCATCACATATTTTTTGAGGGATTCTTTCTGTTATTAAATAGGGCTACACATCCACTTGGAAAAGAGGTGATTCTTAGATCTCATGAAGTTTAGTTATTGATAAATACTAGGAAAAGGTGGGCTGTGTGTAGAGAGTTCTTAGGAAAGGGAGTCAAAAGGAGAACATCACGTTGCAAGGAGGGGTTGAAGATGCCTTTGGGTTTTGCACAAATTAGCTTTTTTGGTTGTGGAAGAAATGAATGGGAGAACTACTTGTTTTGTCTTATCTTAGTATCTCCCTCATTCCCCTAAGGCTTTCCTTGGGGGTGTTTTGTCTTCATCAAGTAGCTCTATCTTTAGAAAAGAAGAAAACTACTTCATGTGGGATTGATTAGGGGAAAGGTTTCTCTTAGGTCTTTTGAGTTGTTTGGTGCGTTAAATGTAAAGACATGTAGGATGATGGCTTGTTGCAAGAAAACAAAGATAATAGTATGCACATCCATGTTTGTGAAAGAAATACAAGGAGATGTTGTTGGATAGTGATGTTTCCTCAAGTTAGTGGCTGTTGGATGGTGCTCTGTCTACTTGTTGAGTGACAGAACAAGTTAGAAAGCATTGTGTGGTTGATATACAAAGGCAGTATTGCAGTTTGGAGTGGAATGAATGGTAATCTCATTGAGTGACACAGTGAAGAACATCAATGACATCAATCCATTCCATGGTCTAGTTTACTTTTTCTTTTCATAATTCATGTATTAAACTTCTTGTAATATTTTGGAATTCTAATTCAATGAAAGTTTGCTTGTTAGTTCAATTACTAGTTGATGATTTTTAGTTTTTTCTTTCATTATATGATTAGTTTTATGAGACAAAGTTAGCTTTTTTATTGTTATTTCTTGCATTAATATTGCTTAGCATATTAGTTAGTACTTGGTTTAGAATATGTTAGTAGATACACATTTTAGTATAATGCCAGGGTTTATTATGTTTGGCTAGATTTTAACTGAGGGTTAGGATGAATCCACACTATTTTAGGTATATTATTTACTTTAGATTAAAAAGTGCTAAGATATCATATTTAGGAATAGCAAAATAATTTATATATTTAGTATTCTTTTCATATGGAATATCATGTATCTCTAATAGTTTAGAAACTAAATATGGTAGATTTGTTAATTTAGTATATATAATTTTTAGATAATTTGTACCCTAAAAAGAAAAGTTATGTATTAAAAATAACTAAATTGGATGAAATCCAAAAATTTAGAAAATCAAGAAAGTATGACTTTTAATAATGATATCTTTTGTGTCTTTAATTCAATGAAGCTTTATTAAAATGTGTAGTATTAAATATAAAATTGTTTAATTTTGAATGTATGTGAATTTAATGTGGTGAATTCTAAAATCCTAGAAATTAAAATTTTGATAAATTTTCTCTCTTTAGTGTTATTAGATTTATTTTCTTGTTTATCACTAAATTCATTGGCTATATTAAGATGATTTAACATAGATTTTAATAAAAAAAGATACCAATTTCATAATTTGAGTCGTTGTGAGATTGACCTGTACTTGAGTGTTCTGCAATATAATAGATCCGTGCACTTGCAGTTATTTTTGAAACACATCACTAGTCTAACAAATCACTATTAATGCACACACACACACACACACACACACACACACACACACACACACACACACACACACACACACACACACACACACAGAAATATTACACATATACTTATCTATTTATCTTTAGAGTCTAAGCTACATCATGGGCCCACATGCCAAATATGGAGTTCGGGAGCTCAAGGAGTGCTGCCAGCAAAGTTAGAGCAGTCAGAAACCCTAAAGTGGAAGACTAACCTTATTCATACTAAATACAATGTTCTTGTCGAAAGTAAAGGTGACAGAACTTCCCATGCATACATGCAAGTGTTCCACCACCTTGAGAAGCTTCTAAGGAAGGTCAAATCACATACATTGGAGACATATACAATGAGAGCACAAAACAATTTAGAAGACTAGTGCCCATAGGAAGACACATTCCATTCACTCTCTCTCCTACTCAACCAAAAGAGGGGACCACACTAGGGGTTGGATGACTTCTCCATGAAAGCATGTGCATTCCCCTTAATTACATGATTTAACATGAGAAAAATAAGGAAGAAGGTGGAGAAAATAAGGAAAGTGAAGAGAGAGACAATGTATAGGAAATTTATGGTTAACAATCCCCCTTACTTTTCAAGCATTCAAAGGCCAAGATCTATCCTTGTTTATGTATATTCTAAGAAACCAATGAGAACTAACTCAAGCAAGGATGGACTAATGAGAAGCAAGATTGGAGTCAAGCCCCATTGGTGTAGATCATTTTGGTGGGCTGCCCACATAAAGTTTAGGAGAAAAATGTTCCACTCTCCACTTCTCCTTGAAGCTTATTAGTCAGTGAAAATAAATGTGGATAGAGAGAGAATAAAGGAGAAACCTATAGTGGATAAGAACATTTCAAAGGAATTGATGCCACCCACTCTAAGGCATGTTAATCCAATTCTGGAGAGAAAAAGAGCTACAAAAGTGATCCTTGTGGATAAGAAAACCTCAACATAATCTCATTCATTCAAACTAAAGTGAAACATTATCCAATGGTCAAGAACGATGCTTATAAAAGTTACAAATCCTAACCACAACACACTCCATGAGAATTCAAGGTAAAACCCTAAGGAGAAAGATTTTCACCATCCATCTCTCTCCAATGGACTTTCTGAACATTCCACTATACCACCATTGAATGCCTTTCTATATCCCACATCTTTTCCTATATTTTCTAACTTTCCCTTCTATCTCTCTCCTTCCTATTCTAATCATCTTTCCCCACTCACCCCTATCTCCTTCCCTTCCACCCATGTCTCTTTCCTTCTATCCTATCTATCCTTTTCTCCATCTCTACCACTTACCAACGCACATCCCATAATCTTTCTTTTATTTCTTATCTCTTCCATCATTCATTCCATCTCGACCATCCTTTGATCTTTCACCTGTATGATACTAGCCATTCACCTCTTTGGCCTTCCACCTTAGAAAATTATAAATAGAGGTGAGAAAGAAAGAACAAAAGATCTCTTACTTTTCCCTATAACTTATAACCAAACCTTGGAGAAGTAAGAGTCTCAACCTAACACTTCCGCTTCCCTTCCAATCTCCCATCCTCTCTCTCATGCCCCTTCTCACTTTTCACCTTAGCCTTTACACACAAACCCCTTTCATGCTTTGCATTTGCAACCTCCACTACATTAGACTTGTACGCATCTACCTTGCAAGCATAGTCTTTTCCATGCATCTTTTGTTATCCTTTGCATGCGCTCTTGCTTGGAAACCTTTTCCTTACATGCCTTTCACCCATCCTTCCTAGAGTTGCATGCACCTCCTTTTATGCACATATCATTCCACCTCATTCATAACTCTCACATGCGCAACCCTTATCCCCCTTTCTATTACTCACCATCCTCCTACAATTCTCTTACATGCATTCTACACCATTGCATTACATGCCACCTTCTTCCCCTTTGGCTTTACATGCACCATCTATCTTCCTTCTTATTCCACTTTCTTTCTTTGGGTTTTGGGAATAATAAGGAAAGGAAAAAATCCTTGTGCTTCTTTCCATGGCAGCCAAGGATTCTCTCCTTCCTAAAGTATGGTTGATGGTCCTTTAGGTAAGTGGCATGTTGGGTTACAAATGAGAAAAGCTTGGCTGTAAAGTATTGGATTTTGTGTTGAAAGAATTGTACAAGCCATTGTTGAGAGACACAACAAAGAGAGCTATAAAAGTGGAATTCAAGCCTGGGAAAAGAACTAAACTGTAAAGGTCCCAGTTGAGTTCCCCTGGAATCGATCCATACTTTTTGTGTCTATACTCCAATTAGATCCATGCACTTGCGGTAATAATTAAAGCACATCAAGTTTTTGGCCCCATTACTAGGGCCTCACAATAGAAGCTCAGTTAGATCTAGGTTATAATACTTTACCAAAACATTTTAAGGATGCATATAGCATAGTTATATTCTTGCATACTTTCCTTATTCTTGAAGATATTTCATACTCACTTCTTTTATTATTTGTGCAGGAATTTGGAGGAGTTGGAGGAAGACTTAGGGAAGTTGCATATTTTTTATTTGAGTAAATTATAGTGATCTTTTAAATGTAAATTTTTCATTTAAATTTAAAATAATTATAATAATATAGGTCAAGGATGATCCATCTTAAATTGGAAGAGGAGGTGGCATGTACATGGAGCCACCCGTGTACATGAAGACTAATTCTAGCACCCCAATGTGAGCTATTCTTACCTTCTTTCCAATTCCTAGATTAGGTTTTGCATTAAGTCACATGGAGCCACCCTTGTATAAGAAGACTAATTCTAGGACACCACTTTGTGGGTAGTATTGTTAAGAATGTAGAAAGCATTCTATAATATGTTGCATTCTATGGTTGGCATTAGGTTTACTACTTTTCTTGCCTAATAGGACACATTTACAAGCTTTAAGGTGCTCTGTGTGTTGATTCAACTATTTTAGACTACTTAAAAGATTAGTAAGGGCACTTACCCCTAAAAGATTAAGGATGGATTCATCACCACCCCTTGGACCACCTAGGTTAATCAACACCTTACACGTAACCCTAACCTTGCAAATAATTAAAATTAATTTAGAAGAGAGCTATAGCAATATGATATATATTTAAATATTACACACATAACTCTATATTTAGTAAGCTTTAGCCTTAGAAATTACTTAATTATCACTAATTAGGGTTAATTTTACAATTTTGCAAGTCCACGGTACAAGTGAAAAAAATAGAAAAAATTGTCAAATTTACCTCTAAAAGAGAAATTTCACATTCCAATCTACATCATAGGCCAAACATGCCAAAAAAGAAGTCTCGGAAGTTTAGGATAATAATTGGGTGTCACTATAAAAGTCAAAGCAGTCAAAAACCCCATGCACAAGTGCTCAAATGAAGGAGAGAATGTGGTAAAATCTCCATGCATCAATGCATACATGTATTTCATCACCTTGGGAAGCTTATGAGAGAATTTCAATTCATACACAATGAAAACTTTTCAAAAATAAAAGAAGATTGAAAACCACATGAAGAAATTCTACTTACTTTCTCTTTCCCACTCAATCAAAAGATAGAAGACCAACTAATAATTGGAAGTCTTAACCATGCAAGGGTGGTGAAGCACACATGGTCCCATGTGAAATACATGAAAAGATCTCTAAGGAATCAAATTCTTTCATTCAAGGGTAATCCAATCTAATGGTGGAGTGAAAATGAAGCTTAAAGGAGATCTATACATCCTAAAGGATCTCATCCATTCAAGATAAGGTAGGAATGATTTAATGGCTAGGAATGAATCATTAAAAGATAAAAGAACCTATCCACCTTTCTCATGTTGGAAATTCAACCCAAAACCTTAAGGAAAGGAAGATCTCAACCACCCATCTTGATATAATGTCCATCTCATCATAGGGTTTGCAAAAACACCACACACACAAATGGAAATCACACACTCCTCCTTGCACTTGCTAATTTTGGAAACCCCTTAGATTTCTTCCACTTTTCTTCTTATTTCTTTCTCTCTCCATCTTATTCTTTACTAATTTGACTCCACTGTCCCCACATAAAAGGACGCCTCCCCCTATCCACTTCCTAAAAACCAACCAAATTTCCTAATCCATTTCTCTTCCTTCCCTTCTAATCAACCTCTTTCCTATCCTACCATACCTTCTTACCTAACCACCCTCTCACTTTCTTTCCTATTCCATTCCATAATCCAACTTTGAATTCAAGTCATACACTTTCTCAATATGGATTCTAGGCCCCCCCATCAAATCCCAACAATTCTTTCTTCCCTTCTCCCTTATATCTTAGCAATCCATCCCTAGGGCTTCCACTTATTAAAATCTATAAATACGAGGTGAAAAATAAGAAATCTTTTTATCTCTTACCTTTCCATTGAACACTAAAGTTAAACATAGGATAAACAAAGGGAGAAAGATCACTTTTCCTAAAGCTCCCATAAGATCAAAGTCAATTCATTGGAGAAGAGGGAAAGAAACTCTTCCATCACCACTTCCCATCCTTCCATCCTTATTTTGCGTACCCATTGTTTCTTTTTTTTTTTTCTTTCTTTCTTTCATACTTTGCATCATCATATAATTGCATCATACATCTCCCATACCCCCTTAGTTATACACGCATAGCATCCTAGCCTTTGCATACATGCTCCACATAACCTTGAATGCATTAGCATCACCTTCCATCATAGACCTAGCAGGCATAACCCTTTACACCCCCTCTCCATCCTACCATACACCTCCCACATCCTCTATCTTTCTTCACTTCTCCCTTCCTTCAATTACATGCACAGCCCATCTATCTTCGTCTTCTCTTCTAGGCCTAGCCTTCCACCTTCCACCTTCTATTTTCTTCTTTTGTGATTTGGGAATCTAAGGAAAAGGAAGAACACCTTGTGCTCTTCTATGATAGCCATGGTTAATTTCAATTACTAAAGCATAGTTGATAAACAACTAGGGTTTGTGGCTTGTTGGGTTAATGAGAAGTGAAAAGCTTGGTTGTAGAATAGTGTACCTTGGGTTGAATATTTGCGTATAGTTGTTGAGGAACACAAAAAGAAGACTATAAAGTGGAGTTCAAGATAAGAAAAGAAGAAGAGGACATTTAAAGAGCCTTGTTGAGTGACACAATAGAGGACTCCTATATTTACCACTTTAAGGAAGTCTATTTTGTTGCTTTATTTTTTCCTTTCATTCCTTGTAATTGTAGTGAAGTTTATTAATGAAACTATGTTTTTGATTCCTTAGTTCTAATTTAGCTTCCTTTGCTTTGTTTTAATTATTTCACCTTAGTTTAGTTTAAGTAGTTTTCTTGCTTTTATTTTATAGATTACATTTACTTGCTTGGATTTAGTGATACTCTAATTAGTTTCCTTAATTTCCTTTTTCTTCCTTATTGGTTAGGTTAGAGTAAATCAACTAAATTTTAATTAACTCTCATTAATCAAAGAGTCCTTGTGGGATTGACCCTTATTTGCGAATTCTATACTTTAATAGAGTCATGCAATTGTGGTAATTATCTAAGCACATCAAATTTTTTATACCGTTACCAAGGACATTCAATGAATTTTGATTAAAATATAAGTTTGCTTTAGTTTATGACTAGTCATAGTTTTAGGATTGTATATAGAATAGCTGCATTTGTTTTTGCATACTTTCCTCATTCTTGAAAGAATTTGATACTTTCCTTTTCTTTTATGAAGGAATTTCGATGAGAACAAAGCTATGCAGGAGGAGCTTAGGATAGGAAACTATTTTATTATTTTATTTGAGTGGATTGTAGTGAGGACATGGTTGTAAATTTTTATACACCATGATTCATTTAAATTTAAAATAAAGAGTTTTAATAATATTGGTAAAGGGTAGGCCATCCTAACTTAGAAGAGGAGGCTTGTATATGGACCCACCCTTGAATGAAAAGACTATATCTAGGACCCCACTGTGAGACTATCCTAACTTCTATGCTTCAATAAAAGTAGACCAAGTATTTGTGAATTCTATACTTCAATAAAATTGTTCACTTACATTAATTAGTAAAGTGTTGTTGTGTTTTAGTCACTCATAAGTGGAAAAATGAATTGTAGTATTTTTTTTGCAAGCAAGGTTGATCCTATGACGAATCTTGCAGAAATTTATTTTGGATGGATCATATTTAACTTTTTTATCTTAGCCAATACTTTGCTCTTATGGTTTTAGTTCTATATGGTTTTATCATAGTCATCCCTAAGCCCGAATAAAGGAGGAGGGTTTTGCATCAAGTGCTAGCTAGCAAGGAAGACCCATGGTAAACCCCATGCATAAATCGACTTATGACATTCCCTCAAGCTAGGGCATTCCCTATAAGTGACGTGCTGCATCGGATCCTAGATGTAGTGGAAAATGAACAAGAGCTGCTATGGTGTTCCCCGAAAATGATGTGTTGCATTGGATCCTAGGTGTAGTGGAAAATATCCCTCGAAGCAACGTGTTGCATCAAAACCCAAGTGTAGTGGAAAATATGAACGGGTTCCTATGCTATTCAAGAAGTGCGTGGGTAAATAGGCCAAGTCAATAGAACAAGATTTGTATTGCTACAGGGAATATAGGCACATTGACATGTAAGAGTCTAAAGTTAGCAGATACGATGAATCATAGGAGAGTCAACATCGCTTGTATCCATGAAACCAAGTGGAAAGGGCTAAAATTAGAGAAATTGATGGGCATAAGCTCTGGTACTTAGGAAAGGATAATAATAGAAATGGTGGATAAAGCGTTAAAAGGATAAATTTGAAGACGTTAAAAGAACTAGTGGTAGAATTATACTACTAAAACTTGTTTGAGGAGAGAAGATCATAAATGTCATTAATACATAAGCACGACAAGTAGGGTTAGAGGATAGAATCAATAGATAGTTCTGGGAAGTTATGGAGAGAGTCATGCAAGAAATTCTCAACAAAAAAAGCACATTTATAGGAGCCAATTTTAATGGCCATGTAGGAAAAGAAAAAGAAGGATACAATAGGGTACATTGGGGTATGTATTGGAGAAAGAAATGAGATGGGGGAAGCTATACTGGATTTTGACTTAGCATATAGCCAGCTATAACAAACACATACTTTAAGAAGAGAGATGAACACATACTAACCTTTAAAAGTAGACCATATAAGTGCCAAATAGACTTTTTCGTACTTCGGAATGTTGAAAGATCAATGTGTAAGGATTGTAAGGTGAGACTCAGTGAGAGTCTAACCTCACAACATACATTAATGGTTATGGATATCTACATTAAATTATATAAGAAAGGAAATCAACTTAATAGGTGTCCAAAAGCTAAGTGGTAAAAATTAAAAGGAGAGAAGATAACAACCTTTACCAGAAAGTTGATAAGTGTTTAATTTTTTTATAAATAATACCCAATTAGTTGCCTATATGCATTTCTAACCTAATAATTTAAAAATATTATATTTTGCAAGTTCAGAGGCTAATCTAGAGTAAGTATATGAATGATCATATTTTTAGTATTTAATCAGGGTTTTTAACCTTTTGTAGGTCTTGAAGAGATGATCCAAAGGCCGAGATTTATTGAGATGAGAATTGAAGATCAAGATCGAAAGATCAAGTCAAGGTCTAAATTTACATTTCAAAGTAGATCAACATATAAAATCATGTCAAGGCAAGATGATGGTCTAATGGAACCAATTGGAATAGCTAAGGGTGACTAAAATGGACCCATGAAGCAAGCCATACATTTTTACTACCTTTACATGGGAGTCATTCAAGCCACATTAGCCATATAAGCCATGAGAGAAGGTGACAAGCTAAGAAATTCAATCAAGCCAAATGAGCCCTCAAAGTGAGACACATAAGCCAATTAACTCAAATGCCTCATGGAGTCACACAATTGGATGAGAATTCAAGGCATGATCCACTTTCTAAATTTGGATTTTCAAGGTTTAATTAGAAGATTTGAGAGAATTATTTAAAAGGTAAGATGACTATGCATTGATGGACCCATCAAGAGAGAAATTCTATTTTCCAATTCCATCTCCCACTCTTTTTTCATTCAAATTGACCTAGGGTTACAAGTTAAAGGAGGGAGACACCTCCTTAGGAAAAAGACATGCCCCCTCCCCCCACCTTTTTAAATTTGTGATCAAATGCAAATCTTTAGATCTACTTCAATACAATTAACTTTAAAATCCTAGATCTTTCTACATCTTTCCTAAACCTTATTCCTTACTTATTCCCTAACTTTCCATCAACCAAACATAACAAAATTAGAAGGAAAAAGACTCCACTTTCCATTTGAGGAAAAAGACACCTACCCCCTTGTTCAAAATTAGGAACCAGCCCTCTTATCTCTCTTATGTCATCTTCCCACCTCTCTTTCTTATATCATCTAGCTTACATCATCTCCACCTAACCTTTCTCATTCAATACCCTATCCCTAGGGCCACTTTTCTCATATTTTCATCCTTTCCTAAGTTAGGAAACCACTCATCTATATATAACCACATGTTTCGTGCGAATTTTCCTAGTGGAGGTTGAGTGACACAACCTTCAATTCTAACTTTTCTTTGGTGTTTAAGTTGTTGATAGATTTTGGGAACTTTGTCAGTGCTTTTCTTCTATTGGTTTTCTAATTATTCTCTTGGTTGGTTGCTCTCAAATTTAGGCTAGTAAGTTGTTTGATTTTCATTAGTAACCTTGCTTTAGTTTAGTTCTTGTTTTGCTCTCTTTTTCACCCATTTTTTTTCATCTTTCTTGTTTCTCTTCTTCACTCCATTCCATCAGTTTTTCTTTGTTATTCAATCAAGATTCAAGTTAGTTATGCTATAGTAGTGACACCAAGAGAAAAGCTAACTTAAATTCCTGATTTGTCCTCTTGAAATTCATGTTTTTCTTTAATGATTTTGCCCCTTAGTTTTAGGCTATTTCCTCTTAGCTAGTTCACCCACTTAGCCTTTGTTTCTCTCAAATTCCTTCATGGGTTTTCTTTGCATGTCATCATACTTTAGTTTGTAAGCATTAGATTGCATTGTGTTGTTTAGATAGGATTTCATGCTTAAGAATTAG
The DNA here is from genome assembly GCA_035236585.1 of Warburgia ugandensis. Lineage (NCBI taxonomy): Eukaryota > Viridiplantae > Streptophyta > Magnoliopsida > Canellales > Canellaceae > Warburgia > Warburgia ugandensis. Next base: position 40,626,350 of record CP141137.1, read on the forward strand.
ACACAATTTTCAGCAATAAAACATATATTATGATTTGTTCATTTCATCAAAGTACTTGAGATCTAGGTTATTTCCTTACATAAAAGTTATGGTTTCAATAACTTTATAATGCAAGATTTATTGACTGGTCTTAAGTACTAAAATCTAAAATCTAGTTTTTCCTTAACTTTGTGTTTTAATTCCAAGCATTAAAACATCTTATTTTCTTGATTCCTTAGGTTCCCATTCCTTTTAGATTCTTGGTTAATTTAGTTGTTTGATCTTGTTTTAGAAGTTGTTAATTATTATTTTGCATATTATTTAAGTTTTAGAAGGTTTCCTTTTTTAGTAATTTTGACGTTAGGTTAGTTTTAATTTAGGAAAGTTTCTAATTTAGTAGTTTCCATAAGTTTCATTGTTTAATTTAAATATTTTTAAATTGCTATAGTTTCCATTAGTTAATTTCATGTTAGTTAGGTAAGTTTCCATTTTAATTGTTTAGTTTTAATTTAGGAAAATTTCTTTTACTTTTACTTTCTAATTTTGTTCATGTTTCTAATTTCATGTTACCTTAGATTCATAGTTTAGTCACAACTCTTCTTCTTTGGCTGAAGTTAGTCAATTTGAATAAAATCCAATCCATTACAAATCTATGTAATTCCTCGTGGGATCGACTTCATTTTTTTCAATTTACTACATTGATTCATGCACTTGCGAGTTATTTAAAACAATGCATCACAAGTTGATAGTATAACGAAACTGGAACAATGAAAGATAAGTAAGTAAACACCATGTGGACTAATATGAAGGTAAAAGGCAACCAACAAAGGGAACTTGGTGGTGGAGTGAAAATTAGCAAAAAGTTATTAAAGAGAAATGTGTGTGTTTTAAAGAATGCAAAGGACTAAAAACAATGAAAACTTTGAGCAATATAAGATTGCTAAAAAGGTTTCTAAGAGAGTAGTAAGCAAGGCTAAACTCAAGGCATATATTCATTTCTATAATAGATTAGGAACAAGAGAGGGTGAGAAAGATGTGCTTGAACTTACAAAACAAGAGTAAGGACTTAGACCACATTAAGTGTAATAGAAGTGATGACCAAAGGTACTAGTCAAAGATGATGAGATCAAATGAAGGTAGGAAAGTTACTTTTAAAAATTGCCAAATGACAATTACCCTGAGGCTATAGGGATTGAAAGTATTGTAAACCAAAATAACATTGGGCATTATAGATATGACCATAGGATTAGAATACCTGAAGTGAAAGAGGCCTTGAAAGAGATGAAATCAGGAAAGCCCCTGGGGCTTGATGGTATACCAATAGAGGTTTGGAAGTATATGGAAGATACTAGGGTATTTTGGTTGATAAAATTATTTAACAAGATTATGAAATCGAAGAAATTGGATGAATGGAGGAAGTGCTCTATTGTACCAATTTACAAGAATAAAGGAGAAATACAGATTGCATTAATTACCATGGGATCAAACTTATAAGTCATACAATGAAAATTTTTGAAAGAGTGATGGAGAAGAGGCTATGGCATGAGACAAGTGTATAGGAAAACTAGTTTGGTTTCATGCCGAGGAGTCTACCATGGAGGATATTTTCTTGCTTAGACAATTGATAGAGAAATATAGGCAAATGAGGAAGGACTTCCAAATGGTCTTTATTAGCTTAGAAAAGGCTTATGATAGGGTCCCTAGAGAGTTAATATGGAGGGTGTTGGGTGAGAAAGGGGTTTCATGGGGTAGATAGACATAATTAAAGATATGTATGAGAGAATAGTAAGAAATATAAGCACCACTAGCAAAGAGATTGGTAATTTTCCTATCACTATAGGATTGCACTAAGAATCGACACTGAGCCTATACCTTTTTACATTGCTTATGGATGAGTTAACAAAATATTTACATGAGGAGATTCCATGGTGCATGTTATTTGCAGATAATATAGTTTTGATTGATGAGACAAGGGAGGGCATAAACACAAAGCTAAGGTTATGGAGAGGTGCATTAGAATCTAGAGGATTTAAAATGGTCAAACTAAGACAAAGTATATGGTACAAAATTTTAGCAAGATGAAGTGATAAGTGCTTAACTTTGCATAAAAAACACCCAATCAATTACCCATGTGTTATAACTTATAGGGGTAAAATAGGAATTTTGGTCCAAATTTTGTAACACATACATTTCTGACCAAGAAGACCAAAATTTTGATATTTTGTAGGTTTAGAGGGTAATCTAATATAACTATGTGATTAATATTTTATTCTTTTTAGGATTTAGTTAAAGTTTTTCACTTTTTGTAGGAAGAGAGATGATGATCCAATAGTCAAGATTGATGGAAATGAAAATTGATGGTCAAGATCAAAGGATCGACTAAAGGCCTCAAAATCATCACTTTGCCATGAGATCAAGGATCTAGATCATCTTATTATCAATTGAAGATGGAATGGAAGGAGTCAAAGGGTGCCAATGTCGGCCCATGCATAAGCCATGCAAAGTCCACCACCATTGTATGGGTTTCACTTAAGCCATTTAGCCATATTATAGCCATGAACAAGGTGATAAGATAAGGAGCCTAGGTAGCCACCAAAGCCAAGGATTTGAGCTATAAAGCTAAACCAAGAAATCCATCTATGCCAGCCATGAGTCCAAGCCAAGTTAGCCATCAAGCCACATTAGCCAAGCTACGTGGAAGGTCGTAATTGGTAGAGAATCCAAAAAATTATCCTTAGGATTTATGGGGATATTTTGAAGATAATTAAGAGAAAATACGCTAGGATAAATGAAATACACTTATGTATTATGCGTTCAATTTTTGATGTAATTTGATGTTGATTAATGGAAATCTTTGAGTGATTTTGTTAATGATTATTTCTAGTACCATAATACTTCAAATCTAAGTGGTTATCTTGCATGAAAGTTGTTAATTCAATTGCTTATTTATGCTTGATTTGTTGATTGTTCATGAGCACTTGAATGTTGGAACTTTATTCCTTAATCTTGGTGCTTAGCTTCCATCCATCTAAACATCTCATTTAATTGAGTCCTTAGGAGCTCACTTAGTTTAGTTAGTTGTTTATTTAGTGCATAACTTAGGTTGCATGATTAATTGCATTATAATTATCAAATCTAGAGGAGTATCAAATAGAGGAACTACAAGAAAAATACATGCTAATAGACTGGATTTCCTATCAACTATGTTTTAAAAGACCACTCAAAGCAAAACAACTCTTCTTGTATTGGCAACTAGTTTGCGACTTTTGATCCCATGAACCATGTGCACCATCCATGTGTCATATGCATCGTTCCTAGGTGAAACTCTTGGTTGATCTTAAATCATTTTGTTGTTTAATTCCATATTAGCAGTAGTTAATTCATGGTTTGTAATTTAGTTTAGGTTTAGAAAGTTTGTTCTTTGAATTTTAGAAAGTTCTACTTTTAGCAAATTTTAGATTAGGAAAGTATTGATTTAGGAAAGTTTTTATTTAAAGTAGTTTCATTAAGTTTAGTTGCTTGGCTAATTTATTCTAAGTTTCTATATTTCCTTGTTTGAATGAATGTTAGTTAGATGAGTTTATAATTTCATTGATTAGCTTATTTCTTAGCAAGTTTCCATTAGTTGTAATTTTTAAGTTTGAGCATGTTTTACATTCCTAGATAAATCAACTCAATCTTTCTTGTTTGGCTAAGATCATCATCATCATCATCATCATCATCATCATCATCATCATCATCATCATCATCATCATCATCAAGACCTTATCCCAATTAGGGGTTGGTCACATGAATCTTATTCCTCCATTCCCCTCTATTAAGTGTCATAGCTTCATTTAGTCCCAAAGTTTTTAAATCTTTTCTCACCACTTCTATCCATGTTCTTTTGGGCCATCCCCTTCCCCTTTAAGAACCTTTGACTTGGATTGCCTCAAAGTCATCACTTCAACATGAGATCAAGGATCCACGCCATCTTATGATGAATTGAAGATGTAATGAAAGGAGTCAAGGATGGCCAAAGTGGGCCTATGCTCAAACCATGCAAAGTCTACCACATTTGCATAGATTTCTGTAATGACTCCAATTTTGTAACATTGAAATCCCAAGTTAGCAATGAAAAGTTCACTTTTTGCAAATAAGGGTATTTTGGTCATTTCACTATTCACCCTGAATAGACCCAAAAATTTGGTCCTGAGAATGGTACCATTAGGTGCGTCTCAGAAAAAGGAATCCAACAAGACCAAAATCACCCAAAACGGAGTTAAAATGAACAAGTTATGGCCCTTTGAAGTTTAGGGGCAAAAATGTAATTTATATTAAAAAGGGATTTAGCCTGAGAAACACAGGGGCCCGTTTTGATACGGGCACCCCTCTTCTTCAACATCCTAGAGGGTTCTAGAATGGCGGTGTTTGGAGGAGAAATCACCGCCATTCTGGAGGTTTCTCCACTGTCATTCAATGGTGGTGAGAGCCCCCTTCAGAACCCTCTTATAGCTCTATAAATAGAGCTCTTGGGCGCCTCTAATGGCAGCCCAAAATCTTGGGAAAAACCCATCGTGGAGAAGCAACCAAGAGGAGAAAAAGTGGGAAAAACCCTGCAATGAACCAGGTATGCCCAAAACCCCTCCAAACCCGTCTCCCCATTAGTCCTAAGCTAAGTTTTCCTAAGTTTTTGCATGAAAAATCATGCAAAACAGAGCTCTAGAGAGCCACAAAGGACCCAAGGACAGTCCCTAGGGTGCACTGGTTTGACAGGGTCGAGCCAGGGTGTCCCTAGGATGCCCAAGTCCCCGTCAAACCGAAACACGTTCTATGTGTTGAGAAAACTAGCTGGGCACGTGCCAGCAAGTGAGAAAGACGGACAGAAGTCTGGGTGCATCTGTAGACGCGCCTGCTAAGGCCCATGCTGTTCACGCAGGACGCGTTAGCGTCCTAGGCTTCCACCTCATTTCATTTGACCCTCTATGTACACTCGGCACTAAAAAGGCTATAACTTGAGATCTAGGGCTCCAATTGAGGCGCCGCAAAAGGCGTTGTGTCCGTGTCGATGACGCGGACACACCTAAACTATAAAATACCTGATCAAGGCCCAATATAAGGTAAGAATGACCCTTAGACTATGATAGTGGCGTGGGGCCACTAGACCTTTGGAGACCTGATGATACCAAGGCCTAGTTAGGACCTTAGGACACCCATAGGCATGGGGATGAACCCTTAATGCCTAAGTAGTAAGATCAACCACTCTAAAACCTATAAAAATAGGCTAAACTAACCTTGTTCCCCTAAACCATGTTCAGGAGCATACGAGGATAAGGGGATTAGTGCGACCTAGCCAGGTAGGTGCTCTATCACTACTAGACTTTTTAAAAGAACCCATGATTGTCTTGAGAATGCATGTTTTAAGTTTAAGTTATATGTCTTGTTTAGCATGACTTAATTCAGCATATGACAAATACATTATGCGTAGACATGTTTTGCAAACAATTGCATATATTGCATGATTTGTTAGCATTGAGTTCTTGAAAAATTGCATGTCCTTGAGGGTTACCAAAAGACGCTGGAGTGCCCAAAAGACACTGGGTAGGCAGTTGTGAGGGCCAGGCAGTTGTGAGGGACCCAAAGAGGACAGGTTTTGAAAAGGAGATTTTTGCTTGTTTGATCTTATATGATTTGGGCTAATAAGCTCATGGGCGCTATGCGAAGAGGTCTGGGTTGGCCTCCAACCTCTACCACTATTAGGTAGAATGGCTACCACTAGTGTCACGACACTGGTTCGATGTGTCATATGCCCCATGGAGGCTATGATCGAGTGTCCCCATGTACCCGGGGACCACACGGTTGCGAGGTCATGGGCATAGTGGGCCCTATGATTTGAGGATTTACTTGCATTGCATATGGCATGACATGAGGTTGGTCGACCATACCATATATCCATGAGTTGGATTCAGTTGAGCATCTTATGCATATCATTATGTTTATGATATATATGATACTTTCGATTTGGATTATGTGATTCTTTAAGTCATCAGTATTCCAATTCGACAATGGTTTTTAATCTCGATATTGAACATGAGTGTTCAAACATGCACATGTTTTGAAAAGAGCATATGATTTTAAACATTGCATGCATTGTAAAACTAGTAGTGGTGGACTCCTACTGAGTATAGTATATACTCACCCAATCCTCAACATTTTTCAGACACAAAGTAAACGCTTAAGGACAGAGTACGCCTGTGACAGAAGACACCCAGATTAAGTGCAAGTAAGTAAACCCCTACCTTATCTTTCGATGTTACTTGATTGTAGTTACTCTCTATAGTTGAGGCTGTGACTAACACTTTCTTGGGAATAATGTTGATTTAAAACTATGCCATGGCTAGATAATTTGAAAATGTGTTTTGACACTCGGGGTTTTATACGAAAGATTGTTTTCCTAAACAAAAAATATTTTCATGCATTTCATATTTATAAAATAAGAGATCTCACCTTTTTATCAAATTTGCATCATATAAAACCCAGGTCTTCACAGTTGGTATCAGAGCACGGTTTGATGTTACTCACAGCCCAGTTATGAGGAGAATAACTTATAATCAAGTATCATCCATGAAAGAGTAAGGGGTAATAGGATAACACATACTAAGGTCTTGTGAATTATCTTGTGATTTACAGATGCCTAGAAAGAAAGGAAGCAATTCTCCAAGACCTAAAGCCCCACCAGTGGACTCCACTGGGTCAGGCAATGGGATGGCTGAATTGTTCTAGCAGTATGAAGGAAAAGGAATTTATGGACTTAGAACAAGGAAATATGACTGTCCAACAGTATGAAAATAGATTCATTAGCCTCCGAAGATTTGCACCACGTGCTTGCGCTGATGACAAAGATGCGGCAGAAAGATTTGTAAATGGGCTCAACCCAAGACTCAGGAGCAGAGTTCTAGGTTTCCAACCTTCCATCGTAGACAAGGTAGTAGAGATGGCCTCCCTATACGAAAAACATTATCAAAGGAATCAGGCGATGAAGGAAACTAAGAACATCAACACCATGAGAAGTAAAGGAAAGAGACCATTTCAGTCATGTGGACCCAGGCCACCTTTCAAGAAGCTGTTTGAAAACAAAGGAAAAAGGCCAGACTGGAAGACATGCCCTAGGTGTAACAGGAATCATTCAGGAAAAACATGTCCCACTTTCAACATCACTTGCTATAGTTGTGGAGAATTAGGACATTTTACTAGTAATTGTCCTAAAAAGAAAGTTGAAGAGCATAAAGGAGACCAAGTTCCAAAAAGCCAAGGACGTGTCTTTGCCATCACTTCCAGTCAAGCCCAGGCTTCAAATGTAGTAGTTGAAGGTATTCTTTCTATCTATGATACACCTGCTAAAGTTCTATTCGATACAGGCTCCACTCATTCTTTCATATCCCGGGAGTTTGCATCATCCTTGGACATTATACCACAGGACCTAGACTTCACTCTAGAAGTCATGACTCCTGTAGGCCAGGCACTTCCCACCTATTCTTATCTCCAGGATGTCCCCATTTTGATCAAGGATCATTTGCTACATGCCAATCTTATTCACTTAGATATGAATGACTTCAACATCACCCTAGGTATGGACTGGCTAGCCTTTCATCAAGCCTTTGTTGATTGCCGCCAGAAACATGTCACTTTTACCCTACCTAATGGAGACACTTTCACCCTCCAAGGAAGAAAGAATTATTCTAGAGCGTGTGTTATTTTTGCCATGAAAGCAGTTAAGCACATTGCTCAGGGATGCCCCTTCTTCTTAGCCAAGATTGAATCTGTCGAGAGTCCCCAACCAAAGCTAGAGGATGTCGAGGTAGTCCGAGAATTTCCTGACGTATTCCCTGAGGACTTACCAGGTCTACCTCCGCCAAGAGAAATTGAGTTTATCATTGACCTTATACCCGGTACTTCCCCCATTTCCAAAGCTCCTTACCAAATGACTCCTGCAGAACTAAACGAACTGAAGACCCAGTTGCAGGAACTACTTGACAAAGAGTTCCTATGACCTAGCATATCTCCATGGGGAGCTCCAGCCCTTTTTGTTAAGAAAAAGGATGGCTCCATGAGGTTGTGCGTAGACTATCAGATGCTAAATAGGGTCACCATTAAGAATAAGTACCACCTTCCCCTAATTGATGATCTTTTCGATCAACTTCAGTCAGCCAGAGTCTTCTCTAAGATTGATCTACGATCCGGATACCATCAGCTTCGAGTTAGAGAAGAAGATATTCCCAAGACAGCCTTCAGGACTTGATATGGCCATTGTGAATTCAGAGTGATGTCCTTTGGTTTAACTAATGCTCCAGCTGCGTTTATGGACCTCATTAATAGGGTGTTTAAGGAGTACTTGGATAAATTCATCATAGTGTTTGTGGAAGATATTTTGATATATTCAGAAACTCGTGAAGACCATAAGGAACATCTAAGGATAACATTAAGCACCCTACGGGCACATGAGTTACATGCAAAATTTAGTAAGTGTGAGTTTTGGCTGGAAAAGGTTAATTTCTTAGGACACATTATTTCTCAAGATGGCATAGCAATCGACCCCGCTAAGGTTGAATCAGTATAGAAATGGGAAAGACCTAAGACAGTCACAGAAATAAGAAGCTTCTTAGGACTTGCCAGATATTACAGGAGATTCATCGAGGGTTTTCCACAAATTGCTTTACCTCTAACTAAGCTGACCAGGAAAGACACAAGATTTGAATGGACTGATAAATGTGAGGAAAGTTTCCAGGAACTAAAAAGAAGGTTAACTACAGCACTTGTTCTTACCTTACCTTCAGGAAGTGGCGGATTTGAGATATACGGCAATGCCTCGCAACAAGAACTAGGCTGCGCACTTATGCAACATGGGAAGGTAATTGCTTATGCCTCTCGGCAACTCAAGAAGCATGAAGTCAATTACCTGACCCATGACTTGGAATTAGTGGCCATAGTCTTTGCCTTGCGAATCTAGAGACATTATTTATATGGAGAAAATTTTGAAGTTTTTACAGATCATAAGAGTCTTATATATATCTTTTCCCAACAAGACTTAAACATGGGACAAAGAAGATGGATGGAAAACTTAAAAGACAATGACTTCTCCATTCATTATCACCCTGGAAAAGCTAATGTGGTAGCTGATGCATTAAGTAGTAAAACCCAAGGGATGTGTGCAAGTTTATTGACTAAGAGATGGAAGCTATTACAAGAAGTAATAACGTGGAAACCAGACATAAGTAAGTGCAAGATCATTATGGCAGGACTAACAATAAAGTCGGCTGTTAATGAAAAGGTTAAGCAAGAACAGAAAGGATATCCGGATATACAAGCTTTCATAGGAAAACTAGGGTTCACTAAACGGGAAGACGGTAGCATTTACATGCAAGGAAGATTAGTGGTACCGACTAATGAAGAATTAAGACAAGAAATCTTAAAAGAGGCTCATCGGTCTAAGTCTACTATACACCTGGGAGGAACTAAGATGTATCAAGACTTAAAGAGACAATATTGGTGGGATGGTATGAAAAGAGACATAGGGGAATTTGTGGCAAAGTGTTTAACATGTCAACAAGTAAAGGCTGAACATCAAACACCTGCGGGATTGTTACAACCCCTTGAGTTACCCGAATAGAAATGGGACCATATTACCATGGACTTCATCGTAGGGTTACCCAGGACCTGTAAGGGTCATGACATGATCTGGGTAATTGTTGATAGATTGACTAAGACAGCCCATTTCCTTCCTATACGCCATACCCAATCCACTAACAGCCTATCTCAGCTGTACATCAAAGAGATAGTGAGTTTACATGGCATACCCCTCAGTATCACTTTAGATAGGGATAGCCGCTTCACTTCACAACTCTGGAAGTCCGTCCAAAAGTCCTTTGGATCTTCCTTGAACTTTAGCACAGCCTACCATCCACAAACCAATGGACAGTCAGAGCGCACAATCCTGATAGTCGAAGATAAGTTGCAAACCTGTGCCCTCGATTGGAAGCAGAGCTGGGATGAAAACCTACTGCTAGTAGAGTTCGTGTACAACAACAACTTTCAGTCGAGCATTGGCATGGCTCCGTATGAGGCGCTCTATGGGAGACCCTGTCGATCACCCACCAGTTGGGGTGATGTTGGAGAGTCCAGGGTGCTCCAGTCCAAGCTGGTGTAGCAATGCACCGAGAAGGTCAAACTCATAAGAAGACGCCTCCTCACCACTCAAAGTCGGCAAAAGAGCTATGCTGATCAAAGGAGGAGACCATTAGAATTCGACATAGGAGAGCACGCTTTCCTGAAGATATCTCCCACTAAAGGAGTTATGCGGTTCAGTATCAAAGGCAAGCATATTCCGTGTTACATAGGACCTTTCGAAATCCTGGAGAAAGTGGGAAAAGTGGCCTACAGGATCGCACTACCCCCTCAACTATCTAAAGTGCATAACGTATTCCATATATCTATGCTAAGGAGGTACGTGCCTGACCTTGCTCATGTCATCGATTAGGTACCCATAGAGTTGACGGAGGATCTCAAGCTAGAGTCGAGACTAGTTGAGATTCTGGATCGTAAGAGTAAGAAGCTGCGGAACAAGGACATACACTTAGTCAAAGTTTTGTGGAGAAATGCGCACACGGAAGAAGAGACTTGGGAACCGGAGTTAGAAATATGAGAAACGTACCCTGAGATCTTTTGACTATATATATTGTAGAATTATGGGGGTGAAATTCCCCTAAGGGGGTAAGAATGTAATGACTCCAATTTTGTAACATTGAAATTCCAAGTTAGCAATGAAAAGTTCACTTTTTGGAAATAAGGGTATTTTGGTTATTTCACTATTCACCCTAACTAGACCTAGAAATTTGGTCCTAAGAATGGTACCACTAGGTGCGTCTCAGAAAAAGGAATCCAACAAGACCAAAATCACCCAAAATGGAGTTAAAATGAGCAAGTTATGGCCCTTTGAAGTTCAGGGGTAAAATTGTAATTTACATTAAAAAAGGGATTTAGCCTGAGAAACACAAGGGCCCGTTTTGATACGGGCACCCCTCCTCTTCAACCTCCTAGAGGGTTCTAGAATGGCTATGTTTGGAGGAGAAATCACTGCCATTTTGGAGGTTTCTCCACTGCCATTCAATGGCGGTGAGAGCCCCCTCCAAAACCCTCTTATAGCTCTATAAATAGAGCTGTTGGGCGCCTCTAATAGCAACCCAAAATCTTGGGAAAAATCCATCATGGAGAAGCAACCAAGAGGAGAAAACATGGGAAAAACTCGGCAACGAACCAAGTATGCCCAAAATCCCTCCAAACTTGTCTTCCCATTAGTCCTAGGCTAAGTTTCCCTAAGTTTTTGCATGAAAAATCATGCAAAACAGAGCTCTAGAGAGCCACAAAGGACCCAGGGATGGTCCCTGGGGCCCACTAGTTCAACAAGGTCGAACTAGGGTGTCCCTAGGACGCCCAAGTCCTCGTCAAACCGAAACGTGTTCTATGCGTTGAGGAAACCAGACGGGCGCATCCACGTACGCGCCTGCAAATGAGAAAGACGGGCGAAAGCCCGGGTGCATCTGTAGATGCGCCCATTGAGGCGCATGCTACTGACGCGGGACACATTAGCGTCCTAGGTTTCCACCTCATTTCGTTTGACCCTCTATGTACACTCGGCTCTAAAAAGACTATAACTTGAGATTTAGGGCGCCGATTGAGGCGCCGTGAAAGGCGTTGTGTCCGTGTCAACGACGCGGACACACCCAAACTAAAAAATACCTGATCAAGGCCCAATATAAGATAGGCACGACCCTTAGATTATGATAGTGGTGTGGGGCCACTAGACCTTTGGAAACCTGATGATACCAAGGCCCAGTTAGGACCTTAGGACACCCATAGGCATGGGGACGAACCCTTAATGTCTAAGTAGTAAGATCAACCACTCTAAAACCTATAAAAATAGGCCAAACTAATCTTCTTCCCCTAAACCATGTTCAGGAGCATACGAGGAGAAGGGGATTAGTGCTACCTAGCTAGGTAGGTGCTCTATCGCTACTAGACTTTTTAAAAGAACCCATGATTGTCTTGAGATTGCATGTTTTAAGTTTAAGTTATATGACTTGTTTAGCATGACTTAATTCAGCATATGACAAATACATTATGCATAGACATGTTTTGCAAACAATTGCATATATTGCATGATTTGTTAGCATTGAGTTCTTGAAAAATTGCATGTCCTTGAGGGTTACCAAAAGACGCTGGAGTGCCCAAAAGACACTGGGTAGGCAGTTGTGAGGGCCAGGTAGTTGTGAGGGACCCAAAGAGGACAGGTTTTGAAAAGGAGATTTTGCTTGTTTGATCTTATATGATTTGGGCTAATAAGCTCGTGGGCGCTATGCGAAGAGGTCTGGGTTGGCCTCCAACCTCTACCACTATTAGGTGGAATGGCTACCACTGGTGTCACGGCATTGGTTTGATGTGTCATATGCCCCATGGAGGCTATGATCGAGTGTCCCCATGTACTCGGGGACCACACGGCGGCGAAGTCGTGGGCATAGTGGGCCCTATGATTTGAGGATTTACTTGCATTGCATATGGCATGACATGAGGTTGGTCGACCATACCATATATCCATGAGTTGGATTCAATTGACCATCTTATGCATATTATTATGTTTATGATATATATGATACTTTCGATTTGGATTATGTGATTCTTTAAGTCATCAGTATTCCAATTCGACAATGGTTTTTAATCTCGATATTGAATATGAGTGTTCAAACATGCACATGTTTCGAAAAGAGCATATGATTTTAAACATTGCATGCATTGTAAAACTAGTAGTGATGGACTCCTACTGAGTATAGTATATACTCACCCAATCCTCAACATTTTTCAGACACAAAGTAAACGCTTAAGGACAGAGTACACCTGTGATAGAAGACACCCAGATTAAGTGCAAGTAAGTAAACCCCTACCTTATCTTTCAATGTTACTTGATTGTAGTTACTCTCTATAGCTGAGGCTGTGACTAACACTTTCTTGGGAATAATGTTGATTTAAAACTATGCCATGGCTAGATAATTTGAAAATGTGTTTTGACACTCGGGGTTTTAGAGGAAAGATTGTTTCCCAAAACAAAAAATATTTTCATGCATTTCATATTTATAAAATAAGAGATCTCCCCTTTTTATCAAATTTACATCATATAAAACCCGGGTTGTAACAATTTCACTTAAACCATTTAGCCATATTCAAGGCATGAATAAGGTGACAAGCTAGGAGCCTAGACAGCTACCAAAGCCATGTATTTGAGCCATAAAGCTAAGCCAAGATAGTTAGCCATGAAGCGAAGCCAATGGAGCTTCCAAAGTTAGCCATGAAGCCACATAAGCCAAGCTACATAGAAGATTATGATTGGAGGAGAATCCAAAGAATTATCCTAGGAATTTATGTGGATATTTTGAAGATAATTAAGGAAAAATCCACAAGGATAAGGTAGCATGTGGACCAATAGGAAGATACCTCTCCATTTTTATTGTTTCTCCATTTTTTTCTCACTTTCCACGTCATCATTAAGGGTCACTCCGAATTTCACTTTCCATTCAAGAATCCTACATTTCTAGTACTTTTTGTAACAATCGAGGGTCCAATAGTGTCATATTGTCCTCTTTGGCATAGAGTACCTCATGGCTTGAAAATGCGTCACAACTATTAGAGATTCCCATACTCCTATAATCAACCCAAATCCTTCTCTCCAGGCAATGTGGGACTAACTCTCTGTCCCTCCTGCCTTCGTCCCCCAACCTATCTTGGGGCCTCCCTGTCAAGGCATCTTGGCAATAGTAATGGTTCACCTCTCCCCCACTTAGGGGACATGCGTCCCCGTGTGTCTTCACGTGAGTGCCCATGTGTAGCTAACCACCACACCACGAGGTAAATTGGCTCTGATACCATTTGTAATAGTCGGGGGTCCAATTGTGTGATATTATCTGCTTTGGCATAGAGTGCCTCATGGTTTTAAAATGAATCCTAAAGGAACAAAGCCTTGAGGGGGAGGCCCCAAGATAGGCTGAGGGACCCAAAGAGGACAATATTGTCTCCGCTAAGCACTTTGTCCACAGAACAACACATTTTGCCTAGGAAACTAGGGAAGAACAAAACCGTGAGGGGTGTATGTGCACCCCAAAGAGGATAATATTGTGACTATTGGAACCTCTGGGTGTTACACTTTTCCACCTTCCAAAACTTTTATTCCAACCATACTACAATTCCCCACTTCCTAGGAAACCGCCTAACCAATCATCTCTGTCCACTCCATCACCTTCCTTATTTCTCTCTAGGTCAACCAATCACCATTTTTTATACTCTCCACCTCACCCTCTCTCTCCTACCTCATACCTACAACCAACTTCCCATATTCAAAGGGACTTCCATGATTCTTACAGGAGTAGACACCCCCTCCTAAAAAAGTGCCATCTCCCACCTTAATCTTACCAAAAGTGGCTCACTTGTTTCCTCTTTAATAAAAACCTTAGGTACACTCCTATATCTAATCCTAGCCATCCAATTCCCTTTATTTTTCATCCCCACCCTACCACCCTACCTTTACCTTAGGTGACCCTAGAAATCTGAGGAAACAAATTATAAAAGAGCCCAAAAACGATTCGACAACGACACACTTTTGGAGAAAGAAAAGAATGCCTACTCCAAGAGAGGAGGCATCCTTTTCCTTCACTTCTTTATTTTCCTCTCTGGCATTCATCCTCTTCTCCTTGGGTGGCTGCTACCCTCTCCAAGGTTGGCTATTCTTTCTCAAGTATGCTCCACACCTAGGCCTTGGTTCCTTAATTCTTCATTTAAAGGTTAGTTGGTTCCTCTTTTGATCTTCTTCTCTTTGTTGTTCTTAAACTTTCATTGTTGCTTAGTTGAATGCTTTTCCATTTCCTTAGTTCCGTTGTACTTGTTCATTAAAGATCCAAGGTTGTTTTTCCCTTGAAGTGATAGCCAAGGGAAAGTCATCTTGAATATATTTTTTTCCTTGCTTAGATCTTTAATTTATGCTTCCATTCCCATATTTGTTTCCCAATAGTTTATCCTTAATGGTTCATGTGCAAACATTTTAGAGATTGGGATAGTCATCAAAGTGTTTTAGGGATCAATTTGGTTTATATGTTGTAAAGCATGGTGTGCCTATTTCATGAATAGAACACACCATCTTTGAAATATTGATTTCTTTTCAATACAATTTGATGATTAATGGATCTCCTTTTTTATTGATGAATGATAATAATCTCTTTATGTTTATTTGTTTTCATGTTATTGACCTCATGGTATGATGTTTAATAGAGATTATTGCTTAAGATTTCAAACTACAATCAATTTAAAAAGCTTATTGAAACCATGCACACCACTCTAAGTGTTGAACTCATGGTTTTGAAAGTTTTTAGGTTGAAAGTTGGACAAGATTGCTAAGTTATCTTGCCCATTCCTAACATCATTAAGTCATTTAGGTAGTTCATCATTATTTCATCTCCACTCAACAAGTAAATCAACACCGAACCACCTTTAAACCATGCTTCCCAATCATGGGATGTGCACATTGTTTTGAGTGATTTAGTATTGATTATAAGTTGATTCAAAAAGACTTTGAATGATGTTTAAGTTTGAACTAGTTGAGTTCAATCATGTTAGGAAAGTTAATTAGTGTATTTGCATGTTAATTTGATTAGCTTGTTTAGCTTATGGTTAGAATATTTGTTATTCAATGAATTTTTCATATTTAGAATGTTAGTGAAGTAGTGTTCTATTGCTTAAATCTTTTTGTTATAACCATTCTCATTAGTATAACTGCATTCTTTAGAAATTTCACACTTAGAAAGTTTGATTTAGGAAAGTTACTAAATTTCATTCTTATGGAGTTTCGAAATAGGTAAGTAATAAATTTAAAAAAATTTCATTTAGGAAAGTATTATTTTTAGTAAGCTTGTTTTATGAAAATTGTTAAGTTTAGCACATTTTAGTTTTAGCATAATTCCATCTTCCATATGTTAATCTTCCATTTGTATTTTATGAAAAAGATCTCCTTAATTTGGCTAGGTTAGATAAATAAAGTAAGGACCATTAATATCACATTAGTTCGATTCCTCGTGGAATTGACCTCCTTGAGTGAATTACTAGAACTGATTCGTGCTCTTATGAGTTTAACTTAGAAATCACAACAAATTTAGATCTACAAGGACATTTTCAGCTACATGTAATGATGAGTGCAAGTTGGTATTGCTCCATTAATGGACACCTGAAATGGAAAGCCTCAATAGGAACCATAACATTTCCATATTTCCCGTTCAAGCCTCTCATTGTAGAAGACACATAATTTTCGAACATACCACCTTTGCCAAATGATACCCAATGTGAGAGTTTAGGTGCATTTGCAACCATCACTATGACTGCAGAATAGAAAGGAGAGTCCAATGAGGGTATAAGCCCCACTAATTCGTTACATCAAGAAGAACATGAAGATTCATTTGGAAAAATGTAGAGTGTGGTCAGCCTTAGCATTGAGGAAGATGTAAGAGAGGAGGAAAATTTTCAAGTATTCAATGTTGGCATCCCATGTATTCATATGATATGTCACCTTGAATTGGTCTAAAGAAATACTAGTGCACAATGGTCCACCATACTATATCATTATCATCACCATACATTTTTGTATGGCGAAAAGGCATTGACTACCATGAAATTCTAAAATGGAGTCAGTTTTTTAGTAACTCCTTCATAGTTAGTTTAGGTTAATAGATTAGTTAGTTTAGGTTAAGTGTTGTAGAGTTACATTTACATCATTTCATTATATATTTTGCATATTTGTCCACATTAATAGATCAATGCACTAGCCCAAGAGTGCAGGTACTATTTTTTCACCCTTTCCTTTCAGATTTATTATTTTATTTGTCCATGGTATGCAGTTCTAAACATTTATGACAATATTTGATTTAAGTTTGGGGATAGGGTACTCCAAATTTGATATATTCAAAGTTTTTCTTAGTTATTTTTGAGTAATTTCTTTTTGAATTTATTGAAAAAATGAAGAAATTTTAAAAATTATAATTATCTTATTAATAGATTTGTATACAATTAGTTCATTATTTTATCCTTCTTCTAAAGTTTTCCATGAAAAGTTAAACCCATTATATTCATTGCTTAAAATAGCTATATGGTGTATATATAGATAATTTTGCTTCCAATTTGATAAGATCTTATTTTAGGAAAGAAAGAGGTATTTAGATCTAGGACTTAGGTAGGAAAGTTTGGTGGAAGTCTAGGGCAACCAGAGAGCAAACCTTGTGGAGGCAAGTTGGGAGGCTAGAATTAGAAGGGGGGAAGGGCATGACTTTCTTGGGAAGGTGGCATGGTGCTCCTCCCCTTCTAATTGCATGGTGTTAGATGGTTAGGAAAGTGGGAAAAATCAGAAAAGAAAAAGGGTAAGAAATATGGGAAAATGGATAGGAAATTGAGGTGTTTCGAGTGTGAGATAGAAATAAAAATTTCCCATTTAGGAAACCACCTAAGGTGACAACCAAGCAAGGGGAGGTGCCACTTTTTTAGGATTCCCCAATTTTTGCTTAAGGAGGGAGGCACCCTAAAAAAGTGGCGCCCCCCTCCTTAAGCAAAAATTGGGGAATCCTAATTAGGGCAGGGGAATAAATGCAAAAATGGAAATGGAAAGTAGGGTTTTCTCTCTTGATTGGTCCACCTATGCATGAATATCTTACCATATACAAATCTTCCTCAAAATCTTCAAATTATCCTTTGAAAATCTCATTTCTAACTTAGGACAATTCCATGAATTGATCCTCCAATTGCTTGAATCCAAGAGGCATGGATTTATGTGGCTTGATGGCTCACTTTGATGGCTAATTCCTTAGTGGCTAAGTCCTTTGGCTTCAAGGCTTGAGTAGCTTGTTTAGCATGTCACCCTTTTACATGGCTTAAATGGTTATGCATGACTTATGCACAGGCCTATTTTAGTCACCTTTAACCTCTTCCAATTGCTTCCTTGCTCAGCCTAGGATAATCTTTTAGGACTACTGCAACACAAGAGGACATGAGTTTTTTTGAATGGCTTGGCTTTCCTTAGGTTTCCTAGTTATGCATGGCTCCAATTCTTATGCAAAGTGGTGGGAATGCATGACTTTTTGCATGGACCATTTTAATCACCTTTGATTTCTTCTAATTATTTTTTGGCTTGCCTTAAGATAATTTTTAGGATAGGGGCTCAACTTCTGAGCCCTTTGTAGGGGGCACTAACCCCTACATCTCTGACAAGATAACAACGTAGTTCAAACTGAAAAAAACTTTGATAAGTGTAATATAGGCAATTGGATTATCTTCTCACTTCATACAAAAAGAGTAGAAACCCTATTTAAATCCTAAAAATTATGATAATTCATATACTTGCTCTAGATTAGCCTCTTAACTTGCAAAATATCAAACTTTAGAATTGTTAGGTTAGAAATGCATGTGTTATGAATTCTGGTAGAAAAACTAGACTTTCATACTATAATTTATAACACATGGACTACTAATTGTGTACTTTTTGTTTAAAATTGAACACTTATCAAATGAACATCTCAAAAGGGATAAAAAGTAGAAAAATTCAAGGAAAAGTTATACCAAAAGTTAAAAAAAGAAAAATGAGTCAAGAAAAAAGAGATAGCCAATAAAAAAGGAAATATTCACTCTTATATGAAAAAGAATATTGTAAAAGACCTTTACATATTTTCCTGACAACCTTTGTTTATACTTATACACATTCTTTTGATAACCCTATCTTAAGCATATGTTTCATCTTAATTAGAAGTCCTAACTTGATCTTAGGAGTAGTATGGCTTGGATATAATTATGGATGAATAGAGATTTTGGTAGTGTAATATTCTAAAATAGTTGATATCCTTTCATGAGACCTTTTTCATTCTTTCTAAGCCATTGTTCTTTTGTATAGAATATATGAGAATTTTGAATTTAATGAACATTATTCTACTAATATAATAATTAGAGATTGAAGCATTTCTAAGTGACTTCTTTCTAAGTGCAAAGCATATCATGTGACATTTGAATTCACAAATAAATTTGGATGGTAATTCACATTATAATTCCTTAGAGACTTATAATTGTATATATAGTAGCTATATTAAACACTCACATTTCGAGATGAATTGAAGAGATATTTTTAGCACAAAGGTAGAATTTTGAATTGGAGATTATTTTTCTTAGCATGCTAAAGTTAGGAGTTTTATATAAGAAAAATATAAGAAATTTTTTCTACATACCTGAAGGACTTCCATAACATTTTTGAAAATGATTAAGGGTATCATTTTTAGAAACTCTTACGTGACTACAACTCGTCTATTAAGGGTAACCTAGGGGTCTAAAGGCTTTTTGCATGTAGTAAGTATAGATGACAGCACCTATGAAAGTGGTTATGACTTGTTTTTATATTTCTTCTTTTCTATTTGTGTAGTTTTGCTTAAGGACTAGCAACATCTAAGTCTGGGGTTATTTGATATATTTAGAAATATTACCTACATACTTCCATATTTACTACATTTTAGCCCCAAACATTACCCAATTATCACTAATTGGGATTAATTCTATAATTTTGTAGGTCCAAGGCACAAATGAAAACTGCACAAAAATGCCAATTTTGCCCCTAAAAGAGCATTTTCACATTCCAAGCTACATCATAAGTCACACATGCCATAAATGAAGTCCTTGAGGTTTAGAATATTTATTAGCTATCACTATCTGTAATGACTCCAATTTTGTAACATTGAAATCCCAAGTTAGCAATGAAAAGTTCACTTTATGGAAATAAGGGTATTTTGGTCATTTCACTATTCACCCTAACTGAACCCAGAAATTTGGTCTTAAGAATGATACCATTAGGTGTGTCTCAAAAAAAGGAATCTAACAAGACCAAAATCACCTAAAATGGAGTTAAAATGAGCAAGTTATGGCCCTTTGAAGTTCAGGGGCAAAAATGTAATTTTCATTATAAAACGGATTTAGGCTGCAAAATACAAGGGCCTGTTTTGATACGGGCACCCCTCTTCTTCAACCTCCTAGAGGGTTTGAGAATGGTGGTGATTGGAGGAGAAATCACCACCATTTTGGAGGTTTCTCCACCGCCATTCAAGGGCGATGAGACCCCCTTCCAAAACCCTCTTATAGCTCTATAAATAGAGCTCTTGGGTGCCTCTAATGGCAGCCCAAAAGCTTGAGAAAAACCAATTTTGGAGAAGCAACCTAGAGGAGAAACATGGAGAAAAACCCAGCAATGAGCCAAGTATGCTCAAAATCCCTCCAAACCCGTCTTCCCATTAGTCCTAGGCTAAGTTTCCCTAAGTTTTTGCTTGAAAAATCATGCAAAAATGGGCCCTGGAGAGTCACAAAGGACCCAGGGATGATCCCTGGGCCGCACTGGTTTGACAGGGTCGAACCAGGGCGTCCCGAGGATGCCACGGTCCCCCAATGAAAGAAACGCACGCTGTGCATTGAGAAAACCAAACAGGTGCATCCATGGGCGCGACCGCAAATGAGGAAGTTGGGCAGAAGCCGGGGTGCGTCTGCAGATGCTCCCGCTGACGCAGGAAGCGTTAGCGTCCCAGGCTTCCACCTTGCCTTGTTTGACCCCTTTATGTACTTGTGATACTAAAAAGCTTATAACTTGAGATCTAGAGCTCCGATTGAGGCGCCGTGAAAGGCGTTGTGTCTGTGTCGATGACGCGGACACAACCAAACTATAAAATCCCTAATCAAGGCCCAATATAAGGTGGGCACAACCCCTAGAATAGGATGGTAGCGCGTGGCCACTAGACCTTTGGAAAACTAATGATACCAAGGCCCAATTAGGACCTTACGACACCCATAGGCATGGGGATGAACCCTTAATGCCTAAGTAGTAAGACCAACCACTCTAAAACCTATAAAAGATAGGCCAAACTAACCTTGATTCCCCAAACCATGTTCAGGAGCGTACGAGGACAAAGGGGTTAGTGCGACCTAGCCAGGGAGGTGCTCTATCGCTACTAGACTTTTAAAAAGAGCCATGATTGTTTAGATTGCATGTTTTAAGTTTAAGTTATATGACTTGTTTAGTATGATTTAATTTAGCATGCATATGAAAAATATACTATGCATAGACATGCTTTGCAAACAATTGCATATATTGCATGATTTGTGAGCATTGAGTCCTTGAAAAATTGCATGTCATTGAGGGTTACCAAAAGATGCTGGAGTGCCCAAAAGACGCTGGGTAAGCAGTTGTGAGGAACCCAAAGAGGACAGGTTTAGAAAAATACATTGCGAATATATTGCCAAGACATGTGCTACATGCATAGATTGCATGATAAGTGTAGCCTTGACCGATGAGGGTGGGCTGATGAGGGCAGGCCGAAGAGGGCAAGCCGATGAGGGCGGGCCAGAGAGAGCTGACAAGGCTTCTAGGCTGGTAGGCTTCTAGGCTGGCACACTTCTAGGCAGGGTTATGACTTTGAACGCAATACTAGCATGAGCAAATTTTATGCATTACATGCATGTTTTGCAACCGATTTCATAAATTGCATGATTTACGATGAAGATGTGTCATAGGCCCTGTTGAGGCTATGACCGAGTGTCCTCAGGTACCCGGGGACCACATGGCGGTGAGGTCGTGGGCATAGTTGGACCTTATGGTTTCGTGGACTTATTTGCATTGCATATGGCATGATATGAGGTTGGTCGACCATACCATACTAGATATCCATGAGTTGGATTCAATGAAGCATCTTATGCATATCATTATGTTATGATATATATGATACTTTCGACTTGGTTTGTACGATTCTTTAAGTCGTTAGTATTTCAATTTGACAATAGTTTTTGATATCGATATTGAGCATGAGTGTTCAAACATGCACATGTCTTGAAACAGCATATGATTTTAAATATAGCATGCATTGTAAAAGTAGTAGTGATGGACTCCTACTGAGTATAGTATATACTCACCCAATCCTCAACATTTTTTAGACACAAGGTAAACACTTAAGAGCAAGGAACGCTTGTGACAGAAGACACCCAGACTAAGTGCAAGTAAGTAAACCCTTACCTTATCTTTCAATGTTACTTGATTGTAGTTACTCTCTATAGCTGAGGCTGTGACTAACACTTTCTTGGGAATAATGTTGATCTAAAAATTTGCCATGGCTAGATAATTGAAAAATGTGTTTTGACACTCGGGGTTTTATACAAAAGATTGTTTTCCAAAACGAAAAAAATTTTCATGCATTCCATATTTATAAAACAAGAGATCTCACCTTTTTATATAAATTTGCATCATATAAAAACCCAGGTCATCACAATTGGTATCAGAGCACGGTTTAACGTTACTCATAGCCCAGTTATGAGGAGAATAACTTATAATCAAGTTTCATCCCTGAAAGAGTAAGGGGTAATAGGATAACACATACTAAGGTTTGGTAAATTACCTTGTGATTACAAATGCCTAAGAAGAAAGGAAGCAATGTTCCAAGGCCTGAAGACCCACCAGTGGACTCCACTGGGTCAGGCAATGGGATGGCTGAATTGTTCCAACAATTCCTACAGAATATGGGACAATACATGAATAGTCAAATCCAAACCCCTAGGACACGAGATCCTTTCCCTGATAAAGAGATAGATAGGACTGAGGTTCCGTGGGAAAGGTTTCAGAAATTAGCTCCCTCATTCACAGGAGAAGATGAAGCATTTACAGCTGAAAAATGGATAATTGATATTGAAAAGATATTTAAAGCCATGAACATAGCTGAAGAAAGAAAAGTACCCATGGCCACATTTGTGTTTAGAGGAGAGGCTACCTTTTGGTGGGAAACAACAGAAAGGACTTATTTTGACCAGCAAGAAATAATAGGATGGGAAGAGTTTAACAAGGTCTTTAATGACAAATATTATCCTAAACACATAAGAAAACAGAAGGAAAAGGAATTTATGGACTTAGAACAAGGAAATATGACTGTCCAACAATATGAAAGTAGATTCATCAACCTCCGAAGATTTTCACCACGTGCTTGTGCTGATGAGGAAGATGCGGCAGAACGATTTGTAGATGGGCTTAACCCAGGACTCAGGAACAGAGTTCTAGGTTTCCAAGCTTCCACATTAGCCAAAGCCATAGAGATGGCCCCCCTATACGAAAAAGATTATCAAAGGAACCAGGCAATAAAGGAAACTAAGAACATCAACACCATGAGAAATAAAGGAAAGAGACCATTTCAGTCATTTGGACCCAGGCCACCTTTCAAGAAGCCGTTTGAAAACAAAGGAAGAAGACCAGACTGGAAGGCATGCCCTAGGTGTAACAGAAATCATTCAGGTAAACCATGTCCCACTTTCAACATCACTTGTTATATTTGTGGAGAATTAGGACATTTTGTTAGTAATTGTCCAAAAAGGAAAGTACAAGAGCGTAAAGAAGATCAAATTCCAAAAAGCCAAGGACGTGTCTTTGCCCTCACTTCCAGTCAAGCCCAGGCTTCAAATGCAGTAGTTGAAGGTATTCTTTCTATTTATGATACACCTGCTAAAGTTCTATTTGATACAGGCTCCACTCA
Organism: Warburgia ugandensis; assembly: GCA_035236585.1. Classification (NCBI taxonomy): domain Eukaryota; kingdom Viridiplantae; phylum Streptophyta; class Magnoliopsida; order Canellales; family Canellaceae; genus Warburgia; species Warburgia ugandensis. The sequence goes on from CP141137.1 coordinate 40,649,968, forward strand.
TTCTTTCATATCCCAGGACTTTGCATCATCCTTGGACATTATACCACAGGACCTGGACTTCACTCTAGAAGTGATGACTCCTGTAGGACAGGCACTTCCCACCTATTCTTATCTCCAGGATGTCCCCATTTTGATCAAGGATCATTTGCTACATGCCAATCTCATTCACTTAGATATGAATGACTTCGACATCATCTTAGGTATGGATTGGCTAGCCTTTCATCAAGCCTTTGTTGATTGCCGCCAGAAACATGTCACTTTTACCCTACCTGATGGAGACACGTTCACCCTCCAAGGAAGAAAGGCTTATTCTGGGGCGTGTGTTATTTCTTCCATGAAAGCAGTTAAGCACATTGCTCAGGGATACCCCTTCTTCTTAGCCAAGATTGAATCTGTCGGGAGTCCCCAACCAAAGTTAGAGGATGTCGAGGTAGCTCGAGAATTTCCTGACATATTCCCTGAGGACTTACCAGGTCTACCTCCACTAAGAGAAATTGAGTTTATCATTGACCTTATACCCGATACTTCCCCCATTTCCAAAGCTTCTTACCGAATGGCTCCTGCAGAACTAAAAGAACTGAAGACCCAGTTACAGGAACTACTTGATAAAGGGTTCATATGACCTAGTGTATCTCCGTGGGGAGCTTTAGTCCTTTTTGTTAAGAAAAAGGATGGCTCCATGAGATTGTACGTAGACTATCAGATGCTAAATAGGGTCACCATTAAGAATAAGTACCCCCTTCCTTGAATTGATGATCTTTTCGATCAACTTCCGTCAGTGAGAGTCTTCTCTAAGATTAATCTACGATCTGGATACCATCAACTTTGAGTTAGAGAAGAAGATATTCCCAAGACAGCCTTCAGGACTCGATACGGCCATTATGAATTCAGAGTGATGTCCTTTGGTTTAAATAATGCTCCAGCCACGTTTATGGACCTCATGAATAGGGTGTTCAAGGAGTACTTAGATAAATTCATCATAGTGTTTGTGGATGATATCTTAATATATTTTGAAACTCCTGAAGACTATAAGGAACATCTAAGGATAACATTAAGCACCCTACGAGCACACAAGTTATATGCAAATTTCAGTAAGTGTGAGTTTTGGCTGGAAAAGGTTAATTTCGTAGGACACATTATTTCTCAGGATGGCATAGCAGTTGACCCCGCTAAGGTTGAATCAGTACAGAACTAGGAAAGACCTAAGACAGTCATAGAAATAAGAAGCTTCTTAGGACTTGCCGGATATTATAGGAGATTTATCGAGGGTTTTTGACAAATTACTTTACCTCTAACTAAGCTAACCAAGAAAGACACAAGATTTGAATGGACTAATAAATGTGAGGAAAGCTTCCAAGAACTCAAGAGAAGGTTAACTATAGCACCTGTCCTTACCTTACCTTCAGGAAGTGGCGGATTTGAGATATACAGCAATGCCTCGCAACAAGGACTAGGCTGCGCACTTATGCAACATGGGAAGGTAATTGCTTATGCCTCTCAGCAACTCAAGAAGCATGAAGTCAATTACCTGAACCATGACTTGGAATTAGCGGCCATAGTCTTTGCCTTGCGAATCTAGAGACATTATTTATATGGGGAAAAGTTTGAAGTTTTTACAGATCATAAGAGTCTTATATATATCTTTTCCCAACAAGACTTAAACATGCGACAAAGAAGATGGATGGAAAACTTAAAAGACAATGACTTCACCATTCATTATCACCTTGGAAAAGCTAATGTGGTAGCTGATGCATTAAGTAGCAAAACCCAAGGGATGAGTGCAAGTTTATTGACTAAGAGATGGAAGCTAGTACAAGAAGTAATAACGTGGAAACCAGACATAAGTAAGCACAAGATTATTATGGCAGGACTAACGATAAAGTCAGCTGTTAATGAAAAGGTTAAGCAAGAACAGAAAGGAGATCTGGATATACAAGCTTTCATAGGAAAACCAGGGTTTACTAAAGGGGAAGATAGTAGCGTCTACATGCAAGGAAGATTAGTGGTATCGGCTAATGAAGAGTTAAGACAAGAAATCTTAAAAGAGGCTCATCGGTCTAAGTATATTATACACCCAGGAGAAACTAAGATGTATCAAGACTTAAAGAGACAATATTGGTGGGATGGTATGAAAAGAGACGTAGGGGAATTTGTGGCAAAGTGTCTAACATGTCAATAAGTAAAGGCTGAACATCAAACACCTGCGGGATTGTTACAACCCCTTGAGTTACCAGAATGGAAATGTGACCATATTACCATGGACTTCATCGTAGGGTTACCTAGGACCTCTAAGGGTCATGACATGATCTGGGTAATTGTTGATAGATTGACTAAGACAGCCCATTTCCTTCCTATACGCCATACCCAATCCACCGACAGCCTATCTCAGCTATACATCAAAGAGATAGTAAGTTTACATGGCATACCCCTTAGTATCACTTCAGATAGGGATAGCTATTTCAAGGCTATGGAATAGTTTCCAGTGATTGCTTTGGCAAGCTAACCGAAGGATCGAGGCAATGATATTTTTTTTTTTTCCCAACTCTGGAAGTCCGTTCAAAAATCCTTAGGATCATCCTTGAACTATTGCACAGCCTTCCATCCACAAACCGATGGACAGTCAGAGCGCACAATCCAGATAGTCGAAGATATGTTGCGAACCTGTGCCCTCGATTGGAAGCAGAGCTAGGATGAAAACCTACCGCTAATCGAGTTTACGTACAACAATAGCTTTCAGTCGAGCATTGGCATGGCTCTGTATGAGGCGCTCTATGGGAGACCCTATCGATCACCCATCAGTTGGAGTGAAGTTGGAGAGTCTAGGGTGCTCCAGTCTGAGCTAGTGGAGCAATGTGCCAAGAAGGTCAAACTCATAAGAAGACGTCTCCTCACAGCTCAAAGCCACCAAAAGAGCTATGCTGATCAAAGGAGGAGACCATTGGAATTTGACATAGGAGAGCATGTTTTCCTAAAGATATCTCCCACTAAAGGAGTTACGTGGTTCAGTATCAAAGGCAACCTTAGTCTGCGTTATATAGGACCTTTTGAAATCTTGGAGAAAGTGGGAAAAGTGGCCTTCAGGATCACACTACCCCCTCAGCTATCTGAAGTGCATAACGTATTCCATGTATCTATGCTAAGGAGGTACGTGCCAGACCCTACTCATGTCATCAACCAGGTACCCATAGAGTTGATGGAGGATCTCAAGCTAGAGACGAGACCAGTTGAGATCCTGGATCGTAAGAGTAAGAAGCTGCGGAACAAGGACATACACTTAGTCAAAGTTTTGTGGAGAAATGCGCACATGGAAGAAGAGACTTGGGAACCAGAGTAAGAAATGTGAGAAAAGTACCCCGAGATCTTTTGACTGTATATATTGTAGAATTTCTAAGGCAAAATTCCCATAAGGGGGTAAGAATGTAATGACTCCAATTTTGTAACATTGAAATCCCAAGTTAGCAATGAAAAGTTCACTTTTTGGAAATAAGGGTATTTTAGTCCTTTCACTATTCACCTTGACTAAACCCAAAAATTTGGTTCTAAGAATGGTACCATTAGGTGCATCTCAAAAAAAGGAATCCAACAAGACCAAAATAACCTAAAACGGAGTTAAAATAAGTAAGTTATGGCCCTTTGAAGTTCAGGGGCAAAAATATAATTTTTACTAAAAAAACGGATTTAGCCTGCAAAACACAGGGGCCCGTTTTGATACAGGCAACCCTCTTCTTCAACCTCATAGAGGGTTCTAGAACGGCAGTGATTCGAGAAGAAATCACAACCATTCTGGAGGTTTCTCCACCGCTATTCAAGGGCGGTGAGAGCCCCCTCCAGAACCCTCTTATAGCTCTATAAATAGAGCTCTTGGGCGCCTCTAATGGCAGCCCAAAAGCTTGAGAAAAACCCATTTTGGAGAAGCAACCAAGAGGAGAAACGTGGAGAAAAACTCAGCAATGAGCCAGGTATGCCCAAAATCCCTCCAAACTTGTCTTCCCATTAGTCCTAGGCCTTCCCTAAGTTTTTGCATGAAAAATCATGCAAAAATGGGCCCTAGAGAGTCACAGAGGACCCAGGGATGATCCTTGGGCCACACTGGTTCGACAGGCTCGAACCAGGGTGTCCCGAGGACGCCTCGGTCCACCAATGACTGAAACGCAAGCTGTACATTGAGAAAACTAGATGAACGTGCCCGCAAATGAGGAAGTCGGGGCGCCTGCCACTGACGCGGGACACGTTAGCGTCCCAGGCTTCCACCATACTTTGTTTGACCCTTTTATGTACACGTGATACTAAAAAGCTTATAACTTGAGATCTAAAGCTCTGATTGAGGCGCCGTGAAAGGCGCTGTGTCCGTGTCGACGACGCGGACACACCTAAGCTATAAAATCCCTAATCAAGGCCCAATATAAGGTGGGCACGACCCCTAGAATAGGATGGTGGCGCGTGGCCACTAGACCTTTGGAAAACTGATGATACCAAGGCCCAATTAGGACCTTAGGACACCCATAGGCATGAGGATGAACCCTTAATGCCTAAGTAGTAAGACCAACCACTCTAAAAGCTATAAAAGATAGGCTAAACTAAACTTGATTCCCCAAACCATGTTTAGGAGCGTACGAGGACAAAGGGGTTAGCGCGACTTAGCTAGGTAGGTGCTCTATCGCTACTAGACTTTTAAAAAGAGCCATGATTGTTTTGAATGCATGTTTTAAGTTTAAGTTATATGACTTGTTTATTATGATTTATTTAGCATGCATATGACAAATATACTATGCATAGACATGCTTTGCAAACAATTGCATATATTGCATGATTTGTGAGCATTGAGTCCTTGAAAAATTGCATGTCCTTGAGGGTTACCAAAAGATGCTAGAGTGCCCAAAAGACGCTGGGTAGGCAGTTGTGAGGGACCCAAAGAGGATAGGTTTTGAAAAATACATTGCGAATATATTGCCAAGACATGTGCTACATGCATAGAATGCATGATAAGTGTAGCCTTGACCGATGAGGGCGGGCCAGAGAAAGCTGACAAGGCTTCTAGGCTGGCAGGCTTCTAGGCTATCAGGCTTCTAGGCAAGGTTATGACTTTGAATGCAATACTAGCATGAGTAGATTTTATGCATTGCATGCATGTTTTGCAACCGATTTCATAAATTGCATGATTTACAACAAAGATGTGTCATAGGCCCCGTTGAGGCTATGACTGAGTGTCCTCAGGTACTCAGGGACCACACAGTGGCGAGGTCGTGGGCATAGTTGGACCCTATGGTTTCGTGGACTTATTTGCATTGCTTATGGGATGATATGAGGTTGGTTGACCATACCATACTAGATATCCATGAGTTGGATTCAATGAAGCATCTTATGCATATCATTATGTTATGATATATATGATACTTTCAACTTGGTTTGTGCGATTCTTTAAGTCGTTAGTATTTCAATTTGACAATGGTTTTTGATATCAATATTGAGCATGAGTGTTCAAACATGCACATGTCTTGAAAGAGCATATGATTTTAAATATAGCATGCATTGTAAAAGTAGTAGTGATGGACTCCTACTGAGTATAGTGTATACTCACCCAATCCTCAACATTTTTCAGACACAAAGTAAACACTTAAGAGCAAGGAACGCTTGTGACAGAAGACACCTAGACTAAGTGCAAGTAGGTAAACACCTACCTTATCTTTCAATGTTACTTGATTGTAGTTACTCTCTATAGCTGAGGCTGTGACTAACACTTTCTTAGGAATAATGTTGATCTAAAACTTTGCCATGGCTAGATAATTGGAAAATGTGTTTTGACACTCGGGGTTTTATACAAAAGATTGTTTTCCAAAACGAAAAAGATTTTCATGCATTTCATATTTATAAAACAAGAGATCTCGCCTTTTTATCAAATTTGCATCATATAAAAACCCGGGTTGTCACACTATCAAAGTCAAAAGTAGTTAAAAACCCATACACAACTCCTCAAATGAAGGAGAAAAGGTGGCAAACTCTCCATGCATGATGTTAAGAGTTCAATTTTGGCCAAAATAGCTTAATTTGGCATTTAATTAGATCATATAACTCATCAATTTGATAATTTTTTGATAAAATATGAATTTTATCTCAAATTGACCATCCAATTGTAATATGTCAAATTTAATGGTCAAATGATTATCCAAGCTAAGCAGATGCTTAATGTATGGTTTAGATGGCTAAGTCTATGGTGCAGATTATCCAAAAGGACATTGAATGAACCAGATCACTCACAAAGCAAGATGGGATGGTTTGTTAAAGGAAAAAGAGTTCTAATTAGAGGAAAGGACATCATAGACAAATAGATCATGGTTTGGATGGCTAAGTCTATGGTGCAGATTATCCAAAAGGACATTGAATGAACCAGATCACTCACAAAGCAAGATGGGATGGTTTGTTAAAGGAAAAAGAGTTCTAATTAGAGGAAAGGACATCATAGATAAGATTTCCTAAATAAGAGATCAATTTTGGAATGAAGAGGCATAATCAAAGGGGATAGAAGTTTCTTAGTAGGATTTGAAGGAAAGTAGTGATGGAAACAAAATAGAAGGAGATCCAAAGAAGAAACCCAACCCACTACTACAACGACTCTCCAACATTCCTCTCTTCTATTCCCCCCCTTGGATTGTAGGAGGCAGCTGCAGGGGAAGACCCACAATAGACTGACCCCCTTCTCTTCTCTTTTTTTTCATTCCTTGTATAACTATTTTTTTCCTTTTGCTTTTCATCATTTTTTAGGAAACTATTCATCACTTTTCTTTGTTTTTCCAATTCTTCTCCTCTCCTCTTCACCCTCTCTCTGTCTCTCAGCTCCACCTGTAGCCTTTTATGTTTTGTCCCAGCACCATTCCCTCTCAAGTACCTATCCTTTCCCAGCTCCCTTCTTTGCCCACACACCACTTTTTCCCCTCTAGGCTTCCTCCTTTCTCTATTCTGCTTCCACCCACCACTGGCAAGCCTCTTCATCGCGACATCTACCCAGTCCTCCACCGAACCCAACTCCAGGTTGTGTCACCACACTAGAGCCTGACACCTAGATCCTTATTCACTGCCTCCACTGCCATGCTCCAGCAACTATTCAATGCACGAGCTCAACCCACCATCATCACAGGCATCGTTGTTTGCCTGAAGCAGACAAGTTAGCTCGACACGCACCGTATAGCGTTGGTATCTAGCTCGACACTAGCTCTGAACCACGCTTGGCTCTTCACTTCTTCACTGCCACCTTGTTTTCCATGTCACCACATTGAACTGGTTAGCTTCCTTTATTTTGGTTAAGTTTTTCTTTTTTATGGAAAAAAGAAGGAACTTTTAGTGAAAATTCTAATTTTTCCCATAGCACAATAAATTCAATTACATTTTCATCATGTTATTATTCTCATCTATGTTTTGTTTTATTCCTGTTCTATTATTTGTGTTCTGCATTATCCCATGAATAATCCTGGAACTGTTTTATCCATCCATGTTTAACCAAATCAATGGTTCTGCTTTAATCACAGGATATCTTCAATTTCTCATTTGTTTCACATCCAATTTTGAATCAACTTCCAGATCATGTTTTTAGGACATTTTATAGCTTGTTTATTGTTCCTGATCTTCAATCTAAGATTAAGACATTAGATCTAAGTCATTAAAATCCAAAATCCTTATCTAGACCAAATCTTTAAAATTTTGGAGAATCTTCCTAATCCATCTGTTGGATCAGTAATCAGAAGCACTAGAAAGATATTGATGAAGGTAGATAGAGATTGAAGATATTAGATTTGAAGAAATTGACAATAATCAATCTTGGGAAGTGGATTTTTCTCTTTTTTAGACAAATTTCTATCTTTTCGAGTTGGACCTTTGTAATTTTCATTGATTAAATATATCCAAAGTTTGATTACACTTTCATTTAATTTCTATCACTTATTTTTAATTTTGAACAATTAAATTTTATTTAAACTCCAAATTATTAAGGCAAGTCCCTATGGGATTGACCTATACTTGCATATACTACACTACAATAGCTCGTACACTTGTGGTAAAACAACAAGTTTTTGATGCCGTTGCCTAGAAGCCACAATGGAGGTTTCATAAAATATAATTAAAAAATCAAAAAAATTAGAAAATATAAAAAAAATTTAGGAATTGCATTGTTTTGGCATTTTAGGCATTTTTAGGTGCATTTTTCAATTTTTTTAATGCATAATCACCTTGTTTCTTAAATTTGGTACTTATTTCTATTTTTCTTTTTCAAGAAATTGGGAAGTGGATCTTCATCAAATAAATAGAATTTCCCTGCTTTCCTAGAATATAATTTTTTCTTTTTTTCTTTTAGTGAATCTTATAGTGATGATCATTGTAAATTGCAATTTCCATTTCAATTTTAAAATGGTTGTATAAAACAGGGCAAGTATGGGATAACGGCCCACACTTGATTTGCATTAGAAACCTCACCATAAGTTTCCCTCACTCCTTTTATTTCCTAGTTTAGAGTTTGCATTTAGAATAATTTTGTATCGTTTGGTAGTGTAATTGCTTACAAAATGTTTATTTGATAAGTTCTGCATTTTTAGGGTTTTGCATTAGTTTACTATTTTAATTACATTTTTAGGGTACTTCTTTTGCTTTAAGGTGATATATATGTTAATAGAACTACCATGAAGTATGAAAATTAATTAGTAAGGGCACCCGACCCCACAAGATCAAGGGTGAATTTCATCACCACTTCTTGGCCCACCTAGGATAATCACCACAAGCATGCAACCCTACCTTTTAAATTAATTTAAAATCAATTAGAAGTGACCTATAGGCCCATCACATGCTTGTAGTGAGGTCTAAGACACGATCTACTGTCACTCCAGTGGCTTTTAAGAACTATTGTTATAGTGGGTGCCTTAAAATCCAAGTGATTTACCCACGCCTTCTATTGACATTTGTTGAGGTCTAAACGCCTCCTTACATGAGAATTGTATTAACCACCTTAGCGTAGAACCTAACTGGTAAGCAATATTCAAATACGAAAAAGAGGAGGAGCACTAGATTAGGCTAATCTAAAAGCATTGTCCCCACACAATTTTAAGAAATTCAAAATATTGCTGCTTATTAGCTTAAGGATTATTTGATTGTGCCCTTTGTTTGTGTATCATGTAGAGTTAGAGTTATTATGCATATTAGGACATTTTAGATTAGGGTAGTTTATGCGAGGGTGTCAATCTCAGAACACAGAGCTAATTCCTTTCAACATAGAGATTCAACACAACCAAATACAAGGGAAAAGAAACCTAGTTCCTATTCGCATGGCTGAACCACCAGCACAGGTCGAGGGCAAAATAATTAGAGATTTCTATACACCTCTACAACTTCATATAGCTTTACCTCCCACAAATGCTGACCACTTCAAGTTAAAGCCAAGAGTCATTCAATTCTCCCTACTTTTTATGGTCGAGACCAAGAAGACCCGTACCTACATATCAAGGAGTTCCTTGATATTTGTATCACATTTAGGTTTCAAAAATTTTTGGATGATGATTAGGTGTGATAACCCGGGTTTTCACATGTATTTTTAAATGCATAACTAATTTCTAATGAAGAGTTGGGCCCTATATGAAAATTAATGCAATACAATGCAATAGAAGAACCTTTGCTTTTAAATCCACTTTGAAAACCCCGAGTGTCATGTACCTCAAAGAAAAATAAAACAATGTGTACACAAAATACAATAAATGTATCCCAGATCTATTAAGTCATAGCTCATAGTCCAACTGTACAATGTACATATACATGTTCCAAAACAATGAGTTTATATACTTACATTTACATTTGTCTTTGTCTTCACCCACTTGATTTCAGCACTAAAACTTCCTGAGGCTTCTTCCATTCCTGTTTGAGCCAATTTGTAAAAATAATATATTGGGTTGAGTATTCCTCATACTCAGTAGGTGAATCTGATACTACTAATTTGAGAACACGACATGCAACATGCATAATTTCAACAAGAATTTTTCTGATAAAATTATGCAATTTATGTAAATGTGGGCATTCATGCATAAATCATTCTATTCATTTGTATATTTTCAAAGAATAGAAATTTCCATCAAAACCCATCAATCAATAATATAAAATATTATGAAAATCTTAAAATAGTGACTGATTAAATTGGATGATAGAATCTTAACCCAACGGCAGATATCATATGCGTGGGTTTCTCGGCAAACACATCAAGCCAACTAGTCACGAGTACTCATCTAAGACCATCTCAATACACCACGTATGGTGATACCAAAAACCAAAGTCATAGGGCCCACTATGCTCATGACCAAAACCTATATGAAATCGTGTCTCCGGTATCTAGAGATCAGCTCACCATAGCCTCCACGGTGTCTATGGATATGTCCTCTACCTCATTTAGCGTTTTGCCCACTTGGAACTCAAGGCTTTGTTCCCTATGCAGGTTGCCTCAATCGGCAATCTACCCACTTAGCATAGTGCCCACCAGGCTTATTAGCTCGAAAAAGATATATACATATAATCCAAATCCTAGTCTCAATCATCATAAATCATGCAATTTATGCAACTAGTTTCAAAACATGTGAGCAATGCATATATAAACCTGTCCATGAAAGATGTAAGCAATATCATCAAGATCATGAATCATAAGAATAGTTGGCATGCTCAAAATATCATTTTTCAAATATTATTTCCAAAAGCATACTAAACACGGTAATAGATTCAAGTATAAATCATTTTAGATTTTGGAATGCATTTGCAAACTTAGTAGCATCAGACTACCTACCTCGATGTTGTTACATGGATAAAGTTTGTCTTCAATTCAAATACTGAATCTCTTTCAATATCTTCATGGGATCCTAGATTTAAGATTAAGAATCCAACTATTATCTTCTAATCTATACTGATCATTAGTCAAATTTATAAATTAACAACCTAGATCATTGATCTAGACTCCAATCCTATCCATAAAGGGTAGGGTCTATGATCCAAGGGTGATCATCCTTAATTCAGGGTTGATTTGGATATCTAAAGCTTATAAGTTGTCTAATAGACCACTTATTAGGTTTTGATCGTCTTTGATCTTGTAGATTTATGAGATTCCTAGCACGATGGAAATTTTGGATCGTCAATCAGAGTTAAATAACCTTCTTAATTGCAGTTTTAGTGTTTTAGATCAAATAAACAATCCACATTTGATCTCTGGATCTAGAACAGGGTTACTGGTGATGACTGGCCATCGCCGGCGAAGATGACCAGAGTGACAATCGTTGGTGATGTTTTCTAGCTTCGATTAACTCCTAATTAAAAAGGTTTGTTGATCAGGCTCTTACATTCTCTCATGTTAGGTTTGGCGTCATTTCGTGGTCATTTGATGTTGGTAAACATGGATTTTCCCGTTGGACTATCGCCGAAGAACTCTATGTTGTCGGATTAGAATCTTCATCCAATTGCTGGTAAAATCTTATTCAATTGTGAAATAGATGGAGGGGTTTTGATCATCTTCTCACAAGGAATCCAGCAACGATGTCTGATCTTTGATCCACCACTACTCAAACGGCTGTCGTATGGCCAAATAGTAACCGTAGTTAGTGTCATCGAAAAAAATGGAGAATAGGTGGCTAGAGGAAGAGGAGAAGATTGGTGATGGATCTGAGGTGCGATGGGGAAGAGGAGAGGGGAATTTATAACATGGTGCGCCGCCCTTTTTGGTGGTGCCGCCTCCACACCGACACGATTTTTGATGCCAACGTGGTTCCACTACCAATGCGATTTCTAGCATCGATGCAGTGATGACACCGTGCTGATAAGGAGAATGGCGTAGAGCCAGAAGGGGGTGTTTTTAACAAAACAACCCCGTGTATTTTTTTAACTTTTGATTATCAGAATACCCTTCATCTTCTAATGCTTAAACTTTTTCATCTGAACTTTGCTTTCAGTGTTCTTTGAGTCGTTGAATTCAATTTTTGAAGTAGAATCTAATAATGGAGATAATTTCAACAAATTTTAACTTTAGTAATTTTAAATTTAAACAGAACATTTATCTACCCATGCAATCTAATTATTTTCTAAAATAAATAAGATATAAAAATTTTGTTAATTACAAATATTATGATTGATTGTAATTGAAAGAGGGGTTCTCTAAGACTTTAAAATTTTGGGTCATTACATTAGGTCATTCCTGTTGTCACTTATGGACAATGCCAAGTGATGACTTAATTCCTTGGAGGTAGGTTCTATACATACATAGGACCAATTGCTTAAGAAGTTTTTGAACAAGTTCTTCCATGTTCACAAAATAAATGCCCTTTATCAATAAATTATCAATTTCTAATTAAGGGATGATGAACAACATTACAAATGTTGGGAATGATGGAATGAACTGTTGCAGAAATGCCCTCATCATGGATTGAAAAATGGTAGCAGGTTCAATACTTCTATGAGGCATTGATGCCTCAAAATTGATAAATGATAGATGCATCCAGTGGATGGCCCCTCATGCTAAAGGATGAAAGTGAGGCATGGGAGTTATTTTAGACATTAGCCAATAATTCTCAACAATGGGATTATTCAAATAGGATAGAAAGAACCAACCAGCTCACTAAGAATAGGGATGTCTATGAGATAGGAGTGCATACTTATCTATCCCATAAACTTGACTCTCTAGTTGAAAAATTAGGTGGAAGAATGGACAAACTTGAAACCATTTTTGAAACTTTCATGGTTGCTACTTTATCCTATAAACCTCCATAAGAGGTTTATTCTGTATGTTCTAGCCCAGCCGATGTCCCCTTGTCTTATTGATCAAATAGAGTGCTAAACTACTATCTTGTTGACCAAGTGAATGCATTGAATGCATATTCCCAACCTAGCGACAACCCATATTATGAGACCTACAACCCTAGATGGGCTAGGCATCCCAATTTGTCTTGGTCAAAGAATAACCACCAAGGGGGACCATCTATAAATCTCCCTGTCCAAAAGTTTCCTCTTAGAACTACAGTTCCCTAGTAGACACCTAGCTTTCAACAGCCTCAACAACAAAAGAAACCATCTTTAGAGGAAAACATCCATACCATGCTTGAAAAGATTGTAAAAGATAATGATGACACTAGAAAGGCCTTACACCAATTGTAAAATGATAGCAGACATTTAGCCCATGTTAACTCTCAAGCCATAACCAAATTAGAGATGCAGGTGAGCTAATTGTCAACTGAACTACATAATAGAGGAAACGGTTAGTTCCTTAGTCAACCCATCTTTAACACTAAGGGCCAATTTGAGATAAGGTCAAGTTCTGAAAACCTTAGCCCTCATGAGCTTGCCAAGTCTATAACCACCCTTAGGAGCGATCATCAAATTGATAACAAAGTAGGGGAGGCTAAGGAAACTGTCGAGGAGAAAGAGGAAACTAAAACACAAGAGGAAGAGAAGAGACAGAAAAACCTTGAAGAACCTATAATGGAGGCACACTATGTGCCTAAAGCCCCATTCCCTCAATTACTCAACAAGGCTAAGAAAGGAACAAATTTTAATGAGATAATGGAGGAATTTAAACATATACAAATCAATATTCTACTACTCAATGCTACAAAGGATATTCCTTCTTTTGCCAAATTTCTTAAAGAGCTCTGCACTACAAAGCAAAAGCTTAATATGCAAAAGAAAGCTTTCCTCACCAAATAGGTGAGCTCTTTAATTCAACACAAGACCCCATTAAAATTTAGAGATCCAGGACATCCTACAATTTTTTGCATTATAAGAGATCATGTCATAAATAGGGCATTACTTAACTTAGGGGCTAGTGTTAATCTGTTGCCATATTCTATGTATGAGCAACTAAGGCTTGGTGGGCTTAAGCCAACCAACAACACATTGCAGTCAGCTGAGAGAACAATTAAGATTTCTCATGGTATGGTTGAGGATGTATTAATACAGGTGGACTAGTTTTATTTCTTTGTCGATTTCATTAGCTTGGATACCTAGCTTGTAACAAACCCTAGTAATCAGATCCTAGTGATTCTTAAAATTCCATTCTTAGCAACATCCAATGCAAATATTAGAAATGGTCTATTACAATTATGCTTCAGAAATATGAAAGTTGAGCTCAATGTTTTCAATGCCAACCATCAACAATTAGATCTTGATGACTCTTGTAACATGATTGAAGATTTAATTCCAGAAGTTCTACCACCATTATCTACCTTCGATCCACTAAAGGCCTATCCTACACATTGTAAATTCAATTGTTAACATCTGGCTGAAGGCTTTAAACTTAGCGCTTGCTAGGAGGCAACCTAGGGTTTTAGAGTCTACATCACTCAATTTCCATATAGGATCCTATGTTTTCAAACATTGGAGACAATGTTTCATTCAAGTTGGGAGTGTAGATGCATATAGGGATTTTAAATTTTCTTAATTTTTTTTTAATTAAAAAGAAAGAAGATTTTAAGGAAGAGTTCCCATACTGCGATAAGAACTAGATGTTCAGAATTTAGTAATTCCACTATTTTCATCTCTTCATGGTAATGCATATGATTAGTTTTGCATATTATTCATGTATTGAAGTATTTCATGAAAGTTAATTCTAGGGAACCATTTACACACAGTACATATTCAAGACTAATAGAGGCATGACTTAGAGACCTAGAGGAAAATCAATGGAGACCTTTAACCTAGTGAGTTTAGGGACTATCTTCATTCAGAGAGTTATAAGTAATTCCATCATTTCTTTAGAGCACATAAATTTGTGTGATCCTGTTATCCTTGTTTTGGTTAAACATCAAGAATAAATAGGATTAATAGCTTTATTTTTAAAAAATTTATTGAATCTAATAGGCTTTACAAAACTTAGGAAATGATATAGGCCATCCTCGTTCAGCTTAGAGATATAAAGCCTACCCACTATACCATAGCACTAGGTCAAAATGAGTAGAGTTGGTAGAAAAAGTTCAAAAAGAGAACAAAAAGTCAAAGAAGCGTGAAAATTAGCCATCTTTCTTCCAAAACAAAATTTTGAAAGACAAAAATATGAAAGAGATATTCACTTCAAGTACAACCCAAAAGAAAAGTTGTCCTAACAGATAT
This sequence comes from Warburgia ugandensis, assembly GCA_035236585.1. NCBI lineage: Eukaryota > Viridiplantae > Streptophyta > Magnoliopsida > Canellales > Canellaceae > Warburgia > Warburgia ugandensis. The sequence continues at coordinate 40,665,067 of CP141137.1, forward strand.
TCTTTGAAGCTCTCTACTCAATTTTGAACCATTGAAATCCTTATACCCTTCTTTTCTGAACCGGTCCTAAGCCTACGTTTCATCCTAGTTAAAGACCTATTGATCTTAGGTGGAACATAGCCTTAAAGAGGAGATAAAAAGAAGGAATTAAGGTAAAAAGACCCCTAATTCTTGGTGATAACATCCACTCTTGGGGATCTCTTTTCTTTATCTCATGAGTAGTTAAAAGAATTATGTGAACCATTAACTCGTTGGATTCAGTCACATAATGAGAGAAATATGTTTAAACCATTATCTGAGAGTATACTTGTGAGGATTTGAGGTTAAGACATATTTCCAATGGAATTTAAGCATATCCGGTTAGAAGTCAAGATTTATGTGGCTGTACACACACACATGCACTCTGAGAAATAACTCAAATAAAATGTCTTCAATATGTGTATGATTTGTAAAATTGTCAAATCTTCTCCATTAAGTCATGAAAAACTAATAGAATGGGGATTCTTTGAGATAAAACAGGAGACTCAAACTTATTTAATTTTGTGAGCATATTCATTACAAACTATCACGAGGCATAACTCGTCCACTAGGTGTAATAACCCCAATTTTTGTAAATTAATTGAGAAAAATCAATAAAGTTTGAGTTTCAAATATTTTGGGCTGAAATAGTAGGGTTATTTTAAATATACTTTTTATAAAAGTATAATCAAATCATAAGATATGTAAAATTGAAATTAAACTTAGCAAACCCTTCAAAATGACTGTAAGCATGACAAATTTCAAATTCGGATGAGAAATCCTTAAGTTTTTCATTTCTTGGACAAAAGGGGTAAAATAGTAATTTTACCCAAAAATCAAAATATGAAACATCAAAATTTAGAATGTACTGAGAAATACGAATCCAATGCCACTAAGTACACTCAAATCCGAGATCATGGGAATAAAACCCAAAATTTTATACGTAAAGGGCAAAACGGACTTTTTACACCATGTGGGGCCCACATGGGGCTCACATGGAGACCACCACGTCCCCAACAACCAGTTTGATCAGCAGCCCATGTGAAACATGGGTCAACAAATATCAACTGGTCATGAGGAAGAAAAATTAGGCATGGAAGAATTGAAGACTTTCATGCCATTTTATATTAAAAAAATAACATATTATAATCATGGAAAAAGACCCAAAATGCCTATAAATACAACCCCAAAAATCCTCATAAAATCATCACAAAATTATCTTCAATCTCCTTGAAAAATTAGATCTAGAATCCCTCCCCAAAAACCCAAAATATCTAAGATTTAGATTTCTTTTCAACTTGTTTTTAGATTGGAACAAGAGACCTCAAATCAATTAGACACTCTATTCTAGATCTAATTTGATCAATTCCACCATCCAAAACTTTCCAACATATCTATTCTATAAAACCCCCAAAGAAATTTCAAGATTCAACAGTTCAAACAACGGACATTTGCAAGAAAGGTGGATTTTAGGCCATATTTTCATTAACGAGGTATTTTTTTAAATTGGCCATATAACTGAGGTTTTCTCTCCAATCAAGTAAGTGGAAATCCTTTTCATAGATTTTTAGTATTATTTTATGTAATTTTTATTTTACTGTAATTAATTTTGGTAATAAAAAGGTAAAAATAAAGTAAACAACATAACCCTTAATTCTGGATGATGGAGTGCTCATATGAAAAATCTGACTATACCAATCGATCCAGAAGGGTCCAAAACCCCTAGGGTAGAAGTTTCATCAAAATCAGAGACGTTTTGGGCTCCCAATTGAAAGAGGATTGATTGGACGGTCCGATCTCCAGATCAGGCGACGCCCAAGACGCATGTGTGGCGCACCGTCGGAACGGTGCGTGCGATACGCGTGGAGCATCTTCCCAAGTAGGAAGATGATGTGTTCATCAAATGGATTAGCGGACGCGCCCAGCGACAGCCAGGTTTGCGGGCGCGCAGACGATGGGCGTTCCGCTCGTCCCGTCCGCGTCCGTAGACGCCGCTCCAGAGTGCGTCGTCATTTACTCCCAGCAGATGTGCCCGACGACCGCTTGGTTCATTCCGCCTAGACGTTCCGCCTGGTTCGTTTCGCCCGAACGATCTGGGCCGTCCATTCCTGGGCCCAGATCAAATACAGGCCCTAGGAAGACTATGAGCTTCCAGGTTCAATTCTGGTGTCATCTGAACTCCAAATTTAGATCAGAAAGAAGCTATGGAAAGCTTCAAACCTCTATTTTCTTATGAAATGATAAAATAGACATGTCATTTAGTAAAAACTTTCTGTATTAAAGAATTAAGTTTCTAGTTACATAGATTTTCAAGATCTAAGATGATCAGATCTTAGAAACATGTTTTAATAATGATATACTACTTAAATAAAGTGATATCTATGTTTAAATTGGATAGATATGAGATATATTAAGGAATCTACCCTTTATGGTAGAAAAACCCTAAAAATACAAAGGGACGCACTTGATCAATGAGATCAAGTGTGATTATGGATGGATTATGAAATCCAAGGAAATTATGGATGGATTATGATAAAAATAGATCAATATAATCTTTTGATCATAATAGAGAAAATTCCCTAAATACAACTAAAATCCTTAATCAAAGGAAAAGATCTAAGATCAAATAGTTGGATCGTAAGTAAAGATTTCTAAAAAATGTAAATGTAATTAGTTTTATTTTATACTATTATGTTATAAAGCATGCTAGTATAACATTTAGAGTTTAGTATGATATGTGTTTCATTCTTATCATAAGGTGCTAGATTTAATTTAAGTACCTTGCCTCATTTTCATTGAATGTTAAATTAGGTAGTTTTATGCTTTAATTTTATAATTCATTTATGGTTGAATGTTAGTAGTAGATTTACTTGTTATGAGATAAAGAACATAAAACATCAAAAATGTATTCTAATGAGAAAGTAGAGTTTCATTACACATATAAGAATGGAATACTTTGGACTTAATTAGTAAGGGCTATAGTTAGTAGGACAATATAAGGATTATCAAGTCCTTGGCCCAAATTAGGAAAACAATAATAAACCCCATGAATGACATTATAAATATTCATGGACTCAATTAAAATCCATTAGAAAGAGAACTTAGGGTAAACATGCTTATAGGAACCTTATGAAAGGTTGAGCTATGGTCATTCTAGTGAATGATGAACATAGTGGTTAAGGGGGTTATCTAATAGAGCCTCGCTCTTCCCCTACCTTCTGTTGATGTTTGTGAGGTCTAAATGCCTCCTTACATGAGGATTGAAGTAACCACTTTGTGTTCACCCATTCAGCTAGTAAGCCTTAGCCAATTGGAAATAAGAGGAGCAGTCTAGATTGAGGCTTAAATAAGCTATTTTCAACTAGCACATTAACTGGTTGAATAATAATAATAAGAGCATAAAAGGTTAGTAAATTACCTAACCCTAATAAAAACAGTAAGTAAGATAACGATGATCAAACAAGATCCATTAGATCTTGGATGATCAAGAACAATAAGAATAAGAAAACTATATTGTACTTAGTATGTATGTTTAGTAGTATACTTGTTATAGTTTATTAGATTAGATAATCCAAACCCTTGATCAAAGATGATTCAAGGAAGAAAACCAAGATCATTCTCCATAGGGATGATCCAAGAACTGAACTTAGATCAAAGAAGAACCAGATGATAGAAGATCTAGGACCCTGATCTTTATCAACATGTGTAGATTGTAAATCAATGGATCTATGAAAGATCAAGATCAAGGAGATGAACATAGAAAGACTTAGAGATAGAAAAAAACTTAGATATGAATGATCTAAAGATCATTCTAAACATCATATCTAGTGATCAATAGGATTGTTCATAATTTATATATTGACAATATGTATGGATGTACAGATTACATACATCAGTCAGGATCATGGAAGATTGGGGAAAAGAGATCAATCCTTAAAGGTAGGAGGATTTGATGAATGCATTTACATGAGATATACATGATTGTACTCATGATCTTATGTTGACAAGAGTAATGATAATACTTGCATTAAATCTCTTGAAAACCTTATGATCCAACCAAACACCTATAAGATGGTTAAGGACTAAATTATAAGTAAATAGGGAACTAGAAAATATTTCAGCCCTAAGTAAACAGACATATGGTCTGATATATATGAAATCTATTTTACATACAAACTTGGAGGCTTGTGAGTTTGTTTTAATAGGCATAAGCCTAGGGGATGCTATTGCTAGAGGAGTTATGAGGGTTTGGCCACCCGCTCCTTGAAATTTGATGATATGATGATACCTTGCCCAATGAGAGGCTAAAAGTTAGGTGGTGGCAATTATGGGAAGGCCACCACTGTGAAAGTCTTGCCCACTCATACGGGCAGTGACATAATATTTTCCACCGTGGTATCAGTGGTGAACAGGGCAGTCATCCGAGCGCGCTAGTACGGATCAGACTGCAGCATAGCAACCTTTCTGATTATTTTGCACTATGATGCATATGGGAATAGGCATAGTGAAATGCCTTATGTTATAGCATAATGAAATGCTAGGTAATTGTTATTACCAATATTTCCCATATTTCCCAAGAAGGGAAATTCCCAGTATGAGATTAGCTGTAATACTAAATTCTCAAAATGAAGAGAATTGATCAGCTTAGTTGGGAATGATATTTGACTATTTTCACAAATTTGACTAGTTTACCCATGAAGGGTATGTATGTATATAGATATACATAACTTACAAAGTATAGAGTATGTTTAAGGATACTGAGATTATGAAGTATTAGAATTACATTGTCAATGTTATGTTTCTTGAATCCCCTACCAAGCATTGCTTGTTGAGATACTGTACTTGTTGCAATATCTCAGATCTAAGGAAGGAGAGTTAGGAGCTGAAGACTATAGAAGACTTGAAAAGAATAATCTTCAAGGTATACCCTTGAAGGCATGTATTTTTCTTTGTTGAGAGTTTTATTGTATGGTGAGCTTGAGTTTTGGATTATGTAATTTGGACAAGCATTGTACTAGATTTGGCTATACTGTGAACCACTAGATGGATCCTGGAGTTTAATAAAAGTATATTCCTTCAATGGAATTTTATTTTGTACACAAATTGTACTTATGTTATGTATGAAGTGGTGACTTGGGTTTTCAAAACAAGTTCTAAAGAAAAGAATTTCCGCTACTTTGTTTTGTGAAAAAAATTTACACTCTTAAGGGCCCTGCCTTTCAAAATACTTTACAAATCATGTTTTCAAAAACCCGGGTCGTCACACTAGGGATAACCTAGGGGTTCAAGGGCTTATTACATATGCTAAATGTAATCTTGAGTACCTACAAAAGTGGAACTTTGTACTAATTTTTGTAAAATGATTTTTCACATGTTTTACTCGGGACTAGCAAAATGATGGTTGGGGGGTATGTTAAGTGTTCAATTTTGGCCAATACCTTTAATTTAGTATTTAAATAGATCATATAACTCATCAATTTGATAAAATTTTGATAAAATATGAATTTTAGCTCAAATTGACCATCCAACCATAATTTGTCAAATTTAATGGTCAGATGATCATCTGAGCTAAGTAGATGCTTAATGTATGTTTTAGATGACTCTAAGCTAGTCTTATCTTTTATAGATCAAACAAATCATGGTTTGGATGGCTAAGTCTATGGTGCAGATCAGTTGGATTGGATATTAGAGGCTCGAATTGTGCTGATTATTGTCAAATAAAAAATCAATGGTGCAGATTATCCAAAAGGGCATTGAATGAACCAGATCACTCACAAAGCAAGATGGGATGGTTTCCTAAGGGAAAAAGAGTTCTAATTAGAGAAAAGGACATCATGGATAAGATTTCCTAAATAAGAGATCAATTTTGGAATGAAGAGGCATAATCAAATGGGATAGACATTTCCTAGTGCGAAACTAACTCTTCACCATGAGGGAAGTTTGAAGGAAAGTAGGGGGTGGAAACAAAAAATAAAAGGAGATCCAAAGAGGAAACCCAATGCACTGTTACAAAGGAGTAACTCCCCAATGTTCTGCTCTCTTATTCCCCTCCTTGGACCATAGGAGGCAACTGTAGGGGAAGACGCACAATGGATTGACCCCCTTTCTCTTATATATATATATATATTTCATTCCTTGTATTACTATTTTTTCCCATTGTTTTTTAGTAAACTATTTATCACTCTTCATTGGTTTTCTAGTTCTTTTTGCCATCATTCTCTTCTCCCATATCTTCTCCTCTCCTCTTCACCCTCTTTCCTTATCTCTTAGCTCCACCACCCACATTTTTAGTTTTGTCCCAGCACCATTCCCGCTCATGCACCTATGCTTTCCGAGCTCCCTTCTCTATCCACGCACCATTTTTCCCCCCTCACAGCTTCCTCCTTTCTCTATTTTGCTTCCACCCACCACCGGCAAGCCTCTTCATCGCAACGTCTACCCAGTCCTCCACCGTATCCAGCTCCAGGTCATGCCACCACACCAGAGCCTGACACCCAGATGCCTATTCATAGCCTTGAATGCCTTGCTCCAGAAACTCTTCAATGCCCGAGCTCAACCCACCATTGTCACTAGTGTTGTCGTCTACCTGAAGCAGATGGGTCAGCCTAACACGCAATGCACAACTCTGGCGTCCAGCTCGGCACTAGCCTCTGAACCGCACCTGCCTCCCTACTTCACTGCCCTTGTTTTCCACTTCACCACACCAAACCTATATTCTATTATCTGTGTTCTATCTTATTCCTATTCTATTATCTGCGTTATGCATTATCTCATGATTAATCTAGGAACTATTTTATCCATCCCTGTTTAACCAAATCAATGGTTTTACTTTAATCAGAGGATATCTTCAATTTCTCATTTGTTTCACATCCAATTTTCAATAAAATTCCAAATATTGTTTCTATGATATTTTATAGCTTGCTTATTATTCTTGATCTTGAATCTGAGATTAAGAAATCAGATTTAAGCTGTTAAAAACCAAAATTCTTATTTAGACCAAATTTTTGAAAATTTGGAGAATTTGCCTAATCCATCCTTTGGATCATTAATCAAAAGCACTAGAATGATATTGATGAAGGCTATTCAAGATTGAAGGTATCAGATTTGAAAAAATTGACAATAATCGATCAAAGGAAGTTGATTTTTCTTGCTTTTTAGTTAAATCTTTGTCTTTTTAAGTTGGAGCTCTATTTTTTTTCATTGATTAATTATATTAGAAGTATGATTATACTTTCATTTAATTTCTATCACTTATTTTTAACTTTTGAATAATTAAATTTTATTTAAACTCCAAATTTTTAGGGTGAGTCCCTATGGGATTGACCCATACTTTCATACGCTACACTACAATAGCCCATGCACCTGTGGTAAAACAACACATGAATGCATGCATGAATTTTATCTCCTTGGGAAGCTTATGGGAGAAACTCATTTCATATGTAATAGGATCATATCCAATGAAAGCTTCTTAGAAATAAAAGATGGGGACCCACATGTAGACTTTTTATTAACTTTCTCTCTCCTACTCAACCAAAAGAAAGATGACCAACTAATGATTGGAAGTCTTATCCATGCAAGGGTAATGAAGCACACTTAGTCTTACATGAAATACAGGAAGATCTTTAAGGAATCAAGTCTACTCATTCTAGGGTAATCCAATCCAAAGGTGGAGAGAAAATGAAGCTTAAAAGCGATCTACACATCCTAAAGGATCTGATCCATTCAAGATGGAGTAAGCATGATTTAAGGGCCATGAATGAAGCATTGAAGAAGGATAAAAATCCTAGTCCCCTTTTTCATGTTGAGAAGAGAACCCAAAAATTTAAGGAAAGGAAGATCGCAACCATTGATTTTGATCTAATGTCCATCTCATCTCAGGCACACACATATCCAAATGAAAATTATGCCTCTCTACTTCCAATTTCTAATTTTGGAAATCCCCTTTATTGCCTCCACTTTTCTTTGTATTTCTACCATTTTCCTTCATATTTATTTCTCTCTCCATCTTATTCTTTCCTAAGTCGACTTCACTATCCCCACATGAAAAAGATGCATCCTGCCATTATCCACATACTAAAATCCAACCAAACTTCCTAATCTACCTCTCTTCCTTCCCTTCTAAGAAATCTCTTTTCTATCCTACCATACCTTCTTACCTAACCACCCTTGTCCTCCTTCTCTTCCACCCTATCACTTTATTTCATATTCCATTCCATAATCCAAATTTGAATGAAAATTAGACACTTTCCTAATATGGATTCCATGCCCCCTCTCCTTAGCTTACCTTTCTCACATCAAATCCCAACAATTATTTCTTTCCTTCTCTCTTAGATCTTAGCCATTCATCCCTAGGGCTTCCACTTCTTAAACTCTATAAATAAGAGATGAAAAAGAAGAAAAAAATTCATCTCTTACCTTTCCCTTGAACATTAAATCCACAAAGAGAGAGAGAGAGAGAGAGAGAGAGAGAGAGAGAGAGAGAGAGAGAGAGAGAGAGAGAGAGAGAGATCATCACCAAAGCTCCCATAAGATCAAATTCAATCCATTAGAGAAGAGGTAAGGAAGGTCTTTCATCCCCATTTCCCATTGTTACCTACTTCTTTATCATACCCATTCTTTCTTTCTTTCATACATTGCATCATCATATAGTCACATCATTCATCCAAGGATTACACACATTACTCCTTAGATCTAGGATTGCACGCACCACTTCATTCATGCATTACCATCTTACATTCTTAGGTTTTCCATGCCTCAACCAACTTAATTTCTTCTTTTCAAAACACTACTTTGCATGCTTAGATATTGCTTACATTCTCTATGTAGCATACATCTCCTATACCCCCATAGTTTTATATGCATAGCATCCTAACCTTTGCATACATCCCTCCACATAGCCTAGCATGCATTACCATCAAATTTCATCATAAACTTAGCACACACAATCCTTTGCACCCCCTCTCCATACATTAGACCCCCCACACCCTCAATCTTTCTTCACTTCTCCATTCCTTCAATTACATGCCCACCCTATCTATCTCCATCTTCTCTTCCATGCTAGCCTTTCCACCTTCTGTTTTCTTCCGTCTTTTCTTCTTCTGGGATTTGGAAGTCTAAGGAAAAGGAAAAATACCTTGTGCCCTTCTATGGCAGGGAAGGTCAATTCCAATTCCTAAATCATGGTTGAGAAAAAACTTGGTTTTGTGGCATGTTGGTTTGATGAGAAGTGAAACAATTGGTTGTAGATTAGTGTACTTCGAGTTGAATAAAGTGTATGACTTGTTGAATGACACAACAAGAAGACTATACAATAGAGTTCAAGACTAAAAAAGAAGAAGAGGACATGAAAAGAGTCATGTTGAGTGACACGATGAAGGACTCCTATAGCGGCCATTTCAAGGAAGTCTATTTTCTTGCCTTGTTTATTCCTTTCATTCCTTATAATTGTAATGAAGTTCATTAATGAAATTATTTTTCCAATTCTTTAGTTTTAATTTAGTTTCCTTTATTTTCTTTTTGTTATTTTGCCTTATTTTATTTTAAGTATTTTTATTTTTATTTATATATTAGTTTTACTTGCTTTAAATTTCTAGTTACTTCTAATTAGTTTCCATAATTTCCTTCCTTTTCTTGTTGGCTAGGTTAGACTAAAGTAACTTAATTTTAATTAACTCTAATTAATCATAGTGTGGGATAGACTCATGTTACTAATTCTATGCTTCAATTGAGTTGTGCACTTGTGGTAATTATTAAAGCACATAATAATGTTTGAGCTCATAGGACCCCCTTGGAAGGAGGTAGACTACTGTCACTCCAGTGACCCCTATCTAATCAACTGTGTTTGTATTTAAATGACTAGCAACTAGCTATACTAACACATTTGATGACTCAGATCATGTATGAATGACTGAGGAGAGTGTGCAGTGATTGATTACAATCATGATGTAACTAGTATGTAGTAGGATAAATATGAAAGAGAGGAGGAGCTACCTAGGTTAAAAATAATGTAAAAGCCTCTCCCATAAAGAAATTCAAGAAAATTAACCTTTTAGCTTAATTGTCAAAGGGTTAGAATTATTATGTGTCCATTGTTTTTTGGTTGCAGGTGATTTGCATATAAGTTGCATTATCTAGCTTAGGTTTAACTAAACTTAATAAAAAAGGAAAAAGAAAAAAAAGGAAGTACTATTTTGTTGTGCACAACAACTTAGTTTCATTTTATATAAACATAATTCAATCATATCATCCATTGGTGTATGCATGGTTGCATATCCCTCAATCAAGATCTAGTACTTTTAAACTAGGAGATTGAATGGACTATTAGGAAATGATTGAGGAATCAAGAAACTTTAGAAACCCTTGTTAAAGAAATGGCCAATGAAGTTGCAAAGGTTAAGCATTTGAGAGACTATTCTACCTATCTACAATTTAACTCTCCTTCATGCATAAGTTCACCTACAACTAACTTAGAACATTTCGAGTTAAAACTAGGGGTCATTTAACTTTGACTAACTTTTTATGGGTTGGATAAAGAGGAACCATATCACCATGTCAAGGAGTTCCTCTACATATACGTGACTTTCAAATACCTATTAATCCGTTAAGTTGAGATTATTTCCTTTTTATTTGAAAGATAAGGAAAAGGCATGGTTCAACTCACTTGAGGTAGGTTCCATCACAACATGGGATCAACTATCTAAGAAATTCCTAAACAAGTTTTTCCATGTCCATAAGACTAATGCCTTTAGGATGGAGATAACAAACATCCAATAGAAAGAAGGTGGATGATAAATATATATAGAAATATTACATATATATCTCCATATTTAATATGCTTTAGCTTAGAACTTTCCTTAAATAGCACAAATTAGGGCTAATTCTACATTTTCTAGGTCCCGGTTACTAATGAGAAAAAAATGCACAAATTTGATAACTTTAACCCTGAAGAGCAAGTTTAGAATCTGAGCAAAATTATGGGCCCACCTAACAAATTTAGTGAAGTCCAAAAGTTTAGAATCCATGCAAAAGAGGTAGTAAATACCAAAATGAAGGGTGGTAGAACTTCTATGCATGCATGCATTTCACCACCTTTAATGAGCTTCCAAGTGAATTTTAAGGGCTACAAATGTCAAAGGAAGCACATATGTGAGTACACTCAAGCTGGGGCCCATAGGAGACCTAAATTCCTCACTTTCTTTCTCTACACTTTAGAATGGGGACCACCTACATATGTATGATGAAATTTCTATGATAAGGTGATGCATCCCACTTAATTCCACATGAAATACATGTATGGATTAGTATGATTGGTGGCGAAAAATAAGAAAGCAAGAAGAGAGATAAAAAAGTGGAATCTATAATCAATTTTTGTCCAAGATTTTCAAGAAAGAGTGGGTGAGATCAATTCACATCCAAGACCATTCTAAAGTAACTAATGATAATCCATTTGAGTTAGGATTGACTAATAGGAAGTAGCCATGCAAGAGAGAGAAGACTTAGCCATGATTGGTGGAGAGAATTTTGATGGGCTAACCACCATTTTTCAAGGAGACCAAAACATGTTCTACCTAGATGAGAACATGTTTTTCACTTAATTATCATTGCCTAGAGATAAAAATTTAGCTGAGGTGAAAGTAAAGGAATATAATTAGGGTGGATTGGAGACTTCAAGGAAATTTTTACCATCCAAGCTAGGGTTGACCTTGATCCAAAGGTAGAAATAAAAGATAAGAAGAGAGGAAATAATGGGAGAGATCTAAAGGATGATTAGCTAAGGGAAAAAGATAGGATTTTTGAAGATATCACAAGGTAAGGATAGAAGACAACTTGGAGTAGCAAGATTCGAAGGAGAGGATACAAGGAGAATTCCTCCTTATCATGCTCTCCTTGTGGAAGCCTTAAGGGGGATCTCTAATTTGAGGAAGCATTCTTCTTAGAAAGAAAAAAAAAGAAAGAAAGAAAGAAAGAGAAACACCCATTCCTCTAGGGGACTTAATGTGGAATTTTAAGAAAGGAAAGGTTAGGGACTTGGGGAAAAGAAGATGAGAAGAGAGAGATGGATTTTTGTGTTGTTAGTCCATTCAACTTCATCCAAAGGTAAGAAAGGCGTGCTATTTTTCCTCCACTGTGCTTCATTATTTTCATCCTTTTGTGTCATTTTTTCTTTATGCTTCATTTTACCCTCAAACTTAGATTCATAGCCCTCCATTCCATCCTCTATCTTTCACCCAAAATTCCAACTAAAAATCATTTACTAACACTTTCATTCATTCATCTATTTTATACTTTATTTTTATATTTTAGGATTTTTTATACTTGGAGTAGACAATAGCACTTGCAAAAGTTGTTAGGATTTTTTATATTTTATATTTTGTAGTTTTGGTTGAGGACTAGCAAAATTTAAGTTTGTAGGTATTTGATATATATATATATATGTAAAATTTCTATATATATATATATATATTTATATCAAATACACCTAGACTTTGATTTTACTAGTCCTCCTTCAAAACTATAGAAAAGAAATACAAAAATCTAAAAAAAAAATCTCTAACCACTTTCACAAGTGCTACTATCTACATTTAGCATTTGTAGAAAGCCTTTAAACTCCTAGGTTAGCCTTAGTGGATGAGTTGTAGTTTTGTAATGGTTTTTAGAAATATTACCCATAATTATTTTTAGAAAACCTTTATGAAAGTCATTTTCAATATATATATATATATATGTATATATATATCAAATACCCATAAACTTAGATTTTGCTAGTCCTTGAGCGAAAGTAGAGAAAAGAAGCACAAAAATCTAAAAAAAATTCTAACCACTTTTGCAGGTGCTATTATCTATATTTAGCATTTACAAAAAACCTTTAAACTCCTAGGTTACCATTAGTGGATGAGTCGTAGTCTTGTAACAGTTTCCAAAAATATTACCCATAAACATTTTTCAAAAACCTTTATGAAAGCCTTCTATCTGAGAGAATTTTCTTCTATTCAGCTTTCATTTAACTCCTAACTTTAGCATGCTAAAGAAAATACCCAATATTTCAAAAATCTACAATATGGTAAAAATATCTCATAATTTCATCAAACTCAAAGTCTAAACGTGTGAATTTTTAGCCAATATGTATACATATATTGATTTCTAAGCAAATTATAACCTAAATTACTAACCAAAAGTATGTTTTCACTTCATATCTCATTAAATATTATTGCCACTAAAAAAGAATTCATGCAAAAGGGTTAAATCTCTCATTAATATGCGACTACAATAATATTCACCATGACCAAAATTCTCACATATTTCATACCAAAGAACTATAACTTAAAAAGAATTATAATGGTCTCATGCAAGGATATCAACTATTAAGAATGTTATACTCTATCAATTTCCCTATTTGTTCATAACTATATCCAAGTCATACTCCTACTAAGATCAAATTAGGACTTCTATTAGGACAAAATATGGGCTTAGGATATGGTTATCAAAAGAATGGCTATAAGGATAAACAGAGATTATTTTAGAAAGTATGTAAAGATCTTCTAAGATGTATTCACAACTTTATTTTCTACACATAAGAGTGAACATTTCTTTTTAATTTTTACTCTTTGACTTTTTGTATAGCCATTTTGTGAATTTTTTCTCTTTGCAGCCCTTTTTGATGTTCATCTATTGAATTGTATTGCTCATACTATTTATTCAAGATATTCTTGAACCACCTCTACATATTTCCAAAACAAATTGTGTCATGGATATCTTATAGGGGTTAATAAGTGTGTTGGTGTGACGACTCGGGTTTTCCCCTGCATTTTTAAATGCAAGATCTAAATTCCTAAGGTGGGATGCATCCCTATTTGAAAACCATTTTATAAAAACCATGCAATGCAGAGGAAAATCTTTAGTTTTAAACTCATTTTGAAAACCCTGAGTGTCATTTGCTTTCACAACAACCAAAGTAGTTTTTGAAAAACTTTAGAAATCATAAATGTTTTCCCAGGTCTATCCAATCACAGCTCACAGCCCAACTATAATTAAATACAAATACATGTCCAAAGGGTAGAGTGTTTACTTACATGTATAATTGTCTCCTTTTGATTTTTCTTGCTTGTAGCACTAACATAGGTGTCCTCTACTCGTGGATGGAACTATCCCGAAAAATGTTAAGGATAGGGTGAGTATATACTATACTCAGTGGGAGTCTATCACTACTAGTTTTACAATGCATGCTATGTTTAAAATCATATGCTCTTTAAAACATGTGCATGTTCAAACAATCATGTTCAATATCAATATTAAAAGCCACTGTCGAATTGGAATACTAACAACTTAAAGAATAGCACAATCCAAGTCGAAAGTATCATATATATCATAAACATAATGATATGCTTAAGATGCTCAACTGAATCCAACTCATGGATGTCTGTTATGGTCGACCAACCTCATGTCATGCCATATGCAATGCAAGTAAATACTCAAATCATAGGGCCCAACTATGACCACGACCTCACCGTCGTGTGGTCCCCGGGTACCTGAGGACACTCGGTCATAGCCTCCATGGGGCATATGACACATTAACCCAATGTCGTGATACCAGTGGTAGCCCCCTGTATCACATGTAGTCGACGTAGGGACATGCCCTTTCTGGGTGTGGTACCCATTCCACCTAATAGTGGTAGAGGCTGGGAGGCCAACCCAGATCTCTCGGCATAGCGCCCACGAGCTTATTAGCTCAAATCATATAAGATCAAACAAGAGAAAACCTCTTTTTCAAAATCTGTCCTCTTTGGGTCCCTCACAACTGCCTACCCAGCATCTTTTGGGCACTCCAATGTCTTTTGGTAACCCTCAAGGACATGCAATTTTTTCAAGAACTCAATGCTCACAAATCATGCAATATATGCAATTGTTTGCAAAATATATCTATGCATAATGCATTTATCATATGCATGCTGAATTCGTTTATAAGATTAAGTCATGCTAAACAAGTCATATAACTTAAACTTAAAACATGCGTTCTCAAAACAATCATAGGTTCTTTTTAAAAAGTCTAGTAGCAATAGAGCACCTACCTCGAAGTCTCCTGGAGTCGAGTCCTTCATCACTCAACCTGACCCTGGGTCTTATTTATAAACTCCTAGGCATGAATGGATACAAGGAATCCTTATCAATTTTGATCTATTTTTAGAAATTAGATCGCTAGATTTGCCTTTTAGGGTCCATGGGTCCTTGCCTAATTTATTGTCAGGCTAGATCCTATGATGTGGATCTACTATTCCATGGTTAACTCTGTAAATTGTCCTCTAATCCTAACTTTAAAGTCTCATTAGGTCCGCGTGTCCCAGTTCCCAGGACACCCGTGCAATCCTGGTTGAACCGCGACTGCCTCACGTGCGTACGCACCCAAAGGTCATGCCAGGGACCGCGTTTTGCACATGCACATGCATGCTCAAGCGACGTGCTATGACGCACATCCTAGATGGCATCACATGAACACACCTTTGGTGTAACATGGTGTGTCTTAGCTCCCAGGGCACCCCGTGCATCCTGGTCGAGCCAGGACCCGTGCCCCAGGGACAATGTACACACTGTCGTATGCTTGGACCCCGTCCCAGGGACTCTGTCCCAGGGGCACATGGAGCATGGCATCCCTGGGATGCCTTGTTCGTGCAGAGCCGGTTGGAACTGGCTGGGTCGTTTTCCGGCTAGGAAAACTGGCTGGAAAAAGACCAGATCTGGCATGGATCTTGGCCTAGGGGAAGCAAAATGGAGAGAAAAAAAAGGGAAAAATGGCTTACCTGGGTAGCCTAGGGAGTGCCCATCACCGATGGGTGCACCTATTCTTCACTCTGAAGCTCCTGCTCGCCGAAAAACTCGAAGAAGGGAAAAGCCCGCCGTTCCGGTGCGAACAGAGGAAGAAAGGTGGGAAAGAAGAGAGGGGAATGGGGAAATGGCAGCCTGGCCATTGCCGAAAATCGCATAGAAACTGGCTTGAGACGGGTTTCCAATTTTTGCCGAAAACCCCAGTCCCAAAATAGCCGGAAAACTCGTGTTTTGAAGAGGGGGGAGATGGGGCTTTTTATAGCCTTGCTATGGCGGTGCTACCAATGGCGGGGTCGCCATTGGCAGTGGAAAATTTCTCTGGAAACTAGGGTTTTTGGAGAAATCTAGAGGAAGAAGACGATGGGGTGCCGTTATCAAAACAGCCCTTGCGTTTTCTGTCTTTTTCGTTTTTTGTTTAAATTATAGAAATGCCCCTCATCTTTAAACGGTCGTAACTTCTTCATACGAACTCCATTTTCAGTGTTCTTTGAGGCGTTGGATTCCATTTTTCAAATAGAATCTAATGGTACCAAGTTTCCTCACAAATTCTTTCATTTACTATTTTAAATAAAGTAAAACATTTAACACAGTTTATTTCTCATAGAATGTCCAAAATAGCGTAAATTGCTCGAGCATTACAATTGGTCAATGGTTTTACCAAAACAATGCTCATTAAAAGGGCTCAAAGGGCTAACTAGCAGAAAATAACTCAAGAAAGGCTAAAGGCTTTGGGTTAAACAAAGATGGCCTCTATCATTTCCTAGGTTTCATATGGCTTGAATTGTGCATAAACTTGAGAGATAAATGGTATAGTTGTTTAGATGTTTCCTAATGGCTGATCAAGATGAAGAATAATGAGACCAACTAAGAAATTACAACCGTTGAAGAAAACTGAGAATTTATATATAATCCTTAAAAGGGAAGAATGTCTCTACAACTTACTTGAGTTAATAGTCTCTATAGATCATATTTAGGATCTCTAAGTTATATTTTCTCTTTAGCTTAAACTATATATATAACTATTTGTGTAATAAATATTTCATGTTTAATTTTTTATGGAAAATTTTAAAAAGTGGCTAAAATAGTGAACCAATTATATACAAATATATTAATAAGATAAAGTTAAAAGAATATCGAATATATGAATTTTCATCCAAATAACGGAACTTATTATAATTTTCAAAATTTTAAAATAAATTCAAATGAAATGGCTAAAAATTAACTAAGAAAAACTTTGGACACATTAATTGAAATACCCTACCCCTTAACTTAAATTAAAATTTGTCCTCAATGATTAGAACTCCATATCATGGACAAATGAAAATAATAAACTTAAGAGAAAAGGGTGAGATAGTACCTGCACTCTAGGGATAGTATATTGATCTGTTGATGTAGGAAAAAAATGCATAATATACAATGATGACATAAAATGCAATTCTATGACACCTATACTAACTAATTTGTAAATCTTAAACCTAACTAACTATGAAGGAGTTTCAGAAAACTCAATCCATTTCAAAATTTCACAGTTGTCAATGTATATTCTCCACACAAAAATATATGGTGATAATAATACAACATGATGGACCAGTGTGAATTTTATTTTTTTAAGACCAAGTCAAGGTGACGTGGCCTAGGAACTATCAAATTGGATATACGAGATGCCAACAATAAAAAAGTATAAAATGTTCCTCCTCTCTTACATCTTCATAGAAGCTATGGCTAAGTTCATTCTGGATCTCCCTAAAAGGTTCTTCATTTTCTTTTGAATGTGAAGAAATATTAGGAATTATACCTACCCTATCATCTTCTATACACCCTAGAGCTTGTTGATGTTTGGCCTTAACATAAATTTTCTCACCTCCTTATTCTGTACCAAAATCTAGTGCATGGGTAAGGGTTAAATAAACAAAAAATTTCACAGTGTGTAAGATTTGGAGCAAGTGGTAGGTTCAAATCAAGTGAATTAGCAATAACTGGCTCAACTAGAAAGTCATGAAATGTAATAGATCCAACTCAGACTTTCCATTTTGAAGTTTCCATCAAGGCTTGCAATATCAAGTAGATCATTCACTTAGTTAATGGAGTTGTCTATATCAAAATCAAAATGAGCTAGGTAGACTCTATATCATATTAACTTCAAAATGATCTTCAGATTGTGGTTATTTAGTGTTAAAGACATTAAGCATAAAGTCCACATTTTCAAAGGAGAAATGCATGGTACCATTTTTACAATTAATTGTTGCATTTGTGTGTCCAAGAATGACATCCCAAAATGACAAGTATTTAACTACTAGGTCTGGTACAAGCTATGTATCTAAAACTAGAAATTTAATTGGAAATAAAAACTTATCAGCTTACACTAGTACATCCTCTACCACACCATGAGGAACTTTAATTGACATATATTCCAATAAGGTAATAGTTTAACATTTGACCCCAAATCAAGTAATACCATATCAATTGTGTTTTTCCCAATAACACATGACAGAGAGGAGCATCCTAAATCTCTACACTTTGGTGGGATGTTATGCTGCAGGATTGAATTATATTGTTGAACGAGATATTCTTTCTTCTGCACTTGATGTTATCTCTTGTGTGTGTAGAGATATTTTATAAATTTGGAATAAGATTGATATTCGCCTATTTAAACAAATCCATTAAGTGATTAAAATTATTCTCCTTCTTAGGCATTTTTAATCGTTGAGGAAATGGGGCCTTTGGAATATAATGTAGTTCAAGACTAGGGTGAAGAAAAGTAGGAGGTGGCTATTTCTTCCTTTTTCCCTTCCAATTCTTTTTAAGGCTCTCATTGTGTTCAACTTGCTTATTTTCCTTAGTCAAACCTACATGATTTCAATTATCTTTTTACTCCTAAGGGTAGTTATGGATTGGGTATGTTCATGAAATGTTTCCCACTAGAAGTTGTGTTAATCTCATACTAGTCAGTGTTGGTGATGTGATGTTTTAAATAACTCACAAGTGCATGAATCAAGTCTAATATAACATGTTAGTGACGTTGATCCCATGAGAAATTGAATAGTTTGTGTGTTTTTGTGGTTCTTTACTTAGACAACTTAACCTAGCCAAAGAATTGGATTTGTGACGACCCGGGTTTTTGTAACACGTTTTGTAATGTATTTTGAAAGGCAGGGCCCTTAAGAGTGTAAAATTTTTTCGAAAAAACAAAGTAGTGGAAATTCTTTTCTTTAGAACTTGTTTTGAAAACCCAAGTCACCACTTCATACATAACATAAGTACAATTTGTATACAAAATAAAATTCCATTGAAGGAATATACTTTTATTAAATTTCAGGATCCATTCAGTGGTTCACAGTACAGCCAAATCTATTACAATACTTGTCCAAATTACATAATCCAAAACTCAAGCTCACCATACAATAAAACTCTCAACAAAGAAAAATACTTGTCTTCAAGAGTATACCTTAAAGATTATTCTCTTCAAGTCTTCTATCATCTTCAGCTCCTAACTCTCCTTCCCTGTATCTGAGATATTGCAACATTTACAATATCTCAGCAAGCAATGCTTGGTAGGGGATTCAAGAAGCATAATAATTGACAATGTAATTCCAATACTTCATAATCCCATTATCCCTCAACATATTCATGTCTCTACTCTTTACTTTGTAATTTATGTATATCTATATACATACATACTCTTCATGAGTAAACTAGTTACATTTATGAGAGTAGTTAAATACCATTCCCAACTAAGCTGATCAATTCTCTCCATTATGAGAATTTAGTATTACAGCTAATCTTATACTAGGAATTTCCCTTCTTGGGAAATATTGGTAATATACAATTACCTAGCATTTCATTATGCTACAACATAAGGCATTTCACTATGCCTATTCTCATATGCATCATAGTGCAAAATAATAGAAAAAGGATGCTATACTGCAGTCTAATCCGTACTAACATGCTCAGATAACTACCCTGTTCACCACTGATACCACGGTGAAAAATATTATGTCACTACCCATATGGGGGGGGCAAGACATTCACAGTGGTGGCCTTCTCATAATTGCCATCACTCAACTTTTAGCTTCTCTTTGGGCAAGGTATCATCATATCATCAAATTTCAAGGAGCGAGTGGCCAAACCCTCATAACTCCTCTAGTAATAGCATTCCCCTAAGCTTATGCCTATTAAAACAAACTCACAAGCCTTCAAGCTTGTATGTAAAATAGATTTCATATATATCAGACCATATGTCTATTTACTTAGGGCTGAAATATTTTCTAGTTCCCTATTCACTTATAGTCTAGTCCTTAACCATCTTATATGTGTTTGGTTCGATCATAAGGTTTTCAAGAGATTTAATACAAGTATTAACATTACTCTTGTCAACATAAGATCATGAGTACAATCATGTATATCTCATGTAAATGCATTCATCAAATCCTCCTATGTTTAAGGATTAATCTCTTTTCCCCAATCTTCCATGATCCTGACTGATGTATGTAATCTGTACATCCATACATATTGTTAATATATAAATTTTGAATGATCCTATTGATCACTAGATCTAATGTGTAGAATGATCTTTAGATCATTCATATCTAAGTATTTTTCTATCTCTAAGTCTTTGTGTGTCCATCTCCTTGATCTTGATCTTTCATAGATCCATTGATTTACAATCTACACATGTTGATAAAGATCAGGGTCCTAGATCTTCTATCATCTGGTTCTTCTTTGATCTAAATTCAGTTATTGGATCATCCCTAAGGAGGATGATCTTGGTTTTCTTCCTTGAATCATCTTTGATCAAGGGTTTGGATTATCTAATCTAATGAACTATAACAAGCATACTAATAAACATGCATACTAAATACAATATAATATTCTATTTCTTATTATTCTTGATCATCCAAGATCCAATGGATCTTGTTTGATCATCCTTATCTTACTTACTGTTTTTATTAGGGTTAGGTAATTTACTAACCTTTTATGCTCTTATTATTATTATTCAACCAGTTAAAGTGCTGGTTGAAGGTAACTTATTAAAGCTTAAATATAGACTGCTCTTCTTATTTCCAATTGGCTAAGGCTTACTAGCTGAATGGGTGAACACAAAGTGATTACTTCAATCCTCATGTAAGGAGGTGTTTAGACCTCACAAATGTCAATAGAAGGTAGGGGAAGAGTGAGGCTCTATTAGATAACCCCCTTAACCACTATGTTCATCGTTCACTAGAATGACCATAGCTCAACCTTCCATAAGGTTCCTATAAGCATGTTTACCCTAAGTACTCTTTCTAATGGGTTTTAATTAAGTCCATGAATATTTATAATGTCATTCATGGGGTTTATTATTCTTCTCCTAGTTTGGGCCAAGGATTTGATAATCCTTATATTGTCTTACTAACTATAGCCCTTACTAATTAAGTCCAAAGTACTCCATTCTTATTTGTGTCATGAAACTCTACTTTCTCATTAGATTACATTTTTGATGTTTTATGCTCTTTATCTCATAACAAGTAGATTTACTAATAACATTTAACCATAAATGAATTATAAAATCAAAGCATAAAATTACATAATTTAACACTTAATGATAATGAGGCAAGATACTTAAAATTACTCTAACATGATTTCCAACTAATATACCTTAATAACTCAATTTAAACTAACATGGACTTAAGTTATAATCTCATACTATAGTATAAACTTATATGAAATTCTAGCATGGTCCTAAGTTAGAATGGCATGAAATCGTACTAAAGTGCCCCTAAGATAATTAAATCTAGCACCTTATGATAACAATGAAATCACATATCATGCTAAAGTCTAAATGTTATACTAGCATGCTTTATAACTTAATCAAATTTAAAATGCTATTATATAAAATGAAACTAATTACATTAACTTTTTTAGAAACCTTTACTTATGATCCAACCATTTGATCTTTAATGAAACTAATTATATTAACATTTGATCTTAGATCTTGATCTTAGATCAAATTTAAAATGCTTATAGGCGCGTCTTCCACAGAGGCGTGATGGAAGCGCCTGTCTGGGACTTCCACCTACACGGATGAGAAGAGCGGGACACTCGTCGTCCGTGCGCCCGTAAACGTGATGCTTGTCGAGCGCGTCCACTCTTCAGTTTTACCGACACGCCGTCATCCCGCTTGGGATGATGTCCCACGCACAGCGAGCATGGAATGTTTCCACATGCGCCATTTTCGACCATGCGTCACGTGTGTGTCTTGGGTGCTGTTAGATCAGGAGATCGGATAGTCCATTCTGGATCGTCCAATCAATCCTCTCTCAATTGAGGGCCCAAAACATCTCCGATCATTGTGAAACTTCTACCCTAGGGGTTTTGGACCCTTCTGGATCGATTGGTATAGTCAAAATTTTCATCAGAGCACTCCATCATCCTTAATTAAGGGTTATGATGTTTACTTTATTTTTACCTTTTCATTACCAAAATAAATTACAGTAAACTAAAAATTACTTAAACCAGTAGTAAACATCTATATAAAGTATTCCCACCTACCTGATTGGAGAAAAAACATTGTTTATGTGTCCAATTTAAAAGAAATACCCTTTGATGAAGATATGGTGCATGATCCACCTCTCTTACAAATTACCATTGTTTGAACCATTGGATCTTGAAATTGAGTTGGGGGTTTTGTAGCTAAGATATGGTGGAAAGTTTTGGACCATGAAATTGATGATATTAGATCTGGAATAGAGTGCCTAATTGATTTTAGGTCTCTTGTTCCAATCTAAAAAGAAAAAGAATTTGAAAAGAGAGAGATCTCTTGGGATATTTTTTTGGGTTTTTGGGGAGGGATCTAGGTCTAATTTTTTATGGAGAGTGAAGAAAATTTCGTGGGGATTTTATGAGCATTTTTGGAGGATTTTTGGGGTTGTATTTATAGGCATTTTGGTCTTCTTTCATGATTATAATATTTAATTTTTTATTATTAAATGGCATGAAAGTCTCCCATGCTCCATTTTTCTTTCCCAAGACCAATTGGTGTTTGTTAACCCATGACTTCACGTGGGATGCTCATAAGATTCGTTTTTGGGTCCCTTGTGGGCCCCACATGGTGTAAAAAGACCGTTTTGCCATTTATGTATAAAATTTTGGGTTTTATTCCCATGATCTCGGATTTGAGTGTACTTAGTGGCGTTGGATTCATATTTCTCAGTGTATTCTAAATTTTGATGTCTCATATTTTGATTTTTGGGAGATTTTGATTTTTGGGTAAAATTACTATTTTACCCTTTTGTCCAAGAAATGAAGAAACTTAAAGATTTTTCATCTGAATTTAGAATTTATTGTGCTTACAGTCATTTTGAAGGGTTTGCTAAGTTTAATTTAAATTTTACTTGTCTTATTATTTGATTATACTTTTATAAAAACTATATTCTAAACAACCATAATATTTCAGCCTGAAATATCTGAAACTCAAACTTTATTGATTTTCTTAATCAATTACAAAAATTAGGGTTGTTATAGGATTAGACTTAGGTTAAGGAACTAAATTAGCATAGAAACCAAAAATCCATGAAATTAGAAACTTTCTAAAGACTAAGACTGGAAATAATTTAAAACTAACCCAACATGCAAACTAAACCTAAACAGTGATTAATTGAACTTAAAAATGACCTAATCTAAGAAAACAATGCATGTAATATAGCCTATTATGATGCATGAACTAAACATAGAAAGTGCATGAAATAGAGTAACCTAAAGTGCATGAATGAAACATGGATTTATGTCTAAATTATGATGCAACCTTAGCTAACATGGAATGCATGAAACTAATCAACTAATGCATGAATATTTAAACTAGGAATGAACATGAAATAAACAAGTGATCTAAGAGAGCAACCATCCAAAACCATGTGCATGAACCATGAGTTTATGTGCATCGTTCATGGATTAGAAAATGACTTGTTTACTGAATCTTAAAGCCTAAAAACTTGCACTCTCATTCAAGAATTAGCTAAAAAATCTAAAGATCTAATCGGTTTCTTAAGAAAGCAAGTAAGCAAGATATATATACTGCTGGAAATTAAACAGGAACAGTCCATTGACAAATTCCAGCACATGCTGTCTTTGAACATTCAATCAATTAGGCATGGAAAGCATTGTAAATAACA
The DNA here is from genome assembly GCA_035236585.1 of Warburgia ugandensis. NCBI lineage: Eukaryota > Viridiplantae > Streptophyta > Magnoliopsida > Canellales > Canellaceae > Warburgia > Warburgia ugandensis. The sequence continues at coordinate 40,689,048 of CP141137.1, forward strand.
CTTTTTATGCAATAAAATATTCAAGCACTAAAGTATTTAACTTCTGGAAACAAGCAAGAACAGTAATCCTCAATGAATTCCAATGGTTGAATGTCAAATGACATAAAAAAATAGAACGCATAAAACATGTATACAATTTCTGGATTTTGCATGCTATTTCAAGGCATGAAACATGATTCGAATCATGCATAAAAAAAGTTCTAACAATATTAAACCAAGCTCATACAACATGCAAGTAGAACCCAAAAGAAGACCAAGTGAAGAGAAACTAGGAAGATGGAACTATTCTAAGGAAAAATAACATCAATTTAGCACTAAAACTAAGCAGAAAGCACTTAAAAGATGAAGGAAACTCAAAAGAATTAAGATACTATTTCTCTTGTCTATTACTACCAGATAAATAAATGCTTATATCTTATGAAAATAAATAAGAAAAACTAAGGAGATGAAGCAAAGATTTGAAGGAAAAAGAGTGATAATAGGCGAGTAAGAGTAATGAGAATTGATGAATCTAAGGTACCCAAATCGCTTGATCTAAAGATCACCATCTCTCGGCTATGACTACCAGAGATTAGTGAACCTTAGTAACAAGTATGTAAGTTTGAAATCAAGTGGGAAAAAATCATGGAAGATTAATGAAAAAGGAAATGGAAACATGCATGGAATCAAGAACAAAGCAAAGACCAAAACACATGGCATTCAGAGGCAAGATATTAAAGCAACAAAGACGGGAATAACCAAAACCAACCTAAAATTAAGCACTTCAAGGAGACCACAAACAAAGGATGGAAGCATGGAGATCCAGAAGAGGATAGCTGCCTTCAAGAAGAGAATGTTGAGGAACTTTACAAGGAGAGAAGGGTGGAGATGCCTCCTCTAAAGGAGGGTACAATCTCCCCTTCTCCCAACTTCTTCTTTTGACGTTGGACTCTCCAAAGTTTTATATGTTTTGGATGCTTTCCAATTTTGCTAATAGGTGATCCTAAGGTGGAGGTAAAGGGAATAGATCTAAGGGTTAAGACTATGCATAGACCTAGGGTAATCATGTAACATTTAAGAGGTGGTAAGTTGGGAGATGCCACCTTTTTAGGAGGGGGTGATCTCCCCTTCTACCAAAAGACAATCCCACATAAAAACCCTTCTTGTATTTTATTTGTTTTGGGCACTTCCTATTGTTCCACATGCATGCTTTCAAATTTATTTTCACCCAAATATCTTCTCATTATCCTCTCAAAAGGCCATGAAAAATTGCTTTAGATTCTCCTCCAATTATGGCTTTCCATGTAGCTTGGCTTAAGTGGCTTGATGCCTTGCTTTTAGGGTTCATTTGGCTTGGCTTCATGGCTGGATTTGGGTGATATTTTGGCTTGGATTGGTGTCTCAAAAATATTTGGCTTTGATGGCTTGGTAGGCTTCTTAGCTGACTTAGCTTGTCATCTTCTAGCGGCTTGTATAAGGCTAGGTTGCTTGAGTAAATCCAATGCAAAGGTGGTGGACTTTGCTTGGCTTATGCTTGGGCCCAATTTAGTCACCATTGACTTCTCAAATTCCATCCTTTGCTTTCCTTAAGGTGATCTTGATCCTTGGTTTTGCTTTGGATTGATGACAGTTAGGCCTTGAGTTAATCTTTTGATCTTTATCTTCAATTTTCATCTTGATGGACTGTCAAGTCACCATCTTGCTTTCTCCAAAAAAAAAAACAAAATTTCTAATTAAATCTTAAAAAAATATGATTATTCTCATACTTACCCTAAGTTAGCCTTCAAACCTACAAATTATCAAATATTTGATTTATTAGGTCAGATATGCCCCTGTTATAATTTTTGGCCAAAAACCTTAATTTAATATTATGAGTTATAACACATGGGCAACTAATTGGGTGATTTTCATATAAATGTAGACACTCATCACACCCCCTAACCAACATTTTTCTAGTTCAAGAAAAATTATATAACAAATCATGAAAACAAAATGATTTTCATTATCATGGGCACTCTTGATTGCATTTAGCATATGCAATAAGCCCTTAAACCCCTAAGTTACCCCTAGTAGATGAGTTTGGCCTTGTGATGGTTTGCAGTGAATATACCCACAAAATTCTAGAAATTTTTAAGAAAGCCCTTTATTCATTTGAGAAAATTTTCTTCTTATTCAGATCATATTAATTCCCTAACTTTAGCCTACTAATAAAGGTCAACAAAAAGGTTCAAAATCCTACCCTCATGCTAAAGATTTCCTATTATTTCATTAAACCTTAGAAAGTGAGTGTTGCTATAGTTGATATATAATTATAGTTTTTAAGTCAAATATAACCTAAATTACCATCCAAATGTATGCTTTAACTTCAATTCTCACAGTATATATTTATCACTAAAAAAGAAGTCACTCAGAAAGGTTTAAATCTCTCATTAATAAGTGAGTAGAATGTTGTTCATCAAGTCTAAAAACTCACATCTTTCATGCAAAAGAAAAATAAGTTAGAAAGAATGATAATAATGGTCTCATGAAAGGATATCAACTACTAAGAATGTTACATTCTACCAAATTCCCTACTCATTTATAACCATATCCAAGCCATACTTCTCCTAATATCAAGTTAGGACTTTTATTAGAATGAAATGTAGGCTAGGGTATGGGTTATCATAAAAATGGGTGTAAAGGTAAACAAAGGTTGTCCACAAAATATGTAAAGGTCTTCTATCAGTGTATTAATAACTTTTCCATTTTTTCTTACAAGAGTGAACATTCTTCTTTTTCAATGGCTAATTTTTTTTGCTTGACTTTATATATAACCATTTTGAGATTTTACTTCTTTTTAACCTTTTTTATGCTCATTTCTTGAATTGTATGGTTCATACATTTTCAATTCTTTGCATATTTCTAAAAAATATATTTAGGGGTTTAATATAGGTAAAGGTTATTTGGTTAATAAAGAAAAGGCAAATATTTTAAAGGCTTAATGGGCTAACTATTGGAAAATAACGTAAAGAAGGCTAAAGGCTCAGGGTTTTCCAAGGATGACCTTTATCATTTCCTAGGGTTCATATGACTTAAAATGATCATAAGCTTAAGAGATATATGGTATAGTCTTTTTTGTGATCTCTCAATAGTTGACCAAGATGAACAATAATGAGACCAACTAAGAATTAATGTTTATTGAAGAAAATTTTGACTTTATGTATAACCCTCAGAAAAATAAAAATGGCTCAAAACTCATTTGGGTTATTAGTCTTCACTAGTCTTCTTCCGAAATTCTAAGTTATATTTTCTCTTCAACTTAAACTATATATATATAGCTATTTGCGCAGTTAATATTTGATGTTTATTTTTTCATTAAATACTTTAGAAAAGTGATAAAATAGTAAACTAATTGTATGTAACTCTATTAATAAGCTAAATTTCATCTGATAACTGAATATTAAAAAATTTTGAATTCTCATATTTATAAAGAATTGATCATAAATTTTTTTCTTCTCTTTCTTTTCTCTTTCATCAATTTTTTTTAAAAATGCATGAAAAGTTTGGAAAGCTCATGCGTATCTACATCCCCCATCATAAACTAAACATTGTCCTCAATGTTTATAAAATATAAGGTACCTATATGATGAGTGGGTGATATAGAACAATAAGACTTTCTAAAACAACCCCGAGTTGACTCCCACTGAGCTCTAAGTTTTGCGTCTTTTGATAGGCATATCATAATGTACCCTAATCTAGACCATACCAAGTTAACCTAATTTTTCCTAACTTAACTATAATAATGAAATGGACAAGATATCTCATGACACTTTAGAATCTCATGGTAGTCCATACATTTACTCCACTTGAAAATTTTTGGTGGTGGTAACAATATGACATAGTAGACCACCACGAATTTGAATTTTTGAATTTTAAATCAATTGAAAATAAAACTTTGAATAAAAAACATTTGTTTCAAAACCCTAGGAGTCATATGACCCATAAAATCACAAATTTAATGGTGAAATGATCTTCCCATTTCTATAGAAAATTCGATAGAGTCTCCTTTGTATTTTAGACCAATGCATTTAATGCATGCAATGTGACAATACTTGATAAATACAATAAACATAAATACAAAATCTAGGAGACTTAATCCATGCACATTTTCAATAAAACCATATACCTCAACAATAGAGTAAAAATAAAAAAGAACGATAACATTACCCAAGGTCTGTCCATGCACAACCATCACACCAACAAGATACTACCATACAATAGACTCAAAATGTGTAATTCATATGTGTGAGTGTGTGTACAGTCCATCTACAATATTCAATGGTGGGCTTCAACAAACCTCTTACATCGATGAGAGCTTTATACATCGCTAAAGGCCACCATTGCCCTCACTTGTTAGCTACTGCTTAACTTACTTGCTGTCTCTCTCTCTCTGTATCTAAGGCATTGCAAAAACATCACAATGCCTCAGCAAGCTAAGCTTGTGTAGCTGATGATGATGATGATGATGATGATAATAATAATAATAATAATAATAATAATAATAATAATAATAGAAATCCACAATTATTTAATGTAATATGAATAGTCAAGTATCAAGTTTCAAGGCATGCGATAAAAATGTTTCTCATAGAATAGTTCTAACATGATCTCAATTATGAGAGAGTGAGTAGAAATAGAGTAGAGCACAAATAACATTCTAAACCAACCAAATTAATGGCAATAACTAAGGCATCCAACTCATAAAACTCCTAAAAACAAGAAATGCACCCACGCCACTTGCGCATTTTCAAAATATGATGAGTATGCAAAGCCTCTCAGGCTTTTCAAAATGCTAATATCAAATCAATGTAACTCATGCCAACCATGTGCTAAAAACATGCCAAATCAACTGAGCTTCCAAGGCTCATGCATAACAGGGCATAAAAGCTTGAAGAATATATAAATAAATGTACACATCATCATCAAGAGCACCCTCACACACATGTCCCAAGAGCGTCGAAGAATCACATTGGTATAATGCATCAAATACATGAGGAATATCTCAATGAATATGTATGTCATCAACATTGGTCACCCTAATACGAGGGTCCTACGAGCATACCACACACTCACATGTTAGGTCATGAGTACTCATATCAATCCTTCACATATCATCACGCCATGTGTACACAGGGAATATCCATCCTGGCGTGCTCACTATGCAATATGATAAAATCAATCATCAAGAAATATATTGACCGCTATGTTGCAATGATAACCAACTCTCTAGTCTATCAATTGCGGCTCTTCGTCGACACTAGAATGGCAGACTAGGCTTCCATCCCACATTGGTGAGGATTAGAACTATAGTATGGATTACCTATGATACCCTCTCTATGATATTTGCTCTTCTATGGGGAGGGTGTCTATCATCTCACAAACTTAGAGGGTGGGTGGCCAGCCCTAAATCCCTCATAGCGTAGCATCCAGCAGATAAAACACCCATAAAAAATCCACAAAACATAAATATCTCAATATCATGAAAACCAAATATAAAAGGATATATCTAATGCACAAAACATAGGAGTACCTATGGCTCACCATCCTAGATCATGGCCCTGATCTGTGACGACCCGGGTTTTTATATGATGCAATTTTGATAAAAAGGCGAGATATCTTGTTCTATAAGTATGAAATGCATGAAAATCTTTTTTCTTTGGAAAACAATCTTTCATAAAAACCCCGAGTGTCAAAACACATTCTCAAATTATCTAGCCATGGAAAAGTATTAAATCAACATTATTCCCAAGAAAGTGTTAGTCATAGCCTCAGCTATTAGAAAGTAACTACAATCAAGTAACATTGAAAGATAAGGTAGGGGTTTACTTACTTGCACTTAGTCTGGGTATCTTCTGTCACAAGCGTTCCTTGCTCTTAAGTGTTTACTTTGTGTCTGAAAAATGTTGAGTATTGGGTGTGTATATACTATACTCAGTAGGAGCCTATCACTACTAGTTTTATAATGCATGTGATGTTTAAAATCATGTGCTCTTTCAAAACATGTGCATGTCTAAACACTCAAGTTCAATATATCAAAAACCATTGTCAAATTAAAACACTAACGACTTAAAGAATCTCACTAACCAAGTTGAAAGTATCATATATATCATAACATAATGATATGCATAAGATGCTTCATTGAATCCAACTCATGGATATCTAGTATGGTATGGTTGACCAACCTCATATCATGCCATATGCAATGCAAATAAGTCCACAAAACCATAGGGTCCAACTATGCCCACGACCTCCTCGCCGTATGGTCCTCGAGTACCTGAGGACACTCGGTCATAGCCTCAACGGGGCCTATGACACTTAGTCGTAGTAAATCATGCAATTTATGAAATCGGTTGCAAAACATGCATGCAAAGCATAAAATTCGCTCATGCTAGTATTGCATTCAAAGTCATAACCCTGCCTAGAAGCCTGCCAGCCTAGAAGCCTTGTCAGCTCTCTCTGGCCTACCCTCATCGGCCAAGGCTATACTTATCATGCAATCTATGCATGTAGCACATGTCTTAGCAATATATGCGCAATGTATTTTTCAAAACCTGTCCTCTTTGGGTCCCTCACAACTGCCTGGCCCTCAGCACTCCAGCGTCTTTTGGTAACCCTCAAGGACATGCAATTTTTGCAAGAACTTAATGCTCACAAATCATGAAATATGTGCAATTATTTGCAAAGCATGTCTATGCATAATGTGTTTATCCTATGCATGTTGAATTCATTTATATGCTAAACAAGTCATCAAATCAGTCATGCTAAATAAGCCATATAATTTATACTTAAATCATGCATTGAAAATAGTCATGGCTCTTTTTTAAAAGTCTAGTAGCGATAGAGCACCTACCTGGCTAGGTCGCGCTAAACAAGGTTAGTTTGGACTATCTTTTATAGGTTTTAGAGTGGTTGGTCTAATTACTTAGGCATTAAGGATTCATTCCCATGCCTATGGGTGTCCTAAGGTCCTAATTGGGCCTTGGTATCATCAATTTTCCAAAGGTCTACCCACGTGCCACCATCCTATTCTAAGGGTCATTCCTACCTATGATTAGGACTTGATCAGAGATTTTATAGTTTGGGTGTGTCCGTGTCGTCAACATGGACACAACGCCTTTTACGGCGCCTCAATCGGAGCTCTAGATCTCAAGTTCTAAGCTTTTTAGTATCAGGTGTACATAAGGCCCTTAAGAGTGAAAATGCAGAATGCTAACGCGCTGCGCGTCAGCATCATGCACCCCAGCGGGCTTTAAGAAGTGGAAATCCTAAAATGCTAGTGCACTACACATCAGAGGCATGCACCCTAGCGGGCGCGTCTACAGACACGCTAGATTTCCTGCCTGTCTCTTCCTTTTGCGGGCACATCCACGGATGCGCCCGTATGGTTCTCTCAGAAGCGGTCGACGCGTCTTGTTCCGTTCGGAACGTTCTGTTCGTTGGGGAACCGAGGCGTCCTCTCAGGACGCCTTGGTTTGACCCTGTCGAACCAGTGCGGCCCAGGGATCGTCCCTGGGTCCTTGGTGACTCTCCAGGGCTCTATTTTCCATGATTTTTTATGCAAAAACTTAGGGAAACTGAGCATAGGACTACTGTGAAGACGGGTGTTGAGGGATCTTGGGCATACCTGGCTCGTTGCTGGGTTTTTCTCCTTGTTTCTCCTCTAGGTTGCTTCTCCAAAACGGGTTTTCTTCAAGCTTTTGGGCTGCCATTAGAGGCGCCCAAGAGCTCTATTTATAGAGCTATAAGAGGGTTTTGGAGGGGGCTCTCACCGCCCTTGAATGGCGGTGGAGAAACCTCCAGAATGGCGGTGATTTCTCCTCCAATCACCGCTGTTCTAGAACCCTCTAGGAGGTCCAAGATGAAGGGTGCCCGTATCAAAACGGACCCCTGTGCTTTGCAGGCTAAATCTGTTTTTTGTAAAAATTACATTTTTGCCCCTGAACTTCAAAGGGCCATAACTTGCTCATTTTAACTCCGTTTTGGATGATTTTGGTCTTGTTGGATTCCTTTTTCTAATACGCACCTAATGATATCATTTTTAGGACCAAATTTCTAGGCTCAGTCAAGGTAAATAGTGAAATGACCAAAATGCCCTTATCTTCAAAAATTGAACTTTTCATTGCTAACTTGGGATTTTAATATTACAAAATTGGAGTCATTAGACTATCACAGGGTTATTCTCCTCAATCTAGTCCATAGATAAATAAGCGATAAAATAGTGCATCCACTCACCTCAACATGCAACAACAAATAAAATCACCATCTAATGACTTCAACAATTCATGGGAATATGCTAAAATCATGTGCTTTCACTATCTCTTATAAAATACAACTCATTAAAATCAAATCATGCATCCCTAGAAAAAATGATGATCAATGAAATCACGCATATGTGCATCACTTACAAATAAGACAAATATCTTAATAAGACTTATGGTATAATAATATGTGCATAGAATTCATTCATAATTACTAAGCTAATCCATGAAAATTTGTAATTTCAAAACAACATGCCCATTATTAATTGTCATCACCTACCTTAGACAAAGAACCACTCGTCTGTACCTCATAAATCATGATCACACTCTAGTCTAAACTAGTCCACCTTAGTCCCACCACTTGGATACACATCACATCTAGGTCTAACTTAGAATCCAAGTTATCTATTTAAGTTGGATTCTTAGTTATAAACCAAATATTACATTTCCAGATCTTAATTTATTGTCTTTCAACATGATCAACTAGTTCATGGCCATTGGAACTTAAGCTAGGGCCCGCCCTTGTTGCTTAATAATGAAAATCATGCTTAATTAGGCCCAATAATAACTATGAGGTTCCTTTCTTAATCATCTCATAACATATTCCTAAGTGACCATACTCTTACCATGTCAATTTTAGTTAATTTCTCATTTTACCAACTAATCTGGTACGTTTATATGTAAATCATACTTAACTTTAGCTAACCTAAAGGTCAATCTATAGGATATCATGCTATCTATTTTGCTAGATCGTCAACTAATTGTCTCAAAGGTACTTGATATGCACTATATGTTGTAATTTGAACAAGATCATCCACCTAATAATCCCAGATCGAAGACTAAATTAGTAACTTTGATCAAACAATCTTAATAAATCATTTGAATACTATGGAACATCAAATTTGATCCAATTTCAGACCTAAATCGACATTTGATCTCAACTACTGATCAATATTAGCTAGATCACCTCAAAATATTCCAGATCAAAGATCTCTAATGTGGATCTTGATCTAGGAGTTACAAGGATTGTAGTGGACAGTTTAGATTGTGATGGATTGTTGGATCGATCACACATTTGATGATCCAATATTCAATCAAGGGTTTGATCATGATGATGGATGGTTGACTCGATCACACATTTGATGGTCCAATATTCGACCAAGGGTCTGATCATGATCAATGATTGGATCTTCCCCAATCAACTAAGAAAGTGGGAAAGGAAGGAGATGGAATTAATATAGATTGAATTACAAGGATTACAATAAATAAAGGAAAGAAAATAACAAATTAAATAAAAAACTTCCATCAAATGGCTGTTATGAAAGTCCTTCATTATGTCACCCAATAAGACTCTTTGCATGTCATCTTCTTCATCAAGGCTTGAATTTTGCTATACAACTTACTTTGTTGTGTCACTCCACTAGTGCCTATACACTTCAATTCAACCCATAGTACACTAAAGTTACAGCCATTCTTTTCTTGTCTCCTTAACCCAACAGGCCACAAACCCAATGTTATCCTCAACTCATACTTTAGGATTGGAAGGAACCCTTGGCTGCCCTAGAAAGGCATAAGGTTTCTCTTTCTTTTCCTTATAATTCCAAATCCCAAAGAAAGAAAAGAGTGTAAAGAAAAAAGAAGATGGAAGGACCAGGCGTAGAAGAGAGTGAAGGAAGGATGCGTGTGTGTGTGTGAGAGTAAACTAGGATGGAGATGGGGTGGGAGGATGCATGTAGGGAAATGGTAGAAGGTGTGTAAGGGAGAAGGTAGCTTGATGGAGGTGATGTGTGTAAAGGCTATGGGATTGAAGGTGTAACGCCTGAGCAATTTACGCCATTTTTAACAAAAATTGGACATTTTATGGGAAATAAACTGTGTTAAATGTTTTACTTTATTTAAAATAGTAAACGAAGGAATTTGTAAGGAAACCTGATACCATTAGATTCTACTCAAAAAATGGAATCCAACGCCTCAAAGAACGCCGAAAACGAAGTTCGTATGAAGACGTTACGGCCGTTTAAAGATCAGGGGCAGTTCTATAATTTAAATAGAAAACGAAAAAGAGTGAAAAATGCAGGGGGCCATTTTGATAACGGCACCCCCTGTCGTCTTCCACCTCCAGATCTGTTAAGAAACCCTTTTCTCCCGATTTCTCCAGAACACACCAGGGGAAATTGCGGCACCGCCATTGAGGGGCACCTCCTTCTCCCCTCTATAAAAGCCCCATCTCCGCCTCTCCAAAAACACAGTTTTCGGCGATTTTGGGACTGGGGTTTCCAGCAAAAATCGGAAACCCATCTCAAACCCGTCTCCTTGCATTTTCCAGCAATGGCTAGGCCTGAGTCAAACCGACCATTGCCATCTCCCCATTTCCCCTCTTCTCCTTTCCAGTCTGGCATTGGGGTTTTCCCCTTCTTCGTGGGTTTGACAACATGGATTTCCCGCAGAGGGAAACGCATCACCGGGAAAAAGGGCGTCCCCAGGCTACCCAAGTAAACCCCTCCTTACCTTCTCTTCGTTTTGCTTCCCCCAGGCCAAGATCCATGTTGGATCTGGTCTTTTTCCTAGCTGGTTTTTCCATCTGGAGATGTAATGACTCCAATTTTGTAATATTCAAATCCCAAGTTAGCAATGAAAAGCTTAGTTTTTGAAGATAAGGGCATTTTGGGCATTTCACTATTCACCTTGACTGAACTCAAAAACTTGGTCCTGAAAATGGTACCATTAGGTGCGTCTCAGGAAAAGGAATCCAACAAGACCAAAATCACCCAAAACGGAGTTAAAATGAGCAAGTTATGGCCCTTTGAAGTTCATGGGCAAAAATATAATTTTTATTAAAAACGGATTTAGCCTGCAAAACACAGGGGCTCGTTTTGATACGGGCACCCTTCATCTTCAACCTCCTAGAGGGTTCTAGAACGGCGGTGATTGGAGGAGAAATCACCGCCATTCTGGAGGTTTCTCCACCGCCATTCAAGGGCGGTGAGAGCCCCCTCCAAAACCCTCTTATAGCTTTATAAATAGAGCTCTTGGGCGCCTCTAATGGAAGCCCAAAAGCTTGAAGAAAACTCGTTTTGGAGAAGCAACCTAGAGGGGAAACGAGGAGAAAAACCCAGCAAAGAGCCAGGTATGCCCAAGATCCCTCAAAACCCGTCTTCACAGTAGTCCTAGGATCAGTTTCCCTAAGTTTTTGCATGAAAAATCATGGAAAATAGAGCCCTGGAGAGTCACCAAGGACCCAGGGACGTTCCCTGGGCCGTACTAGTTTGACAGGGTCGAACCAGGGTGTCCTGAGGACGCCTCGGTCCCCCAAACGAGCAGAACGTCCCACCTGGACGAAACGCGTCGACCGCGTTCGATGGAACCAAATGTGCGCGTCCGTGGTCGCGCCCGCAAAAGGGAAAGACTGGCGGGAAACCCGGTGCATCTGCAGACGCGCCTACTGAGGTGCATGTCACAGACATGCAGCGCACTAGCGATCCAGGATTTTCCACTTCTTAAGAGCGGATGGGCGCATGCGACTGACGTGCAGCGCGCTAGCATTCCGCCTTTTCACTCTTAGGGTCCTTATGTACATGTGACACTAAAAAGATGATAACTTGAGATCTAGAGCTCCGATTGAGGTGCCGCAAAAGGTGTTGTGTCTGTGTTGATGACGCGGACACACACAAACTATAAAATCCCTAATCAAGGCCCAATCAAAGGTGGGCATGACCCTTAGAATAGGATGGTGGCGCGTGGCCACTAGACCTTTGGAAAACTGATGATACTAAGGCCCAATTAGGACCTTAGGATACCCATAGGTATAGGGATGGAACCTTAATGCCTAAGTAATAAGACCAACTATGCTAAAACCTATAAAAGATAGGCTAAACTAACCTTGATTCCCCAAACCATGTTCAGGAGCATACGAGGACAACGGGGTTAACGCGACCTAGCCAGGTAGGTGCTCTATCGCTACTAGATTCTTTTAAAAGAACTATGATTTTTTTGCGAATACATGTTTTAAGTATATGACTTGTTTAGCATGACTTAATTCAGCATGGATGTGATAAATGCTTTATGTATAGACATGTGTTGTAAATAATTGCATATACATTATGCATAGATATGTTTTGCAAACTATTGCATACATTGCATGATTTGTGAGCATTAAGTTCTTGCAAAAATTGCATGTCCTTGAGGGTTACCAAAAGACGCTGGAGTGCCGAGGGCCAGGCAATTGTGAGGGACCCGAAGAGGACAGGTTTTGGAAAAAGAGGTTTTCGCTTGTTTGATCTGATTATGATTTGGGCTGATAAGTTCATGGGTGCTATGCCAAGAGGTTTGGGTTGGCCTCTAACCTCTACCACTATTAGGTGGATGGGTACCACGCCCAAAAGGAGGCAACGTCCCTACGTCGACTGCATGTGGTACAGGGGGCTACCATTGGTGTCACGGCACTGGGTCAAAGTGTCATACACCTCATGGAAGCTATGACCGAGGGTCCTCAGGTACCCGGGGACCACACGGCGAGGAGGTCGTGGGCATAGTTGGACCCTATGGTTTTGTGGACTTATTTGCATTGCATATGGCATGATATGAGGTTGGTTGACCATAACATAATAGATATCCATGAGTTGGATTCAATGAAGCATCTTATGCATATCATAATGTTATGATATATATGTATATGATACTTTCGATTTTGGATTATGTGATCCTTTAAGTCGGTAGTATTTCAGTTTGACAATGGATTTTAATATCGATATGGAACTTGAGTATTCAGACATGCACATGTTTTGAAAGAGCATATGATTTTAAAACATCTCATGCATTATAAAACTAGTAGTTATAGACTCCTACTGAGTATAGTATATACTTACCCTATCCTTAACATTTTTCAGGATAATTCCATCCACGAGTAGAGGACATCTATGTTAGTGCTACGAGCAAGTGAATAAAAAAGGAAACAATTATACATGTAAGTAAATTCTCAACCCTTTGGACATGTATTTGTATTTATTTACAATTGGACTGCGTGCTGTGACTGGATAGACCTGGGGAGAAACACTTATGATTTCTGAAGTTTTTTAGAAACTACCTTGGTTGTTGTGAAAGTAAATGACACTCGGAGTTTTCAACATGAGTTTAAAATTAAAGGTTTTCCGTTGCATTGCATGGTTTTTATGAAATAATTTTCAAATAGGGATGCATCCTGCCTTAGGAATTAGATATTGCATTTAAAAATGCATGGGAAAACTCGAGTCGTCACAGGAGAAGACCCAGTCGGTTCCAACTGGCTCTGCACGAACAAGGCATCCCAGGGGGACCATGCTTCACCTACGCCTAGGACTAGGTCATGACAGTGCGTACACTATCCCTAGTGCAGCCTTCGGGTGCGCGCGCGACGTGGGGCATGGGTCCTGGCTCGACCAGCATGCACGGGGTGCCCTGGGAGCTGAGATGCGCCATGCTACACCAAAGGTGCGTCCGTGTGATGCCATCTAGGACGCGCGTCATAGCGTGTCGCTTAAGCATGCATGTGTGCATGCAAAACGCAGTCCCTGGCACAGCCTTTGGGCGCGCACGCACGTGAGGTGGTCGCGGTTCAACCAGGATGCACGGGTGTCCTGGGAACTGGGACACGCGGAGCTAATGAGACTATAAAGTTAGGATCAGAGGACAATTTACAGAGTTTAACCATGGAATAGTAGATCCACATCAAAGGATCTAGCCTGACAATGAATTAGGCAAGGACCATGGACCCTAATAGGCAGATCTAGCGATCTAATATCTAAATAGAATGAAATTGATAAGGATTCCTTGTATCCATTCATACCCAGGAGTTTATAAATGAGACCCACGGACGGGTTGAGTGATAAAGGACGCGACTCCAAGAGACTTTGAGGTAGGTGCTCTATCACTACTAGACTTTTAAAAAGAGCCATGATTGTTTTGAGACTACATGTTTTAAGTATAAGTTATATGACTTATTTAGCATGACTTAATCTTATAAACGAATTCAGCATGCATATGACAAATACATTATGCATAGACATGTATTGCAAACAATTGCATATATTGTATGATTTGTGAGCATTGAGTTCTTGAAAAATTGCATGTCCTTGAGGGTTACCAAAAGACACTGGAGTGCCCAAAAGATGCTGGGTAGGCAGTTGTGAGGGCCAGGTAGTTGTGAGGGACCCAAAGAGGACAGGTTTTGAAAAAGAGGTTTTCACTTGTTTGATCTTATATGATTTGGGCTAATAAGCTCATGGGTGCTATGTCGAGAGGTCTGGGTTGGCCTCCAGCCTCTACCACTATTAGGTGGAATGGGTACCACGCCCAAAAAGGGCAATGTCCCTACGTCGATTGCATGTGGTACAGGGGACTACCACTGGTGTCATAGCACTAGGTCGATGTGTCATATGCCCCATGGAGGCTAGGACCGAGTGTCCTCAGGTACCCGAGGACCACACGACGGGGAGGTCGTGGGCATAGTTGACCCCTATATTTTCGTGAATTTACTTGCATTGCATATGGCATGACATGAGGTTGGTTGACCATACCATACCATATATCCATGAGTTGGATTCAGTCGAGCATCTTATGCATATCATTATGTTTATAATATATGATAATTTCAACTTGGATTATGCTATTTCTTTAAGTCGTCAGTATTCCAAATTCAATAGTGGTTTTTAATATCGATATTGACCATGATTGTTCGAACATGCACATGTTTTAATGAGCATATGATTTTAAACATAGCATGCATTACAAAACTAGTAGTGATAGACTCCTATTGAGTATAGTATATACTCACCCTATCTTTAACATTTTTCAGGATAGTTCCACTCACAAATAGAAGACGCCTCAGGAGATATTAGTGTTACGAACAAGTGAATACAAAAGGAGACAATTATACATGTAAGTAAACTCTCTACGCTTTGGACATGTATTTGTATTTATTTACAGTTGGGCTGTGTGCTGTGAATGGATAGACCTGGGGAAAAACAATTATGATTTCTGAAGTTTTTGAAAAACTACTTTAATTGTTGTGAAAGCAAATGACACTCAAGGTTTTCAAAATGAGTTTAAAACCAAAAATTTTCTGCTACATTGCATGGTTTTTATAAAATGGTTTTCAAATAGGGATGCATCCCACTGTAGGAATTAGATCTTGCATTAAAAAAAATGCATGGGAAAACCCGGGTCATCACAGTTGGTATCAGAGCCCAGGTTTTTTCCTTTCACAGCCAGTCCAGCATGTCCAAGGGTCATAGACAATGGAGAAAATCAAGAAGAAGTAGTATAAATAGGAGTAGTAGAGATGACTACTTCTATTTGATGATTACAATATTAATGCTCAAGGCATTTCACCATAAACAAAGAGGTGAAAAACGAGATGGGTCTAGCAAATACTTAGATATTGGATGGCTTAAATCTTATCAATAAGGATTGTTGTACAGTGGTGCAAATATGAAAACTCATATATGGATCATATTATGATGAGAATAATGAAGAAAGATGTTGGTGAACATGTTAGTAGATAATTCTGACCTATAATAGATCAATCTCACCAAAGATAAGAACATCGAAGAACCTAGATGGCTATCTTACCATCATAAAGAATATCAGAATATGAACACACTATCACAAGGGATATGATATGAGTATGATAGGGGATGTAAAAGACAGACTTTGAGAAGATTTTGATGATAATCTAAGAGGGATGAGAATGCAAGATGATATTAGGAGATGACTGTGACTCGTACTAGATCACAAAGGTATGGATCCTAAAAGACTTAGCTCAATTTTGGATACCTTCATTGGAGTCTCATGAAGAGTGAAGTGATATCGAATAATAATTACCTGAGTATTATGAAGCAAATTAGAAAATGTATACAAGTGACAGATTATGTGAATAAGAGAAACATAACACGAATATGATAGGGAAATGAATTCGACCGAGTTATCAAAAGATTTTGATGATAATACTAAGGATGATAATAGATTAATCCTAACATGAACTTGTAAGAAAAGTATAGCATGATCAAAATGTCAATGTCGTTATTAAGACATTGTATGAATTTTATTAAGGCTATAGGCAATTAAGGATTTCAATGATATTAGACATTTCCTGGAAGTATTAAGTTTCTCTTGACAGTTGCATAGATCAAATATATGCAACCACTCAAATGAAAGCATTGATCTAGCTAGACAAAAATGAGGATTTTGAAGAAAAGAAAGAAAGAGATAGAGGTGTAACTACCAGTATTCAATGAATATTGAATATTCAAAACAAAAAGGTCATGATTTTATTGAGGAAAGAATAGATCCACAGAAATCTTTCATCTTGAATCATCTGGGATGATAAACCAATCAACTTTGAAGAAATGATGATAGATGAGTTGGTGATCTTATTGTAAAAAGGTATAAAAGAGAGAAAGCATATGGGGTTTAAGACTTTGAGGAATGGTGACCAACTAGAAATTAAAATTCTACAAATGGTTTGATATCAATTAGATTCTTATCGGATCTTTATGGGGAACACCAATGGATGTAGTCCATAAAAAGAAAATTTTGGTGATATCCTACCTTGCCACTACATGAGTAAATAAAGGAATTAAGCCGGGATAGTAACTTGTCCATTTAGCAATAGGCTACCATCAAGGATTAAATTGAGGTCTTACTATCATAGATTGGGAGACCAAAAATCTTAAGACCATTATTTAGTCATTACCTTTAGAGTACTGTTTACTAAATAAAGGTATCCCACCCTAATTAGTCAAGTATGTTAGTATCTATGAGTTAGTAGTCAAAGTTATATACTGAGAGAGATGTTATAAGTCTTTAGACTTGAGTTTTCCTTGAAAGAAGTACTTGTTAAACTAAGTCAATTGAGGGTATGAGGTCAGTTGATGAGGACAGTTGAAACTGAGATAGGAGCAAAAATAGGAAGTGATCTAAACCAATGTGAAAGATTTTTCAACCTTAGTGGCTACCATGACAAGGTGAAGAAATTACTTTGGGTCTGAGAAATACTATTGACTTGGATTGAAAAGAAAGGTAGATAAGTACCAATCACTTTAGAGACCCTTGAGCTTATGACAAAGATATATCTGGAGAGAGATCAATAGGTAATCAAATAAAGTCTTTCTATATGTTCCATGCTTACCTGAGTGTTTTTCAAATTTGATGATTTAATAGCTTCAGCATAACTTGATGAAGTAGTTATTGAACGAGAACTACTATTGTAAGCTAAGTATGAGGAGGCACTTGAAGGATAAAATTTGAGGAATTGAGAAAATCACTACTTATGAGGATACCTCTTGACAATACAGATTGCATGGTTGACGATAAAGCCTTGATAAAAGATTGAACAATATATTGATATAGGGAATGGAAGGAGAAAAATTGAGGTGGCCAGCACAATATAAGGTGAGATGTGATGTTACGTTGCCTTTAGACAAAAAGTTAGTTGTTATGAGCATATACCAAGTACGAAAAATCAATTAAAGGAATTTCCTAAGGACTAACCCTATTGGATTGAGTATACAACTTTTGGACTGAAAGGTTATGAAGGAAACCATCAAGTAAAGAAAGGGTAAAGAAGATAATGACAAAGGATTCAACCATGACCTAGTAAGGGTACTGGGTTATGAATAAGAGACTTTTTGCTTTGCATAAATGGGGACATTGTTGAAAATCCTAATGACAAATTGATGTGAATAGTGAGATAGGCCTCTAGACGAGAACATTTGACATGAGTTTGGATAGAATCTTCACAGAGAAAAGCGTTTAATGAATTCAATAGTTATGAAACTGGATATAGAGTTAGGACATTTTACTTTCAATATATGATAAGGTCCTCGATGGAAGATGCTACTAATTGACTTTCATGATTTTATTTTGGATGTAATTTTGGTCGAGGAATCAAGTCATTCGAAGTTAATCAAGGGTTTGGCTGTAGAGCACATAGTACCATATTAGCTAGTGGAGTATCTTGGGGACAAAAGGTAAAAGATAGACACAATAGAAAGAAGGTAATTTTTTTGGACTCTTACTAATGACATATGACCAACCATTAAAAGAAGATGTGGATCATGAAGAGATCATTAGATGAAAGACAAGAAGAAAAAAAGGGATCATGCTATGATATTCAAAAAGGACTATGAGAAATAAGATAATATGATCTTGAAAGAAGCATGGAGTAATTTATACATGAATAAAGAAGCATGATCCTACGAAGGAGACTATCCTATACATGATGACACAAATATAGGAATCTAAGGATTTCGAGATAGATGAATTACAGCTAGAAACCGGTATTGTTAAACAGGCACGTATAGGAGTATGCATCAGAGTACGCAGCAAAAGCCCCTTATAGGTAAGGCCATGTAGAAGGAACAATAAAAATGATAAATTGAGGTTGAGCCTAGATTTGATCCCTAAGGGGGGAATGCATTCACCAAGAAGTTATCCAAAAGAAAAAATACCTTCAAGATGATAATTTATGGAATTTTGAGGACGAAATTCTTTTAAGCGGGTAATAATGTAACGCCCGAGCAATTTATGCCATTTTAAACAAAAATTGGACATTTTATGGGAAATAAACTGTGTTAAATGTTTTACTTTATTTAAAATATTAAATGAAGGAATTTGTGAGGAAACTTAGCACCATTAGATTCTACTCAAAAAATGGAATCCAACGCCTCAAAGAACGCCGAAAACGGAGTTCGTATGAAGAAGTTACGGCCGTTTAAAGATCAGGGGCAGTTCTGTAATTTAAACAGAAAACGAAAAAGAGCGAAAAATGCAGGGGCCATTTTGATAACGGCACCCCCTGTCATCTTCCACCTCCAGATCTCTCCAGAAACCCTTTCCTTCCGATTTCTCCAGAACACACCAGGGGAAATGGCGGCACCGCCATTGAGGGGCACCGCCTTCTCCCCTCTATAAAAGCCCCATCTCCCCCTCTCCAAAAGCATGATTTTCGGCGATTTTGGGACTGGGGTTTTCGACAAAAACCGGAAACCCATCTCAAACCCGTCTCCCTGCATTTTCTGGCAACGGCTAGGCCCGAGTCAGGCCGGTCATTGCCATCTCCCCATTTCCCCTTTTCTCCTTTCCGGTCTGGCATTGGGGTCTTCCCCTTCTTCGTGGGTTCCGACAACATGGATTTCCAGCAGAGGGAAACGCATCACCGGGAAAAAGGGCGTCCCTAGGCTACCCAGGTAAGCCCCTCCTTACCTTCTTTCCGTTTTGCTTCCCCCAAGCCAAGATCCATGCCAGATCTGGTCTTTTTCCCAGCCGATTTTTCCAACCAGAGAAGACCCAGCCAGTTCCAACTAGCTTTGCACGAACAAGGTGTCCCAGGGACGCCATGCTTCACCTGCGCCAGGGATTGGGTCCCTAGGACAGGTTCCAGGAGTACAACAGTGCTTACATTGTCCCTGGTGCGGCCTTTGGGTGTGCGTGTGACGTGGGGCATGGGTCCTGGCTCAACCAGGATGCACAGGGTGCCCTGGGAGCTGAGAAGGGCCATGCTACACCAAAGGTGCATCCATGTGATGCCATCTAGGACGCGCATCATAACGCGTCGCTTGAGCATGCATGAGTGCATGCAAAACACGGTCCCCAGCACAGCCTTTAGGCACGCACGCACGTGAGGCGGTCGCGGCTCAACCAGGATGCACGGGTGTCCTGGGAATTAGGACACACAGAGCTAATGAGACTATAAAGTTAGGATAAGAGGACAATTTACAGAGTTTAACCATGGAATAGTAGATCCACATCAAAGGATCTAGCCTGACAATGAATTAGGCAAGGACCATGGACCTTAAAAGGCAGATCTAACGATCTAATATTTAAATAGAATGAAATTGATAAGGACTCCTCGTATCCATTCATACCCAGGAGTTTATAAATGAGACCCAGGGACGGGTTGAGTGATAAAGGATGCGACTCTAGGAGATTTTGAGGTAGGTGCTCTATCGCTACTAGACTTTTAAAAAGAGCCATGATTGTTTTGAGACTGCATGTTTTAAGTATAAGTTATATGACTTGTTTAGCATGACTTAATCTTATAAACGAATTTAGCATGCATATGACAAATACATTATGCATAGACATGTATTGCAAACAATTGCATATATTGCATGATTTGTGAGCATTGAGTTCTTGAAAAATTGCATGTCCTTGAGGGTTACCAAAAGACGCTGGAGTGCCCAAAAGACGCTGGGTAGGCAGTTATGAGGGTTAGGTAGTTGTGGAGACCCAAAGAGGATAGGTTTTGAAAAAGAGGTTTTCGCTTGTTTGATCTTATATGATTTAGGCTAATAAGCTCGTGGATGCTATGCCGAGAGGTCTGGGTTGGCCTCTAGCCTCTACCACTATTAGGTGGAATGGGTACCACGCCCAAAAAGGGCAACGTCCCTACGTCGACTGCATGTGGTATAGGGGCTACCACTGGTGTCACGGCACTGGGTCGATGTGTCATATGCCCCATGGAGGCTATGACCGAGTGTCCTCAAGTACCCGGGGACCACACGACGGCGAGGTCGTGGGCATAGTTGGGCCCTATGTTTTCGTGAATTTACTTGCATTGCATATGGCATGACATGAGGTTGGTCGACCATACCATAACATATATCCATGAGTTGGATTCAGTCGAGCATCTTATGCATATCATTATGTTTATAATATATGATACTTTAGACTTGGATTATGCTATTTCTTTAAGTCGTCAATATTCCAAATTCAGCAGTGGTTTTTAATATCGATATTGACCATGATTGTTTGAACATGCACATGTTTTAAAGAGCATATGATTTTAAACATAGCATGCATTCTAAAACTAGTAGTGATAGACTCCTACTGAGTATAGTATATACTCACCCCATCCTTAACATTTTTCAGGATAGTTCCACTCACAAATAGAAGACGCCTCAGGAGATATTAGTGTTACGAGCAAGTGAATACAAAAGGAGACAATTATACATGTAAGTAAACTCTCTACCCTTTGGACATGTATTTGTATTTATTTACAGTTGGGCTGTGTGCTGTGACTGGATAGACCTGGGGAAAAACAATTATGATTTCTGAAGTTTTTCAAAAACTACTTTGATTGATGTGAAAGCATATGACACTCGGGGTTTTCAAAATGAGTTTAAAACCAATGATTTTCCACTGCATTGCATGGTTTTTATAAAATGGTTTTCAAATAGGGATGCATCTCGCCTTAGGAATTAGATCTTACACTAAAAAAAAAATGCATGGGAAAACCTGGGTGATCACAGAAGGCAAAGAAAGGACGAGATGTGTGGACCTAATGATGGACTATGCATGTAATATCTAAGGGAGATGGGAGATGTATGCAATGCAATGAAGGGGAATACGTGTAAGGCTAAGAGATGAATGCTATGTGTGGAAGAAAAACATGCAAGGAATTGTTATGAGTGCTACTTCTAGATGGACGCATGCAAGAGAGAAAGTGTCCAAGGATGGGAGAAATAAAGAATGAATGAAAGGGAAGTAGGGACGAAAAAGGTTCCTTACCTCTTCTCCAATGGATTGAAATTAATCCGGGGGAGCTTTGGCAAGCACAATCCCCCTCCCTCTATTTCTCCTAGATTTAGCTTTATGATCAAAGGCAAGGTAAGAGATGCCTTTCTTATTATCCTAAACTTCTTATTTATAAGTTTTCAAAGGAAAATGCCCTAAGGATTGAAGGGTTAGCATATAATGTATATTGGGAGGAAGGATGGTGGAGATGTAAGGGTGGATGAGAGGATAAGATAGAAAGAAGAGGGGGAATGGGTGGAATGCTTTGTGGAGGGGGTGTTTAATGTTGAATGAAACTTAGTTATGAGACAAGATAGGAAAGTGGGAAAGGGAGGAGATAAGGGAGGCAAGGAAAGAAGATTTGGTAGGATAGGGAGAAAGATTGGCTAGGAGGGAAGTAAGAGAGAAAGAAAAGGAGAAATTTTAGGAAAGTGGTTGGATTTGGAAAGGAAAATAAAGTGATGGGAGGCATGGAAGACATTGGCTATATATGGAGTTTCTAAAATTGTAATGGATGTGAAGCATTGGATTATAATTACTGGTGTAGATCTTTCTTACCTTAGGATTTTAATTTGACTTTTCAACAAGGGAAGGTGGCTAGGGTTTGTATCTTTTCAATGCTTCATTCCTAGCCCTTAGATCATCATTATCCTAACTTTAGTGGCTGAGATTTGATTGGAGTGTTCTTATCCAAAAGATCTTCATTTAAGGTTTCTTTAATCTCCACTATTGGATGGGACTTCCCTAGAGTAGATGGCCTAGATTCCATTTAGATATCCTTATTCACTATAGGTTTTCCCATATTTTGCTCCTAGCCCACCATGATTTTCACCAACCAATAGCACTTCATGATGTAGCCTTAGAATTACTCACAAGCGCACAAATCAAAGTAGTATTTGCACACAAACAGGTCGATCCCATGCAGAATCTCACAAATTTGTATGTATGATGGATATTATTTAAAGTGCTTAACTTCAGCCAAAGAGAAAGATTGATTAGCTTTTAATTCAAACTAGAAAAGTAAATGACAAAAGAAAGGAAATATGCATGAAACTAGAAACTATAGTTAAAAGAAACTTTCTAAAATTAAAGCTATCCAATGGAATTTGAAAATTCATTCAATAAAGAAACTAATGCAAAACTAGAATGAATTAAATTAAGCAACTTAATTTGAGGAAACTTACTAAAAGGGAAACTTTCCCAATTTTTAACACTTTCCTATTCCTAAAACCTTCTAAATATGGAACTTTCCAAAACTCAATTAGGAAACTTTATATAAATAAACTAAGATTCAAACACCCAACTAAATTAAGCTAAACTAAGGTTAAACAGTTAAACAAAACAAGGTTTAAAGAGGATTCACCCAAGTTCCATGTGGGTGATGCATCGCATGGTGTGCATGGTACATCGGTTACAAGATGACCAAAAGTACTAAATTTAAAAATAGAATGACATGCATTCTAATCAAAGCACTTAAAAAGCAACCTAAAAAATCAAATGGGTTGCTAAGGAATCAAGCAAATAATATGAATACTCTGCTGGAAATTAAGCATGAACATTGAATGGAAAAATTCCAGATTTTAAGCATTTAAGAAACTCAAATCAAACCAAGCATGGAAAGCAATAGAACTAGCACTTTTTACAAGATAACAATCAAGATTTAAAGTCTTAGCTACTGGAAACAAGCATGTACAATAATCCTCAAGCAAGTTTATGGTTTCAAAGGAAAAGTACACTCAAAATGGTGCATTTAATACATATATATATATATATATATGAATCTCAAAATTACGAACTCTTCATGAACTAAAACTTGATCCAAGTCAAAGTTAAAACACATTCCAATTCTCTCATACTAAAATAAGATGACATGCAAGTTAAATACAAGAGAGAAACAAGAGAATGGATGGCTGGAATGATGGAGCTAACTAAGTGAAAAAGATGCCTAAAACTATGCCTAAATCTAAGGAAAAGAAAAATGTGGAATGCAAGGAGGAAAAGCTACGAAGGAAGTTACTTCTTCTCTTGACTATCACTACCAGAGGAGAATTAACTTGATCTTTAATGAATAAGCAAGAAAAGCTAAGAAGGTTGAAGCAAAGAACTAAGGGAAAACAAGGAGCAATTATGAGAGTGGAATGCATCAAAACAAGAACAAAACAAACACTGAAAGCAAGAATGTAAAGTACAAGAACAAAACAAACTATGACAGCAAGAATGTAAATTAAACCACTAACATGGAATTGAAATGTACAGTAAGGGAAAATACTAAAGAATCCAAAGGAACCCAAAAGAAATCCAAAGTCCGAAGCTTCAAAAAATCCCAATCTATAGTGTAAACTTTCAAGGTTTTGTCACGAAACCTCTTCTTAGTAAAAAATGTGAAAGTTATAGGATTTATAAAGGGCATGGTTTCAAATTGAATGAATGCTTAATGTATGAAGGGAAAGTGGATCTAAATCTAGGGTTTCAAGGAGGAAAATTTAGGTGGAGAGTGAGGTAATAAGATGACATCATGGCAGACTACCGTGTTTTTAAAAATGGGGGAGGTGTCACCTTCTTAGGAAGGTAGCATGGAGCTCCTTTCCTTCTAATTAGGTGGTTTTGCTATTGGAAATAGAGAGAAAAGAAAGAACGGAAGATACAAAGATAGGAAAAATGGGAAAGATCCAGGGTTTTGAAGTGTTTTAGGTGTATGACTTAGATCTAGGTGTTTTCGAATTAGGAAACCACTTAAAATGCCAACTAAGCAAGGGGGAGGCATCAGCTTCTTAGGAAGGTAAGTCAAAATCCTGGAACCCTAAGTTGTGGTAGGCAAAAAAATGGCAAATCATCATCATCATCAAGACCTTATCCCAATTAGGGGTCAGTCACATGAATCTTATTCCTCCATTCCTCTCTATTAAGTTCCATGGCTTCATTTAGGCCCAAAGTTTTTAAATCTTTTCTCACCACTTCTATCCACATTCTTTTATGCCTTCCCCTTGCCCTTTTAGAACCTTCTACTTGCATTACCTCACTCCTTCTAATTGGTTTAATTTTTGGTCTCCTTTGGACATGCCCAAACCATCTAAGTCTAATTTCTCTCATGTTGTTACCTATTGGTGCTACCTTTAAGTTTCCTCTATTGTTTTCATTCCTAATTCTATCCTTTCTTGTCTTGCCACTCATCTATCTCAACATCCTCATTTCTGTGATACTCATTCTATGAACATGATGTTCCTTAACTGCCCAACACTCTGATCCATAGAGCATAGCCGGCCTTATAGCCACCATATAGAATTTTCCTTTTAGTTTGAGTGGCACTTTCCGATCACACAAAAATATAGATGCACATCTCTATTTGTTCCAACCAACTTGGATTCTCTGGGTAACCTCTCTCTTAATCTCTCCACTCTCATGAATCATTGATCCTAAGTACCAAAAGTGGTCTTTTAAGGGGACTTCTTCGTTATCAATATTAACTAGTGTTGTACTCCTTCTGTTCTTGCTAAAATTGCATTCCATCTATTCTATCTTAGTTCAATTGAATTTAAATCCTTTAGATTCTAATGCTTCTATCCATAACTCTAGCTTTGTGTTTATGCCCTCCCATGTCTCATCAAGTAAGACTATATAATCTTAAATAGCATGCACCATGGAATCTCCTCATGTAGGTGTTTTGTTAACTCATCCATAACCAACGTGAAAAAGTATGGGCTCAATGCCGATCTTTGATGCAATCCTACAGTGACAAGAAAATCACCAGTCTTGCCACTAGTGGTCTTAACATTTGTTACCACTCCCTCATACATATTTTTAATTATATTTATATACACATGTGAAATCCCTTTCTTACCCAACAACCTCCACATTAACTCTCTAGGGACTCTATCATAAGCATTCTCTAGGTCAATAATGACCATGTGGAGGTCTTTCTTCCTCTCACTATATTTGTCTACCAAATGCCTTAGTAAGAAAATAGCTTCCATGGTAGACCTCCCAGGCATGAGACCAAACTAGTTCTCTGATACACTTGTCTCAAGCTATAGTCTCTTTTCAATCACTCTTTCAAAAAGTTTCATAGTGTGGCTCATAAGTTAGATCCCCAATAATTGGTGCAGCTTTGTATGTCTCCTTTATTCTTATAAATTGGTACAATAGAACTTTTCCTCCATTCATCCGACATTTTCTTTGATTTTATAATCTTGTTAGACAACTTGGTCAACCAAACTACTTCAGTAGCTCCCATATGCTTCCAAACCTCCATTGGTATACCATTGGGTCCCATGGCCTTTCTTGATTTCATCTTTTTCAAGGGCTCTTTTACTTCAAGTATTCTAATCCTACATTCATATTTATAATGTCCAATGTTATTTAGGTTTACAATATATTCAATCCCCATATTCTCAGAGCCAATGTCATTTAACAATTTTTGAAAGTAAGTTTCCTACCTTGCTTAATCTTGTCATCTTTGACTAGTACCCTTTGATCCTCACTTCTAATGCACCTAACATGATCTAAGTCCTTACCCTTCTATTCTCTTATTTTTACAAGTTTAAACATATTCTTCTCAACTTCTCTTGTTACTAGTCTATTATAGAGGTCATCATAGGCCTTAAGTTTAGCCTCACTTACTATTCTCTTAGCAACCTTTTTAGCACTCTTATACTGTTCATAGTTTTCATTATTTCTAATCTTCTACCATGCTTTAAAACACACTCACTTTTCTTTAATAACTTTTTGCACTGTGTCACTCCACCATCATGTTTCCTTTACTAATTGCCTTTTACCTTTAGATACTCCTAAGACATCTTTTGCCACTTTCTTAATGGACTTAGTCATATTAGTCCACATAGTGTTTACTTCGATTTCAATGCTCTAGTTTCCTTCTACCATCAATGTATTTGTGAATGAGGTTATTTTGTCTTCTTTTCAGTTCCACCACTTTGTTTTTGGATATCTATTAAGTTCATTTCTTTTTCTTCCATCTTTTAATATAGATATTCATAACCATTAACCTATGTTCTGAGGTTAAACTCTCATCGGGTATCATCTTACAATCCTTACACATTGATCTTTAAGTATTCCTAAGTAGAAAAAAACCTATTTAACATTTATGAAGTCCATTTTTAAAAGTTATTAAGTGTTTATCCCTCTTCTTAAAGAATGTATTTACAATGGTCAGGTTATATGACAAAGAAAAATCAAGGGTAGTTTTACCTATCTCATTTCATTCTCCTATACCATACCCTCCATGTATCCCATCATATTATTCCTTTTCTTTTCCTACATGGCCATTTAAGTCTGCTCTAATAAATATCCCCTTAGTGTTGGGAATGTCTTGCATGACTCCCTCCATATCTTGGATAAACTGTCTCTTGATTATATCTTCTAACCCTACTTGTAGCGCATATGCACTTATAACATTTATGATCAACTCTCCTAGAACAAGTTTTATTATTATAAGTCTATCACTAATTCTTTTAATGTCCACAACTTTATCCACTATTATTCCTATGACATTTATGTTATTATCCTTTCCTATGTACCAGAGTTTATACCCATCAATTTCTCTAGTTTTAGACCCTTTCCACTTGGTTTCTTAGATATAAGCTATGTTGACTCTCATACATTTCATCATATCTAATAACTCCAAACTCTTACCTGTCAATGTCCCTATATTCCATGTAACAATATGAATCTTATGTTCTTGAGGTATCCTATTTACCTGCGTACTTTTCGACCTCCATGGCATAAACCCATGCCCACTTTTCATTGCACCTGGTATCTAATGTAACACGTCACTTCTGAGGGCATGCTCAAGTAGCCTTTGCTCATTTTCCACTACACCCAGGATTTAATGCAATGAGTCACTTACAGGGAATGCCCTAACTTGAGGGAATGTCAGTTTTCGATTCATGTCATCTTAGGGTTGCCATACTTTTAAGATGCTGGAGATGATTTTCATTTCTTACTTACAAACCAATATACAAATGCATATTCATTTGCAAGTAGGAACAAAATAACAAAATCATCTTCAACTTCTTCCTTGTGGCTATGTGACGACTCGGGTTTTCCCATGCATTTTTAAATGCAATATCTAATTCCTAAGGTGGGATGCATCCCTATTTGAAAACCATGCAATGCAACGGAAAATATTTAGTTTTAAACTCATTTTGAAAACCCTGAGTGTCATTTGCTTTCACAACAACCAAAGTAGTTTTTTTTAAAAACTTTAGAAATCATAAATGTTTTCCTAGGTCTATCCAGTCACAGAACACAGCCCAATTGTAAATAAATACAAATACATGTCCAAATGGTAGAGAGTTTACTTACATGTATAATTGCCTCCTTTTTTATTCACTTGCTCATAGCACTAATATCTCCTGAGGTGTCTTCTATTTGTGAGTGGAACTATCCTGAAAAATGTTAAGGATAAGATGAGTATATATTATACTCAGTAGGAGTCTATCACTATTAGTTGTACGATGCATGCTGTGTTTAAAATCATATGCTCTTTAAAACATGTGCATGTTCGAACAATCATGGTCAATATCGATACTAAAAACCACTGTTGAATTTGGAATACTGACGACTTAAAGAAATAGCATAATCCAAGTTGAAAGTATCATATATTATAAACATAATGATATGCATAAGATGCTTGACTAAATCCAACTCATGGATATATGGTATGGTATGCTCAACCAACCTCATGTCATGCCATATGCAATGTAAGTAAATTCATGAAAACATAGGGCCCAACTATGCCCATGACCTCACCGCCCTGTGGTCCCTGGGTGTAATGACTCCAATTTTGTAATATTGAAATTCCAAGTTTAGTAATGAAAAGTTCAGTTTTTGAAGAAAAGGGCATTTTAGTCATTTCACTATTCACCTTGACTGAACCTAGAAATTTGGTCCTAAAAATGGTACCATTAGATGCGTCTCAGAAAAAGGAATCCAACGAGACCAAAATCACCCAAAACGGAGTTAAAATGAGCAAGTTATGGCCCTTTGAAGTTCAGGGGCAAAAATATAATTTTATTAAAAAACGAATTTACCCTGCAAAAACACAGGGGCCCGTTTTGATACGGGCACCCCTCCATCTTCAGCCTCTAGAGGGTTCTAGAATAGCGGTGATTGGAGGAGAAATCACCGCCATTCTGGAGGTTTCTCCACAGCCATTCAAAGGCTGTGAGAGCCCCCTCCAGAACCCTCTCTTAGCTTTATAAATTGAGCTCTTGGGCGCCTCTAATGGCAGCCCAAAACGTTGCAAAAAACCCGTTAAGGAGCAGTGACCTAGAGTAGAAAACAAGGAGAAAAACCTAGCAACGAGCCAGGTACGCCCAAGATCTCTCAAAACCCATCTCCACCATAGTTCCAAGATCAATTTCCCTAGGTTTTTACATGAAAAACCATGCAAAATGGAGCCGTGGAGACTCACCAAGGACCCAGGGACGTTCCCTAGGCTGCACTGGTTCAACAGGGTCGAACTAGAGTGTCCTGAGGATGCCCCAATTCCACAACGAACAAGATGTTCCAGTCGGAACGTCCTACGTCGACCGTGGTTTGTAAAAAAACCAAACGGGCGCGTCCAGGGAGGCGCCCACAAAAGGGACAATCGGGCAGCAAACCCGGAGCGTTTGCAAACGTGCCTGCTGAGGCGCACGCCGCAGACGCGTAGTGCGCTAGCGCTACGAGTTTTTTCCATTCCTTAAGGAAGCCAGGGCACACGACGCAGACGCGTAGCGCCCTAGCATTCCGTCTTTTTATTTTTAAGACTCCTATGTACGTGCGACACTAAAATGCTTATAACTTGAGATCTAGAGCTCCGATTGAGGCGTCGTAGAAGGCATTGTGTCCGTGTCGATGATGTGGACACATGAAAACTATAAAATCCCTAATTAAGGCCCAATAAAAGGTGGGAATGACCCTTAGAATAGGATGGTGGCATGTGGCCACTAGAACTTTGGAAAATTGAGGATACCAAGGCCCAATTAGGACCTTAGGACACCCATAGGCATAGGGATGGACCCCTAATGCCTAAGTAATAAGACTAATTACTCTAAAACCCATAAAAGATAGGCCAAACTAATCTTGATTCCCCAAACCATGATCAGGAGCGTCCGAGGACAAAAGGGTTAGCGTGACCTAGCCAGGTAGGTGCTCTATCACTATTAGATTCTTTTAAAAGAACTATTATTGTTTTGAGAATATATGTTTTAAGTATATGACTTGTTTAGCATGACTTAATTCAGCATGCATGTGATAAATGCTTTGTACATAGACATGTTTTGTAAATGATTGCATATACATTATGCACATGTATGTTTTGCAAACAAGTGCATACATTGCATGATTTAAGTACTTGCAAAGATTGCATGTCCTTAAGGGCTGCCGAAAAACTCTGGAGTGCCGAGGGCCAGGCAGTTGTGAGGGACCCAAAGAGGACAGGTTTTGAAAAGAGGTTTTGGCTTATTTGATCTTATGTGATTTGGGCTAGGAAGCCCGTGGGTGCTATGCCGAGGGGTCTGGGTTGGCCACCCGGCCTCTACCACTATTAGGTGGATGGGTACCACGCCCAAAAAGAGGCAAGTCCCTACGTCGACTGCATGTGGTACAGGGGGCTATCACTGGTGTCACGACACTGGGTTGACATGTCATAGGCCCCGTGGAGGCTATGACCGAGTGTCCTCAGGTACCCAGGGACCACACGGCGAGGAGGTTATGGGCATAGTGAACCCTATGGTTTGATGATTTATGTGCATTGCATATGGCATGATATGAGGTTGGTCGACCATACCATATTAGAGATCCATGAAGCATCTATTGCATATCATGATGTTATCATATATATGTATATGATGCTTTCAATTTTGGATTATGTGATCCTTTAAATCGTTAGTGTTTCAGTTTGATAACGGATTCTTATATCGATATTGGACTTGAGTATTCAGACATGCACATGTTTTGAAAAAGCATATGATTTTAATACATCTCATGCATTATAAAACTAGTAGTGAGAGGCTTCTACTGAGTATAGTATATACTCACCCAATCCTTAACATTTTCCAGACACTAAATAAATACTTAAGGGCAAGGAACGCTTGTGCTAGGAACCACCCAGACTAAGTACAAGTAAGTAAAACCCCTACCTTATCTTTCAATGTTACTTGATTGTAGTTACTCTCTAATGGCTGGGGCTGTGACTAACACTTTCTTGGGAATAATATTGATTTAAACTTTACCATGGCTAAATAATTTGAGAATGTGTTTTGACACTTGGGGTTTTTATGAAAGATTGTTTTCCAAAAGAAAAAGATTTTCATGCATCTCATACTTATAAAACAAGAGATCTCGCCTTTATATCAAAATTGCATCATATAAAAACCCGGGTCGTGATAGTTGGTATCAAAGCACGGTTTAACGTTACTCACAGCCCAGTTATGAGGAGAATAACTTATAATCAAGTTTCATCCATGAAAGAGTTAGGGGTAATAGGATAATACAAACTAAGGTTTGGTGAATTACCTTGTGATTACAGATGCCTAAGAAGAAAGGAAGCAATGCTACAAGACCTGAAGCCCCACCAGTGGACTCCACTGGGTCGGGCAACGGGATGGCTGAGTTATTCCAACAATTCTTACAAAACATGGGACAATACATGAATAGTCAAAGCCAAACTCCTACCCCTCAAGATCCTTCCCCTAATAAAGCAATAGATAGGACTGAGGTTCAGTTAGAAAGGTTTCAGAAACTAGCTCCCTCATTCACAGCAGAATATGAAGCATCTACAACTGAAAAATGGTTAATTGACATTGAAAAGATATTTAAAGCCATGAACATAGCTGATGAAAGAAAAGTACCCATGGCCACATTTGTGTTTAGAGGAGAGGCTACCTTTTGGTGGGAAACAGTGGAAAGAACTTATTTTGATCAGCAAGAAACAATAGGATGGGAAGAGTTTAAAAAGGTCTTTAATGACAAATATTATCCTAAACATATAAGGAAATAGAAGGAAAAGGAATTTATGGACTTAGAACAAGGAAATATGACCGTCCAACAGTATGAAAGTAGATTCATTAGCCTTCGAAGATTTGCACCACGTGCTTGTGCTGATGAGGAAGATGCAGCCGAAAGATTTGTAGATGGACTCAACCCAGGACTCAGGAATAGAGTTCTAGGTTTCCAACCTTCCACCATAGCCAAGGCAGTAGAGATGGCCTCCCTATATGAAAAAGATTATCAAAGGAACTAGGCAATAAGAGAAACTAAGAACATCAACACCATGAGGAACAAAGGAAAGAGACCCTTTCAGTCATTTGGACCTAGGCCACCTTTCAAGAAGCCGTTTGAAAACAAAGGAAGAAGACCAAACTGGAAGGCATGCCCTAGGTGTAACAGAAATCATCGAGGCAAACCATGTCCCACTTTCAACATCACTTGCTATAGTTGTGGAGAATTAGGAAATTTTTTTAGTAACTGTCCAAAAAGGAAAGTACAAGAGCGTAAAGAAGATCAAGTTCCAAAAAGCCAAGGACGTGTCTTTGCCCTCACTTCCAGTCAATCCCAAGCTTCAAATGCAGTTGTTGAAGGTATTCTTTCTATCTCTGATACACCTGCTAAAGTTCTATTTGATACAAGCTCCACTCATTCTTTCATATCCCGAGAATTTGCATCATCCTTGGACATTATACCACAGGACCTAGACTTCACTCTAGAAGTCATGACTCCTGTAGGCCAGGCACTTCCCACCTATTCTTATCTCTAGGATGTCCCCATTTTGATTAAGGACCATTTGTTACATGCCAATCTTATCCACTTAGATATGAATGACTTCGACATCATCCTAGGTATGGACTGGCTAGCCTTTCATCAAGCCTTTGTTGATTGTCGTCAGAAATGTGTCACTTTTACCCTACCTAATGGAGACACTTTCACCCTGCAAGGAAGAAAGGATTATTCTGGAGCGTGTGTTATTTCTGCCATGAAAGTAGTTAAGCAAATTGATCAAGGATACCCCTTCTTCTTAGCTAAGATTGAATCTATCGAGAGTCCCCAACCAAAGCTAGAGGATGTCGAGGTAGTCGGAGAATTTCCTGATGTATTCCCTGAGGACTTACTAGGTCTACCTCCACCAAGGGAAATTGAGTTCATCATTGACCTTATACCTGGTACTTCCCCCATTTCCAAAGCTCTTTACCGAATGGCTCCTGCAGAACTAAGGGAACTGAAGACTCAATTATAGGAACTACTTGACAAAGGGTTCATATGACCTAGCGTATCTCCGTGGGGAGCTCCAGTCCTTTTTGTTAAGAAAAAGGATGGCTCCATGAGCTTGTGCGTAGACTATCGGATGCTGAATAGGGTCACCATTAAAAATAAGTACCCTCTTCCCTAAATTGATGATCTTTTCGATCAACTTCAGTCAGCCAGAGTCTTCTCTAAGATTGATCTACGATCAGGGTACCATCAACTTCGAGTTAGAGAAGAAGATATCCCCAAGACAGCCTTCAGGACTCGATACACCCATTATGAATTCAGAGTGATGTCCTTTGGTTTGACTAATGCTCCAGCCGCGTTTATGGACCTCATGAATAGGGTGTTCAAGGAGTACTTAGATAAATTCATCATAGTGTTTGTGGATGATATCTTAATATATTCAGAAACTCCTGAAGACCATATGGAACATCTAAGGAAAACATTAAGCACCCTACGAGCATACAAGTTATATGCAAAATTCAGTAAGTGTGAGTTTTGCCTAGAAAAGGTTAATTTCATAGGACACATTATTTCTCAAGATGGCATAGCATTTGACCCCACTAAGGTTGAATCAGTGCAGAACTGGGAAAGACCTAAGACAATCACAGAAATAAGAAGCTTCTTAGGACTTGCCAGATATTACAGGAGATTCATCGAAGGTTTTTCACAAATGGCTTTACCTCTAACTAAGCTGACCAGGAAAGACACAAGATTTGAATGGACTAATAAATGTGAGGAAAGCTTCCAAGAACTAAAAAGAAGGTTGACTACCGCTCCTGTCTTTACCTTACCTTCAGGAAGTGGCGGATTTGAGATATACAGCGATGCCTCGCAACAAGGACTAGGCTGCGTACTTATGCAACATGGGAAGGTGATTTCTTATGCTTCTCAGCAACTCAAGAAGCATGAAGTCAATTACCCGACCCATGACTTGGAATTAGCGGCCATAGTCTTTGCCTTGCGAATATGGAGACATTATTTATATGGGGAAAAGTTTGAAGTGTTTACAGATCGTAAGAGTCTTAAATATATCTTTTCCCAACAAGACTTAAACATGCGACAAAGAAGATGGATGGAATACTTAAAAGACTATGACTTTTCCATTCATTATCACCCTGGAAAAGCTAATGTGGTAGCTGATGCATTAAGCGGAAAAACCCAAGGGATGTGTATAAGTTTATTAACTAAGAGATGGAAGCTATTACAAGAAGTAATCACATGGAAACCAGACATAAGTAAGCACAAGATCATTATGGCAGGTCTAATAATAAAGTCGACTGTTAATGAAAAGGTTAAACAAGAACAGGAAGGGGATCTAGATATACAAGCTTTCATAGGGAAACCATGGTTTACAAAAAGAGAAGATGGTAGCGTTTACATGCAAGGAAGATTAGTGGTACCGGTTAATGAAGAGTTAAGACAAGAAATCTTTAAAGAGGCTCATCGGTCTGAGTATACTATACACCCAGGAGGGACTAAGATGTATCAAGACTTAAAGAAACAATATTGGTGGGATGGTATGAAAAGAGACATAGGGGAATTTGTGGCAAAGTGTTTAACATGTCAACAAGTAAAGGCTGAACATCGAAGACCTGCGGGATTGTTACAACCCCTTGAGTTACCCGAATGGAAATGGGACCATATTACAATGGACTTCATCGTAGGGCTACCCAAGACCTCTAAGGGTCATGACATGATCTGGGTAATTGTTGATAGATTAACTAAGACAGCCCATTTCCTTCCTATACGTCATACCCAATCCACTGACAGCCTAGCTCAGCTGTACATCAAAGAGATAGTAAGTCTACATGATATACCCCTTAGTATCACTTCAGATAGGGATAGCCGCTTCACTTCGCAACTCTGGAAGTCTGTCCAAAAATCCTTAGGATCTTCCTTGAACTATAGCACAGCCTTCCATCCACAGACCGATGGATAGTCAGAGTGCACAATCCAGATAGTCGAAGATATGTTGCGGACTTGTGCCCTTGATTGGAAGTAGAGCTAGGATAAAAACCTACCGCTAGTTGAGTTTGCGTACAACAATAGCTTTCAGTCAAGCATTGACATGGCTCCATACTAGGCGCTCTATGGGAGACCCTGTCGATCACCCACCAGTTGGAGTGAAGTTGGAGAGTCCAGGGTGCTCCAGTCCGAGTTGGTAGAGCAATGTGCCGAGAAGGTCAAACTCATAAGAAGAGGCCTCCTCACAGCTCAAAGCCGCCAAAAGAGCTATGCGGATCGAAGGAGTAGACCATTGGAATTCGACATAGGAGAGCACGTTTTCCTGAAGATATCTCCCACTAAAGGAGTTATGAGGTTTGGTATCAAAGGCAAGCTTAGTCCGCGTTACATAGGACCTTTTGAAATCCTACAAAAAGTGAGAAAAGTGGCCTACAGGATCGCACTACCCCCTCAGCTATCCGAAGTGCATAACTTATTCCATGTATCTATGCTAAGGAGGTACGTGCCTAACCCTGCTCATGTCATCAACCAGGTACCCATAGAGTTGACGGAGGATCTCAAGCTAGTGACAAGACCATTTGAGATTCGGGATCATAAGAATAAGAAGCTGTGGAACAAGGACATACCCTTAATCAAAGTTTTGTGGAGAAATTCGCACATGGAAGGAGAGACTTGGGAACCGGAATCAGAAATGCGAGAAAAGTACCCCGAGATCTTTTGACTGTATATAGTAGAATTTTGAGGGCGAAATTCCCCTAAGGGGGTAAGAATGTAATGACTCCAATTTTGTAATATTGAAATTCCAAGTTTAGCAATGAAAAGTTCAGTTTTTGAAGAAAAGGGCATTTTAGTTAATTCACTATTCACCTTGACTGAACCAAAAAATTTGGCCCTAAAAATGGTACCATTAGACGCGTCTCAGAAAAAGGAATCCAACGAGACCAAAATCACCCAAAACGGAGTTAAAATGAGCAAGTTATGGCCCTTTGACGTTCAGGGGCAAAAATATAATTTTATTAAAAAACGAATTTACCCCAAAAACACAGGGGCCCGTTTTGATACGGGCACCCCTCCATCTTCAACCTCTAGAGGGTTCTAGAATAGTGGTGATTGGAGGAGAAATCACCGCCATTCTGGAGGTTTCTCCACCACCATTCAAAGGCTGTGAGAGCCCCCTCCAGAACCCTCTCTTAGCTTTATAAATTGAGCTCTTGGGCGCCTCTAATGGCAGCCCAAAACATTGTAAAAAACCCGTTGAGGAGCAGTGACCTAGAAGAGAAAAAAAGGAGAAAAACCCATCAACTAGCCAAGTATGCCCAAGATAGATCTCTCAAAACCCATCTCCACCATAGTTCCAAGATCAATTTCCTTAGGTTTTTGCATGAAAAACCATGCAAAATGGAGCCCTGGAGACTCACCAAGGACCCAAGGACGTTCCCTGGGCCGCACTGGTTTGACAAGGTCGAACCAGGGTGTCCTGAGGATGCCCCGGTTCCCCAACAAATAGGACGTTCCAGTCGGAACGTCTCACATTGACCACGGTTTGAAAAAACCAAACGGGCGCGTCCAGGGACGTGCCCGCAAAAGGGACAGTCGGGCGGAAAACCCAGCGCGTCTGTAAACATGCCCACTGAGGCGCACGCTGTAGAAGCATAGTGTGCTAGAGCTGCGGGTTTTTTTCGTTCCCTAAGGAAGCTGGGGCACATGATGCAGACGCGTAGCGCCCTAGCATTCTATCTTTTTATTTTTAAGACTCCTATGTACGTGTGACACTAAAATGCTTATAACTTGAGATCTAGAGCTCCGATTGAGGCACCGTAAAAGGCGTTGTGTCCATGTCGATGACACGGAAACATCCAAACTATAAAATCCCTGATCAAGGTCCAATAAAAGGTTGGAATGACCCTTAGAATAGGATGGTGGAGCGTGGCCACTAGAACTTTGGAAAACTAAGGATACCAAGGCCCAATTAGGACCTTAGGACACCCATAGGCATAGGGATGGACCCCTAATGCCTAAGTAATAAGACCAATTACTCTAAAACCCATAAAATATAGGCCAAACTAACCTTGATTCCCCAAACCATGATTAGGAGCGTCCGAGGAAAAAAGGGTTAGCGCGACCTAGCCAAGTAGGTGCTCTATCACTATTAGATTCTTTGAAAAGAACTATTATTGTTTTGAGAATATATGTTTTAAGTATATGACTTGTTTAGCATGACTTAATTCAGCATGCATGTGATAAATGCTTTGTACATAGACATGTTTTGTAAATGATTGCATATACATTATGCACATGTATGTTTTGTAAAAAAGTGCATACATTGCATGATTTAAGTACTTGCAAAGATTGCATGTCCTTGAGGGTTGCCAAAAGAAGCTGGAGTGCCGAGGGCCAGGCAGTTGTGAGGGACCCAAAGAGGACAGGTTTTGAAAAGAGGTTTTGGCTTATTTGATCATATGTGATTTGGGCTAATAAGCCCGTGGGTGCTATGCCGAGGGGTTTGGGTTGGCCACTCGGCCTCTACCACTATTAGGTGGATGGGTACCATGCCCAAAAAGAGGCAAGTCCCTACGTCCACTGCATGTGGTACAAGGGGCTACCATTGGTGTCACGGCACTGGGTCGACTTGTCATAGGCCCCGTGGAGGCTATGATCGAGTGTCCTCAGGTACCCAGGGACCACACAGCGAGGAGGTCGTGGGCATAGTGGACCCTACAGTTTGATGATTTATGTGTATTGCATATGGCATGATATGAGGTTGGTCGACCATACCATACTAGAGATCCATGAGTTGGATTCCATGAAGCATCTATTGCATATTGTGATGTTATTATATATATGTATATGATGCTTTCAATTTTGGATTATGTGATCCTTTAAATCATTAGTGTTTCAGTTTGATAACGGATTCTTATATCGATATTGGACTTGAGTAGTCAGACATGCACATGTTTTGAAAAAGCATATGATTTTAATACATCTCATGCATTATAAAACTAGTAGTGATAGGCTCCTACTGAGTATAGTATATACTCACCCAATCCTTAACATTTTTCAGACACCAAGTAAATACTTAAGGGCAAGGAACGTTTGTGCTAGGAACCACCCAGGCTAAGTACAAGTAAGTAAAACCCCTACCTTATCTTTCAATGTTACTTGATTGTAATTACTCTCTAATAACTGGGGCTGTGACTAACACTTTATTGGGAATAATATTGATTTAAACTTTTCCATGGCTAAATAATTTGGGAATGTATTTTGACACTCGGGGTTTTTATGAAAGATTGTTTTACAAAAGAAAAAGATTTTCATGCATCTCATACTTATAAAATAAGAGATCTCGCCTTTTTATCAAAATTGCATCATATAAAAACCTGGGTCGTGACACCGGGTACCTGAGGACACTCGGTCATAGCCTCCACGGGGCATATGACACATCGACCCAGTGCTGTGACACCAGTGGTAGCTCCTTGTACCACATGTAGTCGACGTAGGGACGTTGTCCTTTTTGGGTATGGTACCCATTCCACCTAATAGTGGTAGAGACTGGAGGCTAGCCCAAACCTCTTAGCATAGCACCCACGAGCTTATTAGCCCAAATCATATAAGATCAAACAAGCAAAAACCTCTTTTTCAAAACCTGTCCTCTTTGGGTCCCTCACAACTGTCTGGCCCTCACGACTGCCTACCCAGTGTCTTTTGGGCACTCTAGCGTCTTTTGGTAACCCTCAAGGACATGCAATTTTTCAAGAACTCAATGCTCACAAATCATGCAATATATGTAATTGTTTGCAAAACATGTCTATGCATAATGTATTTGTCATATGTATGCTAAATTCGTTTATAAGATTAAGTTATGCTAAACAAATCATATAACTTATACTTAAAACATGCATTCAAAACAATCATGGCTCTTTTTAAAAGTCTAATAGCGATAGAGCACCTACCTCAAAGTCTCCTGGAGTCTCGTCCTTTATCACTCAACCCGTCCCTAGGTCTCATTTATAAACTCCTGGGTATGAATGGACACAAGGAGTCCTTATCAATTTTAATCTATTTAGACATTAGATTGCTAGATCTACCTTTTAGGGTCCATGGTCCTTGCCTAATTCATTGTCAGGCTAGATCCTATGATATGGATCTACTATTCAATAGTTAAACTCTGTAAATTATCCTCTGATCCTAACTTTATAGTCTTATTAGGTCCGCGTGTCCCAGTTCCCAGGACACCGGTGCATCTTGGTTGAACCTGCGACCACCTCACGTGTGTGCGTGCCCAAAGGCCATGCCAGGGACCGCGTTTTACATGCGCACATGCATGCTCAAGTAACGTGCCTTTGGTGTAGCATGGCGCGTCTCAGCTTCCAAGGCACCCTGTGCATCCTGGTCGAGCCATGACCCATGCCCCATGTCATGCGCGCACCCGAAGGCCTCACCTGGGACAGTGTACGCATTGTCGTATGCCCAGAACCCATCCCAAGGACCCTATCCCAGGTGGACGTGGAGCATGGCATCCTAGGGACGCCTTGTTCATGCAGTGCTGCCTGGAGCCGACTTGGAGCATTTTTCGGCTAGGAAATCCGATTGGAAAATGGCTGGGAAAAGACCAGATCCGACATGGATCTTGGCCTGGGGAAGCAAGACGAAGAGAAGAAGGACAAACGGCTTACCTGGGTTGCCTGGGGAGTGCTCATCACCGATGGGTGCACCTATTCTTCACTCTGAACCTCCTGCT
The DNA here is from genome assembly GCA_035236585.1 of Warburgia ugandensis. Classification (NCBI taxonomy): domain Eukaryota; kingdom Viridiplantae; phylum Streptophyta; class Magnoliopsida; order Canellales; family Canellaceae; genus Warburgia; species Warburgia ugandensis. Next base: position 40,728,825 of record CP141137.1, read on the forward strand.
TGCCGAAAAACTCGAAGAAGGGGGAAATCCCATTGTCAAGACCGGAAAGAAGAGAGGGGCATGGGGAAAATGGCAATGACTGGCCTAACTTGGGCCTGGCCATTGCCGAAAAACACAGAGGGAACTAGGTTGAGATGAGTTTCTGGTTTTTGCTGAAAACCCCAGTCCCAAAATCGCCGAAAAATCGTGTTTTTGTGAGGGGGGAGATGGAGCTTTTATAGAGGGGATAAGGCAGTGCCCCTCAATGGCGGTGCCGCCATTTCCCCTAGTGTGTTCTGGAGAAATCGGGAGAAAAGGGTTTCTAGAGAAATCTGGAGATGGAAGATGATAGGGGGTGCCATTATCAAAATGGCCCCCTGCGTTTTTCGTTCTTTTTCGTTTTCTGTTTAAATTATAGAACTGCCCCTGATCTTTAAACGGCCGTAACTTCTTCATACGAACTCCGTTTTCAGCGTTCTTTGAGGCGTTCGATTCTATTTTTCGAGTAGAATCTAATGGTATGAATTTTCCTTACAAATTCCTTCATTTACTATTTTAAATAAAGTGAAACATTTAACTCAGTTCATTTCCTATAGAATGTCCAATTTTTGTTAAAATTGAGTAAATTGCTTGGGCATTACAGGCTAACACCTGATGTAAGAACCTCCCCCTTTTTCATCTGGGCTTGGGATTAACATTAGTGGAGTTGGGGAAAAAATGGAAAATGAAAACTAAAAATGGGAATTCTCCCTTGACTATTCCACCTATGGATGATCATCTTACCTTTTACAAATATCACTCAAAACCTTTTAATTATCCCCTGAAAATCAAACTTTTGGCATGTGATGGTTGCTTGAAAAGACTCCTCCAATAGTGTGACTCCAAGTGACATGGCTCCCTATGGCTTGGTGGCTCATTCCTTGATGGCTTGAATGGTTAAGTCCTTTGGTTTCAATGCTTGAATGGCGTAGCTTCTTTAGGCTTCCTAGTTAGATTAGGAAACCTCATGCATGGCTCAAATTCTTAAGCAAAGTGGTGGAAATGCATGGCTTTTTGTACAGACTATTTTAATCACCTTTGATGCTTTCTATTTCCTTCTTGCTTGCCTTAAAATGGTCTTAAAAATTGATTTAGCTTTGAAATGATGCCATTTAGGCTTTGGTTTGAACTTTTGATCATGATCTTCAATTTTCATCTGGATCAATCCTGGCCTTTGGATCCCCTTCTCAACACCTACAAAAGATAAAAACCCTAATTAAATCCTGGAAAATTATGACAATTCACATCCTTACTTTGGATTAGCTCTGAACCCTCAAAATGTTAAACTTTAGAATTATTAGGTTAGAAATGCATGCGTTACAATGTTTTTGGAAAAACCCTAGAATAATGCTTATAATTTATGCCACATGAACTATTAATTGGGTACTTTTATATAAATTTGAACACTTATCACAATCTCCAACCAGAATTTTACAATTCTCGACCAAAACAGGCAAAAGATTGTGAAAACAAAAATGGTTGCCCTTGTCGTAGGTACTCACAATTGCATTTAACTTATGCACCAAGCCCTCAAACCCCTAGGTTACACCTAATGGATGAGTTTGGCCTTATAAGGGTATGTAGTAAATGTGTCCACAAAATTCCTTAAGGTTGAATCCTTTTATTTCATCTTAGAGAATTATCGTCTATTATCATTCTACCATCTTAAATAACTTAATTAAGATGAATGAAATTTTTTGCAAGTTATCCACATGACAAAGCCATTTTATTCCAGTAGCATCTCATATTGCATTGTATGTATAGACTAGATAAGTCAACACTTCTAAATAGTCATTCTTATTGCTCCATTGGAAAGATGTCTAGACCTCAAATTCTCATTGATATAACTCAAAAATAAAGCTCTCAGAGAAAGGGGTCAAACAAAATTCACTCACTATGTAAAATCCAAAGATACTAATGGTTTAAATAAGTTCTTTTAAGCACAGATGAGATAAAGAAATGTGATTCCTAATAATAGATGCCATTACCAAGACCGTAAGAAATATTTCCTCTAAATTCCTTCCTATTTATATTCTTTTTAAGGTTATCTTCCACCTTAAGATCAATAGGTCTTTAGATAGGACGAAACATATAGAATGGTTCTAAAAAGAAAGAATAAAGGGATTCAAAGGATCAAATCTGACAAAAGGTCTCCAATGTATATTTGGAAACTTTTCTTTTTGGTGGTATTTAAAATGAATATGTTCTCTATTTTTCCATTCTCTTTTCTCAACTTCCTTTTTTCCTTTTCTTTTTAAAAAATTTTCTTTTTCACTTTTCCTTGTATTTTGGAGAAGGAACACCTTTCTTTGTACTTTTGATATTTTTTTACCTCTTTGATTTTTGTCCTTTTTTGTAAGTTTTCCTCTCATCCTTACTCATTTTTTAAAGTTAATTAATGGATCTTATTGGGGTTTCATTGGGTTAAGGTAAATGGCATTTAAAAAAAAAGGCTTACCAAGAAGCTTAAAAGGTCAAACTAGTGATATACAATACTGAGTAAGCTTTAGGCCAAAACAAGGATGACCTATATCATTTCATAGGTTTCTTAAAACCTATCTCAATCAATAAATATCTAGGAAAGAAAGTTAGTACTCCTTCTAGTTCTTGGTATTTTGACCAAAACAAAGAGCAGTGTGATGTTTCAATATTGATGATCGCTAAAGAAAATATGGAATTACATATAACCCTCAGAAAAAATAATAGTCTATAAAACTCACTTGGGTATAAAGGTCTCCACTAATTTTCTTAGGGTCTTTAAGTCATAACCATCTATTAGTCTAGACTTATGTACTGTATGCAAATGTATTCCCAGATTTAGCTTCCATAAAATACTTTAGAACATGAATAAAATGGAGAATTAACCATATGCATTTCTATTAAGAAGTTAAAGTAGTAGAAATACTAAGCTTTAGATAATCCAATTCTCATCACAGTAAAGGAACTCTAACCTTAAAAACTTCATAAAAAAACTCAAAAAATTTTGATTTTTTTCTTTAAAAAATATGAATAAAAGTAACATCTCATGCATGTATGCATCCCCAACCTAAACTAAACAATGTCCCCAATGTTTTGAAATATAGGACACTTTATGATAAATGAGTTGGTCTATGAAGGGGAGAGGAAAGTGGTCTTTCCTTGTGATCGAATTTAGTTTTCGATAATCTATACAAACTCTCCACTTGGTGGTCATGCGAGTGGGGACCAACTTGTTATTCTCAATTTAGATTATTGTGACTTTGAACTTCTTAGGAACAAGTCGAATTGGGCTGACCCAAGTGCTGTTACAAATAGGGTAGATGACACTAACATATAAGAGATTAAGCACTTCGTCTCTCACTACCTCTTTCATGTTAGGTTTTAGTCTCCTCTGTGTTTCTCCAGATGGTTTAACATTTTCCTTTAGGTGAATTTTATGCTTGTACACAGCAGGGCTAATCCCTTTGATGTCCACTATAGTCCACCCTAAAGTTGTCTTATATTCTCTAAGAACATTAAGAAGATTACCTTCCCATTCTTTATCTAGATATGAGGCTATGATTACATGTAAGGTCTCATCTGGCCCTAAATAAGATTATTTCAGATTTCCAAGTAATGGCTTAAGGGCCGTGATAGGTGGTTTTTCTATTGATGGTAATGGGAAGGAATTGGAAGGAGGAAGTGGTTCCACTAGAGGTTGCCATTTGAAAGAATCCACTATAGGTGCATCATCTAAAAGATTATTTACCCCATCAGTGGACTTTTCTATATCAAATTCATAGTTATAGTGCATTAGACAAGCCTCAGGTGAGTCTAGGAAAGATGATGGTGGATTAGCATCTTGAAGTATACTTTCAATTAAATTGACTACATAAGAATCATCTACATCTAGATGCTAATGATTGGCATTAAAAACATTGAGTTTAACTTACATATTGCTGAAGAATAATTTCATCACACCATTTGTACAATTGATAATGGCATTGGACATTTCCAAAAATGGATGTCAAAGAATGACCGGGATCTGACTACTAGGGTTTGACATAGGCTGGGAATCTAGGACAATAAAATCTATAGGAAAGTAAAATTGGTCCACCTATATTAAGACATCCTCAACCATACCATGTGGAATCTTTACCAATCTATATGCTAACTATAAAGTGGCATTGATAGGCTTAAGGTCATCGATCATAGACAAAGAATAGCACTAGGTTTACGCTAGCCCCTAAATCAAGTAGTTCCATATCAATGGCATGGTTTCCTATAACACAAGAGATGGTAGGACACCTTGGGTCTCTAAACTTAGGACGGGTCTTGCATTAAATAAAAGAGCTCACTTGCTAGGTGAGGAAAGCTTTCTTTTGCACATTAATCTTGGGCTTTTGTGTGTGGAGCTCATTATAAAACTTTGCATAAGCATGAATGTCATTAAAAGCATTTAGTAATGGAATATTTATTTGCACATGCTTAAACACATCCATTATCCCATTCAAGTTGGTACATTTTTTAGCCTTGTTGAGTAATTGAGAGAATGGGGATTTAGGCACATAAGGTTCCTCCACTATAGGCTCAGATGGAGTAGGAAATTTTTGTCTCCTCTTTCTCCTATGTTTTAGCTAATTCATTGTCCTCTAAACTTTCCTCAATATCCCTACTTTATTATCAACCTGACACCTCTCCTAAGGGTAGTTATTGACTTTTCTTGCTCATGGGGTCTCTAGGTATGTGAACTGGACCTTATTTCAAACTATTCCTTGAGGTTTGGAATTGGCTGACTACAAAACTATCTCTTTCCTCCATCATTTAAGTAGCTGACAATTGGCTCATTGAGAGCCTATTTAGTTTCATCCTAGTGTTTTAAAGTTCTCTTCATAAATGACTACACAGTTCTAAGTGGTTGCTATGGAACGGAAGCTCTAGGAAAGTTTTGTGTAGGGGGTTCATAGACAAACCACCCTGGTAATTATTTTTCATCCATGACAAGTTAGGATGCATAGTTCATCCTAGATTATAGGTCTCAGAGTAAGGGTTAGTTCTAGGGTTGTAATATGCATTCATTGCATTTACATACTTCAAAAGATTTTCAATGTACACACTATTGGACAGACAAGTTAAGGCTAAATATGCTAGGCTGGAACAAATAGGATAAACCTCTTGCAAAGCTTTTTTGGATGCCTAGATAGCCATGAAGGTTTGGAATATATTTTTAAGCTTGTCCACTCTTCTACCCAAGGAGTCAAAGTTATCCATTTTATTAATCATAAAGTCAAGCTTATAAGATGTATTTGAGGTCACTCCTATTTCATAAAAGCCTCCTTTCTTTTGAGGTTGGGTATTTCTTTCTCTCCTATTGAAATTGTCCCATTATTAGGAATTGTTAGCTAAACTTTGAAAAAATTCCCAAGCCTCCATTTCATTTTTCAACATGAGGGCCCCTCCATTAGCTGCATTTACCATTTGTCTATTTTGTGCTATTAATGCCTCACAAAAGTATTGAACTTGATGCCATTTCTTAAAACTATGTTGGGGACATTTTTGCAGCAACTTATTCCACCTTTCCTAGCATTCATAATATTGTTCATCAACTTTTTGTTGGAAATTGATGATCTCCCTATGAAGGGAATTAGTGATATGTAATCAAAAGAATTTGTTTATAAACTTTTTAGACAATTGGTCCCATGTAGCAATGGAACCGACCTCTAAAGAATTCAGCCATGATTTAGCCTTATCTTTCAATGAGAAGGGAAACATCTTAAGTCTAATGAAATCATCCAAAACATTTCAAAATTTGAATGTAGTGCAAATATCAAGAATTTCCTTGATATGTATGGATCCTCTCTCTCATGGTCATAGAATGATGGGAGTAATTGAATGACTTCAGGTTTAAGTTCAAAGCAGTTTGCATTGGTGGGTATAAGGTGATGCATGATGGAGTATTCAATCAGAGTGGTGTATAGAAATATCTAATTGAGTTGTGCTCAACTTTTGCTAGTGGTTCTAGCATGGGGTTGGTAATTGGATTTCTAACCTCTAGCCTGTGGGTATGTTCAATCTTAGGGTCCAATGGTGCTAAATTTGTGTTCTAAGATTAACAACCTTACATGTACAAAAACTATCTAAATGGTGCAACCTACATCTAATTACAACTCCTAAATCTATATGATGCACAATCAAACAACAATCCTTAATGCTAATGTGATGGTTTGGTGATCTTTGTTAATCTATGAGGTTGTAACTTTTAATCTAAAGCTAGATAGCTCTTCCTTCAATCTAAACTTGACTATTGCTTACCAATTAGGCCTTGCCTAGGGCAGTTAATAAATTCTCATGGTAGGAGGCATTTAGACCTCAAAAACCATCAACAAAAGGCATGGGAAAATACTTGAACTTTGGATACCCACTATAACCACAAAGTTCAAGAACCATTGGAGTGATAATAGATCAGCTCTTTCAAAAGGATCCAATGAGCCCAAAACCCTAGGTCTCTTGCTACTTGATTTTAGATTAATATTAATGGCTAGGATTGTGAACATATAAGGATCAATTTGATTACCTAAGTGGGTCAAGGATCTGGTGATGAAATCTAGTCCTTATCTTATCAGCATTTTTATGGGGCCATTAGTATCAGTGTGCTCCATCCATCATAAAGCAGTAAACATGTAATGTAATTACAAGGAAAAGGAAACTAATGCTTGCTTATATGTGATCTAATAGAGTTGTCTTTGTTAAATAGGTGTAATCTAATGCAACAACCTTGATAAGATGCAACAAGTATAATGAATGACCTTAATCTATATGGATTGCTCTAAAAATCAATATGCAAACTACATTAAGAAACTAAAAGAGAGTGAGAGGAGTTTACAGAGGCCCTTTTAATGAAGATCAAGTGTGGACCACCTTACCCCACAATTTTCCTATATTAGTACAACCCATCTAAAATTGAATAAACAAATTGCAAGCTACAATGGGGCCTCACTACAAGTTCACTGAAAAGCCTAATCTAAGAAAGCAAGAAAATCCTATCTAGTTGATGAAGCTCCTCTTGCCAATTTCTCCTCACACAAAATTTAAGAATGATGGGTCAATTTTTGAGGAATTAGTAAGATATGCAGATATGATGACAAAAATCCTAATATAATACAACCTAAAGACAACTAGAGATAAGAATCTAAATAAAGATCCAACCACAAATCCATGATGATTCCCTGGCAACGATGCCAAAAACTTGGTGTAACCTTGAAATTACTTGCAAGAACACAAATCAAAGTAGTATTTGTGTGTGGGAGAGGTCAATACCATGAGGAATTTAACAAATTTGTATGTTGTATGGATCTTATTTAAATTGCTTAACATCAGCCAAAGAGAAAAATTGACTGGATTTGAATTCAAACTAGAAAAGTAAATGATAAAAGAAAGGAAATATGCATGAAACAAGAAACTACAATTAAAATAACCTTTCTATAATTAATTCTATGCAATGGAATTAGAAACTAACATGCATTCAATAAATAAACTAATGCAAAACTAGATCAAATCAAACTAAGCAACTTAATTTAAGGAAACTTACTAAAAAGTAAACTTTCCTAATCCTAAAACTTTCTAAAAATGGATCTTTCCAAAACTTAACTAGGAAACTTTCTAAAACTAAACTAAGGTGCAAAAAAGTAACTAAATTAAGCTAAACTAAGATTAAATAGTCAAACAAAACAAGACTTAAATAGGATTCACTCAAGTTCCATGCACATGATCCATGGGATGGTGTGCATGGTTCATGGGTATACAAGATGGACAAAATTGCTGAACTAAAAACAAACTAACATGTAATATAATCTAAGCACTTAATAAACAACCCCAAAAACTAGATGGGTTCCTATGGAATCCAACAAATAAGATGAATAAGCTATTGGAAATTAAGCATGAACATTGAATGGAAAATTTTCAGATTTTAAGCACTTAAGAGACTCAAATTAAACCAAGGATGGAAAACAATTGAACTATCACTTTTTATGGAAGATAACTATTGAGATATAAAGTAATTAGCTACTGAAAACAAGCATGAGCAATAATCCTCAAGAAACTTTATTGATTAAAAGGCATAGTACGCTAAAAATGGTGTATTTAATACATATATAAGAATTTGGAAATTACACACTCTTCATGAACTAAAAAATGATTCAAATCAAAGCTAAAATAGACTCCAATGCTCTTAAATAAAACTAAGGTGACATGTAGGTGAAATCCAAGAGAGAAGCAAGAGAATGGATGGCTGGAATAATGGAGCTAACTAAGGGAAAGAAATGCGTAAAACTATGCCTAAATTTTAGAAAAAAACATGGAATGCAAGAAAAAAAAAGCAAGGATGCAAGTCACTTCTTCTCTTGGCTGTCACTGGTAAAGGAGAATTAACTTGGATCTTTGATGAATAAGCAAGAAAAACTAAGAAGGTTGAAGTAAAGAACTAAAGGAAAACAACGAGGAAGTAAGAATGGGGAACTTAAGAAACAAAACAAACTATGAAAGCAAGAATGTAAAGTAAATTAATATCCTAGAATTAATATGAAGTGAAAATACTTAAGAATCCAAAGGAAGAACAGCCCAAAATAGATCCAAAGATCCAAAAGAACCCAAGGTAGAATGTAAACTTTCAAGGTTTTGTCGCCAAACCTCTGCTTAGTAAAAAATGTAGAATTTATAGGATTTATAGAGGGGTGGGATTCCAATTGAATGAAGGATTAATCTAAGAAGGTAGAGTGGATCTAGATCTAGGGTTTTGAATTAGCGAAAGTAACGTAGAGAGTGAGGTAAGCAAGTGAGGTAATAAGATAACATCTTGGCTGGCTACCATGTAATTGTAAACGGGGGAGGCATCACCTTCTTAAGAAGGTGACATGGAGCTCCTTTCCTTATAATTAAGTGGTTTGGCTATTATAAAGAGGGAGAAAAGAAAGAACGGAAGATAAGAAAGATCTAGGGTTTTGAAGTGTTTTAGGTGTATGACATTGATCTAGGGGTTTCAAGATTAGAAAACCACCTAAAATGCCAAGTAAGCAAGGGGGAGGCATCACCTTCTTAGGAAGATGGCTCACTCCTTAGGTCAAAATTGTGGAACCCTAAGGTGGGGTGGGGAAAAAGGTGAAAAATGGAAAGTGGAAAGTGGGAACTCCCTCTTGATTGGTCCACCTATCATGATCATCTTACCTTTTACAAGCATCACTCAAAACCTTCTAATTATCCCTTGAAAATCACACTTTTGGCATGTGATAATTTCTTGAAAAGTTTTCTCCAGCGTGAATCCAAGTGGCATGGCTCTATGTGGCTAAGTGGCTCACTTGATGGCGCATTCCATGATGGCTTGAATGGCTTGGCTTCCTTAAGTTTCGTAGTTAGGTTAGGAAGCCTCATGCATGGTTCCAAATCTCATGTAGAGAGGTGAAATTGCATGGGTTTTTGAATGGACCATTTTAATCACCTTTGATGCTTTCCATTGCCTTAAAAGGGGCTAAAGCTAGAGAAATAGATGGGTATAAATTATGGTATGTAGGAAAGGAAAATAATAGAAATGGCGTAGGAATAATAATGGATAAGGAATTAAAGGACAAAGTTGTGGACATTAAAAGAATCAGTGATAGAATTATAATAATAAAAAATATTCTAGGGGAGCAGATTATAAATATTATAAGTGCATATGCACCACAAGTAGGGTTACAAGATATAATCAAGAGACAATTTTGGGAAGATATGGAGGGCACAATGTAAGAAATTCTTAACACTGAGGGGATATTTATAGGAGCAAACTTAAATGGTCATGTAGGAAAAGATAAGGAAGGATATGATAGAATACACGGAGTGTATGGTATAGGTGAATGAAATGAGATGGGGGAGAATATCCTAGATTTTTCTTTGTCATATAACCTATCCATTGCAAATACACTCTTTAAGAAGAGGGATGAACACTTAATAACCTTTAAAAGTGGACTTCATAAAAGCCAAATAGACCTTTTTCTACTTAGGAATAATGAACAATCTATATGTAAGGATTGTAAGGTGATACCTGATGAGAGTTTAACCTCACAACATAGGTTAATGGTTATGAATATTCATATCAAAAGATGGAGTAAAAGAACTGAACTTAAGACACATCCAAAAACTAAGTGGTGGAAGTTAAAAGGAGAGAAAATAACCTCATTAAAAAATAAGTTGATGGTAGAAGGAAATTGGACCTATGAAACATAAGTAAATACCATGTGGACTAATATGGCTGAGTCCATTAAGAAAGTGGCAAAATATGTCTTAAGAGTATCTAAAGGTAAAAGGCTATTAACAAAGGAAACATGGTGGTGGAATGAAACAGTGCAAAAAGCTATTAAAGAAAAATGAATGTGTTTTAAAGCATGGCAGAAGATTAGAAATAATGAAAACTATAAACAATATAAGAATGCTAAAAATGTTGCCAAGAGAATAGTAAGTGAGGCTAAACTTAAAGCATATGATGAGCTCTATAATAGACTACGAATAAGAGAAGGTGAGAAAGATGTGTTTAAACTTACAAAAGTAAGAGAACAGAAGGGTAAGGACTTAGAGCATGTTAGGTGCATTGAAGCTATGATCAAAGGTTATTAGTCAAAGATGATGAGATCAAACAAAAGTAGGAAATAGACTTTCAAAAATTGTTAAATGACAATGGCCTTGAGAATATAGGGATTGAAAATACTATAAATCTAAATAACATTGGATATTATAGATACAAACGTAGGATTAGAATACCTGAAGTAAAAGAGGCCTTGAGAAAGATGAAATCAGGAAAGGCCATGGGGCATGATGGTATACCAATAGAGGTTTGGAAGCATATGGGAGATATTGGGGTAGTTTGGTTGACCAAGTTGTTTAACAAGATTATAAAATCAAAGAAAATGCCTGATGAGTGGAAGAAAAGCTCTATTGTACCAGTCTATAAGAATAAAGGAGACATTTAGAGCTGCAGTAATTATCGAGGGATGAAACTTATGAGCCACACCATGAATCTTTTTGAAAGAGTGATTAAGAAGAGGCTACAACATAAAACAAGTGTATCGAAGAATTAGTTTGGTTTCATGCCTGGGAGGTCTACCATGGAAGCTATTTTCTTACTAAGACAATTAGTAGAGAAATATAGGGAGAGGAGAAAAGACCTCCACATGGTCTTTATCGACTTAGAGAAAGCTTATGATAGGTCCCTAGAGAGTTAATACGGAGGGTGTTGGGTGGTAAAGGGTTTTCTCAGGGGTATATAGACATAATTAAAGATATGTATGAAGGAGCAGTAACAAATGTTAAGACCACTAGTGGCATGACTGATGATTTTCCTGTCACTGTCGGATTGCACTAAGGATCGGCATTGAGTCCATACCTTTTCACATTAGTTATGGATGAGTTAACAAAACATCTGCATGAGGAGATTCCCTAGTGCATACTATTTGCAAACGACATAGTCCTACTTGATGAGACGAGGGTGTAAACATAAAGCTAGAGTTATGGAGAGAAGCATTAGAATCTAAAGGATTTAAAATTAGCCAAACTAAGACAGAATATATGGAATGTAGTTTTAGCAAGGAGAGTAAGAGTGGAACACCAGTCAAGATTGATAACCAAGAGGTCCCCGTGAAAGACCACTTTCGATACATAGGATCATTGATCCATGAGAGTGGAGAGATTGAGAGGGAGGTTACCTAGAGAATCTAAGCAGGTTGGAACAAATAGAGATGTGCATCCGGTGTTTTATGTGATCGGTGGGTGCTACTCAAACTAAAGGAAAAAATCTATAGGACGGCTATAAGGCCAGCCATGCTCTATGGATCAGAGTGTTGAGCAGTTAAGGAACATCATACTCATAGGATGAGCATCGCAAATATGAAGATGTTGAGATGGATGAGTGGTAAGACAAGAAAGAATAGAATTAGAAATGAAAATATTAGAGGAAATTTAGGGGTAGCACGAATGGGTAACAAGATGAGGGAGATTAGACTTAGATGGTTTGGACATGTTCAAAGGAGACCAACAACGGCACCAGTTAGGAGTGAGGCAATACAAGTAGAAGGTTCTAAAAGGGCAAGGGGAAGGCCCAAAAGAACGTGGATCGAAGTGGTGAGGAAAGATTTAAAAACATTAGGACTAAATGAAGCCATGGTATTTAATAAAGTGGAATGAAGGAATAAGATTCATGTCGCCGACCCCTAATTGGCATAAGGTCTTGATGATGATCATGATGATGATGCTTTCCATTGCCTTCTTGCTTGCCTTGAGATGGTCTTGAACCATTATCTATCTTTGAAATGATGCCATTTAGGCTTTGCTTTGATCTTAATCTTCAATTTTCATCTTGATCACTCTTAGCCTTTAGATCACCACCTCACCACCTACAAAAGATGAAAACCCCTACTTAAATCCTCACAAATTATAACAACTCATATAATTACTCTAGATTATCTTGAACCTACAAAATATCAAACTTTAGGTTTATTAGGTTAGAAATGCATGCGTTACAAATTTTTGGAGAAACCCTAGAATAGTTCCTATAATTTGTAACACATTTTAATAACCCCAATTTTTGTAATATTAAAATCCCATGAAAAGTTCAGTTTTAAAGATAAGGGCATTTTGGTCATTTCACTAGTCACCTTGACTAAACCCAGGAATTTGGTCCTAAAAATAGTTCCATTAGATGCGTCTTAGAAAAAGGAATCCAACGGGACCAAAATCACCCAAAACAGAGTTAAAATGCGCAAGATATAGCCCTTTGAAGTTCAGGGGCAAATTTGTAAATTTCACAAAAACGACTTAACTTGAAAAACACAGGTGCCCATTTTGATACGGGCACCCTGTCGTCTTCAAGCTCCTAGAGGCTTCTGGAGCAGTGGTGTTTCAAGGAGACACCACCCCCATTCTGGAGGTTTCTCCACCGCCATTCAAAGGCGGTTAGAACCCCTCCAGAACCCTCTTTAAAAGCCCTATAAATAGAGCTCTTGGGTGCCTCCAATGGCAGCCCAAAACCTTGGAGAAAACCCATCGCGGAGTAGTGACCAAGAGGGGAAAACATGGAGAGAAAACCAGCCACGAAGCAGGTATGCTCAAAAACTCCCCAAACCCATCCCACCCATAGTCCTAGGCTCAATTCCCCTAAGTTTTTGCATGAAAAACCATGCAAAACAGAGCCTGGGAGAGCCACCAAGGACCCTGGGACGTCCCCAGGGCCACACTGGTTCGACAGGGTCGAACCAGGGTGACCTGAGGATGACCCTGGTCTCTAACGGGCGGGACAATCCAATAGGAACGTCCCATGTCGACGCAGGCGACGTCCGTTTGAACAACCTGGACGCGCCCACTAAAGGGACAGACGGGCGGAGGTATATCGCGCATCTGCGACGTGCCTGCTGAGGCCCGCGCCCCAAATGCGCAGTGCACTAGCATGCGTCATTTTTTTTGGTTACTTAAGGAAGCTGGGCGCACGTCACAGATGCGCAGCGCCTTAGCATTCCTCCTTTTTTTGTCTTTAAGACTCTATGTACATACAACACTAAAATGCTTATAACTTGAGATCTAGAGCTCCGATTGAGGCGCCGCAAAAGGTGTTGTGTCTGTATCAATAACACGAACACATCCAAACTATAAAATCCCTGATCAAGGTCCAATCAAAGTAGGGCATGACCCTTAGAATAGGATGGTGGCGCATGGCCACTAGAACTTTGGAAAACTGAGGATACCAAGGCCCAAGTAGGACCTTAGGACACCCATAGGCATAGGGATGGACCCCTAATGCCTAAGTCATAAGACCCAACTACTCTAAACCCATCAAAGATAGGTTAAACTAACCTTGAGTCCCCAAACCATGTTCAGGAGCGTACGAGGACAAAGGGGTTAACGCGACCCAGTTAGGTAGGTGCTCTATCACTATTAGATTCTTTTAAAAGATCTATTATTGTTTTGAGAACACACGTTATAAGTATATGACTTGTTTAGCATGACTTGATTCAGCATGCATATGATAAACGTTTTGTACATAGACATGTTTCGTAAAAGATTGCATATACATTATGCACACATATGTTTTTGTAAACAAATGCATACATTGCATGATTTAAGTACTTGCAAAGATTGCATGTCCTTGAGGGTTGCCAAAAGATGCTAGAGTGCTGAGGGCCAGGCAGTTGTGAGGGACCCAAAGAGGACTGGTTTTGAACAAAGGTTTTTGGCTTATTTGATCGTACATGATTTGGGCTTGTAAGATCGTGGGTGCTATGCCGAGGGGTGTGGGTTGGCCACCCAGCCTCTACCACTATTAAGTGGATGGGTACCACGCCCAGAAAGGGCATGTCTCTACTTCGACTGCATGTGGTACAGGGGGGTTACCACTGGTGTCACGGCACTGGGTCAAAGTGTCATATGCCCCGTGAAGGTATATGATCCTGTGTCCCTAGGTACCTGGGGACCATACGGCGGTGAGGTCGTGGGCATAGTGGGATCCTATGGTTTCGTGGATTTATGTGCATTGCATATGGCATGATATAAGGATGGTCGACCATACCATGATAGATATCCATGAGTTGGATTCAGTTGAGCATCTAATGCATATTTTTACGATTATGATATATGATTACTTTCGACTTGGATTATGATATTTCTTTAAGTCGTCAGTATTTCGGTTTAACAGTGGCTTTTAATATCGATATTGAACGTGATTATTCGGACAACATGCACATGTTTTTATGAGCACATGATTTTAAAGATCGCATGTATTATAAAACTAGTAGTGATAGACTCCTACTGAGTATAGTATATACTCACCCTATCCTTAACATTTTTCAGGGTGATTCCATCCACAAGTAGAGGACATCTATGTTAGTGCTACGAGCAAGTGAATGAAAAAGGAAACACTTATATATGTAAGTAAATTCTCAACCCTTTGGACATGTATTTGTATTTAATTACAGTTGGGCTGTGTGCTGTGACTGGACAGACTTGGGGAAAAGCATTTGTGATTTCTAAAGCTGTTCAAAAACTACCTTAGCTGTTGTGAAAGCAAATGACACTCGGGGTTTTCAAAATGAATTCCAAATAAAAGAATTTTCCGCTGCATTGCACTGTTTTTCAAATCGGGATCCCACCTTAGGAATTTAGATTTTTCATTTAAAAATGCATGAGAAAACCCGGGTTGTCACACACATAAACAAACTAATTGGGTTCTTTTTATCCAAAATTGAATAATTATCACTCCACCATAATGAGATTTATTTTTTCCATATTTTTAGGTGTGAATCTCCTTGAAAATAAGGGAGTAGGCCACCCAAAAACTCTCCTCTAATAGGATCTCAATTTGGTCTTTGTTACAGTCTACCTTCTTATTTATCTTTATTGGATGTTGAATGTGTATATACAAAGATAGATCTTGATCTTTAAGTGGTTGCAGAGTAAGATGAGTTTCAACTATAAATTTCTTGTAAATTATCTCTTCATCTCCACATTTTTTTCACCAATCATCATTACTTTGTCATGTATTCTATGTGGAACTAAGGGGCATTAACCACCTTTGTATAAAATTTTTGTGCTCCCCCTTAAATGGTCCATTCCTTTGGTTGAGTAGGAGAGAATGTAAGGAAGAAGTCTCATGTAGGCCCCAATATTCTAACTTGTTTTATTTAGAAGCTTCCATTGTATGTGATCTCATTGTATATGATTTGAGCTTTCTTTAGAAGCTTCCTAAGGTGGTGGAATGCATGCATGCATTCTTGGGAAGTTTCATGACCTTACATTTATATAAACACCTTATATTGAATGGATAAGTCTTGATGTTTGATAAGTGTCAAATTTTGCATAAATATTACACAATTAGTTATCCTAGTGTCATAACTCATTGGAGTAAAATAGGTTTTTGGCCAAAATTCATAATACATGTATTTCTAACATAAAAGACCAAAAATTTGATATTTTGTAGGTTTAGAGGCTAATCCAAGTTAAGTATGTAAATAATCATAATTTTTTATGATTTAACTAGAGTTTTTCACTTTTTGTAGGAAACAAGAGGATGATCCAACAGTCGAGATCGATCTAGATAGAAATTAATGATCAAGATCAAAATATCAAGTCAAAGTCTTAAAGTCATCACATAAAAATGAGATCAAGGGATTAGATCGTCTTAAGATTACTTGAAGATGGAACGGAAGGAGTCAAAGGTGGCCAAAGTGGGCCCATGTACAAGCCATGCAAAGTCCACAACTTTTGCATGGGTTTCACTTAAGCCACTTAGCCATATTCAAGCCATGAACATGGTGACAAACTAAGGAGCCTAGCTAGCCATCGAAGCTAAGGATTTGATTTAGGAAGCTAAGCAAAGAAAGCCATCTATGATAGCTATGAAGCTAAGCAAATGGATATCTCAAAGTTAGCCATCAACCCACATTAGCCAAACTACATGGAAGGTTGTGATTAGAGGAGAATCCAAAGAATTATCCATGGGATTTATGGGGATATTTTAAAGATAATTAAGGGAAAATCTACTAGGATAAGGTAGCATGTGGACCAATAAGAAGATACCTTCCCCATTTTAATTGCTTTTCCATTTTTTGTCACTTTTCACATCACCACTAAGCAGTACGAATTTCACTTTCCATTCAAAAGTATTATCTTTCTAAGACTCTCACACCTTCCTAAACTTCTATTCCAACCATCCAACCAATCCCCACTTCTTAGGAAACTACCTAGCCAATCATCTCTTTCCATCTTACCTCCCTTCCTTATCTTGTTTCCCATCCATCTTACCCTCCATTCCCATGGAATTCTACTTAAAACACATTCATGGAAGGGATTTCCACATAAAACTCCTACAAATTAGGAGCTTCCCTCCCCTCCTTGATGCACCCACTCCACCACCCTCCTTATTTCTCTTTAGCCCAACCAATCACCATTTTTTCAATCCCCACCTCACCCTCTCACTCTTACCTCATCTCCTCAACCAAGTTACAATTTTTAAGAGTGCTTCCATGATTTTTACAAGGGGGAGATGCCCCTCCTAAAAAAGTGGCATCTCCCACCTTAACTCGTACCCAAACACCCCACTTGCTTTCCTCTTTGAAAGACTAGCCACTTCATATATTAATCCTAGCCATCCAATCCTCTTCCTATTTCATCCCCACACTACCTTTACCTTAGGCCACCCTAGAAAACTTTGGAAAGAAAATATAAAAGAGCTCAAGAAATATTCAAAGTGAACAACTTTAGGAGGAAGAAAATAATGTCTGCTCCAAAGTGACGAGGCATCCTTTTCCTTTACCTTTTTGGCATCAACATCCTTCTCCTTGGGTGGCTGCCATCTTATCGTAGTGTTCTATGTGTGATTCCAAGTGTTTGTACTCTAGTTCTTCATTAAAGGTTAGTTGCTTATCTTTCAATTTTCATTGCCATTGAATCCTTTTTAGTTTCATGCCTAGGAAGTCGCCCTGCCCTTTCATTCTTTGTCATCTTCTTGCTTTGATCCAAGGTTATTTCCCCTTAAAGTGATAGCCAAGGGAAAGTAACCTTAAATCTATTCTTTTCCTTGTTTTTCACTACCATTAAATCTCCTTGGCTTCCATTGATTTCCTTCCAGCTTTCCTTAGTGTTCCTCAAGCTTCCTCCTATACTCTATACTTCATGTTTGCTAGATTTTTCAAGGAACCAATTACAGTGCTGGATTTTTTAGTTAACGATTGAATTAGATTGCATGTTCTAGGTTTTTAAACTAGTTAAGTAGATTCATTCCCACCCCATGAATCATGCATACCATTCTGTGGTCATATGCATGATACTTGGGTAGTTCACCTTTAATTGCTTAATTAGTGATTGTTTTTCTTTAGTTCTCTTGTTTTGTTGTAGTTTAGTAAGATTCCATTGTTTACTAGTTTACGTCTTCATTAGTTTCTAATTCTTAGTTTAGGAAAGTACTTGATTTTGTTACGTTGCTAAATCTCAGCTTTAGAAAGTTTGTTTTAGGAAAGTTACTCAATTTTAATTTTAAGGAGTTCTCAAATTAGGAAAGTTTTTAATTTAGTAAATTTTTAGTTTTAGAAAGTGTATTGTTAAGTTAGCATGTTTTAGTTTTAGCATAATTGCATCTTTCTTGAGTTAATCTTCAATTGGTAATTTTGGTAAAAGACCTCCCAAATTTGGCTAGGCTAGATAATTTAAGGACCACTACTATCACATCCATTCAATTCCTCAGGGGATTGACCTCCTCATGTGAATTATCATAATTGATTTGTGTGCTTGTGAGTTAAGACTTAAAATCACAGTAAGTTTTTGGCCCTATTGTTGGAGAATCACAATAGTTGGTGTAATGGACCACACCTTAGATTATTTACCTCTAGTCCAAGTTTAGGGTGCATTAGTTTAGTGTTTTGCATTATTGTTGAATTATTTGCAATTTTTCTCACATTGACCATTATTATTTGATTTTTGTTTGAGGGAAATTAGCAAAGGAGCGGTAGTGATCCTATGGCCTATAACTTCACCAACATAGATTTGGTTTTCATTGCTTTCCTATATTAGGATTTGAGTGAAATTATAGTGAGGCCCATTGTAATTTTGATTTTATTTATTTCTTAAATGGATTATAATAATACAAGGTAAGTGTGGGGTACAGTGGCCTACACTTCATCATCATCGGACCCCTCATTGTGAGCAATCTTCACACAAATTTTAATTTTCTAGGATAAAGTGCATTTAGTGTAAAACTACATTTGTTATGGTAGTATAAATCATATAGATTAGGGTCACGCATATATATATATGTTGCATATTATTTAGGGCCATTGCATTAACAAGCACCTATTTAACAAAAGTTAGCTTAATCTCAGCTATAACCAAAGCATATGCTACATGGTTATAATGTCCTATCTATTAAGGTGCCTGACCCTTTATTAAATAACATAAAGGTAGCCATTAGTTTGATTTTTCTATTGCATTGCACATTTAATTGCTTTATGGTGGACTGTATCACATTGTTAGTAAGGGCCCCATAAGAACCCTTATAAGATAAGGACTGGATTTCATCACCAACTCCTTAGCTACCTAGGAATCAATCAATATCATTGTATGTCCCGATACCAACCCTTGAACATTAATTTAAAATCAAGTAAAAAGAGACTTAGGATATTGAGCTCATAGGACCCTTTAGAAGGACACAATTTATTGTCACTCTAGTGACTTCTGAGCACTGTTGTTATAGTGGGTGTCTTAAAATTCAAGTGATTTTCCCACGTCTTTCGTTGCAATCAGGTGAGGACTAAATGCCTCCTGACACAGAGGATTGTATTAACCACTTTCTAGAAGAACCCAACTTATAAGCAATAGCCAAGTTGTTGTTGGTTTAATTAAAACCTTCAAACGCATGAATCATTAGCAATATAGCATGCTAGTGAGGTCGATCCCACAAGGAGTGAACTATTGTGATGCTAGTAGTCCTTACTTTAAACTATCTAACCTAGCCAAAATTCAAGTGATTTTTGTCTTAAACTAAGAATGGAAATTAAAAAATGAACCTGGAAGCTAAGTAAAAATACGAAACATGCTAAATGGGAAACTTTCCTAATCTAGAATTAAAAGTAGGAAACTTGTCAAAACTTCAAGCAATTGGCATTGGAAACTTAACTAATAATATTAACAAATAAAGAAACTACAAAGAATTAGAAATATTCAAATCAAGAGATTAAACTTAAGGAGACTACTTATAAAAAAAATTCCTAAACTAGAACTTTTCTAAACTAAAATTACCAAAAATACAAATTTTTAAAATTCAAAAAGAAAAATTTTTAAAGCTAAAAAATACAAAAATAACTATTTTATTTACTATAATACAAGATCCAATAACTAAATTAACCAAAGTTCAAAGGAGAATGGGACTTAGAACCATGCACATGATTTTTGATTGTGCACATGATTCTGGACCCCTAAAAATGGTGAGATTTAATGCACCTACATTGAGTTAGTATGAAAACTAACTAGGGGATATAATAAAAGACATAAAAAGCTAAATGGGTATCTAAGAATTTAGAAAAATAAGATGTTTCGATGGCTAGAATTAAAGCACAAAGTTAAGAAAAAACCAATTTTTAGATTTCGGTAGTTAAAAATAGTCAATAAATCTT
Source organism: Warburgia ugandensis (assembly GCA_035236585.1). Lineage (NCBI taxonomy): Eukaryota > Viridiplantae > Streptophyta > Magnoliopsida > Canellales > Canellaceae > Warburgia > Warburgia ugandensis. The sequence continues at coordinate 40,748,972 of CP141137.1, forward strand.
GCATTAGAAAGCTATTGAAACCATAACTTTTACACAAGAAAACAACCCAGATCAAAGGCACATTGATGATAGAAAAATTCCCTAATAAGAATTCTCACAAAAACTTATTGAATCATATCTAGTTTACATCAAAATTATGTGAATACAACTGTCCACAAAATATAAAATTGTGCACTTTTCTAAAGCCTGAAATCTTGTCTAAACAACAAAAATGTAACACCCCTAATTTTTTTGTAATAAAAATATAATAGTGAAATTGAAGATTTCAAGAAAAAATCAGGCTGGAATATTAGGCTTAGCAAAAACATACTTCTTTTAGAAGTAAAAATAAGGCATAAAGACATGCATAACTAAAAACATATCCCACAAACCCTTCAGAATGACTGTAAGCACAATGCATTCTAAATTCGGAGTGAAAAACCTTTATTTTCTCCATTTTAAGAACAAAAGGGTAAAATGGTAATTTTACCCTAGCCAAGGTCTAAGACATCAAATTTGGAATGTACTAAAAAATACGAGTCCAACGTCACTAAGTACACTCAATTCGGAGTTTGTAGGAGAAAACTCAAAATTTTATACATAAAGGGCAATATGGTCTTTTTACACATGTGGGGCAGACAAAGGACCCAAAATGGAATCCAATGGCCGGACCACATGCAATCATAGGTCAAACCACTACCACCAGCTAGTGGAGAAGGAGGTGGTTGTGGGAATCAAATAAATATTAAATATTAAAAAGAAAAGACATAATTATTAGGAGTTATGATGAAAAACACTCAAAATCCCTATAAATAGACATCAGAAAAATTATCAAAAATATTCCAAAAATCAATCACGAAGTCCCTTAGACTTTGCCAAAATCTCAGCCCAAAGTTCCTTCCCCTTGTCCCTCTTTCCTCCTCCCTTTCCTTATATTTTTGTCCTACTGTTAGAGCGTCCACAGACTCACCAGGAGGAATATTCCTCTCCTGGATATCTGGTGTGTCCATAGACGCGTTGTAATATCCTTAATTTTTAGGATAAAATAGGAAATTATTAAATAAATTAAAATAAAAATTTATGGATGAATTTTTTTCCTGAAAACATAATAATTTGAAAGTGCTTGTCGATACGAGTCCAACGCCACCAAGAACGCGAAAAACGAAGCTCAAACGAGGGAGTTATGAGCCGGTGAAGTTGTAAGGGCAATTTTGTCATTTGAGAGAAACGTATTACACAAGGGCCCAAATTGATAATGGCACCCCCGTCTTCCACATGTTTGTATCGGATCCGGCAAAATCGCCGGAGAAGCCATGGAAAGAGGCGTGAATGGAAGAGGTTCTCTTCCCCTAGGACTTTAGGCCAATATCTACCCTCCCAGGTTGTCAAAACGCTTCACTTTGAGCGTTTTCACTGAGCTTTACTCAGAAACCTAGCCTGCAAAAATTCATGTTTTTTCGGCGAGTGGAGCCCCGGCAACACGAGCAACCCCGGCCAGGTGCAAGGCAAGCCTCAAACCTATGTTTTTCATTATTTATTAATTAGAAAAATAATTAGGAAAGCATTTAAAAATTAGGAAAAAAAATCAGATTTTTGGGAACTTGTGTGCACGCTACTGTTGGAGCGTGATTTTATGGAACATACCTCGTCCGTTTGAAAATCGCACCGTCCAACTAGTGCACAAGAGACCTAAGAGCAAACTCTTTAAATTTGGGAGTGATCCAACAGTGGATTTCTCCAGAAAACGCAAAAACCAGTACCTAGGGATGATTTTAGGAACTTGGGAAAAATCATTTAAAAACCATGGTTTTTGGAAAACTCAGTGCAAAAGGAGGGTATAAATGGATTCTAGAGAGAATTCTGAAGAAAATGGCGCAAAAATCACGTAAAACGGAGCTCTGTAGCTCTGCTGGAGACAACCGGAATCCGATCGTCTTCTCCGGCGTCGGCGCCCTGGCGCTGACGCCAAGATGCACTCGTAGACGCACCTGGGACGATGTCACACGACGCCGTCTTCGCACACGTGCGCGGCGCCGCACACGTGCGGGAAGTCTCCTGTTAGCGATCGCGGTGGGGCCAGGACGCGACGCGTCCTGTGCGGCGTCTGTGTCTTTGTGCGCTGGTATATGACGATGTAAACCGGCGGAAAAGGGCACCGCCGGTATAAACCACCTTATGGTGGTCCGGCAGGCCCGATTTGAGGGTAGTTTGCACTAAAACTTGATTTCTGGGAGCGAGAGAGGTCCAAATCACGATCCGAAAGAGGCGTTGTGACCTTATTGATGACGCAGACCTAGTTTTAACTTAAAAACTTAGAAATTACCACTTTTTCTGTAGAAAAATATTAAAATAGTGATGTGACATGTATAGGTACACGCGAATATACCAGTTAAAGGGAGTTATTAGCAAGCTAGTGGTCTCACACTGAGGTAGGTGACGACAACTAATGTTTTGCCTTGATTTTTAAACCATGTTTAAACATAGCATCATGTGTGATCATGTTTTAAATTGAAATTCTTATTTACCGTGTATTTCATGCGACATTGAGTACAGGATGGTTATTTCAAATTGAAATCTTTTACTGGATAAACTTATTTAAAATGCTTTTACAAGCATGATGTTAATTAGTTATGCTTAATTAGAGACTTATTTCTTATTATATATATAGAAAATGCATGGATTTACATGGAAATGAGAATAGAGACTTATTAGCTGGTCCTTTTATAGGCTAACCCCAGGATGAGGGGCATGTCTTGAGGATTGCAAGCTATAAGTGCTCTTGAGTTTTAGCATATACATATGATTTTCGTGTTTTATATTTGATGACGGGTGCTCTTGCCCAGTGGGTGTCATGCTAGGAGGGATAGGGCCTGCCACCCACCTTCCGAGATTATGATGTGATGACTTTGTGATGTGATAGACACCTGCCCATAGATGGCATTCGGTAGGGGTTTGGTAACATGGATAGTCCACACTACCGGTCTGAGCCTTTACATGGGGACAGACGCTAAGTCTCCCATTATGGTGTCGACGGAGAGCGGCGGTGGTTGATACCCATGGATGGTTGCCACTGCAGCATGATGGCCCATATTCTTATTATGTGTGCATGTATGATGAGCATGGTTATGGATGATATGCATGGGTGTGACGACACTCAGAGGTTGATTACGTGTACTCCTGATCAGGGATGTTAGTGCGAATGTGGTGGGACCCATTACCTTAGGGTGCCCTTATTCTTGTTGTATGCTCCATTTTATTGATTCATGTCATGTTTTAACTCTATGATTGCATGTTTTAGCATATGGAATAAATTGGCATTTATTTGAACATGGCATTATGATATCACTATTTTCATAAATGTTAGACTTTTCATCAAAGGCCGCTTCATTATTTCTTTCATTTATTACATTAATTGTCTATGTACCTACACAAGCGATAGCCATTTGAGGCATTGCTTTGTTTTGCAATGCCTTAGATCTCGAGCGCAATAACAGGAAAGGCAAGGCTGTTGAGAAGTCGTGAGAGCTGCTAAAGACCATTTTTCTATAGTGTTAGACAGTGATGTGAGTCATTAAACAGGATTATCATTTGGATTTTATTATGGACTGCATACTTTATATTTGGATGTGATTTAGATGTTTGGACATATGTTGGACATTTATATGGGATGTTATGATGGATAGACCCTGGGCCATATTATTATTGTGTTTTGGACATTTATTTGAATTAAAATAAAGGCGCCTATTTATTTGACGTTGATTTAGACGCGGATTATTTATTTATGTTTAAATTACATGTACGCCATTTTGAGAAAGGAAAACTAACACCCAGAGTTTTTAAGATAGGTTTAGTAAAATGTTAAATAAAAATTTTCTCATGGTATCCCAAATGCTCTTAATTAAAATGCCATTATTAAAAAAAAAAAAAAAGTCTTGAAAATCCGGGGTGTTACACGCATCGTCCCCGATGAGAAGGGTTTTCACCCTGTGACTATTTTTGAATTAGACTTTTATTTTCAGCAATTGAAACAAGATCTTGACGATTGGATAGTTGGGGAATATTAAGATCTACAAAACCCCTTTGAGTTTACAACAATCAGTGGAGTATCCGTAGAGAAATCACTGGAATTTTGAAGCTCCGGTTACCTATCTTATTAGGAGTGGATTTTCTGGTTTTCCGGCAAAGATCTAGAATATCTTCTTCCAGGTAGGTGCACTTGCACCCCTCTTCCATTTCTAGTAGGTAGAATAGGTTTTCTGGCCACTTGGAGAGCTCCCTAGCCATTGATCCATCGGGAACGACAGATCCGGCATTAAGGGTTGAGATCTCCTATTTTTTTCTACTCAGATCCAAGTTCTGAGCCGTTGGATGATTTTTTAGGGTCCCAAAACCCCAGAATATGAAATCTGGGCCGTTGCATGAGATGGGTGGAGGAGATTTAGCCACAGGCAATCCGAAGGTCAAGTTCGGATTGTCTCGCCTATAGCCAGTCATCTCTGCCCAACCACCTATGATAGATGGTAACAGGCGCAGGACGCGGGTCACCCCGTACCTATAACCTAAATCTGATCTGGGCCGTCCACTTTGTTAATTGAAATGTTTATTTCTTCAATTCAAAGCTTGATAAAGCTTTGATTTTAGATTTGAAAAATGATATAGACTCCTTATAGCATTTATAATGCACTGAACTTATTAGATCCATGTTTTAATTTGTATTTACATAAGTTATTTAGTAAAATCAGTTCTCATGGTCTTAGATCATATACCAAATGACTTTAAAAGACAAATTTGAACTAATGGATGTCTTCAGAGACCCCCTAAAACTCTAGGATCAGGTTCACAGTCAGATTTGTATTCATATATATGAAGGAATTGATAAAAAATAGTAAAGATGAAATTCGGCCCTTAAAACGGGCTGAAATCATAAAAATTTAATTATGAGTTTAATAGATCCCCAAATTTAGATCAGAAACCTTCATGGGATTCTTATTTATGTTATTAAACCATATAACATGTTAGATCTTATTTTTAATTAGTATTTACATAATCTATTTAGTACTATCCGTGCCATTGATCTTGAATCATAGCCAAGATGATCCCAAATTTGAAATCTGAACCAATAGATGTGTTCAGAATGTCCTAAAATCTTAATAAATATGTTCACAGTAGAAATTATGTCTCTAGATCAGTAAGTTTGATCTCAACCAGTAAGGTGAAATTCAGCCCTTAAAACGGGCTGAAATCTTAAAATCACAATTTTGATCTCAATTGAGATAAAAAAGTTTTCATGGATTCCTTGTGATAATAATTATAATGTATTGAACCTATGAAATTGGAATTTTAATTAATTAAATTTTTAGTACTTAAAGTGAATAAGTAACTAACATGCTTGATCTACAAGATCTAGGGTGATCAGACCACTAATACTTTGTTGGATGATGATTTTATAATGTAATAAATAAAATCAGTGGCTTAAATGAAATTAATGGGGCAGATCTTAAGAGATCTAGCCTTAAGAGTTACTAAAATCCATAAAAATGAATAGTATCACCTAGATCAAGATGATCCAGGATGATTGGACAGTATGGATGTATTTTGATGATGATATTGATATAATATCATAGGGATTTAATGAATGGATGATGAGGATTTGGGCTAGATCAAGATCTATGCCCTTAAATGTTATAAGGTAACTTAAGATCTCCTTGATCAGGTAGATCAAGGAAGATCAAATCAATGGATAAGATAAATCAATGATTTAATAATTAAATTACATCAATATAAAATGTTGGATCTAAAATAAAATGAAGGATATAGATCTAAACCCTAAAGAAATGAAAAATGAATATAGATCAATTAAGACCCTTGGATCATGATAGCATGTTAGATTTCTATTTGAATTATTGAACATTATTTCCTTTCATTTCTTACTTGAGTTACTTATAGAATTGTTTATTTAACTGTTTAGTCAATTGTTTATTTATTCTTTAAATTTATGCTTTAATGCTTAAGTAATGAAATTTTCATTGAAATTGTAATTAAATGAAATTAGAAGGAAAAGACATTCACATGAAATGGACTTTATGATAATAAGGACCATAGTTAGTAGGATAATATAAGGAATATAAATTCCTTCATCCAACTTAGGAGAATAATAAATCTCCATGAATGACATTTTAATTCATGGATTTAATTAAAATCAATTAGAAAAGATACTTAGGGTTAAATGCTCATAGGAACCTTAGGAAAGGTTGGTCAAGCTAGTGAATGATGGACATAATGGTTAAGGGGGTTATCTAATAGAGCCATGCTCTCCCCCCACCTTTCGTTGACGTTTTGTGAGGTCTAAATGCCTCCTTACATGAGGATTGAAGTAACCATTTTGTATTCAACCATTCAATTAGTAAGCCTTAGCCAATTTGACATAAGAGGAGCAATATAGACTTAGAATGAAATAAACTACCCTCAACCATTAAAACATTAAATGGTTGAGTAATAATAATAAAGAGCATAAAAGGTTAGTAAATCATCTAACCCAAATAAAAATGGTAATTAAGATAAGGATGATCAAACAAGATCCACGGGATCTTGAATGATCAAGAACAATAAGAATACTAAAGAAGTATTATATTGTGTATGTATAGTGTATATATATAGAAGAACATAGATAGAGAACCCAAACCCTTGATCAAACTTGATTCAAGAAAAATGACGGTATCATTTATAGGGATATATACAAGTATGGATAAATAACTTGAGATGTATGGCTTGACAGATGTATGAATACCAACTAGGATGAGAGTTGTGGAGGAATACCACTTAAGGATATATAAATCAAGACCCGATACTACTTTGAGGTAGGTTGATATACAAAGATGTATTGGAAATTCATGTGCATACATACATGATTTTTTGTCTAGTAGTATAGACCTTCATTGTATGAGTATGCTTAGTACCTTAGCATAGTTATGATCCAAATAAGTGATCCAAAACAAATGATCCAAATAAGAAATTTCTATGATCCAACTAAATGATTATATTAAGTGATCTAATATATATATATATGATCCAACTAAAGGATGAAATTAGAGGATTTAATAAATGATATAACCTCAGAATCTAAGTTATTTGATCTAATATGATGATCAAACTTAATGAGGTGATAGGGATGAGATATGAAAACTAAGGATACCCTAAGGATAGGGTGTAGAAAATATTCCAGCCTTAGTTAAATAGACACACCATCTGATATGTCCAAAGTATTTTCCATACAAGTATGGAGACTTGTGAATTTTGATTTACACAGAGATAGAAACTGGGGATGCTATGCTAGGGAAGTTATGAGGGTTTGACCACCCACTTCCTGAAATTTATATGATGGATACCATGCCCAAAGAGAGGCTAAATGTTGGGTGGGGCAATAATGGGAAGGCCTCACTGTAATAGCCATGGTCCACCCCATGAGGACATGGATTGATTATTCCACAGTTGGTATCAGTGGAAGATTATACAGTTATCCGGGCGCGCTGTACGGATTGAGACTATGAGCTTAGTAGTCCTAATGTATTTTGCATTATGATGCACAAATTATAGGCATAGTATGATGCCATGGCATAATGATATGCTATTATATGAGTTCCTAGAATGAAAACCCCTATATGTGAATTGGCTAGGTATTACTCTCCTAAGTGGAAGCCAGGGGAAGGAACAAGTTTTGAGTATTCTTCAATATATTAACTAATTTGTCATGTATTACATAAATAATGTATATCCTCTATAGATGAGTATGAGATAACTCATGAGAGCTTAATGACTGAGGTAAGTATCCTTATATTGATGAAGTAGTATATTTTTGTATCCCTTATCAAGCGTATCTTGTTGAGGTATTGTACATGTTTCCATGTTTACAATACCTCGGGCACAGAGGAGGGAAAGAAGCTCAAGGCCATAAAGGATTAAAGCTTGAAGATCTAGGAGGCAAGACAGTAGAAGATTTGAAGAAAATAAGAAAATCAGAGTATGTATTTGAAGATATGTAATTTTTCCTTATTTGAGAGTGTATTGTATTGAGTGTTTTTAATGTAAGGTGAGGGTTGAATTTTGGATTATGTAAATTTGGACAATGGGTTGTAACCTAATACAGGGTTGTGGAAGAGTGAACCACTGGATGAATCTTGGCATTCAATAAAATTGTATTTCATATAAAATGGTTGTGTATTATGTATCTTCCAATGAGGCTTGGGTTTTGTTCAAAATGAATTTAAATGGAAAGAATTTTCGCTGCATTGTTTGTGAATTTTTTTTACACATTTAAGGGCCCTCCCTTTGAATGAATGCATTATAAAATGTGTTTCAAAAACCCAGGTCGTCACAAAAAAAATTCCAATATAATGATCATACTCTAAAGTATAATGACATGAAAAGAAATCCCAAAAAGAAATTTGAGAAAAACAGAGGCTAAGCGGGTGAACTAACTAAGGGAAAATAGGCTAAAACTACGAGAAAAAGAGGGTCAAAAACATGGAATTCAAGTGGGGAAATCAAGGATTTAAGCTACCTCCTAATCTTCAATTTTCATTTTAATTGATCTCAACAGTCGGATCATCATCTCTCTTCCTACAAAGGATAAAAGGTTCTAATTAATTCAAAAAATGCATGTGTTATGAATTTAGTCTAAAACCCTAATTTGCCTCAATAAGTTATATCACATGGGTACTAATTGAGTGATTTTTTAATGCAAAATTAAACACTTACCACACCCCTAACTAGCATTTTGCTAGTCTCGAGCAAAACATCAAAAAAATCATACAAAAACAAATACAAGGTGTCATTTTCATAGGTACTCACCATTGCATTTAGCACATGCAACAAGCCTTAAACTCCTATGTTACCCCTAGTAGATAAGTTAGGCCTCGTGAGGGTCTACAGTGAATATACTTACAAAATTCTCAAAATTCTTATGAAAGTCCTTTATTCTTTTGAGATTTTTTTATTTATTTAGCTCATCCTAATTCCTAACTTTAGCTTGCTAATAAAGATGAACAAAAATGTTCAAAATCCTACCCTTATGCTAAAGATATCTCATTATTTCATTAAACCTCGCAAGGTGAGTGTGTTATAGCTGATATGTAATTTTAGTTTCCAAGTCAAATATAACCTAAATTATTGTCCAAATCTATGCTTTGACTTTAATTCTCACCGAATATACATGTCACTTAAAAAGGTTTAAATCTCTCATTAATATGTGAGTAGAACGTTGTTCATCAAATCCAAAAATCTCATATATTTCATACATAAGAATGATAACTTCGAATGATAATGGTCTTATGAAAGGATATCAACTACTAAGAATGTTACACTCTGCCAAAGTCCCTATTCATCCATAACCATTTCTAAGCCAGTCTACTCCTAGGATCAAGTTAAGACTTTTATTAGGATGAATGTAGGCTTAAGTAAGGGTTATCAAAAGAATAGATATAAAGGTAAACAAAGGATGTCAGGAAAATATATAAAGGTCTTCTATTAGTGTATTCACAACTTTTTCATTTTTTCTCACAGAAGTGAACATTATTCTTTTTCATTGGCTATTTCTTTTCTTTCCCTTTTTCTACTTGACTTTATATATAGCCTCTTTGAATGTTTCTTCTTTTTCACCCTTTTTTATGTTCATCTCTTGAATTGATTTGTTCATACTTTTTCTCAAGATGTTCTTCAATATTCTCTACATATTTCCAAAACAAATGGTTAATGGATATATATATACATATATATTAGGGGTTCAATAAATGTAAAGGTTGTTTGGTTAACAAAGAAAAGAATGATATTTAAAAGGCTCAATGAGCTAACTAGTGGAAAATAATGTAGGGAAGGCTAAAGGCTCTAACTTTTACCAAGGACAGCCTCTATCATTTCCTAGGTTTCATATGACTTAAAAATGATCACAGACTTAAGAGATATATGGTATAGTCTTTTATGATTTCTCAATTGTTGACCAAGAGGAAGAATAATGAGACCAACTAAGAAATAATGTCCGTTGAGAAAAATTTTGACTTTATGTATAACTCTCAAAAAAGGAAGAATGGCTCAAAACTCACTTGGCTTATAAGTCTTGACATATCTTCTTTAGGATCTCTAAGTTATATTTTTCCCTTCAACTTAAACTACATATAGCTATTTTGTGCAATTAATATTTCAAGTTTAATTTTTCATAAGGTATTTTTGGAAAATAATAAAATAGTGAACTAATTATATACAACTCTATTAATAAGCTAAAGTCCAAAAGTTAGCTAGATATTCAAAAATTTTAATCTTATCCTTATAAAGGAACTCATCAATTTTTTTCAAAAATTTTCAAAAATGCAAGGAAAAACTTGGAAATCTCAATTCTACACCCCGACCCTAAACAAAACATTATCCTTAATGTTTTGAAATATAGGACACTTAATTGATAAATGGGTAATGCAGTATAATGAGACTTTCTTAAAAATCCTAGGTTGCCTCCCAATAAGGGCTAAGTTTAATGTCTTTAGCTAGACATGGCTTATAACTAATCTAACTATCTAAACCTAGACCTAGTTAGTTGAACTAAATTTTCCTAATCCTAATCCTAAGAATGAAATGGCAAGTTTCCACTTCAAAACCTTGCGGTATTCTATATATTTCCTCCACCTTGATATTTTAACTGGTGGTAACAATATAACACAGTAGACCACCCCAATTTTGAATTTTGTGGGACCATAATGATGATCACTCATTTTTAGTATTCCACTATAGTCAATATAATTCCTCCACCTAGAAAATTAAGGTGCTGGTAACATGATGACTTCATTTACTATTGTGCATTTCATTGAACCATTTGGAGATGAATGGTCCTTGTCTTGACCAAAATGAGGGATAACATTGACCATTATATTAAGTTTATCTTCTTCCTCTATTTCCCTTACATTGACCAGAACTAGGGGTATAAGTTGACTCTCCCCTTCTCAAAATGGTTGTTCTTGTAGTACTAAAGGTAGGGACATGGTTTGGCTTAAACCCTTATTGTCTTCTGATGTGTACAGTAAGGCAGGTTGATGCACATCAACTGACTCTTTTTCTTCCTATTTTATGGGTACATGTAAGGTGTCAAATGAACCTACATGACTATCTTGTGATTGTTCAAATAAGGTTGGTATGTCCGAATCAGGTACATCTTCTACATTACATGGTTTAATTGGAATTTCAGGCTCTCTAGGATTTTTTACTCTAGCTTGCCATTGAGAAGTGTTCATTAATAGTGTGGCATCTAATAAATCATTTACTTCATCAATAGATGTGGCTTCATCAAATTCATAAAAATGAGTTAGACACAACTTGAGTGGGTCTGGACTGGTGGAGGATTGCATGGATGGCTCATAATGATCATAAGATATGTCCATCCTAATATCAGTAGCAATGGCCAAGGTTGGTGAAAAACTTTGGGGCTCAGAATATTCATAAGAAATTTCCATCCTCTCATGACTATCAATGGGCAAGGATGTTTGAAAACTTTGTAGCTCAGAAGGATCATAAGATAAGTCCATACTATTGTCACTAATAAATGGTTCTTCATTATTCCCAATTTGTTTCATCTCCTAATCCTTTTTATAATTTCAACAATGTTTCTATCAATATATTCTCTTATTAGTCTCATTTTCTCCTACCATTCTTGTCTCATTTTCTCATTCTCCTTTTTAAAGGAAGCATCGTTTGCTCCATTGTCTCACAAAATTGCTGCATATTCTCTTCTAATAGTTGTTCTTCATGCTGTAGAGGTAATGAATTGCAGGGTTGGTATTGCTGTGCATTGGGATATTGAAAAAGAGCTGAGCAGGTCGAGACCATGATGGTTGACCCTAATAATCTAAATAATTATGGTAGTATTGACTAGGGTGGGAGCATTGTGGTTCTTCCTGATATTGGTAATCTTAAGATCATGGTTGTTCATGATGCTTAGCCCATCCATTATAAATTTGGTAATTCGCCTCAGGATAAAAATTACTAGGGTGTGTGAATGCATTATGTGCATCCATTGGCTCCTGATAATAATCATTGTATGTGAAGCTTGATGGGGGTCATGAAGAGCAGGATGGGGATGTTGAGAAAAGATATAATTATTATGGTATTGAGGTTGGGCACAGCTTGCTTAAAAGCTATTATCCTAAGCAATTGACTTTCCATAATATCTATTTTATCCATTGATACATCTAATCTATCAAATCTATCTCCTTCTCTATAGACTGTTGTTCTCAACTTTGTATACAACAAAACAAATCATTATATACAACGAATAAGTACTTTTTTTTTAATGAAAAACCTTAACTATATGATGCAACCTAAATGCTAGTCTTAAGCTAAATGGTGGGTAATAAAATCCTAGTATTCACTAATCAAGCAGTGTCTTGATTATCTTTCCTTAGTGTATATGTTGTAGCTTCTTAGACTTAGATCTATACAGCTCCTTTTATCTAGATTTGATTGCTGCTTACCAATTAGATTCTGCTCAAAAGTGGTTAGTACAATCCTCATGTTAGGAGGTGTTTAAACCTCAACTAACATTAATGGAAGGCATGGGAAAATCACTTGGATTTTAAGACACCCACTATAACCACAATGCTCAGAAGCCATTGAAGTGACAATAGTTTGCATCCTTCTAAAAGGGTCCTATAAGTTCGATACCCTAAGTCTCTTTCCACTTGATCTTAAATTAATATCCAAGGCTGAGATCATGGCATAAAAGGATATCGATTGATTCCTAGGTGGGCCAAGGAACTGGTGATGAAATCCAATCCTTATAAGGGCTCATATGGGGCCCTTACTATCATTAATTCCATTCCACCATTAAGCTATAGATATGCAATGCAATACAAAATCAAACTAATGCAGCATATATGCTATCCAACCAAGGTTAGATATGGGCTCTAATGAAACAATCCTAAGTAAGGATGCAACAATTATTAATGAATGGTCCTAATATATATAAATTATACTAACATCCAAATGTAAATTATACTAAATACAAATTATCCTAAAAATTGTGTGAGAGATACTTATAGTGAGGGGTCCGATGATGATCAAGTGTGGGCCACCATACGCCACACTTGCTTTGTATTATTGCAACTCATTTAAAATTAAATAATAAGAAATTTGCAATTTACAATGGGCCTCACTACAAGTTTCACTCAATCATAATCTAGGAAAGCAATAAAACCCAATCTAAGATGATGAAGTCGTGACCCACTAGTTCGCTGCTGCTCCTTTGCCAATTTTCCTTGCACAAAAATCGAAGAAATATAGTCAATATGAGAAAAATAGCAACCAATGCAAAAATTATGGAAAAACCCTAATCTAATGCTCCCGAAATGTAGATTAGAGGAAAATAATCTAAAGTATAAGGCACTACACAAATTTTGCAACTCCTTGAAAATGCCACCAATGATTTGTTGTTGTTTTAATTAAAACTCGTAAATGCATGAATCATTTGCAATATAGCATGCTAGTGAAGTCGATCCCACAAGGAGTGAACTATTACGATGTTAGTGGTCCTAATTTACCACTTTTCTAAACTAAAACTTATCAAAAATAGAACTCTCTAAAATTCAAAAAAGAAACTTTTTAAACCTAAAAAAATATAAAAATAACTAATTTAACTACTATAACACAAGATATAATAACTAAATTAACCAAAGTTCAAAGGAGAATGGGACTTAGAACCATGCACATGGTTTTTGGACTATGCATACGATTCTAGAGCCCTAAAGATGGCAAAATTTAATGTACCTACATTGAGTTACTATACAAAATAACTATGGGATCTAATAAAAAACATAAAAATATAAATGGGTACCTAAAGATTAAGAAAAATAAGATGTTTAATTGTTAAAATTAAAACACAAAGTTAAGGAAAATCAATTTTCAGATTTCGGTACTTTAAAACAGCCAATAAATCTTACATTAGAAAGCTATTGAAGCCATAACTTTTAAAAAAACTAGATCCAAAGTACATTAATGAAAGAAACATTTCATAATAAGAATTCCCATGAGGCTTTATTGAATCATATCCAATTTACATCAAAATTATGTGCATAAAACTATCCACAAATATGAAGATTATGCACTTTTCTAAAGCCTAAAATCCTATCTAAACAACAACAAAATTCTACTATAATGATCATAATCTAAATTATAATGACATGCAAAGAAAACCCAGAAATGAATTTGAGAAAAACAGAGGCTAAGTGGGTGAACTAACTAAGGAAAAATAACCTAAAACTAAGAGAAAAAGAGGGTAGAAAACGTGGAATTCAAGTGGGAAAATCAAGGATTTAAGCTACCTCTTCTCTTGGATGTCACTACCAGAAATGATTTAGATTAAATCTTGAGGGAATAACAAATAAAACAAGTAGAATTAAGGTAGAGAAGAAAGGAGATAGCTACATGGAAAGAAAGGTGCAAAACTAGAAAGCAAAACGATGGAAGCTAAGCAAAGAAAACTAAACCAAGGCAAGCAAACTACTAACCTGAATTGGAGAGAAAATAACCAAGACAATAACTAGAAAACCAAAGGAAGAAAAGCATCTAAGAAATCCCAAAGTCCAGTGTAAAATCACCAAAGGAAAGCTTAATTTCAAGGTGTGTCACCCACCTCTACTTAGAAAATTCTTATGGACTATGGGGCTACATATAGACGAGTGGTTTCCTAACTTAGGAAAGGAAAAAAACATAAGGAAAGTGACCCTAGGGGTAAGGTATTGAATAAGAAAGTTTAGGTGAAAGATTAATTAGGAAGATGATGTCATAGACATGACATAAGAGAAAGATAAGAAGCATGAGCTAGCTGGTTTCTAATTTTAAAAAGGATATAGGTGTCATTTCTTCTAGAAGGAAAGTGGGGTGACATGGGAAAACTTGATTGCCTAAGTGGTTTTCTAAGAAGTAAGGAATGGTTAGATGGTTAGGAAGGTGGAAGAGTTTTGAAATGGTAGGTCTCTTGAATAGAAAGTCAAACTCGTGGTGGTCTTTGGTGATGAGGTGAAAAGTGATAAAAATGTGAAAAAAAGTGCGAAAAACATCAAAATTTGAAGGCTCTCAGCCTATTGGTCCATATTCCAACTTATCTTAATAGATTTTTCCTTAAATATCTTTAAAATAACTCATGGATAACTCTCTTGAATCTCCTCCAGTCCTAGACTTCCATTAAGCTAAGCTTAATGGCTTAGATGGCTAACTCTAAGGGCTCCATTGGCTAGGCTTTATGGTTGGCTTAGGAAACTTCCTTGGCTTGTTTTATTGGCTTCAACCCTTGGTGTGAGTGGCTTGTATGATTTGGTTTGAATTCCTTATCTTGCCACTTTCTTTCATGGCTTATATGGCTTAGGTGACTTGAATGCTCACATGCAAATGGTAGTGAAAATGCATGGCTTACTTCATGGGCTGACTTTGGCCATCTTTAGCTTCTTTAATCACACTCATTACTGGTCCATAAGATGATCTTGTCCTTTATCTCATGTTGGATTGATCGTTTTCAGGCTTTGACTCAATCTTTTGATCTTGATCTTCAATTTTCATCTCAATCAATCTCAAACGTAGGATAATCATCTCTCTTCCTACAAAGGATAAAATATTCAAATTAATTCCTAAAAAATAATATTAATTATATACTTACTTGTGATTAGCCTTTGGACCTACAAAATATCAAAATTTTGAGTTATTAGGTCAAAAATGGCATGCATTACAAATTTTGGTCTAAAAACCTAATTTACCCTTATAAGTTGTAATACATGGGTACTAATTAGGTTATCTTTTTATGAAAAAATAAACACTTATTAGAATTTGGGATAAAAGGAGGAGATATCAAAATCTAGTTCTAAGAAGCTACCACCTATGCAGTAATAAAATATAGTCAAGACACAGATTGATTTGTGATTAGTAGGATTTGATTGTGCATCACTTAGAGTTAGAGTCAGTATATAGTTAAGCACTTAGTTAGGAATTAGGATAATTCATGCATGGGTGTCGATCTCCAAATTTAGAATTAGTACCTTTTGACCCAGAGATTGAATACAACATTAGGCAAGAGGAAATAA
The DNA here is from genome assembly GCA_035236585.1 of Warburgia ugandensis. Taxonomy (NCBI): domain Eukaryota; kingdom Viridiplantae; phylum Streptophyta; class Magnoliopsida; order Canellales; family Canellaceae; genus Warburgia; species Warburgia ugandensis. The sequence goes on from CP141137.1 coordinate 40,765,054, forward strand.
ACCAAGTTCTTATCCCTATGGCAACACCTCCCATAGATCAAGAACAAATCTATTAAAGATTTTTATATGCCACTCTAGCTCAACACCCTATCTTGTATAGTTCTACCCTCAACAAATGCAGACCACTTTGAGTTAAAGCTAGGAGTCATACAATTGGTCCCTACTTTTTATGGTCGAGAGCGAGAAGACACTTACCTCCATATCAAGGAATTCCTTGATATTTGTGCTACATTCAAGCTTTTAAAACTTTTTTTATGGTGCTATTAGGCTAAGTTTATTTCCATTCTCACTCAAGGATAAAGCCAAGTCATGGCTCAATTCCTTAGTGCAAGGCTCCATAAATACATAGACAAATTGTCTAGGAAGTTCTAAACAAATTCTTCCCCATTCACAAAACAAATGCCCTTCGTCAGGAAATTATAAATTTCCATCAAAGGGATGATGAACAATATTACAAATATTAGGAATGATGGAATGAACTATTGGAAAATTCCCACATCATGGACTTGAGAAATAGCAGCAAGTGCAATACTTCTATGAGGCATTGAAGCCTCAAAATAGCCAAATGGTAGGTGCCACAAGTGGAGGGGCAAGAAGAGAAAGAAATAACTAGTCTCTAAAGAAAGGGGGTCTATATGAGATTGGAGTGTCTAATAAGCCTCCACAAGAGGTTTATTGTCTTTGCGAATGCATTAAATTTTTCCTGATCGAAGAATAATTACCAAGGGGGATACTCTATGAACTCACTATCCAAAACTTTCCCAAAGCCACAATTCCTTGGCAACCACCTAGCTTCCAACAACCTTGGCAACTAAAGAAACCATCCTTTGAGGAGAACATTCAAGCCCTTATTGAAATATCTTTAAAGCAAAATGAAGCTACTAACAAGGCCTTACATCAATTGCAAAATGATAGTCGACATTTAGCCCATGTCAACTCTTGAGCCATAGCCAAGTTAGAGATGTTGGTAAGTGAATTGTCATCTACATTACAAGATAGAGGGAAGGGTCAGTTCCTTAGTCACCTCATCCCTAACCCTTAGAGCCAATTTAAGATAGGTCAAGTTCTCAAATTCATAACCCTCATGAGCATGACAAGTCTATAACCTCCCTTAGGAGTGGCCATCAGGTCAACAACAAAGTTGGGCAAGCTAAGGAAACTAATGAGGGAACCAAAACACAAGAGAAAGAGAAAGAAAGAAATCTCATGTGGAACCTACAAAGGAGGCAACCTATGGGCCCAATGCCTTGTTTCCTCAAGTACTGAACAAGGCTAGGAAGGGTGCAAACTTCAACAATCTTATGAATGCATTTAGACATGTCCAAATTGACATTTCATTGGTCAAAGCAATAAAAGATGTCCCCGCCTATGCCAACTTCCTAAAAGAGGTCTGCATTAGAAAGTGGAAGCTAAGTGTACAAAAAAAAGCTTTCCTCATCAAGCAGGTGATCTCTTTGATACAATACAAGACCCAAGTAAAGTTTAGTAACCCATGGTGACCTACAATTTCTTCCATTATTGGACACCATGTCATAGATAAGGCATTGCTTGACTTAGGGTGAGTGATCACTTGTTGCCATACTCTATCTATGAGCAACTAAGGCTCAGTGAGCTGAAACCAGCCACTACCATGGAGCAATTAGCATATAGATCATTGTAAATACACATCTTGATATAGGTGGACCAATTTTATTAGCCGGTCAATTTCATTGTACTTAAAACCCAGCATATATCTGTTCTTCGCAATCATATTTTGATTTTATGTAATGCCCGACCAATTTACGCTATTTAACAAAAATGAATTGGACATTCTATAGGAAATGAAAGGTTCACTTTTTGAAGAAAAGGGCATTTTGGTCATTTCACTATTCACCCTGATTGGACCCAGAAATTTGGTCCTAAGAATGGTACCATTAGGTGCGTCTCAGAAATAGGAATCCAACAAGACCAAAATCACCCAAAACAGAGTTAAAATGAGCAAGTTATGGCCCTTTGAAGTTCAGGGGCAAAAATGTAATTTTTACTAAAAAATGGATTTAGCCTGAGAAACACAGGGGCCCGTTTTGATATGGGCACCCCTCTTCTTCAACCTCCTAGAGGGTTCTAGAACGGCAATGATTGGAGGAGAAATCACCACCATTTTGGAGGTTTCTCCACCGCCATTCAAGGGCAGTGAGAGCCCCCTCTAGAACCCTCTTATAACTCTATAAATAGAGCTCTTGGGCACCTCTAATGGCAGCCCAAAAGCTTGGGAAAAACGCCTCAAGGAGAAGCAACCAAGAGGAGAAACGTGGAGAAAAACCTGGCAACAAACTAGGTATGCCCAAAATCCTTCAAAACCCGTCTTCCCCTTAGTCCTAGGCTAAGTGTCCCTACGTTTTTGCATGAAAAATCATGCAAAATAGAGCCCTAGAGAGTCACAAAGGACCCAGGGACGATCCCTGGGCCGCATTGGTTCGACAAGGTCAAACCAGAGCATCCCAAGGATGCCCCGGTCCCCCAAAGAACGAAATGTGTTCTATGCGTTGAGAGAACAAGATGGGCGCGTCCGTGGATGCGCCCGCAAACGAGAATGTCGGGCGGAAGATAGGTGTGTCGGCAGACGCGCCTGTTGAGGCGCATGCCGCTAACGCGGAACGTGTTAGCATTCTGGGCTTCCACCTCTTAAAGGCCTTTATGTACATATGAGACTAAAAAGCTTATAACTTGAGATCTAGGGCTTTGATTGAGGTGTCGCGAAAGGCGTTGTGTCCGTGTCGACGATGCAGACACATCCAAACCATAAAATCCCTGATCAAGGCCCAATCTAAGGTGGGGATTACCCTTAGAATAGGATGCTGGCACGTGGCCACTAGACCTTTGGAAAACTAATGATACCAAGGCCCAATTAGGACCTTAGGACACTCATAGGCATGGGGATGAACCCTTAAGCCTAAGTAGTAAGACCAACCACTCTAAAACCTATAAAAGATAGGCCAAACTAACCTTGATTCCCCAAACCATGCTCAGGAGCATACGAGAACAAAGGGGATTAACGCGACCTAGCCAGGTAGGTGCTCTATCGCTACTAGACTTTTAAAAAGAGCCATGATTGTTTTGAATGCATGTTTTAAGTATAAGTTATGTAACTTATTTAGCATGACTTAATTCAGCATACATATGATAAATGCTTTATGCATAAATATGTTTTGCAAATAATTGCATATACATTATGCATAGATATGTTGTGCAAACAATTGTATACATTGTATGATTTCTGAGCATTGAGTTTTTGAAAGATTGCATGTCCTTGAGGGTTACCAAAAGATGTTGGAGTGCTCAAAAGACACTAGATAGGCAGTTGTGAGGGACCTAAAAAGGACAGGTTTTGAAAAAGAGGTTTTTAGTTGTTTGATCTAATATGATTTGGGCTGATGAGCTCATGGGTGCTATGCCGAGAGGTTTGGGTTGGCCTCTATCCTCTACCACTATTAAGTGGATGGGTACCACGCCCAAAAAGGGCAACATCCCTACGTCAACTGCATATGGTACAGGGGGCTACCATTAGTGTCTCGACACTGGGTCAACGTGTCATATGCCCCGTTGAGGCTATGACCGAGTGTCCTTAGGTACCTGGGGACCACACGGCGACAAGGTCGTGGGCATAGTTGAACCCTATGGTTTCATGGATTTACTTGCATTGCATATGGCATGACATGAGGTTGGTCAACCATTCCATACCAGATATCCATGAGTTGGATTCAGTTGAGCATCTAAGCATATCATTATGTTTATGATATATGATACTTTTGACTTGGATTATGCTATTCTTTAAGTCGTCAGTATTTCAATTTGACAGTGGTTTTTAATATCGATATTGAACGTGATTGTTCGAACATGCACATGTTTTTAATGAGCATATGATTTTAAACATAGCATGCATTGCAAAACTAGTAGTGATAGACTCCTATTGAGTATAGTATATACTCACCCTATCTTTAACATTTTTCAGGATAGTTCCACTCACAAATAGAAGTCGCCTCAGGAGATATTAGTGCTATGAGCAAGTGACTAAACAAAGGAGACAACTATACATGTGAGTAAACTCTGTACCCTTTGGACATGTATTTGTATTTATTTACAATTGGGTTGTGTATTGTGATTGGATAGACCTGGGAAAAAACATTTATGATTTTTGAAGTTTTTCAAAAACTACTTTGATTGTTGTGAAAGCAAATGACACTTGGGGTTTTCAAAATGAGTTTAAAACTAAAGGTTTTCCGCTGCATTGCATGATTTTTATAAAATGGTTTTCAAATAGGGATGCATCTCGCCTTAGGAATTTAGATCTTGCATTTAAAAATGCATGGAAAAACTCGGGTCGTCACATTTTACTTGGACATCCATTCCTGGAGATGTCTTATGCAGCTATTAACTGCACAAATGGTGTAATGAAATTGTCATTCAACAGTGTGAAAGTTAATCTCAATGATACTTATGTAGTAAATTTGATTAAGATTCTAATTCACAACATTCATCTACCATCTTCCATCTCTGACCCACTAGAGGCTTATCTCATGCCTTTTAATAGAGATTTTGATTTAAACAAGTCTATTGAGGAGGTGAACAACCTTTTAGAGGCTGCTCCAATCATGGATACTTCAAAGTGGGACCCTTATGTGGAGCCACTCTCTCCTTCAGAGTTTGCCCCCATACCTTCCATAGGACAACCACGCTCTTTGGCCCTAAAATCCTTGCTTGACAACCTCAAGTACTCTTATCGAGGAGCAGATAAAACCATACATGTTATAATAGCATCAAATCTAAAGAAGGAATAGGAAGGAAAATTACTTAATGTTCTTAAAGAACACAAGATTGCTCTGGGGTGGACCACAGTAGAAATCGAAGGGAATCATCCAGGAAGACTCAAAGACGACTCAATTCACACATGAAGTACGTTGTCAGAGATGAAGTCCTTTAGCTTCTAAATGTTGATGCCTTATATCCCATCTCTAACAACACTTGGGTCAACCCCATTTAGGTTGTACCCAAGTAATCTTGAATCATAGTAGTTAGGAATGAAGAGAATTTGTTAATACCCACCCACATGACCATTGCGTGGGTAGTGTGCATTGATTACCTAAAATGAAACGTGTGCATGAGGAATGACCACTTTTCTCTACCTTTTTATTAACCTAATGCTTGAGAGGTTGGCCGGACATAGTTATTATTGTTTTCTAGATGGATATTCTAGTTATAACTAGATTCATATAGCACCCGAGGATTAAGAGAAGACCACCTTCACCTACCCTTTTGGGACCTTTGCCTACTAGCATATGCCATTTGGGCTTTGTACTGCTCCAACCACTCTTCAGAGGTGTATGTTGAGCATATTTTCTAATATGGTAGAAAGGTTTCTAGAGGTGTTCATGGATGACTTCTCAGTATTTGAGTTTTCTTTTAATGAGTGCCTATAGAATTTGAAATTAGTACTTGCTAGGTGTCAGGAGATAATTTTGGTATTGAACTAGAAAAATTGTCATTTTATGGTACAAAGTGGTGTAGTTTTGGGCTACCTTATATCCCATAATGGGATAAAGGTAGATAAGACTAAGGTGGATTTGATAGCCAACCTCTCTCTGCTAAGGACGGTGAAAGAAATCTCCTCCTCCTTTCTAAGGCATGCTAATGTCTAAAGAAGATTAATCATCAAGAACTTCAGCATAATTGCCAAGCCCCTTTGTAATTTACTAACAAAGGAGGCTACTTTTGACTTTGATGAGACTATAGGAAAGCATTTGAGTGGCTCAAAGTCGAGTTGACCTTCGCACCGATTATCCAACTGCCTGATTAGAATGCACCATTCAAGATAATGTGTGACGCATCAGATTATGTAGTTGGAGCTAATTTGGGGCATTGCATCAACAAACTTCCCCATGTGATATATTACGTTAATAAAACACTCAATGATGTGAAACTCAACTATTCAATTAGAGAAAAATATTGTTGGCTGTAGTATTTGCTTTAGATAAGTTTAGATCTTACTTGTTAGAGTCTAAAATCATAGCGTACTTGAAGCATGCAGCTCTAAAGTACCTCCTTTCTAAAAAGGATGCAAAACATAGGTTGATCCATTAGATAGTCCTACTATAGGAATTTGACCTGAAAATTCAGAATAAGAAAGGTTCCAAAAATGTCATAACAGATCACTTATCTAGATTAATGTTGAGGCACATTAGCAATTGTCACGACCCTGGTTTTTGTAACACATTTTTCAAAGGCAAGGCCCTTAGTAGTAAAAAAATTTGCAAAACAAAGTAGCAAAAATTCTTCTCTTTAGAAGTTGTTTTGAAAAACCTAAGTCATCACTTCATACATAACATAAGTAGAATTTTTGTACAAGATAAAATTTCATTGAAGGAATATACTTTTATTAAATTCCAGAATCCATCAAGTGGTTCACAGTACAGCCCAATTCCATTACAATACTTGTCCAAATTACATAATCCAAAACTCAAAGCTCACCATACAATGAAACTCTCATTACAATACAATACTCTCAAACAAAACAAAATACATGTCTTCAAGGGGTATACCTTGATGATTATTCTCTTTAAGTCTTCTACAGTCTTGAGCTTCTAACTCTCCTTCTCTGTATCAAGATATTGTAAACATTCAAACATTTACAATATCTCAGCAAGCTATGCTTGGTAGGGGATTCAAGAAGCATATTAATTTGACAGTATAATTCTAATACTTCATAATCTCGTTATTCATAAACATACTCATGTATCAAACTCTTTACTTTGCAATATATATACATCCTTATACATACATACTATACATGGATAAATCCATCAAATTTATAAAAGTAGTCAAGTAACATTTCCTACTAAGCTGATCAATTCTTTCCACTATGACAAATTAGTATTCCAGCTAGTCTTATACCGGGAATTTCCCTTCCAGGAAATACTAGTAATACACAATTACCTGGCATTTCATCATGCCAAAACATAAGGCATTTCACTATGCCTATCTCATATGCATCATAGTGCAAAATAATTAAAGGACTACCATGCTATAGTCTGATCCATACTAGCGTGCTCGGACAATTGTCGTGTTCACCACTAATACCATGGTAGAAAATATTGTGTCACTGCCCATATGGGGAGATAGGACTTTTATAGTGGTGGCCTTCCCATAATTGCCTCACTCGACTTTTAGCCTCTCATAGGGCAAGGTATCATCAAATCATTAAATTTTGGGAAGCGGGTGGCCAAACCCTCATAACTCCCCTAGCATAGCATCCCCATGCTTATTCCTGTTTAAAACAAAACCACAAGCCTTCATGCTTGTATGTAAAATATGTTTCATACGCATTAGACAATCTATCTGTTTAATTAGGGCTAGAATATCTTCTAGTTCCATATTCACTTAGAGTCTAGTCCTCAATTCTAACTTAACCATTTCATATGTGTTTGGTTCAATCATAAGGGTTTCAGGGAATTTAATAGAAGTATTAACATTACACTTGTCAACATAAGATCATGTGTTCAACATGTACATCCCATGTAGATGCATTCATAAAATCCTCCTACCTTCAAGTAGTGATCCATCACTTTAGATCTTCCATGATCTTGACTGATGTATGAAATCTGTAAATCCATACATATTGTCAATATATATATACAATCTGAATAATCCTATATTTTTTATCCTATCTATATTCTTTGTCTAATCTTGTCCTTTGATATAAAGGATTTAGATCTTGTGTCCTATCATGAGCTATCTTCCTCAGATAGTATTTATCCTATTGATCAATAGATTTGATGGTTAGATTGATCTTCTAATCTTTTAGATCTAAGTATTTTCTATTCTAAGTCTTTGTATATTCCTTTCTTTGATCTTGATCTTTCATAGATCCTTTGTCAACAATTTATACTTGTTGATAAAGATCAAGGGTTTAGATCTTCTATCATCTAATTCTTCTTTGATCTAAGTTTAGTTGTCTGATCATCCCTAAGGAGGATGATCTTGGTTCTCTTCCTTGAATCATAATTAATCACGGGTTCAGATCTTCTATTTGATCTAAGATCTTCTATTCTATTTCATCATCAAGACCTTATCCTAATTAGGGGTCGGCAACATGAATCTTATTCCTCCATTGCACTCTATTAAATACCATGGTTTCATTTAGTCCCAAAGTTTTTAAATCTTTCCTCATTTCTGCGATGCTCATCCTATGAGTATCATGTTCCTTAACGGGCCAACACTCTTATCCATAGAGCATGGCCGACCTCCTAGCCATCCTATAGAACTTTCCCTTTAGTTTGAGTGGCACCTGCCGATCACATAAAACTCCAGATGCACATCTCCATTTGTTCCAACCCGCTTGGATTCTCTGGGTAACCTCCCTCTCAATCTCTCCACTCTCATGGATCAATGATACTAAGTACCGAAGAGGTCTTTCACGAGGACTTCTTGGTTATCAATCTTGACTAGTGTTCCACTCCTACTCTCCTTACTAAAATTACATTCCATATATTCTGTCTTAGTTCGGCTAATTTTAAATTCTTCAGATTCTAATGCTTCTCTCTATAACTCTAGCTTTATGTTTACACATTGCAAGCAATATATGTGTGTGTATATATATATATATTATCATCATCAAGAAGTATTTATTTCTTTTTATTGTTCTTGATCATTCAAGATCCCATGGATCTTGTTCGATCATCCTTATCTTACTTATAATGTTTATTAGGGTTAGATAATTTACTAACCTTTTATGCTCTTATTATTATTCAACCAGTTAATGTTTTATTGGTTGAAGATAACTTATTTCATCCTAAGTCTAAACTGCTCCTCTTATTTCCAATAGGCTAAGGCTTATTAGCAAAATGGTTGAACACAAAGTGGTTCAATCCTCATGTAAGGAGGTGTTTAGACCTCACAAACGTTAATGGAAGGTAGGGGAAGTGTGAGGCTCTATTAGAAAATCCCTTTAACCACCATGCTCAACATTCACTAGAGTGACCTTAGCTCAACCTTTCATAAGGTTCCTATGAGCATCTTAATCCCAAGTACTCTTTCTAATTGATTTTAATTAAGTCCATGAACATTTAAAATGTCATTCATGGAGTTTATTATTCTCCTAGTTTGGGCCAAGGATTTGATAATCCTTATATTATCCTACTAACTATAGCCCTTACTAATATTAAGTCAAAGTCATCCACTCATCTTAATTGTCCATAAATCTCTATATTCCATTAGTTTACAATTTTGGTGATTTATACTCATTATATCTTAACAACTACTTAACATTTGAATCTACTAATAAAATTTGACAATAAATAAATCATAAACTTTAAAGCATAAATATAATATAATTATAACAACATTTTACACTAACATGCTTCCTATGTAACTTAATGAAATAAAACTATACTTAAACTAGCATGCTCCTATGTTATGAAATACATACAATTTTGTAACTAATCTAATGGAATCATGCTTAAACTTGAAATTTAAACTAACATGGCCCTAAGATAATTAAATCTATCAACCTAATAAGAAACTAATAACATTTAGAGCATAGCATGCTAAAAATTAAGAATTACACTATCATGCTTCCTAATTTCTAACATAAATCTCATTTACAATTATATTATCAAATAAAAGACAATGAACTAATTAGATTAAGATTATTAGAAACTTTTACATATGATCCAACCATTAGATCTCAGATCTTTTCCTTTAGATCAAGGGTTTTAATCACATTTAGGTCTTTTACTCCATTAAGATCTAAAGATCATATCCACTTGTTTTTGTTATATTTAATCCATGATTTAACTGGAGTCCATCATAATATCATCCATTCAATCCATCCCAAGGGTCTGATCTTATTGATCAAGTGGGTCCCTTTGTATTTTTAGGATTTTTCTACCATAAAGGGTAGATCCTTAATTTATTTTAGATCTATCCTAATAAATCATGGATATTACTTTATTTCAACACTATATTATCAATAAATTAGATCCCTAAGATTTGATCATCTCAGATCTTGAAGATCATGAAAATTGGAAGCTTAATTCTTGAAAATAGAAAGTTTCTAGAATGTTTTTATCAATATTATGGTTTTCGAAAAAATAGACGTTACAAGCTTTCCATAACTTATTTTTTATCTCAATTTGAAGTTCAGATGACTCCACAATTGAACTTTGAAGTTCACAGTCATTCCGAGGGGCCATAGTTGATTTGGGCCCAGCAGAACGATCGGTGCGCTCCCATCACCGGGACACAAGCCGTAATGGGCTCCCCAAGATTGGTGCTGTTGTGCAGCCATTCTGTTGGGACGGCATGGAGATGCTCTCACAGGGAGCGTCTCCATGCGGCATCCCTCAGAGCATCCCAGAATCCCAATCTGATTTGGGAGATCGGACAGTCCGTTTTGGACCGTCCAATCAATCCTTTTCAATCGAAAGCTCAAAACTTGATTAAATATCATGAAATTTCTACCTTAGGGGTTTTGGACCCTTCTAGATCTATTGGACGGCTTAGATTTTCATTTGAGCCCTCGATCATCCAGAATTGAAGGTTTGGTCCTTACTTTATTTTTATAAATTTTAACCTAAAACTAATTTTAGAAAAATAAAAATTACATAAAATAACATGAAATAATTATAATAAGTGTTTCCACCTACCTGATTGGATAGAAAACATAGGTTTGCAGCCCAATTTGAAATAAATACCCTTTGATGATATTGTAGCTCGCTAGTCGTTTGTTTTGTGATTTTTCATTAATTGCATTGTTGGATCTTGAAATTTATTTGGGAATTTTGTAATAATGTAGTCTAGGATGGTATGGATGGTGTGATTTGTGTGATTCAATTTAGAACAGACTACCTAATTGAATTTAGGTCTCTTGTTCCAATCTAGAGAGAGGAGAGAAAAATTGCAAGAAGGGAGATTTTTGGGAGTTTTGGAATTTTGAGAAGGAATCTAGATCTACTTTTTTAGAGTAAGCAAGATGATTTGGTGGAAATTTTAATGAACATTTTTGGAGGTGTATTTATAGATATTTTTGAATTTTTATAATTACTTGTAATAATTATGTTTCAATTCTTTTAAATATTAAATTAACATTGGATCCTCCACTACCACCTCCTTCTCCACTAGCAGTTGGTAGTGGTTTGACCATTCATTACATGTTTTCTAGTCATTGGATTCGTTTGTGGGCCCCATGGAGCCATAAAAGAACCATTTTGCCCTTTCATGGAGAAAAATTCATTTTATTCTCCTGAACTCAAAATTGAGCATACTTAGTAGCGTTGGAATCAGTTATAAGTAAAATTACCTTTTTACTCTTTTATTCATAAAAATGAATAAATTAGGGATTTTTCATTGTAACTCAAAATTTTAACTCGAGAGCGTCTCCATGCGCTCAACTTTTGTGAGACGCAGTCCCGACAGAACGACTGCGCGATAGTGCTGATCTTAGGGAGCGTGTTATGGTGTGCGTCCTAATGATTGGAGTGCACCGATCATCCGCTCCACCCAATCAATATGGGCCATCTGTTTCGCTAGGCCCAAATCAAATCTAGACCCTCGGAATGACTGTGAACTTCAAAGTTCAATTGTAAAGTCATCTGAACTCGAAATTGAGATCGAAAAGAAGCTATGGAAAGCTTGTAATGTCTATTTTCTTCTAAAACCATAATATTGATAAAAACATTCTAGAAACTTTATGTTTTCAAGAATTAAGCTTTTAATTTTCATGATCTGAGATGATTAGATCTTGGGGATCTTATTTACTGATAATATAATGTTGAAATAAAGTAATATCCATGATTTATTTGAATAGATCTAAGATAAATTAAAGGATCTACACTTTATGGTAAAAAAACTCTAAAAATACAAAGGGACTTGATCAATAAGATCAAGTATGATTAGACCCTTGGGATGGGTCCCATGAAGCCATGAAAGGACCATTTTGGCCTTTTATGGAGAAAAGTCCATTTTATTCTCTCAAACTCGGAATTGAGAGTACTTATTGGCGTTGGAATCGTATTTCCAAGTACATTCTAAATATTGATGTCTTAGATCTCAGTTATGGGTAAAATTATCATTTTACCCTTTTATTCATAAAAATTATTAAAATTAGAAAATTTTCATTTGAACTCAATATTGAACGTACTTAGTGTCATTTTGATTAGTTTTTTTAGTACATTCATAAGTCATAAGTTTTAAATCTTGTTTTAATCTCTATAGAAAGAGAATTTCCAATAACCTAATATTATAGCCTGAAATTTTTGAAAATTCAAACTTTATTAATTTTCTCAATCAATTTACAAAAAAAAATTAGGGTTATTACAACAATAATGTGCCTATAATTGAATCCTTTCTAGATGAACAGTTATGTGATGTCCCAGGTTTTTATAATGTAATTTAAAATAACAAGCTTTCACTTATGAGATCCATCTCTGCTTAAAAATAGTTTTGTGAAATAATGGTAGTGAAAATTTCTTTTTCTTTGAAATTCATTTGTGAAAAACCTCAAGTGTCATTATTTATTTAAAATAAGTAGATAATGATATAACATCATTAATTAATGAAACATGCCATGACAATTTCAAAAATATCTAAATTCTATTCCCAAGATTGTTAATCATAGCAGAAGTTAGTAATAATCACTTAAAATTGATTTACATCATATACTAAAATAATCACTACCAGTTCTGAGACAACTACATTCACACGTATCGTTACCTACTCTTACTTGGTTGTAGCACTAAAAATTTCTACTGCTTCTTCTAATCCTGCTTCAGTTGATATGAAAAAAATATATTTGGTTGAGTATTTATCATACCCAGTAGGTGATCTAATGCTACTAAATTGAAAACACGGCGTATAATATGCATAATTTTGAGAAGGGCTTTTCATGTAATAAAACCATGCAATCATCTTATGTAAACACGAGCATTCATGCATAAATCATTTGCACATTTCTATATTCAAGCAAGGAGATTACTCACAAAATTAATTAAATCAATAATATAAAGATTACTAAATTCCTTAAAGTAGTAATTGATCAAACCAAATACTAGAAATTCGAACCCTGATATGTTTATTATGCAAGTCGGTATCTCGGTGAACACATCAGTTGAGTAGTCATGAGTACTCGTCCAAAGACCATCACAAAGCACTATACATGGAGATGCAAAAACAAAAATCATAGGGACCACTAGGCTCAAGACTGGCTCTTTGAATCTTGTGTTTCCAGTATCTAGAGACCAGCCACCATAGCCTCCACGGCGACTACGGATGTCTTGAAAAGGGTGCCATGAACACCTTTAATGGTCATTGCCCTACCACAATAGTCGACGAAAATAGGTGTTGCTTTGGGAGCGGATACTTACCACCTTTGGTGGTTAGAGGCCAAGAGGTCAAACCCGTACAATCTCTTAGCATAGTACCCACCAGGCTCACTAGCTTGAACAAATATAGATATATGCATGTATTCCAAATTCAAACATCAAAGGATTATGCAATATTTAGCATATACTAAATCATGCAATTCATGCAACCTATTTCAAAACATGCAATTAGTGCACATATGAAATTGTCCTATCATTCAAGAATAAAAATTGACTGTGAGAGATATAAGCAGCAGCATTTTCAAATAAGATCATAAATCATGGGAAAAATTTGCATGCTCATTATTAGAATGTCATATGCTTAGTTATTTAAAGACTAATCAAACTTAAGTCCCATAAAAGCATCTATACAAAATTGCACGCATAGCTAGTCTTCTTTATCACTTGAAAAATATTCTAAACATGAAAATAGTTTCAAGGAAATCATTTAAGTTTTGAAATTTAGTTGACACTTAGCACCATCAGACTACCTACCTCCAGAACATTACTTAGGTGTTGTTTGTGTTTTTCTTCAATTCGAACCCCTCATCTCCTTCAAGGTATTTATTGGGTCTTGTGCATAAATTAAGGGTGAGAATCTAACTATTACTTCCATTCACATGTTTACGTGGTTTTCTTGGTAGAATTTGTTTTGAAAACTAATCTATAGAACAAATTTTGCTAATTTAAGATCGTGTTCGAATTTACTATCAACCATTCTCCATAGATCATTAGTCAGATTCACAGATCAATGGCATAGATCATCAATCTAGACCCCAATCCTATTTATCAATGGTCAAATTTATGATCCAAGGATTGATGTCTTTAATTCAGGGTTGATCTATGTATATAGATCTACTACATTATCTAAGTAATCACTTCTTGGGGTCTGATCATCTTTGATCTAGTAGATTTAAGAAAATTTTATACTCACTAGGTCATGATCAATTAAAATTGTTCTCTGATCCTAAATTTTATTGTATAATTAGGTTCATGTCATCAAGACTAATCTAACGGACCTTTTCAATCATAAATTGGACCTGTATAGCCTTCTAAATAATAGATTTTGTGTTTCAAATCATTTTAGATGGTCCAAATTTAAATTTTGGGTCAAAACGTGTCAAGACGAGGTTATCGAGATGCATCAGAATGGAATGTACCTTCCGGAATGCACTAGCGCATCTTGGTGACTAACGCACCTAGTTGGGTCTTAGTTCATAGGACATAGTAGCGTCCCAATCTAATCACAACTACACCCACATGCGTCACATGTAAGGGAATGCTCCAAGCGGGTGCATCTCTGTTGCAGGTCACTGAGGAGCATCTTGGTCTACTGATCAAGCAAGCTTAGATGAGATGGTCCAATCTAGACCATCAAATCATTCTAGTCACTAATCAACACCTAGGATGACTCTAAATTTTACTATTTGTGAGGGTTTTAGGGTTCCATGAACTCATTGGATGGCTTAAATCTCCCATCTGAGCTGTCCTTGAGTGAGTACCATCTTATATCCATCGGATCAGTTTTCATGGGTGATCTACCAAACAGTGGGAGAAAATCTAGCCTAGATCTGAGGGGAAAATGTCAGAAAAAGGAAAAGGATGGAGAGAAAGGGGGAGGGCTTTACCTGGACAGCTGGACGAGGTTTGTTGGGGTTTATTTGATGGTTGTAGAATTGCCTATGCCTACTGTAATCCTTGGTCATCGAAACCAATGGAGAAAAAGGTAGTCAGAGGGAGAAGAAGGGGAAAAGGGATAGGGAAAGGAGATGGAGTATGGGAAGAAAAGTAGAGTGCGATGGGGGAAGGGGGAAGGGATTTTATCACCTGTGATCCACTTTCCTAGCGGGCAACACAATCACCAAACTTCTTTCCCGATGAAGGAATTGGAGACCAGGGAGTGTCGCTATTAATAAATGCCCCCCTCTAATTTTGAATCTTTCCATTTTTTTAAACATATTATTATATTATTAATAAAATAACCAAAATATCCTTATACTTAAAAGTTATGTAAATTTCTCATGTGAACTCTGTTTTCAATGTTCTTAGTGTCGTTGGATTCCATTTTAAAGTATAATCTAATTATGAGGGTATTTTCACAAAATTTGAATTCTATAAAATCTCATTTCTAAGATTCATAATTTATAAAACTTCATCCTTCTATACAAACCAAAATTTTCAAAATAAAATAAGACTTAAAAATTCAGGTAGTTACATCATTACCCCTACAAGGAATTTTGACCTCAAAATTCCACAATTTATTTTCCACTAAGGAGTTTAGGATATTTATCCCTTATTTCTAATTCTACTTCCCAGGTTACCTCTTCGACAAACACATTCCTCCATAGAACTTTAACTAGTGAAATTTCTTTACTTTGCAACTTCTTGACCTTCTTATCCAAAATTTGAATTGGTTTTGTTTCCAAGGTCAAGTCTAGTTGTAACTTGACTGGCACTCACTCAAGTATGTGTGTGATCCAAGATATATTTTCACAACATGGATATATGAAAAACATTGTTAACTTCGAATAATTGTGGCGGCAAAGTCAGTCTGTATGCAGTCAACCCAATTATATCCAAGACTTTGAATGGAATCAAGGACTAAGTTTCCCTTCATACCAAACCTCATAACAACCTTAGTCATAGAAATCATCAAGAACACGTGGTCTCTAACCTCAAATTCCAACTGTCTTTGTCATTTATCAACATAACTCTTCTGTCGGCTTTAAGCAATGAGAAGTCATCTCTGAATAAGTTTCACATTAGTTGCACACTGTTCTATCAACTCTGACTGCATAATTCTATTTTCACCCACTTCATTCCAGCATAAGGGGGAACAACGATCTCCCATAAAGCACTTTGTACAGAGCCATATAGATGCTTCAGTGAAAACTGTTGTTGTAGGCAAATTCAACTAATGGTAAGCTCTCATCCCAACTCTCATTCCAGTCAATTGGGCATGCCCTCAACATATCCTCTAATGTTTGAATCATCCATTCAAATTGGCCCCCAATCTGAGGGTGGAAAGCCGTGCTAAAATCTAATGAAGATCCCAATGACTTCTGCACTGACTTCCATAACTATGAGGTGAAATGAGTATCCCTATTAGAAATAATACTCAGTGGTATCTTGTGCAAACTCACCACTTCCTTAGTATACAACTGAGCCAACCTATTAGTAGCTTGATTTTGTCAGATTGGGACAAAGTGCACTGATTTGGTTAGTCGATTGACAATTACCCATATCATATCATGCGCCCTTAGTGTCTTGGCCAATCCCACTATAAAGTCCATCGTAATATGGTCCCACTTCCATTCTAGAAGCTCAAGTGGTTGTTATGACACCCCGGGTTTTTCATGAAAAAATTTCGCATTTATTTTCTAAAGGTGGCATGCCTCTAATTTTAAAATTCAAACAAAGTGGAAGATAGTTTACTTTGAAATTCATTTTTCCAAAACCCAGATGTCACCACAACTCCCATGCTATACATAATATAGTTTTTATAGAAGATAGACATACATTTCATGAAACAACATGACCCATCCATTGGTTCACATACATGGCCCCTATAAACAGTATATTAAACGTCCAAGCAGCATAATCCAAATAACTACACAATACAAAAACTTTAACAAAATATATACCTGAGCACAGAAGTATGGTTGTTGAACTCCTCTTGCTTGTGTATGTATTTTTCTGTTTGTCTGTATCTGAGATATTGTAAACATAAAACATTTACAATATGTTAGCAAGCTATGCTTTGTAGAGGAGAGTTAAGAAAACATGTCAATTACATATGAGTTAAGAGTTTTACATCAATTAAAATATTCAATTATCCGCAAGCCATTGATAAAGTAGCTATTTATAATTCTTTTTCAACATATGAATATAATAATCCCACTTTAGAGATTACACTTTACATGATATATATAATCCACTGGTATTTTAAATATTTATCATTATCATTTTCCATATGATACCCTACTCCAATTCCATGAACCATACTCTGCATAATATATCTACTCATTCACTTCCCCATACGAAAACTTTGATAAAACTAAGCCCTCCAAATATATACATATAGGACTATATCATATATATATATATATATTGAAATTGTTAAAAGTCATACAAAATTATGAATATAGTCCATAGGTTTTCTAACCTACATTCCCAAACTATACTGAGTCTCTTACATATACCCCTTACCATACTATGTTTATAAAACTTTAGCCGCTACTGGTAACATCATAAAAGGCATCTCATCATGCCATCATATACGCATGTCATCATGCTATCATATATGCATTGTTCTATGGGCAGAGTGCACGACAGATACAATATTGTCCTCTTTGGGTCCCTCACAACTGCCTGGCCCTCACAACTGTCTAACCAGCATCTCTTGGGCACACAACGTCTTTTGGCAACCCTTAAGGATATGCATCATAGTGCATCAAATACAAGGACTGCTATGCCGGAGTCTAAATCCGTACAACGTGCCCGTATAACTACATAATAATCCACTGATACCAATTGTGGAAATAACAAAACCCATGTTCGCATGGGGGGGACCATGGCTATCATAGTGGCAGCTTTTCCATGAATGACCCACTCAATATTTAGCCTCTCATCAGGCATGGTATCTATCATATAATAAATTTTAGGGAGTGAGTGGCCAAACCCTACAACTCTCCTAGCATAGCATCCCCAGGCTTATGCCCATTTAAATCAAAACTTTTAGGCCACCATGCTTGGATGTAAAATAATAATACACAAGCGTCTTGCCTATCCATAATATATATATGAATATCTTATCATAATCCTAACATCCTCACTTATTAGGTGATCACCCACCAAGGATGTATTGTAAAATCCTAGACTCATACATCGCATAGAATGTAATGGTACCCATGTACCATAAATGCCTTTTTATTACAATAACAATTATGATATTTTTAAGAACAAATCATGTGTATCCATTAATGTCATTTAATAGGCTTCAATTATAAGCATGTCATTCATGTAGCATTTCAAATCACCAATTTTCATCATTCACAAGTAAACAATTTTCGTCATTTGATATCACATGAAATGCACAAGTTAAATGATATAATATCTATCATAAGAATAAGATAATGTTTTAAAACACATGCATCTTACTATTGAAACATGCTTTCTTAATTCTCCATCTTCCTCGTGTAGCGAGTTCATCCCTTCCCACTAACTGATCGACTCCTCCTTTTCACCTGACCCTCCAAATCAAACAATCAATTAATAATTTCTATTTGAATGGTCGAATTGAATAGGTAGAATGGACAAGGATCATAAAGCTTCATCAATTTCCTTACCTGGATCCTTGATTGATCTTGGTCGTTGATCAAGATCGACGGGATCTTCTCTAATCGAGCTTTTGATCTTAAATCTCTCATTAGATTCTTAATCTACACTTCCTAATGATCATGATAGACTATTTGGTCTTGAAAAATGGAGTCAAATCATCACAAATCAGATGATCTAACACTCAATCAATGGTCTGGTAAATTCAACGGTTGGATCTACCCGGATCACAAATTGGGAAGATAGGTTTTGTTCCTTACGTCACAAGGATTGCGAGGGTACTTTTAGATTTCCAAAACACCTCCTGGATTGCTCAGAATCTAGGTTTGGTAGTCAAGGGTTAACCTGGGTCCTACTAGTGATAGGGAAATGTAGGGGACAATGGTAGAAATGATGGAGGTGGCTGGTGGCCAGACTGGGCGCAGTCCAATCTCGGCCATCGAAAAATACAGGTGGGATGCAAAAAACTTGGTGCTAGTCACTAGTGATCGTCGTGTTCCTCTGCTTGGACTCGATAGAGAGCAAATGACAGAGAGGGAGACCATGGGGATGATTTGGGCATGCTAGCCGGTCGGCCTAGAGGCCTGGCCGTGCTGTGCTTTGTAGAAAAATAAGAGGGAAAAGGTGAAAATTCAGGTGGTCGATAGCTGTAAACGCCATACCGGTGACTGGGAACTGTGGGGGAAGACAACCCAGAGGAAACATCGGTCTCTAGTGGAATCTCTGCACATCGACCTTCCCAAGCCTGGCTATGCCCTATGGTGGAGAACTCAAGAGAAAGCAAGAGGGGAAACTAGCCAGAAGATAGGGAGGTGGTCGTTCCCTAGCAAGAACCCAATTTGGGTTTTTGTTAACCCATAAAAAGGGGATCCGATAAGAAAACAAAACATCTAGCCTCTTGAACTGTCAAGCCACGTTGGAGAAAGAGATGGGCCCTGAACTGCTGACATTGAGCAAAACAGGGGAAGGGAGATGGTAGCATGACTGGAAGGGAAACATGATTTGGGTTTCCATTGACACCGGAAAGGGAGATGCATTGCCGAAAGGGAGAAACCTGATCTAGGTTCCCTATCAATGCCAAAAAAGAGAGGGGTTGCGAGTTGGAGAAACACATTCTAGGTTTCTCTTTATCACCGAAAAGAGGGAAACTAGCAGGGGAAGTTGTCGGTGGGAACCCTGTCCAGGGTTCTCGTCACTAGGAAACAAAATCTACCCGGGAAGTAGGCTGTGCACACTAGTGAGCAGGAGGTCTGGGGAGGGTAGACGGGAGATCGGGGGTTTTTGGCTCACTGGCCAGCCTTTGCATGCTGAGTCAATGACGAAGAAGGAGATGGGACACAGGGAGTCCTGATCGCCCCAAAAATTCATAGATCTACTTGGAAAATGGTTGTCGACCATGGGGAAAGAGATTAGAGGGAAGGGTTTTTCTCCCTTGCCGATGAACCAGCTCCACCTGTCGACAGCTCGTCGGGGATTGAGAGAGAGAGAGAGAGAGCATACCAAACCCAACATTTCGTCAAGCTTCCAAGGTGATGGGTGGGTGCCAATATCAATTTGGCACCCTCCGTTGAGTTATGTCATTTTTTCTTTTAATTACTATATTGCCCCTGACTTCAAAGGTCCATATCTTCATACTGACTTTGTTTTCTGCGTTCTTTGCTCGCTAGTTTTCATTCCTTTAGTACTATTTAATTATTTTAGTTTAGTTCCAAATTATACTTCTCTAAAAAGATATACCCCTTGAAAGCTCATAACCTACTCATGGAATAGTAAAATTTTGGGGTGAAATTCATCCGTACTCCAATTTTAGTGTTCTTTATGTCGTTGGACTCAATCTTTTAAGTACATTCCTAATATTCATGCTTCCACTCCAAATTCCATTTCTGTAAAAATTTATTTTCTTTGGGTAAAAAATTCCAATTATACTCTAAAATTCCAATTTCTCCTAATAATGCCCAGAATAGTATTTACAAAATTTGGGGTTGTTACAATTGTAATAGTCTAGCCAGTTTCTGGTGTTCATCCTTAATTTGTTGACAAGTCAAGTATAGTGCTATGAAACCTCCCACATCCTTTTTCATATCATTCCACTAGAAATGCCTCTTCAAGCCTTGATGCATCTTTGCACCACATGGATGAATAGTATACTTAATTTGATGCGCCTCTCAAAGAATGTCTTGCCTTATTTCATCATTGGCAGGCACTACTAGTCTCCATTGTATACGAACACTGTCATCTGTCACCTTGGAGAATCTTCATTTCCCAACTAATGCTTGTACCTCGGCATCATCCTTCTGCATCTTTTTAACTTTCTCATTAATAGTGGATCTCATAGTCAAATTCATTGTGAAGGATCTCCCATGACCTACTTTGGGTCTACACTCTATTACCTCTCGTAGCAACTTCCATCTCTTGGAAAGTAAGCTTGCACACATTCCTTGTGCCTTTCAATTTAAAGCATCTACTACTACATTAGCCTCGCCTAGATGGTATTGAATAGAGAAGTCATAATCCTTCAAATACTCCATCCATCTCCTCTGTTGCATGTTCAAGTCTTATTGTGAAAAGATGTACTTAAGACTTTTATGATCTATGAATACTTCGAACTTTTTGTCGTATAAATAGTGCCTCTAGATCTTTAATGCAAAAACTATCACAGCAAGCTCCAAGTCATGGGTAGGGTAGTTGACCTCTCATGTCTTTTCAATTGTCAAGAGACATAAGCGATCACCTTCCCATTTTGTTTAAGCACACATCCTAATCCTTTTCTAGAAGCATCACTATAGATCTCGAATCCTCCACTTCCAAATTGTAGGGTGAGTACTGGTGCAGTGGTTAGCTTCCTCTTTAATTCTTTGAAGCTTTCTTCGCACATATCATCCCATACAAACTTCACATCCTTTCTTGTCAATTTGGTCAGGGGTAACACAATGCATGAAAATCCTTCAATGAACCTATGGTAATACCCCACTGAGCCTAGAAAAATCCTTATTTCTGCCACTATCTTGGGTGTATCCCATTTTTCCGCTGCTTCAACTTTTGATGGATAGATTGCAATTCCATGTTTAGAAATAACATGACCTAGAGAATTCACTTACTCCAACAAAAATTCACACTTGCTAAACTTTGAGTACAATTGGTGTGTTTTAAGTGTATCTAATACCAATAGTAAGTGTTCTTGGTGTTCCTCAAGATTTTCTGATCTACCAATAGTAAGTGTTCTTGGTGTTCTTCAAGATTTTTTGAGTAGATCAAAATATCATCTACAAACACTATAACAAATTTATCTAGATACACTTTGAATACTCGGTTCATGAGATCCATAAATGTAGTTGGGGCATTTGTCAACCCAAATGACATCACCCTAAACTCATGGTGTCCATACCTGGTTCTGAATTTTGTCTTTGAAATATCCTCTTCTCTAACTCTAAGTTGATGGTATTTGAATCATAAATCAATCTTGGAAAAGATAGGAGCTGACTAGAGTTTATTGAATAAGTCATCCATACGTGGTAGAGGACATTTGTTTTCATTGTGACCTTATTTAGCATTCTATAGTAATGCAAAGTCTCATTGATCCATCTTTCTTCTTAACAAAAAGGATTGGTGCTCCCTAGGGAGATATGCAGGGTCTGATGAACCCTTTGTCTAGTAACTCTTGCAATTGGGTTGTCAGCTCCTTTTATTCCATTAGAGCCATCCAGTATGGTGCCTTAGAGATAGGGACTATGCTAGGTATCAGGTCAATAGTGAAATCTATCTCCCTTTTAGGTGGTAACCCTGGTAAGTCTTTAGGGGACACATCTAGAAATTAGAAAACAATAGCCACTTCTTCTAATTTAGTCTTTACAACATCAGTAGCTTCTATCTTAGCCAAAAAGAATTGGCATCCTTGAGCAATGTGCTTCACTACCCTTATTGCAGAAATAATACATGCTCCTGAATAATCACTTACAATGATACCACCACTTCTCTAGGAATATTAAAAATAATTTTCTTCTTTCAACAGTCAACAGTTGCAATATGTGAGGCTAACCAATTCATCCCAAGTATGATGTCAAAGTCTGCCTTATCCATGTAGATTAAGTTGACGTTCATTTGTTTGCCCTCAATTACAATCAAAACATGCTAAAAGTATGTTTGTGTGGCAATGGACTTGCCCAAGTGTGTCATGACTTCTAAGCAGAATTCTAAGTTCTAAACTATATCACCAATACAAGAAGCAAACTTGCATGATATAAAAGAATGTGTAGAACTAGTATCAAACAATACTCTGGCAGGTTTATCATAGATGTGAAGTGCACCTTCTACTATTTTGTTGGATGCCTAAGCTTGTCCTGAAGTAATGGCAAACACATGTCCTTGGCTTCGATGAATTTAATCTCCTTTATGCTCTTCCTCTTTCCTCTTCTTAGGGAAATTTATGGCTATGTGTCCTGCTTCTTTGCATCTAAAAGATTTAAAATGGGGTAGGGTTCAAGGTTTGCCTAAGTGATATTTGTTGCATTAAGGGCAAGCTCTAGATTTTAGTGTTCACCCTTTATTGTCAAATTGTCATTTGTGCAGGTGTCAAGATCCAGAAGACTAAATAGGTATTTTTCCTTTGTTGAATTGTACCCTAATGTTGGCCTTTTTCTCCTTCTCTTTCCTATTTGCTTGTGCTCTCTGAAATTCCTTTTCAATAAGAGACGCCATTTCCACTACTTTTTCCATGGTGGTTGGTTGAAACCCAATCACTCTATTCCTCAGTCAAGTATTTAACCCATCAACAAACTTCTCTGTAGATTTTTCTTCAGTGGCACAAATGTTGAGTGTGAATCTAAGAAGACATGTAAACTTATTTTCATACTAATTCAAGGATGGGCTCCCTTGTTCCAAATCCAAGAATTCCTTCTCCTTTTGCTTTCGTACATGTCATGGGAAATACTTCTCATTAAATATAGTTTTGAAATCTTCCCAAGGAATAGCATTACTATCATCGAAGTACATCCTTTCACCTATTTCCCACCAAAAACCTACACCTTTTAGGAGAAAAGAGGCCATAACAACTTTCTTTTCTTTGGGAATTTTCATTGCTTTGAAAAACTTTTCAATGTCAAAGATCCACTTCTCTACTATTGGTGACTCCTATTCACTAGAGAATGATGGGGCCATCCTTCGAAATCATTCAAGTTGGGCCTTTGTCCAGTTAGCAATCCTCTCTAGTGATGAGGTCCTTGCCACAGGCACTTGTGGTTGATTATGTATAAACTGCCCCAAATGTTTCGTAAAGGGTTGAGAGGCTTCAATCATCCCATTTCTAGATCCAAAGGAGTCAGTAGGGGGAATGACAAGAGTAACATACTCCTTTTGAGGAATTCTATCATGCTAATCTAAAATTTTCCTATTGATGCAAACTAATTATAAGTTCTTATTTCATAACATGGCTATGAATAACTTGAGCTTGGGCTCTGATATCAACTATGATGACTCAGGTTTTTATAATGCAATTTAAAATAACACGCATTTACTTGATAGATTGATCTTTATTTAGAAATAGTTTTGTGAAATAATGGCAGCAAAAAATTCTTTTTCTTTGAAATTCATTTGTGAAAAAGCCCGAGGGTCATTATTTATTTCAAACAAATACATAATGATCTAAAATCATTAACTAATGAAACATGCCATGAAAATTTGAAAAATATCTAAAAATAGATAAATTATGTTCCCAAGATATTAATCACAGCCCAAGTTAAAAATAATCACCTAAAGTCAATTTACATGGTATATTAAAATAATCACTACCAGTTCTGGGACAACTACATTCACACTTATTGTTACGTTCTCTCACTTGATTGTAGCACTAAAAATTCTTGATGCTTCTTCTAATCCTACTTGAGCTAATTTGAAAAAAGAAAAAAAAAAAATCATTGAGTATTTATCATACCCTATAGGTGATCTAATGCTACTAAATCAAAAACATGGCATACAATATGCATAATTTTAAGAAGGATCTTTTGGGTAATAAAACCATGAGATCAACTTATGTAAACATGAGCATTCATGCATAAATCATTTGCACACTTTTATATTCAAGAGAGTAGATTACCAATAAAATCAATTAATCAATAATATAAAGATTACTAAATTCCTTAAATAGTAATCAATCAAACCAGATACTAGAAATTCCAACCCTATGGCAGTTATTTGCACTATACATAGTGATACAAAAATAGAAATCATAGGGACCACTGTGCTCACAACCAGCTCTCTGAATCTTGTATCACTGATATCTAGAGACCAGCAACCACAGCCTCCACAACAACTATAAATATGTCTAGAAAAGGGTGCCATGAAGACCTCCAATAGTTGTTTCCTTGCCACAACAATTGAGAAAAATAAGTGCCTATTTGGGCATGGATACCTACTACCATTGGTGATTAGAGGCCAGGAGGCCAAACCCATCCAAACCTCTTAGCATAGTGCCCACTAAACTCACTAGCCTGAACAAATATAGATATATACATGTATTCCAAATTCAGACATCATAGGATTATGCAATATTTAGCATATACTAAATCATGCAATTTATGCAACCTATTTCAAAACATGCAATTAGTGCATATATGAAATTATCCTATCATTCAAGAATAAAAATTGACTATGAGTGATATAAGTAGTAGCATTTTCAAATAAGATCATAAATCATGGGAAAAATTTGCATGCTCATTATAAGAATGTCATATACTTAATAACCAAACTTTAAGTTCCGTAAAATCATGTATACAAAATTGCATGCATAGCTACTCTTCATTGTCACTTCAAAAATGTACTAAACACGAGAATAGTTTCAAGGAAATAATTTAAGTTTTGAAAGTTAGTTGCAACTTAGTAGCATCAGACTGCCTACCTCAAGAATGTTAATTTGGTGTTGTTCATATTTTTCTTTAGTTTGAACCCTGAATCTCCTTCAAGGTCTTTTGGGGTCTTAGGCTTAAACTAAGGGTGAGAACCTAACTATTATTTCCCATTCACATGTTTATGTGGTTTTCTTAGTAGAATTTGTTTTGAAAACTAATCTATGGAACAAATTTTGTTAATTTAAGATCATGTCTGAATTTAATATCACCCATGCTCCATAGATCATTAGTCAAATTCATAGATCAATGACCTAGATCATCAATCTAAACCCTAATCCTATTTATCAATGGTCAAATTTATGATTCAAGTATTAATGTCCTTAATTCAGGGTTGATTTGTGTATATTGATCTACTACATTATCTAATTGTTCACTTCTTAGGGTCTAATCATCTTTGATCTAGTAGATCTATGAAAATTTTATAGTCTCTAGATCATGATCAGTTAATATTTATTCTTTAATCGTAAATTTTATTGTATAATTAGGTTCGTGTCATCAAGAAAAATCTAATGGACTTTTCAATCATAAATCAGACTTGTACCGCATTCTAAATTAGAGATTTTGTGGTTTTAGATTTTTTAAATGGTCCAGATTTAAATTCTGGCTCAAAACATGTCAAGACGAGGTCACTGGGATGCACTGGAATGGAACACACCTTTCGGAATGCACTAGTGTGTCCAGGCAAGTGTAACACACTGGGTTGCATCTTGGTTCCTAAGATGTAGCAGCATCCCGGTAGAACCACCCGCATGCACGGGATGCACCAAGAGCATTTGTCTCCATCGTGCGTCACTAGGGAGCATCCTAGTCACTTGATCAGACCAACCAGGATGAGATGGTCCAATCTAGACCATTAGATCATTTTGATCACTGATCAACACCTAGGATGGCTCTAAAATTTACTATTTTTTAGGGTTTTAGGATTTTGGGGTTCCACAAACTCATCGATGGTTTTAGATCTCCCATTTAAGCTACCCTTGAGTGGGTACCATTTTAGATCCACTAGATTAGATTTCACTGGTGATCTACCTACTGGTGAGAGCAGATCTAGCCTGGATCTGAGGGGAAAATGCTAAAAAAAGGAAAAGGAGGGAGATAAAGGGGGAGGTTGTAATGACTCCATTTTTGTAATATTAAAATCCCAAGTTAGCAATGAAAAGTTCAGTTTTTGAAGATAAGGGCATTTTAGTCATTTCACTATTCACCTGGACTAAACCCAAAAATTTGGTCCTAAAACTGGTACCATTAGGTGTGTCTCGGAAAAAGGAATCCAACAAGACCAAAATCACCTAAAACGGAGTTAAAATGAGCAAGTTATGGCCCTTTGAAGTTCAGAGGCAAAAATATAATTTTATTAAAAAACGAATTTACCCTGCAAAAACACAGGGGCCCGTTTTGATACGGGCACCTTTCATCTTCCACCTCCTAGAGAGTTCTAGAACAATGGTGATTAGAGGAGAAATCATCGCCATTCTGGAGGTTTCTCCACCACCATTCAAAGGCAGTGAGAGCCCCCTCTAGAACCCTCTCTTGGCTCTATAAATAGAACTCTTGGGCATCTCTAATGGCAGCCCAAAACGTTGAAGAAAACCCGTTGAGGAGTAGTGACCTAGAGGAGAAAACAAGGAGAAAAACCCAACAACGAACCAAGTATGCCCAAGATCTCTCAAAACTCATCTCCACCTTAGTTCTAAGATCAATTTCCCTAGGTTTTTGCATGAAAAACTATGCAAAATCGAGCCCTGGAGACTCACCAAGGACCCAGGGACATTCCCTGGGCCGCACTGGTTCAACAGGGTCAAATCAGGGTGTCCTGAGCATGCCCTGGTTCCCCAACGAATAGGACGTTCCAGTCGGAATGTCCCACGTCAACCGCAGTTTGAAAAACCAAACGGGCACGTCCAGGGACGCGCCCGCAAAAGAGACAGTCAGGCGAAAAACCCGGCACGTCTGCAGACGCGCCTGCTGAGGCACACACTGCAAACACGGAGCGCGCTAGCAATGCATGGTTTTCTCATTACTTAAGGAAGCCGGGGTGCATGACGCAGACGCATAGCGCCCTAGCATTCCGTCTTTTCATTCTTGAGACCCTTATGTACGTGCGACACAAAAATGCTTATAACTTGAGATCTAGAGCTCCGATTGAGGCGCCGCAAAAGGCGTTGTGTCCGTGTCGATGATGTGAACACATCCAAACTATAAAATCCCTAATCAAGGTCCAATGAAAGGTGAGCATAACCCTTAGAATAGGATAGTGGCACGTGGCCGCTAGACCTTTGGAAAACTGAGGATACCAAGGCCCAATTATGACCTTAGGACACCCATAGGCATAGGGATGGACCCCTAAGTAATAAGACCCAACTACTATAAAACCCATAAAAGATGGGCCAAACTAACCTTGATTCCCCAAACCATGTTCAGGAGTGTCCGAGGACAAAGGGGTTAGCGCAACCTAGTCAGGTAGGTACTCTATCACTACTAGATTCTTTTAAAAGAACTATTATTGTTTGAGAAGACATGTTTTAAGTATATGACTTGTTTAGCATTACTTAATTCAGCATGCATGTGATAAATTCTTTATGCATAGACATGTTTTGTAAATAATTGCATATACATTATGCATATATATGTTTTGCAAACTATTGCATACATTGCATGATTTATGAGCATTAAGTTCTTGCAAAGATTGCATGTCCTTGAGGGTTGCCAAAAGACGCTGGAGTGCTGAGGGCCAGGCAGTTGTGAGGGACCCAAAGAGGATAGGTTTTGAAAAGAGGTTTTTGGCTTATTTGATTGTACATGATTTGGGTTAGTAAGCTCGTGGGTGCTATGCCGAGGGGTGTGGGTTGGCCACCCAGCCTCTACCACTATTAGGTGGATGGGTACCACACCCAAAAAGGGCATGTCCCTGCTTCGACTACATGTGGTATAGGGGGCTACCACTGGTGTCACGGCACTGGGTCGAAGTGTCATATGCCCCGTGGAGGTATATAATCCTATGTCCCTAGGTACCCGAGGACCACACAGCAGTGAGGTCGTGGGCATAGTGGGACCCTATGGTTTCATGGATTTATGTGCATTGCATATGGCATGATATGATGTTGGTCGACCATACCATACTAGAGATCCATGAGTTGGATTCCATGAAGCATATTATGCATATCATGATGTTATGATATATATGGATATAATACTTTCGATTTTGGATTATGTGATCCTTTAAGTCATTAGTATTTCAGTTTAACAATAGATTTTAATATTGATGTTGAACTTGAGTATTCAGACATGCACATGTTTTGAATGAGCATGTGATTTTAAAAACATCTCATGCATTATGAAACTAGTAGTGATAAGCTCCTACTGAGTATAGTATATACTCACCCAATCCTCAACATTTTTCAGACACCAAGTAAATACTTAAGGGCAAGGAACGCTTGTACTAGGAACCAACCAGACTAAGTACAAGTAAGTAAAACCCCTACCTTATCTTTCAATGTTACTTGATTGTAGTTACTCTCTAATAGTTGGGGGTGTGACTAACACTTTCTTGGGAATAATATTGATTTAAACTTTGCCATGGCTAGATAAATTGAGAATGTGTTTTGACACTTGGGGTTTTTATGAAAGATTTTTTTCTAAAACAAAAAGATTTTCATGCATTTCATACTTATAAAACAAGAGATCTCGCCTTTTTATCAAAATTGCATCATATAAAAACCCAGGTCGTCACAGAGGGCTTTACTTAGACTACTTGAGGAGGTCTATTGTGGATTTCTTGGTGGAAGCAAAATTACCCATGCCTACGAAACTCCAAGTTGCCAAAAGCAATGGAGAAAAAGGTAGTAGGAGGGAGAAGAAGGGGAAAAGGGAGAGCGAAAGGAGATGGAGTCTGGGGAAGAAAAGTAGAGTGCAAAGGGAGAAGTGGAAAGGGATTTTATAGCTTATGATCCAGTTTCCTCGTAGGCAGCGCGATCATCAACGTTCTTCCTCGCCAAAGGAGTCAGAGATCGAGGGGTGTTGTAACTAAAAATTGGCCCCCTCTAATTCTGACTCTTTCCAATTTTTGAAATGTATTATTATATTATTTATGAAATTACCAAAATACCCTTATACCTAAAATTAATGTAATTTTCACATCCGAACTCCATTTTTAGTGTTCTCAATGTCATTGGATTCCATTTTTGAGTAGAATCTAATTATGTGTCTATGTCCACAAAATTTCATTTCTATAAAATCTCATTTCTACGATTCAAAATTTATATAACTTTCATCCTTCTGTTCAATCCAAAATTTTTAAAATAAAATAGGACTTAAAAATTTAGTCAGTTACATCAGTACCCCCTTCAAGGAATTTTGTTCTCGAAATTCCACAATTTATTTCTCACTAAAGAGTTCAGGATATTTGTCCCTCATTTCTAATTTCGCTTCCTAAGTTTCCTCTTCAATAGATGCATTCCTCCAGAGAACTTTAACGGGTGAAAGTTCTTTACTTCACAACTTCTTGACCTTCTTATCCAGAATTTGAACTGGTTTTGTTTCCAAGGTCAAGTCTAGTTGTAACTCAATTAGTACTTGCTCAAGTACATGTGTGTGATCCAAGATATATTTTTGCAACATGGATATATGGAAAACATTGTGAACTTTCGATAACTGTGTTGGCAAGGCTCATCTACGTACAGTCAACCCAATTCTATCCAAGACTTCAAAATGGACCGATAAATCAAGGACTGAGTTTGCCCTTCATACCAAACCTCATAACACCCTTAGTTTAAGAAATCTTTAAGAACACATGGTCTCTAACCTCGAATTCCAACTATCTTTGTAGTTTATTGGTGTAACTCTTTTGGCGACTTTGACTAATAGTTGTCCCCGAATAAGTTTCACTTTGGTTGCACACTGTTCTACCAACTCTTACTATATAACTCTATTTTAACCCATGTCATTCTAGCATATAGTTGAACAACAGTCTCCCATAGAGCACTTCATATGGAGCCATACCAATGCTTGAATGGAAACTATTGTTGTATGCAAATTCATCTAATGGTAAGCTCTTGTCCCAACTCTTCTTCCAGTCAATTGTGCCTACCCTCAACATATCCTCTAATGTTTGAATCATCCATTCAAATTGGCTATCAGTCTAAGGGTGGATAGCCATGCTAAAATTTAATGATGATCCCAATGACTTCTACACTGACTTCCTTAACTGTGAGGTGAAACGACTATCTCTATTAAAAACGATAGTCAATGGTATCCTGTGTAAACTTACCATTTCCTTAATATACAACTGAGCGAGGCTATCAATAGCTTGATTTTGTCGGATTGGGAGAAAGTGTACCGATTTGGTTAGCCGATCTATGATTACCCATATCATATCATGTCCCCTTAGTGTCTTGGGCAAGCCCACTATGAATTCCAGCTTAATATGGTCTCACTTCCATTTTGGAAGCTCAAGTGGTTGTAATAGTCTAGCTGATCTTTGGTGTTCAGCCTTAACTTGTTGACAAGTCAAGCATTGTGCAACGAATTCTCCCACATCCTTTTTCATACCATTCCACCAGAAATGTATCTTCAAGTCTTGATGCATATTTGTGCCACCAGGATGAACAATATACTTAGATTGATGTGCCTCTCAAAGATCATCATTGGCTGGCACTACTAATCTCTCTTGCATACAAACACTGTCATCTGTCATATACAACTGAGCGAGGCTATCAATAGCTTGATTTTGTCGGATTGGGAGAAAGTGTACCGATTTGGTTAGCCGATCTATGATTACCCATATCATATCATGTCCCCTTAGTGTCTTGGGCAAGCCCACTATGAATTCCAGCTTAATATGGTCTCACTTCCATTTTGGAAGCTCAAGTGGTTGTAATAGTCTAGCTGATCTTTGGTGTTCAGCCTTAACTTGTTGACAAGTCAAGCATCGTGCTACGAATTCTCCCACATCCTTTTTCATACCATTCCACCAGAAATATATCTTCAAGTCTTGATGCATATTTGTGCCACCAGGATGAACAATATACTTAGATTGATGTGCCTCTCAAAGATCATCATTGGCTGGCACTACTAATCTCTCTTGCATACAAGCACTGTCATCTATCACCTTAGCCAACCTTGGTTACCCAACTAATGCTTGTACCTTGGTGTCATCCTTCTACATCTACCTAACTTTCTCATTGATGGTGGATCTCATAGTCAAATTTGCTGTGAAGGATCTCCCATGGCCTACTTTAGGTCTATCCTCTATTATCTCTTGTAGCAACTTCCATCTCTTGGAAAGTAAGCATTCACACATTCCTTGCGCCTTTCAACTTAAAGCATTTGCTACTTCAATAGCCTTCCCTATATGGTATTGAATAGAGAAGTCATAATCCTTCAAATACTCCATCCATATCCTCTGTCGCATGTTCAAGTCTTGTTGTGAAAAGATATACTTAAGACTTTTATGATCTGTGAACACTTCAAATTTTTTGCCGTATAAATAGTGCCTCTAGATCTTTAAGCCAAAACTATCATAGCAAGCTCCAAGTCATGGGCATGGTAGTTGACCACATGCCTTTCCAATTGTTAAGAGGCATAAGCAATCACCTTCCCATTTTGCATAAGCACACATCCCAATCCTTTTCCAAATCCTCCACTTCTAGATGGTAGCATGAATACTGATGCACTGGTTAGCTTCCTCTTTAATCCTTTGAAGCTTTCTTTACATGCGTCATCCCATATGAACTTCATGTCCTTCCTAATTTCTATCATTGTCTTTGGTGTATTCTATTTTTCCACTGCTTCAAGTTTTGCTGGGTCGACGGCAATGCCATATTTAGAAATAACATGACCTAGAAAATTCACTTCCTCCAATCAAATTCACACTTCCTAAACTTTGAGTAAAATTGGTGTGTTCTATGTATCCAGTACTAATTGTAAGTGTTCTTGGTGTTCCTTAAGATTTTTTGAGCAGATCAAAATACCATCCATAAACATTAAAATGAATTTATCTAGATGCACTTTGAATACTCAATTCATGAGATCCATAAATGCAACTAGGGAATTTGTGAACTCAAATGACATCACCCTAAACTCATAGTGTCCGTACTAGGTTTTGAATGTTGTCTTTAAATATCCTCTTCCCTGACTCTGAGCTGATGGTGTTCAAATCATAAATCTACCTTAGAAAAGACACGAGCTAACTGGAGTTGATCGAATAAGTCATCAGTATGTGGTAGAGGATATTTGTTTTTCATTATGACCTTGTTTAGATTTGTTAGTAAATGCTAAGTCTCATTGACCCATCTTCCTTCTTAACAAAAAGGACTAGTGCTTCCTAGGGACATATGCTGGATGTGATGAACCCTTTGTCTAGTAACTCTTGGAATTGGGTTTCCAACTCCTTTCATTCTACTAGAGCCATCTGATATGGTGCCTTGGAGATAGGGGCTATGCTATGTATTAGGTCAATTATGAAATCTATCTCCCTTATAGGTGGTCACTCTGTTAAGTCTTCAGGGAACACATCTAAAAATTCACAAACTATATGCACTTCTTCTAATTTAGGCTTTGTGACCTTAGTATCATCTATCTTAGCCAAAAAGAATTAGCATCCTTGAGCAATTTGCTTTGTCGCCCTTATGGAAAAAATAACACATGCTCCTAAATAATCTCTTCTCCCTCGCAATGATACCACCACTTCTCTAGGAATATTAAAAGTAATTTTCTTCTTTTTGCGGTCAAAAGTTAGAAGATGTGAGGCTAACCAATCCATCCAACTATGACATCAAAGTCTACCATATTTAGGTGGACTGAATTTACGTTCATTTTTTTCCCTCAATTATGATCGAAACATCCTAAAAGTATGCTTTTGTGGCAATGGACTTGCCCAAGGGTGTTAGGACTTCTTAGCAGAATTCTATGTTCTGAACTATATCATCAATACAAGAAGCAAACTCACATGATATATTATAATGTGTAGAACTAGTATCAAACAATACTCTGACTGGTCAATCATATATGTGAAGTGTACCTTCTCCTATTGCGTTGGATGCCTAAGCTTGTCCTAAAGTAATAGAAAACACATGTCCTTGGCTTCGAGGAATTTGATCTCCTTTATGCACTTCATCTTTTCTCTTCTTAAGGAAATTTATGGCTATGTGTCCCACTTCTCTGCATATAAAACATATAAAATGGGGCAAGGTTTAAGGTTTTCCTAGGTGATATTTGTTGCATTGGGGGCATGCTGTAGATTCTGGTGTTCTCCCTTTATTGTTGAATTGTCATTTGTGTGGATGTCAACATCTAGAAGACTAAATGGGTCTTTTGCCTTTGTTGAATTGTCCACTGATGTTGGCCTTCTTCTCCTTCTCTTTCCTCTCTACTTGTGCTCTCTAAAAATCCTTTTCTAAAAGAGATGCCATGTCTACTACTTTTTCCATGGTGGTTGGCTGAAACCTAATCACTTTGTTCCTTAGTCCAAGGTTTAATCATCAGCATACTTCTCTTTAGCATTTTCTTTAGTGGCACAAACAATTAGTGCGAATCTATGAAGACATGTAAACTTATTTACGTACTAACTCATGGATAGGCTGCCTTCTTCCAAATCCATGAATTCCTTCTCCTTTTGCTTTCATACATGTCGTGGGAAATACTTCTCATTAAATATGGTTATGAAATCTTCCTAAGGAATAACATTACTATCACTGAAGTATGTCCTTTTGGCTATTTCCCACCAAAAACCTACTTCACCTTTTAGGACAAAAGTGGCCATAAGAACCTTCCTTTCTTCGTGAATTTTCATCGCTTTGAACAATTTTTCAATGTCAAAGATCCACTTCTCTACTGTTGCCAACTCCTCTTCACTAGAGAATGATGGGGCCATCTTCTGAAATTGTTCAAGTTGGGCCTCCATTCGATCAGCAATCCTCTTTGGTAATTAGGTCCTTGTCGTAGGTGTTTGTGGTTGATTATGTATAAATTGCCCCATATGTTGCATAAAGAGCTGAAAGGCTTCAATCATCCCATTTCTAGATCCAGAGGAGTCAGTAGGGGATTGACAAGTTTTCGGGCTACACCTCCTCTTCTCTTAGGCAGCATCTATTTTACAAGAGTAACATACTCCTTTTGAGGAATTCTATCATGTTAATTTGAAAATTTTCTATTGATGTAAATTGATTATAAGTTCTTATTTCATAACATGGCTGTGAATAACTTGAGCTTGGGCTCTGATACCAACTGTGATGACCCAGGTCTTTATAATGCAACTTAAAATAACAAGCTTTCACTTGTGAGATCAATCTCTATTTAAAACAATTTTGTGAAATAATGGTAGCAAAAAATTCTTTGTCTTTGAAATTCATTTGTGAAAAACCTCAAGTGACATTATTTATTTCAAACAAATAGATAATGATCCAACATCATTAATTAATGACACATGCCATGACAATTTGAAAAATATCCAAAAATGGATAATTTCTGTTCCAAAGATTGTTAATCATAGCCCAAGTTAATAATAATCACTTCAGTTCAATTTACATCACATACAAAGATAATCACTACCAGTTTTGGAATAACTACATTCACACTTATCGTTACCTTCTCTCACTTGATTTTAACACTAAAACTTCCTAATGCTTCTTCTAATCCTGCTTGAGCTGATTTGAAAAATATATATTTGGTTGAGTATTTGTCATACCCAGTAGGTAATAATAAATCGAAAACATGGCATACAACATGCATAATTTTAAGAAGGGTTTTTCATGTAATAAAACCATATCATTATCTTATATAAACACAAGCATTCATGCATAAATCATTTGCTCATTTCTATATTCAAGCAAGGAGATTATTGACAAAATCAATAATATAAAGATTACTAAATTTCTTAAAGTAGTAATCAATCAAACTAGATGCTAGAAATTTCAACCCTATGGTAGTTATTATGGACATGGGCATCTTGGAGAACACATAAGCCAAGTGGTCATGAGTACTCATCCAAAGACTATCATAAAGCACTGTACATGGCAATGTAAAAATAGAAATCATAGGGACCACTATGCTTCCAACCAGAGCTCTCTGAATCACACATCTCCAATATCTAGAGACCATCCACCATAGCCTCCACAGCGACTGTGGATATTTCTCAAAAAGGGTGCCATGAACACCTCCAATGGTCGTATCCCTCCCACAACAGTCAAGAAAAATAGGTTCCTCTTTGGGTACAAATACCTATCACCTTTGGTGGTTAGAGGTCAGGAGGTTAAACCTACATAACCTCTTAGTATAGTGCCCACCAGGCTCACTCACCTAAACAAACATCACAGGATTATGCAATATTTATCATATACAAAATCATGCAATTTATGCAACCTATTTCAAAACATGCAATTACTGCACATATGAAATTGTCCTATCATTCAAGAATAAAAATTGATTGTTAGAGATATAAGCAGTAGCATTTTCAAAGAAGATAGAAGGGAAGCCTTAGCACAATGGTAAAAGTTGTTCTCATGTGACCTTGAGGTCATGGATTCAAGGCGTGGAAATAGCCTCTTGCAAAATGCAAGGTAAGGCTGCATATTAGAGGCCCTTATGGTCCAGCCCTTCCCCGGACCCCGCATAGGTGAGAGCTTCGTGCATCAGGGCTGCCACTTTATATTTTCAAATAAGATCATAAATCATGAAAAAAATTTGCATTCTCATTATAAAAGAATGCCATATACTTAAATATTTAAAGACAAACTGAACTTAAGTTCCATAAAGTCATGTATACAAAATTGCAATCATAGCTACTCCTCACTGTCACTTCAAAAACATATTAAACATGAAAATAGTTACAAGGACATCATTTAGGTTTTGAAATTTAGTTGAAACTTAGTAACAACAGACTACCAACCTCAAGAATGTTACTTAGGTGTTGTTCAAGTTTTTCTTCAATTCGAACCCTAAATCTCCTTCAAGGTCTTTGTGGGGTCCTGGGCATAAATTAAGGGTGAGAATTTAACTATTATTTCCCATTCACATGTTTGCATAGTTTTCTTAGTAGAATTTTTTTTGACCTAGATCATCAATCTAGGCCCTAATCCTATTTATCAATGGTCAGATTTATGATCCAAGGATTGATGTCCTTAATTCTGGGTTAATCTGATATATAGATCTATTACATTATCTAACCGATCATTTCTTAGCTTCTAATCATCTTTGATCTAGTAGATCTATGAAAATTTTATAGTCTCTAGGTCATGATTAGTTAAAATTATTCTCTGATCTTATCTTTTACTATATAATTAGGTCTGTATCATCAAGACAAATCCAATAGACCTTTTTTATCTTAAATTGGACTTGTGTAGCCTTTTGAATCATAGATTTTATGTTTTAGATCTTTTTAAATGGTCCATATTTAAATTTTGGGTCAAAATGCATCAAGACAAGGTTACTAGGATCCAACCAAAATGGAACACACCTTCAAAAATGCACCAGTGCATTTTGGCGACCCTAAGACACCAAGTTGTGTCTTGGTTTCTAAGACGCAGCAGTGTCCCAGTCGAACCACAACTTCGTCTGTACATGTTGCAAGTACAGGGATGTGCCAAGTGGGTGCATCTCCATTGTGCATCATCGGGAAGCATCCTGGTTGCCTGATTAGGTTGACCAGGATGAGACAGTCTGATCTAAGCCATTAAATCATTTTGATCATCAATCAATGCCTAAGATGACTCTAAATTTTACTGTTTTTGAGGATTTTAGGGTTTTAGGGTCCCACAAACTCATCAAATGGATCAAATCTCCCATTTGAGCTATACTTGAGTGGGTACCATCTTAGATCCAGTGATTCTGTTTTCACCAGTGATTTGCCAGCCAGCAAGTGAGAGTAGATTTGGCCTGGATTTGAGGGGAAAATGCTGAAAAAAGTAAAAGGAGGGAGAGAAAGGGGGAGGGCATTACCTAGACAGCCAGAGGAGGTCTGTTGGTGTTTTTTCGTTGGGTGCAAAAATGCCTGTGCTTGTCGGAACTCTAGGTCATAGGAAACAATGGACAAAAAGGTAGCCGAAGGGAGAAGAAGGGGAAAAGGGAGAGGGAAAGGAGATAGAGTCTAGGGAAGAAAAGTAGAGTGTGATGGGAGAAGGGGGAAGGGATTTTATTGGTTGTAATCTGCTTTCCTCACAGGCGGTGCGATCACTAACCTTCTTTCCCAGCAAGGAGTAGGACTCTGGTGGGTGTTATTGTAAAAAATGACCCCCTCTAATTTTGACTCTTTCCATTTTTTTGAAATGTATTATTATATTATTTGTTAAATTAGTAAAATACCCTTATACTTAAAATTTATATAACTTTCTCATTTGAACTCCATTTTCAATGTTCTTAGTGTTGTTGGATTCCATTTTTGAGTAGAATCTAATTATGAGGGTATTTTCATCAGATTTGATTTCTATAAAATCTCACTTCTAAGATTCAAATTTATAAAACTTTCATCCTTCTAATCAATCCAAAATTTTCAAAATAAAATAGTACTTAAAAATTCAAGTAGTTACAAGTTAATGCAGATTTCCCAGTTACTTTAGTATAGAGATATATTGAATTATCTTGTTACAAGACAAATGTCCCTTCATTGGACCAAACAAGATAGGATTATATTTTTGACTGAGGTAAAATATTTTATTTGGAATGATTTGCACTTATTCAAGTATTGTCCCTATCAAGTGATAAGGACATGCATACCAAGTTGTGAGCACAGTACAATCATCTCCTTCTATCATTATCATGCATGTGGGGGCCTTTTAACTCTAGAAAGACAGTTGTAAAAATTTTATATTGTGGGTTTTTTTATAGGCCCACCCTTTTTAAAGATTCATATGCTTACTACTTAGCATGTATGAGGTGCCAAAGGTTAGGAAGTATAGAGAGCAGACATATGATGCCTTAAACCCAATCCTTATTGTAGAGCCATTCGATGTATGGGACATAGATTTTCATGGGACCCTTACCTAATTCTTTTGGGAATTTATTCCTCCTAGTAGGAGTGGACTATGTGTCCAAGTGGGTAGAGCATGGTACCTTGTAGAACCAATGACCAAAAGGTAGTGGTAAATTTTTTAAAGGAAAATATTTTTGCAAGGTTTGGCATTCTAGGACCCATAATTAGTGATGGGGGGAATTACTTTTGTAATAAAGTGTTGGAAAATTTAATGAGAAGTATGGTGTCAACCATAGGATAGTTACCCCATACCATCCTCAGACTAGTTGCCAAGTAATGGTATCAAATATGAAAATTAAGTGTATCCTAGAGAAGACAATCAATTGAAGTAGGAAAGATTGGTCTGTGAGACTCAATGACGCTTTATGGGCTTATTGCATTGCCTATAAAACCTCAATAGGCA
Source organism: Warburgia ugandensis (assembly GCA_035236585.1). Classification (NCBI taxonomy): domain Eukaryota; kingdom Viridiplantae; phylum Streptophyta; class Magnoliopsida; order Canellales; family Canellaceae; genus Warburgia; species Warburgia ugandensis. Next base: position 40,804,045 of record CP141137.1, read on the forward strand.
TGTCACCCTATAGCCTAGTCTCTGGAAAGGCCTACGACTTACTAATAGAGCTAGAATACAAGGCATATTGAGCTATTAAAAAACTCAATTTCAAATTAGATGCTGTTAGCACCCACCAAAAACTCCAACTCAATGAGTTGGATGAATTGAGAAAGGATGCATACGCTTCTGCACGACTATACAAAGATTGGATGAAGGTTCACCATGACTGCCAAATCTTTAGAAATCCTTCACACCTGGACAAAAGGTCTTGTTGTATAATTCCAGATTGCCAACTCTTTCTAGGCAAAATTAGATCTCGATAGACTGGACCTTACATAGTACGCAAAGTATATCGTCATGGGGCCATCAAGGTTGAGAAGGATGGTGAGATCCTAAAAGTAAATGGTTAGAGAATAAAACCTTTCTTAGAACTGCTTAACCTTGAGATTGAAGAGACACTTTTAGAGGCACCACATTATCATGACCCACCTTAGAATACTCCAAGAGAACTTTATAGATCATCATCCTTGTACTCATCATTATGTTTGGTTGAAGACATAAAACTTAGCACTCCCTGGGAGGCAACCCAGATGTTTTCCACATCTTAATCTTCTACATCTTTCTATTTTTCATATAGGATCCCTATGTTTTCAAACATTGAGGACAATATTTCATTCAAGTTGGGGGTGTAGATGCACGCAAAGGTTTAGGATTTTTTTGAGTTTTCTTGTATTTTTCAAAAAAAGAGTTTTGAGGTAGCATTCCCTTACTATGATGAGAACTGGATTTTCAAAAACTTAGTTAGTCTACTTTTACACCTCTTAATGGAAGTGTATATGGCTTGTTTTGCATATTATTCATTTGTTGAAGCATTTTATGTAGGTAGATTCTTAGAAAATATTTACACACATCACATTGTCAAGACTAACAGGGAGGTATGACTTAGAGATCCTGAGGAACATCATTAGAGACTTATAACCCTATGAGTTTTAGAGACTATCTTCTTTCAAAGAGTTATAAGTAATTCCACAGTTTCTTCAGTGTACAAAATTTAGTGTAATCCTGTCATCCTTCATTAACTATCAAGAATAAATAGGAGTAATAGCTTTCTTTCAATAAAATTTATTGAATCTGGTGGGCATTAGGAAACCTAGGGAATGAGATAGTCCATTGTTGTATAGCTCAAAGATATAAAACCTGCCCCATACAATATACCACTAATTAGCCCCTTCAGCCTATTAAAGGATTTTCTTTCTTAACCTCACTTATCTTAACCTAGAGAAACTGATAAATAAACATCCATTATGCATTTTCAAAATGAGTAGAGTCAACAGAAAAAGTTTAAAAAAGATAAAAAGTTGAAGAAGTGAAAAGCACCAAAAGTCTTTTTCTCAAAGAAGTTAAAGAAGAAAAGGCTGAAAAGAAAGAAATATTAGAAATAGACAAAAATTGAAAGGAAAAGACAAGTATAAAAGAATTCACTTTAGTCTAAGAAAAAAATTATCCAACAATCAAAACAAGACCTTGACTCAATTTTGAACTTTTGAAATCCTTATACCCTTCTTTTCTGAACTTGTCCCAAGCCTACATTACGTCCCATTTAAAGACTATGGATTTTAGGTGAAATATACCCTTAAAGAGGATATAAAAACAAGGAATTAAGATAAATTGCCCGTATTATTCTTAACGATAACATCCACTCTTAGGGATCACTTTTTGTTCTCTCATTAGCACTTAAAAATTTATGTGAACCATTAGCCTTGTTGGGCCTAGTCACATAATGAGAGAAATATGTTCAACCCCTTATCTGAGAGTATCACTTTTGACAGTATATCTATGAGAATTTGAGGTCAAAATATATTTTTAATGAAATTTAAGCATATCTGGTTAGAAGTCATGACTTGTATAGCTGTACACATACGTACACTCTAAGAAATAACTAGAATAAAATGTCTTTAATGTCTGTTTAAATTGTAGAATTGTCAGTCATCTTCATTAAGTTGTTAAAAACTAGTACAGTGCTAATGGATAAGGATTCTCTATGATAAAATAGGGAACTCAACCTTAGGAAATTGTGGTATATTCACTATAAACCCTCACAAGTCATAACTCATCCACTAGGGGTAACCTAGGGTTTTAAGGGCATGTTGCATGTGCCAAATGCAATCATGAGTATCAACAAAAGTGGCACTTTGTATTAGTTTTTGTAAAACAATTTTTTGCATGTTTTCTCGAGACTAGTAAAATGCTGGTTGGGGGGTATGATAAGTGTCTAATTTTGCTTAAAAACCACCCAATTAGTTATCCAAGTGCTACAACTTATATAGGTATTTTAGCAAAATTCATAACACATGCATTTTTTACCTAAAAGATCAAAATTTTAATATTTTCTAAGTTCAAAAGCTAATCTAATGCAAGTATTTAAATAATTGTATTTTTTTAGAATTTAATTAGAGTTTTTCACTTTTTTGTAGTAAGCATGAAGATGATCAGATGGTCGAGATCAATCGAGATAAAAATTGACGATCAAGATCAAAAGATTGAGTCAAAGCCTCAAAGTCATCACATCAGCAAGAGATCAAGGGTCCAAATCATCTTAAGATCACTTGAATATGGAATGAAAGGAGTCAAAAGCAGCCAAAGTGCGCCCATGCACAAGCCATGCAAATTTCACCACCTTTGCATGGATTTCACTTAAGTCACTTAGCCATATTGAAGTCATGAATAAGGTGACAAGCTAAGGACCCTAACCAGCCACAAAATCCAAGGATTTAAGCCATCAAGCTAAGTCAAGAATTCTATTTAAGCGAGCCTTAATACCAAGCCAATGGAGATCCCAAAGTTAGCATCAAGCAACATAAACCAAGCTACATAGAAGACTGTGATTGGAGAAGAATCCAACGAATTATCCTTAGGATTTATAGGGACTATTAAATATAATTGAGGAAAATCCATTAGGATAAGCTATCATGTGGACCAATAGGAAGATACCTCTCCATTTTTACTATTTTTTCCCTTTTTTTCTCACTTTCCACCTCACCACAAAGGGATACTGTAAATTTAACTTTCTATTCACGAGTCCTATCTTTCTAAGACTCTCCCACCTTCCTAATCTTCTAGTCCAACCAGCCAACCAATCCCCACTTCCTAGGAAACTACCTAGGCAATCATCTCTTTCCAGTTCACCTCACTTCCTTATCATTTTTCCTATTCATCTTACCTTCCTTGCCTCATCCACTCCACCACCCTCCTTATTTCTCTCTAGCCCAACCAATCACCCTTTTTTTTACCCTCCACCTCACCAATGGAGATCCCAAAGTTAGCATCAAGTAACATAAACCAAGCTACATGGAAGGCTGTGATTGGAGAAGAATCCAACGAATTATCCTTAGGATTTATAGGGACTATTGAATATAATTGAGGAAAATCCATTAGGATAAGCTATCATGTGGACCAATAGGAAGATACCTCTCCATTTTTACTATTTTTTCCCTTTTTTTCTCACTTTCCACCTCACCACAAAGGGGTACTGTAAATTTAACTTTCTATTCACGAGTCCTATCTTTCTAAGACTCTCCCACCTTCCTAATCTTCTAGTCCAACCAGCCAACCAATCCCCACTTCCTAGGAAACTACCTAGGCAATCATCTCTTTCCAGTTCACCTCACTTCCTTATCATTTTTCCTATTCATCTTACCTTCCTTGCTCATCCACTCCACCACCCTCCTTATTTCTCTCTAGCCCAACCAATCACCCTTTTTTTTACCCTCCACCTCACCAACCCCAAACCACAACGCCCCCCCCCCCCCCCCTCTCTCATTTCCCCTCCAACTTGCCATTTTCAAGAGTGCTTACATGAATTTTACAAGGGGGAGATGTCCCCTCCTAAAAAATTGGCATCTCCCCCCTAAACTCTTACTCAAAAACGCCACTTTGCTTTCCTCTTTGAAAAACCCCAGCTACCCACTTCATATCTTAATCCTAGCCATCCAATCCTCCTCCTATTTCATCCCCACTCTAACTTTACTTTAGGTCACCCTAGAAAACTTGGGAAACAAAATATAAAAGAGCCCGAAAAGGATTCAAAGTGAACATCTTTTGGAGGAAGAAAAGAACGTCTACTCTAAAGTGAGGATGTGTCCTTTTCCTTCATCTTTTTGGCATTCAACATCCTACTGCTTAGGTGGCTGCCATCTTCTCCTAGTGTTCCATGCATGGTTCCAAGTGTTTGTCCTCTAGTTCTTCATTAGAGGGTAGTTGTTTATCTTACAAATTTCATTGCCTTTGAATCCTTTTTAGTTTCATGCTTAGGAAGATCTCTTTCCCTTTCATCCTTTTGCAGCTTCTTACTTAGATCCAAGGTTATTTACCCTAGAAGTGACATTTAAGGTAAAGTCACCTTGAATCTATACTTTTCCTTGCTTTTCATTGCCATTAGATGTCCTTTGGTTCCATTGATTTCCTTCTTGCTTTCCTTACTGTTCATCAAGCTTTGCCTTTGCTTTCTAGTGGATTTTCCATTGATCTTAGAGCATGCTTACTTTGGATTGATGCTAAAATATTGAAGAAGGCTTAGCATGTATTTTTGGGTTGTTTAAGAACAAGGAGCATTCATTGTAATAGAACACAAATTTCTGATTTGTCTTACATGTATGCACTTACTATGTTAATGGATTTTAATGTGATTCAATGAAGTTATTTAGAGTTTTTTGGTTCATACTTGTTTCTAGCAGTTAATGATCTGAATTCTTGAATGTTTGATTGTATTAGAAGTGTTTAATTAGATTTTTTTCATGTCCCATTAATTTAATGATCAAAATAGTATGCTATGGGATTTTTGAGCAGATGTTTATGTTTCATTTCTAGCACTCCATACATCATGTTTGCAAGATTTTTCAAGGAGCGAATTAGAGTGTTATATTAGTTAGTTAATGCTTAAGTTAGATTGTATGTGCTAGGTTTTTAAACTAGTTAAGTAGATCCATTCCTACCCCATGATTCATGTGTACCATTCTATGGTCATACGCATGATCCTTGGTTAGTTCTCCTTTGATTGTTTGATCAATGATTGTTTTCTGTAGTTCTCTTACTTAGTTGTAGTTTAGTTAGATTCCATTCTTTACTAGTTTGCCTCTTAGTTAGCTTCTAATTCATAGTTTAGGAAAGTAATTGATTTTGTCATAGTTGCTAAATCTCATGTTTAGAAAGTTTGGTTTAGGAAAGTTACTCAATTTCAATTTTAGGAAGTTTTCATATTTGGAAATTTTTTATTTGAGAAATTTTTTTATTCAAAAAGGTCTTATTTTTATAAAGTGGGTTGTTAAGTTAGCATGTTTTAGTTTTAGCATAATTCCATCTTTCATGTGTTAATCTTCCATTGGTAGTTTAGGAAAAAGATCTTCGTAATTTGGCTAGGTAAGATAATTTAAGTAAGAACCACTTATATCACATCCATCTGATTCCTCATGGGATCAATCTCCTCATGTGAATTACCACAAATGATTAGTGCACTTGCGTGTTAAGACTTAAAATCATAGCAATGTCCCACTTAGGGTTGTTGAATGCTATAACTTTGTATTTGACATCCAATTTTTAGTCTTAACTCTCTAACTTCATGTCTAGCGTGTGTGGGTCCAAATTGTAGCTTGGAAGGTAAACTTACTCTTTCTGGGGGAAAATTGTCAAATTTGTGCTTTTCTCATTTGTACCCTAGACCTAAAAAAATGTAGAATTAACCCTAATTAGTGATGTTTAAGTGATTTCTAGGGGTAAAACCTACTAAATATGAAGTATGCATGTCTATATATGCCACCTAGCTAGTTCATGATTTCAACTAGTTTGCTTCCTTTTAATTTGGAAGCAAAAGATAAGGGATCCTAATAGCAAATTCTCTTTGTTTTGCTGTAATCCATTAATCTAGCTATAATGTGAAGGTCAATAAAAAAATTAATGTAAATCTTATCTATTTTGTGATGATTGGAAACTATGTTTGACTCTGGTAGCCAACATGGAGACTTAAGATCTTGCATTTCACAGCACAAATACTGGAGGAGAGTTCAAGTAGTAAAGTGAGTTGTTTCAAATTTAAAAACTAGATCTTAAAATCTAACCTTTAGTCCTAGTCATCAAAAAACCAACTTTTGCTTGCTGGACTATCCTATTGCATCATATTTATTAGGCGGTGAAAGTCTGACTACTACCTGATAGACAACAAAAGAGAATGCAAAGTTGAAAATTTGGACCTACATAAGTATCATTTAATGATTCCATTTTTGTTTCTAAGACAAAAACTAGACTATCCAATATCTTTCAATTAATCCTCTTATCAACATCTGGTTTCTACTTGAGTGCATTTTTACTAAGGACCATGGTGTGGCATTTGTTTTAGCATCCTAGTAGAAGGACCCTTCCCAAAAAGCATGTGAATCAAACAACTTTAGTAAAATAAAATGTATTTTATGTCATTGGACATGAACAATTATAAGGAGTTATCCACTCTCAATGACATTGAATTTCACTCGATCTAGGGCAAATTTGACCAATTTTTCCATCATCAAGCTAGACCATTATTACTACAACTTTAGGTAGGTTGACTTTTTAGGAAACTCTTGCTAGCTCATTGTAGTCCATCACAAGCTAGCTAATTATCATCCTAGCTCTTACAAACTCACTGTTAGTCCACCTTCAGATGGTAGGAGTTTTAGGAAACTCAACCTCTCATGTTAGAGAAAAAATGGGAGAGGTTTGCTTTTCACTAAATTTTGCAAGAATTTGATAAAATGGGGATTGCATATCATAAATTGATATTTAAGCCCATTTTCAAATACATAAATATTTATATGCACATCAATTTTTAAGTAAAAAGGTTTTACATGGTGGAACCCAAAAGCTATTCACAACCATTTCAAATAAGTAGTTACTTGCATATGGGCTCTAGAAGCTATACACACCAATTTTCAATAAAAGCAATTTACATGGTATGAATTAGAAGCTTTTCACCCACATTTTCAAAAAAGATAAATGGTTGGCCTTAAAGGCTATCCGCAACATTTTCAAATGACTAGTTATTTACATACTAGAGCCTAGAAGTTGTGTACACATACTTTCAATTAAGAAGCTATTTGTATGGTAGGCCCTAGAAGCTCTCTCCACCATTTTCTCAACATCTAGCATTGGAAGACCCACAAATAGGCTTTGCAATATGCATGGAGGGCCCACGAATAGGTTCTATTGGAAGGCGGGTTACAAATTAGCCTTCATATTATGCAAGGAAGTCTCACAAATATGCTTCATCGTAGCAAGGAAGGCTTATAAACAAGTTACATGACATGCAATGTGGGTTTACAAATATGTTCTCATTGGTTAATTACTCTAGGCCAGTAAAGGGTTTCATAAGAATTGGCCTTGAACATATAATATTTTAATACTAAACATATAATATATATATATATATAAACTTTCACTCAAACTCACCTTAACTCATCCTAACATTTGCAAATTTTGGCTAGCAACAAGCAAGAGTGGATGAAAATAAGATTTTAGATTTATTATCTAACTCACTCTACCCAACCAAAGTCTGCTTAGTATGGGTTTGACTAGAGTTATCTAGCTTAATATCACACTATTTCAATAGGTTGGAGTTTACAAAATGCTAGAATGAAGTTGGGTGAATTTGACTTGAGCTAAGGCCATATTTATCATGTTTGACTAGAATTTTATATATTAATATGTAATATTAAAATAATCTACATTCAAGCCCAATTCTTGTAAAACCTATGTGGGCCTAGAGTAATAGCTCTAACAAGAACGTGTTGGCCCTTGCAGATTGTGAAGCTAGTTTGATGTCCCTCCTTTGCTAATGATGGGACCTATTTATGGGCCTCCCATGCATACTATTAGTCCCATTCGGGTGCCTTTCACAGCTATAATTTGAAAATAGGTGTGGATAGCTTCAAATGGCCCGCCATGTAAATAGCCCCTTATTTAAAAATGTGTGGATAACTTCTAGGCCTTATCATGTAAATAGAATCTCATATGGAAATGGGCATGAGCTTTTAGAGCCCATAATGTATAGCTATTGATTTGAAAATGTGTGTGAATGGCCTATAAGTCCTATCATGTAAATAGCTTCATTTGAAAATGGGTGTAGATAGCTTCTACATCACTAGGTAAATAAGTTTTACTTGAAAATGTGTGTGCATAACTTTTAGGGCCACCATGTAAGTAGCTTCTTATTTGAAATGGGTGTAGATAGCTTCTAGAGTCCACCATGTAAATAAATTCTTATTTGAAACAATACCTATAGTTTCATGGGCATACCATGTAATTGGCTTCTTACTTAAAAATGGGTGTTAATTTCACACTTCATTTCTTTGAAAATGGGTGTAGATATCAATTTCCAATGCACAACCAACATTTTCTAAAACCCTTGGAAACTTGCTGAAAACAATTCCCCTTGTTTTTTCTCTAAGCTAAAAGAATGTTCAATTTACACTAGAAATAGACCCCAAATCCAGAGTCTCCTAGGATCAAGCTAACCTAAAATTTTCTCCACTAATAATGCATTGGCCAATGTTATGTGAAACTCTTGCCAAGTTAAGATGGAATGCAATGAATTTGCAAGAGTTAGGATGATAATTGAATTAGCTATCATGAAATAACACTTAGCTAGTAAGAGTTTCTTGGAAATCAGCTTAGCTTTGGTTGGATTAATAATGATCCATCCTGATAATGTCAAAGTTGGTCAAACTTTCCCCAAACTGAGTGAAATTGATATTGAATAACTCCATGTAAGATAAATTAGCTTAGCTCTAGTCAAACCAAGATAAATCAAACTCAAACTAATTGACCCCAAACTTGACTAACATGTTGCAATTTAATGGATACCTCTAAGACCTTCTTTCCTAGATCTTTTGTGTTTATAAATAGATGGTGTAACACAAAGCTTAAAACCATCTACTTTGCAACTATAAATTGTCCCAAAATACTTTGGTGTATCTTTATAATTACTCACAAGTGTATGAATCAATGTAGCAATTTGCATGGGAAAGAGGTCGATCCCATGAGGAATCTCACATATTTGGATATTGATTGGATTTTATTTAGATTACTAAGCCTCGCTAAAGAGAGATGGGTTTTGATTAAAGTAGGAATTTAAACAACATGGAATGGCAAACATACCTAAAATTAGAGACGAACTAAAGGAAACTTTCTAAAAATACATATTTTCAATGGAATTAGAAATTTTCCTAACTAACATGCATTCAATAAAATAAGCCAATGAATCAATGGATCTAGGAAACTTTAAATAAGGAAACTGCTAAAAATGAAACTTTCCTAAACTAACACTTCCCTAATCCTAAAACTTTCTAAAACTAAATGAAAAAACTTTATAAGCTAAACTAAGATGCAAATAACTAAACACATAATTCTAAACTAACATGAAACATAGAAATAAATAACCAAAGACATAAAGGAAAATCATCCAATCACCATGTGCATGACCCGTGAAGTTGTGCGCATGGTTCATGAGTAAGAAAATTGTCAGAATGCATGGACTAAAAGCTTGATAACATGGGATCTAATCAAAACAGTAACTAAACTATTTAAAATGCTAAATGGTTTCCTAATAAATCACCAAATAAGGCGTATGGACAGCTGAAATTGTGCTTGAATCATGAAAGGGAAAATTCCAAAAATAAGGTACTCATGAAGCATAAATCAAACAAGGCATGGATTGATATATTGTGTGTGATTCAAGGAATAAAACATGATTATAAAACCATACATTTAATGAAATTCAAGCATGGAAATAACCAAGAGAAACTTTGCATGAATCATAAACCTTATTGGATGGAATTTAGTACATGAATAATGCGCATGTACATAGATGAACATACTTGAAAATTGCACACTATTCTAATTCTTGGAATTTGATTCAAAGAAAAGCTTAGACACTGTAATAACCCCCATTTTTTTGTAAATTGATTGAGAAAAATCAATAAAGTTTGAGTTTTAGATATTTCGGGCTGAAATATTAGGGTTATTTAAAATATACTTTTTATAAAAGTATAATCAAATCATAAGACATGTAAAATTGAAATTAAACTTAGCAAACCCTTCAAAATGACTGTAAGCACGACAAATTTCGAATTCGGATGAGAAATCCTTAAGTTTTTCATTTTTTGGACAAAAAGGGTAAAATAGTAATTTTACCCAAAAATCAAAATATTCCAAAAATCAAAATATGAAACATCAAAATTTAGAATGTACTGAGAAATACGAATCCAACGCCACTAAGTACACTCAAATCCGAGATCATGGGAATAAAACCCAAAGTTTTATGCATAAAGGGCAAAACGGACTTTTTACACCATGTGGGGCCCACATGGGGCCCACATGGGGACCACCACGTCCCCAACAACCACTTTGATCAGCAGCCCATGTGAAACATGGGTCAACAAAGATCAGCTAGTCATGGGTTAGGTATGGGAGCATTAAAGACTTTCATGTCATTTTATATTAAAAAAATACATATTATAATCATGAAAAAAGACCCAAAATGCCTATAAATACAACCCCAAAAATCTTCCAAAAATCCTCATACAATCCCCACGAAATTATCTTCAATCCCCTTGAAAAATTAGATCTAGGATCCCTCCCAAAACCCCAAAATTTCCAAGAGCTAAATCTTTTTCCAATTTGTTTTTTTTTTTTTTTTTAGATTAGAACAAGAGACCTAAATTCAATTAGGCACTCTGTTCTAGATCTAATTTCATCAATTCCACCGTCCAAAACATCCCAACATATCTATTCTACAAAACCCCCAAAGAAATTTCAAGATCCAACGGTTCAAACAACGGTATTTACGCGAAAGGTGGATTTTAGGCTATATCGTCATCAACGAGGTATTTTTTAATTGGGCATGTAAATCAAGTTTTCTCCTCAATCAAGTAAGTGGAAATCCTTTTCCTATATTTTTAGTAATGTTTTATGTAATTTTTATTTTACTGTAATTAATTTTGATAATAAATAGATAAAAATAAAGTAAACAACAGAACCCTTAATTAGGGATGATGGAGTGCTCAGATGAGAAATCTGACTGTACCAATCGATCCAGAAGGGTCCAAAACCCCTAGGATAGAAGTTTCATCAAAATCAGAGACCTTTTGGGCCCTCAATTGCAAGAGGATTGATTGGACGGTCCAGAATGGACTGTCCGATCTCCAGATCAGACGACGCCCACGTGACGCACCGTCGGAACGGCGCGTGCGATACGCGTGGAGCGTCTGTTCAAGTGCACGGAAGGCGCGTCCGTCCAAAGGACGAGCGGACGCGCCCAGCGACAGCCCGGTTTGCGGGCGCGCGGACGACGGGCGTTCCGCTCGTCCCGTCCGCGTCTGTGGACGTTCCGCGCAGCACGCGTCGGGATTTCGTCCCAGCGGACGCGCCCGACGACGCCTGGTTCGTTCCGCCGGTTCGTTCCGCTGTCGTTCCACCCGACTACTGGGCCGTCCTTTCCTTGGGCCCAGATCAAATCTAGGCCCTAGGAAGGACCGTGAACTTCCGGGATCAATGCTGAGTCATCGAACTCCAAATTGAGATCGGAAAGAAGCTATGGAAAGCTTAAAACCTCTATTTTCTTATGGAATAATAAAAATGACATGTTATTCAATAAAAACTTTCTGTATTTAAGAATTAAGTTTCCAATTACATTGATTTTCAAGATCTGAGATGATCAGATCTTAGAAACATGTTTTAATAATGATCTAATACTGAAATAAAGTTATATCTATGTTTAAATTGGATATATATGAGATATATTAAGGGATCTACCCTTTATGATTGAAAAACCCAAAAAAAAATACAAAGGGACCCACTTGATCAATGAGATCAAGTGTGATCAGATCCTTGGGATGGATTATGATAAAAATAGATCAATGTGATCTTTTGACCTTAATAGAGAAAATTCTCTAAATATAACCTTAATCAAAGGCAAAGATCTAAGATCAAATGGTTGGATCATAAGGAAAGGTTTCTAAAAATGTAAATCTAATTAGTTTCATTTTATGTTATTACGTTATAAAGCATGCTAGTATAACATTTAGAGTTTATGTGTTCATTCTTATCATAAGGTGCTAGAGTTAATTTAAGTACCTTGCCTCATTTTCATTGAATGTTAAACTAAGTAGTTTTATGCTTTAAATTTATAATTCATTTATAGTGGAATGTTAGTAGTAGATTTACTTGTTATGTGATAAAAAGCATAAAACATCAAAAATGTATTCTAATGAGAAAGTAGAGTTTCATGACACAAATAAGAATGGAGTACTTTGGACTTAATTAGTAAGGGCTATAGTTAGTAGGACAATATAAGGATTATCAAATCCTTGGCCCAAATTAGGAAAGAATAATAAACCCCATGAATGACATTATAAATATTCATGGACTTAATTAAAATCCATTAGAAAGAGTACTTAGAGTAAACATGCTTATAGGAACCTTATGAAAGGTTGAGCTATGGTCATTCTAGTGAATGATGAACATAGTGGTTAAGGCGGTTATCTAATAGAGCCTCGCTCTTCCCCTACCTTCTGTTGACGTTTGTGAGGTCTAAACGCCTCCTTACATGAGGATTGAAGTAACCACTTTGTGTTCACCCATTCAGCTAGTAAGCCTTAGCCAATTGGAAATAAGAGGAGCGATCTAGACTTAGGCTTGAATAAGCTACCTTCAGTCAGCACATTAACTGGTTGAATAATAATAATAAGAGCATAAAAGGTTAGTAAATTACCTAACCCTAATAAAAACAAGAAAAAGATAAGGACGATCAAACAAGATCCATTAGATCTTGGATGATCAAGAACAATAAGAATAAGAACACTATATTGTACTTAGTATGTATGTTTAGTAGTATACTTGTTATAGTTCATTAGATTAGATAATCCAAACCCTTGATCAAAGGTGATTCAAGGAAGAAAACCAAGATCATCCTCCATAGGGATGATCCAAGAACTGAACTTAGATCAAAGAAGAACTAGATGATAGAAGATCTAGGACCTTGATCTTTATCAACATGAGTAGATTGTCAATCAAAGGATCTATGAAAGATCAAGATCAAGGAGATGAACATACAAAGACTTAGAGATAGAAAAATACTTAGATATGAATGATCTAAAGATCATTCTAAACATCAGATCTAGTGATCAATAGGATTGTTCATAATTTATATATTGACAATATGTATGGATGTCTGATTACATACATCGGTCAAGATCATGGAAGATTGGGGAAAAGAGATCAATCCTTAAAGGTAGGAGGATTTGATTAATGCATTTACATGAGATATTCATGATTGTACTCATGATCTTATGTTGACAAGAGTAATGATAATACTTGTAGTAAATCTCTTGAAAACCTTATGATCCAACCAAACACCTATAAGATGGTTAAGGACTAAACTATAAGTGAATAGGGAACTAGAAAATATTTCAGCCCTAAGTAAACAGACATATGGTCCGATATATATATGAAATCTATTTTACATACAAGCTTGGAGGCTTGTGAGTTTGTTTTAATAGGCATGAGCCTAGGGGATGCTATTCTTCAGAGGAGTTATGAGGGTTTGGCCACCCGCTCCTTGAAATTTGATGATATGATGATACCTTGCCCAATGAGAGGCTAAAAGTCGGGTGGTGGCAATTATGGGAAGGCCACCACCGTGAAAGTCTTGCCCCCCATACGGGCGGTGACATAATATTTTCCACCGTGGTATCGGTGGTGAACAGGGCGGTTATCCGAGCGCGCTAGTACGGATCGAGGCAAAGATAAAGCAACCTTTCTCGATTATTTTGCACTATGATGCATATGGGAACAGGCATAGTGAAATGCCTTATGTTATAGCATAATGAAATGCTAGGTAATTGTATATTACCAATGTTTCCCAAGAAGGAAATTCCCAAGTATGAGATTAGTGTAATACTAAATTCTCAAAATAAAGAGAATTGATCGGCTTAGTTGGGAATGATATTTCACTATTTTCACAAATTTAATTGGTTTACCCATGAAGGGTATGTATGTATATAGATATACATAACTTACAAAATAAAGAGTATGTTTGAGGATAACGAGATTATGAAGGATTGGAATTACATTGTCAATTATTATGTTTCTTGAATCCCCTACCAAGCATTGCTTCTTGAGATATTGTACTTGTTGCAATATCTCGGATCGAGGAAGGAGACTTAGGAGCTGAAGACTATAGAAGACTTGAAGAGAATAATCTTCAAGGTATACCCTTGAAGACATGTATTTTTATTTGTTGAGAGTTTTATTGTATGGTGAGCTTGAGTTTTGGATTATGTAATTTGGACAAGTATTGTACTAGATTTGGTACATCTTGTGAACCACTTGGATGGATCTGAGTTTAATAAAAGTATATTCCTTCAATGGAATTTTATTTTGTACACAAATTGTACTTATGTTATGTATGAAGTGGTGACTTGGGTTTTCAAAACAAGTTCTAAAGAAAAGAATTTCCGCTGCTTTGTTTTGCGAAAAAATTTTACACTCTTAAGGGCCCTGCCTTTCAAAATACTTTACAAATCATGTTTTCAAAAACCCGGGTCGTCACAGTTGGTATCAGAGCGATTCATCTAGTCACAATACAGTACAAATATGTCCGAAAGAGAGATTATAATCCATGTCTAGAGTAAGATAGAAATAGTTGTATAGAGGATTGATAGAAATTTTGAACATATGCCACCAAAGAGAATCACAAGATAGGCAACTCAAAATACTCCAGTTGACAATATGGAAAGAGTAACAATGAGCAATGTGGAAGAGATGATAACAAGAGATGATGACAAGGGTGTTGAAGAACCTTCTTCCTCACCTATAGCAAACCCAAGGTTCATCATCTTCTGTAGAAATACCAAGTACGCAGCTCGAGTTCAACCTAAAGTGAGTGAATAAGAGATAAGTTATCAGTTGATGAGAAGGAGTTATGTGATAAACTCATTAGTTAAGAGATAAGTATAAAAGGAGGTAACTCATTAGTGAAGGATAAGTCTTGAAAGAGTAGCCTCATTTGTTGAAGAGGATGTAAAGAGTTGACTCATTAGTGAGGAAAGAGTTAAACTCATTATTTGAGGAATATGGAAAGAGTAGACTCATTTGTGAAGAAAGAGTAACTCATTTGTGAAGGATGAGTATAGAAAGAGTTAAACTCATTAATTAAGAATAAATATAGAAAGAGTTAGTGTAATGACGGAATAGTATAGTATAAGTCGATATTACTTAGTGAAAGGAAAGTCGATATACTTAGTGAAAGGACTCGAAATACTACTTAGCAAATAAGAATTCCAATAAAGGGAATAATAAGATATAGAAATCCATAGGAAAAACATTACAATAGATGTAAGGTATGATGTTCAGTCTAACCTAAAGTCTGAGTAAACATACAAAGTACGTTAATACAAGTATGTATATAACCATTATTAAGTAAAGTATGTATATAACCATTACTAAGTGAAGAAATGGAGATAAAGAGAAAAAACGAAAAATTGGAAAAGAAGATGAAAAAAAAAAAAAAGGAAGAAAAAATTTAACCTTATAGAAAAGATGAAATGGAGATTTATGAGAAATAGGTGTTAAAGATGAAAACATTAGAAGTATTGTAAAATTCAAAGTTAACATTACATATATAAAGAAATATAAATGTAGGAATTAGAATTGCTACATGCATAGTATTATGAAAATTAGTTAAATGAAATTAATCATCAAAATAGAGAGGATATGGCTTGAAAGAAATTTAAGGAGATAGGTAAGAAAGTGCAAAATTTGTAAATGAGAATAGTTTGAAATAAATATGAGTAAGGAGTTAAGCAAGTATTTTTCTCCAAAATTAGTGAGGCAAAGGAATTAGTGGAGAAATGATAAAATTTTAGAACATGAAGAGATGATCTTTGATATTAGAATAAAATGAAAAGGAAAAAGAGAGTTAGATATGTTAAAGGGACAAAAATAAGTATTAAGAAAGACAATTAAACCATGTGAGTATATGGTTAGAAAAAAAAATAATAGCTCTATATATGGTACAACAATTATGAAATCACCGAGTTAGAAATTATAAAGGTATGACAAATCATTGTGGAAATTAGCACTAGAGGATTTTCAAGGATTAAATAATTATTGATATAATAACTTTGGTGCTATCGAAAATAATTTTGGGACTATCATTGATTAGCATTGATTAAGTCATTGATTATCATGGTCATGGATCATGAAAACAAAGAGAAATATTGATTAGCATTGATTAAGTCATTGATTATCATGGTCATGGAACATGAAAACAAACAGAAATATTTATTAGAAAAATATAGTCATTGAATATCATGAATAGGAGTACATCTTATTGATCAAGGCAAATGAAGAGCTAACTATGAATAAAGATATTACTTCCAATTACATGATGGAGTTGGTGATATTGAAAGATTTAAGAAATATAGTAAGGGGAAATATAATTTTTGAAGGAAAGGTGAAATAAAACATGAGAAATCAAAACAAATATTGGTTGTTAAATTTAAGTTTAAAGATGATTGTGAATGAGATATAAATCCAAATTGTTGGAGAAATAAGTGGCTAGAAATTTTAAGATAGTTTGAAGATTTTCAATCTTACATGAGATTGAATGAGAAAATATCTATAATAGTTGAGGAAAAGAACATCAAATTATATGAATGAGTTGAAAGAACAACTTTTTAAGGATATGGAGTGATTATAGCAATTTACATTATGAGAGTAACAAATTTCTTTTAGGAAAAGAAAAAGGAGGAATCAATATAAGGATGCATAAATGATGTTGAGGAAATTAAGTATCCTTTTTCTCTATAAGGATGAGCATTTTCAAATTTATTAATTGGGAATTGGAAATGCAACATCAAAGTATAAAATAAAAAAAACAAATTTTAAAAGTTCTATGAGTTAGAGAACAGATGTTCATGAATTTGAGGAGAATGAAATATATTGAATGAAGTGGTAATGACATATGGAAATAGATTTCAAGAAATCAAGAGCATTCAAGGGATATATGTTAGACACTTACAAAACTTGTCTTGTAACTATACATGTGATTAAAGAAAGCAAAGTTTAGGTTATATAAATTTTAAGGATAGCATGGAATTTGACCCAACAAAGGTGGAATATAAGATCAAAATATGAAATGACAATGACAATTAGAGAAATATGTCTCTTATTGATTTTATAACATAAGGACATTCTTTTGGTGATGTTTTTCCATTGGTTACATAAATCCTAAATGAGTTGATAATAGATTGTTGAGAATTAAAGACTAGTTGATAAATTATGGTGTTTGTAAAGATTTGAGAAGGGATGATTACAAAGTCAATATGGACTCTTTTAATTGAAATTATCAAGAATATCGCAAATAAAGAGTTAGCATGATATGATAAAGGCTATGAGGTATGCTTTGAAAGAAGCATGAGGAAATGCAAAATCTAGAAATTTTGAAGCCTATGACATATAAATATATATAAGAGGAAAAGAGATAAATATTATCATAGATTGTGAGAATGTTCTGAATATTGTTCTAATTATGAGAAAGAAATAACAAAAGAGGATCAAGAATATATATGCAGAGTTAAATGACACTATCTTGGATGGAAAAATGTAAAAAGTCAAGTATTATGAATAAAATGGTACTCAAAGAGTGTTACAAAAATAATGGATGGGAATGAACAAAGATTCCTTACAAGGAAACTATTATTCAAAGACAAAATTTGACAAGAAGTTGTCAATAGAAGGAAATAGTAAAGAAGTATGAACTGTAGAAAAGAAATAAAGTATACACTTCCAAATAATGGAAGAATAAGAAAAGAGAAAATTACTTCCAAAGATTGGAAGGTTGTTACAAAGAACAATAGTTGAAGTTATAGAATCTTATCAATATGTATTATAGGAAGTCTAAGGACTATGCATAGTAGGAAAGCTATGTCCAAACTTTATATGTTAATACATAGTGGGAAAGCTATGTCAAAACTTTATAAGTTGAAAAAGAATGAGGAATAGAAGGCATAATGGAAAATTGTGAAGTATGGAAAGATTGGTGAAAATTACCAATCAAGTGAAATGGAAGGTTTTGAAACAAAAGGGATAACTCAATAAGAGTTATTAATCATCTTTTTGGGAAATTCTAGCAATAACCAGCTTTATTATATAGAGCATTATTAAGGTTAGTCATGGAGGAGCATTTTAACCTTTGAGAAAAGATAGTATAAAAAAGGGATGAAAGGAAATAGAATTTCCATAAGTGGCAAGGCCACATGTGTAAGGATATGAAAGAATTGTGAAAACTCCTAAGTGAGTTGTATTACAAATTTCGAGGACGAAATTATTGTAAGGGGGGAAGATTGTAATAACCCCCATTTTTTTGTAAATTGATTGAGAAAAATCAATAAAGTTTGAGTTTTAGATATTTCTGGTGAAATATTAGGGTTATTTAAAATATACTTTTTATAAAAGTATAATCAAATCATAAGACATGTAAAATTGAAATTAAACTTAGCAAACCCTTCAAAATGACTGTAAGCACGACAAATTTCGAATTCGGATGAGAAATCCTTAAGTTTTTCATTTTTGGACAAAAAGGGTAAAATAGTAATTTTACCCAAAAATCAAAATATTCCAAA
The DNA here is from genome assembly GCA_035236585.1 of Warburgia ugandensis. Lineage (NCBI taxonomy): Eukaryota > Viridiplantae > Streptophyta > Magnoliopsida > Canellales > Canellaceae > Warburgia > Warburgia ugandensis. Next base: position 40,822,734 of record CP141137.1, read on the forward strand.
AATCAAAATATGAAACATCAAAATTTAGAATGTACTGAGAAATATGAATCCAACGCCACTAAGTACACTCAAATCCGAGATCATGGGAATAAAACCCAAAGTTTTATGCATAAAGGGCAAAACGGACTTTTTACACCATGTGGGGCCCACATGGGGCCCACATGGGGACCACCACATCCCCAACAACCACTTTGATCAGCAGCCCATGTGAAACATGGGTCAACAAAGATCAGCTAGTCATGGGTTAGGTATGGGAGCATTAAAGACTTTCATGCCATTTTATATTAAAAAAATACATATTATAATCATGAAAAAAGACCCAAAATGCCTATAAATACAACCCCAAAAATCTTCCAAAAATCCTCATACAATCCCCACGAAATTATCTTCAATCCCCTTGAAAAATTAGATCTAGGATCCCTCCCAAAACCCCAAAATTTCCAAGAGCTAAATCTTTTTCCAATTTGTTTTTTTTTTTTTTTAGATTAGAACAAGAGACCTAAATTCAATTAGGCACTCTGTTCTAGATCTAATTTCATCAATTCCACCGTCCAAAACATCCCAACATATCTATTCTACAAAACCCCCAAAGAAATTTCAAGATCCAACGATTCAAACAACGGTATTTACGCGAAAGGTGGATTTTAGGCTATATCGTCATCAACGAGGTATTTTTTAATTGGGCATGTAAATCAAGTTTTCTCCTCAATCAAGTAAGTGGAAATCCTTTTCCTATATTTTTAGTAATGTTTTATGTAATTTTTATTTTACTGTAATTAATTTTGATAATAAAAAGATAAAAATAAAGTAAACAACAGAACCCTTAATTAGGGATGATGGAGTGCTCGGATGAGAAATCTGACTGTACCAATCGATCCGAAGGGTCCAAAACCCCTAGGATAGAAGTTTCATCAAAATCGAGAGACCTTTTGGGCCCTCAATTGCAAGAGGATTGATTGGACGGTCCCGTAATGGACTGTCCGATCTCCAGATCGACGACGCCCACGTGACGCACCGTCGGAACGGCGCGTGCGATACGCGTGGAGCGTCTGTTCAAGCGCACGGAAGGCGCGTCCGTCCAAAGGACGAGCGGGCGGGCCCGGGCCGACAGCCGGTTTGCGGGCGCGCGGACGACGGGCGTTCCGCTCGTCCGTCCGCGTACGTGGACGTCCCGCAGGCACGCGTCGGGATTTCGTCCCAGCGGACGCGCCCGACGACGCCTGGTTCGTTCCGCCGGTTCGTTCCGCCTGTCGTTCCGCCCGACTAATCTGGGCCATCCTTTCCTTGGGCCCAGATCAAATCTAGGCCCTAGGAAGGACTGTGAACTTCCAGGATCAATTCTGGAGTCATCTGAACTCCAAATTGAGATCGGAAAGAAGCTATGGAAAGCTTAAAACCTCTATTTTCTTATGGAATAATAAAAATGACATGTGATTCAATAAAAACTTTCTGTATTTAAGAATTAAGTTTCCAATTACATTGATTTTCAAGATCTGAGATGATCGGATCTTAGAAACATGTTTTAATAATGATCTAATACTGAAATAAAGTTATATCTATGTTTAAATTGGATATATATGAGATATATTAAGGGATCTACCCTTTATGATTGAAAAACCCAAAAAAAATACAAAGGGACCCACTTGATCAATGAGATCAAGTGTGATCAGATCCTTGGGATGGATTATGATAAAAATAGATCAATGTGATCTTTTGACCTTAATAGAGAAAATTCTCTAAATATAACCTTAATCAAAGGCAAAGATCTAAGATCAAATGGTTGGATCATAAGGAAAGGTTTCTAAAAATGTAAATCTAATTAGTTTCATTTTATGTTATTACGTTATAAAGCATGCTAGTATAACATTTAGAGTTTATGTGTTCATTCTTATCATAAGGTGCTAGAGTTAATTTAAGTACCTTGCCTCATTTTCATTGAATGTTAAACTAAGTAGTTTTATGCTTTAAATTTATAATTCATTTATAGTGGAATGTTAGTAGTAGATTTACTTGTTATGTGATAAAAAGCATAAAACATCAAAAATGTATTCTAATGAGAAAGTAGAGTTTCATGACACAAATAAGAATGGAGTACTTTGGACTTAATTAGTAAGGGCTATAGTTAGTAGGACAATATAAGGATTATCAAATCCTTGGCCCAAATTAGGAAAGAATAATAAACCCCATGAATGACATTATAAATATTCATGGACTTAATTAGTAAGGGCTATAGTTAGTAGGACAATATAAGGATTATCAAATCCTTGGCCCAAATTAGGAAAGAATAATAAACCCCATGAATGACATTATAAATATTCATGGACTTAATTAAAATCCATTAGAAAGAGTACTTAGAGTAAACATGCTTATAGGAACCTTATGAAAGGTTGAGCTATGGTCATTCTAGTGAATGATGAACATAGTGGTTAAGGGGGTTATCTAATAGAGCCTCGCTCTTCCCCTACCTTCTGTTGACGTTTGTGAGGTCTAAACGCCTCCTTACATGAGGATTGAAGTAACCACTTTGTGTTCACCCATTCAGCTAGTAAGCCTTAGCCAATTGGAAATAAGAGGAGCGATCTAGACTTAGGCTTGAATAAGCTACCTTCAATCAAAGCACATTAATTGGTTGAATAATAATAATAAGAGCATAAAAGGTTAGTAAATTACCTAACCCTAATAAAAACAGTAAGAAAGATAAGGACGATCAAACAAGATCCATTAGATCTTGGATGATCAAGAACAATAAGAATAAGAACACTATATTGTACTTAGTATGTATGTTTAGTAGTATACTTGTTATAGTTCATTAGATTAGATAATCCAAACCCTTGATCAAAGGTGATTCAAGGAAGAAAACCAAGATCATCCTCCATAGGGATGATCCAAGAACTGAACTTAGATCAAAGAAGAACTAGATGATAGAAGATCTAGGACCTTGATCTTTATCAACATGAGTAGATTGTCAATCAAAGGATCTATGAAAGATCAAGATCAAGGAGATGAACATACAAAGACTTAGAGATAGAAAAATACTTAGATATGAATGATCTAAAGATCATTCTAAACATCAGATCTAGTGATCAATAGGATTGTTCATAATTTATATATTGACAATATGTATGGATGTACTGATTACATACATCGGTCAAGATCATGGAAGATTGGGGAAAAGAGATCAATCCTTAAAGGTAGGAGGATTTGATTAATGCATTTACATGAGATATTCATGATTGTACTCATGATCTTATCTTGACAAGAGTAATGATAATACTTGTAGTAAATCTCTTGAAAACCTTATGATCCAACCAAACACCTATAAGATGGTTAAGGACTAAACTATAAGTGAATAGGGAACTAGAAACTATTTCAGCCCTAAGTAAACGGACATATGGTCCGATATATATATGAAATCTATTTTACATACAAGCTTGGAGGCTTGTGAGTTTGTTTTAATAGGCATGAGCCTAGGGGATGCTATTCTTCAGAGGAGTTATGAGGGTTTGGCCACCCGCTCCTTGAAATTTGATGATATGATGATACCTTGCCCAATGAGAGGCTAAAAGTCGGGTGGTGGCAATTATGGGAAGGCCACCCTTGTGAAAGTCTTGCCCCCCATACGGGCGGTGACATAATATTTTCCACCGTGGTATCGGTGGTGAACAGGCGGTTATCCGAGCGCTAGTACGGATCGAGGCAAAGACATAGCAACCTTTACGATTATTTTGCACTATGATGCATATGGGAACAGGCATAGTGAAATGCCTTATGTTATAGCATAATGAAATGCTAGGTAATTGTATATTACCAATGTTTCCCAAGAAGGGAAATTCCCAGGTATGAGATTAGTTGTAATACTAAATTCTCAAAATAAAGAGAATTGATCAGCTTAGTTGGGAATGATATTTCACTATTTTCACAAATTTAATTGGTTTACCCATGAAGGGTATGTATGTATATAGATATACATAACTTACAAAATAAAGAGTATGTTTGAGGATAACGAGATTATGAAGGATTGGAATTACATTGTCAATTATTATGTTTCTTGAATCCCCTACCAAGCATTGCTTCGAGATATTGTACTTGTTGCAATATCTCGGATCGAGGAAGGAGACTTAGGAGCTGAAGACTATAGAAGACTTGAAGAGAATAATCTTCAAGGTATACCCTTGAAGACATGTATTTTTATTTGTTGAGAGTTTTATTGTATGGTGAGCTTGAGTTTTGGATTATGTAATTTGGACAAGTATTGTACTAGATATGGCTGTACTGTGAACCACTGAATGGATCCTGGAGTTTAATAAAAGTATATTCCTTCAATGGAATTTTATTTTGTACACAAATTGTACTTATGTTATGTATGAAGTGGTGACTTGGGTTTTCAAAACAAGTTCTAAAGAAAAGAATTTCCGCTGCTTTGTTTTGCGAAAAAAATTTACACTCTTAAGGGCCCTGCCTTTCAAAATACTTTACAAATCATGTTTTCAAAAACCCGGGTCGTCACAGACACACTCCAATAATCTCATATTAATCTCAAATATCATGCATGTAGAACCCGAAAGAGAAATCAAGAGAGTGAAAGCATAAAGATGGAAAAGAAGCAAAAACAACTAACTCTAAATCTATGTGAGAAACATGGAAAAGATGAATTAGAAACAAGGAAAAGATGAATGAGAAAAAAGATATTCAAAGCTACTATCCTTTTGGATACCACTACTAGAGAAAGATAACTTTGATCTTGAAGAATTCAGCAAGAAAAGTAAGATAAGTGGAAGCAAAGAAAGAGGAAACAAAGAGAAACTATGTGTATGGAGGTAAGCAACAAGTAAGAAACAAATAATGAAAGAAAAGAATTAAAACAAGGTACTAAACTAGAATTGAAGAGAAAAAACCAAAGAAATTAAGTAAGAAAGAAGTTGTGGAAGCAAGGAACAACAGCCAAGGTGTTGAAATCCAAAACCCTAAGAATTCCTCCAAGTTGATGTGCTTGATTTCAAGGAGTTAGAAGCAACCCCTTTAATTGAATTAGGCATAGAATTCCATGGGGCTATATAGATTTTTTACTTTCCAATTTGATAAGATTATATCCTAGGAAGAAATGAGAGAATTAGAACTAAAACTCTAGGTAGGAAAGTTAGGTGGTTGATTGGAGATAGAAGACTAGAAAGTGAGGTGAAGTGGATGAGGTGGACTTCCTAAATATAAAGAAAGGAAGGGGGAGGCATTAAATTCCAGCCTAGGATGGGGTGTGGAATTCCTTTCTTTAATGTGTCTTACATGTTGGGATGGAAAATTAGTGGAAATAGATAGGGAGTTGAGGTAGCTAAGTGGGGAATCAAATTAGAAAGTACAGTTGGTGTAGTGGATGGAATTAGAAGGGGGAAGTACCACTTTTCAAGGAAGGTAGCATGGAACTCCTTCCCTTCTAAGTATGCGATATGGTGGGTAGGAAAGATATTGAAAAGAGAGGAAAAAAGAGAGGGAAAGATAAGGAAATTTGACTTGGTTTCTCTTTTGATTGGTCTACCTATGCATGCATTTCTTACCATGTTGATTATCATCCAAGTTCCTTTCTACCTATCCCTTGATATTTACTATTTGGCATAGGATAAGTGCTTCTAAATGTCTTCTAATCATGTCACTCCATGTGGCATGGATCTCATGTGGCTTGGTGGCTCACTTTGATGGATTGAGTGGCTAAGTCCATTGGCTTCAAGGCTTGAATGGCTTGGCTTCCTTAGGTTGCCTTGTAAGACTAGGAAACTTCATGTACGGCTCTAATTCTCATGCAAAGCTGTTGGAATTGTATGGCTTTTTGCATGGGACCATCTTAGTCACCTTTGATGCTTCCAATTTCTTTCTTGGACTTCCAAATTTTCTTGCCTTAAAATTACCAACTCAACTAGTATTATTCCTTCAAATTTGATTGGTTTTGACCTTCCCATCGGATTCAAGATGAAAAAATTTGTATGTATCTCCATAAAGTCATGATCTTCTTCTTTTGAATATTCAATATTTATCGAATACTTATAGTTACATCTCTATCTCTTTCTCTCTTTTCTTCAAAATCCTCACTTTTGTCTTCCTAGATCAATGTTTTCATGTGCTTTGTTGCATATACTTGATCTTCTTGTCAGACAAGAGAAATTTAATACCTCCAAGAAATGTTGAGGTTTTCTAATATCATCGAAATCCTTAATTGCCTATAGCCTCAAGAAAATTCATACAATGTCTTAATAATGTCATTGATCTTTTGGTCATGCTATACTTCTCTTATAAGTTCATGTTAGGATCAATCTATTATTCACAGATCTATCATCCCTAATATTATCATCAAAATCTTTTGATAACTCTATTAATTCATTTCCCTATCATATTTGTGTTATGTTTCTCTTAATCACATAATATGTCACTTGTATACATCTTCTGATTTGCTCCATAATACTCAGGTAGTTATTAGTCGATAGCACTTCACTCTTCATAAGACTCCAATTAAGGTATCCAAAATTGAGCTAAGTCCTTCAGGATCCATACCTTTGTGACCTAGTACGAGTCGCAGTTATCTCCTAATATCATCTTGCATTCTCATCCCTCTTGGATTATCATCAAAATCTTCTCAAGGTCTGTCTTTTACATCCCTTATCATATTCATATTCTGATATTCTTTATAATGGTAAGATAGCTATCTAGGTTCTTCGATGTTCTCATCTTTGGTGAGATTGATCTATTACAGGTCAGAATTATCTACTAACATGTTCAATAACATCTTTATTCACCATTCTCATCATAATCTAATTCATATATGAGTTTCCCTGTTTGCACCATTGCACATCAATCCTTATTGATAAGATTTAAGCCATCCAATATCTAAGTAATTGTTAGACCCATCTCCTTTTTCACCTATTTGTTTATGGTGAAATGCCTTGAGCATTAATATGCTAGTCATCTCTACTATTTCTATTTCTACTACTTCTATACTTCTCTTTAGACTACTCCTTTGGAATTTTTCTCCATTGTCTATGACCCTTGGACATGCTAGACTGGCTGTGAAAGGATAAAACCTGGGCTCTGATACCAACTGTGACAACCCGGGTTTTTCCATGCATTTTTAAATGCAATATGTAATTCCTAAGGTGGGATGCATCCCTATTTGAAAACCATTTTTATAAAAAAACATGCAATGCAGTGAAAAATCTTTAGTTTTAAACTCATTTTGAAAACCCCGAGTGTCATTTGCTTTTACAACAATCAAAATAGTTTTTGAAAAACTTCAGAAATCATAAATGTTTTTCCCAGGTCTACCCAGTCATAGCTCACAGCCCAACTGTAAATAAATACAAATACATGTCCAAAGGGTGGAGTGTTTACTTACATGTATAATTGTCTCCTTTTGATTTACTTGCTCGTAGCACTAACATTTCCTGAGGCGTCTTCTAGTCGTGAGTGGAGCTGTCCTGAAAAATGATATATTTGGGTGTCTTCTGTCACGCACGTATCCTATCCTTAAGTGCTTACTTGTGTCTGAAAAATGTTAAGGATTGGGTGAGTATATACTTGTAATGCCCGAGCAATTTACGCTATTTTAACAAACATTGGACATCTTATACGACATGAACTGTGTTAAATGTTTCACTTTATTTAAAATTGTAAATGAAGGAATTTGTGAGGAAACTTGGTACCATTAGATTCTACTGAAAAAATGGAATCCAACACCTCAAAGAACGCCGAAAACGGAGTTCGTATGAAGAAGTTACAGCCGTTTAATGATTAGGGGTATTTCTGTAATTTGAATTAAAAACGAAAAAGGCAGAAAACACAAGGGGCCATTTTGACAACGGCACCCCATCATCTTCTTCCTCTAGATTTCTCCAGAAACCCTAGTTTCTAGAGAAATCTACCACAGCCAATGGTGGCACCGCCATTGGCAGCACCACCTCACGTGTTTTCTAGCCATTTTGGGACTGGGGTTTCTAGCAAAAATCGAAAAACCGTCTCAATGTAGCTTCCCTTCATTTTTCGGCAATGGTCAGGCCCAAGTCAGGTCGGCCATTGCCATTTCTGGATGCCCCTCTCTTCTTTCCCCCCTTTTCTTCCTCTGGTCGCACCGGAATGGTGGGCTTTTCCTCTTCACGATTTCTGGTGAGCAAGAGCTTCAGGGTGAAGAATAGGCACACCCATCGGAGATGGGTACTCTCCCAGACCACCCAGGTAAGCCCCCCACCCCTTCCTATTTAGTTCCCCTTCTTCACTGCCTAGATCCACGCCGGATCTGGGTGTTTTCCGGCTGGGGAGATGCTGTGGAAACCAGAGAAGACAGGTTTCCTCTGAAACCCGTCTAAAACCAGTTGTCACAGGACGCACCCCGTGAAGCACACGAGTGACGCGTCCCCTGGGGCTAGCATCGCGAGCACGCAAGCGTGCGGTAGGCTTTGGACTCATTCAGGATGCGCAGGGCGTCCTAGGCGCCAAGACGTGGCCCCCCTGCATCGAAGACGCATTAGCAGGACGTTGACTGGGACATGTGCTGTAGCGCTACTTGGGCATGCATGTGTGCGTGTGAACACTGTCCCTGGTGCGGCCTTCGGGTGCGCGCGCGACATGGGGCTCGGGTCCTGGCTCGACCAGGATGCACGAGGTGCCCTGGGAGCTGAGACGAGCCATGTTACACCAAAGGTGCGTCCGTGCAATGATGCGCGTCATAGCGCGTCACTTGAGCATGCATGTGCATGTGCAAAACGCGGTCCCTGGTACGGCCTTTGCGCACGCACGCATGTGAGGCGGTCGCAGTTCAACCAGATGCACGAGTGTCCTGAGAATTGGGACATGCGGACCCAATGAGACTTTAAAGTTAGGATCAGAGGACAATTTATAGAGTTTAACTATTGGATAATAGATCCATATCATAGGATCCAGCCTGACAATGAATTAGGCAAGGACCATGGACCCTAAAAGGCAGATCTAGCGATCTAATGTCTAAATAGAATGAAATTGGTAAGGACTCCTTGTATCCATTCATACCCAGGAGTTTATAAATGAGACCCAGGGACAGGTTGAGTGATAAAGGACGCGACTCCAGGAGACTTTGAGGTAGGTGCTCTATCACTACTAGACTTTTAAAAAGAGCCATGATTGTTTTGAGACTGCATGTTTTAAGTATAAGTTATATGACTTGTTTAGTATAACTTAATCTTATAAATGAATTCAGCATGCATATGACAAATACATTATGCATAGACATGTTTTGCAAACAATTGCTTATATTGCATGATTTGTGAGCATTGAGTTCTTGAAAAATTGCATGTCCTTGAGGGTTACTAAAAGATGCTGGAGTGCCCAGAAGACATTGGGTAGGCAGTTGTGAGGGACTCAAAGAGGACAGGTTTTGAAAAAGAGGTTTTCGCTTTTGATCTTATATGATTTGGGCTAATAAGCTCGTGGGTGCTATGCCAAGAGGTCTAGGTTGGCCTCCAGCCTCTACCACTATTAGGTGGAATGGGTACCACGCCCAAAAAGGGCAATGTCCCTACATTGACTGCATGTGGTACAGGGGGCTACCACTGGTGTCATGACACTGGGTCGATGTGTCATATGCCCCGTGCAGGCTATGACCGAGTGTCCCCAGGTACCCAGGAACCACACAGAGGCGAGGTTGTGGGCTTAGTGGGCCCTATGGTTTGAGGATTTACCTGCATTGCATATGGCATGACATGAGGTTGGTCGACCATACCATATATCCATGAGTTGGATTCAGTGGAGTATCCTATGCATATCATTATATTTATGATGTATATGATACTTTCAATTTGGATTATGTGATTCTTTAAGTCGTTAGTATTCCAATTCGACAGTGGTTTTTAATATCGATATTAAACATGATTGTTCAAACATGCACATGTTTTAAAGAGCATATGATTTTAAACATAGCATGCATTGTAAAACTAGTAGTGATAGACTCCTACTGAGTATAGTATATACTCACCCTATCATTAACATTTTTCAGGATAGTCCCATCCACGAGTAGAGGACACCTATGTTAGTGCTACGAGTAAAGTAAATCAAAAGGAGACAATTATACATGTAAGTAAACACTCTACCCTTTGGACATGTATTTGTATTTAATTAGAGTTGAAATTTGAGTGTATTTGGATAGACCTGGGAAAACATTTATGATTTCTAAAGTTTTTCAAAAACTACTTTGGTTGTTGTGAAAGCAAATGACACTCGGGGTTTTCAAAACGAGTTTAAAACTAAAGATTTTCCGCTGCATTGCATGGTTTTTATAAAATGGTTTTCAAATAGCGATGCATCCCGCCTTAGGAATTAGATATTGCATTAAAAATGCATGAGAAAACCTAGGTCGTCACAGTTGGTATTAGAGCCCAAGTTTTATCCTTTCACAACAGTCCGCATGTCCAAGGGTCATAGACAATCGAGGAAATTTGAGAAGTAGTAGAAATAGAAATAGTAGAGATGACTAGCAATATTAATGCTCAAGGCATTTCACCATAAAGAAATTGGTGAGAAAGGAGATGGGTCTAGCAAATACTTAGATATTGGATGGTTTAAATCTTATCAATAAGGATTGATGTGCAATGGTGCAAACAGGGAAACTCATATATGAATTAGATTATGATGAGAATGATGAATGAAGATGTTAGTGAACGTGTTAGTAGATAATTCTGACCTGTAATAGATCAATCTCACCAAAGATGAGAACTTGGAAGAACCTAGATAGCTATCTTACCATTATAAAGAATATCACAATATGAATATGATAAGGGATGTAAAAGACAGACCTTGAGAAGATTTTGATGATAATCTAAGAGGGATGAGAATGCAAGATGATATTAGGAGAAAACTGCGACTCGTACTAGGTCACAAAGGTATGGATCTTAAAGAACTTAGCTCAATTTTGGATACCTTAATTGGAGTCTTATAAAGAGTAAAGTGCTACCTAATAAGGACAACCTAAGTGTAATAGAGCAGATCAAAAGATGTGTGCAATTGACATGTAAGGTGATTAAGAGAAATATAATACGACTATGATAAGGAAATGTATTTGATAGAGATACCAGAAGATTTTGATGATAATACTAGGGATGATAATAGATTGATCCTAACATGAACTTGTAAGAGAAGTATAGCATGACCAAAACATCAGTGCCATTATTAAGACGTTGTATGAATTTTATTGATGCTATAGGCAATTAAGGATTTCGATGATATTAGAAAACTTCAACATTTCTTGGAAGTATTAAGTTTCTCTTGACTGCCGCGTAGATCAAATATATGCAATCACTCAAATGAAAGCATTGATCTAGGTAGACAAGAAATAAGGATTTTGAAGAAAAGAGAGAAAGAGATAGAGATGTAACTATAAGTATTCAATGAATATTGAATATTCAAAAGAAGAAGATCATGACTTTATAGAGATACATACAAATCTTTCATCTTGAATCCAATGGGAAGGAAAACCAATCAAATTTGAAGGAATAATACTAGTAGAGTTGGTGATTTTATTGTAAAAGAGTATAAAAGAGAGAGCATATGGGGTTTAAGACTTTGAGTAGAATATCAAATTTCAGGAGATTATGCAAGAAATTTTCAAAGAAGAATAGTGACCAACTAGAAATTAAATTCTACAAATGGTTTGATATCTATATCAATTATTGTAATTAGAATCTTATTAGATCCATTAGCTTATGAGGAACACCAATGGATATAGACCATAAAAAGGAAAATTTGGTGATATCCTGCCTTGCCACTACATGAGTAAATAAAGTATATTGAAAAAGGAATTAAGCCGGGACAGTGACTTGTCCATTTAGCAAGTAGGGTACCATCAAGGATCAAATTGAGGTCTTACTATCATATATTGGAAGACCAAAAATCTTAAGACCATTATTTAGTCATTACCTTTAGAGTACTGTTGACTAAATAAAGGTATCCCACCCTAATTAATCAAGTATATACTCAGAGGGATATTGTAAGTATTTGGACATGAGTTTTACCTAAAAGAAGTTACTTGTTAGACTAAGTCATTTAAGGGTATGAGGTCAGTTGATTAGGCCACATCATGGAGGAGCTACAAGTACAATAAATATAGTAACAACTGAGACAGAAGCAAAAATAAGGAGCGATCTCCACCAGTGAGACAGATTTTTCCAAACCTGAATAGATACCATGACAAACCATAGAAATCACTGTGGGTCTGAAAGATGCTATTGACTTGGATTGAAAAGAAAGGTAGATAAGTATTGATCACTTTAGAGACCCTTGAGCTTATGACATAAGATATATCTGGAAAGAGATCAATAGGTAATCAAATAAAGTCTTTCTATGTCTAAGAAAATGTTTTATGCTTACCTGAGTGTTTTTCAAAATTGATTTAACAACTTCAGCATAACTTGATGTAGTAGCTATTAAACGAGAACTGCTATTATAAGCTAAGTATGAGGAGGCACTTGAAAGATAAAATTTGAGGAATTAAGAAAATCACTACTTATGAGAATACCTCTTGACAATACAGGCTGCATGGTTAACGATCAAGCCTTGATAAAAGATTGAACAATATATTGACATAGGGAATGGAAAGACAAAAGGTGAGATGGCTAGCACACTATAAGGTGAAGATTTAATGTTACATTGCCTTTAGACAAATAGTTAGTTGTTATGTGCATATACCAAGTACGAAAAATCAATTGAAGGAATTTCCTAAGGACTAACCCTACCGGATTGAGTATAGAACTTTTGGACTGGAAGGTTACGAAGAAAACCATCAAGCAAAGAAAGGACAAAGAGGATGATGACGAAGGACTCAACCATGACCTAGTAAGGGTACTCGGTTATGAATAAGAGACTTTTTTCTTTGCATAAATAGGGAACATTATTGAAAATCCTAATGACAAATTGATGTGAATAATGAGATAGGTCTCTCGATGAGAACATTTGACCCATGATGATGAATCGTCCATTAACATTTGACATGAGTTTGGATAAAATCTTCATAGAGAAAAGCATTTAATGAATTCAATAACTATGAAACTGGATATATAGTTAGGACATTTTACTTTCAGTATATGATAAGGTCCTCGATGGAAGATGCTACTAATTGGCTTTCATGATTTTATTTTGAATGTAACTTTGATTGAGGAATAAAGTCACATATGGAATACGACAGATAATTGAAATTCGAATTTAATCAAGGGTTTGGTTGTCTAGCACATGATACCATGTCAGTTATTGAGCCTAAATTTGATTCCTAAGGGGAGAATGCATTCACGAAGAAGTTATCTAAGAGACAAAATACCTTGAAAATGATAATTTATGGAATTTCGAGGACGAAATTCTTTTAAGGGGGTAATAATGTAATGCCCGAGCAATTTACGCTATTTTAACAAACATTGGACATCTTATAGGACATGAACTGTGTTAAATGTTTCACTTAATTTAAAATTGTAAATGAAGGAATTTGTGAGGAAACTTGGTACCATTAGATTCTACTCGAAAAATCGAATCCAACGCCACAAAGAATGCCGAAAACGGAGTTCGTATGAAGAAGTTACCGCCATTTAAAGATTAGGGGTATTTCTGTAATTTGAATTAAAAACGAAAAAGGAAAAAAAACACAGTTTCTCTAGATTTCTCTAGAAACCCTAGTTTCTAAAGAAATCTACCACCGCCATTGGTAGCACCACCATAGCAGGGCTATAAAAAGCCCTATCTCCCCCTCTCCAAACCACGAGTTTTCCAGCCATTTTGGGACTGGGGTTTCCGGAAAAAATCAAAAACCCGTCTCAATGCAGCTTCCCTTCATTTTTCGGCAATGGCCAAGTCTAAGTCAAGCCGGCCATATCCACTTCCCCATGCCCCTCTCTTCTTTCCCCACTTTTCTTCCTCTGGTTGAACCAGAACGGTGGGCTTTTCCTCTTCACGATTTCTAGCGAGGACCACCCAGGTAAGCCCCCCACCCCTTCCTATTTAGTTTCCCTTCTTCCTTTCCCAGATCCACGCCGGATCTAGGTGTTTTCCGGCTAGGGAGATGCTATGGAAACCAGAGAAGATAGGTTTCGTCCAAAACTCGTCCAAAACCAGTTGTCACAGGACGCACCCCGTGACGCACACGAGTGACGCGTCCCCTGGGGCCAGCATCGCGCGCACGCAATCGTGCGGTAGGCTTTTGACTCGTCCAGGATGCGCAAGGCATCCTGGGCGCCAAGACACGGCCCGCCTACGTCGAAGACGCATTCGCAGGACATTGACTGGGACGCGTACTGTAGCATGCTACTTGGGCATGCATGTGCGCATGCAAACACTGTCCTTGGTGGCCTTCGGGTGCACGCGCGACATGGGACACGGGTCCTGGCTTGACCAGGATGCACGGGGTGCCCTGAGAGCTGAGACGCGCCATGCTACACCAAAGGTGCATCCGTGAGAAGATGCGCATAATAGCACGTCACTTGAGCATGCATGTGCGCGTGCAAAACGCGATCCCTGGCACGGCCTTTGGGCATGCAGGCACATGAGGCAGTCGCGGTTCAACCAGATGCACGAGTGTCCTGGGAACTGGGACATGTGGACCCAATGAGACTTTAAAGTTAGGATCAGAGGACAATTTACAGAGTTTAACTATTGAATAGTAGATCCATATCATAGGATCTAGCGTGACAATGAATTAGGCAAGGACCATGGGCCCTAAAAGGCAGATCTAGCAATCTAATGTCTAAATAGAATGAAATTGCTAAGGACTCCTTGTATCCATTCATACCTAGGAGTTTATAAATGAGACCTAGGGACGGGTTGAGTGATAAAGGACGCGACTCCAGGAGACTTTGAGGTAGGTGCTCTATCGCTACTAGACTTTTAAAAAGAGTCATGATTGTTTTGAGACTGCATGTTTCAAGTATAAGTTATATGACTTGTTTAGCATGACTTAATTTTATAAACGAATTCAGCATGCATATGACAAATACATTATACATAGACATGTTTTGCAAACAATTGCATATATTGCATGATTTGTGAGCATTGAGTTCTTGAAAAATTGCATGTCCTTGAGGGTTACCAAAAGACGCTGGAGTGCCCAAAAGACGCTAGGTAGGCAGTTGTGAGGGCTAGGTAGTTGTGAGGGACCCAAAGAGGACAGGTTTTGAAAAAGAGGTTTTCGCTTGTATGATCCTATATGATTTGGGCTAATAAGCTTGTGGCCGCTATGCCGAGAGGTCTGGGTTGGCCTTCAGCCTCTACCACTATTAGGTGGAATGGGTACCACACCCAAAAAGGGCAATATCCCTACATCGACTACATGTGGTACAGGGGGCTACCACTGGTGTCACGGCACGGGGTCGATGTGTCATATGCCCCGTGGAGGCTATGACCGAGTGTCCCCAGGTACCCGGGGACCACACGGCGGTGAGGTCGTGGGCATAGTGGGCCCTATGGTTTGAGGATTTACTTGCATTGCATATGGCATGACATGAGGTTGGTCGACCATACCATATATCCATGAGTTGGATTCAGTGGAGCATCATATGCATATCATTATGTTTATGATATATATGATACTTTCGATTTGGATTATGTGATTCATTAAGCTGTCAGTATTCCAATTCGACAGTGGTTTTTAATATCGATATTAAACATGATTGCTCAAACATGCACATGTTTTAAAGAGCATATGATTTTAAACATAGCATGCATTGTAAAACTAGTAGTGATAGACTCCTACTGAGTATAGTATATACTCACCCTATCCTTAACATTTTTCAGGATAGTCCCATTCATGAGTAGAGGACACCTATGTTAGTGCTACGAGCAAAGTAAATCAAAAGGAGACAATTATACATGTAAGTAAACACTCTACCCCTTGGACATGTATTTGTATTTAATAACAGTTGGGTTGTGAGCTGTGACTGGATAGACCTGGGAAAACATTTATAATTTCTAAAGTTGTTTCAAAAATTACTTTCGTTGTTGTGAAAGCAAATTACACTCAGGATTTTCAAAACGAGTTTAAAACTAAAGATTTTCCGCTGCATTGCACGGTTTTTGTAAAAGGGTTTTCAAATAAGGATGCATCCCACCTTAGGAATTAGATATTGCATTTAAAAATGCATGAGAAAACCCAAGTCGTCACAAGTCGTCACAATACTATACTCAGTAGGAGTCTATCACTACTAGTTTTACAATGCATGCTATGTTTAAAATCATATGCTCTTTAAAACATGTGCATGTTTGAACACTCATGTTCAACATCGATATTAAAAACCATTGTCGAATTGGAATACTGACGTCTTAAAGAATCATATAATCCAAGTCGAAAGTATCATAGATATCATAAACATAATGATATGCATAAGATGCTTAATTGAATCCAACTCATGGATATAAGGTATGGTCGACCAACCTCATGTCTTGCCATATGCAATGCAAGTAAATCCTCAAAACATAGGGCCCACTATGCCCACGACCTCCTCGCTATGTGGTCCCCAGGTATCTGGGGACACTCGGGCATAGCCTCCACGGGGCATATGACACAGCGACCCAGTGCCGTGACACCAGTGGTAGCCCCCTGTACCACATGCAGTCGACGTAGGGACTTGCCTTTTTTTGGCATGGTACCCTTTCCACCTAATAGTGGTAGAGGCTAGGCGGCCACCCTAGACCTCTCGGCATAGCGCCCATGAGCTTACTAGCCCAAATCATATACAATCAAGCAAGCAAAAATCTCTTTTTCAAAACTTGTCCTCTTTGGGTCCCTCACAACTGCCTACCCAGCATCTTTTGGTAACCCTCAAGGACATGCAATTTTTTCAAAACTCAAATAACCACAAATCATGCAATTTATGCAATCGTTTGCAAAACATGTCTATGCATAATGTATTTATCATATACATGCTAAATTCATTTATAAAATTAAGTCATGCTAAACAAGTCATATAACTTATACTTAAAACATGCATTCTCAAAACTATCATGGCTCTTTTTAAAAGTCTCGTAGCGATAGAGCACCTACCTGGTTTGGTCATGCTAGCCCCCTCGTCCTCGTACGCTCCTACTCATAGTTTAGGGGAACAAGGTTAGCTTGGCCTATTCCTGTTGGTTTTAGAATAGTTGATCTCACTACTTAGGCATTAAGGGTTCATTCCCATGCCTATGGGTCTCCTAAGGTCCTAACTGGGCCTTGGTATCATCAAGTTTACAAAGGTTTAGTGGCCCCACTCCACTATCATAGTTTAAGGGTCATGCCCATCTTAGATAGGGCCTTGATCAGGTATTTTATAATCTAGGTGTGTCCATGTCATCGATACAGACACAACGCCTTTTGCAGCACTTCAATCGGAGCCCTAGAACCCAAGTTATGGGCATTTTAATATCAAGTGTTCATAGAAGGCCATATGAGGTGGAAGTCCAGGACGCACGCGCCCCAGCGGGCGCATCTGCAGATGCACCAGGCTTCCGCCTGACTTTTTCGTTTGCGGGCGCGATGCGCCCTCTGGTTTCTCTCTAACGCGGTCGACGCGTTTTCATCCTGTGGGGACCGGGGCGTCCTCGGGACGCCCTGGTTCGACCCTATAGAACCATTGCGCCCCAGGCACTGTCTCTGGGTCCTTTGTGGCTCCTTAGAGGCCCGTTTTGCATGGTTTTTCATGCAGAAACTTGGGGAAACCCACTCTAAGTCTAAGGGGGAGATGGGTTTGTAGGGGTTTTGAGCATACCTGGATCGTGCCCACATTTTCTCCTCTTGCCTGCCTCTCCATGCTGTGTTTTTCCCAAGCTTTTGGGATGCCATTGGAGGCGACCAAGAGCTCTATTTATAGAGCTCAAAGAGGGTTCCGGAGGGGGTTCTTACCGCCATGGAATGCCGGTGGTTTCTCCCCTGCACACCGCCATTCTAGAACCCTCTAGGAGGTTGAAGAAGAGGGGTGCCCGTATCAAAACGGGTC
Organism: Warburgia ugandensis; assembly: GCA_035236585.1. Taxonomy (NCBI): domain Eukaryota; kingdom Viridiplantae; phylum Streptophyta; class Magnoliopsida; order Canellales; family Canellaceae; genus Warburgia; species Warburgia ugandensis. Next base: position 40,840,682 of record CP141137.1, read on the forward strand.
CCTGTTTTTCTCAGGCCAAATATATTTTTAATTTAAATTACACTTTTGCCCTTGAACTTCAAAGGGCCATAACTTGCTCATTTTAACTTCGTTTTGGGTGATTTTGGTCTTGTTGGATTCCTTTTTCTGAGACGCACCTAAGGGTACTATTCTCAAGACCAAAATTTTGGGTCTAGTCAGGGTGAACGGTGAAATGACCAAAATACCCTTATCTCCAAAAAGGAAACTTTTCATTTCCTATAGAATGTCCAATTCATTTTTGTTAAAAATAGTGTAAATTTCTCAGAAATTATATTATTACCTCCTTAAAAGAATTTTGTCCTCAAAATTCCACAAATCCTATTCGTCAAGTCAGCTGTCTTCTTGATAAGACATATTCAGGACTCCCTCGAACTAAAAATTCCCATACTTCTATTATCGACGAATCCATTATTTCGTTATCCAATACTCTAATTGGGTTAATACTTAGAGTAATGTTGTCCTTAAAATGCTAATCATACTATCTTGTACCCAATCTTAGGCACGTTCTCAATTTATCCTTGTTATAATTCCTTCCATAAGGCCTTACACATATATATTGCGTCAATATATCTCATCTGTTTTCTTATATATGGGCCACTTCATTGCGTACTACGATACATAGTCCCATGCATGCCGGTTTATCATTACAGGTTTCTATCTGTATTACCCATCCTTAGATGCTCATATTCCTTTTGATCATGTATAGCATAGTCTCCTTAGATGACCATACTCTCCTACCCATATAAATTATTTCATACTTCTTTGAGATCATATGATCTTATTCCTCCTATTTCATTTTGAATATCATAGGATAAGCCCTTTTTCTTCTTGTCTTTCATCTAGTGATCTCTTCATCATCCACATCTCCTTCTAATGGTTGGTTGTATGTCATTAGTAAGTGTCCAACAAAAAAGGTTACAGTCTTTCTATTGTGTCTAACTTTACTTCTTATCTTCTTTGCTTTATATTTTTCTTTCCCCAAGATACTTCAATAGTTGATATGGTATCATGTGTCCTCCAATTATATTAATGATAAAGCCAAACCCTTGATTAACTTTGAATTTCAACTGTCTATCGCTTTTCTACTATAACTTGGGTCCTCAACCCATATTATATTCAAAATAAAATAATTAAAGTAGCATCCACTATCACTAATACTATCTCATATTATGATTAGGATATCCGAACTGTACATCAAATTTCATAGATGTTGAAACCATCAAATGCTTTTTCTCCTTGAAGAGTTTATGCACACTCATGTCAAATGTTTTATAATTCATCATCATGGGTCAAATGTTCTCGTCCAGAGGCCTATCTCACTATTCACATCAATTTGTCATTAGGATTTCCAACAATGTTCCCATTTATGCAAAAAGTCTCTTATTCATAACTGAGGACCCTGTCATGGTTGAATCTTTTGTCATTATCCTCTTTATCCTTTCTTTGCTTGATGGTTTCCTTCGCAACCTTTCAGTCCAAAAGTTCTATACTCAATCTAGTTAGGTTAGTCGTTAGGAAATTCTTTCAATTGATTTTTCGTTCTTGGTATATGCACATAACAACTAACTTTTTGTCTGAGGCAAGGTAACCTCAAATCTCACCTTATAATGTGCTAGCCACCTCAACTTTTCTCCTTCCATTCCCTATATCAATATGTTGTTCAATCTTTTATTAATGCTTTATCGTTAACCACTCGGTCTTAATTGTCGGGGGTATCATCATCATAAGTAGTGGTTTTCTCAATTCCTCAAATTTTATCTTTCAAGTGCCTCCTCATACTTAGCTTATAATAGTAGTTCTCGTTCGATAGCTATTACATCAAGTTATGCTGAAGCTGTTAAATCATCAAATCTGAAAAACACTCAAGTAAGCATGGAACATTTTCGTAGACATATAGAAAGAGAATTTATTCGATTACCTGTTGATCTCTATCTAGATGTATAGGTTATGAGCTCAATGGTCTCTCTAAAGCGATCAGTGCTTATCCAAGTCAGCAGCATCTTTCAGACCCACAGTGATTTCTATGGTTTTGTCATGGTATCTATTCAGGTTTCAAAAAATCTGTCTCATTGGTGGAGATCGCTCCTTATTTTTGCTTCTATCTCAGTTGTTACTGTATTCATTGTACTTGTAGCTCCTCCATGATGTGTCCTAACTAACCTCATACCCTCAAATGACTTAGTCTAACAAGTACTTCTTTCAGGTAAAACTCATGTCCAAACACTTATAATATCCCTCTGAGTATATAACTTCGACTACTAACATATTTGATTAAATAGGGTGGGATACCTTTATTTAGTCAACAGTACTCTAAAGGTAATGACTAAATAATGGTCTTAAGATATTTGCTCTTCTGAATCTATGATAGCAAGACCTTAATTCGATCCTTGATGGTACCCTACTTGCTGAAGAAAGATAAATGGACAAGTTACTGTCCCAGCTTAATTCCTTTTTATGGACTATATCCATTGGTGTTCCTCATAAGCTAATGGATCCGATAAGATTCTAATAGCAATAATTGATATAAGCATCAATCCATTTGTAGAATTTAATTTCTAGTTGGTCACCACTCCTCTTTGGAAATTTTTGTGCAGCATAATGTCCTTTCATTCAATGCTCTACTCAAAGTCTTAAAACCCATATGCTTTCTCTCTTTTATACTCTTTTACAAAAAATTACCAACTCAACTAGTATTATTCCTTCAAATTTGATTGGTTTTGACCTTCCCATCAGTTTCAAGATGAAAAAATTTGTATGTATCTCCATAAAGTCATGATCTTCTTCTTTCGAATATTCAATATTTATCAAATACTTATAGTTACATCTCTATATCTTTCTCTCTTTTCTTCAAAATCCTCACTTTTGTCTTCCTAGATCAATGTCTTCATGTGCTTTGTTGCATATACTCGATCTTCTTGTCAGACAGGAGAAATCTAATACCTCCAAGAAATGTTGAGGTTTTCTAATATCATCGAAATCCTTAATTGCCTATAGCCTCAAGAAAATTCATACAATGTCTTAATAATGTCATTGATCTTTTGGTCATGCTATACTTCTCTTATAAGTTCATGTTAGGATCAATCTATTGTTCACAAATCTATCATCCCTAATATTATCGTCCAAATCTTTTGATAACTCGGTCGAATTCATTTCCCTATCATATTCGTGTTATGTTTCTCTTAATCACATAATATGTCACTTGTATGCATCTTCTGACTTGCTCCATAATACTCAGGTAGTTATTAGTCGATAGCACTTCACTCTTCATAAGACTCCAATTAAGGTATCCAAAATTGAGCTAAGTCCTTCAAGATCCATACCTTTGTGACCTAGTACGAGTCACAGTTATCTCCTAATATCATCTTGCATTCTCATCCCTCTTAGATTATCATCAAAATCTTCTCAAAGTCTGTCTTTTACATCCCTTATCATATTCATATTCTGATATTCTTTATGATGGTAAGATAGCTATATAGGTTCTTCGATGTTCTCATCTTTGGTGAGATTGATCTATTACAGGTCAAAATTATCTACTAACACGTTCACTAACATCTTCATTCATCATTCTCATCATAATCTAATTCATATATGAGTTTCCCTGTTTGCACCATTGCACATCAATCCTTATTGATAAGATTTAAGCCATCTAATATCTAAGTAATTGCTAGACCCATCTCCTTTTTCACCTATTTGTTTATGGTGAAATGCCTTGAGCATTAATATGCTAGTCATCTCTACTATTTCTATTTCTACTACTTCTATACTTCTCTTTAGACTACTCCTGAATTTTTCTCCATTGTCTATGACCCTTGGACATGCTGGACTAGCTGTGAAAGGATAAAACTTGGGCTCTGATACCAACTGTGACGACCCGGGTTTTCCCATGCATTTTTAAATGCAATATCTAATTCCTAAGGTGGGATGCATCCCTATTTGAAAACCATTTCTATAAAAAACATGCAATGCAGTGAAAAATCTTTAGTTTTAAACTCATTTTGAAAACCCCGAGTGTCATTTGCTTTTCCAACAACCAAAGTAGTTTTTGAAAAACTTCAGAAATCATAAATGTTTTTTCCAAGTCTACCCAGTCACAGCTCACAGCCCAACTGTAAATAAATACAAATACATGTCCAAAGGGTAGAGTGTTTACTTACATGTATAATTATCTCCTTTTGATTTACTTGCTCGTAGCACTAACATTTCTTGAGGCGTCTTATAGTCGTGAGTGGAGCTATCCTGAAAAATGATATATTTGGGTGTCTTCTGTCACGCACGTATCCTATCCTTAAGTGCTTACTTGTGTCTGAAAAATGTTAAGGATTGGGTGAGTATATACTATACTCACTAGGAGTCTATCACTACTAGTTTTACAATGCATGCTATGTTTAAAATCATATGCTCTTTAGAACATGTGCATGTTTGAACACTCATGTTCAATATCGATATTAAAAATCATTGTCGAATTGGAATACTGACGACTTAAAGAATCGCATAATCCAAGTCGAAAGTATCATAGATATCATAACCATAATGATATGCATAAGATGCTCAATTGAATCCAACTCATGGATATAAGGTATGGTCGACCAACCTCATGTCTTGCATATGCAATGCAAGTAAATCCTCAAAACATAGGGCCCACTATGCCCACGACCTCCTCGCTATGTGGTCCCCAGGTATCTGGGGACACTCGGTCATAGTCTCCACGGGGCATATGACACATCGACCTAGTGCCGTGACACCAGTGGTAGCCCCCTGTACCACATGCAGTCGACGTAGGGACATGCCTTTTTTTGGCGTGGTACCCTTTCCACCTAATAGTGGTAGAGGCTAGGCAGCCACCCCAGACCTCTCGGCATAGCGCCCACGAGCTTACTAGCCCAAATCATATACAATCAATCAAGCAAAAACCTCTTTTTCAAAACTTGTCCTCTTTGGGTCCCTCACAACTGCCTACCCAGCGTCTTTTGGTAACCCTCAAGGACATGCAATTTTTTCAAAACTCAAATAACCACAAATCATGCAATTTATGCAATCGTTTGCAAAACATGTCTATGCATAATGTATTTATCATATTCATGCTAAATTCATTTATAAAATTAAGTCATGCTAAACAAGTCATATAACTTATACTTAAAATATGCATTCTCAAAACTATCATGGCTCTTTTTAAAAGTCTAGTAGCGATAGAGCACCTACCTGGTTTGGTCATGCTAGTCCCCTTGTCCTCGTACGCTCCTGCTCATAGTTTAGGGGAACAAGGTTAGCTTGGCCTATTCCTATAGGTTTTAGAATAGTTGATCTCACTACTTAGGCATTAAGGGTTCATTCCCATGCCTATGGGTCTCCTAAGGTCCTAACTGGGCCTTGGTATCATCAAGTTTACAAAGGTTTAGTGGCCCCGTGCCACTATCATAGTTTAAGGGTCATACTTACCTTAGATAGGGCCTTGATCAGGTATTTTATAGTCTAGGTGTGTTCGCATCGTCAATACGGACACAACGCCTTTCACAGCACCTCAATCGGAGCCCTAGAACCCAAGTTATGGGCATTTTAATATCAAGTGTACATAGAAGGCCATACGAGGTGGAAGCCCGGGAGGCACGTGCCCCAGAGGGCGCGTCTGTAGATGCACCAGGCTTTCGCCAGACTTTTTCGTTTACTGTCGCGTCCACGAATGCGCCCGCTGGTTTCTCTCTAACGCGGTCGACCATTTTCATCCTATGGGGACTGGGGCATCCTCGGGACGCCCTGGTTCGACCCTGTTGAACCAGTGCACCCTAGGCACCGTCCCTGGGTCCTTTGTGGCTCCTTAGAGGCCTATTTTGCATGGTTTTTCATGCAAAAACTTAGGAAAACCCACCTTAAGTCTAAGCGGGAGATGGGTTTGGAGGGGTTTTGGGCATACCTGATTCGTGGCCAGGTTTTTCCCACATTTTCTCCTCTTGCCTGCCTCTCCATGATGGGTTTTTCCCAAGCTTTTGGGCTACCATTGGAGGCACCCAAGAGCTCTATTTATAAAGCTCGAAGAGGGTTCCGGCCATGGCGGTGGTTTCTCCCCTGCACACCGCTGTTCTATAACCCTCTAGGAGGTTGAAGAAGAGGGGTGCCCGTATCAAAACGGGTCCCTATTTTTCTCAGGCCAAATCCATTTTTAATTTAAATTACACTTTTGCCCTTGAACTTCAAAGGGCCATAACTTGCTCATTTTAACTCCATTTCAAGTGATTTTGGTCTTGTTGGATTCCTTTTTCCTAGACACACCTAAGGGTACTATTCTCAGGACCAAATTTTTGGCTCTAGTCAGGGTCAACGGTGAAATGACCAAAATACCCTTATCTCCAAAAAGGGAACTTTTCATTTCCTATAGAATGTCCAATTCATTTTTGTTAAAAATAGCGTAAGTTGCTCGAGCATTACATGCAACTCTAAAGTCTAAGAAAAGTAAGAGATCCTTTGTTCTATCTTTCTGGCCTATATTTATAGATTTTGTATGGTGAAGCCCAAAGGGGTGAATGGCTAAGATCTTAAGTATGAAAGAAAGGAAGAATGGTAAAGATTAAATGATTAATGGAAGAAATAAGAGGAAAAGGAAAGAGTGGGGGCCATAAGAGGCAATGGAGTGAAGGTGTTGGATGTGAGATGGTAAATGGAAGAGATTTGGATGGATATGGATAGGATAGAAGGAAAGAGATATGGGTGCAACGAAAGGAAATAAAGGTGAGTGGAGAAAGAATATAAGTTAGGAAGGAAAAACATAGAAGGGAAGGGAGGAGGGAAATAGAAATGCATAGTGGAGGAGGCATGGCATGACACCCGGGTTTCTCCTAAAAGAATTTCGCATTTTGTTTGGAAAGGCAATGCACCAATATTTTTAGAAATTCAAAAATAGAGGAAAACATGTTCTTTGAAATTCATTTTTCCAGAAACTCGGATGTCACCTCAACTCCCATACTATACATAATATAATTTTTATAGAAGATGGACATACATTTTATGAAACAACAGGACCCATCTAATGGTTCACATATATAGCCCCTATAATCATTATATTAAATGTCCATGAAGCATAATCCAAATAACTAACTATACAATACAAAAAATTTAACAAAATATATACCTGAGCATAGAAGTATGGCTGTTGAGCTCCTCTTGCTTGTGTATATCTTCTCCTGTATGTCTGTATCTGAGATATTGTAAACATAAAACATTTACAATATCTCAGCAAGATATGCTTGGTAGGGGAAAGTTAAGAAAACATGTTAATTACATATGAATTAAGATTTTTACATCAATTAAAATATTCAATTTCATCATAATGCTTATATGGGATGAAGTTTACAACTTAGTTCATAATTCAATAATTTCATTAATAATTCAATTATCTGCAAGCCATAGATAAAGTAGCTATTTATAATTCTTCTTCTTCTTCGTATGAATATAATAATCACATTTTAAAGATTACACTTTACATGATATATTTAATATATATAATTCACTGGTATTTTAAATATTTATTATTATCATTTTTCATATGATACCATACTCTGCATAATATATCTACCCATTCACTTACTCATACGAAAACGTTTATGAAACTATGCCCTCTAGCATATACATATAGGACTATATCATATATATTAAAATTGTTAAGAGTCATACAAAGTTTTGAACATAGTCCCTAGGTTTTATAACCTACATTCCCAGACTATACTAGGTCTCATACATATACCCCTCACCATACAGGGTGTATAAAACTCCAACTGCTACTGATAACATCATAAAAGGCATCTCATCATGCCATCATCATATAGAGCATCTCATCATGACACCATCATACGAGGCATCTCATCATGCCATCATATACGCATGTCATCATGCTATCATATACACACCATAGTGCATCAAATACAAGGACTACTATGCTGCAGTCTGATCCGTACCAGTACGCTTGGATAACTGCTTTCATACTCCACATATACCAAGTGTGGAAAATCATCTACATCATGTCTATATGGGTAGACAGACAGTCATAGTGGTGGCCTTCCCATATTGTCCCACATCACATTTTGCCTCTCTTTGGGCACGGTATCATCATATATATCACATTTCGGAGAGTGGGTGGCCACACACTACTACTCTCCTGACATAGCATTCCCAGGCTTATGCCTATCTAAAACAAAACTCTCAGGCCACCATGCCTGAATGTAAAATAATAATATATAGGCATCTTACCTGTTCATAATTTATATATGAATGTCTCATCATAATCATAACATCCTCACTTATTAAGTAATCACCCACCAAGCCTGCAATGTAAAATCCTTGACTCATACATCACATATGATGTAATGGTACCCATGTACCATACTTGTCTTTTTATCACAATACAGCTATGATATTTTTAAGAACAGATCATGTGTATCCTTTAATACCATATAATAGGCCTCAATTATAAGCATGCCATTCATGTAGCATTTTAAATCACAAATTTTCATCATTCACAAGTAAACATTTTTCATCATCATATATCATATGAAATGCACAAATTTAAATGATATAAAATCTATTATAAGAATAAGATCATGTTTAAAAAAAACATGCATCTTACTATTTATACATGCTTTCTTAATTCTCCACTTACCTCGTGTAGCGAGTTCATCCATTTTCACTAGCTGATCGAATCCTCCTTTTCACCTAGAGCCTCCAAATCAAACTATCAATTAGTAATTTCTAATTAAATGGTCTAATTGAATAGGTAGAATTGACCAGGATCAAAGAGCTTGATCAATTTCCTTACTTGGATCCTTGATTGATCTTGGCTGTTGATCAAGATTGGTGAAATCTTCTCTAATCGAGCTTTTGATTCTAAATCTCTCATCAGATTCTTGATCTACACTTCCTAATGGTCATGATAGATTATTTGGATTTGAAAAACAAAGTCAGATCATCACAAATCAAATGATCTGACCTTTGATCAATGGTCTGGTAAATTCAACGATTGGATCTTCCTCGATCATAAATTGGGAAGATAGGTTTTGTTCCTCGCTTCACAAGGATCATTTTGTTCCTCATTGGTAATTGTGCATTTAATAAAGGTGAGTGCAGAAAGAATATAAGTTAGGAAGGAAAAATATAGAAGGGAAGGGAGGAGGGAAATAGAAATGCAGTGGAGGAGGCATGGAATGCTATGGTTTATGGTTGAAGTTCAAAAAATTTGTTACAAAAGTGAACTGCAAGATAAAAATGGATGATAAAGATCCTTCCTCCTTAGGGTTTTACCTTGAATTCTCATTATAATATCCTCAATTTTTACTCCTAAAAAATTAGTAATAAAATGAATAAAAGAAATTTAAATAGAATTTTGACTTGAAACTACTAAATTTAAAAAATACGCGTTGATAGGATTTGAACAATATAAAGAACATCGAAAATGGAGTTCCGATAAGGGAGATATGGACATTTTAAATTCAAGGGCATTTTGATAATTAGGCAAGAGACCCAAATTAGAAGGGGTCGTTTTGATAATGACACCCCTTTTCCATTTTGATTTCATTGCTGGCGGAGGAAGGCGGTGATCCCCTTTCCCTACAAGCGAAGCAGATCTCTAACTACAAAAGCACACTTCCCCCATTCTCCAACGTAAAACAACCCAAGAATCCTTGCCTTCTTCACCTCATTCTCTGGCAAACACAATTGACATCTACACTCACTAGAGGACTCCGATCTCCCCTTTCCAGCTCAAATTAGGTAGGCCAAACCCTCCATTTCCTCCTCTTTTTGCTTTTTCTGGCTTTTCCCTTCTCAGATCTAGGCCGGATCTGGTCTTAACAGTCGGCGGAACACTGGTGAAACCAAAACCATGGATCATGGTTAGACCCACATTAAGGACAGCTCGAACAATAGATATGAGCCATTCAATGTATTCTTTGAACCCAAAAACCCTAGGAAAGGCAAAAACAAATAAAAAATTGGGCTCATCTAGGACCCCGATCAAGGCAAAATAGAACGGATGGTCAGTGCGCATCATCCCCGATGGATGATGCACCTAGGACGCCGCTTCACACATGCATAGGGCAATGCATGCATGCTTGCAAAGCACACATGTGCAAGGAATGACATGTGCGTGGTTCTGGTCAAGTGAAATGCCGGCATCCTAGAAACTATGACACACGCAGGAGCATTATGGTGATTGGGATGCACGCAGCGTGTCTTGAAGATGGTGCATCCTGGGAACATCGATGTGCATCCTAGGAACATTAGTTTACATTTGTTTAAACTGGTGTAAACGATGCCACCGATGCAACCTGGTGTAAAATAGGATTTTCAGCCCAAATTTTTTATCTAAACTATTGTTTATGATATGAAACGATTTTTCTGAGATTCTAGAGGTTACAAAAGTTTGATTTTCAATTCGTAAGGTCTGTTGAATTTTTCTCGACGACACGAACTTGAATTTAGCATTATAATCTTGATCTAATCACATATAGTCAGATAAAATTCATGTAATAGCACCCAATCACTTAGATCAGGTCGTTCAAGGGGTGATCAGGCCCTAAAACTTGAACTTTAAGTAATCTAAGGTAAGAATTGAGGGTTTTAAAGATCAGATTAAGTGTATTTACCCTAAGAATTTATCTAGACCATTGATCTAACCTAAATCTTTGAAATTTGTTGATCTGAGAGTGATCTAATTGTCAGATCAAGATGTAAACTTTAGATACACACTAAAATGAGTAGATAAACATGAAATAGGACTGATTAACAATAATTAAAGCTAAGATTAATAAGCTAATCATAAATAGAGATCTTAAAGAATGATCCAATGGTTGGATTGCCATAGATTTCACTGAGATGAAATAGATAACATGAAATAGTACTGTGATACTGATAAGTACATCAGAGTGTGCGAGCTAAGAGGATTACATGCTTGATTTGGGTTATCTCTCATTGAGGTAGGTGACGACATTTAATGTGGCATTTTATTTTTCTAAAATCTTGCATCATCATAGCATCATGATTGATTGTCACACGTTTATTCATTTCGAATATCTACAAATTTCAAAGTTTTACACCATGATTGATATGAGATTTCAATAGTACATTGAATTTGTTTTCATGAAAGATTGTTTTATGGTATTGATATTGCGCATCATATGTATGAGTAGTAAATATCTTTCTTTATTTATTGCATCCCTGAGATTGGTGATTTTTCATACAATCGGTGGTGGAGGCTTGGTGGCTAATCCTTTGAGAGGCTAACCCCAGGATGAGGGGTGTGCCTTGGGGATTGTGAGCCACAAGTGCTCTTGGTTTTACAAGATATGTGATTTTCGTGTTTTGTGATTTTATGATGGGTGCTCTCACCTAGTGGATGTCATGCTAGGAGCGAGTAGGGCCAGACACCCACCCTCTAAATTTATGATGTGATAGACACCTGCCTATAGATGGCTTTCGGTAGGGGTTTTGTAATGTGTGTAGTCCACACTACTGGTCTAAGCCTTCCCATGGGGATGGATGTTAAGTCTCCTGTTATGGTGTCAACAAGAAGCAGTGGTGGTTAAGACCCTAGAGTGGTTGCCATTATAGCATGACGATCCATATTCTTGTTCTATATGCTTGCATGATGAGCATGGAGATGTTATTGTATGCCTAGGTGTGATGACACTCAGAGGATTGATATGAGTACTCATGATCCATTGTATGAGTGTATGGGACAGTTGTGGGACCCACGTACTTTAGGCGCCCTGCTTGTTATTGTATGCTCATTAAGATTGGATCATATCATGTTTTACATCCATAAGAGTATCATGTTTTACACTCATGAGATTCATGTTTTATCACGCATGATGTTTTGCTTATGATACTTATACTCCACAGATGTTATGACCTACACTTATATTAGCATTGCTATTCTACTTTCTTTTTATGTTTCAATTGTTATTACATTAAATGTCTATGTACCTACCCAAACAATAGCTTGTTAAGGCATTGCTTTGTTTCGCAATGCTTTAGATATTGAGTGCAACAGCAGTAAAGGCAAGGCCGTGATGGGACTGTGCTAGCAGTGGGGATCATCTTTACCTCACTAATAAATAGCTCAACATGAGTGATGAGATAGATTACATTTTAGATTTATATTATGGATTGTATTTGCTTATAGTTGAGTTGATTATGACATTTATGCACTATGGACATGTTATTAAGTATGGTGGAATGTTATGATGGATAGACCTTGGGCCACATTATTATGTTTTGGATATTTATGGTTTAAAATAAAGGCAGCATTGGTTTTGACGTTGGATTTGATATTAGTATTGTTTTAAATTTATTGATGCATATTATATTTATCTCATAATAGTGATTACGATGTTTTGAAAAAGGAAATAACACCTAGGGGTTTTTAAGTGAACATTTTATATAATATAGTAAATAAAATCTTTTGACTGTGGGATCCTGACTGTATTTATTATTATTATTATTTATATAGAAAAATGGTATAAAAACTTGGGGTGTTACACTCATGGAGTGGATGGTGGCTAAGATTTGTTGATTTTATCTACTTCATTCCTGGCATTTGGATCATCTTTACCTTAGCTTGAGTGGATGAGATTCTATTGAAGTTTTCTTATCCACAAGAATCTCTTTTGTGGCTCTTTTCTCTCCATTGTTGAATTAGCTTGCCTTCGAGTAGATGGCATAGATTCCTTTGATATTTCCCTATCCACTTTAGATTTCTCCTTATTTTTCTCCTAGCTCACCTTTATTTCTCTGGACAATAGCATTCAAGAAGAAGTGAATGCCTCCACCCATGGAGTGGGACACTTTTATCCAAAAATGTGGGTAGCACACCAAATAAAGCTCCACCAATGGGGCTTCAATCTAGTCTTAATTACAATCTATATTCTCATTGAATCCATCCTTATTTGAGTGAGTTCGCATTGGTTTCTTAGGATATGATAAACAAGGATTGATCGTGGCCTTTGAATGCTTGAAAAGTAAAGGTGATTTGTAACTATAGAATACCTATAAATTATCTCTCCTACTTTATTTTCTCCACCTATCTTTCTTATATTTTTTACTTGAAAATGTGTAATAAAAGCGCAGAATATATGATTATATGAAAATTTTATCCATTCCCTTAGGTGGTCCCCTCTTTTGGTTGAGTAAGATAGAGAGAGAGAGAGAGAGAGAGAGAGAGAGAATGGAATGTAACTCATGCAAGCACTCGTCTTTTGACTTGTTTTGTTTCAGAAAAGGTCTCATTGTATGTGTGACGACCCGGGTTTTTATATGATGCAATTTTGATAAAAAAGGCGAGATCTCTTGTTTTGTAAGTATGAAATGCATGAAAATCTTTTTCATTTGAAAAACAATCTTTCATAAAAACCCCGAGTGTCAAAACACATTCTCAAATTATCTTTTTCATTTGGAAAACAAGTTAGTCACAGCATCAGCTATTAGAGAGTAACTACAATCAAGTAATATTGAAAGATAAGGTAGGGGTTTACTTACTTGCACTTAGCCTAGTGTCTTCTATCACAAGCGTTCCTTGCCCTTAAGTATTTACTTTGTGGCTGAAAAATGTTGAGGATTGGGTGAGTATATACTACACTCAGTAAGAGCCTATCATTACTAGTCTTATAATGCATGAGATGTTTTAAAATCATATGTTCTTTCAAAACATGTGCATGTCTGAATACTCAAGCTCAATATCAATATTAAAATCCATTGTCAAACTGAAATACTAACGACTTAAAGGATTTACATAATCCAAAATCGAAAGTATCATATACATATATATCATAACATTATGATATGCATAAGATGGTTCATTGAATCCAACTCATGCATATCTAGTATGGTATGGTCGACCAACCTCATATCATGCCATATGCAATGCACATAAATCATCAAACCATAGGGTCCAAACTATGCTCACGACCTCACTGCTGTGTGGTCCCCGGGTACCTGAGGACACAGCGTCATAGCCTCCACGGGGCATATGACACATCGACCCAGTGCCGTGACACCAGTGGTAGGCCCCTGTACCCCATGCAGTCGACGTAGGGACATGCCCTTTTTTGGGCGTGGTACCCATTCCACCTAGCAGTGGTAGAGGCTGGGTGGCCAACCCAGACCCCTTGGCATAGCACCCACGGGCTTACTAGCCCAAATCACATAAGATCAAATAAGCCAAAAACTTCTTTCCAAAACCCGTCCTTTTTGGGTCCCTCACAGCTGCCTGGCCCTCGGCACTCCAGCGTCTTTTGGCAACCCTCAAGGACGTGCAACTTTTGCAGAACTTAATGCTCACAAATCATGCGATGTATGCAATAGTTTGCAAAACATATCTACGCACAACATATATGCAATTTTTTACAAAACACGCCTATGCATAAAGCATTTATCACATGCATGCTGAATTAAGTTATGCTAAACAAGTCATATACTTAAAACATATGTTCTCAAAACAATAATAGTTCTTTTAAAAGAATCTTGTAGTGATAGAGCACCTACCTGGCTAGGTCGTGCTAACCCTTTTGTCCTCGTACGCTCCTGAACATGGTTCGGGGAATGAAGGTTAGTTTAGCCTATCTTCTATGGGTTTTAGAGTGGTTGGTCTTATTACTTAGGCATTAGGGGTCCATCCCTATGCCTATGGGTGTCCTAAGGTTCTAATTGGGCCTTGGTATCCTTAGTTTTCCAAAGGTCTACTGGCCATGCGCCACCATCCTATTCTAAGGGTCATGCCCACCTTTGATAGGGCCTTGATTAGGGATTTTATAGTTTGGGTGTGTCCGGGACGTCGACACGGACACAACGCCTTTTGCGGCACCTCAATTGGAGCTCTAGATTTCAAGTTATAAGCGTTTTAGTATCGCACGTACATAAGGGTCTCAAGAATGAAAAGACGGAATGCTAGGGCGCTGCGCGTCTGCGTCATGCGCCCCGGCTTCCTTAAGAAATGAGAAAACCCGCATCGCTAGTGCGCTGCGTGTCTGCCACGTGCGCCTCAGTGGGCACATCTACAGACACGCCGGGTTTTCCCGCCCGACTGTCTCTTTTGCGGGCGCATCCCCGGACACGCCCGTTTGGTTTTTCAAACGCGGTCGACGTGTGACGTTCCAACTGGAACATCCTGTTCGTTGGGGAACCGGGGCGTCCTCAGGACA
Organism: Warburgia ugandensis; assembly: GCA_035236585.1. NCBI lineage: Eukaryota > Viridiplantae > Streptophyta > Magnoliopsida > Canellales > Canellaceae > Warburgia > Warburgia ugandensis. The sequence goes on from CP141137.1 coordinate 40,855,879, forward strand.
CCCTGGTTCAACCCTGTCGAACCAGTGCGGCCCAGGGAACGTCCCTGGGTCCTTGGTGAGTCTCCAGGGCTCCATTTTGCATGGTTTTTCATGCAAAAACCTAGGGAAATTGTCTTAGAACTACGGTGGAAATGGGTTTTGAGGGATCTTGGGCATACCTGGCTTATTGCTGGGTTTTTCTCCTTGTTTTCCCTCTAGGTCACTCCTCCACAACGGGTTTTCTTCAACATTTTGGGCTGCCATTAGAGGCACCCAAGAGCTCTATTTATAGAGCTATGAGAAGGTTCTAGAGGGGGCTGTTATCGCCTTTGAATGGCGGTGGAGAAACCTCCAGAATGGCGGTGATTTCTCCTCCAATCATCGCCGTTCTAGAACCCTCTAGAGGTTGAAGATGAAGGGTGCCCGTATCAAAACGAGCCCCTATGTTTTGCAGGCTAAATCCATTTTTTAATAAAATTACATTTTTGCCCCTGAACTTCAAAGGGCCATAACTTGCTCATTTTAACTCCAGTTTGGGTGATTTTGGTCTCGTTGCATTCTTTTTTCTAAGAGGCACCTAATGATACCATTTTCAGGACCAAATTTCTAGGTTCAGTCAAGGTGAATAGTGAAATGACTAAAATGCCTTTATCTTCAAAAACTGATCTTTTCATTGCTTATCTTGGAATTTCAACATTACAAAATTGGAGTCATTACATTCTTACCCCCTTAGGAGAATTTTGCCCCCGAAATTCTACTATATACAGTCAAAATATCTCGGGCTACTTTTCTCGCATTTCTGACTCTGGTTCCCAAGTCTCTTCTTCCATGTGCGCATTTCTCCACAAAACTTTGACTAAGGTTATGTCCTTGTTCCGCAGCTTCTTACTGTTACGATCCCAGATCTCAATTGGTCTTGTCTCTAGCTTGAGATCCTCCGTCAACTCTATGGGTACTTGGTTGATGACGTGAGCGGGGTCAGGCATGTACCTCCTTAGCATAGATACATGGAATACGTTATGCACTTCAGATAGCTGAGGGGGTAGTACGATCCTATAGGCCACTTTTCCCACTTTCTCTAGGATTTCGAAAGGTCCTATGTAACGCGGACTAAGCTTGCCTTTGATACCGAACCTCATAACTCCTTTAGTGGGAGATATCTTCAGGAAAACGTGCTCTCCTATGTCGAATTCCAATGGTCTCCTCCTTCGATCAGCATAGCTCTTTTGGCGGCTTTGAGCCGTGAGGAGGTGTCTTCTTATGAGTTTGACCTTCTCGGCACATTGCTCTACCAGCTCCGACTGGAGCACCCTGGACTCTCCAACTTCACTCCAACTACTGGGTGATCGACAGGGTCTCCCATAGTGCGCATCGTATGGAGCCATGCCAATGATTGACTGAAAGCTATTGTTGTACGCAAACTCGACTAGCGGTAGGTTTTCATCCCAACTCTGCTTCCAATCAAGGGCACAAGTTCGCAACATATCTTCGACTATCTGGATTGTGCGCTCTAACTGTCCATGGGTCTGTGGATGGAAGGCTATGCTATAGTTCAAGGAAGATCCTAAGGATTTTTGGATAGACTTCCAAAGTTGCGAAGTGAAGCGGCTATCCCTATCTGAAGTGATACTAAGGGGTATACCATGTAGACTTACTATCTCTTTGATGTATAGCTGAGATAGGCTGTCAGTGGATTGGGTATGACGTATAGGAAGGAAATGGGCTATCTTAGTTAATCTATCAACAATTACCCAGATCATGTCATGCCCCTTAGAGGTACTGGGTAGCCCTACGATGAAGTCCATTGTAATATGGTCCCATTTCCATTCGGGTAACTCAAGGGGTTGTAACAATCCCACAGGTATTTGATGTTCAGCCTTTACTTGTTGACATGTTAGACACTTTGCCACAAACTTCCCTATGTCTCTTTTCATGCCATCCCACCAATATTGTTTCTTTAAGTCTTGATACATCTTAGTTCCTCCTGGGTGTATAGTATACTTAGACCGATGAGCCTCTTTTAAGATTTCTTGTCTTAACTCTTCATTAGCCGATACCACTAATCTTTCTTGCATGTAAACGCTACCATCTTCCCTTTCTGTAAACCCTGGTTTTCCTATGAAAGCTTGTATATCCGGATCTCCTTTCTGTTCTTGTTTAACCTTTTCATTAACAGCCGACTTTATTGTTAGACCTGCCATAATGATCTTGTGCTTACTTATGTCTGGTTTCCATGTGATTACTTCTTGTAGTAGCTTCCATCTCTTAGTTAATAAACTTGCACACATCCCTTAGGTTTTTCTGCTTAATGCATCAGCTACCACATTAGCTTTTCCAGGGTGATAATGAATGGAGAAGTCATAGTCCTTTAAGTATTCCATCCATCTTCTTTGTCGCATGTTTAAGTCTTGTTGGGAAAAGATATATTTAAGACTCTTATGATCTGTAAACACTTCAAACTTTTCCCCATATAAATAATGTCTCCATATTCGCAAGGTAAAGACTATGGCTGCTAAATCCAAGTCATGGGTCGGGTAATTTACTTCATGCTTCTTGAGTTGCCGAGAAGCATAAGCAATCACCTTCCCATGTTGCATAAGTACGCAGCCTAGTCCTTGTTGCGAGGCATCGCTGTATATCTCAAATCCGCCACTTCCTGAAGGTAAGGTAAGGACAGGTGCTGTAGCTAACCTTCTTTTTAATTACTCGAAGCTTTCCTCACATTTATCAGTCCATTCAAATCTTGTGTCTTTCCTGGTCAGCTTAGTTAGAGGTAAAGCAATTTGTGAAAAACCTTCGATGAATCTCCTGTAATATTTGGCAAGTCCTAAGAAGCTTCTTATTTCTGTGACTGTCTTAGGTCTTTCCCAGTTCTGTACTGATTCAACCTTAGTGGGGTCAACTGCTATGCCATCTTGAGAAATAATGTGTCCTAAGAAACTAACCTTTTCCAGCCAAAACTCACACTTACTGAATTTTGCATATAACTTGTGTGCTTGTAGGGTGCTTAATGTTATCCTTAGATGTTTCATATGGTCTTCAGGAGTTTCAGAATATATTAAGATATCATCCACAAACACTATGATGAATTTATCTAAGTACTCCTTAAACACCCTATTCATGAGGTCCATAAACGCTGCTGGAGCATTAGTTAAACCAAAGGATATCACTCTGAATTCATAATGGCCGTATCGAGTCCTAAAGGCTGTCTTGGGGATATCTTCTTCTCTAACTCGAAGTTGATGGTACCCAGATCGTAGATCAATCTTAGAGAAGACTCTGGCTGACTGAAGTTGATTGAAAAGATCATCAATTCGGGGAAGAGGGTACTGATTTTAATGGTGACCCTATTCAGCATCCGATAGTCTATGCACAATCTCATGGAGCCATCCTTTTTCTTAACAAAAAGGACTGGAGCTCCCCACGGAGATATGCTAGGTCGTATGAACCCTTTGTCAAGTAGTTCCTGTAACTGGGTCTTCAGTTCTCTTAGTTCTGCAGGAGCCATTCAGTAAGGAGCTTTGGAAATGGGGAAAGTACCGGGTATAAGGTCAATGATGAACTCAATTTCCCTTGGTGGAGGTAGACTGGTAAGTCCTCAGGGAATACGTCAAGAAATTCTTGAACTACCTCGACATCCTCTAGCTTTGGTTAAGGACTCTCAACAGATTCAATCTTGGCTAAGAAGAAGGGGCATCCTTGAGCAATTTGTTTAACTACTTTCATGGCAGAAATAACACATGCTCCAGAATAGTCCTTTCTTCCTTGGAGGGTGAAAGTGTCTCTATTAGGTAGGGTAAAAGTGACACATTTGTGACGGCAATCAATAAAGGCTTGATGAAAGGCTGGCCAGTCCATACCTAGGATGATGTCGAAGTCATTCATATCTAAGTGGATAAGGTTGGCATGTAACAAATGTTCCTTAATCAAAATGGGGACATCCTGGAGATAAGAATAGGTGGGGAGTGCCTGGCCTATAGGAGTCATGACTTCTAGAGTGAAGTCTAGGTCCTGTGGTATAATGTCCAAGGATGATGCAAATTCCCAGGATATGAAAGAATGAGTAGAGCCTGTATCAAATAGAACTTTAGCAGGTGTATCATAGATAGAAAGATACCTTCAACGACTACATTTGAAGCTTGGGCTTGACTGGAAGTGAGTGCAAAGACACGTCCTTGGGTTTTTGGAACTTGTTCTTCTTTACGCTCTTGTACTTTCCTTTTTGGACAATCCCTAGCAAAATGTCCTGGTTCTCCACAAAGATAGCAAGTGATGTTGAAGATAGGACATGTTTTTCCTAAATGACTCCTGTTACACTTAGGGCATGTTTTCCAGTCTAGTCTTCTTCCCTTGTTTTCAAACGGCTTCTTGAAAGGTGGCCTGGGTCCAGATGACTGAAATGGTCTCTTTCCTTTGTTTCTCATGGTGTTGATGTTCTTAGTTTCCTTCATCGCTTGATTCATTTGGTAATCTCTTTCGTATAGGGAGGCCATCTCTACTGCCTTGGCTACGGTGGAAGGTTGGAAACCTAGAACTCTGTTCCTGAGTCCTGGGTTGATTCCGTCTACAAATCTTTTGGCCGCATCTTCCTCATCAGCACAAGCACGTGGTGCAAATCTTCAGAGGCTGATGAATCTACTTTCATACTGTTGGACGGTCATATTTCCTTGTTCTAAGTCCATAAATTCCTTTTCCTTCTGTTTCCTTATATGTTGAGGATAATATTTGTCATTAAAGACCTTTTTAAACTCTTCCCATCCTATTGTTTCTTGCTGATCAAAATAAGTTCTTTCCACTGTTTCCCACCAAAAGGTAGCCTCTCCCCTAAAGACAAATGTGGCCATGGGTACTTTTCTTTCTTCAGCTATGTTCATGGCTTTAAATATCTTTTCAATGTCAATTAACCATTTTTCAGCTGTAGATGCTTCATCTTCTCCTGTGAATGAGGGAGCTAGTTTCTGAAACCTTTCTAACTGTACCTCAGTCCTATCTATTACTTTATCAGGGGAAGGATCTCGTGTGGTAGGGGTTTGGCTTTGACTATTCATGTATTGTCCCATATTTTGTAAGAATTGTTGGAATAACTCAGCCATCCCGTTGCCCGACCTAGTGGAGTCCACTGGTGGGGCTTCAGGTCTTGGAGCATTGCTTCCTTTCTTCCCAGGCATCTGTAATCACAAGGTAATTCACCAAATCTCAGTTTGTGTTATCCTATTACCCCTTACTCTTTCATGGATGAAACTTGATTATAAGTTATTCTCCTCATAACTGGGCTGTGAGTAACGTTAAACCGTGCTCTGATACCAACTGTGACGACCCAGGTTTTTAAATGATTCAATTTTGATAAAAAGGCAAGATCCCTTGTTTTGACTTTTTAGGAAACTCTTGCTAGCTCATTGTAGTCCATCACAAGCAAGCTAATTATCATCCTAGCTCTTACAAACTCACTGTTAGTCCACCTTCAGATGGTAGGAGTTTTAGGAAACTCAACCTCTCATGTTAGAGAAAAAATGGGAGAGGTTTGCTTTTCACTAAATTTTGCAAGAATTTGAGAAAATGGGGATTGCATATCATAAATTGATATTTAAGCCCATTTTCAAATACATAAATATTTATATGCACATCAATTTTTTAAGTAAAAAGGTTTTACATGGTGGAACCCAAAAGCTATTCACAACCATTTCAAATAAGTAGTTACTTGCATATGGGCTCTAGAAGCTATACACACCAATTTTCAATAAAAGCAATTTACATGGTATGAATTAGAAGCTTTTCACCCACATTTTCAAAAAAGATAAATGGTTGGCCTTAAAGGCTATCCGCAACATTTTCAAATGACTAGTTATTTACATACTAGAGCCTAGAAGTTGTGTACACATACTTTCAATTAAGAAGCTATTTGTATGGTAGGCCCTAGAAGCTCTCTCCACCATTTTCTCAACATCTAGCATTGGAAGACCCACAAATAGGCTTTGCAATATGCATGGAGGGCCCACGAATAGGTTCTATTGGAAGGCGGGTTACAAATTAGCCTTCATATTATGCAAGGAAGTCTCACAAATATGCTTCATGGTAGCAAGGAAGGCTTATAAACAAGTTTCATGACATGCAATGTGGGTTTACAAATATGTTCTCATTGGTTAATTACTCTAGGCCAGTAAAGGGTTTCATAAGAATTGGCCTTGAACATATAATATTTTAATACTAAACATATAATATATATATATATGTATGTATATATATATATATATATGTATAAACTTTCACTCAAACTCACCTTAACTCATCCTAACATTTGCAAATTTTGGCTAGCAACAAGCAAGAGTGGATGAAAATAAGATTTTAGATTTATTATCTAACTCACTCTACCCAGCCAGAGTCTGCTTATTATGGGTTTGACTAGAGTTATCTAGCTTAATTTCACACTATTTCAATAGGTTGGAGTTTACAAAATGCTAGAATGAAGTTGGGTGAATTTGACTTGAGCTAAGGCCATATTTATCATGTTTGACTAGAATTTTATATATTAATATGTAATATTAAAATAATCTACATTCAAGCCCAATTCTTGTAAAACCTATGTGGGCCTAGAGTAATAGCTCTAACAAGAACGTGTTGGCCCTTGCAGATTGTGAAGCTAGTTTGATGTCCCTCCTTTGCTAATGATGGGACCTATTTATGGGCCTCCCATGCATACTATTAGTCCCATTCGGGTGCCTTTCACAGCTATAATTTGAAAATAGGTGTGGATAGCTTCAAATGGCCCGCCATGTAAATAGCCCCTTATTTAAAAATGTGTGGATAACTTCTAGGCCTTATCATGTAAATAGAATCTCATATGGAAATGGGCATGAGCTTTCAGAGCCCACAATGTATAGCTATTGATTTGAAAATGTGTGTGAATGGCCTATAAGTCCTATCATGTAAATAGCTTCATTTGAAAATGGGTGTAGATAGCTTCTACATCACTAGGTAAATAAGTTTTACTTGAAAATGTGTGTGCATAACTTTTAGGGCCACCATGTAAGTAGCTTCTTATTTGAAATGGGTGTAGATAGCTTCTAGAGTCCACCATGTAAATAAATTCTTATTTGAAACAATACATATAGTTTCATGGGCATACCATGTAATTGGATTCTTACTTAAAAATGGGTGTTAATTTCACACTTCATTTCTTTGAAAATGGGTGTAGATATCAATTTCCAATGCACAACCAACATTTTCTAAAACCCTTGGAAACTTGCTGAAAACAATTCCCCTTGTTTTTTCTCTAAGCTAAAAGAATGTTCAATTTACACTAGAAATAGACCCCAAATCCAGAGTCTCCTAGGATCAAGCTAACCTAAAATTTTCTCCACTAATAATGCATTGGCCAATGTTATGTGAAACTCTTGCCAAGTTAAGATGGAATGCAATGAATTTGCAAGAGTTAGGATGATAATTGAATTAGCTATCATGAAATAACACTTAGCTAGTAAGAGTTTCTTGGAAATCAGCTTAGCTTTGGTTGGATTAATAATGATCCATCCTGATAATGTCAAAGTTGGTCAAACTTTCCCCAAACTGAGTGAAATTGATATTGAATAACTCCATGTAAGATAAATTAGCTTAGCTCTAGTCAAACCAAGATAAATCAAACTCAAACTAATTGACCCCAAACTTGACTAACATGTTGCAATTTAATGGATACCTCTAAGACCTTCTTTCCTAGATCTTTTGTGTTTATAAATAGATGGTGTAACACAAAGCTTAAAACCATCTACTTTGAAACTATAAATTGTCCCAAAATACTTTGGTGTATCTTTATAATTACTCACAAGTGTATGAATCAATGTAGCAATTTGCATGGGAAAGAGGTCGATCCCATGAGGAATCTCACATATTTGGATATTGATTGGATTTTATTTAGATTACTAAGCCTCGCTAAAGAGAGATGGGTTTTGATTAAACTAGGAATTTAAACAACATGGAATGGCAAACATACCTAAAATTAGAGACGAACTAAAGGAAACTTTCTAAAAATACATATTTTCAATGGAATTAGAAATTTTCCTAACTAACATGCATTCAATAAAATAAGCCAATGAATCAATGGATCTAGGAAACTTTAAATAAGGAAACTGCTAAAAATGAAACTTTCCTAAACTAACACTTCCCTAATCCTAAAACTTTCTAAAACTAAATGAAAAAACTTTATAAGCTAAACTAAGATGCAAATAACTAAACACATAATTCTAAACTAACATGAAACATAGAAATAAATAACCAGCATAAAGGAAAATCATCCAATCACCATGTGCATGACCCGTGAAGTTGTGCGCATGGTTCATGAGTAAGAAAATTGTCAGAATGCATGGACTAAAAGCTTGATAACATGGGATCTAATCAAAACAGTAACTAAACTATTTAAAATGCTAAATGGTTTCCTAATAAATCACCAAATAAGGCGTATGGACAGCTGAAATTGTGCTTGAATCATGAAAGGGAAAATTCCAAAAATAAGGTACTCATGAAGCTTAAATCAAACAAGGCATGGATTGATATATTGTGTGTGATTCAAGGAATAAAACATGATTATAAAACCATACATTTAATGAAATTCAAGCATGGAAATAACCAAGAGAAACTTTGCATGAATCATAAACCTTATTGGATGGAATTTAGTACATGAATAATGCACATGTACATAGATGAACATACTTGAAAATTGCACACTATTGTAATGCTTGGAATTTGATTCAAAGAAAAGCTTAGACACACTCCAATAATCTCATATTAATCTCAAATATCATGCATGTAGAACCCAAAAGAGAAATAAAGAGAGTGAAAGCATAAAGATGGAAAAGAAGCAAAAACAACTAACTCTAAATCTATGTGAGAAACATGGAAAAGATGAATTAGAAACAAGGAAAAGATGAATGAGAAAAAAGATATTCAAAGCTACTATCCTTTTGGATACCACTACTAGAGAAATATAACTTTGATCTTGAAGAATTAAGCAAGAAAAGTAAGATAAGTGGAAGCAAAGAAAGAGGAAACAAAGAGAAACTATGTGTATGGAGGTAAGCAACAAGTAAGAAACAAATAATGAAAGAAAATAATTAAAACAAGGTACTAAACTAGAATTGAAGAGAAAAAACCAAAGAAATTAAGTAAGAAAGAAGTTGTGGAAGCAAGGAACAACAGCCAAGGTGTTGAAATCCAAAACCCTAAGAATTCCTCCAAGTTGATGTGCTTGATTTCAAGGAGTTAGAAGCAACCCCTTTAATTGAATTAGGCATAGAATTCCATGGGGCTATATAGATTTTTTACTTTCCAATTTGATAAGATTATATCCTAGGAAGAAATGAGAGAATTAGAACTAAAACTCTAGGTAGGAAAGTTAGGTGGTTGATTGGAGATAGAAGACTAGAAAGTGAGGTGAAGTGGGTGAGGTGGACTTCCTAAATATAAAGAAAGGAAGGGGGAGGCATTAAATTCCAGCCTAGGATGGGGTGTGGAATTCCTTTCTTTAATGTGTCTTACATGTTGGGATGGAAAATTAGTGGAAATAGATAGGGAGTTGAGGTAGCTAAGTGGGGAATCAAATTAGAAAGTACAGTTGGTGTAGTGGATGGAATTAGAAGGGGGAAGTACCACTTTTCAAGGAAGGTAGCATGGAACTCCTTCCCTTCTAAGTATGCGATATGGTGGGTAGGAAAGATATTGAAAAGAGAGGAAAAAAGAGAGGGAAAGATAAGGAAATTTGACTTGGTTTCTCTTTTGATTGGTCTACCTATGCATGCATTTCTTACCATGTTGATTATCATCCAAGTTCCTTTCTACCTATCCCTTGATATTTACTATTTGGCATAGGATAAGTGCTTCTAAATGTCTTCTAATCATGTCACTCCATGTGGCATGGATCTCATGTGGCTTGGTGGCTCACTTTGATGGATTGAGTGGCTAAGTCCATTGGCTTCAAGGCTTGAATGGCTTGGCTTCCTTAGGTTGCCTTGTAAGACTAGGAAACTTCATGTACATCTCTAATTCTCATGCAAAGGTGTTGGAATTGTATGGCTTTTTGCATGGGACCATCTTAGTCACCTTTGATGCTTCCAATTTCTTTCTTGGACTTTCAAATTTGCTTGCCTTAAAATTACCAACTCAACTAGTATTATTCCTTCAAATTTGATTGGTTTTGACCTTCCCATCGGATTCAAGATGAAAAAATTTGTATGTATCTCCATAAAGTCATGATCTTCTTCTTTTGAATATTCAATATTTATCGAATACTTATAGTTACATCTCTATGTCTTTCTCTCTTTTCTTCAAAATCCTCACTTTTGTCTTCCTAGATCAATGTTTTCATGTGCTTTGTTGCATATACTTGATCTTCTTGTCAGACAGGAGAAATTTAATACCTCCAAGAAATGTTGAGGTTTTCTAATATCATCGAAATCCTTAATTGCCTATAGCCTCAAGAAAATTCATACAATGTCTTAATAATGTCATTGATCTTTTAGTCATGCTATACTTCTCTTATAAGTTCATGTTAGGATCAATCTATTCTTCACAGATCTATCATCCCTAATATTATCATCAAAATCTTTTGATAACACAGTCGAATTCATTTCCCTATCATATTTGTGTTATGTTTCTCTTAATCACATAATATGTCACTTGTATACATCTTCTGATTTGCTCCATAATACTCAGGTAGTTATTAGTCGATAGCACTTTACTCTTCATAAGACTCCAATTAAGGTATCCAAAATTGAGCTAAGTCCTTCAGGATCCATACCTTTGTGACCTAGTACGAGTCGCAGTTATCTCCTAATATCATCTTGCATTCTCATCCCTCTTAGATTATCATCAAAATCTTCTCAAGGTCTGTCTTTTACATCCCTTATCATATTCATATTCTGATATTCTTTATAATGGTAAGATAGCTATCTAGGTTCTTCGATGTTCTCATCTTTGGTGAGATTGATCTATTACAGGTCAGAATTATCCACTAACATGTTCAATAACATCTTCATTCATCATTCTCATCATAATCTAATTCATATATGAGTTTCCCTGTTTGCACCATTGCACATCAATCCTTATTGATAAGATTTAAGCCATCCAATATCTAAGTAATTGCTAGACCCATCTCCTTTTTCACCTATTTGTTTATGGTGAAATGCCTTGAGCATTAATATGCTAGTCATCTCTACTATTTCTATTTCTACTACTTCTATACTTCTCTTTAGACTACTCCTTTTGAATTTTTCTCCATTGTCTATGACCCTTGGACATGCTGGACTGGCTGTGAAAGGATAAAACCTGGGCTCTGATACCAACTGTGGCAACCCGGGTTTTCCCATGCATTTTTAAATGCAATATCTAATTCCTAAGGCGGGATGCATCCCTATTTGAAAACCATTTTTATAAAAAAACATGCAATGCAGTGGAAAATCTTTAGTTTTAAACTCATTTTGAAAACCCCGAGTGTCATTTGCTTTTATAACAACCAAAGTAATTTTTGAAAAACTTCAGAAATCATAAATGTTTTTCCCCGGTCTACCCAGTCATAGCTCACAGCCCAATTGTAAATAAATACAAATACATGTCCAAAGGGTAGAGTGTTTACTTACATGTATAATTGTCTCCTTTTGATTTACTTGGTCGTAGCACTAACATTTCCTGAGGCGTCTTCTAGTCGTGAGTGGAGCTGTCCTGAAAAATGATATATTTGGGTGTCTTCTGTCACGCACGTATCCTATCCTTAAGTGCTTACTTGTGTCTGAAAAATGTTAAGGATTGCGTGAGTATATACTTGTAATGCCCGAGCAATTTACGCTATTTTAACAAACATTGGACATCTTATAGGACATGAACTGTGTTAAATGTTTCACTTTATTTAAAATTGTAAATGAAGGAATTTTTTAGGAAACTTAGTACCATTAGATTCTACTCAAAAAATGGAATCCAACACCTCAAAGAACGCCGAAAACGGAGTTCGTATGAAGAAGTTACAGCCGTTTAAAGATTAGGGGTATTTCTGTAATTTGAATTAAAAACGAAAAAGGCAGAAAACACAAGGGGCCATTTTGACAATGGCACCCCATCATCTTCTTCCTCTAGATTTCTCCAAAATCCCTAGTTTCCAGAGAAATCTACCACAGCCAATGGTGGCACCGCCATTGGCAGCACCGCCTCACGTGTTTTCTAGCCATTTTGGGATTGGGGTTTCTAGCAAAAATCGAAAAACCGTCTCAATGTAGCTTCCCTTCATTTTTCGGCAATGGTCAGGCCCAAGTCAGGCCGGCCATTGCCATTTCTGGATGCCCCTCTCTTCTTTCCCCCCTTTTCTTCCTCTAGTCGCACCGGAATGGTGGGCTTTTCCTCTTCACGATTTCTGGTGAGCAAGAGCTTCAGGGTGAAGAATAGGCACACCCATTGGAGATGGGTACTCTCCCAGACCACCCAGGTAAGCCCCCCACCCCTTCCTATTTAGTTCCCCTTCTTCACTGCCCAGATCCACGCCGGATCTGGGTGTTTTCCGGCTGGGGAAATGCTGTGGAAACCAGAGAAGACAGGTTTCCTCTGAAACCCGTCTAAAACCAGTTGTCACGGGATGCACCCCGTGACGCACACGAGTGACGCGTCCCGTGGAGCGTGCGGTAGGCTTTGGACTCGTTCAAGATGCGCAGGGCATCCTGGGCACCAAGATGCTGCCCGCCTACGTCGAAGACGCATTAGCAGGACGTTGACTGGGACATGTGCTGTAGCGCTACTTGGGCATGCATGTGTGCGTGTGAACACTGTCCCTGGTGCGGCCTTCGGGTGCGCGCGTGACATGGGGCACGGGTCCTGGCTCGACCAGGATGCACGAGGTGCCCTGGGAGCTGAGACGAGCCATGTTACACCAAAGGTGCGTCCGTGCAATGATGAGCGTCATAGCGCGTCACTTGAGCATGCATGTGCACGTGCAAAACGCGGTCCCTGGTACGGCCTTTGCGCACGCACGCATGTGAGGCGGTCGCAGTTCAACCAGATGCACGAGTGTCCTGGGAATTGGGACATGCGGACCCAATGAGACTTTAAAGTTAGGATCAGAGGACAATTTATAGAGTTTAACTATTGGATAATAGATCCATATCATAGGATCCAGCTTGACAATGAATTAGGCAAGGACCATGGACCCTAAAAGGCAGATCTGGCGATCTAATGTCTAAATAGAATGAAATTGGTAAGGACTCCTTGTATCCATTCATACCCAGGAGTTTATAAATGAGACCAAGGGACAGGTTGAGTGATAAAGGACGCGACTCCAGGAGACTTTGAGGTAGGTGCTCTATCACTACTAGACTTTTAAAAAGAGCCATGATTGTTTTGAGACTGCATGTTTTAAGATAAGTTATATGACTTGTTTAGTATAACTTAATCTTATAAATGAATTCAGCATGCATATGACAAATACATTATGCATAGACATGTTTTGCAAACAATTGCTTATATTGCATGATTTGTGAGCATTGAGTTCTTGAAAAATTGCATGTCCTTGAGGGTTACTAAAAGATGCTGGAGTGCCCAGAAGACATTGGCTAGGCAGTTGTGAGGGACTCAAAGAGGACAGGTTTTGAAAAAGAGGTTTTCGCTTGTTTGATCTTATATTATTTGGGCTAATAAGCTCGTGGGAGCTATGCCAAGAGGTCTGGGTTGGCCTCCAGCCTCTACCACTATTAGGTGGAATGGGTACCACGCCCAAAAAGGGCAATGCCCATACATCGACTGCATGTGGTACATGGGGCTACCACTGGTGTCATGACACTGGATCGATGTGTCATATGCCCCATGCAGGCTATGACCGAGTGTCCCCAGGTACCCGGAACCACACAGAGGCGAGGTCGTGGGCATGGTGGGCCCTATGGTTTGAGGATTTACTTGCATTGCATATGGCATGACATGAGGTTGGTCGACCATACCATATATCCATGAGTTGGATTCAGTGGAGCATCCTATGCATATCATTATATTTATGATATATGTGATACTTTCAATTTGGATTATGTGATTCTTTAAGTCGTTAGTATTCCAATTCGACAGTGGTTTTTAATATCGATATTAAACATGATTGTTCAAACATGCACATGTTTTAAAGAGCATATGATTTTAAACATAGCATGCATTGTAAAACTAGTAGTGATAGACTCCTACTGAGTATAGTATATACTCACCCTATCATTAACATTTTTCAGGATAGTCCCATCCACGAGTAGAGGACACCTATGTTAGTGCTACGAGCAAAGTAAATCAAAAGGAGACAATTATACATGTAAGTAAACACTCTACCCTTTGGACATGTATTTGTATTTAATTAGAGTTGGGCTGTGAGCTGTGACTGGATAGACCTGGGAAAACATTTATGATTTCTAAAGTTTTTCAAAAACTACTTTGGTTGTTGTGAAAGCAAATGACACTCGGGGTTTTCAAAACGAGTTTAAAACTAAAGATTTTCCGCTGCATTGCATGGTTTTTATAAAATGGTTTTCAAATAGGGATGCATCCCACCTTAGGAATTAGATATTGCATTTAAAAATGCATGAGAAAACCCAGGTCGTCACAGTTGGTATTAGAGCCCAAGTTTTATCCTTTCACAACAGTCCAGCATGTCCAAGGGTCATAGACAGTCGAGGAAATTTGAGAAGTAGTAGAAATAGAAATAGTAGAGATGACTAGCAATATTAATGCTCAAGGCATTTCACCATAAAGAAATAGGTGAAAAAGGAGATGGGTCTAGCAAATACATAGATATTGGATGGCTTAAATCTTATCAATAAGGATTGATGTGCAATGGTGCAAACAGGGAAACTCATATATGAATTAGATTATGATGAGAATGATGAATGAAGATGTTAGTGAACGTGTTAGTAGATAATTCTGACCTGTAATAGATCAATCTCACCAAAGATGAGAACATTGAAGAACCTAGATAGCTATCTTACCATCATAAAGAATATCAGAATATGAATATGATAAGGGAAGTAAAAGACAGACCTTGAGAAGATTTTGATGATAATCTAAGAGGGATGAGAATGCAAGATGATATTAGGAGATAACTGCGACTCGTACTAGGTCACAAAGGTATGGATCTTAAAGGACTTAGCTCAATTTTGGATACCTTAATTGGAGTCCTATAAAGAGTAAAGTGCTACCTAATAATGACAACCTAAGTGTAATAGAGCAGATCAAAAGATGTGTGCAATTGACATGTAAGGTGATTAAGAGGAATATAATACGACTATGATAAGGAAATGTATTTGATAGAGATACCAGAAGATTTTGATGATAATACTAGGGATGATAATAGATTGATCCTAACATGAACTTGTAAGAGAAGTATAGCATGACCAAAACGTCAATGCCATTATTAAGACGTTGTATGAATTTTATTGATGCTATAGGCAATTAAGGATTTCGATGATATTAGAAAACTTCAACATTTCTTGGAAGTATTAAGTTTCTCTTGACTGCTGCGTAGATCAAATATATGCAACCACTCAAATGAAAGCATTGATCTAGGTAGACAAGAAATAACGATTTTGAAGAAAAGAGAGAAAGAGATAGAGATGTAACTATAAGTATTCAATGAATATTGAATATTCAAAAGAAGGAGATCATGACTTTATAGAGATACATACAAATCCTTCAACTTGAATCTGATGGGAAGGAAAACCAATCAAATTTGAAGGAATAATACTAATAGAGTTGGTGATTTTATTGTAAAAGAGTATAAAAGAGAGAAAGCATATGGGGTTTAAGACTTTGAGTAGAATATCAAATTTCAGGAGATTATGCAAGAAATTTTCGAAGAAGAATAGTGACCAACTAGAAATTAAATTCTACAAATGGTTTGATATCTATATCAATTATTGTAATTAGAATCTTATTAGATCCATTAGCTTATGAGGAACACCAATGGATATAGACCATAAAAAGGAAAATTTGGTGATAACCTGCCTTGCCACTACATGAGTAAATAAAGTATATTGAAAAAGGAATTAAGCCGGGACAGTGACTTGTCCATTTAGCAAGTAGGGTACCATCAAGGATCAAATTGAGGTCTTACTATCATATATTGGAAGACCAAAAATCTTAAGACCATTATTTAGTCATTACCTTTAGAGTACTGTTGACTAAATAAAGGTATCCCACCCTAATTAATCAAGTATATACTCAGAGGGATATTATAAGTATTTGGACATGAGTTTTACCTAAAAGAAGTTACTTGTTAGACTAAGTCATTTAAGGGTATGAGGTCAGTTGATTCGGCCACATCATGGAGTTGATTAGGCCACATCATGGAGGAGCTACAAGTACAATAAATATAGTAACAACTGAGACAGAAGAAAAAATAAGGAGCGATCTCCACCAGTGAGACAGATTTTTCCAAACCTGAATAGATACCATGATAAACCATAGAAATCACTGTGGGTCTGAAAGATGCTATTGACTTGGATTGAAAAGAAAGGTAGATAAGTATTGATCACTTTAGAGACCCTTGAGCTTATGACATAAGATATATCTGGAAAGAGATCAATAGGTAATCAAATAAAGTCTTTCTATGTCTAAGAAAATGTTTTATGCTTACCTGAGTGTTTTTCAAAATTGATTTAACAACTTCAGCATAACTTGATGTAGTAGCTATTAAACGAGAACTGCTATTATAAGCTAAGTATGAGGAGGCACTTGAAAGATAAAATTTGAGGAATTAAGAAAATCACTACTTATGAGAATACCTCTTGACGATACAGGCTGCATGGTTAACGATAAAGCCTTGATAAAAGATTGAACAATATATTGACATAGGGAATGGAAAGACAAAAGGTGAGATGGCTAGCACACTATAAGGTGAAGATTTAATGTTACATTGCCTTTAGACAAATAGTTAGTTGTTATGTGCATATACCAAGTACGAAAAATCAATTGAAGGAATTTCCTAAGGACTAACCCTACCGGATTGAGTATAGAACTTTTGGACTGAAAGGTTACGAAGAAAACCATCAAGCAAAGAAAGGACAAAGAGGATGATGACAAAGGATTCAACCATGACCTAGTAAGGGTACTCGGTTATGAATAAGAGACTTTTTTCTTTGCATAAATAGGGAACATTATTGAAAATCCTAATGACAAATTGATGTGAATAATGAGATAGGCCTCTCGATGAGAACATTTGACCCATGATGATGAATCGTCCATTAACATTTGACATGAGTTTGGATAAAATCTTCACAGAGAAAAGCATTTAATGAATTCAATAACTATGAAACTGGATATAGAGTTAGGACATTTTACTTTCAGTATATGATAAGGTCCTCGATGGAAGATGCTACTAATTGGCTTTCATGATTTTATTTTGAATGTAACTTTGGTCGAGGAATAAAGTCACATATGGAATATGACAGATAATTGAAATTCGAAGTTAATCAAGGGTTTGGTTGTCTAGCACATGATACCATGTCAATTATTGAAGTATCTTGGGGACAAATATAAAAAGATAAGAAGCAAAGTTAGACACAATAGAAAGAAGGTAAATTTTTTTGGACTCTTATTAATGACATATAACCAACCATTAGAAGGAGATGTGGATGATGAAGAGATCACTAGATGAAAGACAAGAAGAAAAAGGGATTATCCTATGATATTAAAAAAAAAAAAGGATTATGAGAAATAAGATAATATGATCTCAAAGAAGTATGGAGTAATTTATGCATGAATAAAGAAGCATGATCCTACAAGGAGACTATCCTATACATGATGAGAAAAGTATAGGCATCTAAGGATTTCGAGATAGATGAATTACAGCTAGAAGCTGGTGTTGTTAAACTGGCACGTATGGGAGTATGCATCAAACTACGCAGCGAAAGCGGCCCTCATAGGTAAGGCCTTGTAGAAGGAACAATAAAAATGGTAAATTGAGGTTGAGCCTAAATTTGATTCCTAAGGGGAGAATGCATTCACCAAGAAGTTATCTAAGAGATAAAATACCTTGAAAATGATAATTTAAGGAATTTCAAGGACGAAATTCTTTTAAGGGGGTAATAATGTAATGCCCGAGCAATTTACGCTATTTTAACAAACATTGGACATCTTATAGGACATGAACTGTGTTAAATGTTTCACTTAATTTAAAATTGTAAATGAAGGAATTTGTGAGGAAACTTGGTACCATTAGATTCTACTCGAAAAATGGAATCCAACGCCACAAAGAACGCCGAAAACGGAGCTCGTATGAAGAAGTTACCGCCATTTAAAGATTAGGGGTATTTTTGTAATTTTAATTAAAAACGAAAAAGGCAGAAAACACAGGGGGGCCATTTTGATAACAGCACCCCATCGTCTTCTTCCTCTAGATTTCTCTAGAAACCCTAGTTTCTAGAGAAATTTACCACCGCCATTAGCAGCACCACCATAGCAGGGCTATAAAAAGCCCTATCTCCCCCTCTTCAAATCACGAGTTTTCTGGCCATTTTGGGACTGGGGTTTCCGAAAAAAATCGAAAACCCGTCTCAACGCAGCTTCCCTTCATTTTTCGGCAATGGCCAGGTCTAAGTCAGGCCGGCCATTTCCATTTCCCCATGCCCCTCTCTTCTTTCCCCACTTTTCTTCCTCTGGTTGAATCAGAACGGTGGGCTTTTCCTCTTCACGATTTCTGGCGAGGACAACCCAGGTAAGCCCCCCACCCCTTCCTATTTAGTTTCCCTTCTTCCCTGCCCAGATCCACGCCGGATCTAGGTGTTTTCTGGCTGGGGAGATGCTGTGGAAATGGGAGAAGATAGGTTTCCTCCAAAACCAGTTGTCACAGGACGCACCCCGTGATGCACACGAGTGACGCGTCCCCTGGGGCCAGCATCGTGCGCACGCAATCGTGCGGTAGGCTTTTGACTTGTCCAGGATGCGCAGGGTGTCCTGGGCACCAAGACACGGCCCGCCTGCGTCGAAGACGCATTCGTAGGACATTGACTGGGACGCGTACTGTTGCATGCTACTTGGGCATGCATGTGCGCATGCAAACACTGTCCCTGGTGGCCTTCGGGTGCGCGCGCGACATGGGACACGGGTCCTGGCTTGACCAAGATGCACGGGGTGCCCTGGGAGCTGAGACGTGCCATGCTACACCAAAGGTGCATCCGTGAGATGATGCGCGTAATAGCACGTCACTTGAGCATGCATGTGCGTGTGCAAAACGCGATCCCTGGCACGGCCTTTTGGCATGCATGCACATGAGGCAGTCGCGGTTCAACCAGATGCACGAGTGTCCTGGGAACTGGGACATGCGGACCCAATGAGGCTTTAAAGTTAGGATCAGAGGACAATTTACAGAGTTTAACTATTGAATAGTTGATCCATATCATAGGATCTAGCGTGACAATGAATTAGGCAAGGACCATGGGCCCTAAAAGGCAGATCTAGCAATCTAATGTCTAAATAGAATGAAATTGATAAGGACTCCTTGTATCCATTCATACCTAGGAGTTTATAAATGAGACCTAAGGATGGGTTGATTGATAAAGGACGCGACTCCAGGAGACTTTGAGGTAGGTGCTCTATCGCTACTAGACTTTTAAAAAGAGCCATGATTGTTTTGAGACTGCATGTTTCAAGCATAAGTTATATGACTTGTTTAGCATGACTTAATTTTATAAACGAATTCAGCATGCATATGACAAATACATTATACATAGACATGTTTTGCAAACAATTGCATATATTGCATGATTTGTGAGCATTGAGTTCTTGAAAAATTGCATGTCCTTAAGGGTTACCGAAAGATGCTGGAGTGCCCAAAAGACGCTAGGTAGGCAGTTGTGAGGGCTAGGTAGTTGTGAGGGACCCAAAGAGGACAGGTTTTGAAAAAGAGGTTTTCGCTGGTTTGATCTTATATGATTTGGGCTAATAAGCTTGTGGCAGCAATGCCGAGAGGTCTGGGTTGGCCTTCAGCCTCTACCACTATTAGGTGGAATGGGTACCACGCCCAAAAAGGGCAATATCCCTACATCGACTACATGTGGTACAGGGGGCTACCACTGGTGTCACGGCACTGGGTCGATGTGTCATATGCCCCATGGAGGCTATGACCGAGTGTCCCAGGTACCCGGGGACCACACAGTGGTGAGGTCGTGGGCATAGTGGGCCCTATGGTTTGAGGATTTACTTGCATTGCATATGGCATGACATGAGGCTGGTCGACCATACCATATATCCATGAGTTGGATTCAGTGGAGCATCATATGCATATCATTATGTTTATGATATATATGATACTTTCGATTTGGATTATGTGACTCATTAAGCTGTCAGTATTCCAATTCGACAGTGGTTTTTAATATTGATATTAAACATGATTGCTCAAACATGCACATGTTTTAAAGAGCATATGATTTTAAACATAGCATGCATTGTAAAACTAGTAGTGATAGATTCCTACTGAGTATAGTATATACTCACCCTATCCTTAACATTTTTCAGGATAGTCCCATTCAAGAGTAGAGGACACCTATGTTAGTGCTACGAGCAAAGTAAATCAAAAGGAGACAATTATACATGTAAGTAAACACTCTACCCCTTGCACATGTATTTGTATTTAATAACAGTTGGGTTGTGAGCTGTGACTGGATAGACTTGGGAAAACATTTATAATTTCTAAAGTTTTTTCAAAAATTTACTTTCGTTGTTGTGAAAGCAAATGACACTCAGGATTTTCGAAACGAGTTTAAAACTAAAGATTTTCCGCTGCATTGCACGGTTTTCATAAAATGGTTTTCAAATAAGGATGCATCCCGCCTTAGGAATTAGATATTGCATTTAAAAATGCATGAGAAAACCAAGTCGTCACAGGTCATCACAATACTATACTCAGTAGGAGTCTATCACTACTAGTTTTACAATGCATGCTATGTTTAAAATCATATGCTCTTTAAAACATGTGCATGTTTGAACACTCATGTTCAACATCGATATTAAAAACCATTGTCGAATTGGAATACTGATGACTTAAAGAATCGTATAATCCAAGTCGAAAGTATCATAGATATCATAACCATAATGATATGCATAAGATGCTCAATTGAATCCAACTCATGGATATAAGGTATGGTCGACCAACCTCATGTCTTGCCATATGCAATGCAAGTAAATCCTCAAAACATAGGGCCCACTATGCCCACGACCTCCTCGCTATGCGGTCCCCAGGTATATGGGGACACTCGGGCATAGCCTCCACGGGGCATATGACACATCGACCCAGTGCCGTGACACCAGTGGTAGCCCCCTGTACCACATGCAGTCGACGTAGGGACTTGCCTTTTTTTGGCGTGGTACCCTTTCCACCTAATAGTGGTAGAGGTTAGGCGGCCACCCCAGACCTCTCGGCATAGTGCCCATGAGCTTATTAGCCCAAATCATATACAATCAATCAAGCAAAAACCTCTTTTTCAAAACTTGTCCTCTTTGGGTCCCTCACAACTGCCTACCCGGCGTCTTTTGGTAACCCTCAAGGACATGCAATTTTTTCAAAACTCAAATAACCACAAATCATGCAATTTATGCAATCGTTCGCAAAACATGTCTATGCATAATGTATTTATCATATGCATGCTAAATTCATTTATAAAATTAAGTCATGCTAAACAAGTCATATAACTTATACTTAAAACATGCATTCTCTAAACTGTCATGGCTCTTTTTAAAAGTCTAGTAGCGATAGAGCACCTACCTGGTTTGATCACGCTAGCCCCCTTGTCCTTGTACGCTCCTGCTCATAGTTTAGGGGAACAAGATTAGCTTGGCCTATTCCTATAGGTTTTAGAATAGTTGATCTCACTACTTAGGCATTAAGGGTTCATTCCCATGCCTATGGGTCTCCTAAGGTCCTAACTGGGCCTTGGTATCATCAAGTTTACAAAGGTTCAGTGGCCCCACTCCACTATCATAGTTTAAGGGTCATGCCCATCTTAGATAGTGCCTTGATCAAGTATTTTATAGTCTAGGTGTGTCCGCGTCGTCGATACAGACACAACGCCTTTCGCAGCACTTCAATCGGAGACCTAGAACCCAAGTTATGGGCATTTTAATATCAAGTGTACATAGAAGGCCATACTAGGTGGAAGTCCAGGACGCACGCACCCCAGCGGGCGCATCTACAAACACACTAGGCTTCCGCCCGACTTTTTTGTTTGCTAGCGCGACGCGCCCTTTGGTTTCTCTCTAATGCGGTCGACACATTTTCATCCTGTGGGGACCGGGGCGTCCTTGGGATGCCCTGGTTCGACCCTATAGAACCATTGCGCCCCAGGCACTGTCCCTGGGTCCTTTGTGGCTCCTTAGAGGCCCGTTTTGCATGGTTTTTCATGCAGAAACTTGGGGAAACCCACTCTAAGTCTAAGGGGGAGATGGGTTTTGAGGGGTTTTGAGCATACCTGGTTCGCGGCCACATTTTCTCCTCTTGCCTGCCTCTCCATTGTGTGTTTTTCCCAAGCTTTTGGGATGGCATTGGAGGCGACCAAGAGCTCTATTTATAGAGCTCAAAGAGGGTTCCGGAGGGGGTTCTTACCGCCATGGAATGGCGATGGTTTCTCCCCTGCACACCGCCATTCTAGAACCCTCTAGGAGGTTGAAGAAGAGGGGTGCCCGTATCAAAACGGGTCCTTGTTTTTCTCAGGCCAAATATATTTTTAATTTAAATTACACTTTTGCCCTTGAATTTCAAAGGGCCATAACTTGCTCATTTTAACTTCGTTTTGGGTGATTTTGGTCTTGTTGGATTCCTTTTTCTGAGACGCACCTAAGGGTACTATTCTCAGGACCAAATTTTTAGGTCTAGTCAGGGTGAACGGTGAAATGACCAAAATACCCTTATCTCCAAAAAGGGAACTTTTCATTTCCTGTAGAATGTCCAATTCATTTTTGTTAAAAATAGTGTAAATTGCTGAAAAATTATATTATTACCCCCTTAAAAGAATTTTTTCCTCGAAATTCCACAAATCCTATTCTTCAAGTCAGTTGTCTTCTTGATAAGACATATTCAGGACTCCCTCAAACTAAAAATTCCCATACTTCTATTATCGACGAATCCATTATTTCGTTATCCAATACTCTAATTGGGTTAATACTTAGAGTAATGTTGTCCTTAAAATGCTAATCATACTATCTTGTACCCAATCTTAGGCACGTTCTCAATTTATCCTTGTTATAATTCCTTCCATAAGGCCTTACACATATATATTGCGTCAATATATCTCATCTGTTTTCTTATATATGGGCCACTTCCGCTGCGTACTCTGATACATAGTCCCATGCATGCCGGTTTATCATTACAGGTTTCTATCTGTATTACCCATCCTTAGATGCTCATATTCCTTTTGATCATGTATAGCATAGTCTCCTTAGATGACCATACTCTCCTACCCATATAAATTATTTCATACTTCTTTGAGATCATATGATCTTATTCCTCCTATTTCATTTTGAATATCATAGGATAAGCCCTTTTTCTTCTTGTCTTTCATCTAGTGATCTCTTCATCATCCACATCTCCTTCTAATGGTTGGTTGTATGTCATTAGTAAGTGTCCAACAAAAAAGGTTACATTCTTTCTATTGTCTAACTTTGCTTCTTATCTTCTTTGCTTTATATTTTTCTTTCCCCAAGATACTTCAATAGCTGATATGGTATCATGTGTCCTCCAATTATATTAATGATAAAGCCAAACCCTTGATTAACTTTGAATTTCAACTGTCTATCGCTTTTCTACTATAACTTGGGTCCTCAACCCATATTATATTCAAAATAAAATAATTCAAGTAGCATCCGCTATCACTAATACTATCTCATATTATGATTAGGATATCCGAACTGTATGTCAAATTTCATAGATGTTGAAACCATCAAATGCTTTTTCTCCTTGAAGAGTTTATGCACACTCATGTCAAATGTTTTATAATTCATCATCATGGGTCAAATGTTCTCGTCCAGAGGCCTATCTCACTAGTCACATCAATTTGTCATTAGGATTTCCAACAATGTTCCCATTTATGCAAAAAGTCTCTTATTCATAAATGAGTACCCTCTCATGGTCGAATCTTTTGTCATTATCCTCTTTATCCTTTCTTTGCTCGATGGTTTCCTTCGCAACCTTTCAGTCCAAAAGTTCTATACTCAATCTAGTTAGGTTAGTCGTTAGGAAATTCTTTCAATTGATTTTTCGTTCTTGGTATATGCGCATAACAACTAACTTTTTGTCTGAGGCAAGGTAACCTCAAATCTCACCTTATAATGTGCTGGCCACCTCAACTTTTCTCCTTCCATTCCCTATATCAATATGTTGTTCAATCTTTTATTAATGCTTTATCGTTAACCACTCGGTCTTAATTGTCGGGGGTATCATCATCATAAGTAGTGGTTTCCTCAATTCCTCAAATTTTATCTTTCAAGTGCCTCCTCATACTTAGCTTATAATAGTAGTTCTCGTTCGATAGCTATTACATCAAGTTATGCTGAAGCTGTTAAATCATCAAATCTGAAAAACACTCAAGTAAGCATGGAACATTTTCGTAGACATATAGAAAGAGAATTTATTCGATTACCTGTTGATCTCTATCTAGATGTATAGGTTATGAGCTCAATGGTCTCTCTAAAGCGATCAGTGCTTATCCAAGTCAGCAGCATCTTTCAGACCCACAGTGATTTCTATGGTTTTGTCATGGTATCTATTCAGGTTTCGAAAAATCTGTCTCATTGCTGGAGATCGCTCCTTATTTTTGCTTCTGTCTCAGTTGTTACTGTATTCATTGTACTTGTAGCTCCTCCATGATGTGTCTTAACTAACCTCATACCCTCAAATGACTTAGTCTAACAAGTACTTCTTTCAGGTAAAACTCATGTCCAAACACTTATAATATCCCTCTGAGTATATAACTTCGACTACTAACATATTTGATTAAATAGGGTGGGATACCTTTATTTAGTCAACAGTACTCTAAAGGTAATGACTAAATAATGGTCTTAAGATATTTGCTCTTCTGAATCTATGATAGCAAGACCTTAATTTGATCCTTGATGGTACCCTACTTGCTGAAGAAAGACAAATGGACAAGTTACTGTCCCAGTTTAATTCCTTTTTATGGACTATATCCATTGGTGTTCCTCATAAGCTAATGGATCCGATAAGATTCTAATAGCAATAATTGATATAAGCATCAATCCATTTGTAGAATTTAATTTCTAGTTGGTCACCACTCCTCTTTGGAAATTTTCGTGCAGCATAATGTCCTTTCATTCAATGCTCTACTCAAAGTCTTAAAACCCATATGCTTTCTCTCTTTTATACTCTTTTACAAAAAAATTACCAACTCAACTAGTATTATTCCTTCAAATTTGATTGGTTTTGACCTTCCCATCGGTTTCAAGATGAAAAAATTTGTATGCATCTCCATAAAGTCATGATCTTCTTCTTTCGAATATTCAATATTTATCAAATACTTATAGTTACATCTCTATATCTTTCTCTCTTTTCTTTAAAATCCTCACTTTTTTCTTCCTAGATCAATGTCTTCATGTGCTTTGTTGCATATACTCGATCTTCTTGTCAGACAGGAGAAATCTAATACCTCCAAGAAATGTTGAGGTTTTCTAATATCATTGAAATCCTTAATTGCCTATAGCCTCAAGAAAATTCATACAATGTCTTAATAATGTCATTGATCTTTTGGTCATGCTATACTTCTCTTATAAGTTCATGTTAGGATCAATCTATTGTTCACAGATCTATCATCCCTAATATTATCGTCCAAATCTTTTGATAACTCAGTCGAATTCATTTCCCTATCATATTCGTGTTATGTTTCTCTTAATCACATAATATGTCACTTGTATGCATCTTCTGATTTGCTCCATAATACTCAGGTAGTTATTAGTCGATAGCACTTCACTCTTCATAAGACTCCAATTAAGGTATCCAAAATTGAGCTAAGTCCTTCAAGATCCATACCTTTGTGACCTAGTACGAGTCACAGTTATCTCCTAATATCATCTTGCATTCTCATCCCTCTTAGATTATCATCAAAATCTTCTCAAAGTCTGTCTTTGACATCCCTTATCATATTCATATTCTGATATTCTTTATGATGGTAAGATAGCTATATAGGTTCTTCGATGTTCTCATCTTTGGTGAGATTGATCTATTACAGGTCAAAATTATCTACTAACACGCTCACTAACATCTTCATTCATCATTCTCATCATAATCTAATTCATATATGAGTTTCCCTGTTTGCACCATTGCACATCAATCCTTATTGATAAGATTTAAGCCATCTAATATCTAAGTAATTGCTAGACTCATCTCCTTTTTCACCTATTTGTTTATGGTGAAATGCCTTGAGCATTAATATGCTAGTCATTTCTACAATTTCTATTTCTACTACTTCTATACTTCTCTTTAAACTACTCCTTCTGAATTTTTCTCCATTGTCTATGACCCTTGGACATGCTGGACTAGCTGTGAAAGGATAAAACTTGGGCTCTGATACCAACTGTGACGACCCGGGTTTTCCCATGCATTTTTAAATGCAATATCTAATTCCTAAGGCGGGATGCATCCCTATTTGAAAACCATTTTTATAAAAAACATGCAATGCAGTGAAAAATCTTTAGTTTTAAACTCATTTTGAAAACCCCGAGTGTCATTTGCTTTTCCAACAACCAAAGTAGTTTTTGAAAAACTTCAGAAATCATAAATGTTTTTCCCAAGTCTACCCAGTCACAGCTCACAGTCCAACTGTAAATAAATACAAATACATGTCCAAAGGGTAGAGTGTTTACTTACATGTATAATTGTCTCCTTTTGATTTACTTGCTCATAGCACTAACATTTCCTGAGGCGTCTTCTAGTCGTGAGTGGAGCTGTCCTGAAAAATGATATATTTGGGTGTCTTCTGTCACGCACGTATCCTATCCTTAAGTGCTTACTTGTGTCTGAAAAATGTTAAGGATTGGGTGAGTATATACTATACTCACTAGGAGTCTATCACTACTAGTTTTACAATGCATGCTATGTTTAAAATCATATGCTCTTTAGAACATGTGCATGTTTGAACACTCATGTTCAATATCGATATTAAAAACCATTGTCGAATTGGAATACTGACGACTTAAAGAATCGCATAATCCAAGTCGAAAGTATCATAGATATCATGACCATAATGATATGCATAAGATGCTCAATTGAATCCAACTCATGGATATAAGATATGGTCGACCAACCTCATGTCTTGCCATATGCAATGCAAGTAAATCCTCAAAACATAGGGCCCACTATGCCCACGACCTCCTCGCTATGTGGTCCCCAGGTATCTGGGGACACTCGATCATAGTCTCCACGGGGCATATGACACATCAACCCAGTGCCGTGACACCAGTGGTAGCCCCCTGTACCACATGCAGTCGACGTAGGGACATGCCTTTTTTTGGCGTGGTAGCCTTTCCACCTAATAGTGGTAGAGGCTAGGCGGCCACCCCAGACCTCTCGGCATAGCGCCCACGAGCTTACTAGCCCAAATCATATACAATCAATAGAGCAAAAACCTCTTTTTCAAAACTTGTCCTCTTTGGGTCCCTCACAACTGCCTACCCAGCATCTTTTGGTAACCCTCAAGGACATGCAATTTTTTCAAAACTCAAATAACCACAAATCATGCAATTTATGCAATCGTTTGCAAAACATGTCTATGCATAATGTATTTATCATATGCATGCTAAATTCATTTATAAAATTAAGTCATGCTAAATAAGTCATATAACTTATACTTAAAACATGCATTCTCAAAACTATCATGGCTCTTTTTAAAAGTCTAGTAGCGATAGAGCACCTACCTGGTTTGGTCACGCTAGTCCCCTTGTCCTCGTATGCTCCTGCTCATAGTTTAGGGGAACAAGGTTAGCTTGGCCTATTCCTATAGGTTTTAGAATAGTTGATCTCACTACGTAGGTATTAAGGGTTCATTCCCATGCCTATGGGTCTCCTAAGGTCCTAACTGGGCCTTGGTATCATCAAGTTTACAAAGGTTTAGTGGCCCCGCGCCACTATCATAGTTTAAGGGTCATACTTACCTTAGATAGGGCCTTGATCAGGTATTTTATAGTCTAGGTGTGTTCGCATCCTCGATACGGACACAACGCTTTTCACAGCACCTCAATCGGAGCCCTAGAACCCAAGTTATGGGCATTTTAATATCAAGTGTACATAGAAGGCCATACGAGGTGGAAGCCCGGGATGCACACGCCCCAGAGGGCACATCTGTAGATGCACCAGGCTTCCGCCAGACTTTTTCGTTTGCTGTCGCGTCCACGAACGCGCCCGTTGGTTTCTCTCTAACGCGATAGACGCATTTTCATCCTATGGGGACTGGGACGCCCTGGTTCGACCCTGTCGAACCAGTGCACCCTAGGCACCGTCCCTGGGTCCTTTGTGGCTCCTTAGAGGCCTATTTTGCATGGTTTTTCATGCAAAAACTTAGGAAAACCCACCTTAAGTCTAAGGGGGAGATGGGTTTGGAGGGGTTTTGGGCATACCTGATTCGTGGCCAGGTTTTTCCCACGTTTTCTCCTCTTGCCTGCCTCTCCATGATGGGTTTTTCCCAAGCTTTTGGGCTACCACTGGAGGCGCCCAAGAGCTCTATTTATAAAGCTCGAAGAGGGTTCCGGCCATGGCGGTGGTTTCTCCCCTGCACACCGCTGTTCTATAACCCTCTAGGAGGTTGAAGAAGAGGGGTGCCCGTATCAAAACGGGTCCCTATGTTTCTCAAGCCAAATCCATTTTTAATTTAAATTACACTTTTGCCCTTGAACTTCAAAGGGCCATAACTTGCTCATTTTAACTCCGTTTCAAGTGATTTTGGTCTTGTTGGATTCCTTTTTCCTAGACACACCTAAGGG
This sequence comes from Warburgia ugandensis, assembly GCA_035236585.1. Classification (NCBI taxonomy): domain Eukaryota; kingdom Viridiplantae; phylum Streptophyta; class Magnoliopsida; order Canellales; family Canellaceae; genus Warburgia; species Warburgia ugandensis. Next base: position 40,884,820 of record CP141137.1, read on the forward strand.
TACTATTCTCAGGACCAAATTTCTGGCTCTAGTCAGGGTCAACGGTGAAATGACCAAAATACCCTTATCTCCAAAAAGGGAACTTTTCATTTCCTATAGAATGTCCAATTCATTTTTGTTAAAAATAGCGTAAGTTGCTCGAGCATTACATGCAACTCTAAAGTCTAAGAAAAGTAAGAGATCCTTTGTTCTATCTTTCTGGCCTATATTTATAGATTTTGTATGGTGAAGCCCAAAGGGGTGAATGGCTAAGATCTTAAGTATGAAAGAAAGGAAGAATGGTAAAGATGAAATGATTAATGGAAGAAATAAGTGGAAAAGGAAAGAGTGGGGGGCATAAGAGGCAATGGAGTGAAGGTGTTGGATGTGAGATGGTAAATGGAAGAGATTTGGATGGATATGGATAGGATAGAAGGAAAGAGATATGGGTGCAACGAAAGGAAATAAAGGTGAGTGGAGAAAGAATATAAGTTAGGAAGGAAAAACATAGAAGGGAAGGGAGGAGGGAAATAGAAATGCATAGTGGAGGAGGCATGGCATGACACCAGGGTTTCTCCTAAAAGAATTTCGCATTTAGTTTGGAAAGGCAATGCACCAATATTTTTAGAAATTCAAAAATAGAGGAAAACATGTTCTTTGAAATTCATTTTTCCAGAAACTCGGATGTCACCTCAACTCCCATACTATACATAATATAATTTTTATAGAAGATGGACATACATTTTATGAAACAACAGGACCCATCTAGTGGTTCACATATATAGCCCCTATAATCATTATATTAAATGTCCATGAAGCATAATCCAAATAACTAACTATACAATACAAAAAATTTAACAAAATATATACCTGAGCATAGAAGTATGGCTGTTGAGCTCCTCTTGCTTGTGTATATCTTCTCCTGTATGTCTGTATCTGAGATATTGTAAACATAAAACATTTACAATATCTTAGCAAGCTATGCTTGGTAGGGGAAAGTTAAGAAAACATGTTAATTACATATGAATTAAGATTTTTACATCAATTAAAATATTCAATTTCATCATAATGCTTATATGGGATGAAGTTTACAACTTAGTTCATAATTCAATAATTTCATTAATAATTCAATTATCTGCAAGCCATAGATAAAGTAGCTATTTATAATTATTCTTCTTCTTCGTATGAATATAATAATCACATTTTAAAGATTACACTTTACATGATATATTTAATATATATTTCTCTGGTATTTTAAATATTTATTATTATCATTTTTCATATGATACCATACTCTGCATAATATATCTACCCATTCACTTACTCATACGAAAACTTTTATGAAACTATGCCCTCTAGCATATACATATAGGACTATATCATATATATTAAAATTGTTAAGAGTCATACAAAGTTTTGAACATAGTCCCTAGGTTTTATAACCTACATTCCCAGACTATACTAGGTCTCATACATATACCCCTCACCATACGGAGTGTATAAAACTCCAACTGCTACTGATAACATCATAAAAGGCATCTCATCATGCCATCATCATATAGAGCATCTCATCATGACACCATCATACGAGGCATCTCATCATGCCATCATATACGCATGTCATCATGCTATCATATACACACCATAGTGCATCAAATACAAGGACTACTATGCTGCAGTCTGATCCGTACCAGTACGCTTGGATAACTGCTTTCATACTCCACATATACCAAGTGTGGAAAATCATCTACATCATGTCTATATGGGTAGACAGACAGTCATAGTGGTGGCCTTCCCATATTGTCCCACATCACATTTTGCCTCTCTTTGGGCACGGTATCATCATATATATCACATTTCGGAGAGTGGGTGGCCACACACTACTACTCTCCTAACATAGCATTCCCAGGCTTATGCCTATCTAAAACAAAACTCTCAGGCCACCATGCCTGAATGTAAAATAATAATGTATAGGCATCTTACCTGTTCATAATTTATATATGAATGTCTCATCATAATCATAACATCCTTACTTATTAAGTAATCACCCACCAAGGATGCAATGTAAAATCCTTGACTCATACATCACATATGATGTAATGGTACCCATGTACCATACTTGTCTTTTTATCACAATACAGCTATGATATTTTTAAGAATAGATTATGTGTATCCTTTAATACCATATAGTAGGCCTCAATTATAAGCATGCCATTCATGTAGCATTTTAAATCACAAATTTTCATCATTCACAAGTAAACATTTTTCATCATCATATATCATATAAAATGCACAAATTTAAATGATATAAAATATATTATAAGAATAAGATCATGTTTAAAAAAAACATGCATCTTACTATTTATACATGCTTTCTTAATTCTCCACTTACCTCGTGTAGCGAGTTCATCCATTTTCACTAGCTGATCGAATCCTCCTTTTCACCTAGACCCTCCAAATCAAACTATCAATTAGTAATTTCTAATTAAATGGTCTAATTGAATAGGTAGAATTGACCAGGATCAAAGAGCTTGATCAATTTCCTTACTTGGATCCTTGATTGATCTTGGCTGTTGATCAAGATTGGTGAAATCTTCTCTAATTGAGCTTTTGATTCTAAATCTCTCATCAGATTCTTGATCTACACTTCCTAATGGTCATGATAGATTATTTGGATTTGAAAAACAAAGTCAAATCATCACAAATCAAATGATCTGACCTTTGATCAATGGTCTAGTAAATTCAACGATTGGATCTTCCTCGATCACAATTTGGGAAGATAGGTTTTGTTCCTCGCTTCACAAGGATCATTTTGTTCCTCATTGGTAATTGTGCATTTAAATAAAGGTGAGTGCAGAAAGAATATAAGTTAGGAAGGAAAAAGATAGAAGGGAAGGGAGGAGGGAAATAGAAATGCATAGTGGAGGAGGCATGGAATGCTATGGTCTATGGTTGAAGTTCAAAAAATTTGTTACAAAAGTGAACCACAAGATAAAAATGGATGATAAAGATCCTTCCTCCTTAGGGTTTTACCTTGAATTCTCATTATAATATCCTCAATTTTTACTCCTAAAAAATTAGTAATAAAATGAATAAAATAAATTTAAATAGAATTTTGACTTGAAACTACTAAATTTAAAAAATACGCGTTGATAAGATTTGAACAATATAAAGAACATCGAAAATGGAGTTCCGATAAGGGAGATATGGACATTTTAAATTCAAGGGCATTTTGATAATTAGGTAAGGGACCCAAATTAGAAGGGGTCGTTTTGATAATGACACCCCTTTTCCATTTTGATTTCATTACTGGCGGAGGAAGGCGGTGATCCCCTTTCCCTACAAGCGAAGCAGATCTCTAACTACAAAAGCACACTTCCCCCATTCTCCAACGTAAAACAACCCAAGAATCCTTGCCTTCTTCACCTCATTCTCTGGAAAACACAATTGACATCTACACTCACTAGAGGACTCCGGTCTCCCCTTTCCAGCTCAAATTAGGTAGGCCACACCCTCCATTTCCTCCTCTTTTTGCTTTTTCTGGCTTTTCCCTTCTCAGATCTTGGCCGAATCTGGTCTTAGCAGTCGGTGGAACACTGGTGAAACCAAAACCATGGATCATGGTTAGACCCACATTAAGGACAGCTCGAACAATAGATATGAGCCATTCAATGTATTCTTTGAACCCAAAAACCATAGGAAAGGCAAAAACAAATAAAAAATTGGGCTCATCTAGGACCCCGATCAAGGCAAAATAGAACGGATGGTCAGTGCGCATCATCCCCGATGGATGATGCACCTAGGACGCCACTTCACACATGCATAGGGCAATGCATGCATGCTTGCAGAGCACACATGCGCAAGGAATGACATGTGCGCGGTTCTGTTCAAGTGAAATGCCGGCATCCTAGAAACTAGGGCACACGCAGGAGCATTATGGTGATTGGGATGCACGCAGCGTGTCTTGAAGATGGTGCATCCTGGGAACATCGATGTGCATCCTAAGAACATCAGTTTACATTTGTTTAAACTGGTGTAAACGATGCCACTGATGCAACCTGGTGTAAAATAGGATTTTCAGCCCAAATTTTTTATCTGAACTATTGTTTATGATATGAAACGGTTTTTCTGAGATTCTAGAGGTTATAGAAGTTTGATTTTCAATTTGTAAGGTCTGTTGAATTTTTCTCGATGACACGAACTTGAATTTAGCATTATAATCTTGATCTAATCACATATAGTCAAATAAAATTCATGTAATAGCACCCAATCACTTAGATCAGGTCATTCAAGGGGTGATCAGGCCCTAAAACTTGAACAATTAAGTAATCTAAGGTAAGAATTGAGGGTTTTAAAGATCAGATTAAGTGTATTTACCCTAAGAATTTATCTAGACCATTGATCTAACCTAAATCTTTGAAATTTGTTGATCTGAGAGTGATCTAATTGTCAGATCAAGATATAAACTTTAGATACACACTAAAATGAGTAGATAAACATGAAATAGGACTGATTAACAATAATTAAAGCTAAGATTAATAAGCTAATCATAAATAGAGATCTTAAAGAATGATCCAATGGTTGGATTGCCATAGATTTCACTGAGATGAAATAGATAACATGAAATAGTACTGTGATACTGATAAGTACATCAGAGTGTGCGAGCTAAGAGGATTACATGCTTGATTTGGGTTATCTCTCATTGAGGTAGGTGACGACATTTAATGTGGCATTTTATTTTTCTAAAATCTTGCATCATCATAGCATCATGATTGATTGTCACACGTTTATTCATTTCGAATATCTACAAATTTCAAAGTTTTACACCATGATTGATATGAGATTTCAATAGTACATTGAATTTGTTTTCATGAAAGATTGTTTTATGGTATTGATATTGCATATCTTATGTATGAGTAGTAAATATCTTTCTTTATTTATTGCATCCCTGAGATTGGTGATTTTTCAAACAATCGGTGGTGGAGGCTTGGTGGCTAATCCTTTGAGAGGCTAACCCCGGGATGAGGGGTGTGCCTTGGGGATTGTGAGCCACAAGTACTCTTGGTTTTACAAGATATGTGATTTTCGTGTTTTGTGATTTTATGATGGGTGCTCTCACCTAGTGGATGTCATGCTAAGAGCAAGTAGGGCCGGACACCCACCGTCTAAATTTATGATGTGATAGACACCTGCCTATAGATGGCTTTCGGTAGGGGTTTTGTAATGTGGGTAGGCCACACTACTGGTCTAAGCCTTCCCATGGGGATGGATGTTAAGTCTCCTATTATGGTGTCAACAAGAAGCAGTGGTGGTTAAGACCCTAGAGTGGTTGCCATTATAGCATGACAATCCATATTCTTGTTCTATATGCTTGCATGATGAGCATGGAGATGTTATTGTATGCCTAGGTGTGATGACACTCAGAGGATTGATATGAGTACTCATGATCCATTGTACGAGTGTATGGGACAGTTGTGGGACCCACGTACTTTAGGCGCCCTGCTTATTATTGTATGCTCATTAAGATTGGATCATATCATGTTTTACATCCATAAGAGTATCATGTTTTACACTCATGAGATTCATGTTTTATCACGCATGATGTTTTGCTTATGATACTTATACTCCACGGATGTTATGACCTACACTTATATTAGCATTGCTATTCTACTTTCCTTTTATGTTTCAATTGTTATTACATTAAATGTCTATGTACCTACCCAAACAATAGCTTGCTAAGGCATTGCTTTGTTTTGCAATGCTTTAGATATTGAGTGCAATAGCAGTAAAGGCAAGGCCATGATGGGACTGTGCTAGCAGTGGGGATCATCTTTACCTCACTAATAAATAGCTCAACATGAGTGATGAGATAGATTACATTTTAGATTTATATTATGGATTGTATTTGCTTATAGTTGAGTTGATTATGACATTTATGCACTATGGACATGTTATTAAGTATGGTGGAATGTTATGATGGGTAGACCCTGGGCCACATTATTATGTTTTGGATATTTATGGTTTAAAATAAAGGCAGCATTGGTTTTGACGTTGGATTTGATATTAGTATTGTTTTAAATTTATTGATGCATATTATATTTATCTCATAATAGTGATTACGATGTTTTGAAAAAGGAAATAACACCTAGGGGTTTTTAAGTGAACATTTTATATAATATAGTAAATAAAACCTTTTGACTGTGGGATCCTGACTGTATTTATTATTATTATTATTTATATAGAAAAATGGTATAAAAACTTGGGGTGTTACACTCATGGAGTGGATGGTGGCTAAGATTTGTTGATTTTATCTACTTCATTCCTGGCATTTGGATCATCTTTACCTTAGCTTGAGTGGATGAGATTCTATTGAAGTTTTCTTATCCACAAGAATCTCTTTTGTGGCTCTTTTCTCTCCATTGTTGAATTAGCTTGCCTTCGAGTAGATGGCATAGATTCCTTTGATATTTCCTTATCCACTCTAGATTTCTCCTTATTTTTCTCCTAGCTCACCTTTATTTTCTCTGGACAATAGCATTTAAGAAGAAGTGAATGCCTCCACCCATGGAGTGGGACATTTTTATCCAAAAATGTGGGTAGCACACCAAATAAATCTCCACCAATGGGGCTTCAATCTAGTCTTAATTACAATCTATATTCTCATTGAATCCATCCTTATTTGAGTGAGTTCTCATTGGTTTCTTAGGATATGATAAACAAGGATTGATCGTGGCCTTTGAATGCTTGAAAAGTAAAGGTGATTTATAACTATAGAATACCTATAAATTATCTCTCCTACTTTATTTTCTCCACCTATCTTTCTTATATTTTTTACTTGAAAATGTGTAATATAAGTGCAAAATATATGATTATATGAAAATTTTATCCATTCCCTTAAGTGGTCCCCTCTTTTGGTTGAGTAAGAGAGAGAGAGAGAGAGAATGGAATGTATCTCATGCGAGCACTCATCTTTTGACTTGTTTTGTTTCAGAAAAGGTCTCATTGTATGTGTGACAACCCGGGTTTTTATATGATGCAATTTTGATAAAAAAGCGAGATCTCTTGTTTTGTAAGTATGAAATGCATGAAAATATTTTTCATTTGGAAAACAATCTTTCATAAAAACCCCGAGTGTCAAAACACATTCTCAAATTATCTTTTTCATTTGGAAAACAAGTTAGTCACAGCATCAGCTATTAGAGAGTAACTACAATCAAGTAATATTGAAAGATAAGGTAGGGGTTTACTTACTTGCACTTAGCCTGAGTGTCTTCTATCACAAGCGTTCCTTGCCCTTAAGTATTTACTTTGTGGATGAAAAATGTTGAGGATTGGGTGCGTATATACTATACTCAGTAGGAGCCTATCATTACTAGTCTTATAATGCATGAGATGTTTTAAAATCATATGTTCTTTCAAAACATGTGCATGTCTGAATACTCAAGCTCAATATCAATATTAAAATCCATTGTCAAACTGAAATACTAACGACTTAAAGGATTTACATAATCCAAAATCGAAAGTATCATATACATATATATCATAACATTATGATATGCATAAGATGCTTCATTGAATCCAACTCATGCATATCTAGTATGGTATGGTCGACCAAACTCATATCATGCCATATGCAATGCACATAAATCATCAAACCATAGGGTCCAAACTATGCCCACAACCTCGCTGCTGTGTGGTCCCCGGGTACCTGAGGACACAGCGTCATAGCCTCCACGGGGCATATGACACATCGACCCAGTGCCGTGACACCAGTGGTAGGCCCCTGTACCCCATGCAGTCGACGTAGGGACATGCCCTTTTTTGGGCATGGTACCCATTCCACCTAGCAGTGGTAGAGGCTGGGTGGCCAACCCAGACCCCTCGGCATAGCACCCACGGGCTTACTAGCCCAAATCACATAAGATCAAATAAGCCAAAAACCTCTTTTCAAAACCCGTCCTTTTTGGGTCCCTCACAACTGCCTGACCCTCGGCACTCCAGCGTCTTTTGGCAACCCTCAAGGACGTGCAACTTTTGCTAGAACTTAATGCTCACAAATCATGAGATGTATGCAATAGTTTGCAAAACATATCTATGCACAACGTATATGCAATTTTTTACAAAACATGCCTATGCATAAAACATTTATCACATGCATGCTGAATTAAGTTATGCTAAACAAGTCATATACTTAAAACATATGTTCTCAAAACAATAATAGTTCTTTTAAAAGAATCTTGTAGTGATAGAGCACCTACCTGGCTAGGTCGCGCTAACCCTTTTGTCCTCGTATGCTCCTGAACATGGTTTTGGGAATCAAGGTTAGTTTGGCCTATCTTCTATGGGTTTTAGAGTGGTTGATCTTACTACTTAGGCATTAGGGGTCCATCCCTATGCCTATGGGTGTCCTAAGGTTCTAATTGGGCCTTGGTATCCTCAGTTTTCCAAAGGTCTAGCGGCCATGCGCCACCATCCTATTCTAAGGGTCATGCCCACCTTTGATTGGGCCTTGATCAGGGATTTTATAGTTTGGGTGTGTCCGCAACGTCGACACAGACACAACACCTTTTGTGGTGCCTCAATCGGAGCTCTAGATTTCAAGTTATAAGCATTTTAGTATCGCACGTACATAAGGGTCTCAAGAATGAAAAGACGGAATGCTAGGGCGCTGCGCATCTGTGTCATGCGCCCCAGCTTCCTTAAGAAACGAGAAAACCTGCATCGCTAGCGCGCTGCGTGTCTATGACGTGCGCCTCAGTGCACGCATCTGCAGACACACCTGGTTTTCCCGCCCGACTGTCTCTTTTACGAGCGCATCCCCGGACGCGCCCGTTTGGTTTTTCAAACGCGGTCGACGTGTGACGTTCCAACTGGAACATCCTGTTCGTTGGGGAACCGGGGCGTCCTCAGGACACCCTGGTTCAACCCTGTCGAACCAGTGCGGCCCAGGGAACGTCCCTGGGTCCTTGGTGAGTCTCCAGGGCTCCATTTTGCATGGTTTTTCATGCAAAAACCTAGGGAAATTGATCTTAGAACTACGGTGGAAATGGGTTTTGAGGGATCTTGGGCATACCTGGCTTGTTGCTGGGTTTTTCTCCTTATTTCCCCTCTAGGTCACTCCTCCACAATGGGTTTTCTTCAACGTTTTGGGCTGCCATTAGAGGCACCCAAGAGCTTTATTTATAGAGCTATGAGAAGGTTCTAGAGGGGGTTGTTATCGCCTTTGAATGGCGGTGGAGAAACCTCCAGAATGACGGTGATTTCTCCTCCAATCATCGCCGTTCTAGAACCCTCTAGAGGTTGAAGATGAAGGGTGCCCGTATCAAAACGAGCCCCTATGTTTTGCAGGCTAAATCCATTTTTTAATAAAATTACATTTTTGCCCCTGAACTTCAAAGGGCCATAACTTGCTCATTTTAACTCCAGTTTGGGTGATTTTGGTCTCGTTGCATTCTTTTTTCTGAGAGGCACCTAATGGTACCATTTTCAGGACCAAATTTCTAGGTTCAGTCAAGGTGAATAGTGAAATGACTAAAATGCGTTTATCTTCAAAAACTGATCTTTTCATTGCTTATCTTGGAATTTCAACATTACAAAATTGGAGTCATTACATTCTTACCCCCTTAGGAGAATTTTACCCATGAAATTCTACTATATACAGTCAAAATATCTCGGGGTACTTTTCTCGCATTTCTGACTCTGGTTCCCAAGTCTATTCTTCCATGTGCGCATTTCTCCACAAAACTTTGACTAAGGTTATGTCCTTGTTCCGCAGCTTCTTACTGTTACGATCCCGGATCTCAATTGGTCTTGTCTCTAGCTTGAGATCCTCTGTCAACTCTATGGGTACTTGGTTGATGACGTGAGCGGGGTCAGGCACGTACCTCCTTAGCATAGATACATGGAATACGTTATGCACTTCAGATAGCTGAGGGGGTAGTACGATCCTATAGGCTACTTTTCCCACTTTCTCCAGGATTTCGAAAGGTCCTATGTAACGCGGACTAAGCTTGCCTTTGATACCGAACCTCATAACTCCTTTAGTGGGAGACTTCTTCAGGAAAATGTGCTCTCCTATGTCGAATTCCAATGGTCTCCTCCTTCGATCACATAGCTCTTTTGGCGGCTTTGAGCCGTGAGGAGGCGTCTTCTTATGAGTTTGACCTTCTCGGCACATTGCTCTACTAGCTTGGACTGGAGCACCCTGGACTCTCCAACTTCACTCCAACTAGTGGGTGATCGACAAGGTCTCCCATAGAGCGCATCGTATGGAGCCATGCCAATGCTTGACTGAAAGCTATTGTTGTACGCAAACTCGACTAGCGGTAAGTTTTCATCCCAGCTCTACTTCCAATCAAGGGCACAAGTTCGCAACATATCTTCGACTATCTGGATGCGCTCTGACTGTCCATGGGTATGTGGATGGAAGGCTGTGCTATAGTTCAAGGAAGATCCTAAGGATTTTTGGACAGACTTCCAAAGTTGCGAAGTGAAGCGGCTATCCCTATCTGAAGTGATACTAAGGGGTATACCATGTAGACTTACTATCTCTTTGATGTATAGCTGAGATAGGCTGTCAGTGGATTGGGTATGACGTATAGGAAGGAAATGGGCTGTCTTAGTTAATCTATCAACAATTACCCAGATCATGTCATGCCCCTTAGAGGTACTGGGTAGCCCTACGATGAAGTCCATTGTAATATGGTCCCATTTCCATTCGGGTAACTCAAGGGGTTGTAACAATCTCGCAGGTGTTTGATGTTCAGCCTTTACTTGTTGACATGTTAGACACTTTGCCACAAACTTCCCTATGTCTCTTTTCATGCCATCCCACCAATATTGTTTCTTTAAGTCTTGATACATCTTAGTTCCTCCTAGGTGTATAGTATACTTAGACCGATGAGCCTCTTTTAAGATTTCTTGTCTTAACTCTTCATTAGCCGATACCACTAATCTTTCTTGCATGTAAATGCTACCATCTTTCCTTTCTGTAAACCTTGGTTTTCCTATGAAAGCTTCTATATCCGGATCTCCTTTCTGTTCTTGTTTAACCTTTTCATTAACAGCCGACTTTATTGTTAGACCTGCCACAATGATCTTGTGCTTACTTATGTCTAGTTTCCATGTGATTACTTCTTGTAGTAGCTTCATCTCTTAGTTAATAAACTTGCATACATCCCTTGGGTTTTTCTGCTTAATGCATCAGCTACCACATTAGCTTTTCCAGGGTGATAATGAATGGAGAAGTCATAGTCCTTTAAGTATTCCATCCATCTTCTTTGTCGCATGTTTAAGTCTTGTTGGGAAAAGATATATTTAAGACTCTTATGATCTGTAAACACTTCAAACTTTTCCCCATATAAATAATGTCTCCATATTCGCAAGGTAAAGACTATGGCCGCTAATTCCAAGTCATGGGTTGGGTAATTGACTTCATGCTTCTTGAGTTGCCGAGAAGCATAAGCAATCACCTTCCCATGTTGCATAAGTATGCAGCCTAGTCCTTGTTGCGAGGCATTGCTGTATATCTCAAATCCGCCACTTCCTGAAGGTAAGGTAAGGACAGGTGCTGTAGTTAACCTTCTTTTTAGTTCCTGGAAGCTTTTCTCACATTCATCAGCCCATTCAAATCTTGTGTCTTTCCTGGTCAGCTTAGTTAGAGGTAAAGCAATTTGTGAAAAACCTTCGATGAATCTCCTGTAATATCTGGCAAGTCCTAAGAAGCTTCTTATTTCTGTGACTGTCTTAGGTCTTTCCCAGTTCTGTTCTGATTCAACCTTAGTGGGGTCAACTGCTATGCCATCTTGAGAAATAATGTGTCCTAAGAAATTAACCTTTTCCAGCCAAAACTCACACTTACTGAATTTTGCATATAACTTGTGTGCTCGTAGGGTGCTTAATGTTATCCTTAGATATTCCATATGGTCTTCAGGAGTTTCAGAATATATTAAGATATCATCCACAAACACTATGATGAATTTATCTAAGTACTCCTTAAACACCCTATTCATGAGGTCCATAAACGCGGCTAGAGCATTAGTTAAACCAAAGGACATCACTCTAAATTCATAATGGTCGTATCGAGTCCTGAAGGCTGTCTTGGGGATATCTTCTTCTCTAACTCAAAGTTGATGGTACCCAGATCGTAAATCAATCTTAGAGAAGACTCTGGCTGACTGAAGTTGATCGAAAAGATCATCAATTCGAGGAAGAGGGTACTTATTTTTAATGGTCACCCTATTCAGCATCTGATAGTCTACGCACAATCTCATGGAGCCATCCTTTTTCTTAACAAAAAGGACTGGAGCTCCCCACGGAGATACGTTAGGTCATATGAACCCTTTGTCAAGTAGTTCCTGTAACTGGGTCTTCAGTTCTCTTAGTTCTGCAGGAGCCATTCAGTAAGGAGCTTTGGAAATGGGGGAAGTACCGGGTATAAGGTCAATGATGAACTCAATTTCCCTTGGTGGAGGTAGACTGGTAAGTTCTCAGGGAATACGTCAGGAAATTCTCGAACTACCTCGACATCCTCTAGCTTTGGTTGGGGACTCTCGACAGATTCAATCTTGGCTAAGAAGAAGGGGCATCCTTGAGCAATTTGTTTAATTGCTTTCATGGCAGAAATAACACATGCTCCAGAATAGTCCTTTCTTCCTTGGAGGGTGAAAGTGTCTCTATTAGGTAGGGTAAAAGTGACACGTTTCTAACGGCAATCAATAAAGGCTTGATGAAAGGCTGACCAGTCCATACCTAAGATGATGTCAAAGTCATTCATATCTAAGTGGATAAGGTTGGCATGTAACAAATGGTCCTTAATCAAAATGGGGACATCTTGGAGATAAGAATAGGTGGGGAGTGCCTGGCTTATAGGAGTCATGACTTCTAGAGTGAAGTGTAGGTCCTGTGGTATAATGTCCAAGGATGATGCAAATTCTCAGGATATGAAAGAATGAGTGGAGCCTGTATCAAATAGAACTTTAGCAGGTGTATCATAGATAGAAAGAATACCTTCAACGACTACATTTGAAGCTTGGGTTTGACTGGAAGTGAGGGCAAAGACACGTCCTTGGCTTTTTGGAACTTGTTCTTCTTTACGCTCTTGTACTTTCCTTTTTGGACAATCCCTAGCAAAATGTCCTGGTTCTCCACAAAGATAGCAAGTGATGTTGAAGATAGGACATGTTTTTCCTAAATGACTCCTGTTACACTTAGGGCATGTTTTCCAGTCTAGTCTTCTTCCCTTGTTTTCAAACGGCTTCTTGAAAGGTGGCCTAGGTCCAGATGACTGAAATGGTCTCTTTCCTTTGTTTCTCATGGTGTTGATGTTCTTAGTTTCCTTCATCGCTTGATTCCTTTGGTAATCTCTTTCGTATAGGGAGGCCATCTCTACTACCTTGGCTACGGTGGAAGGTTGGAAACCTAGAACTCTGTTCCTGAGTCCTGGGTTGAGTCCGTCTACAAATCTTTCAGCCACATCTTCCTCATCAGCACAAGCACGTGGTGCAAATCTTCGGAGGCTGATGAATCTACTTTCATACTGTTGGACGATCATATTTCCTTGTTCTAAGTCCATAAATTCCTTTTCCTTCTGTTTCCTTATATGTTTAGGATAATATTTGTCGTTAAAGACCTTTTTAAACTCTTCCCATCCTATTGTTTCTTGCTGATCAAAATAAGTTCTTTCCGCTGTTTCCCACCAAAAGGTAGCCTCTCCCCTAAACACAAATGTGGCCATGGGTACTTTTCTTTCTTCAGCTATGTTCATGGCTTTAAATATCTTTTCAATGTCAATTAACCATTTTTCAGCTGTAGATGCTTCATCTTCTCCTGTGAATGAGGGAGCTAGTTTCTGAAACCTTTCTAACTGAACCTCAGTCCTATCTATTACTTTATCAGGGGAAGGATCTCATGTAGTAGGGGTTTGGATTTGACTATTCATGTATTGTCCCATATTTTGTAAGAATTGTTGGAATAACTCAGCCATCCCGTTGCCCGACCCAGTGGAGTCCACTGGTGGGGCTTCAGGTCTTGGAGCATTGCTTCCTTTCTTCCCAGACATCTGTAATCACAAGGTAATTCACCAAATCTCAGTTTGTGTTATCCTATTACCCCTTACTCTTTCATGGATGAAACTTGATTATAAGTTATTCTCCTCATAACTGGGCTGTGAGTAACGTTAAACCGTGCTCTGATACCAACTGTGACGACCCGGGTTTTTATATCATGCAATTTTGATAAAAAGGCAAGATCTCTTGTTTTGTAAGTATGAAATGCATGAAAATCTTTTTCATTTGGAAACCAATCTTTCATAAGAACCCCTAGTGTCAAAACATATTCTCAAATTATCTAGCCATGGCAAAGTTTAAATCAATATTATTCCCAAGAAAGTGTTAGTCACAAATTTCACTATTAGAGAGTAACTACAATCAAGTAACATTGAAAGATAAGGTAGGGGTTTACTTACTTGCACTTAGCCTGAGTGTCTTCTATCACAAGCGTTCCTTGCCCTTAAGTATTTACTTTGTGTCTGAAAAATGTTGAGGATTGGGTGAGTATATACTATACTCAATCACTACTAATTTTATAATGCATGAGATGTTTTAAAATCATATGTTCTTTCAAAACATGTGCATGTCTGAATACTCAAGCTCAATATCAATATTAAAATCCATTGTCAAACTAAAATACTAACGACATAAAGGATTTACATAATCCAAAATTGAAAGTATCATATATATATATATATATCATAACATTATGATATGCATAAGATGCTTCATTGAATCCAACTCATGGATATCTAGTATGGTATGGTCGACCAACCTCATATCATGCCATATGCAATGCATATAAATCATCAAACCATAGGGTCCAAACTATGCCCACGACCTCGACGTCGTGTGGTCCCCAGGTACCTGAGGACATAGCGTCATAGCCTCCACGGGGCATATGACACATCGACCCAGTGCCGTGACACCAGTGGTAGCCCCCTGTACCACATGCAGTCGACGTAGGGACATGCCCTTTTTTGGGCATGGTACCCATTCCACCTAGCAGTGGTAGAGGCTGGGTGGCCAACCCAGACACCTCGGCATAGCACCCACGGGCTTACTAGCCCAAATCACATAAGATCAAATAAGCCAAAAACCTCTTTTCGAAACCTGTCCTCTTTGGGTCCCTCACAACTGCCTGGCCCTCAACACTCCAGCGTCATTTGGCAACCCTGAAGGACATGCAACTTTTGCTAGAACTTAATGCTCACAAATCATGCGATGTATGCAATAGTTTGCAAAACATATCTATGCACAACGTATATGCAATTTTTTACAAAACACGCCTATGCATAAAGCATTTATCACATGCATGCTGAATCAAGTCATGCTAAACAAGTCATATACTTAAAACATATGTTCTCAAAACAATAATAGTTCTTTTAAAAGAATCTAGTAGTGATAGAGCACCTACCTGGCTAGGTCGCGCTAACCCTTTTGTCCTCGTACGCTCCTAAACATGGTTTTGGGAATCAAGGTTAGTTTGGCCTATCTTCTATGGGTTTTAAAGTGGTTGGTCTTATTACTTAGGCATTAGGGGTCCATCCCTATGCCTATGGGTGTCCTAAGGTTCTAATTGGGCCTTGGTATCCTCAGTTTTCCAAAGGTCTAGCGGCCACTCGCCAGCATCCTATTCTAAGGGTCATGCCCACCTTTGATTGGGCCTTGATCAGGGATTTTATAGTTTTGATATGTCCGCGACGTCAGCACGGACACAACGCCTTTTGCGGTGCCTCAATCGGTGCTCTAGATCTCAAGTTATAAGCGTTTTAGTGTCGCACATACATAAGGGTCTCAAGAATGAAAAGACGGAATGCTAGGGCGCTGTGCGTCTGCGTCATGCGCCCCGGCTTCCTTAAGAAATGAGAAAACCCGCATCGCTAGCACTGCGCATCTGTGGCGTGCGCCTCAGCGGGCACGTCTGCAGACGCGCCGAGTTTTCCCGCCCAACTGTCTCTTTTGCGAGCGTGTCCCAAGACTCGCCCGTTTGGTTTTTCAAACGCGGTCGACGTGTGACGTTCCAACTGGAACGTCCTGTTCGTTGGGGAACTGGGGTGTCCTCAGGACACCCTGGTTCGACCTTGTCGAACCAGTGCGGCCCAGGGAACGTCCCTGGGTCCTTGGTGAGTCTCCAAGGCTCCATTTTGCATAGTTTTTCATGCAAAAACCTAGGGAAATTGATCTTAGAACTACGGTGGAAATGGGTTTTGAGGGATCTTGGGCATACCTGGCTCGTTGCTGGGTTTTTCTCCTTGTTTCCCTTCTAGGTCACTCCTCCACAACGGGTTTTCTTCAACGTTTTGGGCTGCCATTAGAGGCACCCAAGAGCTCTATTTATAGAGCTATGAGAGGGTTCTTGAGGGGGCTCTTACCGCCTTTGAATGGCGGTGGAGAAACCTCCAGAATGGTAGTGATTTCTCCTCCAATCACCGCCGTTCTAGAACCCTCTAGAGGTTGAAGATGAAGGGTGCCCGTATCAAAATGGGCCCCTATGTTTTGCAGGCTAAATCCGTTTTTTAATAAAATTACATTTTGCCCCTGAACTTCAAAGAGCCATAACTTGCTCATTTTAACTCCGTTTTGGGTGATTTTGGTCTCGTTGGATTTGTTTTTCTGAGATGCACCTAATGGTATCATTTTCAGGACCAAATTTCTGGGTTTAGTCAAGGTGAATAGTGAAATGACTAAAATGCCCTTATCTTCAAAAACTGATCTTTTCATTGCTTATCTTAGAATTTCAATATTACAAAATTGGAGTCATTACAGTATGTGTATCCAATGTATGTGATTTGGTCTTCCCTTAAAGGATAGAGTGAAAATCATATATAGAATTGATTCATATGACATGCATGAGTTAGTGTCTTTAACTAAGAATATTATTGTACATAGATGATTTATAATGGAGACAACTACTATGAATGCTTCCCAAGGTGATGCATAGCTAGCTTGCATGTATGGAAGGTTTTGTCACCTTTACTTTTGATAAGTACACCTCTTTTAGTACGGATAAAGTCAATGTTCCACTAATGATTTCTGATGGCTCTTACTTTGATAACTGCACCAACTTATCATTTTGAACTTGTGGACTTCATATTTAGCATGTGGGGCTATGACGTAGCTTGGACTCTAAACTTGCTCTTTTAGGGTTTTTATTGCCAAAAATGACCTTTTTTTCCATTTGTACATTAGACTTGCAAAATATAGAATTATCCTTAATTAGTGATGTTTAACTTATTTTTGGAGCCAAAATTTGCTAAATATACAGGTATGTGTGCAATATTATATATTATATCAAGAAGCTACACATTGGAAGACATTAAGCTACAAAACACCCTCGAAATTAATAGTTAACTTGATAGCTATAGAGCACTTCGAATTGACACAATATTAGAAGATAATGGCTACATGTCTTTCATTTTGCAAAGTATGAGAACACATGCAAAAGCAACGGACATGATCCAAAAAAATACATAAGATTTCTCATTCATTCATTTAATTTAAACTAAAAACTCCAAACTAAACTAACATTGAAACTAAATGAAGCTAGTTGAAGCTAACTAAAGGTAACTGAGGCTATTTGAAGCTTCACTTCCTACTACTTAATGCTAATAAAAGGTGAATGAATCTATCTAAAGTTTCATTTACTACTAATTCAAGCCAATATAAGCTAATTGAACCTAATTAGAGCTACTACAATGTAATTGAGCTACAGGAAGAAAATTACCCTAGTTAGTACTACGAAAGCTAAAAACTACACCCATGATTTAGTGAAATACAATAATACAAATGATTAAAGAAAATAGCTCACCCTAAAAACCTTCAACTACTAATCTTTTTTAGCTTCCCACATAAAACAAACCAAAAAGCACATCCAAGTCCATAGACACCTCCGATGTTGGGACATGCTTCTAATTCCTAGGCCATGGTATTGGTAGACATCAAAGTTTGACCCTTCCTTGATCATAACAAGTCCTATGCATGACCCCAACTTGGTGCAGTCATATGACCAAAGACAAAAGTATTGTAATCTCATTGATTGAAGATATCCCTTGGAGCACCATGTAAGGTTTTGTCTTCCCAAGAGCAAGAGCAAGAGCAAGAAGTTATCGTGGTAGGAATGCTTACCCATGTAAATGTCTTTTAGGAAGGTTTTAGAGTGCTTGAAGGGTTAAAAACTCTAAGGACTGTAAGAGTGATTATCTTATTAGAATATTACCCGAGGGAAGTCCAATTCAAACTTTGTCAAAAGGATGAGTATCTTTGGAACATTTTGTTGGGATTTTTGTAACATCTTGATTTTTTCCAAACCTTTTTATTTATTTTAAGTTGGAAAACAATAAAAAATTCCTTCGTTTAAGAAAAACAGAGCTCAGAGTGATATTATATAAGTGATTTTTTAAAATTCATCAACTTTTTTTTTGAGAGTTACTGTGAAACCTCCACATATATGTAAAATACCAATCTTCTAACCTATGAACCATTAGAGATGCATGCCACAAGATCATCCATACTATCATAAGTAAAGATACGCATGTCGTACAAAAGATTATTGTACTCATATTATAGTCATCAATGTGTCAACAGAATTTAAGTTATATATAATATCCCAAAATATAATTCTATACATGGGGTCTACCAAAACAAAACTACACTTAAATCATAATCTCCTCTCATCTAAGCAGATCTAAGTACTTTCACCTTCCTTGTATCTCTTGCTCCTGAACTACCTAGAGTATCACTTGAAATGTTGGTCATCGGGGTTGAGCAAAAGCAATAGTTCGCGATAGGAAGAGAAATTAATACAAGCCAAAATGCCTAAAATATATCATGCAATAACATAAATATAAGAGTATGTCTACCTTGACATAAGTACATATATAGTTTCTGAAAGAAAATGTGATCAACATATATGGGATAGAGATCCACAAAGACTAATGATTTCAAACCACTCATAAGGTTTGAAAGTAATTGACAAATCCATCAAATCAATGTGATCAAATCCAATCATGTCGAACCAAGGTGCATAGCCCTCAATTTGAAATGCACAAATCCATGCCCACATCGTCATGGAAAACTAATCGCTCCATATTATAGTGGTATATCGTCCTACCACTAGGACCATTAATGGCATATTGTCCTACCATTAGGACCATTAGTGCATATCATCCTACCACCAAGACCATTAGTGGCATATCATCCTACCATCGGGACCATCAGTGGCATATTGCCCTACCATCGAGACCATTAGTTTGACCTGTCAAGAATGATCGACATGCCCAGCATGCTAACAAACATACGACACCTATACTCGTAAGGCCTTAGCATCACCCACTAAGAACTATCATGGTTTCTACATTTGCTTGTGGATATTAGCACGAAGTATGACTCACTGGACCTCATGGAGGCTACCCAACTACCTCTCAGAGTACTTCCCTATTAGAAAGTACTCCAACTGCCTGCTATCTCTATCACAAGGTTAGTATCAATATCATCTTAGAGGTCAGCAACTAATTGCACATCCTAGCATAGATTCTCCAGGACTTATACCAGCATGTAGCACACTTGCCTCTAGGTCTTATTGCTGCCCTAAGCATGCAAGCCTCCAGTTCATACAGTACTCGTAGAAACTGCCAAGTGATTCGAGACTTAGGACACTCCAAGTGTGACTATCCAAAACATCAATGAAATCCATATCCACAAAGACTTACAACTGCTCGTGTAGTGCCTACCTAAGCTTCGACAAATCTGCATCCATTAGGACTTATGGCCACTCATAGTGTATTTGCCAAAAGCATCGATGAAATCCATAATCATCAGGGCTTATAGCTGCTTGTAGAGCACCTACCTAAGTATTGACAAAACCAAAACTAATGGCTTGTAAACAAATCCAAATCAAATGGTTCACTACCACGCTTGTGGCACTTGTCAAGTATCGATGAAAACAATGTCTCTGGGCCTCTGGCCAAGTTCGTGAGCTCATTGATCCAAAAATCATGAGAGACACCAATTCATGATTGCAATGGTGTATTGAGCCCTACTAATTTGTGTATGGTAGTTCGACATATTTTGTTAATTTCACTATTAACTTTTTGCGACATGGTTAAATGAGCTTCTCTCATTTATGAAGTTTACAGACAAGATGTCCTTTTTATACGAACGCGTGTCTTCATTTTCACTTCAACATTATAGAACTCATGTTTTAGGTCTTAATGTGTTTATTATTCGTCTCAATTTAACTATCCTCTAACGTTAGTTATGAGTTTATCATGTTTAACAACTATCTTGCATTTTGTCCATTTTCTAAGGTTATTAATGATAATTAACACATATTTGGACTTGTGGTATCACTAAACATTCTCCTAACTACCATTCAATGTCCTAGTGATGTTGAATTTCTAGAGCTTAGGTGGTTGACATGAAAACTAACACTAGCTAATTAGGACATGCGTATCTTGAATTTTGGAAAAAATAAGGCATAGATAATGACCTAAGGCCATATTTCAATGAATCATAGGTTGACCAGGCTAAAAGTAAAATGGTCAATTCATACAAGTCTTAGCTTAGGGAGGGATGCCTTTCAGCTAAGATGTAGGTGGCTTTCTCCAATGAGACTAAGTTATAATGCTCTATGTATTTGTAGCTAGGTTATAAAATCTTAAGTCCTAGTTAAAGAAACTCTAAGGACTTAAGGCGTAAGACTCTAGGTCTTGTGAGACTATGGTTATGGTCTAAACTTATATGGTTGAGTCTAAATGAGTCAGCATAAGAAGTTTCATCAATGGAACCAAACTTGGTATTTCTAATTATCCAAGATTTCACCTTTTTCACCTTCAATTTATCCAATTCAAAGATGGCTATACATTTTTCATATTACCAGTAATGTTTTCAATTGGTGTAGTTACATTTCTCATTTAACAAAGATAAGATTTTTCAAATTTTCATTTGATTGGAATTCTAAAATTCTCATATATCTAGGTAGCAAAGTTTTTACACAGAGAATTCCAGAGGAAACTGGAATTCGGCTGACCCAAAAATTTCAGGACGGTGTATTTTTGTCCCTAAAATTCTAGGAACTGGAATTCTGTGAACTCAAGAAGTCCAGTCTGCATCATCTTCTCCACTCGACTTTTCCAGCAACCATGGTGTATATAGGAATTTAAAATTTGATGTTTTTCAATGTTTGACTTTTCCAAATTTCTGAACTTCAACCTTTCTTTTCTTTCTTTCTTTCCATTTCCTCATCACGTTGTTAACTTGGAACCTTCAAAGATTTAATCAAATTCGTAAGGCACCGCTTCTTATTCATCATGAATCCAGGAACAGCTGCCTACATTTTCCAATCTCGTACACCACTTGAAATCTTGAATCTCTTAATAGAGAATTGCACTAAGGGCACTAGCCAGTTAAAATTTGCATTCATCATTATCCCATTTGTGTGAAACATCACTGAGGACTCACGGGTAGCAGCAAGTGGCGCCATTTCCTGAACGCAGGCATGTAGGAAACGATATTGTTTCCTCCCTGTTGGAGCGCCACACCGCCACCCCTCCCCCCCTCCAGCACCCAGACGTAGAGTTTTGTGGGGGGAATTTACCTGAAATTGATAGCTTGGTATGTGTTCTTGAAAAATCATATTCCACTTCGGCTTAATTTGATTAAAATATAAGATTTTTAAGGTCGGGAATGAGTGCACCTTGCCTGCCTATATGCAGGAAGAACAGGGTGTCAGCAATCCTTGTTCTTGCTTCAACACTGTATTGTTTCCTCCCTGTTTGAGCCCCCGCCCTCCAGCACCCAAACGTAGAGATTTGTGGGGGGAATTTACCAGAAATTTATAGCTGGGTATGTGTCCTTGAAAACCCATATTTCACTTCTGCTTAATTTGATTAAAATCTAAGATTTTTAAGGACGGGAATGGGTGCACCTTGCCTGCCTATATGCAGGAAGAACAGGGTGTACCCAGTGCCTGTTCTTGCTTCAACTCGTGTACAATTTATAGAAACTACTCCAAACTACTAATTGAAGGTATCCAAAGAAAGTTTAGACAACTAGGAAGAGAAACCAGCTATGAATTTTGAAAATATAAAGATTTAAGGAGGTATCTAACTTGATGAACATCTCTTGTTCATCAATTCTACCCACAGTCCAGAAACAGAGCATACTTGACTTTTCACGAAATCATGCAACATTGAACAAGAATCGTGCTTCAAAATTAAACATACACATCCTAGAAACATGAAATTGCATCACAAACAGAAGAAATCACAGTTAAATTCATAAGTTAACCAAATCTAAGCAAGATCAGCAGAGATTGTACGATTGCTGGTTGAACATGCAAGAACCATATGTATGAAGTTTTAAAGGGGAAACATCACAAGATTTTGAACTTGGCTAATCCAAGACTCTATTAATGATTCATCCTACAACAATCTCCTACCTGATAGAGCTTAAATGGCTAGAATTTTGAGCTAGTTTTCTCTCATGCATTGCTGGTTCCCAGCTCTCTATGTGGAGCTCCAACTCGAGCAAGAGCGTCACATCTAGCTCGCCCAGCAATACATCCTTGGATATCCTTCAAATTCCATGTCTTTCATGCACTCTACCCTCTTCCCAAATCAGTCTCCCTTCCGGCAGTCTTTTTCCTCACCCCCTCTTAATCCTTGTCCTTCTTCGTATGACTGGAAATCCCACCTTTCCCTTCTTTTTTTTTCATTTATACTTGGGAATTTGAAAGTGGGATAGGAGAGGTGTCACGTGGGACCAGACAGCTGCCATGGGAAGATTTTCCCACGTGGTTGGCGGGATCTCCCCCATCCAGCCTCTAAAATGGATGTTCTCTAGTTCTTAGTTTCCAATAAAAACCCCTTCTTATCCTGACATTTACAATTATACCCTATCTGAGGTAATTGTTTACACTTATCCCCTAGCCAATACTAAAGTGGAACTTTTCATTTCTAGTTGATTTGGTGGAGTTTTTCCACTTGCTTTGGGTGGGGCTTAGACTAGAACTTCCACTTACTAGTGACCTCTCTAATTCCCAAATTTAACTTTAATTTACATTTTAAATTATATTTTTCTTTGAAAATCAGCTTAATGTTTATCAATGAAAATTTTAAGTTATTCTTTTTCCTTGGAAGTTTTGTTTCAAAACATCCAAATCAACTTAACAATAAATCCCAAGGGATTAAATTATCTTAATTCCTCATCGTGTTCATTCAGTTCTCCTCTTTTATCCTTAAACGTACACTTAGTAAATATTCTTTTTGTAAATGCATATTTATTTATCATAATTGTGAAATTACATGTATTACACTTTCGTTGGAATATCACATGGTTTTCTAGTATTCTTGTTTTCTTATTATTGCTTTGTGTACATAATTAGGTATAATTCTCTCTCTTTTTGTTTAATTTCCTACCTTATTGCATGTTAGGTTAGTATTGCATATAGAATAGGATAGTTCTCCCTCTTTTCGAAATGGTATTATTCCTACTTCCTAATTTAAATTGCTAATTCACTGGAGTAGAGTATGGTATCCCCAAGAGGAGAGGAGAAGGAAGCGAGTTAGGCTCTCTCCTTCCCCATGGACTTCTCCCTCCCCTAGCCTAACTAGGAGGCCTCCCTGCTCTCGTATTAGGAGGAACCTCTGGGGAGATCTTTACTATCCATTTGTTTTGATTGCTTATTTCAAAAATACCACAATCCCATGGATCTATGAGGTATATATATGCAAATATGGGTTGATCCCATGATGACTTAATTTCTTAGGAATATTAATTGATATCCAAATTAAATTTTCTTAAGCTAAGAAAGTAATGTGAAGAAAATTAAATGATCAAATTAACTATGAACTACTCTAAGAGTGGATAAATTCACCAAATAATGAAATTTAGGGATTCGAAATCCACCACATTAATGATTATGAGCATTCATATATAATTGTGATTAATTTATTGTATCCCATGTTAATATAACACCAATGAAATAATAACATGGAAGATATGTGTGTTAAAAGTTCTCACTTAACCATTTTCTCAATTCAAATAATTTTCCTAGCTTAGTTCATATATATCCAAATCATAGCTTGTATCTGTTAACACATAAGCTATGTAAGAATACAAAAATATTATTCAAATATCAAGCTAAATAACATACTATAATCAATCCCAAACTATGAAAATTACCTCATAGTTCTCACAAAGAGTACTAATTATGCATGTTAAACTACATGACAACCCATAAGAATTGATAATTCATTCTTTTAAATTTAATGATAACTCATGCATGAATGAATTTATTGATCTAATGAGGTTTCATCATCACCCTAAATACAATACTTAACTACTAATGATAATAGGAAAACACATCCTAAAAATATGAAAAAATAACATCCTAAAACTATGGAAACATAACATCCTAAACTTAATAGAAAAATATCCAAAAATTAATAGAAATCTAACTTAGAACTATCATGAAATAAATTGGAAGGCTAACGTGTTTTCTAGTTATGCTTAGGATTAGTGAAAATTGTCCACTAAGATTGTTATAAACTTTGCTTAATGTTAGGCTAAACTTAGCACAAAATAACTCCTAAACTACACTAAGATAAAACTAATAAACAAGTGCTAACATTTCTAAGTAAATCTATATTAAAAAACCTGAATTATAATGTCTAAACACTAAAACAAAACATAAAAACATTAAATAAACTTAGGAGAAATTACTTCTATTAAAATCAACTCTTCATTCATTATAATAACATGAGGACAATAAAACAAAACTTCCCTTGGTTGGATTCAAGAAGGATGCCCAAAAGCTCTCTTGATGTATCATGCACCAACAACCCTCTATGATCTACTCCTCACTAAAGCCAAATAAGAGCTCTTTTCCTATGATGTGTCATTCACCAAGGAGAAGAGAAGACTCTAATACAAAGAACTAGAAAATGTCTCAAAAGAGAAACATGCCCAACCCCAAAACACACCCAAGCCTTCCTTCAAAACTAGAAGTCTTTTTTAGGAAGAACATGTAATAACCCCAATTTTTGTAATTGATTGAGAAAATCAATAAAGTTTGAGTTTTAGAAATTTTGGGCTAAAATATTAAGGTTATTTAGAATATACTTCTTATAAAAGTATAATCAAAGAATAAGACATGTACAATTGAAATTAAACTTAGCAAACCCTTCAAAATGACTGTAAGCACGACAAATTCTAAATTCGGATGAAAAATCCTTAATTTTCTTCATTTCTTAGACAAAAGGGTAAAGTAGTAATTTTACCCAAAAATTAAAATCTAAAACATCAAAATTTAGAATGGACTGAGAAATACGAATTCAACGCCACTAAGTATGCTCAATTCCAAGATCATGGGAAGAAATCCTAATTTTTTTATATATAAAGGGCAAAATGGTCTTTTTACACCATGTGCAGCCAACAAGGGACCCAAAAATGAATCTTATGGCTAGCCCATGTGAAATCATGGGTCAAACCATACCAGCTGGTCTTGGGGAAGTAGGTGGAGAATGGGAGAATCCAATGCTTATTTAATAATAAAAAATTAACCATCATTAATGCATATCATCATGTAAGAAGACCAAAATGACTATAAATACAACCCCAAAAATCCTCCGAAAATACTCCTAAAATTTCTACAAATTTTTTTTCACTCTCTCTGAAAAATTAGACCTAGATCCCTCCCCAAAAACCCAAAAATCCCAAGAGATCTATCTCTTTTCAATTTCTTTTTCTTTTTAGATAGGAACAAGAGACCTAAAATCAACTAGGCACTTTATTCCAGATCTAATATCACCAATTCCACTATGCAAAACTTCCCACCATACCTTAGCTACAAAACCCCCAAAGAAATTTCAAGATCCAATGGTTCAAACAACAGCAATCGCAAGAAAGGTGGATTTTGGGCCATTTCTTCTTCAAAAGGGTATTTCTTTTAAATTGGACATATAACCAATGTCTTTTTCTCCAATCAGATAGGAGAAAATGCTTCTTGGACATGTTTACTACTGGTTTATGAAAATTTTATTTTACTGTAATTGCATTTTGGGAATAAAAAGGTAAAAATAAAGTAAACCACAGAACCATGCTCAGATGAAAATTTTGACCATACCAATCAATCTAGAAGGGTCCAAAACCCCTAGGGTAGAATTTTCATAAAGATTGGATATGTTTTGGGCCCTCAATTGATAGAGGATTGATTGGACGGTCCAGAATGGACTGTCTGATCTCCTGATCAAACGGGGCCCAGGACGCATGTGTGACGCAGCGTAGAAAATGTCGCACGTGGAAGCGTTCTATGTACACTATGCGTGGGATATCATCCCAAGCGGGATGACGGCACTTTCGTAAAAAGGACGAGCGGACGCGCCCGCCTCGTGTCCCGGTTATGGGCATGCGAGGATGAGCGTTTCGCTCATCCCACGCGCATCACAGGACGTCCCTGGAGGGGGCTTCATTATTGACTCCACTATAGACGCGCCCACGAGTGTTCCCAGATCTGCCAAAAAAAAATCTTGGCTGTCCATTCCGGTGGGCTCAGATCAAATCTAGGCCCTAGGAATGACTGTGAACTTCCAGATCTAATTCCAGAGCCATCTAAACTCCAAATTGAGATCCAAAAGAAGCTATGGAAAGCTTGGAACCTCTATTTTCTGATGAAAGGATAAAATCCAGAAATTATATAGTAAAACTTTCTGTATTAAAGAAACAAGTTTCCAATTGCCAAGATCTTCAAGATCTAGGATGATCAGATCTTGGAGATATGTTTTAATAATGATAAAATATTGGAATGAAGTTATATAAATGGTTTATTTGGATAGATCTAAGAGATATTAAGGGATTTAACCACTATGATAGAAAAACCCTAAAAATTGCAAAGGGACCCACTTGATCAATAAGATCAAGTGTGATCAGATCCTTGAGATGGATGGAATGGATGTTGATATGATGAAATCCAAGAAAATCATGGTTGGATTATGACAAAAATCGATCAATATGATCTTTGGACCTTAATAAAGAAAACACCCTAAATATAACTAATACCCTTAATCAAAGGAAAAGATCTAAGATCTAATGGTTGGATCATAAGTAAAGGTTTCTAAAAATGTTAATATAATTAGTTTCATTTTCTATTAATTGAAAATAGCATTTTAAATATGATTTATGTTATAAAGCATGATAGTGTAACTTTTAGACTTCAGCATGACATGTGATTAGATTGTTATCATAGGTTGCTAGATTTAATTATCCTAGGGGCATGATAGTGTGATTTTATGCAAGTGTAACTTAGGACCAAGTTAGTATGATTTCATGCCATTGTAACTTAAGATCATGCTAGTTTAAGTATAGTTTTATTCGATTAAGTTAAGTTACATTCATAAGGAGCATGTTAGTATAAATGTTTGTTAAATTTATATTGGAACCATGCTTTAAAGTTTATGATTTAATTGTTGTCAAATTTTATTAGTAGATCTACTTGTTATTAGATAAAAAGCATAAAACACCAAAATCTACTCAAATGAGAAAGTAGAGTTTCATGACACAAATAAGAATGGAGTACTTTGAACTTATTTAGTAAGGGCTATAATTAGTAGGACAATATAAGGATTATCAAATCCTTGGCCCAAACTAGGAGAATAATAAACCCCATAAATGACATTGTAAATATTCATGGACTTAATTAAAATCAATTACAAAGAGTACTTAGGGTCAACATGCTTATAGGAACCCTATGAAAGGTTGAGCTATGGTCACTCTAGTGAATGTGGAACATAGTGGTTAGGGGGCTTATCTAATAGAGCCTCACTCTTCCCCTACCTTCTGTTGACGTTTGTGAGGTCTAAATACCTCCTTACATGAGGATTGAAGTAACCACTTTGTGTTCACCCATTCAGCCGGTAAGCCTTAGCCAATTGGAAATAAGAGGACCAGTCTAGACTTAGGCTTAAATAAGTTACCTTCAACCAGCAAAACATTAACTAGTTGAATAATAATAGTAAGAGCATAAAAGGTTAGTAAATTACCTAACCCTAATACAAACTGTAAGTAAGATAAGGATGATCAAACAAGATCCATTAGATCTTGGATGATCAAGAACAATAAGAATAAGAATATTATATTTACTTAGTATGAATGTTTATTAGTATGCTTGCTCTAGTTCATTAGATTAGATAATCCAAACCCTTGATCAAAGATGATTCAAGGAAGAAAACCAAGATCATCCGCCTTAGGGATGATCAAATAACTGAATTTAGATCAAAGAAGAACTAGATGATAGAAGATCTAGGACCTTGATCTTTATCAACATCTGTAGATTGTCAATCAATGGATCTATGAAAGATCAAGATCAAGGAGATGAACACACTAAGACTTAGAGATAGAAAAATACTTAGACATGAATGATCTAAAGATCATTCTAAACATCAAATCTAGTGATCAATAGGATTGTTCAAAATTTATATATTGATAATATGTATGTATGTACAGATTACATACATCAGTCAGGATCATGGAAGATTTGGGAAAAGAGATCACTCCTTAAAGGTAGGAGGATTTGATGAATGCATTTACATGGGATATACATGATTTAACTCATAACCTTATGTTGACAAGACTAATGTTAATACTTGTATTAAATCCCTTGAAAACCTTATGATTCAACCAAACACATAAGATGGTTAAGGACTAGACTATAAGTGAATAAGGAACTAAAAAATATTTCAGCCCTAAGTAAATAGACAAATGGTCTGATATATATATGAAATCTATTTTACATATAAGCTTGGAGGCTTGTGAGTTTGTTTTAATAGGCATAAGCCTAGGGGATGCTATGCTAGAGGAGTTATAAGGGTTTGGCCACCCACTCCTTGAAATTTGATGATATGATGATACCTTACCCTATGAGAGGCTAAAAGTTGGGTAGGGGCAATTATGGGAAGGCCACCACTATGAGAGTTCTATCCCCCCATATGGGCAGTGACATAGTATTTTCCACCGTGGTATCAGTGGTGAACAGGGTAGTTATCTGAGCGCGCTAGTATGGATTAGATTGTAGCATGGTAGCGCTTTTGATTATTTTGCACTATGATGCATGTGAGAATAGGCATAGTCATAATGAAATGCTAGGTAATTGTATATTTCCAATATTTTCCAAGAAGGGAAATTCCTAGTGTAAGATTAGCTAAAATACTAAATTCTCATAATAGAGAGAATTGATCAGCTTAGTTGGGAATGATATTTGACTAATTTCATAAATTTAACTGATTTACCATGTATAGTATGTATGTATATGGATGTACATAACTCACAAAGTAAAGAGTAGAGACATGAATATGTTTAGGGATAATGGGATTATGAAGTATTGGAATTACATTGTCAATTATTATGCTTCTTGAATCCCCTACCAAGCATTGCTTACTGAGATATTGTAAATGTTGTAATATCTCAGATATAAGGAAGGAGAGTTAGGAGCTGAAGACGATAGAAGACTTGAAGAGAATAATCTTCAAGGTATACCCTTGAAGACATGTATTTTGCTTTGTTGAGAGTTTTATTGTATGGTGAGCTTGAGTTTTGGATTATGTAATTTGGACAAGTATTGTAATAGATTTAGCTGTACTGTGAACCACTGGATGGATTCTAGAATTTAATGAAAGTCTATTCCTTCAATGGAATTTTATCTTGTACAAAAAATTCTACTTATGTTATGTATGAAGTGATGACTTGGGTTTCACAAAACAAGTTCAAAAGAAAAGAATTTCCACTGCTTTGTTTTATGAAATTTTTTTACACTATTAAGGGCCCTGCCTTTCAAAATACATTACAAAACGTGTTACAAAAACCCAGGTCATCACAGAACATGTCATTTCCTTCTTAAATCCTTAAGTAAAAAACCATTCTTCTCTCCTTTTCTTAATTCTATTGTATAACCCACTCTCCCTTGAAAATAAAACAAACCCCTTAGAAAGATGTCCTTGTTCTCTTTCGAAGACTATCTATTCACCACTTTCCAAAACAACATGCCCTTTTCTCTCCTTCCCTCTAAATAAAACACATTATTTCTCTTTAGAGTGTGTTTTCCAAAATAAGAAAATAATCTAGGAAACTCCACCACGTCTTTCCCAAAATAAATGCACCATCAACCCCTTGTAAGTGAAATAAGTCCAACCTAAAAGAAATACATCTTTTTTCTCCCTCAAGTAGGTTTCTCTCTCCTCTCTTGCTCAAGTCATTTTGTCCTTGTTTCATAAATTCCAATGAGTCCACCTGGAATATCTCCCTTGAATGCCTCTTTAAATCCTAAAATTCCTCTCAAAATCTTATTCGAGATGTCCAAGTTCATCTCCCCTTTTTCTCTTTCCTTCTTTCCTCCAACTTTCCCTAAAATTTTCACTTTAGCAAATTCTATTATATTGAAGAATTGTTCACTATAGGAGCTTAGGAGATCCCTAAGTGATCGCCAATCTATGCCCTTATTTCACTTCTCAACTCATTGACTTTTAGCTATGGATTTTATTTTATTTTCACACCAAAGTAAAATGTTTTGAGTTTCTATTTTCTCTTCATGTAACACATTTTCTTCTTAGCTAAATAATAGGGGAAAACATGTTGTTATGTGCCTATGAGGGTGAGAGAGAGAGGGATGGTAAGTAATCTGCATCTAGGTCTCAAATTGCATGACTTTTTTGAACTCATAAATGGGGTGGGATGTGTGACATTATTTTGGGCTTGCATGGCTTCACATTGAAGCATAGTAGGGTGGTGAATTCCTGCATCGTATGCAATGAAAAATCTACCAACTTCACATTTGATAATGACATCCCAACTTGTGTGGATAAGAGTAGTCTCATGCATGGGATTACTAAATGCTAACAATAATATTGGAATCCCCATTGCTATTTGAATTCTTCTACTCTTAAATTTCAAAATGTGGGCCCTCGCTTTTCTTAATGATGGAATAGCTTCCTTTTAGGATTTCATATCATTGAAAATGCATAAATTGCTCCTTCAATTCTTATTTTGAAATGCTAAAATAAATCCTAATTAGTTATGACTTAAGTGATTCAAGGATTTACAAATGCAATTTCTATGGATATTAATTATAATAATTATGTATATTCCCCCAGACTTACATTTTGTAAGTCCTTGAGCAAATGCAACAGATAAAATCCTAATCAATTTTATAGGTGTTATCCTTTAGACCCCTAAGATACCCCCTACTACATGAGTAAAAGTCTCATATAGGTTCTAGAAATTCTACCCATAAAAATTAGACTTGAACTCAAAATCTACTAAAAAATTTTCAAATAAGAAAACTTGTATGGTAATTCATCCATTTCTCTTAGAGAATTTACTTTCATTTAGTGTATATTAAATATCCAACTTTAGCATATTAATAAAGGTGAACAATAGTTTAAAATCCTACCATTATGATAGAAGCATTTCGTTAATGCTTAAAGCTTAGAATGCATGCATGCGAATAGCCAACATATACTCACTTTGTTATGTCTAAGTAAGCTATAACCTAGATTGGCCTCCAAAGATATGCTTTGACTTCAAATCTCACAAGATACCATCAACACTTA
Organism: Warburgia ugandensis; assembly: GCA_035236585.1. Classification (NCBI taxonomy): domain Eukaryota; kingdom Viridiplantae; phylum Streptophyta; class Magnoliopsida; order Canellales; family Canellaceae; genus Warburgia; species Warburgia ugandensis. The sequence goes on from CP141137.1 coordinate 40,916,447, forward strand.
GAAAGAAGTCACATTGAATGATAATTCTTAGTCATATGTGAGAATAGTAACATACAATAAAGGAAAATTATATCACATATATCATAAGGAAGAACGGTAATTTAAGAAATGATAATTGGTCTTATGGAAAGGGCATCAACTATTAGGAATGTTGCACTCTACTATAATTTGTACTCATGCATTTTCGCATTCAAGTCATACTACTCCTAAGATCAAAGTAGGTCTTTTAGAATGAAGAATCATAAGGCTTATGACAAGGTTGTTAAAGAAAGAATGGTATAAGGGTAAACCAAATGTTCTGAATAATATGCAAAGGTCTGCTACTAAAGTATTCACAATCTTCTTTTGACATATGAGAGTGTACATTTGTTTTTTCATTCTCTCTCTCTCTATCTTTTGATTTAGAGAATAGCCTACCACTTTTGAGGCATTTGATAAGTTTTTAATTTTGTATAAAAATTACCCAAGCCCATGTGTTATAAGTTATATTGTTATTTGCATGGTTTTTTAAAAATTTGTAACGCATGCATTTTTGACCTAATAATCCAATTTTTATGTTATTTTATTTTATTTTATTTATATATTTTGTGGTTTCAAGAGCTAATCCAAAGAAAGTATGTGAATCATCATAATTTTCTAGTATTTAATTAGGTTTTTTCATCTTTTGCAGGTGTTGAGAAGGTGATTCAAAGGTCAAGATTGATTGAGAGGAGAATTGAAGATAAAGATCAAAAGATTAAATCAAACCCTAAATGGCATCAATCCAAATTGTGATCAAGCTTCAAGACTATCCTATGGCAAGTAGAAGAAGGCGATGTGAAGCATAAAAGGTGACTCAAATGAGCTATGCCAACAAGCCATGCATTTCCATCCCATTGCATGACAATTGGAGCCATATTTGAGGATTCCTAGTCCAATTAGGAAACCCAAGGAGAATCCAACGCTTGGAAGAATGCTGAAACAGAGTTCGTATGAAGAAGTTATAAGCATTTAAAGATGGAGGGCAGAGCTGTAATTTGATAGCAAAACAACTAAGACCCAAAAACATAGGCCCCGTTTTACTAACGGCACCCCCCAGGTCATCCCCTACCTCCAGTACCGACCCACACAAGCACCACCTCTGTGAGGCAGAAGAAATGACTGCACTTCCATGGGCAGCACCGCCTTGGTCAGGCTATAAAAAGCCCTTTCCCCCTCCTCTCCGATCATGCCCTCTTCCCCATCTCTGGCTACCTCGAGCTAGGGTTCTGGTCCGGCAAAAATCGAAAAACCCTCTTTCGGTTTTCCCTACGAATTCCGGCAACAGGCAGGTCCTTTCCTCGGGCTGGCCATTCCCCTCTCTTCTCTTTTTTTCCCCCTTCTTCCTCCGGTCTCATCGGACATTAGGATTTTTTCCTCTTCTTCGTATTTTCCAGTGAGCAACGTTTCAGAGTGCAAAAACAGGCACAGCCACCAGCAATGGGCACTCTCCTAGGCTACCCAGGTAAGCCACACTCCTCCTCTCTTATTCCCCTCTCCTTCCCAGCCCAGATCCATGCCGGATCTTGTAACAACCCCAAAAATTTATATCCTTTTATAGAAGTACAATTTGGAACTAATAAAACCATTAGATAGGGCTTAGAAAACAGAATCCAACAAGCCAAAGAACGTTGAAAATAGAGCCCGTATGAAGAAGTTAGGGGCCATTGAAGTCAAGGGCAATATGGTAAATATAAAAAATAAAATAAAATAAAAAACAAAGAATACAACTTAACGGGAGGGGGCCAAATTGATATTGGCACCCCCCCTCACGTTGCAAACCCTGGTGAAATGTCAGGTCTGCGCTCTCTCTCTCTCTACTCAGGGCAAAACCTAGGGCTGCCCTGGTCGGATCTTCCATCAGCACGGAGAGTTTCCCTTTGCTCGGATCTCCCACTGGCAAGAGAAAGAACAGATCCCATGATTTGTTCTTCCAACCTTGAAAACCCTACCCCAACAACCCCAAACGAGATGCAAAAACCCCTTCGATCGGATTACCCTACCATCTCCGATCATCCCCTCTTGCCGGGTAAAATCCTCTCTCTACTCCTCCATTTCCTTCTTCCTTTGTTCTTCTCTCTCGGTCTCTCCTCCTCTTTCTCATTCGATTTTCTGCTTTTTCTTCTCTTGTACTTTCTAGTTGAGCGGTAGAGTAGATGCCATCCATTGTCATAATCAATTCTTATAGATCCAACACATCTACATAATCTTATTTTCGCTCCTTGTTGAGAGTGGCTTTGATGGATTAGAGATTTGTGGCAACCATGGGGGATTTAGTGAAACCAATTTGAGTAAATTACTAGATTCTAGTTGTGAATGGATTGCATTTGATGTTCTCATTGAATGATTCAAAGTGGATTGGTAATTGTTACATTAATTGTTGGTTGATTGCTTCTAAATTGGGTTCCTGGAACTCGGGTGTTGGGGGAGATGTGAATGCAACAGATCACACAAGGTAGACGATGATGCACTAGAATATTGTGCAGGGTGGATGCATTTGGAAGGGTGTTGCAAAGAGAGTTAGGCTTCTTTAAAGGGAGTGGAGGGGTTTTGGCTAGAGACTTTGCGCATAGAATCACTACAAAGGCATCTGACACCGCAGATACTCTGTGGGCTCTTTTGAATAGTATTATGCCAAATACCCTCCAGTTAGCTGAAATGGCAACTCAAGTGTGGATGATCAGTCCTATTCTTTTACTTAGTTCAGCCTTGGTCATTTCGTGCATGTCTATTGTCATTGTGTATCTGGGTGAAAAACTTTGATTGATATCTAGTAGGTCACATCTTAGTGTTGCTAGGGTTTCAACTTACCTAAATGAGGTCCTCACATCAATGCTTGTTAGGAAGGCATACAATGAGTTCAAGCGTACAGGGTCGATCGTGAAGAAGAGTGCAATTAAAGCTAGTGGAATCTAGGGAACGCATCACATGAGGTTGGTGGAAATTTAAGACAGCATGTCTAAATAATAAGATGCATGTTCTAACATGATCTTATTTCTAACTATATGATTGATATTCAATATGCTTTAAATTGCATTAATGTTAATTAAAAGAATTGCATGTTATATTTGATGCTTATGCCTTGTACATCATGTATGTGAATTGTGAAATTATGTTTATGGTACATGGGTACCACGTCAGTATTGATGATGTAGGAGTCTAGGTTATAGGATACATCCTTGACGGATTATCACCAAATAAGTGAGGATGTTATTCTTATTATGAAATATATGAACAGGCGAATTGCTTGCTGTTATGATTATTTTACATCCAGGCATGGAGGCTTGAGAGTTTTGTTTTAGACAGGGATAGGCCTGGGGATGCTATGCTAGGAGAGTTATGAGGGGTTAGCCGCCTACTCTCGGAATTTATTATGTTATGGATACCATGCACTATGTTGCAAAAAGTCGGGTGGGGCAATCATTGGAAGGCCGGCACTATGACAGCCATGGTCCTCCTCATGCGGACATGGATATTGTGATTTCCATCGAGGATGGTATAGGCGGATTATTGAGCAGTTATCTGTGCGCGTTGTACGGATTTTGACTGCATGCATAGCAGTCCTTATATTTGGTGCACTATGGTGCATATCCTTGAGGGTTACCAAAAGACACTGGAGTGCCTAAAAGGTGGTGGTTAGGCAATTGTGAGGGCCAGGCAGTTGTGAGGGACCCAAAGAGGATAATATTGTATTCGTTGTGCATTCTGCCCACGGGACATGCTGTATGATGGCATTATGAGATGTTTTATATGATACGGCATGATGATAAGCCTTGCATCATTTTCCTAGCAATGGTTGGAGGATTGTGGACCCCATATAGTGAGGGGCATGAGGAGTATAATGATATACCAATAGTAGCAAGATAATTATGAACCTCACATGATGAGGAGTATGATTCTGAAACCCAGAATAGTTTGGGAATGCAAATTAGGCGACGGTGATTATATTCATAAATTTGTATGTCCTTTAACAATTTTCATATAGGTGTATTATTGTTATATTAATATGATTGAGGGAGTAGTTTCATATATGTTTTCATATGGGTTAGTGAATGGGTAGAATTGTATGCAGAGTATGGTTCATGGAATTGAAGTATTTATTTGATGATAAATAATAAGTAAGGATATCTGATTTATCAATGGAATTATTAATAATGATGAAAACATGTAGATATTTGGCTTACAAATGGGTTATTGAGATATGAAACATATTGTAAATTCAATTTAACCTAATTGCTATGGAAATGAATATTATAATTACTATTGAATAATTAATGTATCTTAAGTTTTAGCATGCTTCTTAAACTCCCCTACCAAGCATAGCTTGTTGAGATATTGTAAATTTTTTATGTTTACAATATCTCAGATACAGAAAGACAGGAGAAGATGTACACAACAAAAGGAATCCAGCAACCATACTTCTACGCATAGGTATACATTGTATTTAAAGCTTTTGTATTGTGTAGTTAGTCAATTGAATTGTGATATTGGATATTTAATATAATGTTATAGGGGTTATACAAGTGAACCACTAGATGGGTTATGTTTTCAGAAATAAATTTCTATCTTCTAGAAAACTATATATATATATATATATATATGTATAGTGTGAGCATGAAGGTGACATCTGGGTTTTTGAAAAAATGAATTTCAAAGAAAAACCTTCCGCTATTTTTGTATTTTAAAATGTAGATGCAGGCATCATCTTTTGAAATAACTGCAAAAAAAAATAATTCATGAAAAACTCGGGGTGTCATAGTTGGTATTAAAGCAGTTCATCCAGTCACTTGTAGCCCTTTATGTCCAATAAAAAGATTACAATTCAAGTATAGGTTAGTATCTAGTGAGGAGATGTCCTTAGTATGATAACTAGGAAGATGATTTGAGAAATTATCCACTATCGAGAATAGTGAACATGGGAACCGAGTAGCAGAAATAGTTAAGTGAGTAGTACAAAATGCACCAATTCAGATTAAATAGAAGTTATGCCGAGTATCAATGTTCGAGGATAGAATACCCAACACAGGTGTGTATTGTTCACGTATACCAAGTGTAAGAGTAGGAAGTTTGAAAAGAGGCAAATTATAGGCTAGAAAAGCTTATATAGCATGTCTTGAATGTGGTTTTGGTTTGTCTAGAAAAGTCTAAAATAGTGATGAGAAAAGAATAGTAAATGAAAGAGGAGACATATGAACAATTGAGGAATGATAGGTTCAAGAGGAGAAAACTTTGAAGAATTGTAGACTTCCATGGAATTGGAAACTAGAACTACCATATACTTTGAAACTAAAGATGGTATGTTAGAAATAATGAAGCAAATGTATCGTTGAGGCAATACTACTTGGAATACAAGAAACATACTACAATAGTAGAGTATGAAATAATATCTAAAATTGAGGAAGTTTTTAAGAGAAAGTTAATTGTGAAGCTTATAAAATATATATGTATCATCTCAAATCTTTTCAAGAAGCAAGTGATTCACATGAATACTATAATGAAATAAGGAATTGTGTATTCTTTTGTTATGTATAATTATGAGAAATATGTTATGGCCGACCCCTTAGTGGGATAAGGTCTTGATGATGCTTATGATGAGGAAGAATTATGCTAAATACAAATGCATTGTTGAAAAGTTGAAAAAGAGAGTTGGGATGATAATTCTTGTTGATGGTTAAGTCACTAACACAAGGACTTATTCCAGGAAATGTTTATTAAGGCTTATTGAAAGAATGATAAGTATATCCTCATGTGATACGATAGACTTAGGTATGATACCAAGATTGAAATGAATTGCAAATTATGAGATAATGTTGATTGTCGTAAAGATGAGATGATGTGTTATGATAAAATAGTCTTCATATGTAGAAGAAAAGATATGATAAAAATCTTACATTATATCAGTTGTAAAATGAATGATGGCATGTACTTATGATTGTTATGAATGATGTGTAATGTAAGATTGAAAAAGAAAAAGAAAAAAAGATCTATGGTATATATAAAAGATAAGAGTCTTGATTTATGAGAAATAGACACTACCTATGATGGGTAGCATACTTTAAGAAAACAAGTGAATTGCATTTGTACCTTATTTCGAGAAAGATTCTTGAACTATATATATATATATATTGTCGAAAGATCAGAATTGATATGTGAGTTGTGTCTAAAATTAAGACATTCCATCAGTATTTGATATGATGGACTTTTAGTTATTCCACTAGCTATTGATTGACTCTATGAATTTGGATTATGGGGATGAAGAGTGTTTATATATTTGAGGTTAAGAGAGATAAACCTTATTTGATAAATGAAGTGAGGAAATTCATTCCAATAGTATGTCAGAGGAGAACATCCTAAACAATTGTATTGTATACAATGATGTAAATCTTTTAGTATCATTATGTAAAGTGAAATTATACTATATTAGCATTATTTAAGTATTTGATTATAATTGCACAGCTAATGTGATTTCAGTTGTTCATTAGATGTTAGTGGTTTCATATATGCATTTGAGAAACACTGAAAAGGCTTATTTCTATTTGTGAATATGAATGTACCAAAGGGTGTAAGTTAGTTATTATAATTTGAATCATATGTGTTGTCTCTAGTATGGTTCCTTATATGGTTACTTGCTAAAGATGAATGCTTATGATTAATTGAATGTAAGGTTGTATATAGGATTTTGACAAAAAAATGGAATATGAATACGTCAGTTATGTTCTTGATTTAAATGACTATCTCTATAGTTTGGATTGATATGTGGAAATGGATGAATGATTGTGAAAATTCTATTCATTATTATGATTGAAATGTTATGATATGAATTGATATTCTATATTACATACTTGTTTACGAAAGAGTCAATTATTGGAATATAGATTGAGATGATGATGATAATTGTGATTAAACATTTATCAATTGATGATTTTAAAATGGATTGGTACAATACTATTGAAGAACTTGGATATTATTCATGAAGTTGTGGAAATGGGTAAGAAATTCTCATAACATTAGGATTTGTTCTATTATAGTAATGTGGAGAATGTAAGGAGACAGAGTCTCTGAGATTATTAAATGTGGATGAATGATTAATTTTACTTTTGTGAATGATGGAATGGGTGAGATAGAGTCTCATAGATGTATTATTGTGATTAAATTGTTTATCAGGTGTATCGCAATCACATGCGTTAAATGTGTAAGTCCGAAAAAATAGAGGAAACTCTGCTGAAATTTTTTCAGAAATATGATACTTGGAATTTTCAAGATAGGTAGTTTCATAAGGTTAGAATTGGTTAAGAATATGCAAAAAGGGATTATCTTTAAGTGAGAATTATATATTCAATGTTTGAAGTTAGTGTATAGATTTATATGGATAAGGAAATAGATAGGTTGAGTTGCTGATAAAAATTTTGTGTTCTATGAATCATTATAATTAAAGGAATTTGGAAGTTGAAATGAAAGAAAAGTTCAGTCAGAAAATTTTGATTTTGATGGATTATCAAGTAAAGGCTGTTATCAGAGTACACAGCAAAAGTGATTCTATTTCTTATTATAGATAGAAAAGCTGCTCTATTAAGTGATAGAATATCTAGTTTAAGTTTAAAATCATTCATATTTTGAGGACTGATGTTTTATTGAAGTAATTATATGACTTTCAATTTACAATGAGATGAGAATACTATTAGAGTTGTTGGAAAAATATCATGAAGAGAATTTCTAAGATGAAATTCTCTAAAGAGGGACGATTGTAACAACCCCAAAAATTTATATCCATTTACAGAAGTATAATTTGGAACTAATAAAACCATTACATAGTGCTCGAAAAATGGAATCCCACAAGCCAAAGAACGTTGAAAACAGAGTCCGTATGAAGAAGTTAGGGGCCTTTGAAATCAAGGGAAATATGGTAAATATAAAAAATAAAATAAAATAAAAAACAAAGAATACAACTTAAAGGGAGGGGCCAAATTGATATTGGCACACCCCCCTCACGTTGCCAACCCGACGAAATCTCGGGTCTGTGTTCTCTCTCTCTCTCTCTCTCTCTCTCTCTCTCTCTCTCTCTCTCTCTCTCTCTCTCTCTATTCAGGGCAAAACCTAGGGCTGCCCCGGTTGGATCTTCCATCGGCACGAAGAGTTTCCCCTTGCTTGAATCTCCCACCAGCAAGAGAAAGAACAAATGCCATGATCTGTTCTTCCATCCTTGAAAACCCTACCCAACAACCCCAAACGACATGCAAAAACCCCTTCGATAGGATTACCTTACCATCTCCAATCATCCCCTCCTGCTGGGTAAAATCCTCTCTCTACTCCTCCATTTCCTTCTTCCTTCTTTCTTCTCTCTCGGTCTCTCCTCCTCTTTCTCATTCAATTTTCCTCTTTTTCTTCTCTTGTGCTTTTTGTTGAGCGGCAGAGTAGATGGCATCCATTGTCATAATCAATTCTTGTAGATCCAACACATCTGCATAATCTTATTTTCGCTCCTTGTTGAGAGTGGCTTTGACAAATTAGAGATTTGTGGCAACCATGGGGGATTTAGTGAAACCAATTTGAGCAACTTACTAGATTCTGGTTTTGAATGGATTGCATTTGATGTTTTCATTGAATGATTCAAAGTGGATTGGTAATTGTTACATTAGCTGTTGGTTGATTGCTTCTAAATTGGGTTCCTGGAACTCGGGTGTTGGGGGAGATGTGAATGGAACGGATCACAAGGGGCAGACAGTGATGCACTAGAGTGTTGTGCAGGGTGGATGCATTTGGAAGGGTATTGTAGAGAGAGTTAGGCTTCTTTGAAGGGAGTGGAGGGGTTTTGGCTAGAGACTTTGCGCATAGAATCACTGCAGAGGCTTCTGACATCGCGGATACTCTATGGGCTCTTTTGAATAGTATTATGCCAAATACCCTCTAGTTAGCTAAAATGGCAACTCAGGTGTGCATGATCAGTCCTATTCTTTTACTTAGTTCAGCCTTGGTCATTTTGTGCATGTCTATTGTCATTGTGTATCTGGGTGAAAAACTTTGATTGATGTCTAGTAGGTCACATCTTAGTGTTGCTAGGCTTTCAGCTTACCTAAATGAGGTCCTCACATCAATGCTTGTTAGTAAGGCATATAATGAGTTCAAGCGTACAGGGTCGATCGTGAAGAAGTGTGCAATTAAAGCTAATGGAATCCAGGGAACGCGTCACATGAGGTTGGTGGAAATTTAAGACAGCATGTCTAAATAATAAGATGCATGTTCTAACATGATCTTATTTCTAACTATATGATTGATATTCGATATGCTTTAAATTGCATTAATGTTAATTAAAAGAATTGCATGTTATATTTGATGCTTATGCCTTGTACATCATGTATGTGAATTGTGAAATTATGTTTATGGTACATGGGTACCACGTCAGTATTGATGATGTAGGAGTCTAGGTTATAGGATACATCCTTGACGGATTATCACCAAATAAGTGAGGATGTTATTCTTGTTATAAAATATATGAATAGGTGAATTGCCTGCTATTATGATTATTTTACATCCAGGCATGGAGGCCTGAGAGTTTTGTTTTAGACAGGCATAGGCCTGGGGATGCTATGCTAGGAGAATTATGAGGGTTTGGCCACCTACTCTTCCAAATTTATTATGTTATGGATACCATGCACTATGTTGCAAAAAGTCAGGTGGGGCAATCATGGGAAGGCCGCCACTGTGACAGCCATGGTGTTGCTCATGCGAACATGAATATTGTGATTTCCACCGAGGAAGGTATAGGTGGATTATTGAGCAGTTATCCGGGTGTGTTGTACAGATTCTGACTGCATGCATAGTAGTCCTTATATTTGGTGCACTATGGTGCATATCCTTGAGGGTTACCAAAAGACACTGGAGTGCCCAAAAGATGCTGGTTAAGCAGTTGTGTGGGCCAGGTAGTTGTGAGGGACGCAAAGAGGACAATATTATATTCATTGTGCATTCTGCCCACGGGACATGCTATATGATGGCATTATGAGATGCTTTATATGATACGGCATGATGATATGCCTTGCATCATTTTCCTAGCAATGGCTGGAGGATTGTGATTAGGGGTCATTCACAAGAATATTTTTCCTCCATTTCCTTTTATTAAGTGTCATAGCTTCATTTACTCCCAAAGTTATTAATTCTTTTCTCACCACTTCTCTGCATGTTCTTTTGGGCTTTCCCCTTTCCCTTTTAGAACCTTCGACTTGGAGTGCCTCACTCCTTCTAACTAGTTCCCTTTTTGGTCTAAGATGGACATGTCCAAACCTTCTAAGTTTAATCTTCCTCATCTTGTGACCTATTAGTGCTACTCTTAAGCTTCCTCTCCTAGTTTCCTTTCTAATTCTATCCTTTCTTGTCTTGCCACCCATCCCCCTCAACATCTGCATTTCAACGATACTCATCCTATGTACATGTTATTCCTTAACTTCCCAACACTCTGATCCATAGAGCATGGCCAGCATTAGAGCCATCCAATAGAATTTTCTTTTTAGTTTGAGTGACTCCATTTGATCACACGAAACTCTAGAGGTGCATCTCCATTTGTTCCAACCCGCTTGGATTCTCTGGGTAACCTCCTTCTCAATCTCTCCACTCTCATGAATTATCAATTCCAAGCATTGAAAGTGTTCTTTTAGGGGGACTTCTTTGTTATTAATCTTTACTAGTGCTCCGCTCTAACTCCTCTCCTTGCTAAAATTGCATTCCATATACTCTATCTTAGTTTGACTAATTTTAAATCCTTTAGATTCTTATTCATCTCTTCATAACTCTAGCTTTATGTTCACAGCCTCCCTTGTCTCATCAATCAAAACTATATCATCTGTAAATAACATGCACCATGGAATCTCCTTATGCAAATGTTTTGTTACTCATCCATAACCAATGTGGAAAGGTATAGGATAAATGCTGATTCGTGGTGCAATCCTATAGTGATAGGAAAATCACTAGTCTCTCCTTTAGTGGTCCAAATATTTGTTGTCATCTCTTCATACATATCCTTAATTATGTTTATATACCCTTGTAACCCCTTTCTTGGCCTACAACCACCATATTAACACTCTACGGACCCTATCATAAGCCTTTTCTAAGTCAATAAAGACCATGTGGAGGTCATTCCTCATCTCTCTATATTTCACTATCAATTCTTTGAGCATCAAAATAGCTTCCATGGTACACCTCCAAGGCATGAAACCAAACTAGTTCTCCAATATTAGCTGGATAATTATGAACCTCATGTGAAGAGGAGTATGATTCTGAAACCCAGTGTAGTCTGGGAATGCAAATTAGGCAACGGTGATTATATTCATAAATTTGTATGTCCTTTAACAATTTTCATATAGGTGTATTATTGTTATATTAATATGATTGCGGGAGTAGTTTCGTATATGTTTTCATATGGGTTAGTGAATGGGTAGAATTGTATGCAGAGTATGGTTCATGGAATTGAAGTATTTATTTGATGATAAATAAAAAGTAAGGATATCTGATTTATCAATGCAATTATTAATAATGATGAAAACATGTAGATATTTGGCTTACAAATGGGTTATTGAGATATGAAACATATTGCAAATTCAATTTAACATAATTTCTATGGAAATGAATATTATAATTACTATTAAATAATTAATGTATCTTGAGTTTTAGCATGCTTCTTAAACTCCCCTACCAAGCATAGCTTGCTGAGATATTGTAAATGTTTTATGTTTACAATATCTCAAATACAAAAAGATAGGAGCAGATGTGCACAACAAAAGGAATCTAGCAACCATACCTCTACGCATAGGTATACATTGTATTTAAAGCTTTTGTATTGTGTAGTTAGTCATTTGAATTGTGATATTGGACATTTAATATAATGTTATAAGGGCTATACAAGTGGACCACTGGATGGGTCCTATTTTCAGAAATAAATTTCTATCTTCTAGAAAACTATATATATATATATATATATGTATAGTGTGAGCATGAAGGTGACATCTGGGTTTTTGGAAAAATGAATTTCAAAGAAAAACCTTCTGCTGTTTTTGTATTTTAAAATGTAGAGGCGTGTGCCATCATTTTAAATAACCGCAAAAAAGAAATTCATGAAAAACTCAGGTTGTCACAGATCTGGATGTTTTTCCGGCTGGACGGCACAAGCACAGCACCGGTCCCGAAATAGACGGCTGAAACTAGTCAATGACAGTGACCTAGGGGGCATGGGCATGACGTGCTCCTGTGGCAAGCTCCTTGGGACTACCATTGCAAGCGCGCCATGCACGGTTGGTTCTTGACTCAACCGGGACGCACGGGGTGTCCTAGGGGCCGAGATGTGTCACAACCACGCCGAAGACACGTCCGTGTGACGATATCCAAGACGCGTGCCTTGGCACGCCTCTCAAGTGTGTTCCTATGTGCCACCGCGGTCGCGGCTCGACAGGGATGCTCACGCATCACTAGAACTGTGGGGCCTATGTAGATGAATCTGGTTCGTCTGTGACGTTGCGACACTAAAAATGCAATTAATGGGGCTATAGGACTTTGATTGAGGAACCGAAATAATCTGTATGTCCATATTGATAGCACATACCTAATGAGACTACAAAAGTTAGGATTAGAGGACTATTTAGTATGACTATAGACTAAACACTATAGAGATTGCACAGATCTACAAGATCAAAGATGATCAAACTTCATAAATTGATTTGTTGGGTCTATTAGAAGACCAATGTACCTCAATCCAGTTCAAGTTACACACATCCACCTTGAACTTATAGATCTGACTATCCAAATTAAGTACAGACCTGTTCTAGGCATCAGGACAGGCGACCAAGGAGATCTGAGTAGGAGATCTTCTCATTCAATTACACAATCTTGATGACATGAAAGAGATTAAAGATAATCTAATAATTAGATGTGAGTACTATACATAAGATCTAGCCTGGAGACGCACTAAGCAATGACCTAAAAGGCAGATCTAACCATTAAGCTATAATTCTAATTAGTGGATAGAGAATGATATTTGGATCCTTATTATCAATTAATCTCCAGGGTTTTACGAAAGTGATCCAGGGTCGAGTAGTGAGGGACGCGACTTTAGAGACATCGAGGTAGGTAGTCTGGTACTACTAAGTCTTTAAGTGCATCTTAAACTCTATCTTGCCTTTACTACTATTTTTAGCTTGCTTTTGGGATATAATGTTCTTATACAAGTATGCGAAAATGTCTTCATGTTTTATGGCTTTGAATGTGATACTAGCATGACCAAATTTTATGCATTGCTCACATGTTTTGAAAATAATTGCATTTGGATTATTTGGATTATTGCCTATCCTCGAGGGTTGCCTAAAGACGCTAGAGTGCCCAAAATACACTAGTTAGGTAGTTGTGAGGGCCAGGCAGTGTGAGGGAACCAAAGAGGGCATTGAGAATGATTGCATAAATTGCATGATTTTTGATTAATGAGATTTGGATTAATTATATATGCTTTTTGGGCTATTGAACCTGGTGGGCACTATGCTAAGAGGTTGTTATGTACGGGGTTGGCCTCCTGGCCTCTATCACCAAAAGGTGGATGGAATCATTGCCAAAAAGGCATTGTCCCTTCCCTGACTATTGTGGTAAACAGGAAAGACCACTGGAGGTGTTCAGGGCACCCTTTCGAGGACATCCATAGTCGCCGCGGAGGCTATGGTAGGTTCTAGCTGTATGCTGAGCATGAGCATAGTGACCCTATGATTTTAGTTTTATCGCTATGCATGTAGCATGAAGATGGTCATATACGAGTACTCGTGACCAGTTGGCGTGATGTGTATGCCGAGAGACTCAGGTGCATGATACTAACATCTGCTTGAATGATGACTATTTTGAGAGTTTCATGATTATTATATTTTACTTGTTGGCTTGATGTATTTCCTAGATCTTATTACCTAGATCTATTGATTTTTATTATATGATTTTAGTCATAATTGGAAAAGTAGATTTGCATACAGATTCCATGATTGAAATAATGAGCTTACGTTTTATGCATAAATATGCATGTTTACACAAATGTAATCACTGATGTTTTACATGGAAAAGCCCTTAGAATCATGCATATTGCCTACTGTGTTTTCAAAATAGTAGTATCAGATCACCTACTAGGTATGAGAAATACTCACCTAAATATATTCATTTTTACAGATAAGATTCAAAGGGATTTGAAGAAGCATTAGAAAATGTTAGTATGAGGATCAAGAGAATAAAGAAGAAGATAAGTATCAATGTAAGTACATAATCTCCTCTTTGGAAATGTATCTGTAGTTATTACAGTTGAGCTGTGCATTATGACTGGATAGACCTGGGAAGACATTTATGGTTCTTTTCAGAATTTCCTTATTCATCTTGAAAGAAAATGACGCTTGGGGTTTTCAAAATTGAATTTAAAATAAAAGAATTTCCACTGCATTGCATTGTTTTCCAAAAATGTGTTCAAATAGGGACCAATCCATCTCTAGGAATTAGTTATTGCATTTAAAAATGCATGGGAAAACCCGGGTTGTCACACAAGCTATCCAAGTTTTCAAGCTAAGGGAGTTAGCCATTCAAGCCACAAAGGAATGAGCCATCAAAGTGAGCCATCAAGCCACATGGAGGGATATTATTGGAAAACTAATTCAAGCAACTATCCTATGTTAAAAGCATGATTTTCAAGGTACTTTGAGAGAGATTTGTAAAAGCTAAGATGATCATGCATTGGTGGACCAATCACAAGAGAAAATCCCTCTTTGTAATTCCATTTTCCATTCTTTTTCCCCATCTATCTTAGGGTTCCATGACTTTACCTTAGAGAGGGAGACACCTTCCTAGAAGGTGACACCTCTCACTTTTTGAATGCCTATTAAGGTGGTTTCCTAACATAGAAACTCCTAAATCTATGTTCATTCAAAACACATTAAAACCCTAAGATTTCCTCATCTTTTTCCTAACATTTTTTGTCCTTTTTCTCTCTTCATTTGAACCACAATTAACCACCTAACTAGTGGTGGAGGGACTCAATGCCACCTTCCTAAAAAAGGTGGCATCTCCACCCCCTTTCTTAAGGTAGAAACCAGCCATGTCATCTTGCTTATATCACTTGTTTACCGCATCTTCCACCCAACTTTCCCACCTTGAAACCCTAGATCTAGGTCTACTTTCCCTTCATAATTTAAGTCCTCATCAAAGTGGAAACACACAACTCTATAAATTTCCAAGTATTCCATAATTTTTTTATCTAAGTAGAGGTTAGTGACAAACCTTGAAACATGGCACTCTTCCTTTGGTGATGTTTGGAGCTAGAATTTGGCTTTCTTTTGGGCTATTCTTCCTTTGGATTCTCTTTTATTTTCTTAGCTTTTTGCTATTTAATTCTAGGTAAGTAGTGGATTTGCTTTGTTATCTAATTCCACACGCACACAGTTCCCTCCTTGCTTCCCTTTGATTCTTACTTCCATCTCATTAGATGTCCTTGCTTTTCCCCTTAAGAATTTAATGTTTTCTCCACTAATGGCACCTAGTTGTAGGTATTTTTTCCATAATTAGTTCATCCATCTTCTCTCTTGAATTCTTTTCTAGGTGTTCTTTGTATTTTATCTTGCTTTAGATTGTGATCATTGGATTGCATTTGTGTCATTATTTAGATTAAGTTTTGGTGCTTAGTTTTATGCATGTTCTTAGTTTTATGCACAATTTCTAGATCATATAAATGGTTTATGGAATTATTTTTTTTAATGTAATTTGGCATTGATTTAATAAAAATCTTTGAGGATTCTTGTTCTTTGTTGTTTCTTATATCAAATTACTTTAAATATGAGTTGTTATCTTGTATAGAAATTGCTGATTCAATTGCTTTATATGCATGATTTGATTTGAAGTTCCAAAGTGCTTAAAATCTAGAAATTTCTTCCTTCAATCTTCATGCTTTGTTTTCAGCCATTGAAAGATCTTATTTACTTGAATCCTCAAAAATCCATTTAGCTTTTTATTAATCCGTAACTTAGGTTGCATGTTAGTTTACTTTTGAATCATTAAATATGGCCATCTTTGAACCATTGAACCATGAACCATGTCCACCATCCATGGATCATGCACACAAAACTTGGGTTAATTTCCTTTGAATCTTGACTAGTTTAGTTGCTTGATCACGTTTTGGTAGTTGTTAATTACTTGTTTGCTTCTTAGTTGAGGCTTAGAAAGTTTCCTTTTTGAGTTCTAGAAAGTTTTATTTTTATAAAGTTTCTTGCTGAGGAAAGTGTTAAATTAGAAAAGTTTTCTTTTTAATAATTTCCTTAAGTTAAGTTGCGTAGTTAGTTCATTCTAATTTTACTGTTGTTTCCTTTAGTTGAATGCATGTTAGTTAGTTAAGTTTCCATTTTCATTATTTAGCTTTGTTTTTAGCAAGTTTCCTTTAGTCCAAGTTTCTATTTCATACATGTTTTCCTTCTTGCTTTAAATTTCTAGTTTAATCATCATTTCTCTCTCTCTCTCTCTCTCTCTCTCTCTCTCTCTCTCTCTCTCTCTCTCTCTCTCTCTCTCTCTCTCTCTCTCTCTCTCTCTCTCTCTCTCGATCTAATCAAATGAAAATTTGTGAGATTCCTCATAGGTTCAACCTCTCCCACATGCTAACACTACATTGATTTGTGCATTTACGAGTTATTTTAAAGCTACACTAAGTTTTTGCCACCATTGCCAAGAAATTGCAATGGATCTGTGGTTAGATCTTTATTTAGATTGTTTATCTTGAGTCATAGTTTTAGGTGATATTAGATTAGGATTTTTGTGTCATTCTTGCTAATTTACTAATTCCTCAAAAATTGACATATCTTACTTATTTTGTGTGAGGGGAATTTGGCAAAGGAGTAATGGTGACCCTTTGGGCCAAAGCTTCATCAATTTATATTGCTTTCCTAGATTAGGGTTTTTCTTTTTGAGTGAACTTATAGTGAGGCTATATTGTAGCTTACAATTTCTTTATTCAATTTGAAATGGGTTGCATTAGTACAGGGTAAGTGTAGGGAATGGTGGCTAACACTTGATCTTGATAAAAAATCTCACTGTATGTCTTCTTCACTCTCTTTTACTTTTCTACTAGAGTTGCATTTAGTATAGTTTGCAAATTGGCTGGTAGGTTAATTCATATAGTTTAGGATTATTCATCTTATTTTTTGGATCTTTTTTAGGGTTGTTGCATTAAATTGCATCTATCTAGCCCTTGTTTGTATAGTATGTAAGTTGCATTAGTTTGTTTTCTTGTACTTGCATTGCACTTTACTACTTTATGGTGGATGGAAGATAATGTTTGTAAAGGCCACACAGAAACCCTCATAAGATAAGGACTAGATTTCATCTCTAGATCCAATACTTGTAATAACCCAAATTTTTGTAAATTGATTGAGAAAATTAATAAAGTTTGAGTTTTCAGAAATTTTAGGCTGGAATATTAGGTTATAAGAAATTCTATTTTTATAGAGATTAAAACATTATCTAAAAATTATAAATTATGAATGTACTCGAAAAACCAATCGAAATGACACTAGGTACGTTCAATTTCGAGTTAAAATGAAAAATTCCTAATTTTTTTCATTTTTATGAATAAAAGGGTAAAATGATATTTTACCCATAACTAAGATCTAAGACATCAATATTTAGAATGTACACAAAAATACGATTCCAACACCACTAAGTATGCTCAATTCTAAGTTCGGGACAATAAAATGGATTTTTCTCCACAAAAGGAAAAAATGGTCCTTTCACACCCATGGGGCCCACAATGGACCTGCAAATGAATCCAATGCCCAAAAAACATGTAATAAGAGGTCAAACCACTAGTAGCTGCTAGTGGAGAAGGAGGTGGTAGTGGAGGATCCAATGTTAATTTAATATTTAAAATAATTAAAATATAATTATTACATATAATTATGAAAAATGTAAAACACCAATAAATACCTCTTCAAAAATGTTCATTAAAATTCACACAAAATCATCTTGCTTACTCTAAAAAATTAGATCTAGATTCCTTCCCAAAATTCCAAAACTCACAAAAAACTCCCTTCTTGCACTTTCTCTCTCTTCTCTCTAATTGGAACAAGAGACCTAAATTTAGTTAAGCACTCTATTCCATTAAGTCTCACAAATCCCACCATCCAACAATCTTAGACTACCTTGTCTACAAAACCCTTAAATCAATTTCAAGATCCAACGGTGCAATCAACGAAAAATCACAAAATAAGGGATTATCGGGCTATCTTATCATCAAAGGGTATTTATTTCAAATTGGGCTTCAAAACTACATTGTTTCTCCAATCAGGTAGGTGGAACTACTTCTTATACTTATTTCATGTTGTTTTATGTAATTTTTTTTTTCTATAATCAATTTTATATTAAACTTTATAAAAATAAAGTAAGGACAAAACCCTTCAAATCTACATCATGGAGGGCTTAGATGAAAAATCTAAGTTGTTCAATCGATCCAAAAGGGTCCAAAACCCCTAAGGTAGAAATTTCAAGAAATTTCATTATGTTTTGAGCCTTTGATTTAAGAGGATTGATTGGACGATCCAAAATAGACTGTTCGATCTCCCAAAATCAAATCAGGATGCTAGACGACTACTCGACAGCCATGGTCCTAGGGGGATCGCATCATGCTTGCATCCCAGTGATGGAATCGGGCTGACCCTTTCCTCCGATGGGCCTGCTTTGCACGATCAATCTGGGCTGTCTGTTCCGTTGGGCCCAGATCAAATTTGGACCCTAAAAACGACTACGAACTTCATAGTTCAATTATGGAGTCATCTAAGCTCCAAATTGAGATAAAAAGAAGATATGGAAAGCTTATAACCTCTATTTTCTTCTGAAACCATAATATTGATAAAAAAAAACATTCCAGAAACTTTATTTTTTCAAGAATTAAATTTCTAATGTTCTTGATCTTCAAGATCTGAGATGATCAGATATTGGGGATTTGATTTACTAATGATATAATATTGAAATCAAGTGATATCCATGATTTATTTGGACAAATCCAAGATAAATTGAGGGATCTACCCTTTATGGTAGAAAAACCCTAAAAATACAAAGGGACCCACTTGATCAATGAGGTCAAGTATGATCAGATCCTTGGGATGGATTGAATGAATGGTATTATGACGGAATCCATTGAAATCATGGATTGAATATGACATAAAAAAAAAGGACATGATCTTGGACCTTAATGGAGTAAAAGCACTAAAATTAATTAAAAACCTTGATTTAAAAGGAAAAGATATAAGATCTAATGGTTGGATCATAACTAAAGGCTTTAATAATAAGAAATGGATAATCTTGAGTTATGCATTGATTTCATTTGATTTATTACATGAATATAGGATCCATGATAGATTATTTTAGTATAACTTCATTTCAAATGTCCATAAAATTATTCATGAATGATGAATTGTAACTTAGGACCATGTTGGTATGATTTCATGGAATTGTAACTTAGGACCATGCTAGGATTTCAGGTTAGATTAGACTATGGTATGAGATGGTGCCTTAGGTCCGTGATAGTTTAATTTGAATTTATTAAATAAAGTACATTAGTTCAAAATCATGCTAGTGTAATCTTAAGTACCTTGTACCATTATCTTTAGGTTGCTTAATTATGTAGTTTTATGCTTTAAAGTTATAATTCATTTATGGTTAAATTTTATTAGTAGATTTAATTGTTAAAGTAGTTATGAGATAAAGAGCATAAAACACCAAAAATAGAATCCAATGAGAAAGTAGAGTTTCATGACACAAATAAGAGTGAATTATTTGACTTGAACTTAATTAGTAAGGGCTATAGTTAGTAGAACAATATAAGGATTATCAAATCCTTGGCCCAAACTAGGAGAATAATAAACTCCATGAATGACATTTTAAATGTTCATGGACTTAATTAGAAAGAGTACTTAGGGTTAACATGCTCATAGGAACCTTATGAAACGTTGAGCTAAGGTCACTCTAGTGAATGTTGAACATGGTGGTTAAGAGGGTTTTCTATTAGATCCCCGCTCTTCCCCTACCTTCCGTTGACATTTGTGAGGTCTAAACGTCTCCTTACATGAGGATTGAAGTAACCACTTTGTGTTCACCCATTCAGCTGATAAGTCTTAGCCAATTGGAAATAAGAGGAGCAGTCTAGACTTTGGCTGAAATAAGTTATCTTCAACCAGTAAAAAATTAACTGGTTGAATAATAATATTAATAAGAGCATAAAAGGTTAGCAAATTATCTAACTCGAATCAAAATTGTAAGTAAGACAAGGATGATCAAACAAGATCCATTGGATCTTGAGTGATTAAGAACACTAAAAAGAAATACTTCTTAATGATGATATATATTGCTTGCAACTTAGATCAAATAGAATAGAAGATCTTAGATCAAATAGAAGATATGAACCCTTGATCAAATATGATTCAAGGAAAGGAACCAAGATCATCTGCCTTAGGGATGATCAAACAACTAAACTTAGATCAAAGGAAAACTAAATGATAGAAGATCTAAGTTTTGATCTTTATCAACAAGTATAAATTGTTGATCAAAGGATCTATGAAAGATCAAGATCAAAGAAAGGAATACACAAAGTCATAGAATAGAAAATACTTAGATCTGAAAGATTAGAAGATCATTCTAATCATTAGATCTATTGATCAATAGGATAGACACTATCTGAGGAAGATAGATCCTGATAGGACAAAATATCTAGATCCTTTATATTAAAGGACAAAATTAGACAAAGAATATAGATAGGATTATTTAGATTGTATATGTATTGACAGTATGTATGGATTTACAGATTTCATACACCAGATAGGATCATGGAGGATTTGAAGAGATGGATCACTACTTGAAGATAGGAGAATTTTATAAATGCATCTACATAGGATGTACATGTTGAACACATGACTTTATGTTGACAAGTGTAATGCTAATACCTGTATGAAATCCCGTGAAACCCTTTTGATCCAACCAAACACATATGAAATGATTAAGTTAGAATTGAGGATTAGGCTCTAAGTGAATATGGAACTAGAAGATATTCCATCCTTAAGTAAACGGATAGATTGTTTGATACACATGAAACCTATTTTACATACAAGCATGGAGGCTTGTGGTTTTGTTTTAAACAAGTATAAGCTTGGGGATGCTATGCTAGGGGAGTTATGAGGGTTTGGCCACCCGATTCTCGAAATTTGATGATTTGATGATACCTTGCCCTATGAGAGGCTAAAAGTCGGGTGGGGCAATTATGGGAAGGCCACCACTATGAAAGTCCTCTCTCCCCATATGGGTACTGACATAATATTTTCCACAGTGGTATCAGTGGTGAACAAGGCAGTTATTCGAGTGCGCTAGTATGGATTAGATTGCAACATGGTAGTCCTTTGATTATTTTGCACTATGATGTATATGAGATAGGCATAGTGAAATGGCTTATGTTTTGGCATGATAAAATGCCAGGTAATTGTATATTACCAGTATTTCCCAAGAAGGGAAATTCCTAGTATAGGATTAGCTGAAATACTGATTTCTCATAGGGGAAAGAATTGATCAGCTTAGTTGGGAATGATATTTGACTACTTTCATAAATTTGATGGATTTATCCATGTACATATATAAGGATGTACATATATATTACAAAATAAAGAGTTAGATACATGAGTATGTTTATGAATAATGGGATTATGAAGTATTAAAATTATACTATCAATTATTATGCTTCTTGAATCCCTTACCAAGCATAGCTTGCTGAGATATTGTAAATGTTTTAATGTTTACGATATTTCAGATACAAAGAAGGAGAGAGGAGCTCAAGACTATAGAAGACTTGAAGAGAAAAATCATCAAGGTATACCCCTTGAAGACATGTATTTTGTTTTGTTTGAGGGTATTGTATTTTAATGAGAGTTTCATTGCATGGTAAGCTTGGAGAAATTTAAGGAAGCCTTTAACCACAAATATTTCCCTTCTCATGTGCAAGAAAGGAAGCTGATAGAGTTTCTAGAACTAAGACAAAGGAACATGTTAGTGGTAGAGTATGATAATATGTTTAAGCAGTTAAGGAGATTTGCTACTCATGTGTGTAACACTAAAACACACACAGTGAATTGATTCATTGAAGGGCTGCACCTAGGGCTGAAAATAAAGGTCCTTGTTACTAAACCCATGACCTTAGTAGAATATGTGGAAACGGCTTCCAAGTTTGAAGAAGAATATAAGAAGAGTCAAACCACCAAGTTTAGTGGAGGAGGAAACAATAACCCAATGCCCTTCCAGAAGAACAAAAAGGCTTGGAACAATTTTAAGCCCTAAAGAAATCAAAGGAACAATGGACCAGGGCAAAATAGACTACCATGTCCAAGATGTAGAAAATTTCACCAAGGCAATATCTGTCCTAGACGTGGACAACAACAACCACAACAGTTTCTGATCAAGTGTCATAATTGTGGGGAGTATGGACACATCGCCACTTATTGTCCCAAACCATTGGCAATTAAGGAGGCAAAACTAGAAATTGCCCCACGACACCAAGGGAGGGTCTTTGCCATCACAGACAACCAGGCTAGACCATCTAATGCAGTGATTGAAGGTACATTACTTGTAGCTGACAACTATGCCAAAGTACTATTTAATTCTGAATTTACGCATTCCTTTATATCTTGCGTATTTGCATCTAGTATACAACTGTCAGTGAAAAACTTGGGATTTAATCTAGTCTTAACAACTTTAGTTGAAGAAAATAGTTCAAATTACAAGAATACTTGCATAATATACCTATAGAAGTATTGGGCAAAAGAATGGACATAAACCTCATTTTACTGAACATGGTGGACTTTGACATCATACTGGGTATGGACTGGTTAGCAAAATACTGGGTAGTTATGGACTGTCACAAGAAGCAAATCACATTTAGCATACTGGGTGAGGAAGTATTAGTACTGTATGGGAAACACAATTACTTAGACAAATCCATTATCTCAGCTATGAAGACAGTCAAACATATGTCCAAGGGGTGTTAGGAATTTCTAGCAACAGTAATTTCTTTATATGTTGAACAACCCACGATGACAAAAATTGTAGTCAGGGAATTCCAAGATGTTTTTCTAGAAAAACTACCAGGATTACCCCCACATAGAGAAATTGAGTTTACCATTGAAGTAATTCCTGGTACAACTTTATTTTCCAAAGCACCTTATAAGATGATCCCACCAGAGTTGAAAGAGTTGAAAACTTAGTTACAAGAATTATTAGACAAAGGGTTTGTTAGACTAAGTAGTTCACCATGGGGAGCACCAGTAATATTTGTGAAGAAGAAGGATGGGTCTATGAGATTGTGCATTGATTATAGAATGTTAAATAGCGTCACAGTGAAAAATAGGTATCCCTTACCTCACATTGATGATCTCTTTGATCAACTCCAATCTGCCAAGGTCTTTTCCAAAATCAACCTTAGATCAGGATATCATCAATTGTGTATTAAGGATGAAGACATACCCAAATCAGCATTTAGAACTCGGTATGGGCATTACGAGTTTCTAGTCATGTCTTTTGGGTTCAATGCACCAGTAGTGTTTATGGATCTGATGAACAGAATCTTCAAGGAATTTTTGGATAAATTTGTGATTGTGTTTATTGATGATATACTGATTTACTCGACCAATATCAAGCAACATCAAGAGCATTGATGAATTATATTAAATACCCTCAAAACACATAAACTAATTGGTAAATTTAGTAAGTGTGAATTCTGGTTAGAGAAGGTCAATTTCTTAGGTCATGTAATTTCTAAGAATCGAGTAGAAGTGGAGTCCACCAAGGTTGAAGTAGTAACGAATTGGGAGAAACCTAAAATAGTAACAAAAATACGTAGTTTTCTTAGGCTGGTAGGATACTACAATAGATTCATTCAAAGATTTTCCTGTATAGCCCTTTGACTTCATTAAATAGAAATGGGGTACAATTCACTTGGACAGAAGAATGTGAAAATAGTTTCCAAGAGCTAAAGAAGAGGTTAACTACAGCACCAGTATTAACCTTGTCGTCTGGAAGTGGGGGATATGAAATATACTGTGATGCTTCAGGCAAAGGGTTAGGAGTTGTTGATGCAAAATGGAAAGGTCATTGCTTATGCATCTAGACAATTGAAGAAACATGAAATAAATTGGCCAGTACATGACCTAGAATTGGTAGCTATAGTTTTTGCATTGAAAATTTGGAGACATTATTTGTATGGAGAAAAATTCAGTGTATTCACAGATCATGAAAGCCTCAAATACTTCTTCACTCAGGCTGATTTGAACATGACATAAAGAAGATGGATGGAGTATATCAAAGACTACAATTTTTCCATCCAATAAAATCTTGGAAAAGCGAACGTAGTAGCTGATGCATTAAGTAGACAGCCAAGAGCTATACTCACACACACCACCATTAAATCATCTTTTGTGGAAAGAGTCCTCAAAGCCTAAGAAGAAGATATAGTAAGTCAAGAATTGTGTAAAAAGAAAGGGTTTTGTAAGGGTACAGATGGGGTTATACATTTTCAGGAGAGATTGGTGGTGCCTTTAAATATAGACTTGAGAAAAGAACTATTATAAGAAGCCCTTCAGCAAAATTTTTCATACACCATGGGCATACAAAGATTTATCAGGATTTGAAAAGAAACTTTTGGTGGGAAGGCATGAAAAGAGAAATAGGGGAATTGGTTGTTAAATGTCTAAATTTTCAACAAGTAAAAGCTGAACATGAAAGACTAGCTGGAATGTTACAAACATTGGAACTTCCAGAATGGAAATGGAACAACATCACTATGGATTTTGTAGTAGGATTGCCAAGGCCTTGGGCAGGTCATGAAATGATTTGGGTGGTTGTGGATAGGTTAACAAAGTCAGCTCATGGGATTCCACTATCCATCATCACTGATAGGGATGAAAGATTTACTTCAAGATGTTGAAAGAGTGTACAACAAGCCTTGGCAACCTCACTTAAATTTAGTATAGCATTCCACCCCCAAATAGATGGTCAATCAAAAAGGACTATTCAGACTTTAGAAGATATATTGAGAGCATGTATATTAGATTGGAAAATGAATTGGGATGAACATCTTTCGTTGGTAGAATTTTCTTATAACAACAGTTTTCAAGCAAGTATTGGTATAGCACCATATGAAGATTGTATGGAAGGCCATGTCGATCACCAACCTATTGGAGTGAAGTTGAAGAAAGAAAGCTAATAAAGTCAGAACTAGTGGAACAATGTACATACAAGGTTAGATTGACACAGAAGAGGTTGTTAACAACACACAGTCGGTAGAAGAGTTACGTAGATAAAAGACATAGAAACCTATAATTTGATATGGGGGAGCATGTATTATTGAAAGTATCACCAGTCAAAGGAGTAATGAGGTTTGGAAGCAAAGAAAAACTTAGTCCTAGATTCATTGGTCCATTTGAAATCCTAAAAAGAGTTGGTCCAGCGGCTTACAAATTAGACTTACCAACCCAACTCTCAAAAATACACAATGTCTTTCACATATCTATGCTAAGAAAATACCTATAAGATGACATGCATGTACTTCAAAGGGTGCTAGAAGAGCTAAAGCTAGACCTAACCTTCGAAGAGAAGGAGATACAGATCTTGGATCACAAGGAACAAAAGTTAAGGACTAAAACCATTCTGCTAGTCAATGTCCTGTGGCAACATCACTTTGTTGAGAAAGCCATGTGGGAAATAGAAGTAGAAATGAGGAAGACACACCCTAGTCTATTTGATGAAGTTATTGTATTACAAATTTTGAGGACGAAATTATTGTAAGGGGGGAAGATTGTAATAACCCCAATCTTTGTAAATTGATTGAGAAAATCAATAAAGTTTGAGTTTTCAGAAATTCCAGGCTAGAATATTAGGTTATTGGAAATTCTCTTTTTATAGAGATTAAAACATGGCTTAAAACTTAGAAATTATGAATGTACTAAAAACACTAATTGAAATGATACTAAGTACGTTTAATTCCTAATTAAAATGAAAAATCCTTATTTTTCTTCATTTTTATGAATAAAAAGGTAAAATGGTAATTTTACACATAACTGAGATCTAAGATGTTAATATTTAGAACGTACTCAAAAATATGAATCCAACACCAGTAAGTACGCTCAATTCCGAGTTCAGGAGAATAAAATGGATTTTTCTCCATAAAAGGAAAAAATGGTCCTTCCACACCTCGTGGGGCCCACAAGGAACCCACAAATGAATCCAACACCCAGAAAACATGTAATGAGTGGTCAAACTACTACCAGCTACTAGTGGAGGATCCAATGTTAATTTAATATTTAAAAGAATTAAAACATAATTATTACATGTAATTATAAAAAATGCAAAACACCTATACATACCCCCTCCAAAAATCCTCAAAAATGTTCATTAAAATTCCCACAAAATCATCTTTCTTACTCTAAAAAAACTAGATCTTGATTCTTCCCGAAATTCCAAAACTCCAAAAAATCTCCCTTATTGCACTTTCTCTCTCCTCTCTCTAATTGGAACAAGAGACCTAAATTCAATTAGGCACTCTGTTCCAAGTTGAATCTCATAAATCTCACTGTCCATACAATCCTAGACTACCTTATCTACAAAACCCCCAAATCAATTTCAAGATCCAACGATGCAATCAATGGAAAATCACAAACCAAGAGACTATCGGGCTATCTTATCATCAAAGGGTATTTATTTCAAATTGGGCTTCAAAACTATGTTGTTTCTCCAATCAGGTAGGTTGAGCCACTTCTTATACTTATTTCATGTTGTTTTATATAAATTTTATTTTTTTGGAATTAGTTTTAGGTTAAAATTTATAAAAATAAAGTAAGGACCAGAACTCTTCAAATCTGCATGATGGAGGGCTCAGGTAGAAAATTTGAGCTGTCTAATCAATCCAGAAGGGTCCAAAACCCCTAGGGTAGAAATTTCAAGAAGTTTTATAGCGTCTTGAGCCCTTGATTGAAGAGGATTGATTGGACGATCCAAAACAAACTGTCCAATCTCCTAAAATCAAATTAGAATGTGGGATGAATTGTGAAACATCGTATGAAGATGCACCCTGTGACAACGTCTCTACGCGAACGTGCCACGTGCGACGCCATCCCGACGGGATGACAGCGTGACAGCGCCGGTCCTAGGGGATCCCATCATGCTTATGTCCCGATGATGGGAGCGCCCTTCCGCCCGACTGGCTAGCTCCGCTTGATCAATCTGGGCAATCTGTTTCATTGGGCCCGGATCAAATCTGGACCCTAAGAACGACTATGAACTTCATAGTTCAATTATGGAGTCATTTGAACTCCAAATTGAGATAAAAAAGAAGCTATGGAAAGCTTATAATGTCTATTTTCTTCTAAAACCATAAAATTGATAAAAAAGCATTCTAGAAACTTTCTATTTTCAAGAATTAAGTTTCTAATGTTCATCATCTTCAAGATCTGAGATGATTAGATCTTGGGGATTTGATTTAGTAATGATATAATATTGAAATAAAGTGATATCTATGATTTATTTGGATAGATCTAAGATAAATTGAGGGATCTACCCTTTATGGTAGAAAAACCCTAAAAATACAATGAGACCCACTTAATTAATGAGATCAAGTATGATCAGATCCTTGGGATGGATTGAATGAATGACATTATGACGGAATCCATTGAAATCATGGATTAAATATGGCAAAAAACAAAGGAATATGATCTTGGACTTTATTGGAGTAAAAGCCCTAAAATTAATTAAAACCCCTGATTTAAAAGGAAAAGACCTAAGATCTAATGGTTAGATCATAAGTAAAAGCTTTAATAATGAGAAATGGGTTATCTTGTGTTATGCATTGATTTTATTTGATTTATTTCATGAATATAGAATCCATGATAGATTATTTTAGTATAAATTCATTTCAAATGTCCATAAAATTATTCATTAATAATGAATTGTAACTTAAGGACCATGTTGGCATGATTTCATGCAATTGTAAATTAGGACCATGCTAGGATTTCAGGTTAGATTAGACTATGGTATGAGATGATGCCTTAGGTCCATGATAGTTTAATTTGAGTTTATTAGATTAAGTACATTAGTTAAAAATCATGCTAGTGTAATCTTAAGTACCTTGTACCATTATCATTAGGTTGTTCAATTATGTAGTTTTATGCTTTAAAGTTATAATTCATTTATTGTTAAATTTTATTAGTAGATTTAATTGTTAAAGTAGTTATGAGATAAAGAGCATAAAACACCAAAAATAGAATCCAATGAGAAAGTAGAGTTTCATGACACAAATAAGAGTGAATTATTTGACTTGACCTTAATTAGTAAGGGCTATAGTTAGTAGAACAATATAAGGATTATCAAATCCTTGGCCCAAACTAAGAGAATAATAAACTCCATGAATGACATTTTAAATGTTCATGGACTTAATTAAAATCAATTAGAAAGGGTACTTAGGGTTAACATGCTCATAGGAACCTTATGAAAGGTTGAGCTAAGGTCACTCTAGTGAAAGTTGAACATGGTGGTTAAGAAGGTTTTCTAATAGAGCCTTGCTCTTCCCCTACCTTCTGTTGATATTTGTGAGGTTTAAACATCTCCTTACATGAGGATTGAAGTAACCACTTTATGTTCACCCATTCAGCTAGCTTAGCCAATTCAAAATAAGAGGAGCAGTCTAGACTTTGGCTGAAATAAGTTATCTTCGACCAGTAAAAAATTAACTGGTTGAATAATAATAATAAGAGCATAAAAGGTTAGTAAATTATCTAACCCTAATCAAAATTGTAAGTAAGATAAGGATGATCAAACAAGATCCATTGGATCTTGAATGATCAAGAACAATAAAAAGAAATAAATACTTCTTAATAATGATATATTTATATATTGCTTGCAACTTAGATCAAATAGAATAGAAGATCTTAGATCAAATAGAAGATATTAACCCTTGATCAAATATGATTTAAGGAAGAGAACTAAGATCATCCTCTATAGGGATATTCAAACAACTAAACTTAGATCAAAGGAGAACTAGATGATAGAAGGTCTAAGTTCTTGATCTTTATCAACAAGTATAAATTGTTGATCAAAGGATCTATGAAAGATCAAGATCAAAGAAAGGAATACACAAAGTCTTAGAATAGAAAAGACTTAGCTCTGAAAGATTAGAAGATCATTCTAATCATCATATCTATTGATCAATAGGATAGACACTATCTGAGGAAGTATATCATGATAGGACAAAAGATCTAGATCCTTTATATCAAAAGACAAGATTAGACAAAGAATATAGATAGGATTATTCAGATTGTATATGTATTGACAGTATGTATGGATTTACAAATCTCATACACCAGTCAAGATCATCGAGGATCTGAAGAGATCGCTACTTGAAGGTAAGAGGATTTTATAAATTCATCTACATAGGATGTACATGTTGAACACATGACTTTATGTTGACAAGTGTAATGTTAATACTTGTATTAAATCCCTTGAAACCCTTTTGATCCAACCAAACACATATGAAATGGTTAAGTTAGAATTAAGGACTAGACTATGTGAATATGGAACTAGAAGATATTCTAGCTCTAAGTAAATAAAAAGATTGTCTGATACATACGAAATCTATTTTACATAGAAGCATGGAGGCTTGTGGTTTTGCTTTCAACAGGCATAAGCTTAGGGATACTATGCTAGGAGAGTTATGAGGGTTTGGCCACCTGCTTCCCGAAATTTGATGATACCTTGCCCTATGAGAGGCTAAAAGTCGGGTGGGGTAATTGTGGGAAGAGCACCATTGTGAAAGTCCTATCTCCCCATATGCACAGTGACACAATATTTTCCACCATGGTATCAGTGGTGAGTAGGGCAGTTATTCGAGAGCGCTAGTACGGATCAAACTGCAGCATGATGGTTCATTGATTAGTTTGCACTATGATGCAAATGAGATAGGCATAGTGAAATGGCTTATGTTTTGGCATGATGAAATGACAGGTAATTGTATATTACTAGTATTTCCCAAGAAGGGAAATTTCCAGTATAGGATTAGCTAAAATACTGATTTCTCATAGGGGAAAGAATTGATTAGCTTAGTTGGAAATGATATTTGACTACTTTCATAAATTTGATAGATTTATCCATGTACCGTTTGTATGTATAAGGATGTACATATATATTACAAAATAAAGAGTTAGATGTATGAGTTTGTTTATGAATAATGGGATTATGAAGTATTAGAATTATATTGCTAATTATTATGTTTCTTGAATCCCCTACCAAGCATATCTTGCTGAGATATTGTAAATGTTTCAATGTTGACATTATCTCAAATACAGAGGAGTGTTAGGAGCTCAAGAATGTAGAAGACTTCAAGAGAAAAATCATCAGGGTATACCCCTTGAAGACATGTATTTTGTTTGTTTGAGAGTATTGTATTGTAATGAGGGTTTCATTACATAGTGAGCTTTGAATTTTGGATTATGTAATTTGGACAAGTATTGTAATGGATTTGGGCTGTACTGTGAACCACTGGATGGATTCTGGAATTTAATAAAAGTATATTCCTTCAATGGAATTTTATCTTATACAAAAATTCTACTTATGTTATGTATGAAGTGATGACTTAGGTTTTTTCAAAACAAGTTTAAAGAAAAAGATCTCCGCTACTTTGTTTTGCTAAAATTTTTTACTACTAAGGGCCCTGCCTTTGAAAATATGTTACAAAAACTGAGGTCGTCACATTACCAACCTAGGAAATCAAATCAATTCCTTCTATACTTGGGATCCCACCCATTAATCTTTATTTAAAATCAAGTAGTAGGAGACCTAAGGTTTTGAGGTCATACACCCTTTTTGTAAGAGGTGATCTATTGTCACTCTAGTTGCTCTGGAACTTTGTGGCTATAGTGGGCATCCAAAACCCAAGTGATTTTTCCATGACTTTTATTGATGGTTGTTGCGGTTTAAACACCTCCTTCCCTGAGAATTGTATTAACTACCTTGGGCAGGACCTAACTAGTAAGCAATAATCAAGTTTGGATTAAAGTAGGAGCTATCTAGAGTTAGGATGCATCATTTAGATAGGTTCACATTATAATACACCCAAGATCGTCAATCTCAAAGCACTATGATAGTACCTTTATATCTAGATATTGGATGTACCCATAAGTAAGGGGTGAGAAACCTAGTTCCTAATCCCATAGCTGAACCACTAGTAGAAGTCAAGGGCAAGGCTATTAGAGATTTCTATGATCCACTCCAGTTAAATACCACATCATGCAGCACATTTCCACCCACAAATGTAGACCACTATGAACTTAAACTTAGAGTCATACAGTTATCCCAACATTTTATGGTTAAGAGAGAGAGGATCCATATCTACATATCAAAGAATTACTTGATATTTGTGCTACATTCAAATATCATAATATTGCAAATGATTCTAGTAGGATTAGGTTATTCCCTTTATCATTAAAGGATAAAGCCAACTCATGGCTTAATTCTTTAGAGGTTGGTTCCATTGTCACATGGGACCAGTTGTCTATGAAATTCTAGAATAAATTTTTTTCGGTCCATAAGACTAATGCTCTTTGTAGAGAGATCATTAATTTCCAATGTAGAGATGATGAACAATATTATGAATTTTGGGAGACATGGAATGAATTACTTCAAAAGTGCCTCATAATAGAATTGAAAAATGGTAGTAAGTTTAGTATTTCTATGAGGCATTAACGACTCAAAATAGAAAAATGGTAGATGCAACTAGTGGAGGAGTCCTTGTGTTGAAAAATGAAATAGAGGCCTGGGCATTTTTCCAAACTCTTGCATACAATTCCCAACAATGGGATTATTCGAATAGGAGAGAGACATACCTAGCCATAAAAGAAATGAGGCCTATATGAAATAGGAGTGGCATTAGAAATAACATATAGGCTCGACTTGTTGAATGGCAAAATGGACAAGCTCACAAATATATGATAGACAATGAGTGCTAAAATAAATGCTTTCATGGGTTCCAATGCAAAACCTCCATAAGAGATATGCGCTATTTGTTCTAGTCCAGCCCATTTAACTACAAAGTGTCCATCCAATAGAGTACTTAATAAATATCTTTTAGAATAAGAAAATGCTCTTGGTGCATGTTGCAACTCTAGCAATAACAATCCATACTCTGAGACTTATAATCCAAGATGGGCTAGGCATCCCAATTTGTCATGGTCTAAGAATAATTACTAGGGAGGCACATCTATAAACCCCTCTATTTAGAACTTTCTTAGAATTTCAGTTTCTTAATAGCCACCTAGTTTTCTGCTTCCTCAATAACCAAAGCAACCATCAAATGAGGATAGTATTTAGTTTCTCATGAAACAAAATTAGGAGAATAACGAGGCTTTGCATCAACTCCAGAAAGAGAGTCAATAAAATATCGCTAGGATAGAGATGCAAATAAGCTAGTGTCTACCCCTTTAATTGAAAGAGAGAAAGGAAAGATTCCCAGTCAGATTATTCCAAATCCTAAGGGCCAGTAGAAAGAGAGTCTAATTCCCATAACCATAGACCCCATGAACAAGCAAAGTCTATCACAACCCTTAGGAATACCTATCAAGTTAATGATAAAATACGACAAACTAAGGACAATATAGAGGAGACTAAACCAGATAAAATTCAGGAGAAAGAGACAAGACAGAATTCTCTAACTCCATCTAAGCCTATAGTGGAGGTACCTCATGTGCATAAAGCTCCATTCCCTCAATTAATCAATAAGGCTAAGAAGGGAACAAATTTCAATGAGATAATGGAAGTGTTTAAATATGTGCAAATTAATAGCCCATTACTCAATGATATTAAGGATATTCCTGCTTATGCTGCATTTTTTAAAGAGCTCTGCATAACAAAGAGAAAGCTCAATGTGTAAAAGAAAGTCTTCATCATCGAGTAGGTGAGCTCTTTGATCCAACACCAGACCCCTCCTAAGTTTAGAGACCCAAGGTGTCCTACGATTTCTTGTGTGATTAGAAATCATGTTATATATAGGGCATTACTTGATCTAGGGGCTAGTGTAAATTTGTTGCCTTATTTTGTCTATAAGCAATTAGGGCTTAGTGACATTAAACCAACCACTACCACATTACAGTTAGTAGATAGATTCATTAAGATTCCACGTGATATGGTTGAAGATCTTTTAATACAGGTGCATGAGTTTTACTTTCCTATAAATTGTATTGTCCTTATTACCAAGCCTATATCTAACTTTGATAGTCTAATCTTGGTATCTTGGACATCCATTTTTGGCAATATCTAGTGCCATCATCGATTGTAGAAATGGTGTGATGAAATTATCTTTTGGCAATATGAAAGTCAAGCTCAATGTTTTTAATGCCGATCATCAGCATCTAGACCTAGAGGATTCCTAGCTAGTAAATTTAATTAAAGGTCTAATGCAAGATGCTTATACACCATCATCTATCCTAGACCTATGTGAGGCATGTCTAGTACATTTTAACTATGATTTTGATATAGAAAAGTCCACTGATGAGGTGAATAATCTTTTGGATGATGGGCCTAATTATGGATACCACCAAGTGGGGCCCTCATATGGAACCACTTCCTCTATCCAATTCTATCCCAGTGCCTTCAGTAGAAAAATAACCCACCTTGGTTCTTAAGCCACTCGAAAATCTAAAATACTTTTATCTAGGACCTGATGAAACCTTGTTTGTAATCATAGCCACAGCTCTAGATCAAGAATAGGAAGGTAAAGCTCTTGATGTTCTCAGAGAATATAAGGTTGCTCTAGGGTGGATCATAGCAAATATTAAAGGGATTAGCTTTACTGTATGTATGCATAGAATCCATTTAGAGGAAAATGCTAAACTATCTAAAAGAAAATATATTTGCACATTTTGGTACATGTAGAGCCATAATTAGTGATGGGGGTAAACATCTTTGCAATACAATGAAGTATAAGCACATCTATTTAGAAGTCCAAACTTATGCAACTGTATACACACATTCACTCAAAGATATAATTATAATATAATGGATTTCGTACATGGATAACTTGTGGAATTTTTCATTCATCTTCATTAAGTTTCTTAAATAAGTAGATGCTAATTGATGATAATTCTTAGACATAACCTTATAGAATTTTGGGGGTATATTTACTGCAAACTCTCACAAGACTTAACTCATCCACTAAAGGTAACCTAGGGGTTTAAGGCCTTTTTGCATATGTTAATTGAATCATGTGTACCTACAAAATGGCAACCACTTTTGTTCATATTTTTTGCATATTTTGCTTGGGACTAGGAAAATGTATTTTGCTTGAGACTAGAAAAATGTATTTTTCTTAGGATTAACAAAATGCTGGTTGGGAGGTGTGTTAAATGTTCAATTTTGTATAGAAAATACCCAATTAATAGCTCAATTGTTATGAATTATAGTGTTGTTTTTACTATTTTTTTGAAAATTTCTAATCTAAAGAAAGTATGTGAATCATCATAATTTTTTGAGGATTTAATTAGGATTTTTCATCTTTTGTAGGTGTTGAGAAGGTGATCCATCGGTTGTGATTGATCGAGAGGAGAATTAAAGATCATGATTAAAAGATCAAACCGAACCCCAAATGGCATCAATCTAAAGTGTGATCGAGGTTCAAGACTATCATATGGAAAGAAAAATAAGGCAATGGGAAACATAAAAAGTGACTCAAATGATCCATGCTAACAAGCCAAGCATTTCTAGCACTTTGCATGACAATGGAAGCCATACTTGAGGTTTCTTGTTCTAGCTAGAAAACCTAAGAAAGCTAACCCATCCAAGTTTTCCAGCCAAGGGAGTTAGCCATTTAAGCCACAAAGGAATGAGCCATCAAAGTGAGCCATCAAGCTACATGGGAGCCATGCCACATGGAGTGATATTGTTGGATGACTAATTCAAGCAACTATTTGATGTAAAAGGTGTGATTTTTCATGGGATTTTGAGAGATATTTGTAAAAGGTAAGATGATCATGCATTGGTGGACACAACAAGAGAGAAAATCCCACTTTCCAATTCCATTTCCCATTCTTTTTCCCCCATCTATTTTATGGATCCACAATTTTAACTGAGAGAGGAGCTACCTACCCACTTGTTTGATTGCATTTTAAGGTGGTTTCATAAGTTGGAAACCCCTAAATCTATCTCTATTCAAAGCACATCAAAACCCTATGATTTCCTTGTCATTTCCCTAACATTTTTTCTCCTTTTTCTATGGCCATTCAAACCGCAATTAACCACCTAATTAGGGGGGTGGAAATCCATGCCACCTTCCTAAAAAGGTGGTGCCTCCACCTCCTTTCATAAATTTGAAATGAGCATGTCATCTTGCTTACATCATTTGTTTACCTCATCTTCCACCTAACTTTTCTACCTTGAAACCCTAGTTTTAGATCTAGTTTCCCTTGTTAATTAATTCCTAATCAAATTTGAAACACACAACTCTATAAATTGCCAAGCATTCCACATTTTACCCAAGCAGAGGTTGATAATAGACCTTGAAACATAGAACTCTTCCTTTGGTGATCTTTGAAGCTTGACATTGGCTTTTTTTATAGTTATTCTTCCTTTGCTTTCTCTTCTACTTCTTAGCTTTTTGTACTTTAATTCTAGGTTAGTAGTTTAATTTCATTGTTACTTTCATTTCTTTATTTTGCCTCCTTTTGTTCTCTATTTCTACTCACATAGCTCACTCCTTATTTCCCATTGATTCTATCTTCCATCTCATTATATATCCTTGCTTTTCCCCTTAGGAATTTCATGGATTTCCCCCTTGATGGCACCTAGATGTAGGAATTTTTCCATAGTTAGTTCATCTATGAACTCTATTGAATTCCTTTCTAGGTTTTCTTTGCATGTAATCTAACTTTAAATTGTGGTTTTGTTGTTGTTTATATTAAGTTTTGGTACTTAGTTTTGTGTGCAATTTTCCAAATTATATAAATGTTTTATGACCACAAATTTTGGTGCAATTTAGTATTGATTTAATAAAAATACTTGAGGATTCTTGTTTTTGGTTGTTTCTTATATCAAAGTACTTTAGATCTGGGTTGTTGTCTTGCATAGAAATTGTTAATTCAGTTGCTTTATATGTGCAATTTGATTTGAAGTTCTTAAGTGCTTAAAATCTAAAAACTTCACCATTCAATCTTCATGCTTTGTTTTCAGCCATCAAAACATCCTATTTGCTTAAATCATGAGAAACCCATTTAGCTTTTTAGGGGTTTTATTAAGTTCATAGCTTAGGTCACATGTTAGTTTACTTTTTAATCATTAAATATGGCCATCTTTGAACCCATGAACCATGTGCACCATCCATGTATCATGCACGTGAAACTTGGACTAATTTGCTTTGATTCTTGATTAGTTTAGTTTGTTAATCATGTTTTGGTAGTTGTTTATTAGTTATCTGCATCTTAATTTGGGCTGAGAAAGTTTCCTTGCGTTTTAAAGAGTTGCATTTTTAAAAAAAAATTTGTTTAGAAAAGTGTTAAATTAGGAAAGTTTTCTGTTTAATAGTTTCCTTAAGTTAGTTAGTCCATTCTAATTTTGCTGTAGTTTCCTTTAGTTGAATGTAGGTTAGCTATGTAAGTTTCCATTTTCATTGTTTATCTTTTCTTTTAGCAAGTTTCCTTTAGTCAATATTTCTAATTCCATCCATGTTTCCTTCTCGCCTTAATTTCCAAGTTTAATTATCAACTCTCTCTCTTTTTGGGTGAAGTTAAGTGATTAAATAAGATCAATCAATTGAAAATTTATGAGATTCCTCATGGCTTTGACCTCTCTCCTGTGCTAATACTATATTGATTCATGTGCTTGAGAGTAATTTTTGAGCTACATTAAGTTTTTGGTGCCATTATCGTGGAATTGCAATGGATTTGTGGTTGGATCTTTATTTAGATTATTTATCTTTAGTCATAGTTTTTGGTCTCATTAGATTAGGATTTTTGTACCATTCTTATATATATTTCACTAATTCCTCAAAAATTGACATATCTTACTTGTTTTGTGTGAGGAGAATTTGGAAAACAAGAGGCAGCAATCTTGTGGGCCAAAGCTTCATTAAATTTTATTGCTTTCCTAGATTAGGGATTTTCTTTCTTGAGTGAACTTGCAGTCAGGCCCCATTGTAACTTGCAATTTCTTTATTCAATAGTAAATGAGTTGTATTAATATAGGGAAACTGTAAGGAATAGTGGTGCCCACTTAATCTTCATTAGAAACCTCATTGTAAGTTTTCTTCACTCTCTTTTACCTTTGTAGTGTAGTTGCATTTATTATAGTTTGCATATTGGCTGGTAGGTTAATTCATATAGTTTAGGATCATTCATCTTATTTGTTACATCTTACTTACAGTTATTGCATTAGATTGCACCTATTTAACCCCTCTTTCGATAGCATACATGTTGCATTAGTTTGCTTTATTGTACTTGCATTGCTCATTTATGGCTTTATGGTGGATGGGACATAATGTTAACAAGGCCCCCACAAGAAACCCCATAAGATATGGATTATATTTCATCACCAAATCCTTGGCCCACCTAGGAAATCAAATCAATTCCTTATACGTTTGTGACCCTAGTCATTAGTCATAATTTAAAATCAAGTAGTAAGAGACCTAGGGTTTTGAGCTCATAGGATCCTTTTGAAAGAGGTGATCTATTGTCACTCCAATGGATATTGAACTTTGTGGTTATAGTGGGTATCCAAAATCCAAGTGATTTTTCCCCGCCTTTTGTTGACGATTGTTGAGGTCTAAATGCCTCCTTCCATGAGAATTGTATTAACCACCTTGGGCAAAACCTAATATGTAAGATATAGTCAAGCTTGGATTGAAGGAGGAGCTGCCCAGCTTTAAGGATAAAAGCTAAAGCATTACAGAATAACAAAGATCATCAAATCAAGCTCGTTAACATTAGGGACTATTTGTTTGCATATCACCTAGAGTTAGGAATCATATATTGAGTTAGGTTGCATCATTGATAAGTTCTCATTATAGTGCATGTAAGGTCATTGATCTCACAACACTAACATAGTACCTTTATATCCTGAGATTAGACATACCCATAGGCAAGGGGTGAGTAACCAAGTTCCTAACCCCATGGTTGAACTCCATCAGAAGTTAAGTGCAAGGTCATTAGAGATTTCTATGTGCCACTCCAATTAAATACCCCATCATGCATCATATTGCCACCCACAAATATAGACCACTTTGAAGTTATACCAAAAGTCATATAGTTACTCCCACTATTTTATAGTCGAGATCGAGATCGAGAGAGAGAGAGAGAGAGGATCCATACCTACATATCAAGGAATTCTTTGATATTTGTGCTACATTTAAATATTATAATGCTATGGATGATTCTATTAGGTTTAGGTTATTCGCTTTCTCATTAAAGGATAAGGCTAAATCATGGCTTAATTCTTTAGAAGTAGGTTCCATTGCCACATGGGATCAATTGTCTATGAAATTCCTTTAGAAAAAATTTTAGTCCATAAGATGAATGCTCTTCATAGAGAGATCATTAATTTCTAACAAAGAGATGATGAGAAATATTATGACTATTTGGAGAGATAGAATGAATTGCTGCAGAAGTGCCCTCATCATGGATTTGAAAATGGTAGCAGGTTTAGTATTTCTATGAGGCATTAACATCTATATGTGCTATTTGTTCTAGTTCAATACATTTAACTACTAATTTTCCATCCAATGGAGTGCTTGGTGAATATTTGTGTAATGACTCCATTTTTGTAACCTTGAAATCCCATGTTGGTAATGAAAAGTTCACATTTTGGAGATAATGGTATTTTCATCATTTTACTGTTCACCCTAACTAGACTTAGAAATTTGGTCCTTAGAATGGCACCTTTAGGTGCGTCTCGAAGAAAGGAATCCAATAAGACCAGAATCACCCAAAACGGAGTTAAAATGAGCAAGTTATGGCCCTTTGAAGTTCAAGGGCAAAATTATAATTAAAGTTAAAACAAATTTCGCCTAAGAAAACATGGACCCGTTTTGATATGGGCACCCCCTTCTTCCCAAACATACTGGAGGTTTCTAGAATGATAGTGTGTAGGGGAGAAACCACCGCCATTCCATGGTGGTAGAAAACCCCCTCCAGAACCCTCTGTAAGCTCTATAAATAGAGCTCTTGGGTGCCTCCAATGGTAGCCCAAAACCCTGGGAAAAACTAATCTGGGAGCTGTGTACAAGAGGAGAAAACATGGAAAATACCCAGCCACAAACCAGGTACGCCTTAAACAACTCCAAACCCATCTCCCCTCAGTCTTAGGTTGAAGATCCCTAAGTTTTTGCATGAGAAACCATGCAAAACAGGGCTTTAGGGAGCCACAATAGACCCAGGGCAAGTGCCTGGGGCGTTCTGGTTCGACAAGGTCGAACCAGGGCGTCTCGAGGATGCCAAGGTCACCACAGGACCAAAACGCGTCGAGTGTGTTCAAGAGAACCCGATAGGCGCGTCCATGGACACGCCCGCAAACGAGAAAAGGAGACAGAGACTCGGTGCGTCGGCAGACACACCCGGTGGGGCGCGCGCCACTGACGCGGGATGCGTTAGCATCCTAGGCTCCCTCCTCGTATGGGCCTTCTATGTACTCTTAATACTAAACTCTGATTGAGGTGCGGCGAGAGGCGTTGTATTCGTA
This sequence comes from Warburgia ugandensis, assembly GCA_035236585.1. NCBI lineage: Eukaryota > Viridiplantae > Streptophyta > Magnoliopsida > Canellales > Canellaceae > Warburgia > Warburgia ugandensis. The sequence continues at coordinate 40,956,230 of CP141137.1, forward strand.
TCGACGGCGCAGACACACCCAAACCATAAAATACATGATCAAGCCCTTATCTAAGGCTGGCATGACCCTTAAACCATGACAGTGGCATGGGGCCACTAAACCTTTGCAAACTTAACTATACCAAGACCCAGTTAGGGACCTTAGGAGGCCCTTAGGTATGGGCATGAACCCTTAATGCCTAAGTAGTGAGGTAAACTATTCTGAAACTTATAGAAATAGGCTAAGCTAATCTCTTTCCCCTAAACGATGTCCAGGAATGTATGAGGACAAGGGGACTGGCGCGATCAAACCAAGTAGGTGTCCTATTGCTACTAGACTTTTAAAAAGAACCCATGATGTTTTGAGAATGCATGCTTTGAGTCATGGTTGCTTTTCTAATGCATGTTTTCAGTTTTTAAATTACATGTCCTGTCTTTATGACATATAAATTTATGTTACATCCTTATGCACATGACCTGTTTAGTATGAATTGATTTCATAAATGAACTTAGCATGCATATGAAAAATACATTGTGCATATATTTCCAAGACATGTGTTACATGCATAGACATGTTTTGAAAAAGGATTCTTGTCTGCATGATACATGCATAGACATGTTTTGAAAAGTGTAGCCTTGGCCGAGGACGGCGGGCTGATGAGGATGGGCCGATGAGGCCGGGCTAGAGAGAGCTGACAGGCTTCTAGGCTGGCAGACTTCTAGGCAGGGTTAGGACTTTGAATGCAATACTAGCATAAGCAGATTTTATGCATTGCATGAATGTTTTGCAACTGATTGCATAAATTGCATGCTTTGCGATGATTGAGCTTTGGCTTTATCTTTAGATGCTTTTGGGCTAGTAAGCTTGTAGGCGCTATGCTGAGAGGTTCGGGGTGGCCTCCCAGCCTCTACCACTATAGGTGAAAAGGGTACCAGGCCAAAAAGGCTTGTCCTTACTTCGATTGATGAGTGGTAACGAGGACTACCACTGGTGTCACGGCACCCGATCGAAGTGTCATTTGCCCCATGGAGGCTAGGACTGAGAGTCCCTAGGTACCCGGGGACCACACGATGATGAGGTCGTGGGTATAGTGGGCCCTATGTTTTTGAGGATTTACTTGCATTGCATGTGGCATGACATGAGTATGGTTGACCATAGATCCATGAGTTGGATTTAGATGAGCATCTTATGCATATTGTAGTATATTTTCATGATATCTATGTTACTTTCGACTTGGATTATGCGATTCTTTAAGTCGTCATTATTATATTTTGATAGTGGCTTTTAATATCGATATTGAACATGAGTGTTCAAACATGCACATGGTTTAAAGAACATATGGTTTAAAATATAGTATGCATTGTAAAACTAGTAGTGATAGACTCCTACTGAGTATAGCATATACTCACCGAATCCTTAGCATTTTTCAAATACAAGTATACACTTAAGGACGAGATACACCCGTGATAGAGAACATCCAAATTAAGTACAAGTAAACAAACCCCTACCTTATCTTTTAGTGAATGTTACTTGATTGTAGTTACTCTCTATAGCTGGGGCTGTGACTAATAGTTTCTTAGGAATAGAGTTGATTTAAAACTATGCCATGGCTATATGATTTGAAAATGTGTTTTGACACTATGGTTTTATATGAGAGATTGCTTTCCAAAATAAAAAGATTTTCATGCATTTCATATTTCTAAAGCAAGAGATGTCGCCCTTTTATGAAATTTGCATCATATAAAACCCGGGTCGTCACAATTTGTTAGCACAAGTGAATGCTCTTGGTGCATATCACAACTCTAGTAATAACAATCCATACTCTGAGACCTATAGTGCAAGATGGGCTATCTTTTGCAATTTTTCATGGTCTAAGAATAATTACTAAGAAAGTACATCTATGAAACCCCTGTTCAGAACTTTCCTACAATTTTAACTTCCTAGTAGCCACCTAGTTTTCTGCTTCCTAAACAACAAAAGCAATCATCAAATGAGAATAGTATTTAGTTTCTCCTTAAACCAAATTAGGAGACTAATAAGGGTTCGCATCAACTCTAGAATGAGAGTTGACAAAATATCCCCAAGGGCCAATTAGAAATTAGGCCATCATGTGAATACCTCCAAATGGCGCCCTCATGTGGAACCACTTCCTCTATTCAATTCCATCTCAGTGCCTTTAGTAGAGAAAGCACCCACCCTGGTTCTTAAACCACTCTAAAAATATAAAATACTCTTTTCTATGAACTGATGAAACCTTGCCTATAATCATAGTCATAGATCTATATCATGAATAGGAAGGTAAACTTCTTGATGTGGTCAGAGAACATAAGATTGTTCTAGGGTGGACCATAGTAGATATTAAAGTGATTAGCAGAGCTGTATGTATGCATAGGATCCATCAAGAGGAAAATTCTAACCATCTAAGGAAACACAGAGGAGACTAAACCCTAATATGAAGGAGGAAGTGAGAGATGAAGTACTTAAACTCCTAGATGTTTGTGTCATCTACCCCATATTTGACAGTACTTGGATTAGCCTAGTTCAGTTGATTCTCAAGAAATCTGAAGTCATGGTAATTAGAAATGAGGATAATGAATTTGTCCCCACTTACATGACCACCATGTGAAGAGTTTCTATAAATTACCTCAACTGAACTCTATCATGAAGAAAGATCACTTTCCTCTTCCTTTTATTGATCAAATGCTAGAAACATTAGCCGATTGTTGTTATTACTACTTCTTTGATGTATGTTCCATCTATAGCCAAATCCCTATAGCACCTAAGGACCAGGAGACCATCACGTGTTCATTTGGGACCTTCTTCTACAATCATATGCCTTTTGGACTTTGAAATGCTCCAGCTACTTTTCAAAGGGGTTTGTTTATCATATTATCAGATATGGTAGAGCAATTTTTAAAGATGTTTATGGATAATTTCTTTGGTTCTTCTTTTGAAGAATGCCAGCAGCATTTGAAACTTGTCCTTACTAGGTGTCAGGAAAAGAACTTAGTGCTAAACTAAGAAAAATGTTATTTCATGGTTCCAAATGGAATGGTTTTAAGCCAAATCATATCACATAATGGTATAGAAGTGGACAAAGCCAAAGTGGACTTAATCTCTAACCTTCCTCCTCTAAGTCCGGTATAGAAAATCCACTCATTTCTAGCCCATGCTGATTTGTAAGAAGATTCATTAAAGACTTTAGTAAAATTGCTAACCCCGTATGTAATTTACTTACCAAGGAGGCCTCTTTTGACTTTTATGATGACTGGATGAAAGAATTTGAGCACCTAAAGGCTGAGTTAACTTCTGATCATATTATTCAACCACCAGACTAGAATGCACCATTTGAAATAATGTATGATGCTCTAAACTACGCTATTTGGGCTGTGTTGGGGCAGCTTATTGATATACTTCCCATGTGATGTATTATGCTGTTAAGACAATCAATGATGTACAAGTCAATTATTCCATTACAGAAAAGAGTTGTTGGTAGTTGTTTTGCGCTGGATAAATTTAGATATTACTTGTTAAGATCTGAGGTCACAGTATACTCAGACATACAACATTGAAATATCTTCTATCTAAGAAAGATACAAAACTTAGAATAATCCAATGGATATTATTGCTACAAGAGTTTGACTTAGAGAATTGGGATAAGAAAGGTTCCAAAAATGTTTTAACAAACCACTTAGGCTAGTTGTGGAATCTACTAATGAGAATGTGCATATTATTGAAACATTTCTTTATGAACAATTGTTGCACATTTCCCATTTTCCTTGGAATACATACATTGTTAATTATCTTGTCATTGGTCTAAACATGATAGAAAAACATTCATTGCTAGGTTAAACACTTTACTTAGGATGATCTGTACTTGTTTAAGTATTGTTCTGATTAGGTCATTAGGAGATCTATGCTAAATAATGAGCACTATAAGATCATTCCCTTTTATCATGACCATGCATGTGGTGGCCATTTCATTTCTAGAAGGATAGCTTCAAAGATTTACACTGTGGTTTTTATTAGCATACTATTTTTAGAGATTCACATGCTTACTACTTAGCATGTGCTATATGTCAATAGTTAGAGAGCATTGTAAATAGATATATGATATCTCTAAATCCCATTCCTATCATAAAGCCTTTTGTTGTTTGGGGCATTGATTTCATAAGAACTTTTCCCAATCTTTTGGTTATTTGCACATCCTCTTAGGGGTGGATTATGTGTCAAAATGGGTAGAAGCCATACCTTGTAAGACCCATGACCACAAGGTGGTGATCCAGTTCGTAAAACAAAATATATTTGCACATTTTGGTACACCTAGGGCAATAATTAGTGATGGGAGTAAACACTTTTACAATAAAGTGTTTGACAATTTAATAAAGAAATATGGTGTTACCCATAGAATAGCTACCCCATATCATCCTCGGACTAGTGGATAGGTAGAGGGATCCAATAGGAAAATAAAATGTATTTTAGAAAAGAGAGTCAATCCAAGTAGGACAAACTAATCTTGGAGACTTAATCACACTTTATGGGTCTATTGTAATGCTCGAGCAATTTATGCTATTTTGACAAAAATTGGACATCTTATAGGACAGGAACTGTGTTGAATGTTTGATTTTATTTAAAATAGTAAATGAAGGAATTTGTGATGAAATTGGTACCATTAGATTCTACTCAAAAAATGGAATCCAACGCATAAAAAATCACCCAAAACGGAGTTCATATGAAGAAGTTACAGCCGTTTAAAGATAGGGGTATTTTTAGAATTTAAACAGAAAACGTTTAAAATGAAAAAGGACGAAAAATGCAGGGGGTTGTTTTGATAACGGCACCCCCTGTCGTCTTCAACCTCTAGACCCCTCTAGAAACCAGTTTTTCATAATTTGTCTAGAAAACCCCAAGTGAAAACCCCATCTCCCCTCTCCAAAAAACACGTTTTTAGGCTTCTTTTTTTTTTCCAGTCGTTTGAGACTGGGGTTCCGGCAAAAACCGGAAACACGTCTCTCTGCAATCTCCGGCAACGGCCAGGCCCTAGTCGGGCTGGCCATCTCCCCATGTTCCTCTCTTCTCTTGTTCCGGCCTTGCACGATTTTCCCCTTTCTTCGAGTTTTTCAGCGAGCAGGAAGTTTCAGACGAAAGTAGGGGCTCTATCATCGGCAATGGGCACTCCCTAGGCAGCCCAGGTAAGACGTCCTTACCTCCCTTCTTTGGTTCCTCCACCTTTCAGGCTAGATCCATGCTGGATCTAGCGTTTCCCAGCCGTTTCCAGCAGGGTTTCCTGGCCGAAAAATGCTCCAAGCTGGCTTAGACCCGCCCTGCACGAATAAGGCGTCCCAGGGGCTCAATGCTACGCGTGCACCTGGGACGGGTTCCAGGTGTACGACAGTGCATACACTGTCCGAGGTACGGCCTTCGGGTGCGCGCACGACATGGGGCACGGGTCCTAGCTCGACCAGGGTGCATGGGGTGCCCTGGGAGTTGAGACGCACCATGCCACAAGGTGTGTCCATGCGATGATGCGTGTCATAGCACGTCACCTGAGCATGCATGTGCGAGTGCAAGACGCGATCCCTGGCACGGCCTTTGGGCGCGCACGCATGTGAGGCAATCGCGGTTCAACCAGGATGCACGGGTATCCTGGGAACTGGGACACGTACACCCAATAAGACTTTAAAGCTAGGATTAAAGGACAATTTATAGAGTTAGCTATGGAATAGTAGATCCACATCAAAGGATCCAGCCTAATGAATGAATTAGGTGAGGACCTTGGACCCAATAGGCAGAGCTAGCGATCTAATGACTAAATGGATTGAAATTAATGAGGACTCCTTGTATCCATTCATACCCAGGAGTTTATAAATGAGACCCAGGGATTGGTTAAACTGATAAAGGATGCGACTCCAGGAGACTTTGAGGTAGGTGCTCTATCGCTACTAGACTTTTAAAAAGAGCCATGATTGTTTTGAGACTGGATGTTTTAAAGTATAAGTTATATGATTTGTTTAGCATGACTTATTTTATGACTTGATTAGCTTATAAATGAATTCAACATGCATATGACAAATACATTATACATAGACATGTTTTGCAAACAATTGCATATATCACATGACTTGTGAGCATTGAGTTCTTGAAAAATTGCATGTCCTTGAGGGTTACCAAAAGACGCTGGGTAGGCAGTTTTGAGGGACCCAAAAAGGACAGGTTTTGAAAAAGAGGTTTTTACTTGTTTGATCTGATATGATTTGGGCTGATAAGCTCATGGGCGCTATGCCGAGAGGTTTGGGTTGGCCTCCAGCCTCTACCACTATTAGGTAGATGGGTACCACGCCCAAAAAGGGTAACGTCCCTGCTTCGACTGCATGTGGTACAGGGGGCTACCACTGGTGTCACGGCATTGGGTCGAAGTATCATATGTCTCGTGGAGGCATATGACCCTGTGTCCTCAGGTACCCAGGGACCACACGGCGGCGAGGTCGTGGGCATAGTTGGACCCTATGGTTTGAGGATTTATTTCCATTGCATATGGCATGACATGAGGTTGGTCGACCAAACCAGATATCCATGAGTTGGATTCAGTTGAGCATCTTAAGCATATCATTATGTTTATGATATATGATACTTTCGACTTGAATTATGCTATTCTTTAAGTCGTCAGTATTCCGATTTGACAGTAGTTTTTAATATCGATATTGAACGTGATTGTTCGAACGTGCACATGTTTTTAAGAGCATATTATTTAAACATAGCATGCATTGCAAAACTAGTAGTTATAGACTCCTACTGAGTATAGTATATACTCACCCCATCCTTAACATTTTTCAGGATAGTTCCACTCACAAATAGAAGACGTCTCAAGAGACATTAGTGCTACGAGCAAGTGAATAAACAAAGGAGACAACTATACATGTGAGTAAACTCTCTACCCTTTGGACATGTGTTTGTATTTATTTACAGTTGGACTGTGTGCTGTGACTAGATAGACCTTGGGAAAAACATTTATGATTTCTGAAGTTTTTCAACAACTACTTTGATTGTTGTGAAAGCAAATGACACTCGGGGTTTTCAAAATGTGTTTAAAACAAAAGATTTTCCGCTGCATTGCATAGTTTTCATAAAACGATTTTCAAATAGGGATGCATCCCGCCCTAGGAATTAGATATTGCATTTAAAAATGCATGAGAAAACCCAGGTCATCACAGTTGGTATCAGCGCCCAGGTTTTATCCTTTCATAGCTAGTCCAGCATGTCCAAGGGCCATAGACAATAGAGAAAATCAAGAAGTAGTATAAATAGGAGTAGTTGAGATGACTACTTCTATTTGAGGATTACAAAATTAATGCACAAGGAAGTTCACCATAAATAAATAGGTGAAACACAGCTTGGTTTAACAAATAATTAGGCAGAGGATAGTGCAACCCTTATCCAAAATCTAGTCTAAGATGACTTTAAGGATTAAGGATTGTTGTATGGTGCAAATATGAAAACTCATATATGGATCATATTATGATGAGAATGATGAATGAGGATGTTAGCGGACTTGTTAGTAGATAGTTCTGACCTGCACTAAAGTAATCTCATCAAAGGTGAGAAAATTGAAGAACCTAGATGACTATCTTACCATCATAAAGAATATCAGAATATGAGTACACTATCATAAGGATATGATATAAGTATGATAGGGGATGTAAAAGACAGACTTTGAGAAGAATTTTGATGATAATCTAAGAGGGATGAGAATGCAAGATAATATTAGGAGATGACTGTGACTCGAACTAGGTCACAAAGGTATGGATCTTGAAGGACTTAGCTCAATTTTGGATATCTTAATTGGAGTCCTATGAAGAGTAAAGTGCTATCGAATAATAACTACCTGAGTATTATGGAGCAAATGAAAAGATGTATACAAGTGACAAATCATAAGAGAAACATAACACGAATATGATAGGGAAATGAATTCGACCAAGTTATCAAAAGATTTTGATGATAATACTAAGGATAATAATAGATCGATCCTAACATGAACTTGTAAGAGAAGTATAGCATGATCAAAACATTAATGCCATTATTAAGACATTGTATGAATTTTATTGAGGCTAAAGGCAATTGAGGATTTCAATGATCTTAAGACAGTTTAGAATTTCTGAGAAGCATTCAGTTTATCATATATGTTACATAAAGGAATAGATGAAGTATCAAATATATGCAACAAAGCATATAGAGACATTGATCCAGGTAGACCAAATGAGGATTTTGTAGAAAAGAGAGAAAGAGATAGAGATGTAACTATAAGTATTCAATGAATATTGAATATTCAAAAGAAGAAGATCATGACTTTATGGAGATACATAGAATTCTATCATCTTGAATCCTATAGGATGGTAGATCAAACAAATGCAAAGGAATAATACTAGATGAGTTGGTGATCTTATTGCAAAAGAGTATAAAAGAGAGAAAGCATATGAGATTTAAGACTTTGAGTAGAGTATCAAATTTCAGGAGATTATGCGACAAGAAATTTTCGAAGAGGAATAGTGACCAACTACAAATTAAATTCTACAAATGGTTTGATATCAATTATTACAATTTGATTCTTATCAGATCCATTAGCTTATGGGGAACACCAATGGATATAATCCATAAAAAGGAAAATTGGTGATATCCCACCTTACTAATAAAGTATATTGAAAAAGGAATTAAGCCGAGACAGTGACTTGTCCATTTAGCAAGTAGGGTACCATCAAGGATCAAATTGAGGTCTTACTATCATAGATTGGAAGACCAAAAATCTTAAGACCATTATTTAGTCATTACCTTTAGAGTACTGTTGACTAAATAAAGGTGTCCCACCCCAATTAATCAAGTATGTTAGTATCTATGAGTTAGAAGATGAAGTTATATAATCAGAGGGATGTTATAAGTATTTGGACATGAGTTTTACCTAAAAGAAATTACTTGTTAGACTAAGTCATTTGAGGGTATGAGGGCAGTTGATTAGGCCACATCATGGAGGAGTTATGAGCATGATCAGGATAGTTGCAACTGAGATAGGAGCAAAAATAAGAAGTGATCTAAACCAATGTGGAAGATTTTTCGAACCTTAATGGCTACCATGACAAGGTGAAGAAATTACTTTGAGTCTGAAAAATACTACTAACTTGGATTGAAAAGAAAGGCAAATAAGTATTGATCACTTTAGAGGCCCTTGAGCTTATGACAAAGATACATCTGGAAAGAGATGAATAGGTAATCAAATAAAGTCTTTCTTTATGTCTACAAAAATGTTCCATGCTTACCTAAGTGTTTTTCAAATTTAATGATTTAACAGCTTCAGCATAACTTGATGTAGTAGCTATTGAATGAGAACTGCTATTGTAAGCTAAGTATGAGGAGGCACTTGAAGGATAAAATTGGATGAATTAAGAAAATCACTACTTATGAGGATAGCTCCTGACAATACAAACTGCATGGTTGACGATAAAGCCTTGATAAAAGATTGAATAATATATTAACATAGGGAATGGAAGGAGAAAAGGTGAGATGGCTAGCACACTATAAGTTGAAGATTTCATGTTACATTGCCTTCAGACAAAAAGTTAGTTGTTATGAGCATATACCAAGTACGAAAAATCAATCGAAGGAATTTCCTAAGGACTAACCCTACTATATTGAGTATAGAACTATTGGACTGAAAGGTTACGAAGAAAACTATCAAGTAAAGAAAGGACAAAGAGGATGATGACAAAGGATTCACCCATGACTTAGTAAGGGTACTCGGTTATGAATACGAGACTTTTTGTTTTGCATAAATAGGAACATTATTGAAAATCCTAATGACAAATTGATGTGAATAGTGAGATAGGCTTCTGGACGAGAACATGTGACCCATGATGATGAATCGGCCATTAACATTTGACATGAGTTTGGATAAAATCCTCATAGAGGAAAGCGTTTAATGAATTCAATAATTATGAAACTGGATATAAAGTTAGGACATTTTTACTTCCAGTATATGATAAGGTCCTCGATGGAAGATACTACTAATTGGCCTTCATGAGTTTATTTTGAATCTAACTTTGGTCGAGGAATCAAGTCACATATGGAAAACGACAGACAGTTGAAATTTGAAGTTAATCAAGAGTTTGGCTGTAGAGCACATGATACCATATCAAGTATCTTGTGGGACAAATATAAAAGATAAAAAGCAAAGTTAAACATAATAGAAAGAAGGTAAAATTTTTGGACTCTTAACAACCATTAGAAGGAGATGTGGATGATGAAGAAGATCACTAGATGAAAGACAAGAAGAAAAAGGGATCATCCTATGAGATCAAAAAAGGACTATGAGAAATAAGATCATACGATCTCAAAGAAGTATGGAGTAATTTATACATGAATAAAGAAGCATGATCTATGAGGAGACTATCCTATACATGATGAGAAAAGTATAGGCATCTAAGGATTTTGAGATAGATAAATTACAGCTAGAAACCGCTATTGTTCAACTGGCACGTATAAGAGTATGCGTCAGAGTACGCAGCAAAAGTGGCCCATATAGGTAAGGCCTTGTACAAGGAACAATAAAAATGATAAGTGAGGATGAGCCTAGATTTGATTTCTAAGGGAGAATGCATTCACCAAGAAGTTATCCAAGAGACAAAATACCTTGAAGATGATAATTTATGGAATTTCAAGGATGAAATTCTTTTAAGGGGGTAATAATGTAATGCCCAAGCAATTTACGTTATTTTGACAAAAAGTGGACATCTTATAGGATATGAACTGTGTTGAATGTTTGATTTTATTTAAAATAGTAAACAAAGGAATTTTGAGGAAACTTAGTACCATTATATTCTACTCGAAAAATGGAATCCAACGCCTCAAAAATCACCCAAAACGGAGTTCGTATGAAGAAGTTACATCCGTTTAAAGATAGGGGTATTTTTGCAGTTTAAATAGAAAACGTTTAAAACGAAAAAGGACGAAAAATCCAGGGGGCCGTTTTGATAACGGCACCCCCTCTCGTCTTCAACCTTTAGACCCCTCCAGAAACCAGTTTTTCACGATTTCTCTAGAAAACCCCAGGGGAAAGGGTGGCACCGCCATTAAGGGGCACCGCCTTCTCCCCTCTATAAAAACCCTATCTCCCCTCTCCAAAAAACACATTTTCTGGCATTTTTTTTCCATTCGTTTGAGACTGGGATTCTGGTAAAAACTAGAAACCCATCTCTCCGCAATCTCCGACAACGGCCAGGCCCTAGTCGAGCTGGCCATCTCCACATGCCCCTCTCTTCTCTTGTTTCGGCCTTGCACGATTTTCCCCTTTCTTCGAGTTTTTCGGCGAGTAGGAAGTTTCAGACGGAAGTAGGGGCTCTATCACCGGCAATGGGCACTCCCCAGGCAGCCCAGGTAAGACGTCCTTACCTCCATTCTTTGGTTCCTCCACCTTTCAAGCTAGATCCATGTTGGATCTAGCATTTCCCAGCCATTTCCAGTAGGGTTTCCTGGCCGAAAAATGCTCCAAGCCGGCTTGGGTCGGCCCTGCATGAACAAGGCATTCCAAGGATGCCATGCTTCATGTGCACCTGGGACTTGGTCCCTGGGACAGGTTCCAAATGTACGACAGTGCTTACACTATCCCAGGTGTGGCCTTCGGGTGCGCGTACAACATGGGGCACGGGCCCTGGCTCGACCAGGGTGCACGGGGTGCCCTGGGAGTTGAGACACGCCATGCTACAAGGTGCATCCGTGCGATGATGCGTGTCATAGCACGTCACTTGAGCATGCATGTGCGCGTGCAAGATGCGGTCCCTGTCGCGGTTCAACCAAGATGCACGGGTGTCTTGGGAACTGGGACACGCAGACCCAATAAGACTTTAAAGCTAGGATTAGAGGAAAATTTACAAAGTTAGCTATGGAATAGTAGATCCACATCATAGGATCCAGCCTAACGAATGAATTAGGCAAGGACCTTGGATCCAATAGGCAGAGCTAGCGATCTAATGACTAAATGGATTGAAATTAATGAGGACTCCTTGTATCCATTCATACCCAGGAGTTTATAAATGAGACCCAGGGACGGGTTAAAGTGATAAAGGACGCGACTCCAGGAGACTTTGAGGTAGGTGCTCTATCGCTACTAGACTTTTAGAAAGAGCTATGATTGTTTTGAGACTGCATGTTTTAAAGTATAAGTTATATGATTTGTTTAGCATGACTTATTTTATGACTTGATTGGCTTATAAACAAATTCAGCATGCACATGACAAATACATTATGCATAGACATGTTTTGCAAACAATTGCAAATATCACATGACTTGTGAGCATTGAGTTCTTGAAAAATTGCATGTCCTTGAGGGTTACCAAAAGGCGCTGGAGTGCCCAAAAGACGCTGGGTAGGTAGTTGTGAGGGCCAGGCAGTTGTGAGGGACCCAAAGAGGACAAGTTTTGTAAAAGAGGTTTTCTCTTATTTGATCTGATATGATTTGGGCTGATAAGCTCGTGGGCGCTACGCCGAGAGGTTTGGGTTGGCCTCCAGCCTCTACCACTATTAGGTGGATGGGTACCACGCCCAAAAAGGGCAACGTCCCTGCTTCGACTGCATGTGGCACAGGGGGCTATCACTGGTGTCACGACACTAGGTTGAAGTGTCATATGTCCCATGGAGGCATATGACCCTGTGTCCTCAGGTACCCGGGGACCACACGGTGGCGAGGTCGTGGGCATAGTTGGACCCTATGGTTTAAGGATTTATTTGCATTACATATGGCATGACATGAAGTTGGTCGACCATACCAGATATCCATGTGTTGGATTCAGTTGAGCATCTTAAGCATATCATTATGTTTATGATATATGATACTTTCGACTTGAATTATGCTATTCTTTAAGTCGTCAGTATTCCGATTTGATAGTGGTTTTTAATATCGATATTGAATGTGATTGTTTGAACATGCACATGTTTTTAAGAGCATATGATTTTAAACATAGCATGCGTTGCAAAACTAGTAGTGATAAACTCGTACTGAGTATAGTATATACTCACCCTATCCTTAACATTTTTCAGGATAGTTCCACTCACAAATAGAAGACGTCTCAAGAGACATTAGTGCTACGAGCAAGTGAATAAACAAAGGAGACAACTATACATGTGAGTAAACTCTCTACCCTTTGGACATGTATTTGTATTTATTTACAGTTGGATTTGTGTCTTTGTATTTGGATAGACCTAGGGAAAAACATTTATGATTTCTGAAGTTTTTCAACAACTACTTTGATTGTTGTGAAAGCAAATGACACTCGGGGTTTTTAAAATGTGTTTAAAACAAAAGATTTTCCGTTGCATTGCATGGTTTTCATAAAAAAAATTTCAAATAGGGATGCATCCCCCCTTAGGAATTAGATATTGCATTTAAAAATGCATGAGAAAACCCGGGTCGTCACATCTATCTATTACATTTAAGATTTCTATAGGAATGTCACCCTACCGCCTAGTCAATGGAAAGGCATGGAACCTACTTGTAGAACTTGAACATAAAGCATATTGGGCTATCAAAAAGCACAATTATGTCTTAGATATAGTGGACCTCAAAGGAAACTCCAACTCAATATGTTGGGTGTGTTAAGGAAAGATGCATACGAATCTACAAAGCTATACAAAAGCCACATGAAGAGTAATCATGATAGACATGTGTTAAGAAAGTCCTTCACCCTAGGACAAAAACTCCTTCTGTATAATTCCAAATTGCATCTCTTTCCTGAAAAACATAGATCTTAATGGATTGGACCCTGCCTAGTACGTATTATATATCCTCATGGGGCCATTGAGATAGAAAAGGATGGAGAGATGTAAAGTCAATAGGAAAAGGTTGAAGTCGTATATAGAATTGGTCAACCTTGAAGAAAAGAAGATTTTGCTAGAGGAATTAGCTTCTAGGACCCAACTTTGCATGGCCCATGTGATGACCCAGATTTTTGTAACACATTTTGAAAGGCAGGGCCTTAGTAGTAAAAATTTTTTACAAAACAAAGCAACGAAAATTCTTTTTTTAGAACTTGCTTTGAAAACCCAAGTCATCACTTCATACATAACATAAGTGGAATTTTTGTACAAGATAAAATTCCATTGAAGGAATATATTTTCATTAAATTTCAGAATCCATCCAGTGGTTCACAATACAATCCAAATCCATTACAATACTTGTCCAAATTACATATTCCAAAACTCAAAGCTCACCACACAATGAAACTCTCATTATAATACAATGCGCTCAAACAAAACAAAATACATGTCTTTAAGGGGTATACCCTGATGATTATTCTCTTCAAGTCTTCTACAGTTTTGAGCTCCTAACTCTCCTTGTTTGTATCTGAGATATTGGAAACAATGAAACATTTACAATATCTTAGCAAGCTATGCTCAGTAGGAGATTCAAGAAGCATAATAATTTGACATTATAATTCTAATACTTCATAATCCTTTTATTCACAAACATACTCATGTAATATATGTACATCCTTATGCATACATACTGTATATAGATAAATCTATCAAATTTATGAAAGTAGTCAAATATCATTCCCAACTAAGCTGATCAATTCTTTCCACTATGAGAAATCAATATTTCAGCTAGTCCTATACTGAGAATTTCCTTTCTTCAAAAATACTGGTAATATACAATTACTTGGAATTTCATCATGCCAAAACATAAGGCATTTCACTATGCCTATCTCATATGCATCATAGTGCAAAATAATCAAAGGACTACCATGCTGCAGTTTGATCCATACTAACACGCTCGGATAACTCCCCTATTCACCACTGATACCACGGTAAAAAATATTGTGTCACTACCCATATGGGGAGACAGGACTTTCACAGTGGTGGCCTTCCCATAATTGCCCCACCTGACTTTTAACCTCTCATAGGGCAAGGCATCATCAAATCATCAAATTTCAGGAAGCAGGTGGCCAAACCTTCATAACTCCCCTAGCATAGCATCCCCAGGCTTATGCTTGTTTAAAACAAAACCACAAGCCTCCATTCTTGTATGTAAAATAGGTTTCATAGGTATCAGACAATTTGTCCATTTACTTAGGGCTGGAATATCTTCTAGTTCCGTATTCACCTAGAGTTTAGTCCTCAATTCTAACTTAACCATTTCATATGTGTTTGGTTGGATCATAAGGGTTTCAGAGGATTTAATACAAGTATTAACATTACACTTGTCAACATAAGGTCATGTGTTCACCATGTACATCCCATGTAGATGCATTCATAAAATCCTCTTACCTTCAAGTAGTGATCCATCTCTTCAGATCCTCTATGATCTTGACTAGTGTATGAAATCTGTAAATCCATACATACTATCAATACATATATAATCTAAATAATCCTATCATATTCTTTGTCTAATCTTGTCCTTTGATATAAAGGATCTAGATCTTTTGTCCTATCATGATCTATCTTCCTCAGATAGTGTCTATCCTATTGATCAATAGATTTGATGATTAGCATGATCTTCTAATCTTTCAGATCTAAGTATTTTCTATTCTAAGTCTTTGTGTATTCCTTTCTTTGATCTTGATCTTTCATAGATCCTTTGATCAACAATTTATACTTGTTGATAAAGAACAAGAACTTAGATCTTCCATCATCTAGTTCTCCTTTGATCTAAGTTTAGTTGTTTGATCATCCCTAAGGAGGATGATCTTGGTTCTCTTCCTTGAATCATATTTGATCAAGGGTTTAGATCTTCTATTCTATTTGATCTAAGTTGCAAGTAATATATATATCATCAAGAAGTATTTATTTCTTTTTATTGTTCTTGATCATTCAAGAACCAATGGATCTTATTTGATCATCCTTATCTTACTTACAATTTTTATTAGGGTTAGATAATTTACTAACCTTTTATACGCTTATTATTATTATTCAACCAGTTAATCTTTTACTGGTTGAAGATAACTTATTTCATCCTATGTTTAGACTGCTCCTCTTATTTCCAATTGGCTAAGGCTTACTAGCTAAATGGGTGAACATAAAGTGGTTACTTCAATCCTCATGTAAGGAGGCATTTAGACCTTACAAATGTCAACGAAAGGTAGGGGTAGAGTGAGGCTCTATTAGAAGACCCCCTCAACCACCATGTTCAACATTCACTAGAGTGATCTTAGCTCAACCTTTCATAATGTTCCTATGAGCATGTTAACCCTAAGTATTGTTTGTAATTGATTTTAATTAAGTCCATGAACATTTAAAATGTCATTCATTAGGTTTAATTAAGTCCATGGGCATGGCCTTGATGCGTCCCAGGCACAGTCCAGGCTTGACTAGGACGCATGGGTGGCCCGGGAGCAAAGGCACATTTCGACTACGCCAAGGTGTGTTCGCGCAAGGTCATCCAGGATGCGCGTCATAGCGCGTTGCTTAAGCATGCTTGTGCACGTGCGAACACTGTCCCAGGTACGCCCTTCGGGTACGTGCCCGACATGCGGCATGGGTCCTAGCTCGACTAGGATGCACGGGGTGCCCTGGGAGCTAAGACGCACCATGCTACAAGGTGTGTCCGTGTGATGATGCACGTCATAGTGCGTCACTTGAGCATGCATGTGCATGGGCAAAACGCAGTCTGTGGCACAACCTTTAGGCACGAATGCACGTGAGGCGGTCATGGTCCAACCAGGATGCACGAGTGACCTGGGAACTAGGACACGCAGACCCAATGAGACTTTAAAAATTAGGATCATAGGACCATTTATAGAATTTAACTATTGAATAAGTAGGTCCATATTATAGGATCTTGCTTGACAATGAATTAGGCAAGGACCATGGACCCAATAGGCAGAGCTAGTGATCTAATGTCTAAATGGACTGAAATTAATAAGGACTCCTTGTATCGATTCATACCCAGGAGTTTATAAATGAGACCCAAGGACGGGTTAAAGTGATAAAGGATGCGACTCCAGGAGACTTTGAGGTAGGTGCTCTATCGCTACTAGACTTTTTAAAAGAGCCATGATTGTTTTATGCATGTTTTAAGTACAAATTATATAACTTGTTTAACATGACTTAATTAAGCATACATACGATAAACGCTTTATGCATAGAAACATTTTGCAAAAAAATGCATATATTGCATGATTTGTGAGCATTGAGTTTTTAAAAGATTGCATGTCCTTGAGGGTTACCAAAAGACACTGGAGTGCCCAAAAGACGCTGGGTAGGCAGTTGTGAGGGCCAGGCAGTTGTGAGGGACCCAAAGAGGACGGGTTTTGAAAAAGAGGTTTTCGCTGGTTTGATCTGATATGATTTGGGCTGATGAGCTCGTGGGCGTTATGCAGAGAGGTTTGGGTTGGCCTCCAGCCTCTACCACTATTAGATGGATGGGTACCACACCCAAAAAGGGCAATGTCCCTACGTCGACTGCATGTGGTACAGGAGGCTACCACTGGTGTCACGGCACTGGGTCGACGTGTCATTTGCCCCGGTGAGGCTATGACCTAGTGTCCTCAGGTACCCAGGGACCACACGGCAGCGAGGTCATGGGCATAGTTGGACCCTATGGTTTGAGGATTTATTTGCATTGCATATGGCATGACATGAGGTTGGTCAACCATACCAGATATCCATGAATTGGATTCAATTAAGCATCTTATGCATATCATTATGTTTATGATATATGATACTTTCGACTTGGATTATGCTATTCTTTAAGTCGTCAGTATTTGAATTCGACAGTGGTTTTTAATATCGATATTGAACGTGATTGTTCAAACATGCACATGTTTTTAAGAGCATATAATTTTAAACATAGCATGCATTGCAAAACTAGTAGTGATAGACTCCTATTGAGTGTAGTATGTACTCACCCTATCCTTAACATTTTTCAGGATAGTTCCATTCACGAGTAGAGGATGCCTAACGTGCTACGAGCAAGTGAATAAATAAAGGAGAAAACTATACATGTGAGTAAACTCTCTACCCTTTGGACATGTATTTGTATTTATTTACAGTTGAACTGTGTGCTGTGACTGGATAGACCTGGGAGAAAACATTTATGATTTCTGATGTTTTTCAAAAACTACTTTGATTGTTGTGAAAGCAAATGACACTCGGGGTTTTCAAAATGAGTTTAAAACAAAAAAATTTTCGCTGCATTGCATGGTTTTTATAAAAATGGTTTTCAAATAGGGATGCATCCCACCTTAGGAATTTAGATCTTGCATTTAAAAAATGCATGGGAAAACCCGGGTCGTCACACCTATACACACGTTCACTTTGAGATATATATATATATATAATAAAATAGCTTTGGTATGTGGACAACTAGTGCAATTTTTCATTCATCTTAATTAAGTTATTTAAGTAAGTAGAATGCTAATGGATAAGAATTCTTGAAGATTAAATAAAGGACTTAGCCTTATAAAATTTTGTGGGTATATTCACTACAAACCCTCGTGAGGCTTATCTCATCCGCTAGGGGTAACATAGGGGTTTAAAGGCTTGTTGCATATGTTAAATGCAATTTTGAGTACCTACAAAAATGGTAACCACTTTCGTTTTCATGATTTTTTGCATATTTTTCTTGAGACTAAAGAAATGCTAGTTGGGATGTGTGATTAGTATTCATTTTTTGTAACAAAAGTACCCAATTATTAGCGCATGTGTTATAAATTATAGTGTTATTTCTAGAATTTTTTAAAAAAATTTAACACATGCATTTCTTACCTAATGATCTAAATAGTTTGATGTTTTGTAGGTTCATAAGCCAATCCAAAGAAAGTATGTGAATTATCATAATTTTCTAGATTTTAATTAGGGTTTTTGATCTTTTGTAGGTGTTGAGAAAGCATTCTAATGGTTGTGATTGATTGAGGGTAGAATTGAAGATCAAGATCAAAAGATCAAACCAAACCCTAAATGGCATCAATCCAGAGTGTGAACGAGGCTCAAGACTATCCTAAGGGAAGAAAAAGAAGGTAATGGGAAGCATAAAAGATGACTCAAATGATCTATGCCAACAAGCCATCTAAGTTTTCAAGCCAAGGGAGTTAGCCATTCAAACCATAGAGGAATGAGCCATCAAGCCTCATGGGAACCATATCACATGGAGTGATACAATTAGAGGACTAATTCAAGAAACTATCCTATGTTAAAAGTGTGATTTTTCATGAGATTTTGAGAGATATTTGTAAAAGGTAAGATGATCATGCAATGGTGGACCCATTAAGAGAGGAAATCCCACTTTTCAATTCCATTTCCCATTCTCTTTTCATCATCTGTCATAGGGTTCGATGATTTTACCTTAGAGAGGGAGCTACCAGCCTAGAAGGTTATGCCACGCCCTTGTTTGAATGCATATTAAGGTGGTTTCCTAAGTTCAAAACCCCTAGATCTATCTCTATTCAAAGGACATCAAACCCTATGATTTCCTCATCTTCTTCCTAACATTGTTTTATCCTTTTTCTTTCTCCATTCTAGACACAATTAACCACCTAATTGGGAGGGTGGAGCTCCATGATACCTTCCTAAAAAAGTGGTGCCTCCAGACCCTTTCTTAGGTTAGAAACTAGCCCATGTCATCTTGCTTACGTCAATTACTTACCTCATCTTCCACCTAACTTTCCTACCATGAATATTTAGATCTATATTCTTAATTAATTCCTCATCAAAGTTGAAACACACAACTCTATAAATATCTAAGACTTCCAAATTTTTTACCTAAGCAAAGGTTGGTGACAAACCTTAAGGCATAATACTCTTCCTGTGGTGATCTTTGGAGTTGGACCTTGTTCTTTTCGGTTATTCTTCCTTTGGATTCTCTTTTAGTTCTCAGTTTTTTACACTTCAATTCCATGTTAGTAATTAAATTTCATTTCTTTGTTTTTCCTTGCTTTGTTCTCTAATTCCACACACATAGTTCACTCCTTGCTTCCCTTTGATTCTGGCTTCCATCTCCTCAAGTATCCTTGTTTTTCCCTTTAAGATTTTCATGTTTTTCTCCCTTGGTTGCACCTAGTTGTAGGCATATAGTAAGTTCATTCATTCGTCCATCTTTTCTTGGAATTCCTTTCCAGGTTTTCGTTGCATGTTATCTTACTTTTGATTGTGTTTTTGTTATTTTTTAAATTAAGTTTTGGTGCATAGTTTTGTGCGTAATTTTCAAATTATATAAATGCTTTATGAGCACATATTTTTGTGTAATTTGGAATTGATTCAATATAAATCTTTGAGCATTATTGTTCTTAGTTGTTGCTTATATCAAAGTACTCTAGATTTGGGTTGTTTCCTTAGATAGAAATGGTTGATTTAGATGCTTTATACACTTGATTTAATTTGAAATTCTCAAGTGCTTAAAATCTTGAAATTTCTCCCCTCAATTGTCATGCTTTGTTTCCAGCCATCAAAACATCTTATTTGCTTGAATTCCTAAAACCCATTTAGCATTTTATGTCTTTTATTAAGTTCATAGCTTAAGTTTCATTTTAGTTTAATTTTGAACTATTAATTACTGCCATCTTTGAATTCATGAACCATGCGCTCCATCCATGGATCATGCATAGAAACTTGGGTTAATTTCCTTTGATTCTTGATTAGTTTAGTTGCTTAATCATGTTTTGGAAGTTGTTAATTAGTTTTTTGCATATTAGTTTACACTTAGAAAGATTCTTTTTTGAGTTATAGAAAGTTTCAATTTTAGAAGGTTTATTTTTTAGAAAAGCATTTAGGAAAGTTTCCTCTTTAGTAGTATCCTTAAGTTAAACTGCTTAGTTCATTCTAATTTTTCTATAGTTTCCTTTAGTTGAAAGCATGTTAGTTAGGTAAGTTTCCATTTCATTGTTTAGCTTTTTTTTAACAAGTTTCCTTTAGTTGAAGTTTCTAATTTCATGCATTTTTCCTTCATGTTTTAAATTCCTAGTTTAATTATCAACTTTCTCTCTTTGTGTGAAGCTAAGTGATTTAAATAAGATCCAATCAATTGAAAATCTTTAAGATTCCTTGTGGGATTGACCTTTCTCATAGTGCTAATACTATATTGATTTGTGTGCTTGGGAGTAATTTTATAGTTGCACCAAGTTTTTGGCATTGTTGTCGAGGAATCACAATGGATTTGTGGTTGGATCTTTATTCGTATTGTTTAGCTTTAGTCATAGTTTTAGGTCACATTCAATTAGGACTTTTGCATCATTCTTGTATATTTCATTTATTCCTAAAATATTAACATATCTTACTTCTTTTGTGTGAGGGGAATTTGACAAAAGAGTAGTGGCGATCCTGTGGGCCATAACTTTATCAAATTTTATTACTTTCTTAGATTACTTTTTTTTTTTTTTTGAGTGAACTTGTAGTGAGGCACAATTATAACTTGCAATTCCTTTATTCAACTATGAATGGTTACATTAATACAAGAAAAGTGTAGGGAATGGTGGCCCACACTTTATTTTCATCAGAAAACTCACTGTAAACCTTCTTCACTCTCTTTTACCTTTGTAGCATAGTTGCATTAATATAGTTTGCATATTTGCTAGTAGGTTAATTCATAGAGTTTAGGTTCATTCATCTTATCTATTGCATGTTATTTAGGGTTGTGGCATTAGATGGCACCTATCTAGCCCTTGGTTCGATAGCATACATGTTGCATTAGTTTGTTTTATTGTACTTGTAATGCATGTTTATTGCTTTATGGTGGATGAGATGTAATGTTAGTAAGAATGCTAAGGACTATATTTCATCACTAGAACCTTGGCTAGTGTGACACCCTGGGTTTTAACAACAATAAAATAACAATTTACAAAATGAGTCGGGATCTTGCTTTAAAAACTTGATTTTTAAAGTGATAAAAAACATGACTTGAATAAAAGAATTTAATCCAATGTCCTGGGAGTCATACAACCACAAAACCACGTATTTAATAGTGAAATGAAATCCCATTTCTACCAAAAATCTAGTAGAATCTCCTTTGTATTTTGGACCATTGCACATAACACGTGTAATACAAAATCACCTGATAAACACAACATAAGACATGACACATGGGAGACTCAATCTCCATGCCCATCCATCCAAATCAATCATGATTTTCAATAAAAATGTACACTCCAATAGTGGATAAGAAAATCAAGTCATGATAAAATAGCAGGGTCTGTCCATACACCCATCACATCCAACATGAATTCATATCCTTACATCTAGGTCACATTGCAATTATATTAATGTATAGTCCAGAAACAATGACCAAAATGAGGTCCTGAACAAACCTTATCATCTCTAAATTGTCCTCAATGCTCCACTAGAAACTATCTTCACTTTTGTCTGCGCTATTAGTGCATCAGCCTATTGCAACTCTTTGTATCTGAGGCATTGCAAGCAAAGCAATGCCTCAGCAAGCTATGCTTGTGTAGGTGATCTCATTCAATAAGAAAATACAATAAAATCATGTGGTGCAAAATATCAATGTCATGGTGAATCTCATAAGGTAAAATTTGTACAAGGCATGTCAAATCATCAAACGTTCATAATGAATAACACATGAAAATTATAAGTCTGAACAAATTGATATCAAATTTGATCATCATGGCAAGCAAGGTATGAGCAACACATGGATATGCATCCATCAAAAGTAATAAAAATTTGCGTCCAAATCATAATATGAATGCATATCATGATAAATAGGGCATTGTACAAAAACAAGCCCTAAGAGTGTCTCAACTACACCTGTATCAATCGCAATGAGTACTCATTCCAACCCTTGGTCCCTCACCTGCAGCCCACATCAGCCCTCGAGCCTAGCTTACCCCATGATCCCTCACGTGCTACTCGCTTTAGCCCTCAAGCCTGGCTTACCCCATGATCCCTATATATCCATGTCACATGAGCATACAGAATAAGAGTATGGGCTACTATGTTACAATGACAACCACACTAGAATCTTAACCACTACTGCTTCCCATCGACACCATAATGGGAGACTTCCTATGTCCCACATGGGGCAATGGACCTGTAGGGGGGACTACCCATGATACCACCACCTACGTACCTGGCCCTCTAAAGGGCAAGTGTCTAATCATCATCATCACAAAATTAGAGGGTGGGTGGCCAACCCTACTACCCTCCTAGCACAATACCCATAGGGTGAAAGAGCCTGTCATAAATCCATAAACCATGAATGAAGAATCGAAATCTACACATAATCATTCTCGATTAAACCAAATCGAGAGAGAGTGTAATTCAACATATCAACACTATGCATCAAAAATCAATGTATAACATCCTCAAATAATCCAATCAATGCCACATAAATGCATTAAGAAACAAGGTATAAACCATGTGCAAAAGGAGTAGCAATCATATTGTCAATGCTTGCTGAAAAGCAATTTCATACAAACATGGCAGGACATAAACTTATGCATCAAGTTTACAAGTAATACCTCATGATTAAGAAATCATGGAAAACCCCAAAAGTAATCACCTACCTCAGATGATGTACTACTCATCTATACCTCACAGTTAGTCAGACTCATCTCTAGAGTGGTCCACCATAATTCCATCACCTAGATACACATCACGTCTAGTCATACTTTGAATCTAATTTATCTAACTTGGATTCTTAATTACATGACATTAGGCTTTTGTATTCATTACATTGTGTACAAGACAGTCCAATGATTCCCAGCCTTGGAAATCTCAAGGCAGGGCCAGCCCTATTTGGCTAACAATTCAAATCATACTTAATCAGGTCCACTCATAATCATTTAGTTCTTCTTCTTAATTACATCAATGTATATTGAGAGCTATTAGGCTCAGATCATATTAATCTTAGTTAATTGATCATTTACATCAATTAATCGGGCATTATTATATGAATCTCATGCTCAATTGTATGTAATCATAGTCAAACCAATCCATCAAGTGATTAAGATGATAATCTTGCCTTAAACAAGTCAATCTGAATAACATTCAGCTGTCTACTTGGTTGAATCATCCACTGATGGCCAAAATTGTGCTCGATCATCAAACATCCACATTGATCTCATCAAAGAACCTCACCTGATCACCCCAGATCACATAATAACCTACTAATTCTAATCTATTAATCCAAATAAGAATTCTAAAGTGCTCAGATCATCAAATTGGATCCAATTTCTTACTTGAATCTTTAATTGATCTCAACTGTTGATCAGGATCAACTAAACCATCTCCATAATTACTGCAGATCCAAAATTCTTGTATAAATCCTTGATCTACACTTCATGAGGATCACTATGGACCATTTAGATCTAAAAATAATGTTAGATCATCTTAGATTAGACTATCTGAAGTCCAATCAAGGGTTTAGTGAAATCGATAGCTAGATCTTCCCTGATCAATAAATGAGAGGATAGGTATTGTTCCTTGTTCCACAAGGATCATGAGGGTACTCTCAGATCTCTAAGATCCTTCTTGGATCGTCCGAAATCAATGGTTGAAGTTTAAGGGTATAATAGGGTCAAATGGGTCAACTCAGTCCCTTTTAAAGGAGGCAAGGTGAGTTGACTCGGCGAGTCAACTCAACTCTAACTCACCAGAATCAATGGAGGCAGGGGGTGACAATGGGGATCCTGGCACGCCCTCTACCCAACTGCCTGGCCATGTCGGTGATAGACAAAATAGGAGGAGGGGGCGATGGTGGTGGCCGCTGATTGCCAGCAGCCTAAGTAAAACCCGATTCAGGTTTTTAATTGATGCTAGAGAGAGAGGGAACCCAAAGAAGGGGGTTTCGCATACCCTCTTCACACACACACACACATTGATCTAGCGCAATTCATTGCTAGAGGGGAAGGAAGGGGTCGAGGAAGAGGGTGATGGGCGGCCGGTGGCTATTAAACCGTGACCCAGCTGAAGTTGACAAGGAGAGAGATGGGGGTTTTTTCCAAATGTGTGCCCAGCCAGTGCATATAGGCATATCAAGTGGTTGTCCTGGATCTAACCTCAATCCAGAGGGGGAGAAAGAGGAAGTGGGGACAACCCCACACGTGGCCAGAGGAGGAAACCAGATTTAGGTTTCCGTAATTGCTAAAAAAAGGGAAACCAGCGTGGGGAGTTGCCAAAGGAAACCCAGTCTGGGGTTCTCCTCATCTACTAGGAAAAGAAATCTACCTAGGGAGGGTACGCATGCCAGTAAGTAGGAGGTTTGGGGAGGGGATATGGGAAGATCAGAGAGGGACAGGGAGAGGTGTTGTTGTCAATTTTGACGCCCCCTAAATTTGTAAAACTTTGGGGTCTTTTCACCTTGATCTCCGTTTCATGCAAAATTAGTGTCGTTGAAATAGTATCAACACATACGTTCCAAATTTTATAATCCCAAGTCCAAATTTCAAGCCCATAAATAAGTCATTTTCATGAACATCATTTCCATGGAATTTAATTCAATTATCTTATCCCCATTAAAATTATGATTTAATAAATGAAAAATGACCTAAAATTTAGTGTTGTTACACCTAGAAAGTCAAATCAATTCTTTATATGATTGCTATCCAAGTCATTAATCTTAATCTAAGATCAAGTTGCAAGAGACCCAGGGTTTTGAGCTCTTAGGACCCTTTTGGAAAGAGGTGATCTATTATCACTCCAGTGGCTCTTGAACTTTGTGCTTATAGTGGGTATCCAAAATCCAAGTGATTTTTCCACACTTTTCATTGGTGGCTATTGAGGCCTAAATGCTTGCTTCCGTGAGAATTGTATTAACCACCTTGGGCAAAACATAATTGGTAAGCTATAGTCAAGTTTGGATTCAAGGAGGAGTTATCTAGCTTTAAGTATAAAAGCTACAGCCTAACAAATTAACAAAGATCAACAAATCAAGCTCTCTAACATTAATGATTGTTTGTTTGCATATCACATAGAGTTAGAAGTCATATATTGAGTTAAGTTGCATCATTTAGATAGGTTTGCATTATAGTGCATGCAAGGTGGTCGACCTCGCAACCCTAACATAGTACCTTTATATCCTGAGCTTGGATGTACCCATAGGCAAGGGGTGAGAAACCAAGTTCCTAACCCATGGTTGAACCACTAGCAGAAGTTTAGTGCAAAGCTATTAAAGATTTCTATATGCTACTCCTGTTAAATACCCCATCATGCATCATATTGCCACCCCCAAATACAGACCACTTTGAACTTATACTTGGAGTCATATAGTTACTCCCAACTTTTTATGGTCGAGAGAGAGAGGATCCATACCTACATATCAAGGAATTTCTTGATATTTGTGCTACATTCAAATGTTGTAATATTATCGATGATTCTACTAGGCTTAGATTATTTCTTTTCTCATTAAAGGGTAAGGTCAAATCATGGCTTAATTCTTTAGAGGTCTATTCCATTGCCACATGGGACAAGTTGTCTAAGAAATTGTTCAATAAATTTTTTGTGGTCCATAAGACTAATGATCTTCATAGAGAGATCATTAATCTCTAACAGAGAGATGATGAGCAATATTATTAATGTTGGGGGAGATGGAATGGATTATCGTAGAAGAGCCCTCATCATAAATTTGAAAAATGGCAGCAGGTTCAGTATTTCTGTGAGGCATTAACATCTGTATGTGCGATTTGTTTTAGCCAACCCATTTAAGTACAGCTTATTCGTCCAATGGAGTGCTTAGTGAATATCATCTAGAACAAGTGAATGCTCTTGGTGCATATCACAATTCTAATTAATAACAATCCATACTCTGAGACCAATATTGTAGGATGGGCTAGGCATGGCAATTTGTCTTGCACTAAGAATAATTACTATGAGGGTACATCTATGACCCCCCTGTTTAGAGCTTCCCTACAATTTAAGCTTCCTAATATCCACCTAGTTTTCTACTTCCTAAACAACCAAGGCAACCATCAAATGAGAATAGTATTTAGTTTCTTATGAAACAAAATTAGGAGACAAACAAGGGTTTACATCAACTCCAGAATGAGAGTTGATAAAATATACACAGGATAGAGATGCAAATAAACCAATTGTCTACCTGCTTAAGTGAAAGGAAGAAAGGAAAGTTTCCTAGTCAGCCTATTCCAAACCTGAAGGGCCAATTAGAAATTAGGCCATCATATGAATACCTCCAAATGGTGCCTTCATGTGGAACTTCTTAAATCAATTCCATCTGAGTGCCTTCTATAGAGAAACCACCCATCGTCGTTCTTAAGACTCTCTAAAAATCTAGAATACTCTTTTCTATGAGCTGATGAAACCTTGCCTATAATTATAATCCTAGATCTATATCAAGAATAGGGAGGTAAACTTCTTGGTGTGCCTAGAGAACTTAAGATTTTTCTAGGGTGGACCATGGTATACATTAAAGAGATTAGCACTATTGTGTGTATTCATAGGATCCATTAAGGTGGAAATTCTCACTATTAGACATGAGGCTTTTAAAGTCAGTCTAAAGGAGTCATTATTTTGATACTAACTTTGTAAATATTTTACAAGTTGCTTACTAAAAAAAAACTTTAAAAATAATGACTTAAGAAGTCATTTAATAAAAAACAACTTCTTTAGTCCGGTGGGAATAGGAATATTTTAGCTGGAAATGACTTTTAAAGTCATTTGACTCAAATGACTTCAAAACCTTATACCTTTAAAGTCGTTTATTTCTAAATGATTTTAAAAATGATTACCTTTTGAAGTCATTTAGACCTAAACAACTTTAAAAGAATACACTTTATGTTGGTGTGAATAGGGATTTTATGTAGGAAAAGACTTTTGAAGTCATTTAGGACTAAACAACTTCAAAAGTCAATGACTTTTAAAGTCATTTACAGTAACAACTTTAAAACTGGGGGACTTTTAAATTTGTTTACAATAAACAACTTTAAAACTTTTGAAGTTGAATTTCTCTCTTGATTGGTTCACCTATGCATGATCATCTTACCTTTTACAAATATTTATCAAAACCTTCTAATTATCCCATGAAAATAACACTTTTAGTATGAAATAATTGCTTTCTCCAATTGTGTGGCTCCATGTGGCTAGATGGCTCATTCCTTGATGCTTGAATGACTGATTCCCTTGGCTTTAAAGCTTGAATGGCTTGGCTTCTTTAGGTTTCCTAGTTAGACTTGGAAACCTCATGTATGGCTCCAATTATTATGAAAAGTGGTGGAATTGCACGGCTTTTTGGTTGGATCATTTTTTTATGCTTACCATTACCTTCTTGCTTACCTTAGTATCATTTTGAACCTTGATCACACTTTGAAATGATGTCATTTAGGATTTGGTTTGATATTTTTATCTTGATCTTCAATTCTTGTCTTGATCAATCTTGGCCTTTGGATTATCTTCTGAACACATAAAAGATTAAAAGCCCTAATTAAGAACTAGAAATTTATGATGATTCACATGCTTACACTAAATTGGCTCCTAAGCCTACAATATATAAAACGTTTGAATTATTAGGTCAAAGATGCATGTGTTACATATTTATAGAAAAACCTTAGAAATAACACTATATTTGATAGCACATGGTCTACTATTTGGGTACTTTTTATACAAGTTAGGTCATTTTGTTACAGTTTATATCTCAGAGTGCATGTGTGTGTATACAAGCTGCATAAAATAGGACTTCTAAATAGTAATACTAATCAAGACTTTGAAATAATAATGCTTATTTCTCCATTACTTGCAAAGATGTCTTAACCACAAATTGTCGATGACATACACTAAGAAATAAAGCTCCCAAAGAAATAGGTTCAAACAAAATCCTCTCACTATGTGACCCAATCCAAAGATACTAATGGTTTGCATAATCTTATAACCACAATTGAGACAAAGATATGTGATCTCTAAGAAAAGATGCCATAACCAAGACCAGTAAAGGTATTTCGCTTTAATTCCTTCTTATTTATATCCTCATTAAGGCTATCTTCTACCTTAAATCAATAGGTCTTCAAATAGGACAAAATGTAAGCTTAGGTAGGGCTCTAAAAAGAAGGTGTATAAGGACTCAAAATTTCAAATATGAGTAGAGGCCTTCAGTGTAATTTGGACACTTTTAAAAGTGGGGCACTTTTAAAGTTGCTTACAGAGAACAACTTTAAAAGTGGGTACTTTTAAAGTCCCTTACAACAAATGGCTTTAAAAGTTTGTGCTTTTAAAGTTGCTTGCAGAAAACGACTTTAAAAGAGGGTACCTTTAAGGTCACTTACAGACAATGACTTTAAAAGTGGGTACTTTTAAGGTCGCTTACAACAAACGACTTTAAAAGTACACAGAGAGGAAACTGAATGGGAAAATTTGGAGAAGAAGGGGAAGAAGAAGGAGAAGAGGGGGGAAGAAAGAAGTGGGGAGCAACTATTCTTGTCAGAGAGTAACCTTGCTAGTGAAAGAAGGTGTGTCATGCTGGCGAGCGAAAGAATAAGAGTTTTGGTGCTGAAGTTTGTAGGACGTTGAGATCCAAGCAGATCATCTCACTCAGCATGAAGAGCCTAACTTACAGGTAAGATCCAAGAAAACCTAGATCTTTATTTGAGTGGTTCAAGTGTATCTATGGTTGATGCACACATCTAAATATTCCTTTCAAGCCTACCTGTGGTTCAAGCATCTATCTAAATCTTCCATAAGATGAGTGTTCAAGGAGCACTAGCAACAACCTCCTATAAGCATTGCTTATGGCCATGGATCATCAAGTTGTCTAAGGAGTTGTATGTAGAGCTAACAAAGTATTTTCCAAAGGTGTCAAGGGTTCATATGATTTTATCCTTCTTCAAGTTGATTATCAAGGTATCATCATTAGGCAGTTACAGCATGTGGTGGTAGTGTAAATCTTCTACATCTCTTAGCAGTCTTTTGAGTTAGATGTAACAAAATATTTGAATAGAGGAGTGTAAGAAACTATCCATAATAAAAGAATTAGGAAAACTAAAGGCCTTGGATAGTTTAGGGAATCTTAAGTCTAAGTAACAGGGATCCAATTAGAAGCTGATTTTGTCTCCACTATATAATTGAAATTTTTTGTGAGCCGTCAAAAACTCAATGCTTTTGGTGATCTTCTTCCATATGCCTATTCCTATAGAATACTCAACTACTTTCCCCTACCAAACTTTATGGTGATTATATGTCTCTCTGATAAGAGTTTGCTAAAGACCTTCATTGTTCCCAAAAAATCTCCATAATCGCTTGTATAAAAGAGCTTTATTCATTTCCTCTAACCTTCTGATGCCCAAGACACATTCTTTTTTGGTATGCATACTTTTTTCCATGCAATTAGACAATTTTTTGGAATCATCTACACCTTTTCATAAGAATCTTATCTGAATTTGATTGATTTTTAAGATGATAGTAGTTGGACACGTTAATATAGACATTTAGTAAGGTTTCATGTTCAATAAAGATGATTTGATATGTGACTCTGCCACCCTTGGAGGGATAAGCTCTCTTCCTAGATGAGAGCTTTTTTGGTATTCTTTTGGAAAAGGATCCTAAAGTGATATTTTGAATTTACTGAAGTAGATAGAGAGACCTAAATTGTTGAATAAGAGTTGTACCACATTGCAATTAACAAAGGTTGCAACACTATCAAGAATATGTTAATAAGTATTTACACCCAAGATTTGTGATTCGCTAAATTCATTTTTGGACCAATCACCAATTCAAAACATCTGAGACTAGATTTAATTCTCAAGCCATGTGGTTGAGTCTCCTTTATAACCTACGAGCAATCTCCAACCTTAATCACTCATATAAGAGGTTCTTCTCTATCTCTTTGTTTCGAACTATGCCCCAAAGTATATTATTTTAAACCAAAACCATTGGAAATATACAAGATCTATTGTAGGCTAAATATAAAGAGTTGTCAAACTACATGGATGGAATAAATTCATACCAAATCTAAGGTTATATATATATATATATATATAAAATCTACCATGATAGAGAGTAACTTAGGAATTGTGAATCCACCAAAAGAATCATGATAATGTTTCTCATTACTTGAAAACATGCATGAATTAAAAGCCTTGGCTACAAGTTAAAACTTATTCTAAAGAAGAAACAAATATTCTAATGGCATGATCTATCTAAATTAGCATGAATTATCTACAAACTATAGGCATGACTCACCTAATCTTAGCATAACACATACAAGAAAGCATTCACTCAAATATTAAAGAGTAGTTCATAAACATCTCATTTAAACTACAAGTGTTAGAATTGATACTAGATAAAAATATCAAAATTGTTCTTCAAAGGAAATCTTATCATGAAATTGTTCATACATCAATTTCTAAACAAAAACTCAAGAAAATTATATGAGAAACATTAACACTCATCTTTAGCTTCTTCCAATCTATAAGCTGCAAGTTGGTGGGGGTAAGGAGGGTGTTTGGTGTTGTTGATGGAGGCCTATAATAAATTAGTTAAAAAAATAAAAATGGAGGAACTAGTCATTCCCTTTAGAAATGAAAAATATTATAACCATTGGGAAGAAAGTTGCATATTACATTGCTTGGCTGGAGGTATTAGTCATTCCCATAGAGTACACAATATGTGTCTTATCATACTACCTTCCCGATCAATAATTTTTAGTTAAACACTGCAATTTAATTGTTTATTAACTTCATACAGTTAATCAACATCAACATGCATCATCAAGATTGCCCATCATTGCACCATCACCTAATACCACACCAACGAAACATGTACTTGTATATATGTTTATTTTTTTCATCATAAATTAGGTCATCTTCATTGATTAATATTATTTAGTTAAATTTTTTGCATCTTTTACAATAGTTGTCTAAGGATCATGTGGAAGTCCCACCTAACATGCCTTGATCCCTAAGGTTAATCTATAGTCTCATAACAAAGATAGGGCAATCAATCCCATACAAATCAAGGAGGGATTGCTTAATAAAGAAATTGTTGAAGTGCCACTTATGGTTGAGGACCTATTACAAGTTTGCCTATGGAATCAACTCAAGCACTCTCATATTATCTCCTGCATGGAGTATGCACATATTTTCTTATAAAATATTTGACATTACATGTTATATTTTCATGGTATAGGTAATAATTATTTCCTTTATGTAGCTTTCTGAATGACACAACTAGCCTTTTTGAGGTTGAGGGTATACTTTACCAATTCCTTGACCTTGACATCAATTGTAGAGTGGAGGAGCAATGGTAGATAAAGAGGCATGTTGATGATATTTTACTAGGCTTCTTTTGGTGTTCTATGGGATAGGGCTTAATGACTCCTTATAATAGCACGTAAGTTTTCATTTTCTTATTTTCTTGCCAACTTATTCTATACTTATAAATTGTCAACTTTAATTGCAATTCATATGACTATCTATATAAGGCTCATTGGATGTTGCTTGTTTTGGATGTGCATGGTGGGTAGGCTTTCTTTTTTATTCTTATGGATTGCACATTCATCTTGCCTTTGCAGAAATTATAAATAAGTAAGCTTTTATTCTTTCCATGTATTATATGTAGACAAATAATTTGTTTTTCATCTACAATGAATTTGAAATTAAAATTTGTAGAGCATAGTTAACATGGGCTAATTTGATCGAGACTGTACAACCACTAAAACACACTTGGAAGAATGTCAAGGTATAGAAAACAATTAATTATCCTATTTTACAACTATTTAAACTTACAAGATTACAAATGATATTTATAGATTCTATTGTTGTCCTTGTTTTCCTAATATTAGTGTCTCCCAATTAAGAAAGGTAAGACACCTTTAATTTTCCTAATATTATATTTTCCATAGATTTTTATGGATCCATTTTAAAGAATGTGACCTGAATTAAATATGATATATTACAAGCTACTATGCTTTTTGAGTGGGCAAACAAGAAGAGTTACACCAAAGTATACCTCAAGGCAATACTAAGCGAATGGGCTGAGTAAGTACTAGATTCAATTAGAATACTTGGAGTAGCTACATGATTGTAAAATACATACAGTATTTTTTCATTCACTTGTATGTCTTCTTTTAGTTTTTATTATTTCTTTGAAATATATACATAAATTTTTTAAGCAATGAATGAGTGGAAACTTGGAGTATGGGAATAAATGAGTATGTGATCTAGTTGCAAGTGAAGTGAATGTGGGAGTTGGTTTTCAATATACTCATTGAATTATATAGCTTTCATGAAATGATGAATGAGGGCAACTTAGTGTGAAGTATGGAGTTGTAAGTTAAGTGAATATGGGAGTTGGTTTTCAATATATTCATTGAATTATATAACTTTTATGGGATGATGAATGAGGGTAACTTAGTGTAGAGTATGAGAGTTGTAAGCGAAGTGAATATGAGTGTTGGTTTTCAATATATTCATTGAATTATATAAATTTTATAGGATGATGAATGACGATAACTTAGTGTGAATATGAAAGTAAATGCAAATGCTTATAGATTTACAAATGAAGTGAATGTGGATGTTGTAGTAAATGCATGTGTTGTGATTAATTTCTCATTTTGTGGTTTTTCAAGATAGATGTGGATGGATAATTAAGGATGAATTTGTATGTTTTGTACACAATGTGGAAGTGAATGTATGTTTGTTTTTCATGTGTATAAAGATTGTAAGATCAAGAACAATATTGAATTGTATATAGGTAGCAGTAATTGCAATGTCAAAAATGAAAAAAAAAAGAAAGAAAGACTTTTGAAGTCGTTTAGATCTAAACAACTTCAAAAGTGGACTACTTTTGAAGTCCTTTAGGGCCAAACGACTTCAAAAATATACCCCTTTTAATGTTGTTTAGAGATAAATGACTTTAAATGTTCGATATTTTTGAAGTTGTTTAGACCTAAACAACTTCAAAATCCAACCATCATTTTTAGTACTTTTGATGTCATTTATGGCTAAATGACTCCAAAAAGTCATTATTTTTAAAATCATTTACATAAAATGACTTTAAAAGATATCAACTTTTGAAGTCGGTTAGATAAAAGTCACTTTTTAACTGACTTCTATTATCATTTTTTACCGACTTTGAAAGCCTCCTGTGTTGTAGTGTCTAACTATCTAAGGAAATATAAAGGAGACTATACCCTAATATGAAGGAGGTAGTGAGAGATGAAGTACTTAAACTCTTAGATGTTTGTGTCCTCTACCCTATATTTGGTAGTACTAGGGTTAGCTCAATTCAGGTGTGACAACCCGGGTTTTCATGTACATTTTTAAATACAAAACTAATTCCTAATGTGGGATCGATCCCTATTTGAAAATAATTTTATAAAAATAATGCAACGCAACAGAAGAATCTTTTTGTTTTAAATTTATTTAGAAAATCCCAAGTGTCATTTACTTCTAAGGAAATAAAATAACTAAGGAATTTTTTTTAAAACTAAAAAAAATATATATGCATCCTAGATCCAGTAAGTCACAGCTCACAACCCAAATTTAATAACTACATATACATGTCCAAAAAGGCTAAGTCATATACTTACATTAATCATAGTGTATTACACTATTATCTTCATCCAGATTTGTGTCCACCTTAATTTACTCTACCTCAACTCAAATTCTTCAAAGACCTAAGATATTGTAAACAATTTACAATATCTCAGCAAGCTTGCACTTGTGTAGGTAGTTTCACA
Source organism: Warburgia ugandensis (assembly GCA_035236585.1). Lineage (NCBI taxonomy): Eukaryota > Viridiplantae > Streptophyta > Magnoliopsida > Canellales > Canellaceae > Warburgia > Warburgia ugandensis. Next base: position 40,990,812 of record CP141137.1, read on the forward strand.
CCTATTATACCAATTTTGAAATCAAATTCTAAATAATATTTCAAATCATTTTTCATTCAATTCTAAAGAATATAATGATTAGATTAGAGATAGGAAACATAGGTGAAACTGCATGTAAATCTCATTTTACAATTTTATGCCAAAATAATTCAGATAATATCAATATAAAATATGCATGACTTTAAATGTATATTTTTTCAAATGATTAGATTTGCATGGTAATATCACGTAAATTTTAGTATATAATAGATCACAAAATCACTTGAATGCATAATTGTAAATTATGAGAAAGATCCGCCATCTAACTGGATAAATCAAATGACATAAGATCCTCAAAATATTAGAGTAGTAATTGGTCAAACTACGAACGTCAGCAATCCTAAACCGACATAAGATCTATCATCATCACATACACATATGCAGCCCATCAAACACATTAACCGGTTGGTCATGAGTACTTATCTAAAGACCATCATCATGTCCATCTACGTAGGGTTACAAAATAAAAATCTCATGGAACACTATACCATGACCAGCTAATTGAATCGAGTGTCTCTAGCATCTAGAGATTAGCCACCACACACTCCATGCTGGCTGTGGATATGTCTTGAAAAGGGTATCATGAATACCTCCAGCGGTCATTTCCCTACCACAGTAATCAAGAAAAAGCCTCTTTGGGCATGGATATCTACCATCTTTGGTGATTAGAGGCCGAGAGGCCAAACCTGTACAACCTCTTAGCATAGTGCCCACTCGGCTCATTAGCCTAAGCAAGCATATATCTTAATTCAAATATCATTAAATCATATATCGTATATCTCATGCAAAATCATGCATTTCCTTGACTCATCTCAAAGCATGGGATTGATGCAAATTTCAAGTATAAAAATTCCTTTTAAAAATATACAACTGTGTGTAATAGAATGAGCAACATCACTTTCATTTTTCATATTAAAGTACACATCATGGTTGTGAAGGTACATATGTATAAATCACATGTCTCATTTGTAAATATTGCATTCTTTTAAAGCTAAAATAATGCAACATGAAAAAATATCAATTTTATAATAGTCAAATAGTATCAAATCGAAAGGATGATAATCAAATGATTTGATTCTTTGAAATCAAATATTTTAATAAAGCTAATAACATGCTCAAAATCCCATTGGCAAGTAGATGTTAAAACTACCTACCTCAAATATGGTTATCCCAATCCTCAAAATGCTCAATAAGCTTAGTTCGTACCAGTCAACTTCTTTGTCAACACATTACATTACAATGTCATTTGTCTTTCTTATATTTTCTTCATTATGACTTATTTAGTCTTCAATCACCCTTAATGTGGTGTTCATGCCTTTACCACTTTCTGATCATTGGTATTCCTCTTTTTTTTTTGTCATATTATCAAATCTTGGCCATTGATTAAAGATCAATGGTTTAGATTGTTTAATTGTCCTCAACTCCTATTAATCTCTGACTTATAGATAATTTATTTTAGATCTCAATGTTTGATTTATTGATCTAATATGGCCAAATCTAAATGGAAGCTCAAATCGGTGGTTGATCAAGGTGTTAAGTAGTTGATCACAGTTTAGGTCATCTTAAGAGGATAGATTGGTTGCAGATCTAACATCTAGTGGCTGATTGACGGTTGAATTGTGATAAAAAGGTCGAATCAGTTGCAGATATGAGTTTTCATGATTGATTAACAGTTCGATCATGTGGGAGTTCATTGATTTAATCTCAAATTAGACATTAGATGATAGATCTTGGGTTAGATGATGATGGATGGTTGGATCTAATTATGATTGATCACTTCTTAGGGTTTGATCATCTTTGATCTTATAATCTATGAAATTTTTATAGTTTCTTGGTCATAATTAGTTAAAAATGTCCTTCGATCCTAATTTTTATTGTATAATTAGGTTTGTGTCATCAATACAAATCCAATAGACTTTTCTTATCACAAATCAAACTTGTATAGCCTTCTGAATTAGAGATTTTGTGTTTTGAATCTTTTTAAACGATTTAGATTTAAATTCTGGATCAAAATGAGGTTACGGAGATGTGCTGGTGCATCTTGGCAATCATAATGCACCAGGCTACATCTTGGTTCCCAAGACGCAACTATGTCTCGGTCAAATCATGACCACACCCACATGCGTCACACCGTCGGAGATGCGTAGGGCGGATGAGTCTCCATCTCCTAGGATGCTTCTAAAATTCATTGTTTTTGGGGTCCCACGAACTCTTTGGACTGGTCAAATCTCCCATATGAGTTGTCCTTAAGTGACCACCATCTCAAATCCACCAAGTCTATTTTCACTAGTGATTTGCAAGTTTTTGAGATCAAATCTGACCTGGATTTGGGGAAACAAGTTGGAAAAATGAAAAAGGAGGTACAGAGGGGTTTGTTACCTAGTAACTGGAGGAACGGATTTGGTGGGGTTTTTTTTGTGCGTGCAGATCTACCTATGCCTGTTGGAACCCTAATCACCCATGATGGAGAAGAAGGTAGCTGGAGGGAGAGGAGAAGAAAAGGAAGGGGAAAGGTGTCTGGGGAGAGAAGAGAATGTGATGGAGGAAGGGGCAGGTGTATTTAACACCAGTGAAGGTGGTATCGCTGACCTTTTTCCCTGACACAAAAGATGGAGATGGGGGTGCATTATCCAAACGACCCTCAACATTTTTTAATCTTTCTATTTAAAAAAAATCAGTTAAATGGAAATTTGAAAAATTACCAAAATAGCTCCCAATTTCAAATGTTCAAAACTTTTTCATCTAAACTCCATTTTAGGCATTCTTGCTGTCTTTGGATCATTTTTTCAAGTACAATCCAATTATTAGGGTTTAAAAATTTTATTTAGATTTTATAAAAATCTCATACATAAGTTCTATTTTATCTTTTTTTGTAGTAAAAATTACATAAAATAAGCTTTTAAAATTTTGAGTTATTAGATCAGGTTATTCCCAAGAAGTCTGGAGTCATAGTAATTAGAAATGAGGATAATGAGTTAGACATCACTCGCATGACTGGTAGGTAGATAGTTTGTATAGATTATCAAAAACTAAACTAAGTCATAAGGAAAGACCACTTTCCTCTTCCATTTATTGATCAAATGCTAGAAAGCTTAGCTAGTCATAGTTATTATTGCTTCCTTGATGCATTTTCTGGCTATAACCAAATCCCCATAGCATTGCAGGATCAGGAGAAGACTACCTACTCCTGCCTGTTTAGTATTTTCACTTACTGTCATATGCCTTTTTGACTGTATAATGCTCAAGCTACTTTTCAAAGGTGTATGATGAGCATGTTTTCATATATGGTAGAGAGATTTTTAAAGATGTTTATGGATGATTTCTCAGTGTTTGGTTCTACTTTTGATGAATGGATGCACCATTTAAAACTTGTCCTTGCTAGGTGTCATGAAAAGAAGTTCATGCCAAATGGTGAAAAATGTAATTTTATGATTCCAAATGGCATGGTTTTAAGCCACATCAGATCACACAATGGTATAGAAGTGAACAAATCCAAAGTGGAATTGATCTCTAACTTCCGTTCCCCAAGGACAGTGAAGCAAATCTGCTCTTTTCTAGGACATGATGGTTTCCATCAAAGATGCATCAAGCACTTTAGTAGAATTACTAAGACCCTATGTAATTTACTTATGAAGTAAGCCTCTTTTGACATTGATGATGACTGTATGCAAACATTTGAGCACCTAAAAGCTGAGTTAACTTCTATGCCTATTATTCGATTGCTAGACTAGAATGCACCATTTGAAAAAATTGTGACGTTTCAAACTATACGATTGGGGCTGTGTTGGGGTAGCATATTGATATACTTTCCCATGGGATATATTATGCTAGCAAGACACTCAATGATGAGCAACTCAATTATTCCACTATGGAAAAGGAGTTGCTGGTACTTGGTTTTGCATTAGATAAATAGAGATCTTACTTGCTAGGATCTAAGGTCATAATATACTCGGACCATACAGCATTGAAATATCTTCTTTATTAAAAAGATGCAAAACCTAGGCTAATCTAATGGATACTATTGCTATAAGAGTTTGACTTAGAGACTCAGGATAAGAAAGGTTCCAAAAATGTTGTAGTAGACCACTTATCCAAGTTAGTTGTGGAGTCTACTAGTGAGAATATGCTTATTACCAAAACATTTCCTGATGATGAACAAATGTTGCACAGTTCCTAGTTTCCTTGGTAAGTAGACATTGTGAATTATCTTATCATAAATCAAATGCCTAATCATTGGTCCAAACATGGTGGAAAAAGATTCATTGCCGAGGTTAAACACTTTACTTGGGATTATCTGTACTTATTTAAGTATTGTCCTGATTAGGTCATTAGGAGATGTATATTGGATAGTGAACACCATAAGATCATTTCCTTCTATCATGTTCATGCATGCAAGGAACATTTCAGTTTTAGAAAGATAGCTACAAATATTTTATAGTGTGGTATTTATTGGCCTACGATTTTTAGGGACTCACATGATTATTGCTTAGCATGTGCTAAATGTCAATAGTTAGAGAGCATTGGAAGAAGAAATGTGATGCCTCTAAATCCCATTCATATCATAGAGCCTTTTGATGTTTGGGGTATTGATTTTATGGGACCTTTTCCCAACTCTTTTAGTTATTTGTACATCCTTGTGGGGATGGATTATGTGTCAAAATGGTTAGAATCCATGCCTTGTAAGACTAATGACTACAAGGTGGTGATCAAGTTCTTAAAAGAAAATATATTTATGCATTTTGGTAGACCTAAGGCCATAATTTTGTAATGGAGGTAAACACTTTTGTAGTAGAGTGTTTGAGAATTTAATAAAGAAATATGGTGTTATAGAATAGTTACCCCTTATCATCCTCAAACCAATGAACAGGTAGAGGGGTCCAATAAAGAAATAATGCATGTTTTAGAAAAAATAATCAATCCAAATAGGACAGACTAGTCTTTGAGGCTTAGTCACACCTTATGGGTCTGTCATAATACATTAAAGACTCCTATAGAAATGTCACCTTAGTACCTGGTCTACAGGAACTAGTCTACCATGACTCACCTTAGCGTGACCCATGACATCTGCATACATCACATGAACTACATTCATCATTATCTTTGCATAGTATGTCTTGCTAACGATGTTAAACTTAGCCTCACTAGGAGGCAACCAGGGTTTTCTAGTCTCTTTGTTATAAAATATCAAAAGTGTTTACATAGAAACCCATTCCCTTAAAGAAAAGTGTTCCTTCTCAAAACTACTAAGAAATGTGAAAAAGAAAATTATCTAAAAAAGAAAAGGGAATAAAATTTTAGCAAAGAGAAAAGAAATATAGAAGAGATATTCACTTCAAGTGCAACCAAAATTAAAGTTATCCAATAGTAGCTGAAGACCTATACTTAAGTTTGAAAATTTGAATCTTTAGCCCCTTTCTTTCAAAACTTGTCCTCAGCTTATGTTTCACCCTATCTAAAGACCTGTTGATCTTAAGGTATATGAAAGCCTTAATGAGGATAAATATGGAAATGAATTAAGATGAAATACCCTTATAGGTATTGGTAATTGCATTTATTCTTAGGGATCATCTTCCTTTGTCTCATTTGGCTTGAAAGAAATTATGTGAACTGCAATCTTGTTGAATTTAGTCACTTAGAGAGAGAAATTTGTTTGATCCCTTTTAGATGAAAGTTCTACTTTTGAGTGTGTAACAATGAGAAATTGAAGTCAAAACAGTATTCCAATGAAGCATAAGCATATCTATTTAGAAGTCCACACTTATGTAACTAGTATGTGGATAACTTCTGGAATTTTTCATTAATCTTTATCAAGTTGTTTAAGTAGAATGCTAATGGATGAGAATTCTCAGAGATAAAATAAAGGACTTAGCCTTATGGAATTTTGTGGATATATTCACTACAAACCCTCATGAGGCTTAACTCATCCACTAGGGGCAACTTTGAGATTTAAGGGCTTGTTGCATATGCCAAATGTAATCATGAGTAGCTACAAAAATGAAAACCACTTTTATTTTCATGATTTTTCTCATATTATGCACAAGACTAGAAAAATGCTGGTTGGGAGGTGTGATAAATATTCAATTTTGCATAAAAGTACCCAATTGCTAGCCTATGTGTCCTAAATTATAGTGTTTTTTCTAGATTTTTTTCAAATATTTGTAACACATGCATTTGTGACCTAATAATTCAAAAAGTTTTATACTTTGTAGCCTCAGAAGCTAATCCAAAGAAAGCATGTGAATCATCATAATTTTCTACGATTTAATTAGGGTTTTTCATCTTTTGTAAGTGTTAAGAAGGTGATCTAAAGGTCATGATTGATAAAGAGGAAAATCAAAGATCAAAATCAAAAGATCAAACAAAACCCTAAATGACATCAATCCAAAGTGTGATCAAGGTTCAAGAATATGCTATGGCAAGCAAAAGAAGGTAATGAGAAGCATAAATGGTAACTCAAATGATCCATGCCAACAAGCCATGCATTTCCATCACTTTGCATGACAATTGAAGTGATACTTGAGCTTCCCAGTCCAACTACAAAACCTAAGGAAGCCAAGCCATCCAAGTTTTAAAGCCATAAAGGAATGAGCCATCAACCACATGGGAGCCGAGCCACATGGAGTGATACTATTGGAGGACTAATTCAAGCAAGTATCTGATATTAAAAGTGTGATTTTCAAGGGATTTTGATAGATATTTGTAAAAGCTAAGATGATCATGCATTGGCGGACCCATCAAGAGTGAAAACTCCACTTTCTAATCCCCTTGTTAGGGTTCCACGATTTTACCTTAGAGAGGGAGCCACCTTCCTAGAAGGTGATGTAATCCCCTTGTTTGAATGCTTACTAAGGTAGTTTCCTAAGTTGGAAACCCCTAGATCTATTTCCATTCAAATCAAAACCCTAAGATTTCCGCATCTTTTTCCTAATGTTTTTTCTCCATTTTTCTCTCCATTCCAACCACAACTAACCACCTAATTAGGGGTGGAACTCAATGCCACCTTCCTTAAAAAGTGGCTCCTCCACCTCCTTTCTTAAATTAGAAACCAGCCCATGTCATCTTGCTTACATCACTTGTTTACCTTGGATTTAGATCCACTTTTCCTTATTAATTAAGTTCCCATTAAAGTGGAACACACAACTCTATAAATATCTAGGCCTTTCGCATTTCCTACCTAAGTGGAGGTTGGTGACAAACCTTGAAACATGGCACCATTCCTTTGGTTATCTTTGGAGATGTACTTTGGCTTTCTTGTGTTATTCTTCCTTTGTAGTATCTTCTATTTTCTTAGCTTTTTTGTAGGTCAATTCTAGGTTAGCAATTTAATTTCATTGCTTACTTTTAATTTCTTTGTTTTTCCATGCTTTGTTCTCTAATTCCACATATACACTTTCCTTCTTACTTCCATTTGATTCTTGCTTCCATCTCATTAGATGTCCTTGCTTTTACCCTTAAGAATTTCATGTTTTTTTTCCTCCTTGATAGCACCTAATTGTAGGCATTTTCTCCATAGTTAGTTCATCCATCTTCTATCTTGAATTCCTTTATGGGTTTTCTTGATTTGTTATCTTAATTTAGATTATAAAAATTAGTTTGTATTTTGTATTTTTTTTTTAGATTAAGTTTTGGTGCTTAGTTCTTTTCGCAATTTCCATATTATATAAATGTTTTATGAGCACAATTTTTGTTGTAATTTGGAATTGTTTTAGTAAAAATCTTTGAGGATTCTTGTTCTTAGTTGCTTCTTATATCAAAGTACTTTAGATATGGATTGTTGTCTTGCATACAAACTATTGATTCAGTTGTTTTATATGTGTGATCAAATTTGAAGTTCTTAAGTACTTAAAATTTGGAAATTTCTCCCTTCAATTTTTATGCTTTGTTTTCAGCCATCAAAACATTTTATTTGCTTGAATACATAGAAGGCCATTTATATTTTTAGATTTTTTATTAAGTGCATATCTTATGTTGCATGTTAGTTTACTTTTGGATCATAAAATCTAGCCATTTTTGAACATAAGAATCATGCACACTCTCCATCGATCATGCACATGAAACTTGGGTTAATTTCCTTTGTCACCTGATTAGTTTAGTTGGTTAATAATGCATTTTTAGTTTTAGTTAGTTTTTTTCATCTTATTTTAGGTCTAGAAAGTTTCCTTTATGAGTTTTAGAAAGTTTTATTTTTGAAAGTTTCTTGTTTAGGAAAGTTTCCTTAGGTCAAGTTGCTTAGTTAGATCATTCTAATCTTGCTATAGTTTCCTTTAATTGAATACATGTTAGTTAGGTAAGTTTCCATTTTCATTGTTTAGCTTTGTTATTAGCAAGTTTCCTTTAGTTGAAGTTTCTAATTTCGTGAATGTTTCCTTCTTGTTTTAAATTCCTATTTTAATCATCAACTCTCTCTCTCTCTCTCTCTGGCTGAAGTTAAGTGATTTAAATAAGATCCAATCAACTAAAAATTAGTGACTTTCCTTATGGGTTCCACCTCTCTAAAGTGCTAATAGTACATTGATTCATGCACTTGCAAGTAATTTTAAAGCTGCATCGGCATTGCACTTTGAACCATTTTGATATCCATCCCATGAACTTATATTGTTTTCACTAGTTCATCAATATATTTTTTCCTTTCATCTCTACTTATTTAAAAAACGTAATAAGTATTGGATATATTTAGGGTTACTAACAAGCTCTTAGTTGGTCAATAAGGACCACTGTCATTTCCTCGATTTTATATGACTTAAATGTGTCCACAAACTCAAGAGATATCTAGTACAGTCTTTGAATGATGTTTCTGCATAGTTAATCAAAATAAAGGATAATAAGAACAACTACTAATTAAAGTTCACTAATGAAAAGTAGGGATTTATGTATGACCATCATGAAGGAAGAATGGTTCTATTCTCACATGAGTTAAAAGTCTCTACAAATTTTCTTTAGGATCTCTAAGTTATACTCACCCTTCATCCTAGACTATGTATAGGTGGCTAATGTGCAAAAAGTGTTCTGAGTTCAATTTTCATGAAAGACTTTATAAAAAGGTAATAAGGTAAACTAATTGTATGCAAATCTATTATAAGTGATACATTTTAAATATTACCACAAGCTTGTGAATCCACTACAACATAAGCAAGGAAAATAGGGTCGATCCCATGAGCACACTGTTTTTGGAGTTTCAAAGAATTTCAATCAAAATATATTTAAATCACCTTAACATAGCAATCAATTTAAGAAATTAAATCAAATATTCTTAAAATCAATAAAGAGAATAATATTAACCAATTAACTAAATCTAGGGTTTAGAATCCACCACATTAAACTTAAATATATTTATATTCAATTAAATTAGGTTTTATTATTAAAAACCATAATGTCTATATTTTTTCAATTTTAAGGTTTTTGAATAATTAAGTTTATTATTCTAAGCACAATTTGTCTTCTTGGGGCACAAACTTTCTATGATTCTCTAAACTTAACTAAATAACCTAACATAATTTGTATCTCAACCTTAAGATTAGTAATTATATAAGTTAATTTCTTTGGATTATAATTGATATTTCATCATTTTAAAACTTCAAAACTACTTAAATTGAGCATACCTAAACCAAAGGAGGTTTCATCCTGATCCTAGGATAAAAATTCAGCTTAACATATTTACTCCAATCATTGTATTAAAATATCAATTCCAAAATACTACTAACAATTATTAAATTTTAACTAGAACATAAACTAAAACTTTAACAATTACTAAAGAAAATGACAAACTTGATTAAGGAAAATTAAAAACATTGCTTTGAACTTAAATTGTTGCAAGAGGGATACATAAAGGAAAAGAAAGCAAAAGCATAAAGAAATCAAACTCCTATGGAAAGGAACAACAACACCTAGTCTTCTCATTGTGTCACTCAATCAAATCCATCATTGAGGTCATTTCAACCCCTGTTACCACCATGCTTTCATCCATTGACCGATGTCTTACCCTTGTCATGTCGCTTAACCAAAGATAGATGACATTACCCAGCAGGCACCACGTTCGGAAACAACAACTCACAACCCATTGATCATCCATGGGGTGTTGAAGCTAAAGTAGATGAAAGGAAGGTAGTATGCTTGGAGGGCTTAAGAAGAAGGGAAAAGAGTATAGTGTATTAGATGAAGAGAGGTGGTGTAAGTGCTATGCATGGCATGTAAGAGATAGGGGTGAGTAAGGTTTTGCGTCATGGGGTGGAGAGAAAGTTGGAGAGTGATCGTGGATGATAGGCGCACTAAAAGGTAAGGAAGGGAACAATGATGGCGCATTGAACAATGTGAGGCTTGATGGAGTGTTGGATGTAAGAGAGAGGGAGGTGGTGAGTGTTGTGTGGAAGATAAGAGATTAGAGATAGAAGTGCATCAATGGCAAGATGGGATGAGGAATGGATGGGTGATTCTCCTACCTTGGATATTCTCTTCTCCACCTTAGAATTTCTTCATGGATTGCATGGATGAATGGGATCATCTTCTTCACTTTCTTCACTTTGTTTTCTTCCTTCTTTTGTTTTCAAATTGAAGCACCCTAAGAATAATCAATAATGCATTAAATCTTTATCCCTTTTGTACTCCACGTGGAGACCTAGGGAGGTGAAAGTTTCTTTAAGGAAACTCCCTCCTATCCTTCTTATATTATCCCTTTTCCTTTCTTACCTCCTTGTATTCTTTTCCTTTTCATCCCCACCTTGTAAAACATGTTGCAGTGTGGATGTAGGATGGTGTTCCACATGATCATTCATGAAGTTCAGATTGGTTGGTTGGGAAAGCTTCCTTCCTCCATTCCTTTCGCCCATAGAATTAAGCATAGATGGCTTGGATTTCAATGAGGTTTTCCTATAAAAAATAAAAATCCTCTCCTCTGTGATTAGCTCCCTACCCACCATTATGCTCTTCCACCAATAGAATTCAAAGGTAAAAAAACATTTTCTAGTTTGAGAGAACACATTTTTCTCCTAAAATGGTGGTGGGTAGCCCATAGAAAAAAAACCACCAATAGTCATTCAAGCATCACTCTGTTGTAGTCATGATTCTCATTTGTCCATCCTTGTTTTAAGAGAGTTCTCATTGGATGCTTTAGGATATCCACGATCAAGGGTAGATCTTGGCCATTGAATGTTTGATAAATGTCGAGTTTAGATTTCCCTTAAATTATCTCTCTCCTCTCAACTTATTCTCCTCCTTTATTTTCTTATCTAAAAACATATTTTTTATATGTATTGCATTGCTAGTTTCATGGAAAAATGATGGACTCCCTTGTATGGTCCTATCTTAGAGTTAAGTTAAAGAGAGAATGAGTGGAAGATGCTTCATGTGGGCTCCAGTTTGTTGACTTATTTTATTTCAGAAAAGATATATATATATATATATATATATGCACATCCATTGTATTGAATCTAGCTTGTCTTAGAATCCCCCCAAGGTAGTAGAATTGCTTGTATGAATGCATGGAAACTCCACCACCCTGACTTTTGATAAAGGCACTCTCTTTAGTACGAGTAAGGTTGAGGGTTGTGCATGGGGTTTCCAAAAGTGTGGAATATGATAATGAAACACCCATAACAATCTGAATTTTTGGATTTCATGGTTTATGTTATGTGGACCCATAATATTGGTCGAATACCGAAATTGCTCTCTTTCAGGGTCTTTGAGTGCTAGAGTAGCATTTTTTTAATTGTATCCTAATCCTTCAAAAGGAAAAAATAAACCCAATTAGAGAGATTTAAAGTATTTCTAAGGTTAAAAAATGTAGGGATATAATATGTAATATTTCTATATATATAATAAGATATAGTTCAAAGATAACACTTAATTTTAGAAAACCTAATCATTTCAATTATCATTCTGGCAAAGGAACTTACTACAAAACCTAAATAATAATAATAAAAAAATTTACTCAGAGACTAATTTTGGATAATTATGTGCCAACATTCACATGTGAAATAAATAATTAGATAATGGCAAAATGTCCAAGATTTTTCTATGGATTTAGAAATCACCACAATATAGCTAAATTGAGATTAGTTTTAGCATGGATACAAAAAATCCACCATAGTATTCAAGAACAAAGAAAGATCACCACCAATGGATACAAAATGACACCACTAAGAGATATAGATCTTTATGGATGGAACCAAGCTCTCCACAAGGATATAGATGTACCACCTTGAGGACAAGAAGCTCCACATGTCTCACCATACTTGAGTCCACAAGTGACTCAAAATGCCCAAACTAGGATGCACTTTGACCTATCCAAGCTTCTATGGAAAAAAACTCCAAATTCAACCCTATAAAACATCTTAAGCAAAAAATTTAAAAATTTAAAAAAAATCAACATCTCTTGATGCTTGAAGTATAATAGAATTAAAATTGAACTAACCTTCTTGAATTAAAGTACAATGGGGTATTTATAGATGGGAAAAACCTTTAACATACACATAATTATTACAAATATTACCCTTAGAAATTGCATTCACAAACCATGAAATCACTTGATTTATCACAAATTAAGGTCTAATTTACATTTTTAGGATTAGGGTTGAAAGGAGCAAATTTTGTATCTTTTGCATTTTGGAAGCCTTAAAAGGAAGCTAGTCCATCATTCATACAAAACTGTGGAGCTACATTTTGAAAATCAAGGGTTGAAGAGTTCAAAGAGTATTTGGAGTGTCTGTATCACTCTCAAAGTAGTAAAAAAGGGCATGCATGTGATGACAACCTTTAGCTACTTGAATTATTACTGAATTAAAATTGAACAAACCTCCTTGAATTAAAGTACAATTGGGTAGCTATAGATGGGAGCAACCCATAATATGCACATAATTATTACAAATATCACCCTTAGAAATTGCATTCTTAAATTTTGAAATCACTTGATTTATCTCTAATTAAGGTTTAATTTGCATTTTAAAGATTAGCATTGAAAGAGTAAATTGCACATTTTTGGCATTTTGGAACCGTAAAAGGAAACTAGTCCATTTATCCAAGAAAATCAATGGGCCTACATTTTTAAAAGAAAGAGTGGAAGAGTTCAAAGAGTATTTGGGGTGTCCATATCACTCTCAAATTAGTAAGAAACACCCAGCTCATAAAGCTTCAACATGAACCCATGCAAAGCAAAGGAACTACCACACATTCTTTCCACTATTTTGATTTCAGAGAGACCATCAAGTTGGGTCCCGTATGAAAAATTATTCCCTCTTTCTCTCACTCACTCACATGCACAAGATGCCCAACACATGGAGGAAACGTGTTTTCTAGAAGAGGGACACATGTTCCACTCTCGAGACAATGTTTTCCCATGAGAAAAAAATGAAATCCCATGGAACAAATAGGGAAAATGGTTTAGCTTGGGAGCATGAAATAAAAAAGGTAATCGGCTGAGTATAATTATGCAATAGATAAGTCAAAGGCCAAGATTGGATGCACATTAGGGCTCTCTAAAGCTACCATATTTTTTAAATGGAAGGTGATTGGTTAAGAGTGAGGATTATTAGTAAGCACATGAATCAAAGTAGTATTAGTATGCAAGAGAGGTCAAACCCATTAGGAATCTCACAAAATTTTATGTTGGATGGATCCTATTTAAATCAATTAACTTCAACCAAAGAGATGGAGATTGTGATTAAACTAGGAAATTTAAATGCATAAAAGAGAAACATGCATGAAATTAACAACTATAATTAAAGGAAACTTACCAAAACTAAAACTAAGCAATGAAATTAAAACTAACCTAGCTAACATACATTTAATGGAAGGAACTAATGCAAAACAATCATTCATTAAACTAAGCAACTAACATTCCTAAACCAAAATTAAAAACTTTCTAAAACCAAATTAGAAAAATTTCTAATACTACACTAACATGCAAAAGCAAGTAACTATTGTGTGTATTAAGTTAACTCACAAGCGCATGAATCATTTGCAATATAGCACGTTAGTGAGGTTGATACTACAAGGAGTTGAACAAATGTGATGCTAGTGGTCCCTACTTTAAACTATCTAATCTTTCCAAAATTCAAGAGATATTTAGCCTAATCTAAAATTTGAAATTAACACAAGGAATGGGAAATTATGCTAAAATTAGAAAATTTCTAAAATAGAAAACTTTCTTAAAACATCTACTTTCCAAAATTAAGACTTTCTTAATTGAAAATTTTCTATTTTTATGACTTTCCTAAAGCCAAACTTTCAAAAAATGCAACTTTCTAAGCTGAAATTAGAAACGCCTAAACTATCCTAATAGGCGACTAATCTTAACATATGGAGAACTAAACTTAACATTAATTAAATAAACTAATTGAAACATGCAAGACATGGACAGCATGTTGTGTATGGAACTTGATCTTTATGCATGAATATGCAACAAAAATTGTATGTATGAAGCATGGACAAGGATCATAAACTCATGAATAAACTAAATTATCATGTACTATTGAAATTACAGCAATGCAACTGTAATAAAACAAGATACTCACCACCAAAATCATACGTGTAATCCAATGGATTGTGTGCATGAATTTAAAAGGTGTTTCTTTGATGCAAATCAATAGATGAATGCTAGAATTGAACGTGTAAGATCTATATTAAGCAGCCATGAACATAAGATTTAATTCATGTAACATAATGGAAACTTTTCACCATGGACATAGAAGTAAGAATTACAGTGATTGAATATTTCAAAATACAGTTTGGGTGTGCATCCTCTAAGGAGTTGTGGGAACCATACAAGTTAAAAAACAATCACTTATCCTCTTCTTACAATCTTGATATTCAAGGGAAAAACTTATGTCATATGAGCAATAAACAATGAAAACTAAAGAATACAAGGCTGGAATTCAATGGAAGCAAGAACCAAAAGACAATGAAAGGTAAAGGGAAATACTAGATTCAAGATGACTTCTCTTGGTTGCCACATCAAGCGAAAAACCATCTTTGAATCTACGTCTTTAAGGCATGGAAAGAACAAAGGAATTCAAGAACCTAGCATGAAAGTCTAAGATCAAACAAGGGAGAATAAGTGAAGAGAACCAACCTTGAAAGGGGATCAAACAACCTAAAACCATATGTGGATTATCTTAGAGAGATGCTTCACACCTTAGGAAGAGAGTAGCAGCACCCAAAGAGTTGAAATCTAAAGTAAAAGAGTGAAAAAGTATAGCTTAGGGAGAGGGTGTCTCCTTCCAATGGAGGAGATGTCTTTTTTCTAAGTGGAGAGAGATCCCTCATCTTAGGTTTGTGATGGGCTTTTATGTTTGTTCTCCTATTTTTTCCTAGGCTATCCTAATACTAAGGTGTGGTGCGGATGAAAATACTTCAATTTGGATGGCTAGGATAATGGGAAGACTAGGGTTGTTAAATAGGAAACAAGGGTGAAATTGAGGCTCCTTCAAGAAGAGGAGTAGGTGGGAGATGCCATCTTTTTAGGAAACAGCATCTCCCCCTTCAAAAATCATTGAAGGCCCTACTAATTAGGAGGTGGGTGAGGTGATAGGGTAAGAAAGATATGGGAAGAAGAAAAGTAGGTGGGTGGAAAGTAGGGTGTAGGAAAGCTTAGGAAAGTGAGGTGAGATGGAGGTTTTGATTGACTAATTGTTTTCTTAAGGGCCTGGGGTTGGTTGGGTTGTTAGGATGGGAGTTTAGGAAGGTGAATGAGTTATGGAATAGTAGGACTCTTGAATGGAAAGTCAAATTTGTGGTGGTATTTGGTGGTTAGGTGGAAAGAGATAAAAAAGTGAGAAAAACATAAAAAGTGGAAGGCTCTCATCCAATCGGTCCCTATGCGAACTTATCCTAATAAGATTTTTCTTAATTATCTTCAGAATATCCTTCACAATCTAATGGATAATCCACTTGAATTTCATCCAGTCCTAGCCTTCCATTTAGCTTAGCTTAATGGCTTACATGGCTAATTTTGAAGAATCCATTGGCTCGATTTAGAAGCTTTGTAGGCTTGACTTGATGGCTCAATGCATTGGCTTGAGTGGCTTGAATTCCTTAGCTT
Source organism: Warburgia ugandensis (assembly GCA_035236585.1). Lineage (NCBI taxonomy): Eukaryota > Viridiplantae > Streptophyta > Magnoliopsida > Canellales > Canellaceae > Warburgia > Warburgia ugandensis. Next base: position 41,006,881 of record CP141137.1, read on the forward strand.
GCCACCTTCTCTCATGGCTTATATGGCTAAGGTGGCTTAAGTGGATTCCATATAAAGGTGATGAGAATGCATGTCTTACTTCATGGGCCCACTTGGGCTATATTTAGCTCCTTTAATTGCATCCATTTCTGGTCCACAAGATGGTCTTGTCCTTTGGTTTCATGTTGGATTGATGATTCTTAGGTTTTGACCCATTCTTTTGGTTTTTATCTTCAATGTTCATATCGATCATTCTTGATTGTTAAATCATGATCTTACTTCCTATAAAAAGTGAAAATCCTAATTAAATCCTAAAAAAATGATTAATCCCATATATACCTTGGATTAGCTTCTGGATTTACAAAATAACAAAATTTTGCTTTATTAGATAAAAAAAATGCATGTGTTACAAATTTTGCTCTAAAAACCCTAATTTACCCTTATAAGTGGTAACACATAGGTAACTAATTGGTGGTTTTTATGCAAAATTAGACACTTATCACACCCTCCAACTAGCATTTTTCTAGTCCTAAGAAAAACATGGAAAATTTATTTTACAAAAGCTATAAAGTGCCACTTTTGAAGGTACTCATGACGCCATTTAGCACATGCAACAAGCCCTTAAACCCCTAGGTTACCTCTAGTGGATGAGTTATGGCTCATGTAGGTTTGCAATAAATATACCCACAAAATTTCCTAAGGTTGTGTAATGAATCAAGATTTTTAAGCTCTTTTGTATCACTTTACCAACTATATGTTTGTCATTTACTAAATTGATATAGACTATTTATTTTTCAAATCAATAGATGTAAATAACTACATTAAATGTTCTATTTTAATTAAAATATGAAACAAAATAATTTGTGAGAAGTAACTACATAATTAGATTCTACACTCAAAATGGAATCCAATGCCTCAAAGAACACTAAAAACAGAGGTCGTAGGACCAAGTTATGGGCTTTTGAAGATGGAGGGTATTTTTATAAATTGTATTTCAAATTTTAATGGCTCAAAAATGCAGGGGTCATTTTGACAACAACACTCCATCTTCTTCTCCACCGCCATCCCCTTCCAGCTATTGCACTACACTGACCTTGCAATGCGGCGCCGAAAAAAATGGCAGCACTGCCACAGGGTGACACTGCCTTCACCGGCTATAAAAGCCCTCTCCTCCTCTCCCTCCGATCATCACCTTCCCCTTCTCCTCCGATTACCAAAAACAACCCCGGTTGCCCTACACTCCGTGTTTTATGGTAGCCTAAGGTTCCAGCAAATCTTTCATCGGAAAACCCCTCTCATTCCTCTGTGATTTTCGACACTGGCCCCAGGTCTTTCCTTAGGGCTGACCATTCTCTTTTCTCTTCCCCCACTTTTTCCTCTGGTCTCATCGAAAACAGGGTTTTTCCTCTTCTTTGAATTTTCTGGCGACCCAAGATCCAGGACAACCCAGATTCCAGTCATTGGCTAGAACCCATGTCTTTTTCTCACCTCTGTCCTGCTGGAACTCAGGTAACTACTCTCCCTCTTCCCTTTTCCAGTAGAAATCAGATCAGGAACATGTCAGATCTGCTTTTCCCAGTAAGAATATCACCAGAGAAAAACAGATACAATGGATCTGATGGGAACCATTAGATCAGTCTATACTTGGGGACACAGCGCGTAATGCACGCCCTAGAGCGTCCTTCGGCCGTGTGCAGCGTGCAAGTGTGGTCTCAGTTCGATCATGATGCACACACATCCTGGGAACCGTGACGCGCGTACCCTATGTTGTCAGTTCTAGATCGCCCATCTAACGTACAACACTAAATTTGCAATTAAGAAGGCTATACAACTTCGATTGATGATTCGAAAGAACCTTTGCGCTCGCAATTACGACACAGATCTACTTATATAATAAAATTTAGGATTAGGAGATAGTTCAAGGTGACTATAGCTTGCAAACCATAAAAATTTCATGGATCAATAAGATCAACTATGATCAGATCTCATCAATTAACCTATTAGATGCCTTAGGACACCATTAGTCTAGGATCAACCCAAAAATCACATAAATTGACCATTAAGGACCCACAAATCGTATAGATCTAGCCATTGATATGTGAATCTAGAAATAATACTTGGATTTTATGTTTGAACAACATCCAGGACCTCACCAAGGTACTCGAGGACTCGAGTTGAAGAGAAACACGAGCTAAGTAATGACAATCGAGGTAGGTAGTCTAATATTGCTAAGTTTTCAAATGCATTTCTAAACCCTAATTGATTTATTTAATCCTGATGACCGTGTTTACTATGCTTTTTATGATATGATATTCTCATAATGAGTATGCAAAATTTCCTTATGATCTTGCAGGAAATTGTTTGTATATTTGATAAATAGTCTTTATATAAGCACTGCATACATGTTTTGGAACTGGTTGCATAAATTGCACAATTTGTGATGATTGATATTCGAAATATATGAAAATTTATAGGCATTGCTCGCATGTTTTGAAACTCATTGTATAGATTGCATGATTTACGATGATTGAGATTGGGATTTCATGTATCTATGTTTTCGAGCTATTGAGCCTGATGGGCACTATGTTGAGAGGTTGTTTATGTGCAGGGTTGGCCTCCCGGCCTCTACCACAAAAAGTGAATGGTATCGCTGCCAAAATGGCATTGTCCCTTCCTCAACTACTGTGATAAACAAGGACGACCACTGGAGGTGTTCACGACACCCTTTTTGAGGATAGCCATAGTCACCGTGGAGGCTATGGTGGGTTGGTCTCCAAATATCGGAGCTACACGATTCTAGCTGTGTGCTGATCATGAGCATAGTTGACCCTCTGATTTCAGTTTTATCGATATGCATATAGCATTGGGATGGTCATATACAAGTACTTGTGACCAGTTGGCTTGATGTGTTCGTCGAGAGATCCATGTGCATGATATCTATAGTGATGTTATCATCTACTTTGATTGATTACTATTTTAAGAATTTCATAATTATGATTAGCTTATGATTATTGATGAATTAGCTTGATGTTTTTGCTGAGATCTTAGTACATGGATTGAGTAATCACTACTCAATGATTTTAGTAATAATTTATATTTGTTGATTACTGGATTTTGATAAAATATTCCATGATTGAAAATTTGCAAACAAGCTTATGATTTATGCATAAAAAATGCATGTTTACACCAAAAGGAAATTGCACAATGTTTTACATGGAAAGGCTCTTTTGAAACCATGCATGTGGCATGCCATGTTTTCAAAATAGTAGTTTTAGATCACCTATTGAGTATGAGGAATACTCACCCAAATATATTATTTTTATAGATTAGCTCTACACAGGATTAGAAGAAGCATCAGAAAATGTTGATGCTATGAAGAAAAGACAAGTATAAATGTAAGTATATGATCTACCCTTTGGACATGTATCTGTAATTACTACAGTTAGACTGTGAGCTATGATTGGATAGACCTGGGAAGACATTTATGATTACCGAAATTTTCAAAACTACTACATTCATCTTGAAAGCAAATTACACTTGGGGTTTTCAAAATGAATTTAAAATAAAAGATTTTTCCACTGCATTGCATTGATTTTCTAAAAGTGTTTTCAAATAGGGATCAATCTCGCATTCGGTATTAGTTTTGCATTTAAAAATGCATGTGAAAAACCTGGGTCATTACAGGTTAAGTCTCCTATTTTATCTCAGAGAATCCTCATTCATTAGCACTCTATCAGTTTTTTCACAACTTAATGGAGAAGATTGACAATTTTACAAATCATACACATACTAAAGTCATTTCATTCTAGTTATTTCTCAGAGTGCATGTGTGTACACAACCACCTAAGTCGTGACTTCTAACTAGATATGTTTAAATTGTATTGGAAATATGCCTTGCCCTCAAATATTCATAAGTATACTCTCAAAAATGAAGCTGTCAGATAAGGGTTTAAACATATTTCTCTCATTATGTGACCGGCTCCAATGAGCTAATGGTTCACATAAATTCTAAAGTGCGAAAGAGATAAAGGAAAGTGATACTTAAGAGTTGATGTTATTACAAAGTATGACAGGGGTCTTTTACCTTAATTCCTTCTTTTTATATTTCTTTACTGCTATTTACTACTTAAGATCCACAAGCCTTTAAATAGGATGAAACATAGGCTTAGGTAGGGTTCTAAAAAGAAGGTATAAGGATTTCAAAGGTTCAAAATTGAGTAGAGGTGTTCTTTTTTATTTTTGGACCATTCTTCATTGTCTAAAGTGAATATCTTTTGTACATTTGTATTTTTCTTTCAATTTTTCTCTTCTTGTTTTGATACTTCTTTCTATTCATTTTTCTTTTGGCTTCTTTGGAAGAAAGACTACTAATTCTCTCACTTCTTTGACTTTTTTTCCTCTTTTGAACTTTTCTACTAACTCTACTCATTTTGAAAATGGGTAATGGTTATTTATTTTACTGGTTCTTTTGGGTTATGGTAAGTAAGGTTAAGAAAGAAAGGCGTAATAATAGGCTCAAAGTGCTAACTTGTGGTATGGAATATACTTGGTAGGCTTTATGTCTCTGTACTAAACAAAGGTGGCCTATATAATTTCCTAGGTTTCTTAAAGTTTATTAGATTCAATAAATTTTCTGAAAATAATGCTATTGCTCCTATTTGTTCTTGATAGTTAACCAAACAAGGGTAACAGGACCACATTAAATTATGTACACTAAAGAAACTATAGAATTACTTATAACTCTTTGAAGGAAGATAGTCTCTAAACTAACTGGGTTATAGGTCTCCACTAATTTTCCTCAAGGCCTATTAAGTCATAACTCTCCATTAGTCTTTACTATGTGCTATGTGTAAATATATTTTTGAAATTAACTTTCATAAAATTCTTTAACACATGAATAGTACGCAAAACTAACCATATACACTCCTATTAAGAGGTGAAAATAGTATAATTACTAAATTCTAAACATCTAGTTCTCATCACAATAAGGGAACTCTTTGAAAAATGTTTTTTTTTTCAAATTAAGAATATTCAAATTTTCTATGTGCTTCTACACCCCCAACCTGAAAAAAACATTGTCCACAATATTTGAAAATATAGGACCTCTAATTGATGATAGGGTAATGTAGACTAATGAGACTTTCTAGAAAATTGTAGGTTGCCTCCCAGTGAGCACTAAGTTTAACGTCTTCAGCTAGACAAGGCCTATAACTAAACTAATTTCTCTTAGACCTAACTAGTTCAACTAATTTTTCCTAATCCTAATCCTAAGAATGAGATGAAAAGATTTCTCACATCACTTTAGAACCTCACAGTCGCCTATATATTTCCTCCACTATGAAATTTTAAGTGGTATTAATAATACCACACAACAGACCACCACGATTTTGAATGTTGTGGGACCATATTGATGATCCCTCATTTTTAGTATTTCATAGTAGTCAATATAATTCCTCCACCTCATATTTTGAGGTCGTGATAATAAAATTACATCTTCACCCACTGTGAATTTTGTAGATCAATTCGAGATGAATTGTTTGATTTTGAACAAATTTTAGCAAGAACAATGACCATTACCTTCAGCTTATCTTTTTCCTCTATTTCCCTTACATTGTCCTACTATAGGGGTATAAGTTGACTCTACCCATCCAAAAAGTTTGTTCTTACATTATTAGAGCTGGGAACATGGTTTTGCTTAAACCCTGATTAGCTTCTAAGATGTTTCTTAGAGTAGGTTGATGTAGGGTCAGTACATCAAATAACTCTTCTTCTTCCTATTTAGCTAGCATAGGTAATGTTTCCAATGGACCTAGATTACTATATGGTGCTTGTTCAAATAAAGTTTGTAGGTCTCAATCAGGTACATCTTCTGCATGGCAATGGTTAGTTTGAATTTCAAGATATGTAGGGGGTTCTATTTTAGCTTGTCATTGAGAAGTTTTCATCAAAGGTACAATATCCAACAACTCATTCTCCTCCTCAAAGGCTGTGTCTACATCAAATTCATAAACATAAGAAGGACACAACTCTAGAGGATCTGGGTTGGATGGTTCTACGGCCTCATTTTCTTCATCATAATCATAACAAGGAGTAGGACATGGTTCAAGTAGATCTCAGTGGGAAGTTTATATAGATGGTTTTAGGCTTTGTGGTCCAGAATGATCATAGGAGATTTTCATCCTATTATCAGTAATAAATGACTCTTCATTATCCCCAAATTGTTTCATTTCCTCAATCCTTTTTATAAATTCTGCAATATGGCTATTAGTATTTTCAAATATTAGTTTCATTTCCTCTTCCCATTTCTCCATCTCTCATATCATTTCCTCATTCATCTTATTATTGGAAGCCATGCCTTGTTCTATTATCTCATAAATTTGGTGCATATTATTTTTTGATGGTGTCCCTTCATGTTGTAAAGGAAAACAATTAGCAAGGTTGGTATTATTGTGGCATTTAGATCTTGGAAAGGGCTAAGCATGTTGAACCCATGATGATGGGACCATTGTGGTTCTTCGTGATATGGTTGATAATCCGAAGACAATACATGTTCATAATACCTAGCCCATCCATTGTAATTTGTCTCAAGATAGTAGTCATTGTGTCACGACCCGAGTTTCCTCATGCATTTTTAAATGCAATACCTAATTTCCTAAGGCGGGATGCATCCCTATTTGAAAACCATTCTATAAAGAAACATGCAATGCAGCGGAAAATCTTTTGTTTTTAAACTCATTTTGAAAACCCTGAGTGTCATTTGCTTTCACAACAACTAAGGTAGTTTTTGAAAGGCTTCAGAAATCATAAATGTTTTTCCCCAGGTCTTTCCAGTCACAACGCACAGCCCAACTGTAACTAAGTACAAACACATGTCCAAAGGGTTGAGAGTTTACTTACATGTATATTTGTTTCCTTTTGGATTCACTTGCTCATAGCACTAACATAGATGTCCTCTTTTTGTGAGTGGAGCTGTCCTGAACCATAATATATATGGACGTATCCTGTCCTTGAGTGCTTACTGATGTCTGAAAAATGTTAAGGATTGGGTGAGTATATAATATACTCAGTAGGAGCCTATCACTACTAGTTTTATAAATGCATGAGATGTTTTAAAATCATATGCTCATTCAAAATATGCGTATGTTTGAATACTCGAGTTCAATATCAGTATAAGAATCCATAATCAACTGAAATACTCATGACTTAAAAGATCACATAATCCAAAATTGAAAGTATCACATATATATATATGATGACATCATGATATGCAATAGATGCTTCATGGAGTCCAACTCATGGATCTCGAGTATGGTATGGTCGACCAACCTCATATCATGCCATGTGCAATGCACATAAATCATCAAACCATAGGGTCCACTATGCCCACGACCTCCTCGTCGTGTGGTCCCCGGGTACCTGAGGACACTCGGTCATAACCTCCACGGGGCCTATGACACGTTGACCCAGTGCCATGACACTAGTGGTAGCCCCCTGTACCACATGCAGTCAACGTAGGGACTTGCCTCTTTTTGGGCGTGGTACCCATCCACCTATTAGTGGTAGAGGCCGGGTGGCCAACCCAGACCCCTCGGCATAGCACCCATGGGCTTACTTGCCCAAATCACGTAAGATTAAATAAGCCAAAACCTCTTGTTAAAACTTGTCCTCTTTGGGTCCCTCACAACTGCCTGGCCCTCGGCACTCCAGCGTCTTTTAGCAACCCTCAAGGACATGCAATCTTTGCAAGTACTTAAATCATGCAATGTATGCACTTGTTTGCAACACATATATGTGCATAATGTATATGCAATCATTTCAAAACATGGATATGTACAAAGCATTTATCATGTATGCTGAATTAAGTCATGCAAATCAAGTCATATATTTAAAACATATGTTCTCAAAATAATAACGGTTCTTTTAAAAGAATCTAATAGTGATAGAGCACCTACCTGGCTAGGTCGCGCTAACCCATTTGTCCTCGTATGCTCCTGAACATGGTTTGGGGACTCAAGGTTAGTTTGACCCATATTTTATGGGTTTAGAGTAGTTGGGTCTTATTACTTAGGCATTAGGGGTCCATCCCTATGCCTATGCGTGTCCTAAGGTCCTAATTGGGCCTTGGTATTATCAATTTTCCAAAGGTCTAGTGGCCACGCGCCACCATCCTATTCTAAGGGTCATGTCCTCTTTTTATTGGGCCTTGATCAGGGATTTTATGGTTTATATATGTCCGCGTCGTCAACACAGACACAACTCCTTTTGCGGCGCCTCAATCGGAGCTCTAAATCTCAAGTTATAAGCGTTTTAGTGTCGCACGTTCATAAGACCCTTAAGAATTAAAAGACGGAATGCTAGGGCACTGCGCGTCTGCGTCATGCGCCCTGGCTTCGTTAACAACCAAAAAAATGATGCCTCTACTAGCGCACTGTGCATCTACGGCGTGCACCTCAGCGGGCGCGTCTACAGACGCGCTGCACTCCTCAGCCCGTCTTCCTCTTTAGCGGGCACGTCCCTGGACACGCCCGTTGGTTTTCTTCAGACACGTTCAACGCGTCACGTTCCGACTGGAACGTCTGCGTCGACTGGGGACCGGGGCATCCTCAGGACACCCTGGTACGGCCTAAGGGACGTCCCTGGGTCCTTGTTGGCTCTCCTGGGCTCCGTTGTGCATGGTTTTTCATGCAAAAACTTAGGGAAATTGACCTTGGAACTATGGGGGAGATGGGTTTTGAGCGATCTCAGACGTACCTGGCTCGTTGCTGGGTTTTTCTCCTCATTTTCCCCTCTAGTTCACTACTCCACGATGAGTTTTCTCCAAGATTTTGGGCTGCCATTAGAGGCGCCCATGAGCTCTATTTATAGGGCTTTTAAAGAGGGTTTTGGAGGGGTTCTAACTGCCTTTAAATGGCGATGGAGAAACCTCCAGAATGGCAGTGGTTTCTCCTTGAAACACCACCATTCCAGAAACCTCTAGGAGGTTGAAGATGAAGGGTACCCATATCAAAACGGGCCCCTATGTTTTTCCGCTAAACCCTTTTTGTAAAAATTACAATTTTGCCCCTGAACTTCAAAGGGCCATAACTTGCTCATTTTAACTCCGTTTTGGGTGATTTTGGTCTCGTTGGATTCCTTTTTCTGAGACGCATCTAATGGAACCATTTTTAGGACCAAATTCCTGGGTTTAGTCAAGGAAACTAGTGAAATAACCAAAATACCCTTATCTTTAAAACTGAACTTTTCATGGGATTTTAATATTACAAAAAATTGGGGTCATTACACATTGTTAGGGTATGTGAATGCATTGGGTGCATCCACTAGCTCCTGGTAGTATTCATTGTATGTGGAGCTTGATGACCATGAAGGATAGGAATGCTTGGAATAGGTATAGTTATTATGGTAGTAAGATTGTGGCTTAGGTTTTTTAGAAGGTATTATCTTATGCAATTGACTTTCCATAATATCTAACATATCCATCAATGTATCTAATCTATGAAACCTATCCCCTTCTTAATAGGCCCTCGTTCTCAACTTTGTATGCAACAAAACAAATAGTTATATAACAATTGAGTTTTTTCTTTTCTTTTTTTTAAATGAAAAAACCTAACTATATGATGCAACCTAAATGCTAGTCCTAAGCTAAATAATGCACAATCAAATGCTAGTATTCACTAATCCAGAAGTGTCTTGATTCTCTTTTCTTAATGCATAGGTGGTAGCTTCATAGACCTACATTTAGACAGCTCTTCCTTTATCCAAATTTGACTACTGCTTACCAGTTGGGTTTTGCTTGAAAGATGTTAATACAATCCTCATGTTAAGAGGCATTTAGGCCTCGATTAATGTTAACAAAAAGTGTGAAAAAATCATTTGAATTTTAATACACCCATTATAACCATAGTACTTAGATGCCACATAATGACTCCATTTTTTGTAACATTGAAATCCCAAGTTAGTAATGAAAAGTTCACTTTTTGGAGATAAGGGTATTTTGGTCATTTCACTATTCACCATAACTGGACCGAGAAATTTGGTCTTAAGAGTGGTACCCTTAGGTGCATCTCAGAAAAAGGAATTCAACAAGACCAAAATTACTCAAAACGGAGTTAAAATGAGCAAGTTATGCCCATTTCAGGTTCAAGGGCAAAAGTGTAATTTAAATTAAAAATGGATTTGGCCAAAGAAAAACAAGGACCCGTTTTGATACGGGCACCCCTCTTCTTCCCAAACCTCCTAGAGGGTTTTAGAATGGCGGTGTGCAGGGGAGAAACCACCACCATTCTGGAGGTCTCTCCACCGCCATTCTATGGTGGTAAGAACCCCTTCCAGAACTCTCTTTGAGCTTTATAAATAGAGCTCTTGGGTGCCTCCAATGGCAGCCTAAAAGCTTGGGAAAAACCCATCGCGGAGAGGCAGGCAAGAGGAGAAAACGTGGGAAAAAACTCGACCACGAACCTGGTATGCCCAAAACCCCTCCAAACCCCATCTCCCCCTTAGTCTTAGGATGAGTTTCCCCAAGTTTCTGCATGAAAAACCATGCAAAACGGGCCTCCAGGGAGCCACAAATGACCCAGGGACGGTGCCTCAGGCGCACTGGTTCGACAGGGTCGAACCAGGGCATCCCAAGGATGCCTCGGTCACCATGGGATGAAAATGCGCGTCTGTGGACGCGCCCGCAAACGAAAATGTGGGCGGAAGCCCAGTGCGTCTGTAGACGCACCCACTAAAGCACTCGCGCGCTGACGCAGGATGCGTTAGCGTCCTAGGCTTCCACCTCGTATGGCCTTCTATGTACACTTGATGTTAAAATGCCCATAACTTGGGTTCTAGGGCTCCGATTGAGGCATCGTGAAAGGTGTTGCGTCCGTATCGATGACGCAGACATAAAATACGTGATCAAGGCCCTATCTAAGGTAGGCATGACCCTGAAACTATGATAGCAGCATGGGGCCACTAAACCTTTGTAAACCTGACAATACCAAGGCCTAGTTAGGACCTTAGGAGACCCATAGGCATGAGAATGAACCCGTAATGCCTAAGTAGTAAGATCAACCATTCTAAAACCTATAGAAATAGGCCAAGCTAACCTTGTTCCCCTAAACTATGAGCAGGAGCGTACGAGGACAAGGGGGCTAGTGTGACCAAACCAGATAGGTGCTCTATCACTACTAGACTTTTAAAAAGAGCCCATGATTGTTTTGAGAATGCATGTTTTAAGTATAAGTTATATGACTTGTTTAGCATGACTTAATTTTATAAATGAATTCAACATGCATATGATAAATACATTATGCATAGACATGTTTTGCAAATGATTGCATAAATTGCATGAATTGTGGTTATTGAGTTTTGAAAAATTGCGTGTCCTTGAGGGTTATCGAAAGACGCTGGAGTGCCCAAAAGACGTTACGTAGGCAGTTGTGAAGGCCAGGCAATTGTGAGGGACCCAAAGTGGATAGGTTTTGAAAAAGAGGTTTTTGCTTGATTGATCGTATATGATTTGAGCTAGTAAGCTTATGGGCGCTATGCTGAGAGGTCTGGGGTGGCCTCCCAGCCTCTACCACTATTAGGTGGAAAGGGTACCATGCATAAAAAAAAAGACATGTCCCTATGTCGGCTGCATGTGGTACAGGGGGCTACCACTAGTGTCATGGCACTAGGTTGAGGTGTCATATGCCCCATGGAGGCTATGACCGAGTGTCCTCAGGTACCCGGGGACCACACGGCGAGGAGGTCGTGGGCATAGTGGGCCCTATGTTTTGAGGATTTACTTGCATTGCATATGGCATGACATGAGGTTGGTCGACCATACCATATATCCATGAGTTGGATTCAGTTGTGCATCTTATGCATATCATTATGTTTATGATATCTATGATACTTTCAACTTGGATTATGTGATTCTTTAAGTCGTCAGTATTCCAATTCAACAATGGTTTTTAATATCGATATTGAACATGAGTGTTCAAACATGCACATGTTTTAAAGAGCATATGAGTTTAAACATAGCATGCATTGTAAAACTAGTAGTGATGGACTCCTACTGAGTATAGTATATACTCATCCAATCCTTAACATTTTTTAAACACAAGTAAACACTTAAGGACAGGGTACGCCTGTGACAAAAGACACCCAGATTAAGTACAAGTAAGTAAACCCCTACCTTATCTTTCAATGTTACTTGATTGTAGTTACTCTCTGTAATTGAGGCTGTGACTAACACTTTCTTGGGAATAGAGTCAATTTAAAACTATGGCATGGCTATATGATTTGGAAATGTATTTTGACACTCGGGGTTTTATACGAAAGATTGCTTTCCAAAACCAAAAGAATTTCATGCATTTCATATTTCTAAAACAAGAGATCTCGCCTTTTTATTAAATTTGCATCATGAAAAAAAAGAAAACGGGTTGTCACAGTTGGTATCAGAGCACGGTTTGATGTTACTCACAGCCCAGTTATGAGGAGAATAACTTATAGTCAAGTTTCATCCATGAAAAAGTAAGGGGTAATAGGATAACACATACTAAGGTCTTGTGAATTACCTTGTGATTTACAGATGCCTAGAAAGAAAGGAAGCAATGTTCCAAGACCTGAAGTCCCACCAGTGGACTCCATTGGGTCGGGCAATGGGATGGCTAAATTATTCCAGCAATTTCTATAGCATATGGGACAATACATGAGTAGTCAAAGCCAAACCCCTACCACCCGAGATACTTCCCCTAATAAAGTAATAGATAGGACTGAGGTTCAGTTAGAAAGGTTTCAGAAATTAGCTCCCTCATTCACAGGAGAAGATGAAGCATCTATAGTTGAAAAATGGTTAATTGATATTGAAAAGATATTTAAAGCCATGAACATAGCTGAAGAAACAAAGGTACCCATGGCCACATTTGTGTTTAGGGGAGAGGCTACCTTTTGGTGGGAAACAGCGAAAAGGACTTATTTTGAACAGCGAGAAACAATAGGATGGGAAGAGTTTAAAAAGGTCTTTAATGACAAATATTATCCTAAACACATAAGAAAACAGAAAGAAAAGGAATTTATGGACTTAGAACAAGGAAACATGACTGTCCAACAGTATGAAAATAGATTCATCAGCCTCTGAAGATTTACACCACGTGCTTGTGCTGATGAGGAAGATGTGGCAGAAAGATGTGTAGATGGGCTCAACCTAGGACTCAAGAATAGAGTTCTAGGTTTCCAACCTTCCACCATAGCCAAAGCCGTAGAGATGGCCTCCCTATATGAAAATGATTATCAAAGGAATCAGGCGATGAAGGAAACTAAGAACATCAACACCATGAGAAATAAAGGAAAGAGACCATTTCAGTCATCTGGACCCAAGCCACCTTTCAAGAAGCCGCTTGAAAACAAAGGAAAAAGGCCAGACTGGAAGACATGCCCTAGGTGTAACAGGAATCATTCAGGCAAACCATGTGCCACTTTCAACATCACTTGCTATAGTTGTGGAGAATTAGGATATTTTGCTAGTAATTGTCCCAAAAGGAAAGTTGAAGAGCGTAAAGAAGATCAGGTTCCAAGGAGCCAAGGATGTGTCTTTGCCCTCACTTCTAGTCAAGCTCAGGCTTCAAATGCAGTAGTGGAACCTATTCTTTCTATCTATGATACACCTACTAAAGTTCTATTCGATACAAGCTCCACTCATTCTTTCATATCCCGGGAGTTTGCACCAACCTTGGACATTATACCACAGGACCTGGACTTCACTCTAGAAGTCATGACTCCTGTAGGCCAGGCACTTCCCACCTATTCGTATCTTCAGGATGTTCCTATTTTGGTCAAAGATCATTCGCTACCCGCCAATCTTATTCACTTAGATATGAATGACTTCGACGTCATCCTAGGTATGGATTGGTTAGCCCTTCATCAAGCCTTTGTTGATTGCCTCCAGAAACGTGTCACTTTTACCTTACCTAATGGAGACACTTTCACCCTCCAAGGAAGAAAGGATTATTCTAGAGCGTGTGTTATTTCTGCCATGAAAGCAGTTAAGCACATTGCTCATGGATGCCCCTTCTTCTTGGCCAAGATTGAATCTATCGAGAGTCCCCAACTAAAGCTAGAGGATGTTGAGGTAGTCCGAGAATTTCCTGATGTATTCCTTGAGGATTTACCAAGTCTACCCCACTAAGAGAAATTGAGTTTATCATTGACCTTATACCCGGTACTTCCCCCATTTCCAAAGCTCCTTTCTGAATGGCTCCTGCAGAACTAAAAGAATTGAAGACCCAGTTACAGGAACTACTTGACAAAGGATTCATATGACCTAGCGTATCTCCGTGGGGAGCTCCAGTCCTTTTTGTTAAGAAAAAGGATGGCTCCATGAGATTGTGTGTAGACTATCAAATGCTAAATAGGGTCACCATTAAGAATAAGTATCCCTTTCCCTGAATTGATGATCTTTTCAATCAACTTCAGTCAGCCAGAGTCTTTTCTAAAATTGATCTATGATCCGGGTACCATCAACTTTGAGTTAGAGAAGAAGATATCCCCAAGACAACCTTCAGGACTCGATACGACCATTATGAATTCAAAGTGATGTCCTTTGGTTTAACTAATGCTCTAGCCGCGTTTATGGACCTCATGAATAGGGTGTTCAAGGAGTACTCAGACAAATTCATCATAGTGTTTGTGGATGATATCTTGATATATTCAGAAATTCCTAAAGACCATAAGGAACATCTAAGGATAACATTAAGCACCCTACGAGCACACAAGTTATATGCAAAATTCACTAAGTGTGAGTTTTGGCTGGAAAGGGTTAATTTCTTAGGACACATTATTTCTCAAGATGGCATAGCAGTCGACCCTGCTAAGGTTGAATCAGTACAGAAATGGGAAAGACCTAAGACAGTCACAAAAATAAGAAGCTTCTTAGGACTTGCTGGATATTACAGGAGATTCATCGAGGGTTTTTCACGAATTGCTTTACCTCGAAAGAGAAGGTTAACTATAGCACCTGTTCTTACCTTACCTTCAGGAAGTGGCGAATTTGAGATATACAGCGATGCCTCACAACAAGGACTAGGCTGCGTACTTATGCAACATGGGAAGGTAATTGCTTATGCTTCTCGACAACTCAAGAAGCATGAAGTCAATTACTCGACCCATGACTTGGAATTAGCGACCATAGTCTTTGCCTTGCGAATTTGGAGACATTATTTATATGGGGAAAAGTTTGAAGTTTTTACAGATCATAAGAGTCTTAAATATATCTTTTCCCAACAAGACTTAAACATGCGATAAAGAAGATGGATGGAATACTTAAAAGACTATAACTTCTCCATTCATTATCACCTTGGAAAAGCTAATGTGGTAGCTGATGCATTAAGTAGAAAAACCTAAGGGATGTGTGCAAGTTTATTGACTAAGAGATGGAAGCTATTACACGAAGTAATAACGTGGAAACAAGACATAAGTAAGAGCAAGATCATTATGGCAAGACTAACGATAAAGTCGACTATTAATGAAAAGGTTAAGCAAGAACAGAAAGGAG
Source organism: Warburgia ugandensis (assembly GCA_035236585.1). Taxonomy (NCBI): domain Eukaryota; kingdom Viridiplantae; phylum Streptophyta; class Magnoliopsida; order Canellales; family Canellaceae; genus Warburgia; species Warburgia ugandensis. The sequence continues at coordinate 41,022,380 of CP141137.1, forward strand.
ATCCAGATATACAAGCTTTCATAGGAAAACCAGGGTTTACTAAAGGGGAAGATGGTAGCATTTACATGCAAGGAAGATTAGTGGTACCAACTAATGAAGAATTAAGACAAGAAATCTTAAAAGAGGCTCATCGGTCTAAGTATACTATACACCCGAGAGGAACTAAGATGTATCAAGACTTAAAGAGACAATATTGGTGGGATGGTATGAAAAGAGACATAGGGGAATTTGTGGCAAAGTGTCTAACATGTCAACAAGTAAAGGCTGAACATCAAAGACCTGCGGGATTGTTACAACCCCTTGAGCTACCCGAATGGAAATGGCACCATATTTCCATGGACTTCATTATAGGGTTACCCAGGACCTCTAAAGCTCATGACATGATCTGGGTAATTGTTGATAGATTGACTAAGACAGCCCATTTCCTTCCTATACGCCATACCCAATCCACTGACAGCCTATCTCAGCTATACATCAAAGAGATAGTGAGTTTACATGGCATACCCCTTAGTATCACTTCAGATAGGGATAGCCACTTCACTTCACAACTCTGAAAGTCCGTCCAAAAATCCTTAGGATCTTTCTTGAACTTTAGCGCAGCCTTCCATCCACAAACCGATGGACAGTTAGAGCGCATGATCCAGATAGTCGAAGATATGTTGCAAACCTATGCGCTCAATTAGAAGCAGAGCTGGGATGAAAACCTACCGCTAGTAGAGTTCGCGTACAACAGCAGCTTTCAGTCGAGCATTGGCATGGCTCCGTACGAGGTGCTCTATGGGAGACCCTGTCGATCACCCACCAGTTGGAGTGAAGTTGGAGAGTACAGGGTGCTCCAGTTCGAGCTGGTGGAGCAATGCACCGAGAAGGTCAAACTCATAAGGAGAGGCCTCCTCACAGTTCCAAGCTGGCAAAAGAGCTATGCTGATCAAAGGAGGAGACCATTAGAATTTGACATAGGAGAGCACGTTTTCCTGAAGATATCTCCCACTAAAGGAGTTATGTTGTTCGGTATCAAAGGCAAGCTTAGTCCGCGTTACATAAGACCTTTTGAAATCCTGCAGAAAGTGGGAAAAGTGGCCTACAGGATTGCACTACCTCCTCAGCTATCTGAAGTGCATAATGTATTCCATATATCTATGCTAAAGAGGTACGTGCCTGACCGTGCTCATGTCATCAACCAGGTACCCATAGAGTTGACGGAGGATCTCAAGCTAGAGATGAGACTAGTTGAGATTCTAGATCGTAAGAGTAAGAAGTTGCAGAACAAACAAGGACATACACTTAGTCAAAGTTTTGCGGAGAAATGCGCACATGGAAGAAGAGACTCAGGAACTGGAGTCAGAAATGCGAGAAAAGTACGCCGAGATCTTTTGACTGTATATATTGTAGAATTTTGGGGACAAAAATCCCCTAAGGGGGTAAGAATGTAATGACTCCATTTTTGTAACAATGAAATCCCAAGTTAGTAATGAAAAGTTCACTTTTTTGAGATAAGGGTATTTTGGTTATTTACTATTCACCCTAACTGGACTAAAAAATTTGGTCCTGAGAGTAGTATCCTTAGGTGTGTCTTGAAAAAAGGAATCCAACAAGACCAAAATCACTCAAAACGGAGTTAAAATGAGCAAGTTATGGTCCTTTGAAGTTCAAGGGCAAAAGTGTAATTTAAATTAAAAACGGATTTGGCCTGAGAAAAACAGGGACCCGTTTTGATATGGGCACCCCTCTTCTTCCCAAACCTCCTAGAGGGTTCTAGAACAGCGGTGTGCAGGAGAGAAACCACCGCCATTCTAGAGGTTTCTCCACCTCCATTCTATGGCGGTAAGAACCCCCTCCAGAACCCTCTTCAAGCTCTATAAATAGAGCTCTTGGGCACCTCCAATGGCAGCCCAAAAGCTTGGGAAAAACCCATCGTGGAGAGGCAGGCAAGAGGAGAAAATGTGAAAAAAACTCGGCCACGAACCAGGTATGCCCAAAACCCCTCCAAACCCATCTCCCCCTTAGTCTTAAGATGAGTTTCCCTAAGCTTTTGCATGAAAAACCATGCAAAACAGGCCTCTAGGGAGTGACAAAGGACCCACGAATGGTGCCTCGGGTGCACTGGTTCGACAAACGAGCAGGCGTGTCCGTGGGACGCTCCCGCTGGTTCGACAAACGAGCAGTCACCATGGGATGAAAACGCGTTGACTGAGTTAGAGAGAAACTAGCAGGCGTGTCCGTGGACGCGCCCACAAATGAAAAAGACGAGCGGAAGCCCAGTGCGTTTGCAGATGCTCCCGCTGGGGCGTTCGCCACTAATGCGGGACGAGTTAGCATCCCGGGCTTCCACCTCATATGGCCTTCAATGTACACTTGATATTAAAATGCCCAATAACTTGGGTTTTAGGGCTCCGATTGAGGCGTCGCGAACAGTGTTGTGTCTGTATCGACGACGCGGACACACTTAGACCATAAAATATCTAATCAAGGCCCTATCTAAGGTGGTCATGACCCTTAAACTATGATAGTGGTGTGAGGCCACTAAACCTTTGTAAACCTGACAATACCAAGGCCAAGTTAGGACCTTAGGAGACCCATAGGCATGGGAATGAACCCTTAATGCCTAAGTAGTGAGATCAACCATTCTAAAACCTATAGAAATAGGCCAAGCTAACCTTGTTCCCCTAAACTATGAGCAGGAGCATACGAGGACAAGGAGGCTAGCGTGACCAAACCAGGTAGGTGCTCTATCGCTACTAGACTTTTAAAAAGAGCCCATGATTGTTTTGAGAATGCATGTTTTAAGTATAAGTTATATGACTTGTTTAGCATGACTTAATTTTATAAATGAATTCAGCATGCATATGATAAATACATTATGCAAAGACATGCTTTGTAAAAGATTGCATAAATTGCTTGAATTGTGGTTATTGAGTTTTGAAAAATTGCATGTCCTTGAGGGTTACCAAAAGACGCTGGAGTGCCCAAAAGACGCTGGGTAGGCAGTTGTGAGGGCCAGGTAGTTGTGAGGGACCCAAAGAGGACAGATTTTGAAAAAGAGGGTTTTGCTTGATTGATCGTATATGATTTGGGCTAGTAAGCTCGTGAGCGCTATGCTGAGAGGTCTGGGGTGGCCTCCCAGCCTCTACCACTATTAGGTGGAAAGAGTGCCACGCTAAAAAAAAAAGGCATGTCCCTACGTCGACTGCATGTGGTATAGGGGGCTACCACTGGTGTCACGGCACTGGGTCGAGGTGTCATATGCCTCGTGGAGGCTATGACTGAGTGTACCCAGGTACTTGGGGACCATACGGCGAGGAGGTCGTGGGGATAGTGGGCCCTATGTTTTTAAGGATTTACTTGCATTGCATATGGCATGACATGAGGATGGTCGGCCATACCATATATCCAGGAGTTGGATTCAGTTGAGCATCTATGCATATGATTGTGTTTATGATATATATAATACTTTTCACTTGGATTATGCGATTCTTTAAGTCATCAGTATTCCAATTCGACAATGGTTTTTAATATCGATATTGAACATCAGTGTTCAAACATGCACATGTTTTAAAGAGCATATGATTTTAAACATAGCATGCATTGTAAAACTAGTAGTGATGGACTCCTACTGAGTATAGTATATACTCATCCAATCCTTAACATTTTTCAAACACAAGTAAACACTTAAGGATAGGGTACGCCTGTGACGGAAGACACCCAGATTACGTACAAGTAAGTAAACCCCTACCTTATCTTTCAATGTTACTTGATTGTAGTTACTCTCTGTAACTGAGACTGTGACTAACACTTTCTTGGGAATAGAGTCAATTTAAAACTATGCTATGGCTATATTATTTGGAAATGTATTTTGACACTCAGGGTTTTATACGAAAGATTACTTTCCAAAACCAAAAGAATTTCATGCATTTCATATTTCTAAAACAAGAGATCTCGCCTTTTTATTAAATTTGCATCATGGAAAAGAAAACCGAGTTGTCACATGCCTTTGGAGTCACAATAGATCATGTCCTTTTAAAAGGGTCCTAGGAGCTCGATACCCTAAGGCTCTTTGTACTTGATTTTAAATTAACTTTATGGGTTGGGATCGTGACATTCAAGGATGTTGATTGATTCCTAGGTGGGCCAAGGAGATGGTAATGACATCTAGTCCTTATCTTATAAGGGTTCTTGTGGGACTCTTGCCATCCTTAATTCCATTCCACCATAAAGCTAAATATGTTCAATGCAAATTTGAAAGCAAATTAATGCCTACCTACATGCTACTTAACAAAGGGTCAGGCACCTTAATAGACTAGACACTATAACCATACATCCTATGCTTTGGTTATAGTCGAGCTCAGGCTAGCCTTTGTTAAATGAGTGTGCAACCAATGCAACAATCCTAAGTAAAGATGCAACAATTAAACTAAATGATCCTAAGCTATATGAATTATACTATCATCCAAATACAAAATTACACTAAATGCAATTTATCCTAGAAATTAAGATTTGGGATGAGGATTTCTCACAATGAGGGGTCCGATGATGATCAAGTGTGGGCCACCATACCCCACACTTGCCCTGTATTATTGCAACCCATTTAAAAAAAGAAAAATTAAGAAATTAAGATGAATTGTGTACATGAATTTTAAAAGTGTTTCTTTGATGCAATCAACGGATGAATGCTTGGAATTGAACGTGATAGATCTATATTAAGAAGCCATGAACATAATATTTAATTCAAGTAACATAATGAAAACTTTTCTCCATGAACATAAAAGTAAAAATGAATATTTCAAAATACAATTTGGGATTTGCATCCTCTAAGGAGTTTTACACACCGTACAAGATTAGAAACAATCACTTATCCTACTCTTACAATTTTGATGTTCAAGGGAAGAACTTATGGTATATGGACAATAAACAATGGAAACTAAATAATACAAAGCTGGAATTGGAAGCTAAAAGAGAACCAAAAGACAATGAAAGGTAAAGGGAAAAACTAGAATTAAGATGACTCCCCTTGGTTGTCACTTCAAGGGAAAAGTAGCCTTAAATCTAAGTCTTTAAGGCAATGAAAGAACAAAGGAAATCAAGTAAAAACTAGCATGAAAGTCTAAGATCAAACAAGAGAGAATAAGTGAAGAGAACCAACCTTGAAAAGGGATCAAATAACCTAAAACCAAATGTGGAATAGTTTGAAAAGATGCCTCACACCTTAGGAAGAGAGTAGCAGAACACAAATAGTTGAAATCTAAAGAAACAGAGTCAAAAAGTATAGCTTAGGGAGAGGATGTCTCCTTCCAATGGAGGGGTCGTCTTTTTCGTAAGTGGAGAGAGATCCCTCACCTTAGATTTGTGATGGGTTTTTATGTTTTTCTCCTATTTTTTCTAGGCAACCCTAATACTAAGGTGTTGTGGGGATTAAATACCTCAATTTCAATTGCTAGGATAGGGGGAAGACTAGGGTTTTCAAATAGGAAACAAGGGTGAAAGGGTGGCTGCCTTTTGAAAGAGGAGTAGGTGGTTCCCCCTTCAAAAATCATTGAAGGTCCTAGTAATTAGGAAGGGTGAGATGATAGGGTAGCAAAGAGAAGGGAAGAAGAAAAGAAGGTGGAGGAAAGTGGGGCATAGAAATGTGAAAACCCTAAATTTTAAAATCTTGTTTTATGAAAATTTTATTGCAAAGAAGGGATAAAATGTAATTTTATTCATGAAAATCTAATAAATAAGATTTTTATAGAAGCCAAATAGAGTGTTGAAACCTTAATAATTGGATTTTTCATGAAAATGGAATCCAACGACACTAAGAATTCCCAAAACAAAGTTTGGATGAAAAAGTTATGAACATTTGAAGTTGAGGGGTATTTTGGTAATTTTCTAAGTTTCCCATTTAACTGATTTATTTAAATAGAAAGAATTCGAAATGCAAGGGGCCTTTTTTATAATGGCAACCCCTCCCCGTCTCCAGCTCCTTCACTAGAGAAATAGGTCGGTGACCGCACTTGCCTGAGAAAGGCGGATCACTAGCAATAACGACACCTTTTCCCTTTCCCATCACATCCCTTTTCCTTCCCCTAGACTCCGTCTCTTTTCCCTCTCCCTTTTACCCTTCTTCTTCCTTCAGCTAACCACTTTTTCTCCATCTCTAGCTCTTCCCCTTTCTCCACCGGGGACATTGATCTCCTCTCCTACGGCTAGCCTAAGTAAAACCCCTCTTTCCATTTTCCTCCTTTCCAGCATTCCTTTCCATCCAAATCTAGAAGATTTGTTCTCACAAGTCAACGATTTGCTAGTGAAAATAGATCTATCGGATCTCACTAGAAACTACCTCAAGGATAGCTCAGATGCGGGATCTGAGCCGTTCGATGAGTTCTTAAGACCCAAAAACCTTAGAAAACCCCAAAACTGTGAATTTTAGAATCATCCTAAATGTTGATCGATTACTAGAATGATCTGACAGCCCAGATCAGACTTTCTCATCCTGATTGACCTGATTAAGTGAGCACGATGACCCTGTTAATGCACGATGGAGATGCACCTACTCAGCGTGTCCCCGTGGGCGAGCGTAGTCATGGACTAACTAGAATTCAAATGTTTTTTGGTGACCATGACACATAAACTGTATGTCCCAGAGACCAAGATGCATAGGAGCACTCTAGAACATGAGTCCCAGTGACCCCATCTTAACTCATTTTGATCCAGAAATTTAATTTGGACTATTTAAAACATCTAAAACATAAAATTTAAAATTCAAAGACCTATACAAGCTTGATTTGTGATTAGAAAAGTCTGTTGGATTCATATGGATAACATGGACCTAATTATAAAATAAAAATGAGGATCTAAGCACATTTATAACTGATCATGATTTAGAAAGTATAAAAATTTCATAGATCTATAAGGTCAAAGATGATTAGACCTCAAGAAGTGATCAATTTAGAATTAAATCCAACCATCCACCATCATCTAAGCCATGATCTATCATCTAATTTCAAATTTAAGGTCAAATCAACAAACTCCAACATGAATCAACTGTTAATCAATCACCAAAATGCAAATCTACGATCGATTTGGCCTTTTCATCATGATGCAACCGTCAATTGGCCACTAGATGCTAGATCTACAACCAATCTATCCTTGTAAGATGACATAAACTGTGACCAACTACCTAACACCTTGATCAGCCACCAATTTGAGCTTCCATTTTGATTTGACCATAGATCTAGCACTTAATCAGAGCCATTCATTCTTGAATTTTTTATCAACGACGATTAGACTTGATCAAGCCATACTAGACACAACATCATACATGGGTTTAAGCAATCATAGGTAAGACTACTATCGAGTCTTATTTAAAATAGTAAATTTTCATTTTATCTTAGTTATGCCTAATAAATTATAGAAAATTTAGAAAATAAATAAAACTAGAATGCATTAAACCTTAATAAGAATAGTTGAACCATTTATGTTATTATTTAGATTAATCTATTGGTTGATTGTTCTGATGACCCTAGATTTGAAGATTTGATATTAGGATGACTTGGAACTATTGATTTGATCGATCAGTATTTAATCTAATTCTTGAATTAGTAGATCAAACATTTAGATATGAAATAAACTATCTACAAGTTAGAGATTAATGCGAATTGAGGACAATTAAATGATCTAGACCCTCATCTTTAATCAACAACATTGTATTGTAAATGTGTTGATAGAGATGCTGATTAGTACGGACTAAGCTTATTGAGCATTCCAAGGATTGGGATAAGCATGTTTGAGGTAAGTAGTTTTAGTATCTATTTGCCATTGGGATTTTTAGCATGTTATCAACTTTATTAAAATATGTGATTTCAAATAATCAAATCATTTGATCATCCTTTGTCATGTTGCATTATTTTAACTTTAAAAGAATGTAATATTTGCAAATGTGACATGTCATTTATATATATGTACCTTGATAGCCATGATTCATACTATTATATGAAAAATGAAAGCAAAATTGCTCATTTTATTTCACGAAGTCATGTGTTTTTGAGAGAAGTGATTATACTTGAAATTGCATCAATCCCATGCTTTGAAATGAGTTAAGAAAATGCATAGTTTTTGCATGTGATATACGATATATGATTTAATGACATTTGGATTAAGATGTATGTTACTTTAGGCTAATAAGCCTAGTGGGCACTATGCTAAGTGGTTATATGGGTTTGGCCTCCCATCCTTAGATCACCAAAGATGGTAGGTATTCATGCCAAAGGAGGCACTTGTTTCTCTCTACTACTATGGTAGGAAAACGACCACTGGAGGTGTTCACAACACTCTTTTCGAGACATATCCATAGTTGCCATAGAGGCTATGGTGGCTGGTCACTAGATATTAGAGACACGCGATTCAGTTAGCCATCATGAGTATAGTGTTCCATGAGATTTCTATTTTGTGACCCCACGTAGATGAGCATGATGATGGTCTTTAGATGAGTACTCATGACCAACTGGATGATGTGCTTGCCGAGGTGCATATGTGCACATGATGATGATGTTTTTGGTTTGGGATTTTTGATGTTCACAGTTTGACCAATTACTACTTTAATATTTTGAGGATCTTATGCCATTTGATTTATCAACTTAGATGACGGATCTTTCACATAATTTACAAGTTATGCATTCATGTGATTTTGTGATATATTATATACCACAATTTGTGTGAGATTACCATACAGATCCAATCATTTGAAAAATATATATTTAAAGTCATGCATATTTTATATTGATATTGTCTAAAATATTGTAGCATAAAATTGTAAACTGAGATTTACATGCAGGTCAATTATGTTTCTTGTCTTTGATCCAATCATTATATTCATTAGAACTGCATGAAAGATGATTTGAAATATTGTTAGAATTGATTTCAAAAATTGGTATAATAGATGTGAGACTACCTACATAATCGCAAGCTTGCTGAGATATTGTAAATTGTTTGCAATATCTTAGGTCTTCGAAGAATTTGACTTGAGGCAGAGCAAATTGAGGTGGATGCAAATTTGGATGAAGACAATAGCGTAATGTATTATATAATCAATGTAGGTATACTACTTATCCATTTTGGACTCTGAGCTGTGACTGGCTAGATTTGAAAGCATGTATTTTTGTTTTACATTTTATAAAAGAAAAAAATTTGTAGTTAGCTTATTTAATTGAAAGTAAAATGACACTAGAGGTTTTCAAAATGAATTAACAGAAAAAGAATCTTTTGGTGCATTGCATTGTTTTTTTGTTTTTGTATATTATTTTTAAATAAGGATCGATCCTGCATTAGGAATTAGTTTTATATTTAAAAATGCATATGAAAACCTGAGTCATCACAATTGTTATCAGAGCATAGGTTTATCCTTTCATAGTCAATCCTGCATGTGCAAAAGTCATATATGACAATAATAATTAAAATAAGTAGCATAAATATGAGTTATAAAGATGACTAGCATAAAAAATGGTATCAAATGAGAAATAAATACATCATAAGTAAGTTGGCCAAAAAGAGAGTTGAATTTAACAAATATGTAGGCATTAGATAATGCAAACCCTATCAAAATCAAGTCTAAACTACTTAGGGTTAAGAAGTTAGGAGTAATGGAGTAAATAAGGAAATATTAACCCTATTAGGTATAAAAATAAATAAATAAATAATCCTATGAGATTGATATAATTATGAGAGTGAAGAATGAGAATATAAGATCATACCAAAGAAATCTTTAGTAGATAACCCTGACTTATAATAGATCTATTGAACTAATAAGTCTAGAGAAATTATCTCATTCCTGGATGAATTACATGGAACTTTGTGAGAAGTAATTGCTATCTTACAATAACAACCCAAGTATAATAGAATATATATATATATAGTAAATGAGGTTAGGAAAAAAGCATGAACAACGTCAATGTATATAATCAGTTCAATTATGGTGATATAAGGATTTGAGGAAAGTATTGGTACTAGAAAATGCTAAAGTTATTTTGAATGGAAGTATTTGAATTAATAAGAGGAATTGATCAAGGATTTTGATATAATTACTTGTAAACTTATAAGGTAGTGAAGCGTAGTATTGAGGTACTAGACAAAAAAATAAAATCAATGGATTTCTTGAGGTATTGCAAAGACTCATTAGAAACACGAACATTTAAGGATTTTGATGTTGTTATTAGAGAAGTCTAATGTTATTTGAAAATATTCAATTCATAATAACTGTTGAACAAAATTATAGACATGATATCTAAGATGTACGACTAATTAAGTGAAGAGATTAATATAAGTGCATGAAGAAGAAGGAATTTATTTTGAGCAAACATAAGATGTAAATACTTGTATTTGATGTATGTTGAATAGTTGAAGCAAGATGATCATGAACTTAATATGGTTAAGGAAGATAGACATAGATTAAATTCAAACATCAAAGATTTAGGATCTTGAGTTGTTCTACCAAATTGAAAGATGAACCAATCAAATTTGAAAGATTAAATAAGATCAAGCTGGTGATTTTATTGTTGAAGAGTATAATAGAGGTAAAATTGTAATATCCTTAATTTTTAGTATAAATTAAGAAATTACTAAATAAATTAAATTAAAAATTTATAGATGGAAATTTTTACTAAAAACTTAAGAATTTGAAAGTGCTCGTCAATAGTAATCCAACGCCACAAAGAACGTGGAAAATGGATCTCAAACGAGGGAGTTAGGAGCCGTTGAAGTTATAGGGGCATTTTAGTCATTTGGCAGAGACATATAACACAGGGGCCCAAATTGATAATGGCACCCTCGTCTTCCACATGCCTCTACCAGATCTACCAATTGCAGAGAAACCAGTGAAAAGAGGCGTGAAGGGAAGAGTTTCTCTTCCCCTAGGACTCTAAGGCCTATATCTACCCTTCCCAGGTGCCAAAACACTCCACCTTGAGCGTTTTCACTGAGTTTCACTCAGTAACCCTAGCTCCACAAAATTGAATTTTTCTGGAGAGTGGAACTCCGGCAACACCCATCAACGGCTAACAACGCGAGGTAAGCCTTAAACCCTGATTTCTGGATTTATTAAATAGGAAATATAAATTAGAATTTCATTTAAATTAGGAAAAATCAAATTTTCCTGGGAACTCTGTGCACACTACTGTTGGAGCATGATTTCACGGATGAAACCACATCTGTTTGAAAATTGCACCGTCCAACTAGTGCACAAGAGACCCAAGATCAAGCCCTTTAAATTTGGGAGAGATCCAACAGTGGGTTTCTCCAAAAAACGTGAAAACCAGTACCTAGGGATGTTTTTAGGAACTGAGGAAAAATTGTTTCAAAAACATGGTTTTTGTCAAAATCAGTGCAAAAGGAGGGCATAAATGAATTCTAGAGGAAATTTTGAGAAAAATGGCACAAAATTCAGTTGCGAGCGTCTTCGTGACGCAGGTTTACGTTGGTATAAACCGGCATAAACTAGAGCCGCTGGTACAAACCACCTTGTGGTGGTCAGGCAGGCCCCATTTACGTATACATGAACTTAAAACTTGATTTTTGGGAGCTAGAGGAGTCCAAATCACGATCTGAAAGAGGTATTGTGACCGTATTGATAATGCGGATCTAGTTTTAACTTAAAAACTTATAAATGACCACTTTTAATTTAGAAAAATTTTAAAATAGTGATGTGACATGTACACGTGCACTTGAACATACCAGTTAAGGGGAATTATTAGCGAGCTAAGTGGTCTCACATTGAGGTAGGTGACGATAATTAATGCTTTGCCTTGATTTTTAAACCATGCATAAACATAGCATCATGCGTGATTGTGTTTTAAATTGCAATTATTATTTATCGTGGATTTCATCTGACTTTGAGTACATTTTGATTATTACAAATTGAAATCTTTTATTGAATAAACTTATGACAAATGTTTTTATGAGCATGATGGTAATTAATTATGCTTAAATAGTGACTTATTTCTTATTATATATTGGAAATGCATGGATTGACATGGAAATAAGAATAGAGGCTTATTAGCTGGTCCTTTTATAGGCTAACCCCAGGATAAGGGGCATGTCTTGGGGTTTCCGAGCTATGAGTGCTCTTTAGTTTTAGCATATGCATATGATTTCCATGTTTTATATTTGATGATGGGTGCTCTCGCCCGGTGGGCATCATGGTAGGAGGGATAGGGCTGGCCACCCACCCTCCGAGATTGTGATGTGATGATATTGTGATATGATAGACACTTGCCCATAGATAGCATTCGGTAGGGGTTTGGTAACATGAATAGTCCACACTACCGGTCTGAGCCTTTCCATGGGGACAGATGCTAAGTCTCCCATTATGGTGTCGACGGAGAGCGGCGGTGGTTGATACCCATGGAGGATTGCCACTGCGGCATGATGGCCCATATTCTTATTATGTGTGCGTGTATGATGAGCATGGTTATGGATGGTATGCCTGGGTGTGATGACACTTAGAGGTTGGCTATGAGTACTCATGATCAGTGATATTAGTGCGATGTCGTGGCACCCATTACCTTAGGGTGCCCTAATTCTTATTGTATGCTCATTTACCTTGATTCATGTCATGTTTTAACTTCGTCAAATGCATGTTTTAGCATATGGAATAATTGGCATTTATGTTGGCATGACTTATGATACAGCTATCTTCATAGATGATAGACTTTTTATTTTAACATTATTGTTATTCATTTATTTCATTTTATTACATTAATTGTCTATGTACATACACAAGAGATAGCTTACTGAGGCATTGCTTTGTTTTGCAATGCCTTAGATCTCGAGCACGATAACAGGAAAGGCAAGGCTGTTGAGAAACTGTGAGAGCTGCAGAAGATCCTTTTTTTAGAATTTTAGACAGTGATGTGAGTCAATAAACAGGATTTTCATTTGAATTTAATTATGGACTGTATACTTTTATTTTATGGATTTGATTGAGATGTTTAAACATATGTTGGACATTTATATGAGATGTTATGATGGATAGACCCTGGGCCATATTATTATTGTGTTTTGGACATTTATTTGATTTAAAATGAAGGCACCAATTTATATGATGTTGATTGATACCTGTATTGTTTTTATTTATGTTTAATTTATATGTATGCCATTTTGAGAAAGGAAAACTAACACCCGGAGTTTTTAAGAATTGTTTTAGTAAAATGATAAATAAAACTTTTCTCATGGGATCCCAAATGCTCTTATTAAAAATGCCATTATTATTATGAAAAAAAAATGTCTTAAAAATCCGGGGTGTTACAAAGTTGGTATCAGAGCCCAGTCTAGTCCATCTTAATCTTTGCAAATGTCCATTTATATGTGAGTAATAGTCCATAATTGTTGTAGAAAGAGAAACTATGAGAGAGAAACTTACACTTAGTGACATTTAAAACTTTTGACAAATGGCTCCTCGAAGAAGGACAAGGTCTACCCCTGCTACACCCGTGGCCCCACCTGTTGAGTCCTTTGATCAAGGGGATCGTGATGCTGAGTTATTGAATCGATTAGTGTCAAGGCTAGTACCACTTATACACCAATAGGTTAGGGAAGCTATTGACACTGCTAACCCTAGCCCTATTCCACCACCTCAAGTGGCACCCATGGTCTTGTCAGTTCATTCCTCCCAACTAGTACAGGAACCACCAGCACCAAAGACCACTAAGGGTGAGGCTACAAGCGACTCTAAGAAGACAAATAAATTATTAGAGAGATTTCAAAAGATGGTGAAACCCTTTTATGGCTATGGTAACATGGAGGAGGCCGAGTGATGGTTATTTGAAGTGGAAAGGACATTTGATGCTATGAAGATCTCACCAGAGGATTAAGTTAGAGTAGCCTCCTACCTACTGAAAGGTGAGGCAGGCTTCTGGTGGCAGACCTTCACACTCACCAGACCATATCCGACCGAGACGATGACATGGGCAGGCTTTAAACAAGCTTTCGACACTCAGTACTTTCCACCCCATGCATTGCAGTCAATGAAGAAAGAGTTTGCCACTTTGGAGCAGATAGACATGAAGGTTCAACAGTATCTTAACCAATTTGTACAACTGAGGAGATTTGCACCTCACGCGCTGGCCTCAGACACAGAGGCAACCTACAGATTTGTGGATGGATTGACACCTTGGCTGAGAGATCGGGTGATTTCTTTGCGACCTACTTTTGTGCGAGATGCTACTGACATGGCTTCCATGCATGAGAAGAACTCTCTTAGGACTAGAGGGAGTGCATTCCAGCCCTTTAAGGGCAAGAGACCGTTTGGTGCTATGCAGACACATGGTGCATTAGGTCATCCACCGCAGGCCAAGTTTAAGAGAGATACAGAGAGGAAGAGATGTGATAGGTGTAAGGGTTGGCACCCTAGGCGAGGGTGCAATAGATTTGACAGGCCACAGCAGCAGAGGCAGCCCCAACCATAACGACAGCCTTATGCACCTTTCCAAAGACAGCCATACAAGTGTTTCAACTGTGGAGACGTTGACCACTTCATTAAGGACTGTCCTAAGGGGCAGAGAGAGAGGCAGACTAAGATGGGTGCAAAGACAGCTACCACGCCACGCAGCCAGGGACGAGTATTTGTCATCACGTCAGGACAGGCACAGGCATCACACCAGGTCATAGAAGGTACTCTTCTAGTCTCAGATCGACATGCCAAAGTTCTTTTTGACATAGGGTCTACACATTCTTTTATATCATATATTTTTGCATCTTGCCTTGATATATGTGTACACAAACTAGCATTTGGATTAGATATTATGACACCTGTGGGAGAGACAGTAGAGACTACAGAATATCTTAGAGAAATACCTATAGAGATATCAGGCATGAGTATGGACACTGACTTCATCTTACTAGACATGGTAGACTACGATATTATTCTTGGGATGGATTGGTTAACCAACTATTGGGCTATGGTAGACTGCTGAAAGAAGCGAGTCACTTTTCTTATACCTGGGCAACCAGAAATAATGTTCAGTCAGGTACATGCATCATCTCTACTATGAAGGTTGCCGATTTTATGCATGAGATTGATGTTGTCCATGAATTTGCTGATGTTTTTCCTGAGGAATTACCAGGATTTCCACCAAGTAGGGAGATTGAATTTACCATTGACTTGGTGCCGGGTACATTGCCTATCTCTAAGGCACCATACAGGATGGCTCCAGCAGAGTTGAGAGAGCTTAAGGTACAATTACAAGAGTTATTGGATAAGGGCTTCATCAGGGCAAGTGGATCACCATGGGGAGCACCAGTCCTTTTCGTGAAGAAAAAGGATGGATCACTAAGACTATGCATTGACTATCAGTTATTGAATGGTGTTACTACAAAGAACCGATACCCTTTGCCACATATAGATGATCTATTTGATCAGCTTCAATTAGCACAAGTGTTCTCCAAGATAGATCTGAGGTGTAATAACCCCCATTTTTTTTTTGTAAATTGATTGAGAAAAATCAATAAAGTTTGAGTTTTAGATATTTCGGGCTGAAATATTAGGGTTATTTAAAATATACTTTTTATAAAAGTATAATCAAATCATAAGACATGTAAAATTGAAATTAAACTTAGCAAACCCTTCAAAATGACTGTAAGCACGACAAATTTCGAATTCGGATGAGAAATCCTTAAGTTTTTCATTTTTTGGACAAAAAGGGTAAAATAGTAATTTTACCCAAAAATCAAAATATTCCAAAAATCAAAATATGAAACATCAAAATTTAGAATGTACTGAGAAATACGAATCCAACGCCACTAAGTACACTCAAATCCGAGATCATGGGAATAAAACCCAAAGTTTTATGCATAAGGGGCAAAACGGCCTTTTTACCCCATGGGGGGCCCACATGGGGCCCACATGGGGACCACCACGTCCCCAACAACCACTTTGATCAGCAGCCCATGTGAAACATGGGTCAACAAAATCAGCTAGTCATGGGTTAGGTATGGGAGCATTAAAGACTTTCATGCCATTTTATATTAAAAAATACATATTATAATCATGAAAAAAAGACCCAAAATGCCTATAAATACAACCCCAAAAATCTTCCAAAAATCCTCATACAATCCCCACGAAATTATCTTCAATCCCCTTGAAAAAATTAGATCTAGGATCCCTCCCAAAACCCCAAAATTTCCAAGAGCTAAATCTTTTTCCAATTTGTTTTTTAGATTAGAACAAGAGACCTAAATTCAATTAGGCACTCTGTTCTAGATCTAATTTCATCAATTTCACCGTCCAAAACATCCCAACACATCTATTCTACAAAACCCCAAAAGAAATTTCAAGATCCAACGGTTCAAACAACGGTATTTACGCGAAAAGGTGGATTTTAGGCTATATCGTCATCAACAAGGTATTTTCTTAATTGGGCATGTAAATCAAGTTTTCTCCTCAATCAAGTAAGTGGAAATCCTTTTTCCTATATTTTTAGTAATGTTTTATGTAATTTTTATTTTACTGTAATTAATTTTGATAATAAAAAGATAAAAATAAAGTAAACAACAGAACCCTTAATTAGGGATGATGGAGTACTCAGATGAGAAATCTGACTGTACCAATCGATCCAGAAGGGTCCAAAACCCCTAGGGTAGAAGTTTCATCAAAATCAGAGACCTTTTGGGCCCTCAATTGCAAAGAGGATTGATTGGACGGTCCAGAATGGACTGTCCGATCTCCAGATCAGACGACGCCCACGTGACGCACCGTCGGAACGGCGCGTGCGATACGCGTGGAGCGTCTGTTCAAGCGCACGGAAGGCGCGTCCGTCCAAAGGACGAGCGGACGCGCCCAGCGACAGCCCGGTTTGCGGGCGCGCGGACGACGGGCGGTCCGCCCGTCCGCGTCTGTGGACGTCCCGCAGGCGCGCGTCGGGATTTCGTCCCAGCGGACGCGCCCGACGACGCCTGGTTCGTTCCGCTCGGTTCGTTCCGCCTGCCGTTCCGCCCGACTAATCTGGGCCGTCCTTTCCTTGGGCCCAGATCAAATCTAGGCCCTAGGAAGGACTGTGAACTTCCAGGATCAATTCTGGAGTCATCTGAACTCCAAATTGAGATCGGAAAGAAGCTATGGAAAGCTTAAAACCTCTATTTTCTTATGGAATAATAAAAATGACATGTTATTCAATAAAAACTTTCTGTATTTAAGAATTAAGTTTCCAATTACATTGATTTTCAAGATCTGAGATGATCAGATCTTAGAAACATGTTTTAATAATGATCTAATACTGAAATAAAGTTATATCTATGTTTAAATTGGATATATATGAGATATATTAAGGGATCTACCCTTTATGATTGAAAAACCAAAAAAAAAAAAATACAAAGGGACCCACTTGATCAATGAGATCAAGTGTGATCAGATCCTTGGGATGGAAAGAATAACTGTTTATATGATGAAATCCAAGGAAATCAGGGATGGATTATGATAAAAATAGATCAATGTGATCTTTTGACCTTAATAGAGAAAATTCTCTAAATATAACTAAAGTCCTTAATCAAAGGCAAAGATCTAAGATCAAATGGTTGGATCATAAGGAAAGGTTTCTAAAAATGTAAATCTAATTAGTTTCATTTTATGTTATTACGTTATAAAGCATGCTAGTATAACATTTAGAGTTTATGTGTTCATTCTTATCATAAGGTGCTAGAGTTAATTTAAGTACCTTGCCTCATTTTTCATTGAATGTTAAACTAAGTAGTTTTATGCTTTAAATTTATAATTCATTTATAGTGGAATGTTAGTAGTAGATTTACTTGTTATGTGATAAAAAGCATAAAACATCAAAAATGTATTCTAATGAGAAAGTAGAGTTTCATGACACAAATAAGAATGGAGTACTTTGGACTTAATTAGTAAGGGCTATAGTTAGTAGGACAATATAAGGATTATCAAATCCTTGGCCCAAATTAGGAAAGAATAATAAACCCCATGAATGACATTATAAATATTCATGGACTTAATTAAAATCCATTAGAAAGAGTACTTAGGGTAAACATGCTTATAGGAACCTTATGAAAGGTTGAGCTATGGTCATCCTAGTGAATGATGAACATAGTGGTTAAGGTGGTTATCTAATAGAGCCTCGCTCTTCCCCTACCTTCTGGTGACGTTTGTGAGGTCTAAACGCCTCCTTACATGAGGATTGAAGTAACCACTTTGTGTTCACCCATTCAACTAGTAAGCCTTAGCCAATTGGAAATAAGAAGAGCAGTCTAGATTTAGGCTTGAATAAGCTACCTTCAACCATGCACATTAACTGGTTGAATAATAATCATAAGAGCATAAAAGGTTAGTAAATTACCTAACCCTAATCAAAGCAAAGTTAAGTCAGATAAGGATGATCAAACAAGATCTATTAAATCTTGGATGATCAAGAACAATAAAGATAAGAACACTATATTGTACTTGGTATGTATGTTTAGTATACTTGTTATAGTTATTTAGATTAGATAATCCAAACCCTTGATCAAAGGTGATTCAAGGAAGAAAACCAAGATCATCCTCCATAGGGATGATCCAAGAAGCTGAACTTAGATCAAAGAAGAACTAGATGATAGAAGATCTAGGACCTTGATCTTTATCAACATGAGTAGATTGTCAATCAAAGGATCTATGAAAGATCAAGATCAAGGAGATGAACATACAAAGACTTAGAGATAGAAAAATACTTAGATATGAATGATCTAAAGATCATTCTAAACATCAGATCTAGTGAACAATAGGATTGTTCATAATTTATATATTGACAATATGTATGGATGTACAGTTACATACATCGGCCAAGATCATGGAAGATTGGGGGAAAAGAGATCAATCCTTAAAAGGTAGGAGGATTTGATTAATGCATTTACATGAGATATTCATGATTGTACTCATGATC
Organism: Warburgia ugandensis; assembly: GCA_035236585.1. Classification (NCBI taxonomy): domain Eukaryota; kingdom Viridiplantae; phylum Streptophyta; class Magnoliopsida; order Canellales; family Canellaceae; genus Warburgia; species Warburgia ugandensis. The sequence continues at coordinate 41,041,273 of CP141137.1, forward strand.
TTATGTTGACAAGAGTAATGATAATACTTGTAGTAAATCTCTTGAAAACCTTATGATCCAACCAAACACCTATAAGATGGTTAAGGACTAAACTATAAGTGAATAGGGAACTAGAAAATATTTCAGCCCTAAGTAAACGGACGTATGGTCGATATATATGAAATCTATTTTACATACAAGCTTGGAGGCTTGTGAGTTTGTTTTAATAGGCATGAGCCTAGGGGATGCTATTCCTAGAGGAGTTATGAGGGTTTGGCCCGCTCCTTGAAAATTGATGATATGATGATACCTTGCCCAATGAGAGGCTAAAAGTCGGGTGGTGGCAATTATGGGAAGGCCACCACTTGTGAAAGTCTTGCCCCCATACGGGCAGTGACATAATATTTTCCACCGTGGTATCGGTGGTGAACAGAGCGCTTATCCGTAGCTAGTGCGGATCAGAGGCTACTGACATAGCAACCTTTTCTGATTATTTTGCACTATGATGCATATGGAATAGGCATAGTGAAATGCCTTATGTTATAGCATAATGAAATGCTAGGTAATTGTATATTACCAATGTTTCCCAAGAAGGAAATTCAGTAGGAGATTATGTAATACTAAATTCTCAAAATGAAGAGAATTGATCGAGCAGTTGGGAATGATATTTGACTATTTTCACTTAATTTAAGCGGTTTACCCATGAAGGGTATGTATGTATATAGATATACATAACTTACAAAGTAAAGAGTATGTTTGAGGATAATGAGATTATGAAGGATTGGAGATTACATTGTCAATTATTATGTTTCTTGAATCCCCTACCAAGCATTGCTTGGCTTGAGATATTGTACTTGTTGCAATATCTGGGATCCGTGGAAGGAGAGTTAGGAGCTGAAGACTATAGAAGACTTGAAGAGAATAATCTTCAAGGTATACCCTTGAAGACATGTATTTTTCTTTGTTGAGAATTTTATTGTATGGTGAGCTTGAGTTTTGGATTATGTAATTTGGACAGGTATTGTACTAAAATTTGGTACATCTTGTGAACCGGATGGATCTGGAGTTTAATAAAAGTATATTCCTTCAATGGAATTTTATTTTGTACACAAATTGTACTTATGTTATGTATGAAGTGGTGACTTGGGTTTTCAAGACAAGTTCTAAAGAAAAGAATTTCCGCTGCTTTGTTTTGCGAAAAAATTTTACACTCTTAAGGGCCACGCTTTCAAAATACTTTACAAATCATGTTTTCAAAAACCCAGAGTCGTCACAGTTGGTATCAAAGCGATTCATCCGATCGGTCTGATACAAATATGTCCAAAGAGAGATTATAATCCATGTCTAGATTAAGATAGAAATAGTTGTATAGAGGATTGATAGAAATTTTGAACATATGCCACCAAAGAGAATCACAAGATAGGCAACTCAAAATACTCAGTTGACAATATGGAAAGAGTAACAATGAGCAATGTGGAAGAGATGATAACAAGAGATGATGACAAGGGTGTTGAAGAACCTTCTTCCTCACCTATAGCAAACCAAGGTTCATCATCTTCTCGTAGAAATACCAAGTAAGCGGGCTGGAGGTTCAACCTAAAGTGAGTGAATAAGAGATAAGTTATCAGTTGATGAGAAGGAGTTATGTGATAAACTCATTAGTTAAGAGATAAGTATAAAAGGAGGTAACTCATTAGTGAAGGATAAGTCTTGAAAGAGTAGCCTCATTTGTTGAAGAGGATGTAAAGAGTTGACTCATTAGTGAGGAAAGAGTTAAACTCATTATTTGAGGAATATGGAAAGAGTAGACTCATTTGTGAAGAAAGAGTAACTCATTTGTGAAGGATGAGTATAGAAAGAGTTAAACTCATTAATTAAGACTAAATATAGAAAGAGTTAGTGTAATGACGGAATAGTATAGTATAAGTCGATATTACTTAGTGAAAGGAAAGTCGATATACTTAGTGAAAGGACTCGAAATACTACTTAGCAAATAAGAATTCCAATAAAGGGAATAATAAGATATAGAAATCCATAGGAAAAACATTACAATAGATGTAAGGTATGATGTTCAGGTCTAACCTAAAGTCTGAGTAAACATACAAAGTACGTTAATACAAGTATGTATATAACCATTATTAAGTAAAGTATGTATATAACCATTACTAAGTGAAGAAATGGAGATTTATGAGAAATAGGTGTTAAAGATGAAAACATTAGAAGTATTGTAAAATTCAAAGTTAACATTACATATATAAAGAAATATAAATGTAGGAATTAGAATTGCTACATGCATAGTATTATGAAAATTAGTTAAATGAAATTAATCATCAAAATAGAGAGGATATGGCTTGAAAGAAATTTAAGGAGATAGGTAAGAAAGTGCAAAATTTGTAAATGAGAATAGTTTGAAATAAATATGAGTAAGGAGTTAAGCAAGTATTTTTCTCCAAAATTAGTGAGGCAAAGGAATTAGTGGAGAAATGATAAAATTTTAGAACATGAAGAGATGATCTTTGATATTAGAATAAAATGAAAAGGAAAAAAGAGAGTTAGATATGTTAAAGGGACAAAAATAAGTATTAAGAAAGACAATTAAACCATGAGAATATATGGTTAACAAAAAAAAAAATTATAGCTCTATATATGGTACAACAATTATGAAATCACCGAGTTAGAAATTATAAAGGTATGACAAATCATTGTGGAAATTAGCACTAGAGGATTTTCAAGGATTAAATAATTATTGATATAATAACTTTGGTGCTATTGAAAATAATTTTGGGACTATCATTGATTAGCATTGATTAAGTCATTGATTATCATGGTCATGGATCATGAAAACAAAGAGAAATATTGATTAGCATTGATTAAGTCATTGATTATCATGGTCATTGATTATCATGGTCATGGATCATGAAAACAAAGAGAAATATTGATTAGCATTGATTAAGTCATTGATTATCATGGTCATGGAACATGAAAACAAGCAAATATTTATTAGAAAAATATAGTCATTGAATATCATGAATAGGAGTACATCTTATTGATCAAGGCAAATGAAGAGCTAACTATGAATAAAGATATTACTTCCAATTACATGATGGAGTTGGTGATATTGAAAGATTTAAGAAATATAGTAAGGGGAAATATAATTTTTTGAAGGAAAGGTGAAATAAAACATGAGAAATGAAAACAAATATTGGTTGTTAAATTTAAGTTTAAAGATGATTGTGAATGAGATATAAATCCAAATTGTTGGAGAAATAAGTGGCTAGAAATTTTAAGATAGTTTGAAGATTTTCAATCTTACATGAGATTGAATGAGAAAATATCTATAATAGTTGAGGAAAAGAACATCAAATTATATGAATGAGTTGAAAGGACAACATTTTATGGATTTGGAATTGATTATAGCAATTTACATTATGAGAGTAACAAATTTCTTTTAGGAAAAGAAAAAGGAGGAATCAATATAAGGATGCATAAATGATGTTCAGGAAATTAAGTATCCTTTTTTCTCTATAAGGATGATCATTTTCAAATTTATTATTAATTGGGAATTGGAAATGCAACATCAAAGTATAAAATCAAAAACAAATTTTAAAAGTTCTATGAGGTTAGATAACAGATGTTCATGAATTTGAGGAGAATGAAATATATTGAATGAAGTGGTAATGATATATGGAAAGAGATTTCAAGAAATCAAGAGCATTCAGGGCATATATGTTAGACACTTACAAAACTTGTCTTATAAGTGTACATGTGATTAAAGAAAGCAAAGTTTAGGTTATATAAATTTTAAGGATAGCATGGAATTTGACCCAACAAAGGTGGAATATGAGATCGAAATATTAAATGACAATGACAATTAGAGAAATATATCTCTTATTGATTTTATAACATAAGGACATTCTTTTAGTGAAGATTTGCCATTGGGTACATAAATCCTAAATGAGTTGATAATAGATTGTTGAGAATTAAAGACTAGTTGATAAATTATGGTGTTTGTAAAGACATAAGAAGGGATGATTACAAAGTCAATATGGACTCTTTTAATTGCAATTATCAAGAATATCGCAAATAAAGAGTTAGTATGATATGATAAAGGCTATGAGGTACACTTGAAAGAAGCATAAGGAAATGCAAAATCTAGAAATTTTGAAGCCTATGACATACAAACATATATATATATATATGAGAGGAAAAGAGATAAATATTATCATAGAATTGTGAGAATGTTCGAGATATTGTGCTAATTATGAGAAAGAAATAACAAAAGAGGATCAAGAATATATATGCAGAGTTAAATGACACTATCTTGGATGGAAAAATGTAAAAAGTCGAGTATTATGAATAAAATGGTACTCAAAGGGTGTTACAAAAATAATGGATGGAAATGAGGAAAGATATTACAAGGAAACTATTATTGAAGGACAGAATTTGATAAGAAGTTGTCAATAGAAGGAAATAGTAAAGAAGTATGAACTGTAAAGAAGAAATAAAGTATACCCTTCCAAATAATGGAAGAATAAGAAAAGAAAAAAATTACTTCCAAAGATTGGAAGGTTGTTACAAAGAACAATAGTTGAAGTTATAGAATCTTACCAATATGTATTATAGGAAGTCTAAGGACTATACATAGTAGGAAAGCTATGTCCAAACTTTATATGTTAATACATAGTAGGAAAGCTATGTCAAAACTTTATAAGTTGAAAAAGAATGACGATGAGCAATAGAAGGTATAATGGAAAATTGTGAAGTATGGAAAGAATGGTGAAAATTACCAATCAAGTGAAATGGAAGGTTTTGAAACAAAATGGGAAAACTCAATAAGAGTTATTAATCATCTTTTGGGAAATTCTAGCAATAACCAGCTTTATTATATAGAGCATTATTAAGGTTAGTCATGGAGGAGCATTTTAACCTTTGAGAAAAGATAGTATAAAAAAGGGATGAAAGGAAATAGAATTTCCATAAGTGGCAAGGCCACATGTGTAAGGATATGAAAGAATTGTGAAAACTCTAAGTGAGTTGTATTACAAATTTCGAGGGGCGAAATTATTGTAAGGGGGAAGATTGTAATAACCCCATTTTTTTTTGTAAATTGATTGAGAAAAATCAATAAAGTTTGAGTTTTAGATATTTTTGAAATATTAGGGTTATTTAAAATATACTTTTTATAAAAGTATAATCAAATCATAAGACATGTAAAAATGAAATTAAACTTAGCAAACCCTTCAAAATGACTGTAAGCACGACAAATTTCGAATTCGGATGAGAAATCCTTAAGTTTTTCATTTTTGGACAAAAAGGGTAAAATAGTAATTTTACCCAAAAATCAAAATATTCCAAAAATCAAAATATGAAACATCAAAATTTAGAATGTACTGAGAAATACGAATCCAACGCCACTAAGTACACTCCAAATCCGAGATCATGGGAATAAAACCCAAAGTTTTATGCATAAAGGAGCAAAACGGACTTTTTACACCATGTGGGGCCCACATGGGGCCCACATGGGGACCACCACGTCCCCAACAACCACTTTGATCAGCAGCCCATGTGAAACATGGGTCAACAAAGATCAGCTAGTCATGGGTTAGGTATGGGAGCATTAAAGACTTTCATGCCATTTTATATTAAAAAAATACATATTATAATCATGAAAAAAGACCCAAAATGCCTATAAATACAACCCCAAAAATCTTCCAAAAATCCTCATACAATCCCCACGAAATTATCTTCAATCCCCTTGAAAAAATTAGATCTAGGATCCCTCCCAAAACCCCAAAATTTCCAAGAGCTAAATCTTTTTCCAATTTGTTTTTTTTTAGATTAGAACAAGAGACCTAAATTCAATTAGGCACTCTGTTCTAGATCTAATTTCATCAATTTCACCGTCCAAAACATCCCAACACATCTATTCTACAAAACCCCCAAAGAAATTTCAAGATCCAACGGTTCAAACAACGGTATTTACGCGAAAGGTGGATTTTAGGCTATATCGTCATCAACAAGGTATTTTCTTAATTGGGCATGTAAATCAAGTTTTCTCCTCAATCAAGTAAGTGGAAATCCTTTTCCTATATTTTTAGTAATGTTTTATGTAATTTTTATTTTACTGTAATTAATTTTGATAATAAAAAGATAAAAATAAAGTAAACAACAGAACCCTTAATTAGGGATGATGGAGTACTCAGATGAGAAATCTGACTGTACCAATCGATCCAGAAGGGTCCAAAACCCCTAGGGTAGAAGTTTCATCAAAATCAGAGACCTTTTGGGCCCTCAATTGCAAGAGGATTGATTGGACGGTCCAGAATGGACTGTCCGATCTCCAGATCAGACGACGCCCACGTGACGCACCGTCGGAACGGCGCGTGCGATACGCGTGGAGCGTCTGTTCAAGCGCACGGAAGGCGCGTCCGTCCAAAGGACGAGCGGACGCGCCCAGCGACAGCCCGGTTTGCGGGCGCGCGGACGACGGGCGTTCCGCTCGTCCCGTCCGCGTCTGTGGACGTCCCGCAGGCGCGCGTCGGGATTTCGTCCCAGCGGACGCGCCCGACGACGCCTGGTTCGTTCCGCTCGGTTCGTTCCGCCTGCCGTTCCGCCCGACTAATCTGGGCCGTTCCTTCCTTGGGCCCAGATCAAATCTAGGCCCTAGGAAGGACTGTGAACTTCCAGGATCAATTCTGGAGTCATCTGAACTCCAAATTGAGATCGGAAAGAAGCTATGGAAAGCTTAAAACCTCTATTTTCTTATGGAATAATAAAAATGACATGTTATTCAATAAAAACTTTCTGTATTTAAGAATTAAGTTTCCAATTACATTGATTTTCAAGATCTGAGATGATCAGATCTTAGAAACATGTTTTAATAATGATCTAATACTGAAATAAAGTTATATCTATGTTTAAATTGGATATATATGAGATATATTAAGGGATCTACCCTTTATGATTGAAAAACCCAAAAAAAAAAAAAAAATACAAAGGGACCCACTTGATCAATGAGATCAAGTGTGATCAGATCCTTGGGATGGAAAGAATAACTGTTTATATGATGAAATCCAAGGAAATCAGGGATGGATTATGATAAAAATAGATCAATGTGATCTTTTTGACCTTAATAGAGAAAATTCTCTAAATATAACTAAAGTCCTTAATCAAAGGCAAAGATCTAAGATCAAATGGTTGGATCATAAGGAAAGGTTTCTAAAAATGTAAATCTAATTAGTTTCATTTTATGTTATTACGTTATAAAGCATGCTAGTATAACATTTAGAGTTTATGTGTTCATTCTTATCATAAGGTGCTAGAGTTAATTTAAGTACCTTGCCTCATTTTCATTGAATGTTAAACTAAGTAGTTTTATGCTTTAAATTTATAATTCATTTATAGTGGAATGTTAGTAGTAGATTTACTTGTTATGTGATAAAAAGCATAAAACATCAAAAATGTATTCTAATGAGAAAGTAGAGTTTCATGACACAAATAAGAATGGAGTACTTTGGACTTAATTAGTAAGGGCTATAGTTAGTAGGACAATATAAGGATTATCAAATCCTTGGCCCAAATTAGGAAAGAATAATAAACCCCATGAATGACATTATAAATATTCATGGACTTAATTAAAATCCATTAGAAAGAGTACTTGAGGGTAAACATGCTTATAGGAACCTTATGAAAGGTTGAGCTATGGTCATCCTAGTGAATGATGAACATAGTGGTTAAGGGGGTTATCTAATAGAGCCTCGCTCTTCCCCCTACCTTTCCGGGTGACGTTTGTGAGGTCTAGCGCCTCCTTACATGAGGATTAGGTAACCACTTTGTGTTCACCCATTCAACTAGTAAGCCTTAGCCAATTGGAAATAAGAAGCAGATCTAGATTTAGGCTTGAATAAGCTACCTTCAACCATGCACATTAACTGGTTGAATAATAATCATAAGAGCATAAAAGGTTAGTAAATTACCTAACCCTAATAAAAGCAGTAAGTCAGGATAAGGATGATCAAACAAGATCTATTAAATCTTGGATGATCAAGAACAATAAAGATAAGAACACTATATTGTACTTGGTATGTATGTTTAGTATACTTGTTATAGTTATTTAGATTAGATAATCCAAACCCTTGATCAAAGGTGATTCAAGGAAGAAACCAAGATCATCCTCCATAGGGATGATCCAAGAAGCTGAACTTAGATCAAAGAAGAACTAGATGATAGAAGATCTAGGACCTTGATCTTTATCAACATGAGTAGATTGTCAATCAAAGGATCTATGAAAGATCAAGATCAAGGAGATGAACATACAAAGACTTAGAGATAGAAAAATACTTAGATATGAATGATCTAAAGATCATTCTAAACTTATCGAGATCTAGTGAACAATAGGATTGTTCATAATTTATATATTGACAATATGTATGGATGTCTGATTACATACATCGGCCAAGATCATGGAAGATTGGGGAAAAGAGATCAATCCTTAAAGGTAGGAGGATTTGATTAATGCATTTACATGAGATATTCATGATTGTACTCATGATCTTATGTTGACAAGAGTAATGATAATACTTGTAGTAAATCTCTTGAAAACCTTATGATCCAACCAAACACCTATAAGATGGTTAAGGACTAAACTATAAGTGAATAGGGAACTAGAAAATATTTCAGCCCTAAGTAAACGTACGTATGGTCGATATATATGAAATCTATTTTACATACAAGCTTGGAGGCTTGTGAGTTTGTTTTAATAGGCATGAGCCTAGGGGATGCTATTGCTAGAGGAGTTATGAGGGTTTGGCCACCCGCTCCTTGAAAATTGATGATATGATGATACCTTGCCCAATGAGAGGCTAAAAGTCGGGTGGTGGCAATTATGGGGAAGGCCACCACTTTGTGAAAGTCTTGCCCCCATACGGGCAAAGGTGACATAATATTTTCCACCGTGGTATCGATGGTGAACGAGCGCTATCAGCGCGCTAGTACGGATCGAGGCAAAGACATAGCAACCTTTCACGATTATTTTGCACTATGATGCATATGGAATAGGCATAGTGAAATGCCTTATGTTATAGCATAATGAAATGCTAGGTAATTGTATATTACCAATGTTTCCCAAGAAGGAAATTCGAGTATGAGATTAGGTAATACTAAATTCTCAAAATGAAGAGAATTGATCAGCTTAGTTGGGAATGATATTTGACTATTTTCCACGAATTTAAGCTTGGTTTACCCATGAAGGGTATGTATGTATATAGATATACATAACTTACAAAAGTAAAGAGTATGTTTGAGGATAATGAGATTATGAAGGATTGGAATTACATTGTCAATTATTATGTTTCTTGAATCCCCTACCAAGCATTGCTGAGATATTGTACTTGTTGCAATATCTCAGATCGAGAAGGAGAGTTAGGAGGCGAAGACTATAGAAGACTTGAAGAGAATAATCTTCAAGGTATACCCTTGAAGACATGTATTTTTCTTTGTTGAGAATTTTATTGTATGGTGAGCTTGAGTTTTGGATTATGTAATTTGGACAGTATTGTACTAAAATTTGGTCAATCTTGTGAACCCTTTGGATGGATCCTGGAGTTTAATAAAAGTATATTCCTTCAATGGAATTTTATTTTGTACACAAATTGTACTTATGTTATGTATGAAGTGGTGACTTGGGTTTTCAAGACAAGTTCTAAAGAAAAGAATTTCCGCTGCTTTGTTTTGCGAAAAAATTTTACACTCTTAAGGGCCCTGCCTTTCAAAATACTTTACAAATCATGTTTTCAAAAACCCGAGTCGTCACATGAGGTCAGAATATCATCAGCTGAGGGTTAGAGAAGAGAGTATCTCGAAGACTGCTTTTAGGAGTCGTTATGGTCATTATGAATTCTTAGTGATGCCATTTGGATTGAAAATGCACCTGCAGTGTTCATGGATCTAATGAACCGTATTTTTCGAGCTTATTTGGATAAGTTCGTGATTGTATTCATTGATGACATCTTGATTTATTCGCCTAGTCATGAGGCACATAGAGAGCATCTCCAAATGGTATTGGACACACTTCGTCGACATCAGTTGTATGCCAAGTTCAGTAAGTGTGATTTTTGGCTCGACCAGGTGCATTTCTTAGGCCACGTCATATCTAAAGATGGAGTCGCCGTGGATTCAGCAAAGGTAGAGGTAGTACTACACTAGGAGAGGCCCAAGACAGTGACTGAGATACGCAGTTTTCTCGGTTTGGCAGGATATTATCATCGTTTCATATAGGGATTTTCTAAGATTGCGTTACCATTGCCCACCCTGACCAGGAAAGACACTCAATTTGTATGGACCAAGGTGTGCGAGGAGAGCTTCCAAGAGCTCAAGAGGAGACTTACTACTGCTCCGGTATTGACTTTACCATCAGGTGCAGGCGGTTATGTAGTTTATTATGACGCCTCTGGCAAGGGATTAGGAGCAGTGTTGATGCAACATGGGACGGTAATTGCCTATGCGTCTAGATAGTTGAAGACACATGAGGTAAATTACCCAACACATGATTTGGAATTAGCAGCGGTGGTATTTGCGTTGAAGTCCTAGAGACATTATCTTTATGGTGAGAGATTTGAGGTATTCACTGATCATAAGAGCCTCAAGTACTTCTTTACTCAAAGTGATTTGAACATGAGGCAGCATAGATGGATGGAGTATCTCAAGGACTTCGACTTCACCATATAGTACCATCCGGGGAAAGCTAACGTCGTTGAAGATGCCCTAAGTAGGAAGTCGGGTGTGATGATTGCCAATTTGTCGACTCGGTATAAGTTCTTTGACAGGATCTTAGAGGCACAGGACAAAGATCAAGAAACACAGGATCTGATAGATAAGGCAGATTTTTCGAGGGGACCAGATGAAGGAGTTAGATTTAAGGGAAGGTTGGTAGTACCCACAGATGACGAATTGAGGCGTGAGTTACTTCAAGAAGCGCACCAGTCCCCTTATACAATTCATCCTGGGGGTACGAAGATGTATCAGGATCTCAAGAGACATTTCTAATGGAATGGTATGAAGAAGGATGTTGGAGAATGCATTGCACGATGCTTGACCTGTCAGCAAGTCAAGGCTGAGCATCAGCGTGCATCAGGACTACTCCAGACATTGAACCTTCCTGAGTGGAAGTGGGATCATATTACCATGGACTTTGTTCTAGGTCTTCTGAGGACTGCTAGTGGCCACGACATGATATGGTTGTTGTGGACAGGTTGACCAAGTCCGCTCATTTCCTTCCTATCAGACAGAATAAGACCGTGGATAGTTTAGCGAAATTATATGTTAAGGAGATCATAAGTCTGCATGGAGTTCCCTTGACGATTATATCGGATCGAGATACACAGTTTACCTCAAAGTACTAGAAAAGCGTGCAAGAGGCGTTAGGGTCGAGACTAAAATTTAGCACAACATTCCATCCTTAGACAGATGGACAGAGCGAGAGGACCATCCAAACTATTGAGGATATACTACGAGCTTGTGTTATGGATTGGAAGGGTAGCTGGGAAGATCATTTACCTTTGGTGGAATTTGCCTATAATAATAGTCATCACGCTAGTATTGATATGGCTCCATACGAGGCACTTTGTGGCAGACCTTGTCCGCCACCTTTATGTTGTGACAACCCGGATTTTTGTAACACGTTTTGTAATGTATTTTGAAAGGCATGGCCCTTAAGAGTGTAAAATTTTTTCGTAAAACAAAGCAGCGAAAATTCTTTTCGTTGGAACTTGTTTTGAAAACCCAAGTCACCACTTCATACATAACATAAGTACAATTTGTGTACAAAATAAAATTCCATTGAAGGAATATACTTTTATTAAACTCCAGGATCCATCCAGTGGTTCATAGTACAGCCAAATCTATTACAGTACTTGTCCAAATTACATAATCCAAAACTCAAGCTCACCATACAATAAAACTCTCAACAAAGAAAAATACATGTCTTCAAGGGTATACCTTGAAGATTATTCTCTTCAAGTCTTCTATCATCTTCAGCTCCTAACTCTCCTTCCCTGTATCTGAGATATTGCAACGAGTACAATATCTCAGAAAGCAATGCTTGGTAGGGGATTCAAGAAACATAATAATTTACAAGGTAATTCCAATACTTCATAATCTCATTATCCTTAGACATACTCTTTACTTTGTAAGTTATGTATATCTATATACATACATACCCTTCATGGGTAAACCAGTTAAATTTATGAAAGTAGTCAAATATCATTCCCAACTAAGCTGATTAATTCTCTTCATTTTGAGAATTTAGTATTACAGCTAATCTTATACTGAGAATTTTCCTTCTTGGGAAATATTGGTAATATACAATTACCTAGCATTTCATTATGTTACAACATAAGGCATTTCATATGCCTATTCTCATATGCATCATAGTGCAAAATAATTAGAAAGGTTGCTATGCTACAGTCTGATCCGTACTAGCGCGCTCGGATAACTGCCCTGTTCACCACTGATACTACGGTGGAAAATATTATGTCACTGCCCGTATGGGGGGCCAAGACTTTCACAGTGGTGGCCTTCCCATAATTGCAACCACTCGACTTTTAGCCTTTCTTTGGGCAAGGTATCATTATATCATCAAATTTCAAGGAGCGGGTGGCCAAACCCTCATAACTCCTCTAGTAATAGCATTCCCCTAAGCTTATGCCTATTAAAATAAATTCACAAGCCTTGAAGCTTGTATGTAAAATAGATTTCATATATATCAGACCATATATCTATTTACATAGGGTTGAAATATTTTCTACTTCCCTATTCACTTATAGTTTAGTCCTTAACCATCTTATATGTGTTTGATTAGATCATAAGGTTTTCAATAGATTTAATACAAGTATTAACATTACTCTTGTCAACATAAGATCATGAGTACAATCATCTATATCTCATGTAAATGCATTCATCAAATCCTCCTACCTTTAAGGATTGATCTCTTTTCCCCAATCTTCCATGATCGTGACTGATGTATGTAATCTGTACATCCATACATATTGTCAATATATAAATTATGAACAATCCTATTGATCACTAGATCTGATATTTAGAATGATCTTTAGATCATTCATATCTAAGTATTTTTCTATCTCTAAGTCTTTGTATGTCCATCTCCTTGATCTTGATCTTTCATAGATCCATTGATTGACAATCTACACATGTTGATAAAGATCAAGGTTCTAGATCTTCTATCATCTAGTTCTTCTTTAATCTAAGTTCAGTTATTGGATCATCGAGGATTATCTTGGTTTTCTTCCTTGAATCATCTTTGATCAAGGGTTTGGATTATCTAATCTAATGAACTATAACAAGTATACTAATAAACATGCATACTAAGTACAATATAGTGTTCTTATTCTTATTGTTCTTGATCATCCAAGATCTGATGGATCTTATTTGATCATCCTTATCTTACTTACTGCTTTTATTAGGGTTAGATAATTTACTGATCTTTTATGCTCTTATTATTATTATTCAACCAGTTAATGTGCTAGTTGAAGGTAACTTATTCAAGCCTAAATCTAGACTGCTCCTCTTATTTCTAATTTGCTAAGGCTTACTAGTTGAATGGGTGAACACAAAGTGGTTACTTCAATCCTCATGTAAGGAGGCGTTTAGACCTCACAAACGTTAATGAAAGGTAGGAGAAGAGTGAGGCTCTATTAGATAACCCCCTTAACCACTATGTTCATCATTCACTAGAATGACCATAGCTCAACCTTTCATAAGGTTCCTATAAGCATGTTTACCCTAAGTACTCTTTCTAATGGATTTTAATTAAGTCCATGAATATTTATAATGTCATTCATGGGGTTTATTATTCTTTTCCTAGTTTGGGCCAAGGATTTGATAATCCTTATATTGTCCTACTAACTATAGCCCTTACTAATTAAGTCCTTAGTACTCCATTCTTATTTGTGTCATGAAACTCTACTTTCTCATTAGATTACATTTTTGATGTTTTATGCTCTTTATCTCATAACAAGTAGATCTACTAATAACATTTAACCATAAATAAATTATAAATTCAAAGCATAAAACTACATAATTTAACATTTAATGATAATGAGGCAAGGTACTTAAAATTATACTAACATGATTTCCAACTAATATACCTTAATAACTCAATTTAAACTAACATGGACTTAAGGTATAATCTCATACTATAGTATAAACTTATATGAAATTCTAGCATTGTCCTAAGTTAGAATGGCATGAAATCATACTTAAGTGCCCATAAGATAATTAAATCTAACACCTTATGATAACAATGAAATCACATATCATGCTAAAGTCTAAATGTTATACTAGCATGCTTTATAACATAATCATATTTAAAATACTATTATATAAAATAAAACTAATTACATTAACATTTTTAGAAACCTTTACTTATGATCCAACCATTAGATCTTAGATCTTTTCCTTTGATTAAGGATTTTAGTTATACTTAGGGGATTTTCTTTAGTAAGGTCCAAAGATCATATTGATCTATTTTTGTCATAATCCATCTATGATTTCCTTAGATTTCATCATATCAACATTCATTATATCCATCCCAAGGATCTGATCACACTTGATCTCATTGATCAAGTGGGTCCCTTTGTATTTTTAGGGTTTTTCTACCATAATGGGTAGATCCCTTAATATATCTCCAAATAAACCATAGATCTCACTTTATTTCAATAGTATATCATTATTAAAACATATTTTCAAGATCTGATCATCTCAGATCTTGAAGATCTAGGTAATTGGAAACTTGTTTCTTTAATATAAAAAGTTTTACTGAATATTATGTCCATTTTATCATTTCATCAAAAAATAGAGGTTTCAAGCTTTCCATAGCTTCTTTCCGATCTCAATTTGGAGTTCAGATGGCTCCGAAATTGGATCTGGAAGTTCACAGTCCTTCCTAGGGCTTAGATTTGATCTGGGCCCAAGGAACGGATGGCCAGATCTTTCGAGCAGAAAACCAAGCCGGGCAGGCGCGTTCAGTTCGTCGGGCATGTCTGCTAGAATGAATCTAGGAAGCGCCCTCATGGGGCGTCCACAGATGCAGACGGGACAAGCGGGACGCTCATTGTCTGCGTGCCCGTAAAGGGGACTCTCGTTTGGCGTGTTCGCTGGTGGGTTTGACGGACGCACCGTTGTCTCGCTTGGGATGACATCCCACATGCCGCGTACACGCTGTTTTCGACAATGCGTCATGTGTGCGTCTTAGGAGCCGTTAGATCCAAAGATCAAACAGTCTATTTTGAACCGTCCAATCAATCCTCTCTCAATTGAGGGCCCAAAACGTCTCTGATCATTGTGAAATTTCTACCCTAGGGGTTTTGAACCTTCTGGATCGATTGGTGTAGTCAAAATTTTCATCTGAGCACTCTATCATCCAGAATTAAGGGTTCTGGTGTTTACTTTATTTTTACCTTTTTATTATCAAAATAAATTACAGTAAACTAAAAATTACATAAAACAGTATTAAACATATATAGAAAGTATTTCCACCTACCTCATTGGAGAAAAAACCTTGGCTATATGCCCAATTTAAAAAGAATACCTTGTTGATGAAATTAGATTTGAAAATAGAGTGCCTAATTGATTTTAGGTCTCTTGTTCCAATCTAAAAAGAAAAACAAATTGAAAAGAGAGATATCTCTTTGAAATTTTGGGTTTTTGGGGAGGGATCTAGGTCTAATTTTTCGGGGAGAGTGAATAAAATATTGTGGGGATTTTATGAGGATTTTTGGGGTTGTATTTATAGGCATTTGGGTCTTTTTTCATGATTATAATATTTTATTTTTTATTATTAAATGGCATGAAAGTCTCCCATGCTCCATTTTTTCTTCCCCATGCTCCATTTTTCTTCCCCAAGACTAGCAGATATTTTTTGATGCATGAATTCATGTGGGCTGCTCATAAGATTAGTTTTTGGGTCCCTTGTGGGCCCCACATGGTGTAAAAAGACTGTTTTGCCATTTATGTATAAAATTTTGGGTTTAATACCAATAATCTCGGATTTGAGTGTACTTGGTGGCGTTGGATTCGTATTTCTTAGTACATTCTCAAATTTGATGTATCATATTTTGATTTTTGGGTAAAATTACTATTTTACCCCTTTTGTCCAAGAAGGTAAGAAACTTAAGGATTTCTCATCCGAATTCAGAATTTGTCGTGCTTACAGTCATTTTGAAGGGTTTGTTAAGTTTAATTTCAATTTTACATGTATTATGATTTGATTATACTTTTATAAAAAGTATATTCTAAATAACCCTAATATTTTAGCCCGAAATATCTGAAACTCAAACTTTATTGATTTAATCAATCAATTACAAAAATTGGGGTTATTACATATGTTGGAGTGATGTAAGAGAAAGATGCATGGTGAAGTCTAAGTTAGTGGAAGAGTGTGCAGAGAAAGTCTAACTCATCCTAAAAAGATTATTGACAGCTCACAGTCGACAGAAAAGTTATGCAGATAAGAGGCGAAAAGACTTAGAGTTGTTTGAAGGTGAGCACGTATTCTTAAAAGTTTCTCCTATGAAAGGAGTGTTGAGGTTTGGAAATAAAGGGAAGCTTAGCCTCAGGTACATTGGACCATTTGAGATCTTACGTAGAGTTAGGTCAGTGGCATACCATCTAGCCTTACCACCACAGCTGACAAATGTACATGACGTCTTTCACATGTCTATGCTGAGGAAATACGTGCCAGATCCTTCACACGTGTTGGAGCAGATCCCAGGAGAGCTACAGTTTGATATGACATTTGAGGAGAGGCCAATGCGCATACTGGATACAAAAGTCAAGGAGTTAAGGAATAAGACCATTGCATTGGTCAAAGTCCTTTGGCAGCATCATTCATTACAGGAGGCTGCCTAGGAAATAGAGGAGGAGATGTGAAGGATCCATCTAGAGTTATTTACATAGAGGTATGTAGCTAAATTTTGAGGACGAAACTTTTATGAGGGAAGGATGTAATATCCTTAATTTTTAGTATAAATTAAGAAATTACTAAATAAATTAAATTAAAAATTTATAGATGGAAATTTTTCCTGAAAACTTAAGAATTTGAAAGTGCTTGTCGATAGGATTCCAACGCCACAAAGAACACGAAAAACGGAGCTCAAACGAGGGAGCTAGGAGCAGTTGAAGTTATAGGGGCATTTTAGTCATTTGGCAGAGACGTATAACACAGGGGCCCAAATTGATAATGGCACCCCCATCTTCCACACGCCTCTACCAGATCCGGTGAAATTGCTGAAGAAACTAGTGAAAAGAGGCATGAAGGGAAGAGTTTCTCTTCCCCTAGCACTCTAAGGCCTATATCTACCCTCCCCAGGTGCCAAAACGCTCCACCTTGAGCGTTTTCACTGAGTTTCACTCAGTAACCCTAGCTCTGTAAAGTTGAATTTTTTTGGCGAGTGGAACTCCGGCAACGCCCATCAACGGCTAACAACGCGAGGTAAGCCTTAAACCCTAATTTCTGGATTTATTAAATAGGAAATATAAATTAGAATTTCATTTAAATCAGGAAAAATCAAATTTTCTAGGGAACTCTGTGCATGCTACTGTTGGAGCATGATTTCACAGATGAAACCACATCTGTTTGAAAATCGCACTGTCCACCTAGTGCACAAGAGACCCAAGATCAAACCCTTTAAATTTGGGAGAGATCCAACGGTGGGTTTATCCAAAAAATATGAAAACTAGTACCTAGGGACGTTTTTAGGAACTGCGGAAAAATCATTTAAAAAACATAGTTTTTGGCAAAATCAGTGCAAAAGAAGGGCATAAATGAATTCTAGAGGAAATTCTGAGAAAACTGGCGCAAAAATTGCACAAAACAGATGCCTCTAAGCTTGCCGAAGACGACTGGAATCCGGTTGTCTTCTCCGGCAGCAGCGACCGCATCGGCGCCCTGGCGTTAACACCAGGATGCACAGCAGAGCGCTCCAAAGACGACGTCAAACAAAGTCAATGTCGCACGCGTACGCGACGTTGCACGTGCGCAGGAGAGACAACATTCGCTATCTCGGTGGGGTCGGGATGCGCGGCGTCCTAACGACCGTGACGCACGCGGTGCATCTCGGCTGGGCATCTTAGTTGTGGGCATCTTCGTGACGCTGGTATAAACCAGCGTAAACCAGAGCCGCCGGTACAAACCACCTTGTGGTGCTCAGCCAGGCCCCATTTACGTATACATGAACTTAGAACTTGATTTTTGGGAGCTAGAGGAGTCCAAATCACAATCCAAAAGAGGCGTTGTGACCGTATTGATGACGCGGATCTAGTTTTAACTTAAAAACTTATAAATGACCACTTTTAATTTAGAAAAATTTTAAAATAGTGATGTGACATGTACACGTGCACTTGAACATACCAGTTAAGGGGAATTATTAGCGAGCTAAGTGGTCTCACATTGAGGTAGGTGACGACAATTAATGCTTTGCCTTGATTTTTAAACCATGCATAAATATAGCATCATGTGCGATTGTGTTTTAAATTGCAATTATTATTTACAGTGGATTTAATGCGACTTTGAGTACATTATGATTATTACAAATTGAAATCTTTTATTGAATAAACTTATGACAAATATTTTTATGAGCATGATGGTAATTAATTATGCTTAAATAGTGACTTATTTCTTATTATATATTGGAAATGCATAGATTGACATGGAAATAAGAATAGAGGCTTATTAGCTAGTCCTTTTATAGGCTAACCCTAGGATGAGGGGCATGTCTTGGCGTTTTTGAGGTATGAGTGCTCTTGAGTTTTAGCATATGCATATGATTTTCATGTTTTATATTTGATGATGGGTGCTCTCGCTCGGTGGGCATCATGGTAGGAGGGATAAGGCTGGCCACCCACCCTCCGAGATTGTGATGTGATGATATTGTGATATGATAGACACTTGCCCATAGATGGCATTCGGTAGGGGTTTGGTAACATGGATAGTCTACACTACCAGTCTGAGCCTTTCCATGGGGATAGACACTAAGTCTCCCGTTATGGTGTCGACGGAGAGCGGCGATGGTTGATACCCATGGAGGGTTGCCACTGCAGCATGATGGCCCATATTCTTATTATGTGTGCATGTATGATGAGCATGGTTATGGATGGTATGCCTGGGTGTGACAACACTTAGAGGTTGGCTAGGAGTACTCATGATCAGTGATATTAGTGCGATGTCTTGGGACCCATTACCTTAGGGTACCCTTATTCTTATTGTATGCTCAATTACCTTGATTCATGTCATATTTTAACTCCGTGAAATGCATGTTTTAGCATATGAAATAAATTGGCATTTATGTTGGCATGACTTATGATACAGTTATCTTCATGGATGATAGACTTTTTATTTTAACATTATTGTTATTCATTTATTTCATTTTATTGCATTAATTGTCTATGTACCTACACAAGCGATAGCTTGCTGAGGCATTGCTTTGTTTTACAATGCCTTAGATCTCGAGCGCGATAACAAGAAAGGCAAGGCTGTTGAGAAACCGTGAGAGCTGCAGAAGATCCTTTTTCTAGAATTTTAGACAGTGATGTGAGTCAATAAACATGATTTTCATTTGAATTTAATTATGAACTGTATACTTTTATTTTATGGATTTGATTGAGATGTTTAGACATATGTTGGACATTTATATGGGATGTAATGATGGATAGACCCTAGGCCATATTATTATTGTGTTTTGGACATTTATTTGATTTAAAATAAAGGTGCCGATTTATTTAACGTTGATTGATACGCGTATTGTTTTTATTTATGTTTAATTTATATGTATGCCATTTTGAGAAAGGAAAACTAACACCCAAAGTTTTTAAGAATTGTTTTGGTAAAATGATAAATAAAACTTTTCTCATGGGATCCCAAATGCTCTTATTAAAAATGATATTATTATTATAAAAAAAAATGTCTTAAAAATCTGGGGTGTTACAAAAATAGATGGATAAGTGGACTTTGAGATCAGTAGAGTGTCAAAACTAAGTATAGTGTATTTTAAGGAAATTTCAGAATTGCCAGCTAAGGATTGTGTTCAACAAGGAATTAAACTCTAAATTTAGTTTTAGTTTAAAATAGATCATTGTAGGATGCAAAACTAATTGAAAAGTCTTAAGAAACTGATGTGATGGACTGTTGAAATTAGAATTTTATTAGACTTATTATTTTTACTAATAGACACTAGTGATTCTCATCAATAAAAAGGATAAGTTTATAATACCTTACATTACTATTACTTGATTGAATGGAGTTATAGCGAGGAATAAGGAGTATATATATTTAAGAAAAGTAACTCATCCAATTGATCTTCACCAACTAGAGTATTATCAAGGATCAACTTGAGGTCTTGATATCTTAGAGGAGGATTAGAAGAGCAAATATCTTAAGGTCATTACTTAGCAATGGATTTAAGTGTCATTACCATAGAATAATGTCATCGCTTAGACTATGTATTCCAACCATTTCTTAATAAACTTGTTAGTATATGAGTAAGTAACACCCTAAACTATAATGCATTAAGAGGAACATCATGGATACTTATACATGAGTGTTCACTAAAGGAAGTCGACCTATTAGGCTAAGTCATTTCAAAATTTATAATTGCGATAAATCTAATGATGACTGAGGCAGAAATGAAATAGGAAAAGAATTAAAACAGTGATGAAATTATATAATTTCCTAAACCTTATTAGACGTTATGATAGTGTATTAGATGATTATTCTTTTACTGTTAATTAAGATAACAACTAAGGACATAAGATGGGTATGAGATGACACATGAAAGGAAAATTTTTGGAAACTAAAGGAACCAACCATTGTACTGATACTTATGCTATCTCCTGATAATTGAGGCTTAATGGTTGCTGAAGATGTATTTGATAAATGATTGAATAATGTATCGATATACGACAAGAAAAGAGAAAATATGCATCCAAGAAGTAAAAAGAGTAGCTTGATATATGCAAAGCTGTAACGAGGTAAAGCACTTACTGTAGACCTAGTAGTGACACCCATCATTAAAAACACTTACAAGCAGATAATGTTGAGGCACAAGCTTTGATTGGGGAATCAAGTTTCATGTGAAAAATGAAAGATGGCATTCGAATACATTAATGATTATAGTGTCAACATATGTAAACAATAATAATAATAGTAATATAATAAAATAAAATATTAAGGTTGAAAATTATGATTTCTTGAGGAAGATATTAACTAAAGTGTTACAAGATTTAGAATAAAATGAAAGAACAACTAAGCTCCCTTAGGTGGAATGTTTTTTCAAAAATCATTTAATTGAAAAAAGAAGAAGTTAAAATTGATGGTAATGTAAGAAAGGCATATGCACAATTATTTTAGGAATGACATAGAAAGAATTATCAAGGATGAAAATTTCTTCAAGTGGGAACGGATGTAATAACCCTAAAATTTCAAATCTTGTTTTATGTAAATTTTATTGCAAAGAAAGGATAAAATATAATTTTATTCCTGAAAATCTAATAAATGATATTTTTTTAGAAGCCAAATAAAGTAATGAAACCTTAATAATTAGATTGTACATGAAAAATGGAATCTAACGACACTAAGAATGCCCAAAATGAAGTTCGAATGAAAAAGTTATGAACACTTGAAGTTCAAGAATATTTTGGTAATTTTCCAAGTTGCCCATTTAACTGATTTTTCTAAATAGAAAGGATCAAAAATGCAGGGGCACTTTTTTTATAACGACACCCCCTCTCCATCTCAGAGTCCTTTGCTGGAGAAACAAGTCGATGACCACGCTAACCTAAGAAAGGTGGATCACTGGCTATAAAATCCCCTTTTCCCTTTTGTATTGCATCCCCCTTTCCTCCCCCAGACTCCATCTCTTTTCCCTCTCCCTTTTCCCTTTCTTCTCCCTTTGACTAACCCCTTTTTGTCCATATATGGCTCCTCCCTTTTCTCCACCTTTTTCTGGTGAACCCGATCTACTAGGGACATCAATCTCCTCTCCTCTAGCTAACCTAGGTAAAACCCCTCTTTCTTCTTTCCATTTTCCACCTTTGTAGCATTCCTTTTCATCCAAATCTGGTAGATCTGTTCTCACCAGTCGACGCTCTACTAGTGAAAATAGATTCTTCGAATCTCATTGGGAACTACCTCAAGGATAGCTCAGATGGAAGATTTGAACCTTTTAATGAGTTCATGGGACCCTAAAACCTCAAAAAACCCAAAAATAATGAATTTTAGAATCATCCTCAATGTTGATTGGTGACTAAAATGATTGGATAGTCTAGATTGAACCGTCTCATCCTGGCCGACCTGATCAGGCAACCAAGATACACCCCACTAATGTGTGATGGAGACGCTCCCACTTGGTGCATCCTCATGTGTGCGAATGAGTGTAGGCATGGTCATGAATCAATGAGAACACAGATTGTAATGACTCCATTTTTGTAACATTGAAATCCCAAGTTAGTAATGAAAAGTTCACTTTTTGGAGATAAGGGTATTTTGGTCATTTCACTATTCACCCTGACTAGACCCAGAAATTTGGTCCTGAGAGTAGTACCCTTAGGTGCGTCTAGGAAAAATAAATCCAACAAGACCAAAATCACTCAAAACGGAGTTAAAATGAGCAAGTTATGGCCCTTTGAAGTTTAAGGGCAAAAGTGTAATTTAATTCAAAAAACGGATTTGGCCTGAGAAAACGGGGACACCTTTTGATACGGGCACCCCTATTCTTCCCAAACCTCCTAGAGGGTTCTAGAATGGCGGTGTGTAGGGGAGAAACCACCGCCATTCTGGAGGTTTCTCCACCGCCATTCCATGGCGGTAAGAGCCCCCTCTAGAACCCTCTTCAAGCTCTATAAATAGAGGTCTTGGGCGCCTCCAATGGCAGCCCAAAAGCTTAGGAAAAACCCATCATGGAGAAGCAGACAAGAGGAGAAAACATGAAAAAACCTGGCCATGAACTAGGTACGCCCAAAACCCCTCCAAACCCATCTTCCCCTTAGTCTTAAGATGAGTTTCCCCAAGTTTTTGCATGCAAAACCATGCAAAACGGGGCTCTAAGGAGCCACAAAGGACCCAAGGACAGTGCCTGGGGCGTACTGGTTCGATAGGGTCGAACCAGGGCATCCCTAGGATGCCCAGGTCCCCGTCAAACCAAAACACACTCTATGCGTTAAAGAAAGGACAATGGGGACGGGTGGAAGCATGGTGCGTCTGCAAACGCGCCCATTGGGGCACGTGCCGCTGATAACGTGTCCCGGGCTTCCACCTCGTAAGGGCCTTCTATGTACACTTGATATTAAATTGCCCATAACTTGAGTTCTAAGGCTCCAATTGAGGCGCCGAGAAAGGCATTGTGTCCGTATCGACGATGCGGACACACCCAAACCATAAAATTCCTGATCAAGGCCCTATCTAAGGTGGGCACGACCCTTAAACTATGATAGTAGCGCGGGGCCACTAAACCTTTGTAAACCTGACGTTACCAAGGCCCAGTTAGGACCTTAGAAGACCCATAAGCATGGGAATGAACCCTTAATGCCTAAGTAATGAGATAAACCATTCTAAAACCTATAGAAATAGCCCAAGCTGACCTTTTTCCCCTAAACCATGTTTAGGAGCGTACGAGCACAAGGGATCTAGCGTGACCAAACCAGGTAGGTGCTCTATCGCTACTAAACTTTTAAAAAGAGCCCATGATTGTTTTGAGAATGCATGTTTTAAGTATAAGTTATATGACTTGTTTAGCATGACTTAATTTTATAAATGAATTCAGCATGCATATGAAAAATACATTATGCATAGATATGTTTTGCAAACGATTGCATATATTGCATGATTTGTGATTATTGAGTCTTGAAAAATTACATACCCTTGAGGGTTACCAAAAGACGCTGGAGTGCCCAAAAGATGCTGTGTAGGCAGTTATGAGGGCCAGGCAGTTGTGAGGGACCCAAAGAGGTCTAGGGTGGCCTCCCAGCCTCTACCACTATTAGGTGGAAAGGGTACCACACCAAAAAAAAAAAGGCATGTCCCTGCTTCGACTGCATGTGGTACAGGGGGCTACCACTAGTGTCACGGCACTGGGTTGAAGTGTCATATGCCCCATGGAGGCTATGACCGCATGTCCCCACGTACCCGGGGATGACACGGCAAGGAGGTCGTGGGCATAGTGTTCCCTATGTTTTTGAGGATTTACTTGCATTGCATATGGCATGACATGAGGATGGTCGACCATACCATATATCTATGAGTTGGATTCAGTTGAGCATCTTATGCATATCATTATGCTTATGATATATATGATACTTTCGACTTGGATTATGCTATTCTTTAAGTCGTCAGTATTCCAATTCGATAATGGTTTTTAATATCGATATTGAACATGAGTGTTCAAACATGCACATGTTTTAAGAGCATATGATTTTAAACATAGCATGCATTGTAAAACTAGTAGTGATAAACTCCTACTGAGTATAGTATATACTCACCCAATCCTCAACATTTTTCAGACACAAAGTAAACACTTAAGGATAGGATATACGGCGACAGACCCGTGATAGAGAACGTCCAAACTAAGTACTAGTAAGTAAACCTCTACCTTATCTTTCAGTGAATGATACTTGATTGTAATTACTCTTTGTAGCTGAGGCTATGACTAACACTTTCTTTGGAATATAGTCAATTTAAAACTATGCCATGGCTATATAATTTGAAAATGTGTTTTGACACTCGGGGTTTTATACGAAAGATTACTTTCCAAAACAAAATGATTTTCGTGCATTTCATATTTCTAAAACAAGAGATCTCGCCTTTTTATCAAACTCGCATCATCAAAAACTCGGGTCGTCACACAGATGCATTCTAGGGACCATGACACACCCATTGTGAATCTTGGATACTAGGATGCACCAATGCATTTAGGAACATGCATCCTGGTGACCTGATCTTGACACATTTTGATCCAAAAATTTAATTTGGACCATTTAAAAGATCTGGAACATAAAATTTAAAATTTAGAGGGCTATATAAGCCTCATTTGTGATAATAAAAAAAAAAAAAAGAAGTCCGTTGGATTTGTATTGATGACACAGACCTAATTATACAATGAAA
The DNA here is from genome assembly GCA_035236585.1 of Warburgia ugandensis. Taxonomy (NCBI): domain Eukaryota; kingdom Viridiplantae; phylum Streptophyta; class Magnoliopsida; order Canellales; family Canellaceae; genus Warburgia; species Warburgia ugandensis. The sequence goes on from CP141137.1 coordinate 41,066,417, forward strand.
ATTAGGATCAAAGGAAATTTTTAACTAATCATGACCTATAAAGTATAAATTTTTTATAGATCTATAAGGTCAAAGATGATCAAACCTCAAGAAGTGATCAATCAAAATCAGATCCAACCACCCATCATCATTTAGCACATGATCTATTATCTAATTTCCAATTTGTGATAAAATTAACTAACTCTCACATGATCCAATTGTTAATCGATCTGACCTTTTCATCATGATCCAACTATCAATCAGCCACTAGCTCCTAGATCTGCAACCAATCCATCCTTTTAAGATGATCTAAACCATGATGAACTACCTAACACCTTGATCATCCACTAATTTAAGCTTCCATTTAGATTTGATGATAGATCTAGCACTTGATCATAGCTATTCATTCTTGAATTTTTTTATCAATGGTGATCAAACTTGATCAAGCCATACCAGGCACAACATCATTCATGGGTTTAAGCGATTAGAGGTAAGACCGCTACTAAGTCTTATTTAAATGAGTTAAATTTCATTTTATCTTTGTTATGCCCAATAAATTATGGAAATTTAGAAAATAAACAAGATTAGAATGCATTAAACCTTAATAAGAACAATTGAACCATTTATGTTAGTATTTAGATTAATCTACTAGTTAGATTGTTCTGATGACCCTAGACTCGAAGATTTGATATCAAGATGACTTGGAGCTATTGATCTCACCAATCAATATTTAATCTGACTCTCAGATCAATAGAACAAACATTTAGGTATGAAATAAACTATCTAAAAGTCAGAGATTAATGGGAATTGAGGATAATTAAATGATCTAGACTGTTGATGTTTAATGAATGGTGAAGATTTGACATTACAACAAAAATAAAGAGGAATGCATATGATCAGAAAATGGTAAAGCAAGATCATCATGTTAATGGTGATGAAAGACTAAATAAATCACAATTAAGAAATCAGAAGTAAGATAAATGACATTGTAATGTACATGTGCTAACAAAGATGCTGATTAGTACGAACTAAGCTTATTAAGCATTTCGAGGATTGGGATAACCGTGTTTGAGGTAGGTAGTTTTAATATCTATTTTCCATTGGGATTTTGAACATGTTATCAACTTTATTATAAAATGTGATTTCAAATAATCAAATCATTTGATTATCATCATTTTGATTTGAGATTACTTGACTATTATAAAATTGATATTTTGTCAAGTTGCAATATTTTAACTTTAAAAGAATATAATATTTGTAAATGAGACATGTGATTTATATATATATATATATACCTCAACAACCATGATGTATACTTTTATATGAAAAATGAAAGCAATGTTGCTCATTCTATTACACGTAGGTGTATGTTTTTTAGAGAAGTGACTATACTTGAAATTGCATCAACACGTTTTAAAATGAGTCAAGGAAATGTGTGGTTTTGCAGGAGATATTTGATATCTGATTTAATGACATTTGGATTGAGATATATGTTTGTTTAGGCTAATGAGCCTACTGGGCACTATGCTAAGAGGTGGTACAGGTTTGGCCTCCCTGCCTCTAACCACCAAAGGTGGTAGGTATCCATGCCGAAAGAGGCACCTATTTTTCTCGACTACTATGGTAGGGAAACGACCGCTAGAGGTGTTCATAGTATCTTTTTTGAGACATATCCACAGTCGATGTGGAGGCTGTGGTGGTTAGTCTCTAGATACTAGAGACACGATTCAGTTAGCTAGTTGTGAGTATAGTGTTCCATGAGATTTCTGTTTTGTGACCTCACGTAGATGGGCATGATGATGGTCTTTAGATGAGTACCCATGACCAACTAGCTGATGTGTTTGCTGGGGTGCATATGTGCACGTGATGATGATGATGTTGTTGGTTTGGGATTGCAGATGTTCACAGTTTGACCGATTACTACTTTAATAATTTAAGGATCTTCTACCATTTGATTTATCAACTTAGATTATGAATCTTTCACATAATTTACAAGTTATGCATTCATGTGATTTTGTGATATATTATATACTACAATTTGTGTGAGATTACCATGCAGATCCAATCATTTGAAAAATATACATTTAAAGTCATGCATATTTTATATTGATATTATCTAAAATATTTTAGCATAAAATTGTAAACTGAGGATTTACATGTGGTTTCAATTATGTTTCTTATTTCTGATCCAATCATTATCTTCATTAGAACTACATGAAAGATGATTTGAAATATTGTTAGAATTGGATTTCAAAAATGGGTATAATAGATGTGAGACTACCTACATAAGTGCAAGCTTGCTGAGATATTATAAATTGTTTACAACATCTCAAGTCTTCGAAGAACTTGACTTGAGGTACAATAGTATAATGTATTATATAATCAATGTAAGTGTACAACTTATCCTTTTTGAACATGTACATATGTGTATTACAATTGGACTATGAGATGTGGGTGGCTAGATCTGGGATGCATGTATATTTGTTTTACTTTTATAAAAAACCAAATCCCTAGTTATTTTGTTTAATTAAAAGTAAAATGACACTTAGGTTTTCAAAATGAATTTAAAAGAAAAATAATCTTCTACTGCATTGCATTATTTGTTTGTAAATTGTTTTCAAATAGGGTCGATCCCACATTAGGAATTAGTTATGCATTTAAAAAAGCATATGAAAACCATGGTCATCATAAGAAAAGACTTAGGAAAGTGAGGTGATATGGAGGTTTTGATTGGTTAATTGATTTCTTAAGGACTTGGGATTGGTTGGGTGGTTAGGATGGGAGTTTAGAAAGGTGGAAGAGTGATGGAATGGTTGGACTCTCAAATTCAAATTCAAATTCGTGGCGGTATTTGGTGTTGAAGTGGAAAGTGATAAAAAAAAAAAAGTGGGAAAAGTATGAAGAATGGAAGGCTCTCATCCTATTTGTCCATGTTCCAACTTATCCTAGTAATAATTTCCTTAATTATCTTCAAAATATCCCTTAAAATATCATGGATAATCCTCTTGAATTTCATCCAATCCTAGCCTTCCATATAGCATACCTAGATGGCTTAAATGGCTAACTTTGAAGGCTCCATTGGCCAGGCTTCATGGCTGGCTTTAGAAGATTTCTTGGCTTGAATTTATGTCTCAATCCATTATCTTGAGTGGCTTGAATGGTTTGGCTTGAATTCATTAACTTGCCACCTTCTCTCATGGCTTATATGGCTAAGGTGGCTTAAGTAGCTTCCATGCAAAGGTTGTGGGAATGCATGGCTTACTTCATGGGCTCACTTTTGCTATCATTAGGTCAAAAAAGCATGTGTTATGAATTTTGGTTTAAAAACCCTAATTTACCCGTATAAGTTGTAATACATGGGTAACTAATTGGTGGTTTTTAAGAAAAATTAGACACTTATCAGTATCCAATGAGATCTAACTAGATTTAACAAAAAATTAGCAATATGCATGTGAATGGAAACTACAATTAAGGAAACTTTCTAAATTTAACATTTTCTATTCCTAAAACTTTCTAAAGATGGAACTTTTCAAAAATCAAAGAGGAAACTTTCTAAATCTAAACTAAGATGCAAACAATGAATTACTTACTACTAAAACTAAATTAATCAAAGTGAATTAAGCAAGAATCAAAGGTGAATCGCCCTATGTACCATGCGCATGTTCCATGGACTGTCTGCATGGTTATTAGGTGCAAACATGACCTAATTTAAATATCTAAATGCAAAAAAATATGCCACTTAAGCTATGAACTTAATAAGTAACCTAAATATCTAAATGGGTTCCTATGTTTTCAATAAAATAAAGTGTTTTAATAGCAAGAAACAAAGCACAAAGTTAAGTAGAGAAAAATTCCAAATCATAAAAACTTAAGAACATCAACAATTCAAGCATAATAAAGTGATTGAAACCACAACTTTTATACAAGGAAAAAACACGTATATAAAGTAATTTTATGAAAGAAATATTCCATAATAAGAAACCTCAATTAATTTCATTAAATTACACTAAATTACGCCCAAAATCTTGCACATAATATGTGTACTATTTTTGGAAATTTTATAGAATTCCAATGGATAAAACCTAATATAAACTATAAAAAAAATGTAATATAATGCTCACAAACTAAAGTATGATAGCATGCAAATAAAACCTAGGAAGGAATTCATGGGAAAAGATGGACAAATGGGTCAAGTAATGCATGGAAATTGACCTAAAACTAAGGTGGGAATAAGGTGAAAAACATAATTTTCTAAGGAGGAAACTCAAGGTTACAAGTTATTTCTTCTCTTAGCTGTCACTATACAAAGAAGAAGTAACTTGTATCTTGAGGGATAAGAAAAGAAAACTAATGGAATGGTTTCAAAGAAGATAGGAGAAGCTAGATGGAAAGAAGTCCCGAAGTCTAACATCAACTAAGCACCAAAGGATAGCTATGTTTCAAGATGTCTCACCCAGCTCCACTTGGAAGAAAATGTTGGAACCATGGGAGATTTATAGATTCTATGGTTTCTAACTTAGGTAAGGGCTGAATCAAGGGGGAAAGTAGTTCTAGATCTGGGTTTTTGAATGAGGAAGGTTAGGTGAAAAGTGATGTAAGCATGATGAGGTAAGTAAGAGAGGTAGGTGGGCTGGTATGGTTAGTTTCCTAATTTGGAAAGGGGGAGGCATGGAGCTTTCTCCCTTCTAACTGGATGGTGATTAAGGGGATAATGGAGAGATAAAATGTTAGGAAAAAGTTGGAAAAAAATCATGGTTTTGATATGCTTTGAATGGACATAGATTTGGGGGTTTCCTAATTAGGAAACCATTTGAATTTTGCTAGCTAAGCAAAGGGGGGACATCCTCTTATAGTGTAATGACCCCAATTTTTGTAATATTAAAATCCCATGAAAAGTTTAGTTTTGAAGATAAGGGCATTTTGGTCATTTCATTATTTGCCTTGACTGAACCCAGAAATTTGGTCCTAAAAATGATACCATTAGATGTGTCTCAGAAAAAGGAATCCAACAAGACCAAAATCACCCAAAACGGAGTTAAAATGAGCAAGTTATGGCCCTTTGAAGTTCAGGGGCAAAACTGTAATTTTAACAAAAACGGATTTAGCTGCAAAACACAGGGGCCTGTTTTGATACGGGCACCCCTTCATCTTCAACCTCTAGAGGGTTCTAGAACGGCGGTGATTGGAGGAGAAATCACCGCCATTCTGGAGGTTTCTCCACCGCCATTCAAAGGCGGTGAGAGGCCCCTCCAGAACCCTCTCATAGCTCTATAAATAGAGCTCTTGGGCGCCTCTAATGGCAGCCCAAAACGTTGAAGAAAACCCATTGAGGAGCAGTGACCTAGAGGGGAAAACAAGGAGAAAAACCCAGCAACGAGCCAAGTATGCCCAAGATCCCTCAAAACCCATCTCCACCATAGTTCTAAGATCAATTTCCCTAGGGTTTTACATGAAAAACCATGCAAAATGGAGCCTTGGAGACTCACCAAGGACCCAGGGACATTCCTTGGGCTGCACTAGTTCGACAGGGTCGAACCAGGGTGTCCTGAGGATGCCCTAGTTCCCCAACGAACAGGACGTTCCAGTCGGAACATCCCACGTCGTTTCCGTTTGAAAAACCAAACGGGCGCGTCCAAGGACGCGCCCGCAAAAGAGAAAGAGAGGCGGGAAAACCCGGCCCATCTACAGATGCGCAACATGCTAGAAATTTGGGTTTTCTCGTTTCTTAAGGAAGCCGGGGGCACACGACGCAGACGCGCAGCGCCCTAGCATTCCGACTTTTCATTCTTGAGACCTTATGTACATGCGACACTAAAACGCTTATAACTTGAGATCTAGAGCTCCGATTGAGGCGCCGCAAAAGGTGTTGTGTCTGTGTAGACGACGTGGACACATCCAAAATATAAAATCCCTAATCAAGGCCCAATAAAAGGTGATTATGACCCTTAGAATAGGATGGTGGCGCGTGGCCGCTAGACCTTTGGAAAACTAATGATACCAAGGCCCAATTAGGACCTTAGGACACCCATAGGCATAGGGATGGACCCCTAATGCCTAAGTAATAAGACCCAACTACTCTAAACCCATAAAAGATAGGCTAAACTAACCTTGAGTCCCCAAACCATGTTCAGGAGCGTACGAGGACAAAAGGGTTAACGCGACCTAATCAGGCAGGTGCTCTATCGCTACTAGATTCTTTTAAAAGAACTATGATTGTTTTGCAAATACATGATTTAAGTATATGACTTGTTTAGCATGCATGTGACAAATGCTTTATGCATAAACATGTTTTGTATATATATTATGCATAGATATGTTTTGCAAACTATTACATACATTGCATGATCTATGAGCATTAAGTTCTTGCAAAGATTGCATGTCCTTGAGGGTTGCCAAAAGATGCTGGAGTGCCAAGGGCCAGGCAGTTGTGAGGAACCCAAAGAGGACAGGTTTTGAAAAGAGGTTTTTGCTTGTCTGCATGATAAGTGTAGCCTTGGCCAATGAGGGCGGGCTGATGAGAGCGGGCCGATGAGGGTGGGTCGATGAGGGCGGGCCAGAGAGAGCTGACAGGCTTCTAGGCTGGCAGGCTTCTAGGCTGTCAGGCTTCTAGGCAGGGTTATGACTCTGAATGCAAGACTAGCATTGCATGCATGTTTTGCAACTAATTTCAAAAATTGCATGATTTACGAGGAAGGACATGTCATAGGCCCCGTGGAGGCTATGACCGAGTGTCCTCAGGTACCCGGGGACGACATGGCGAGGAGGTCGTGGGCATAGTTGGACCCTATGATTTGATGATTTATGTGCATTTCATATGGCATGATATGAGGTTGGTCGACCATACCATACTAGATATCCATGAGTTGGATTCAATGAAGCATCTTATGCATATCATAATGTTATGATACATATGTATATGATACTTTCGATTTTGGATTATGTGATCCTTTAAGTCGTTAGTATTTTAGTTTGACAATGGATTTCGATATCAATATTGAACTTGAGTATTCAAACATGCACATGTTTTGAAAGAGCATATGATTTTAAAACATCTCATGCATTATAAAACTAGTAGTGATAGACTCCTACTGAGTATAGTATATACTCACCCTATCCTTAACATTTTTCAGGATAATTCCGTCCACGAGTAGAGGACATCTATGTGAGTGCTACGAGCAAGTAAATCAAAAAGGAAACAATATACATGTAAGTAAAATTCTCAACCCTTTGGACATGTATTTGTATTTAATTACAATTGGGCTGTGTGCTGTGACTGGATAGACCTGGGGAAAAACACTTATGATTTCTAAGGCTTTTCAAAAACTACCTTGGTTGCTGTGAAAGCAAATGACACTCGGGGTTTTCAAAATGAGTTTAAAACCAAAGATTTTCCGCTGCATTGCATGGTTTTCAAATAGGGATGCATCCCGCCTTAGGAATTAGATATTGCATTTAAAAATGCATGGGAAAACCCGAGTCGTCACATATAGGAAGGTGGATCCCTTGCTAAGTTAAAAGTGTGGAACCCTAGAGTGAATGATGGATTAGGAAAGTGGGATTTCCTCTCTTGATGGGTCCCTTAATGTATGGTAATCTTACCATTTACATTAATCTCTCAAATTCCCTTAAAAATCACACATTTAATATAAATTGCTTGAATTGATACTCCAATCGTGTGGCTCCATGTGGCACTCCTCCTTGGCTTGATGGATTACTTTGATGGCTCATTACTTGGTGGCTTAGGTGGCCTCCATGCTTGGCTTCAAGATTTGAGTAGATTGGCTTCCTTAGGTTTCATAGTTACACTAGGAAACCTCATGAATAGCTCCAATTCTTATGCAAAGTGATGGAAGTCCAAGCCTCTTTGCATGAATCAATTGAGCCACTTTCTCACTTACTACAAAAACTCTACGAAGTGCAATATATGTCATGGGATCATCTTCTCACTTACTACAAAAGTAAAAAAAACTAATTAAATCCTAGATAATTATGATGATTCACATACTTACTTTGGATTTGCTTCTAAACTTGCAAAATATCACAATTTTGAATTATTGGATTAGAAATGCATGTGTTATGCATTTTCAAAAAACCTTACAAATAACACTATATTTTATAACACATGGGCTACGAATTGGGTACTTTTATACAAAATTGAACACTCATCATTAGGAAAAGGAGAAAAATGGGAATGAATCTAGACAAGTTAGAGAGATTCTTAGGAAAGAAATAATGGGAGCTAACTAGCTAGACTAGTGAGAGATTGACACAAAGGGAAGCCACCTAATCAAGTCATGAAAGAGAGAAATGAAAAGATTTTTAGATGTTTAGTTTTGGGAGGAAGGTTGGGGACTTAACATTTTTACATTTTGAGAAGAAGAAAGGAGAAGACTTGGGACTTATTCTTGAGGGAGTTCTTGGACTATTAACATTTTTACTCTTGGGGATTGTTTTGAGACATATTTCTAGGGGGAGTTGTGGGCTGGTTGTCAAGAAAGTGTTTTATCTTAGGGAATTTCTCTTGGAGGCTACTAGAGGAGACGTGTTGGGTTCATTGGGGGAGTGAGATCTTTTGAGTTTTCTAAGGGTGGTGGCTTTTAGGTTGGCTCTTCTCCTTCATGAGTGACACATCAAGAGGGAAATAGTTACATTGGGTGTGATTTGAGGGGATTCTAGAGAGTGCTAGAACATGTTCTCTTGGAGAGATTTTGATGGGCTTTTGGGATTTACTATCGTAGAATTTTTGAAAGAGGACATTTAGTTGGATTTTGCTTCTTTATGAGAGTGGTGGCTTTGGGATGGCTCTTCTCCTTGACGAGTGACACATCAAGAGAGAAAGAGTTACATTGGCTATGGTTTGAGGGGATTCTTAGGAGTGCTAGGTGTTCTCTTGGAGAGATTTTGAAGGGCTTTTGGGATGTGCTATCATAGAGTATTTTAAAGAAGACATTTAGCTGGATTTTGCTTCTTTGTAGTATCTCTCTTCTCTTGTTGTGTGAGACATTAGGGAGAGAGGGAGAGAGATATTTGGTTTGGCCTTTGCTTGGAGGAGTCTTGATGCATGACACATCAAGGGGGACCCTACGAATTGATTTAATCTAGGAGATTTTATTTATAGCTTCCTTTATTCTTTCCATGTTTTTTTAATGATATTATGTTCAATGAATGCTTATTTTCTTTTATTTAATCTCGAAAGTTTTGTAAATATTTTTATTCCTTAGATTTAATGCTTATTAATCTAGATTGTTGATGTGGATTTCATTTATTTAAGCATTCATATATTCATTTTTTTATTATAGACTATTATTGATAATTTAGATTCATATTCTAGGATAGTTTATGAATTAATTTACACTTGAGCCTCCAATAAGTAGTATTTTCTAGCAATCATAGGGTGGTTTTTCATTGATCCTAAACATGGTATAACACATGCTAATTGAAGATAAAGAAAAATATATTATTTTTGTACGTTTCATGATAGTTTTAGGCAAGATTAGGAATTTATTTTGCCTATGTTTAGGTGTGTTTTCATTTCCATAGTGTAGGCTAGGTATTTGTTAAGTTTAGTAATATGTTTTTCCATAGTGTTTAGGTTGTTTTTCATCATATTTTAGCATGTGTCTTTGCATATTTTTTTCCTACTTATCTCATTCTTATTTTATAATTTAGGTTAGTGATCTTGATAAGTTATGTTTAGGCTACTATTTATAAATTTTTCTTTTGTTATTTAGGACATGTTTTTAAGCTAGATTTAGGTGTGTTTCTTCACATTAATCATGAGTAGCTAAATCATCTGTCTAGGGTGAGGATCAAGATACTATATATTAGTGATTTGTTCAATTTTAAATACTCATTATATTTAAATAAAATAATTAATATCATTTTCTATGATTTACAATACAACTTAGCATACATAATTAGTGCCCTTTTCATGGAATTATGAGGCATTTTTCATAGTTTAGGGACTGATTATTGTATGATAATTAACTTGATATGTATATATTCTTATATAGTTTGTGATCTTGAAAAATACAAGCTATGCTTCGGATATAGATAGTTTAAGTTAGACAAATCATTAGAATTGAGAAAATATATGAATTTGAACTTTTGACGCATTTATATTCCCTATTTATATTTCATTGTTGTTATTTTAACAAGTGTTGTGTTAAATCAATGATGCTTATATATGAATTATAGTGAATGATAATGTGGTGGATTCTTAGACCTTGGATTCCATATTTTTTGTGAATTTATTCCTCTACAGTATTATTCACAGTTAATTAGATTTTTCAAATTGTTTCTCATTATTTGGCCAGGTTAGAACAATATAAGTTAGATTCCAATTAATATTTCTAATTTTCAATTTGAGTCCTTGTCGGATCAACCTATACTTGCACATATATACTTCTATAGATTTGTGTACTTGGAGTAATTTTAAAAGAAGATCAAGTTTTGGTGCCTTTACTAGGGAATTTGATACTCACTAATATTTTCATTTATGTAGGAATTTGGAGGAGTTGCTTAAATTAAGATATTTCTTTATTTTTTTATATTTAGTGGAATTTCCATGAGGTTGGATTTTATATATATATATAATTGCAATATAATTCAAAGGGTTGTAATAATATAGGTCAAGGAGAACCATTTTCACTTAAAAGTGGAGGTGATGTGCAAATGGATTCACCCTTGCATGAGAAGACTATGATCTAGGCCCCCACTGCATTGTCCATCCTAACTCCTTACATTTCCTGGCTTTAGGATTTGAATTTTAAAATTAGATTTGCATATTTATGTGATAGCTTAATTTCAAGATTGCATTCATATTTGCTTGTTTCATATTTATTAGGATTGTTGCATTAGAAGAACTTACTTAACAAAAGGATAGCCTAAGATCGGCTATAACCAATAAGACATAGGATTTCTAGGCTATAGTGTCTCATTTGTTGCCTAAGATCGGCTATAACCAATAAGACATAGGTTGTCTAGGTTATAGTGTCTCATTTGTTAAGGCTCAGACCCCTTTGCATGAGTAGCATAGAAGTAGTTGCATTTGTTTCCTATTTCTTTGAATTTTAGGCCATGTCTACTTACTTTTTTATTGTGTTATTTGAAGTGTTTCAAATTTGCATATAGTTTAGGATTAGTTGGTGCATGCACGATTAGTGATTCCTAAACCCCAATTTACCACCTTTAGATCCTAAGATCGAACAAACTGTTACGCAATGGTTATGAAATCATCTCAATCTAGATGGGGTCTTTCAAATTTTGAGGAGTCCATTGTAGGTTTTTTAGGATTTTTTATTAATTTATGAGTCAAAATTTATTTACAAAAAGAAAAAAGAGAAAAGTATTTGGATTTTCTTGATATTATTGTGGTAAGTTCCTTTACAAGGATGAGAATTTAGATTTTCTTGAAAATTCAATGTTATCTTTGAAATTTAGCTTATTAATAGATTTTCATACAATTAGTTTATTTTATTATTCTTTTTGTAACATTTTTCATGAAAATTGAACTCAAAACATTTATTGCATGATAGCTACTTATATACATAGTTTAGGTTGAAGAGTGAGTATTACTTATAACCTGTATTAAGAATAGAGCCATTCTTTCTTAGTGAGGGTTACACATGAGTCTTAAAATTTTCTTTAGTGAGTGTTAATTCATAGTTGGTCTCGTTATTCTTTGTTTTGGTCAACTATTAAGAAATCATTTAAAGGCTATACCTTATATCTCTTGTGTTTATGGACATATTTGACTCACATGAAACCTAGAAAATGATAGAGGCTTTCTTTATCTAACCTAGAGCCTTTAGTGTACCCAATGTTATTTTCCACTAGTTAACCCTTTTGAGCATTTAAATTATAGCCTATGCTTGTTAGCCATTTAACCATTACACACATTTTAAGCATATATTTATCCATTACCTAGGTTGTTTTGGAAATGATTGGAGAAATCTTAAGGAATTAGCATGAGCAATATAGTTAAGGAGGTGAACATAAAAAAGTTTCAAAGGAAGAAAATTCAAAAGTGGTAAAGGGCTATATTCAAAGTCAAGTGAAAAGAGAAGAAAAAGGATAACTAATGAAAAAGAAGAATGCCAATTCTTATATGTGAAAAGAAGATTGTGCATACTTAAGTAAAAGACCTTTACATATTATTTAGAACAATTTTGTTTTCCCTTATACCACTTTCTTTGATAACATTTTCCTAAGCCTTATGTTTCGTCTTAGTAAAGGTCCTGTTTGATCTTAGGAGTAGTATGTCTTGGATGTGATTATAAATGAGTAAGGATTTTGTTAAAGTGCATGAGACCATATATTAATTTTTTTTAAGTTACCATTCTTGTGAGATAATTTCGCTATGATGAACACTATTTCACTCACATATTGATGAGAGTTTAACCCATTTTTGAGCTGTTATAAGTTCAGTGGATGATGGACAAGTGCTCTACTGAGCAACTGTAAGTCCCAGAGACATTATTCTAGGAGGAGTGGGTAGCCTCTATCTTTTGATTATAGCAGGTATTAGCTCGATTAGAGCTTAAATTTAGGAGTAAGCTTCATGGGGATGGTCCTAGGATTTAGCAGATAACTCTATGAGGGCTAGAGAGTCTGTGTGGTATCCATAGCAAACATAGTGGCAATAGTAGTTACCTAGGCTGATGGTAGGGCCCTAGATGTCTGGTTGTGATTATGGACATTTGTTGATGTGTTGGTCATTATCAAGAGTGTATACTCATCCCCAGTGGTAGGACTATTTGTTGTTGTTCCAATGGTAGGACTATACGCTAGCATCCCACTGGTAGGAACATATGCCATTCGATTTCATCTTGATAAAAGTTGAATTTTATGCTCATAGTTGGCTGATGATCATACCTTTAAATTCATGATTTGCTTTAGTTTCACCAAATTTTGGTTTACAAACGGTTGGATTATTTGGCATCTTGGGTGATCTGCATAAGCATAGTCATAGAGCATGAATGTCTGTGATTTTCCAAGAATATGGAAGGTGAGAATGTGATGTAGCTACATGTACTTAAAATAGTATGAGTGATCTATGGATTGAATGCATGGCTTTACATGTCGAAATGTAGACACACTCATACAATGATCATGTTGAATAGATATATTTCATCTAGATTATCCATGCTAGACTCATAATTGTCTCTACCCATACATACATATGGCTATGTATACATGAAAATACTAGGTGTTGTGAATTTTGGGCAGCCTATTTGTATTAGGATTTTTCCTATTGAGTAGTTGGGCTCATGCCATACACCTCATTTTCAAGAGAGACCTCAAGCAGGTTGAGTGCCAAAGAGAAAGGGAAAGCAAAGGAAGCAGACATTTGACTAGTGGATGCATGTGTTGAGTAGACTTGGATTCTTTTTTTTTATATGAGATGATGTGTATTTTTTAAGTTGATTCTCCTTAGTATTGCTAATGCTAATGGGATTGTTTCAGCATGGTTGATGATAGTAGTTCTTGTTGTGACTAGTTGATCATGTGGCATGCAACTCTAATCCTTACTTATGCACCTTGCTTATTTTAACCATATGTGGAGACTTTAAGAAATAACACCCATCATTGAGGAGTGCTATTGACAAAATACTTATGGACCATATGTTTTTCAAATTCTTCAAAATGAAAGGGGGTTTTTATTGCTTTTACAAAGAATTTCTAAATATTATTTTCTAAAAAATCATGATGTTATGGATTTTGTTATCAATGCTCATTCCTTACTATTCATGACTAGACAACTATAAAAATATCAGTGTCAACAATTAGGAATTTGAGTATGATTTTACTAAGAATAGTTAATAAGGAATTTATTGTGGTATTGTTGATTTCATATGCCTCCCAAGAAATGTAGAGTAGATCGTCCTCCTCCTACCTATAGGCCAACCACCACAGGAAACTAGGGTAATGCAGGTATCCAAGGCAATGTCACAGATGAAGTGGATGAGCTCCTCATGTAGAGGATGAGGTAATGACTACATGCCCCTAGGAAAGTGGGAGATCCTACTGGGGATATTGACTTAGAGAATGAGTGTCCCATGGGGACAATTTATAGGAGAGGTTTAGGATGATTAGACCTAAGTTCTCTAGTAGAGATTGGCTAGAAGCTGTAGAGACCTAGCTTTATGATATAGAGAGCATCTTTCCTACCATGGCTATACCCGGGGATCAGTAGGCAGTGGTGTATACTTTTATTCTAACCAATGAAGCTACACTTTGGTAGGAAATGGCCAAGTAGAACTATTTCAAGGGTGGAGATATCATTGTGTGGGAAGACTTCATAGTTGCCTTCATAGACAAGTTCTTTGCCATGCATGCTCAGGAGAGGTTGGAGTTGGAGTTTTTGAGCATTGTGCCAGGCACGAGGATAGTAACACAGTATGAGGATAAGTTTGTCCACTTGAGGAGATTTGCACTAGAGGTCTGTACCTTAAAGTTGAAGGAATCTTAGAAGTTTGTCAAGGGACTGAATTTTCACCTAAAGAGCAAGATCCTAACCTTGTTGCCTACTGCTATAGCTAAGGCATTAGAATTAGGTCTATCCTAGAAAGGATCCTGGAAAGGGAGTTGAGAGACCCTTTTAAGGATAAGGACAAATCTAGTTACCTGAGGATCATATGGAAAGGGATCAAGAGGTATGCAATGAGGAAGAGCATCATGCAATTGACTATACTAGCCTTGGATTAGCCTAGGAGGAGTGACAAAGTGTAGGGTGTATGCCAAGAGTGTCATGGGGACCATCCGTGTGGATCATGTTGGAGTGGATCTAGCAAATGTCTTACTCATGGTCAAACTAGGTCATTTCACAAGGGATATTGTAGAGATATAATAGGTGTGTAGCCATGTCAAGATCAAGTTCCCAAGAGTTAAGGACAAGCCTCCACGATGATTACTAATCAGGCCCATATACCTCCAGCGCTATTATGGAGGGTACACTCTTGGTGTTTGATAGATATGCTCACATATTGATGGACCTTGGATCTACTCATTTGTTCATCACTAGTAGTTTTGCATCTAGTTTTGGTGTTGATTCAAGTAGATTGGGTTTCCTATTAGAGGTCAGTACCTTGATAGGTGAGCTAGTCATTGTACCTGAGTTTATGTAAGATGTACCCTTGACTATTCATACATGACACCTTGAGCTTATCTGATCATCTTAATTATGATGAAATTTGTTGTTATCTTAGGCATGGATTGGTTGCCTGAACATAGAACATTAGTTGACTGTAGGAAGAAGTAGGTGATCTCAGGAATCTTTAGTTTTATAGGGGTGATTAGATACATCTGGTGTGACTATCATCTCCGCCAGTTGAGTAGCATTCCTTGTGGCTAGCTGATGTAAGGCTTATTTGGCCTATGCATAGACTCTGGAGGAGATTGATGTAGTACGAGAGTTTAGGGATGTGTTTCTTGGGGAGATACATGGTTTGCCGCCAAAGTGAGAGATGGAGTTCACTATTGAGCTATTGCATAGAGTTGATCCCATCTCTAAGGCTCGATATCATTAAGCTTTTATTGAATTAAAGGAACTGAAGATGCAATTATAGGAGTTGCTAGATTGGGGCTTCATACACCCAAGTGTTTTGCCATGGGGAGCCCATGTCTTATTCATGAAGACGAAGGATGGCTCCTTGCTACTATGCATTTATTATAGATTGTTGAATGGGGTCACTGTGAAGAATAAGTATCCACTGCCTTGTATCTATGATCTCTTTGAGAAGTTAAATTTGATCAATTTCTTAGTTTAGACCTAACTTATGTAGTCCATATATAGACACACTACACTCTAAGATATAACTGTAATAAAATGGATTTGGTATGTGGATAACTTATAGAATTTCTCATTCATCTTTATTAAGTTGCTAAAGCTACTAGAGTGCTAATGAAATCGAATTGTCTAAGATAAAATAAAGGACTTAGCCTTATGGAACTTTGTGAGTATATTCACTACAAATCCTCATGAAGCTTAACTTGTCCATTAGTGGTAACTTAAGGGTCTAAGGGTCTATTGCATATGCTAAATACAATCATGAGTACCAATGAAAATGGAAACCATTTTTATTTTCATGAATCTTCACATGTTTTTCTTGGGATTAGAAAATTTTTGGTTAAGGGGTGTGATAAGTGTTTAATTTTGTATAAACATTATCCAATTAGTAGTCTATGTGTTATAGATTATAGTGTCATTTCTAAGGTTTTTCTCCAAATTTTAGAATACATGCATTTTTTACCTAATAATTCAAAAGTTTGCTATTTTGTAAGTTCAAAAGCTAATCTAGAGTAAGTATATAAATGCTCAAAAATTTTAGGATTTAATTAGGATTTTTTTTTCTTTTTCCAGCATTGAGAAGGTGAAGATTGAGATTGATCGAGATGAGAATTGAAGATCAAGATCAAAATACCAAACTAAAACCTTAACGACATCAATCTAGAGTGTGATCATGGTTCAAGACCATCTTAGGCCAAGCAAGGAGGCAATGGGCAGCACCAAAGAAGATTAAAATGATTCATTCAAAAAACCATACTTTTCCATCTCTTTTGCATGAGAATTGGAGCCATGCATGAGGTTTCCCAATCTAACTAGGATGCCTAAGGAAGCCAAGCCATTCAAGCTTTGAAATCATAAGACATAGCCATTCAAGCCATCAAAGTGAACCACCATCCCACATGGAGACCCACAATTGGATGAAGATTTGAAGCAGTGATCTCATGCTAAAAGAGTTATTTTGAAGGGATAATTGGAAGGTTTTGAGAGATATTTGTAAAACGTAAGATGATTATGCATAGGTGGACCAATCAAGAGAGAAAAACCACTTTCCATTTCCATTTTCCATCCTCTCCACCCACCTAGTCTAGGGTTTCAGATCTTTGATTAAGGAGGGAGCCACCTTCCTAAGAAGGGGACTCCTCCCCCCTTGCTTAGTTGTCATATTTGGTGGTTTCCTAATTAGGAGACCCCTAGATCAAAGTCTACTCAAAACACTTCAAAACCCTAGCTAGTTTCCAATATTTCCTACCATTTTCCTTTTCTTTTTTCTCTATTACCTAACCACGATTCACCACCCAATTAGAAGGGAAGGAGCTCAATGGCACCTTCCTAAGAAGGTGATGCCTCCCTCCTTTCTAAGTATATGGCAACCAGCCACGATGTCATCCTTAGCTCATTCCTCCACCTCACTCTCCACCTAACTTTCCCATAATGAAAACTTAGATCTAGATCCACTTTCCATTCTTAGAATAAGCTTCATTCAATTGGAAACCAGGCTCTTTATAAAGCCCATGGAGTTCCACTTCTTCTTTTTTCCAAATAGGGATTTTGTGAGAAAACCTTGAAAGTTAACACTCTAGCTTGAAGATCTCTGGAGATCAGACTTTGGTTTTCCTATGGGCTATTCTTCCCTTGGATTAATAAGTATTTTATTTATTTTTTTATTTCAAATCTAGGTTAGTACTTTGTTTCATTGCTTCACTTTCATTGCTTTATCTTCTTGCTTTGCTTCCTTGTTTTGCTCTTGCTTTCACTCATAATTCCTCCTAGCTTTCCCTTAGTTCTTTGATTCTAATTTCTTAGTTTTTCTTACTTATTCATCAAATATCCAAGGTATTTCTCCTCTAGTAGTGACATCCAAGATAAGAAGTAGTTTGAACCCTTGATTTACTTCCTTAAAGTTCACATTTTTTACTTGAATTTGAGAACTAGTTCTAGACTTCTTTTGTCCTAAATAGTTCTTTCATTCCATCCATCCATTATCTTGATTCTCTCTTGAATTTCAATTTTGTGACATCTTAGTTTAGATTGATAGCATTAGAGTGTGTTTTAGCAGATTTGAATCCATGTTTTAGTTCATAAGAGTGGATAATTTTCAGATTCATATATATGCATTATAAGTACCATTGTAGGTGCATTTTGCATCTAACTCAGTAAAGCTATTTGAATTTCATTGTTCATGCTTGATTCCAATAAATAAGTACTTTAGATCTTAAGTGTTATCTTGCAAAAAAAGTGCTAGTTAAGTTGTTTTCATGTTTAATTTCTGGCAACATATACATCTTATTTTCTTGATTCCTTAAGAGCCCATTTAGCTTTTTAGGTCATTCAGTTAGTGCCTTGATTATATTTCTTGCTGATAAGCTTTGGATTAAGAATTTAATCAATTTTTTGATCCATGAACCATGCACACAACTCATAGGTCCATGTGCATGGTGATTCAATGAATTCTCTTTTAAGATTTGCATGTTTGATTGTTTAATCTTAGTTTAACATTAGTTATTTAGTTGTTTACATCTTAGTTTAGTTTTAGAAAGTTTCCTAAATTGGTTTTAGAAAGTTTCAGGATTAGGAGAGTGTTATTTTAGGAAAGTTTTCTTTTTAATAAGTTTCCTAATTTCATTCATTCTAGTTTTGCATTAGTTTCTATTATTAAATACATGTTAGTTAGAAACGTTTCTAATTTAATTGAATATCTTTATTTTTAGCAAGTTTTCTTTAGTTGTAATTTCTAATTTTATGCATGTTTCCAATTCCATATTTCTTACTTTCTTAATTTAATAAAAAAAATCTCTTTTTTTGGCTAAGCTAGGAAACTTAAATAAGATTCGATTGATTGAAAATTCCATGAGAATCCTTATGGGTTTGACCTTTCTCAAATACAAATTACAAGATTGATTCGTGCACTTGCAACCAATATTAAAGCTATACTAGATGGTGATGAAAGTACATAATTTCCTTGATTTGATAGGCTATTATTGATGCCTTATTGAGGGGTTCTCCTCTATTGTGTAGCCATTGATTTCATTAACCAGTAAACAACAAAAGTTCATTTGGATGGATGATTGTTAGACAAGCTTCTAGGAGTTGAAGGAAAGCTCACTTCCTCACCAATATTGTCCTTACTAGATGGAAGTGGAGGCTATGTGGTGTGTGGTGACACATCAAGTAAGGGTCTAGGGTGTGTTCTCATGCAAAATGGTAAGATGATTGCATATGCCTCAAGACAGTTATAAAAGCATGAGTAGAATTACCCCACCCATGACTTGGAACTTGCTGCAATTGTATTTGCCTTAAAGATATATATACATATATATATATGAGAAATTTGACATCTTTGCTGACAATAAGAGTCTCACGTATCTTTTACTAAGAATGACGTCAACATGAGGCATGGATCTTGGTTAGAGTACTTGTAGGACTTTGATTGAACCATTTAGTATCATCCAAGCAAGGTCAATGTGGTCGCAGATGCTCTCAGCAGGAAGTCAAGTGGCACAATTTCCAAAATTACCATTCACTCTACATTTCTGGATGAAGTCTTGCAAGCATAGCAATCCAGTGAGGAAACTCAGGCCTTACATGGGAGGATGGTTTTGAGGAGGAATCAAATGGTGGTGTACAATTCTAAGGGAAATTGGTGGTGCTGATGAGTGCAATTTTGAGACAAGAATTATTGAAGGCATCACAACTCTAAGTTTGTTATTCATCCAAGGGTACAAAGATGTACCAAGATCTAAAGAGCCATTTTTAATTGCAAGAGATGAAAAACATAGGCGAGTGTGTTGCAGGGCGCATGACTTGTTAGCAAGTGAAGACTAAACATCTGAGGCCATCTAGTTTATTACAGACTCTGGAGCTTCCCAAAGGAAAATGAGACCACAAAGCTATGGACTTCATAGTGGGGGTGCTAGGACATCTAGTGGGTAGGACACTATTTGGGTTATTGTGAATCAAATGACCAAATTGGCTCATTTCTTGCCTATCAGATAGAGATAGCCATTGGAGAGTTTAGTTAGATTGTACATTAAAGAGATAGTAAGCTTGCATGGTGTACCACTTAACTAGAAAACCTCATGAATGGCTTCAATTCTCATCTCGATCAATCTCGACCACTGGATTACTTTCCCATCACCTATAAAAGATAAAAAATCATAATTAAATCCTACAAAATTTATGATCATTCACATACTTACTTTGGATTAGGCTTTGAACCAGTAAAATATAAAGCTTTTCAATTATTAGTTCAAAAATGAAAGTGTTACAAATTTTTAGAAAAACCTTGGAAATAACACTATATTTTGTAACACATGGGCTACTATTTGGGTACTATTTATGCAAAACTGAACACTTACTGCCACTTACAATCATTTTAGATAGAGACAACATGTATACATCTTGTTTCAGGTGAAGCATGCATGAAGGTTTGGTTATGTCTTCATAATTTAGTATGGTGTTCCATCCATAGACTGATGGACAATTTGAGAGGATGATCCAAACTTTAAAAGATATGTTGAGAGCTTGTGCACTTGATTGGAAGGGTTGTTGGGTAAACATCTTCCCTTAGTGGAGTTTGAATATAGCAATAGTTATCACTATACCATTAGCATGGCTCCTTATGATCCACTTTATGGTCGAATGTGCCATACACCTACATGTTGGAGTGATATGGGTGAGAGATAGTTCATTAAGTTAGAATTAATTGAGCAATGCAGTAAGAAAGTTAGATTAATTCAAAAGTGATTATTCATACCTCATAGCAGGGAGAAAAGTTAAGAGATGAGGTCTTGAGTTTGAGGTTAGTGAACATGTTTTTCCAAAGGTAACACCAACTAAGGGATTAATGAGATTTGATTTGAAGGGAAAACTGAGCCAGAGACATGTGGTTCCATTTGAGAACTAGAGAGAGTTAGCAGTCTATTAGTTAGCAATACCCCTTTAGCAATTGGAGGTTCAAATTGTTTTTCACATACCAATGTCGATGAATTATCCAAATCTTATGCATATTCTTGATTAGGTACTAGTTGAGCTACAGTCAGATCTAACCTTACAGGATCAACCAGTACAGATCTTGGTTAGGAAGGATAAGATGTTGAGAACTAAGACGATCCTTCTTGCCAAGGTTCCATGGCAGCATCACTCACACAAGGAAGCCATTTGGGAGATGGAGAGCGAGATGAGGTAGAGATTCTCAAAATTATTTTGATTTGATGTACTAACAAAATCTTAAGGATGAATAGGTGAGAGTATTAAGGTAATAGTTCCATGAATAAATAGAAGGAAGAGGGACCAAAGTAGTTAATAGAGAAAAGCATAGGAACATATGTAAATGTAAGGAGTGAGAGAGAGATAATCCGTGTGCATGGGTGGAAGAGTGAATTAGAGTGGATGGCTAGCCTTTGCATGCATGCAAATCAGGTCATCACATGAAATGACACGAATATGGCTAGTGTAGCTCTAAAATTACTTGCAAGTGCACAAATAAATGTAGTGACTACAAGCAAGAGAGGTCGATCCCATGAGGAATCTTACAGAATTTTCAATTGATTGAATCTTATTTAAGTTGCTTATCTTAGCCAAAGAAAGATGGTTTTGATTAAACTAAGAATTTAAATAGCATGGAAATGAAACATGCATGAAATTAGAAATTACAACTAAAGGAAACTTTGTAAAGATATTCAATGAAATTAAAACTTTCCTAACTAACATGCATTCAATAAAAGAAACTATTGCAAAAACTAGAATGAATGAATCTAGAAACTTAGACTAAGGAAACTTGCTAAAAATGAAACTTTCCTAAACTAACACTTCTTAGACCTAAAAATTTCAAAAAAGTAAACTACAAACTTTCTAAACTAACCTAATATGAAAAATAAGTAACTACTGAGATCTAAATTTAACCTAATCAAAGAATAGACCAACAATTTAGACATGAGCTTCAATCATGATGCACATGACTATGAAAGTGTGTGCATGGTTCTTAGATTGAAAGATGACCAGAAATTATGAATTAAAAGCTAACTAATATGCAAACTAATAAAAAAACTTACTAAACTAACTAGAAAGCTAAATGGGTTCCCAAGATTTCAAGCAAAAAAAATGTATAGACTGTTGGACATTGCACATGAAGTACATTACTACTGGAATTAAACAATAATAATACTCTTAAAACAAGTTCATTCATTGACTTGAAATTACATCAAAAAGTGGTGCGCATGTACATAGAGAACAAAGCTGAAAATTGCACACTTTTCTTTAATAAGTTCTCAACTTCCAATCAAAGACTAAACATACTCCAATGATCCTAATCAAAACTATGCTCCAACGTTCCTAATCTAAACTTAGAAATCATGCATGTGAATTCAAGAGAGAAAATCAAGGAGAAAGATGTAGGAAAGAATCAAAGAACAAGCAAATAGATAAGAGAAAAACAAGGTGATCAAAGCAAGAAACAAGAGAACACTATGAGGGAAACAAAAGGGATTCAAGCTACTATTTCTATTGGCTGTCACTACCAGAGAAAAGGTAATTTGAATCTTGAAGAATTAATCAAGAGAAATAAGAGAAGTGAAAGCAAGAGTGAAAGGAAAACAAAGAGGAATTATGCTATGGAACTTAAGCAACAAGGAAAGTAATTAAACGACAATAAAATTAAGGAAACTAAAGCAAGGTACTGACCTAAACTAGAGTGCACAAAACTAAGATAAATCAAGGAAAAGGTTGTGGAAGACAATGAAGAACGGCCAAAACAAGTCCAAAGTCTAAAGCTCCAAAATATCCCCAAATTGAAGTGCTTCTTTTAAGGAGTTAGAATAATGCCCCTACTTGAAAGCAGGTCTAGAATTTAGGGGTATTTATAAGTGTTGGGTTTCCAATATGCTAAGATCTTATCCTAGGAAGAAGAAGAAGATTTAAAACTATGACTTAAGGTAGGAACATTAGTTGGTGATTGGAGATAGAATATTGAAAAGTTAGGTGAGTATGTGAGGTAAACATTCTAAATATGATTCAAGGAAAGGGGGTAGGCATTGAATTCCAAGGGATTTAGTGCAAAATCCCTTTCCTTTGGGTATCTTGCACGTTGGGATGCAAAGAAGGTTGAAAAAATTAAGAGAGATGGAGGAAATAGGTAGGAAGGTGAAGTAGTTGAGTAACAAATGGATTTAGAAAGTGGAGTAGTGGAGTAGGTGGAATTAGAAGGGTGGAAGGCATCACTTTTCAAGAAAGGTGGGATGGAACTCCTCCCTTTCTAATTATGTGATGTGATGAGTAGGAAAGAGAGGAAAACAAGGGGAAAAGAGAGGGAAAGATAAGGAATTTTGACTTGGTTTCTCTCTTGATTGGTCCACCTATGCATGCATATCTTACCATGTTGATTATCACCCAAGCTCGTTGCTAATTATCCCTTAAATAATATAATTTTAACATGGATAATTGCTTCTAAATGTCCTCCAATCATGTGATTCCATGTTGCATAGCTCTCATGTGGCTTGGTGGCTCAGTTTGATGTTTATTTCTTGATGGCTTGAATTGTTAAGTCCTTTGCCTTCAAGGCTTGAATGGCTTGGCTTACTTTGGTCTCCTTGTTAGACTATCAAACCTCATTCATGACTCCAATTCTCATGCAAAGGTGATGGAATTACATGGCTTTCTGCATGGCCCCTTTGTGACGACCTGAGTTTTTGTAACACGTTTTGTAATGTATTTTGAAAGGCAGGGCGCTTAATAGTGTAAAAAAATTTAGCAAAAACAAAGCAGCGGAAATTCTTTTCTTTAGAACTTGTTTTAAAAACCCAAGTCACCACTTCATATATAATATAAGTACAATTTGTGTACAAAATAAAATTCCATTGAAGGAATATACTTTTATTAAATTCCAAAATCCATCCAGTGGTTCACAAAACAGTCAAATCTATTACAATACTTGTCCAAATTACATAATCCAAAACTCAAGCTCACCATACAATAAAACTCTCAACAAAGCAAAATACTTATCATCAAGAGTATACCTTGAAGATTATTCTCTTCAAGTCTTCTATCATCTTTAGCTCCTAACTCTCCTTCCCTATATCTAAGATATTGCAACATTTACAATATCTTAGCAAGCAATGCTTAATAGGGGATTCAAGAAGCATAATAATTGACAATGTAATTCCAATACTTCATAATCCCATTATCCCTCAACATATTCATGTCTCTACTCTTTACTTTATAATTTATGTATATCTACATACATACATACTCTTCATGAGTAAACCAGTTAAATTTATGAAAATAGTCAAATATCATTCCCAACTAAGCTGATCAATTCTCTTCATTATGAGAATTTAGTATTACAGCTAATCTTATACTGGGAATTTTCCTTCTTGGGAAATATTGGTAATATACAATTACCTAGCATTTCATTATGCTACAACATAAGGCATTTCACTATGCCTATTCTCATATGCATCATGGTGCAAAATAATCAAAAGGTTGCCATGCTGCAGTCTGATCTGTACTAGCGCGCTCGGATAACTGCCCTGTTCACCACTGATACCACGATGGAAAATATTATGTCACTGCCCGTATGGGGGGATAGGACTTTCACAGTGGTGGCCTTCCCATAATTGCCACCACCCGACTTTTAGCCTCTCTTTGGGCAAGGTATCATCATATCATTAAATTTCAAGGAGCGACTGGCCAAACCCTTATAACTCCTCTAGCAATAGCATCCCCCTAGGCTTATGCCTATTAAAACAAACTCACAAGCCTCTAAGGTTGTATGTAAAATAGATTTCATATATATCAGACCATATGTCTATTTACTTAGGGCTGAAATATTTTCTAGTTCCTTATTCACTTATAATCTAGTTCTTGACCATCTTATATTTGTTTGGTTAGATCATAAGGTTTTTAAGCGATTTCATACAAGTATTAACAAGATCATGAGTTCAATCATGTATATCCCATGTAAATGCATTCATCAAATCCTCTTACCTTTAAGGAGTGATCTATTTTTCCAAATCTTCCATGATCCTGACTGATGTATGTAATCTGTACATCCATACATATTGTCAATATATAAATTTTGAACAATCCTATTGATCACTAGATTTGATGTTTAGAATGATCTTTAGAACATTCATATCTAAGTATGTTTCTATCTCAAAGTCTTTGTGTGTCCATCTCCTTGATCTTGATCTTTCATAGATCCATTGATTAACAATCTACACATGTTGATAAAGATCAAGGTCCTAGATCTTCTATCATCTAGTTCTTCTTTGATCTAAGTTCAGTTATTGGATCATCCCTAAGGAGGATGATCTTGGTTTTCTTCCTTGAATCATCTTTGATTAAGAATTTGGATTATCTAATCTAATGAACTATAACAAGCATACTAATAAACATGCATACTAAGTACAATATAATATTCCCACCTATAGTAAACATCTATAGAAAGTATTCCCACCTACCTGATTGGAGAAAAAACGTTGTTTATGTGTCTAATTTAAAAGAAATACCCTTTGATGAAGATATGGCCCAAGATCCACCTTTCTTGCAAATTAACGTTGTTTGAACCGTTGGATCTTGAAATTGATTTGGGAGTTTTGTAGATAAGATATGATGGGAAGTTGTGGACAGTGGAATTGATGATATTAGATCTAGAACAGAGTGCCTAATTGATTTTAGGTTTCTTGTTCCAATCTAAAAAGAAAAAGAAATTGAAAAGAGAGAGATCTCTTGGGATTTTTGGGTTTTGGGGGAGGGATCTAGGTCTAATTTTTCAGGGAGAGTGAAAACAATTTTGTGGGAATTTTAGGAGGATTTTTGGGGTTGTATTTGTAGGCATTTTGGTCTTCTTTCATGATGATATGCATTAATGATGGTAAAATTTTTATTATTAAATAAGTATTGGATTCTCCCATCCTCCACCTACTTCCCCATGACCAGCTGGTATGGTTTGACCCATGATTTCACGTGGGCTGGCCATAGGATTCATTTTTTGTCCCTTATGGGCCCCATGTGGGCCCCACATGGTGTAAAAAGATCATTTTGCCCTTTATATATAAAAAAATTAGGATTTATTCCCATGATCTCGGAATTGAATGTACTCAGTGGTGTTGGATTCATATTTCTCAGTACATTCTAAATTTTGATGTCTTCGATTTTGATTTTTGGGTAAAATTACTATTTTACCCTTTTGTCCAAGAAATGAAGAAAATTAAGGATTTTTCATCTGAATTCAAAATTTGTCGTGCTTACAGTCATTTTGAAGGGTTTGCTAAGTTTAATTTCAATTGTACATGTCTTATTCTTTTATTATACTTTTATACGAAGTATATTCTAAATAACCCTAATATTTTAGCCCGAAATTTCTGAAACTCAAACTTTATTGATTTTCTCAATCAATTACAAAAATTGGGGTTATTACAATCTTCCCCACTTACAATAATTTCGTCCTCAATATTTGTAATACAACTCACTTAGGAGTTTTCACTATTCTTTCATAGCCTTACACATGTGGCCTTGCTACTTATGGAAATCCTATTTCCTTTCATTCCTTTCTCATAGTACCTTCTTCTCAAAGGTTAAAATGCTCATCCATGACTAACCTTACTAATGCACTATATACTAAAGCTGGTTCTTGCTAGAATTTCCCAAAAAGGGTTAATAACTCTTATTGAGTTATCCCTTTTGTTTCAAAACCTTCCATTTCACTTGACTGGTAATTTTCACCAATCTTTCCATACTTCACAATTTTCCACTATACCTTCTATTGCTCATCCTCATTCTTTTTCAACATATAAAGTTTTGACATAGCTTTCCTACTATGTATAGTCCTTAGACTACCTATAATAATATATTGATTAAATTTTATAACTTCAACTATTGTTCTTTGTAACAACCTTCCAATCTTTGGAAGTAATTTTCTCTTTCCTTATTCTTCCATTATTTTTGTAACACTCTTTGAGTGCCATTTTATTCATAATACTTGACTTTCTACATTTTTCCTTCCAAGATGGTGTCATTTAAATTTGCATATATATTCCTGATCCTCTTTTGTTATCTCTTTCTCATATTCATAACAATATTCTGAACATTCTTACAATCTATGATAATATTTATCTCTTTTCCTTTATATGTCATAGGCTTCAAAATTTCTAGATTTTGCATTTCCTCATACTTCTTCCAAGCATGCCTCATAGCCTTTACCATATCATACTAACCCTTTATTTGCAATATTCTTGATAATTCCAATTAAAAGTGTGTATATTGACTTTGTAATCATCCCTTCTCAAGTCTTTACAAACTCCATAATTTATCATCTATTCTTCAATTCTCAACACTATATTATCAACTCTTTTAGGATTTATGTAACCAATGGCAAGATTTCACTAAAAGAACGTCCTTATGTTATAAAATCAATAAGAGATATATTTCTCTAATTGTCATTGTCATTTCATATTTTGATCTCATATTCCACCTTTGTTGGGGTCAAATTCCATGCTATCCTTAAAATTTATACAACCTAAACTTTGCTTTCTTCAATCACATGCACACTTACAAGACAAGTTTTGTAAGTGTCAAACGTATATCTCATGAATGCTCTTGATTTCTTGAAATCTATTTCCATATATCATTACCACTTCATTCAATATATTTCATTCTCCTCAACTTCATGAACATCTGTTATCTAACTCATAGAACTTTAAAATTTGTTTTGATTTTATACTTTGATGTTGCATTCCCCATTAATAATAAATTTGAAAATGCTCATCCATATAGAGGAAAAGGATACTTAATTTCCTCAACATTATTTATATTTAATGCATCCTTATATTGATTCTTCCTTTTTCTTTTCCTAAAGGAAATTTGTTACTTTCATAATGTAAATTGCTATAATGACTCCATATCCTTCAAATTTGTTCTTTCAACTCATTCAAATAATTTGATGTTCTTTTCCTCAACTATTATAGATATTTTCTCATTCAATCTCATGTAAGATTGAAAATCTTCAAACTATCTTAAAATTTCTAACCACTTATTTCTCCAACAATTTGGATTCATAATTCATTCACAATCATCTTTAAACTTAAATTCAACAGCCAATATTTGTTTTCATTTCTCATGTTTTATTTCACCTTTCCTCCAAAAATATATTTCCCCTTATTATATTTCTTAACTCTTTTAATATCACCAACTCCATCATGTAAGTGGAATTAATATCTCTATTCATATTTAGCTCTTCATTTTCCTTGAATAATAAGATGTACTCCTCTTCATGATAATCAATGACTGTATTTTCCTAATCAATATTTCTCTTTGTTTTCATGTTCCATGACCATTTCACCATCTAATACCAAATGTACTTCTCTTTATGATAGTCCCAATTTTTATTTTATTTTTATTTTATTTTTTATAGCACCAAAGTTATCACGTCTCTAATCCTTGAAAATCCTCTAGTGGTAATTTCCATAATGATTCGTCATACCTTTATAATTTCTAACTTGGTGATTTCATAATTGTTGTACTATATATAGGGCTATAATTTCTTTGTTAACCATATATTCTCATGGTTTAATTGTCTTTCTTAATAAGTTTGGGATCATATTTTTGTCCCTTTGACATATCTAACTCTCTTTTTCCTTTTCATTTTATTCTAATGTCAAAGATCATCTCTTCATGTTCTCAAATTTTATCATTTCTCCACTAAATCCTTTGCCTCACTAATTTTGGAGAAAAATACTTGCTTAACTCCTTATTCATATTTATTTCAAACTATTCTCATTTACAAATTTTTCAAATTTCTCACCTATCTCCTTAAATTTCTTTCAAGCCATATCCTCACTATTTTGATGATTACTTCCTTTCGACAAATTTTCATAATACTATATATGTAGCAATTATAACTCTTACACTTATATTTATGTATATATTTATTATAAATTTTGATTATTATTTTTTTATTTATCATATTTTCTAATTTATCACTTCTTTCTCTTTATCTCCATTCCTTTACTTGGCAATGGTTATATACATACTTCACTTAATAATGGTTATATACATACTAGTATTAGTGTACTTTGTTCATACATATGTATGTTTACTCAGGACTTTGGGTTTGACCTGAACATTATACCTTACATCTACTGAAATTTTTCCTTATTGATTTCTATATCTTACTATTCCCTTTATTGGAATTCTTACTTACTAAGTAGTATTTATAGTCCTTTCACTAAGTAATACCTTCAATCATCTCATTGGATGGTCCAGCTTGGCCGTCAGTGATGGCGAAGACCCTTCCTTGGTATCGAGGGGCAATTTCTAGTTTTGCCTCCTTGATCGCCAATGGTTTGGTACAGTAGGTTGGCGATATGTCCATACTCCCCACAATTGTGGCACTTAACTGGAAACTGTTGTGGCTGTTGTTGCATAGGTCGAGGGCAGATATTGTCTTGGTGGAATTTTCTACATCTTGGACATGGTTGTCTATTTTGCCTTGGTGCATTGTTCCTTTGATTTCTTTGGGGCTTAAAATTGTTCCAAGGTATTTTATTCTTCTGGAAAGGCCCTGAATTATTGTTTCCTCCTCCACTGAACTTGGTAATTTGACCCTTTATGTACTCTTCTTCAAACTTGGAGGCCATTTCCACATAGTCTGCCAAGGTAGTGGGTTTAGTACCTAGCACCTTTATTTTTAGCCCTGGGTGTAGCCCTTCAATGAATCGATTCACAGTGTGTTTCTGTGTTACACACATGAGTCGCGAATCTCCTTAATTATGTGAACTTGTTAGCATAGTCTACCACCGACATATTCCCTTGCCTTAGGTCCAAAAACTCTATGAACTTCCTTTCTTGTACATGACAAGGGAAATATTTATGGTTGAATACTTCCTTAAATTCCTCCCATGTAATATCTTTAGAATTTGAGAAGGTGTTATTAGCTGATCTCCACCAAAATGCAGCTTCTTGTTTGAATAAGTATGTAGCAAATTTCACCTTCAACTCTGGAGGAGTACGTAGTGCACTAAAAGTCTTTTCTACTTCATATATCTATTCCTCAGCCTTCTCAGCTTCACCCTTGCCATTATATACTGTAGTCATCTTTTGAAATCTCTCCATCATTTTGTCAACCTTTTCTAGTGCTAATGGGGATTTTCCAACTTCTTCACTTGGTACAAGGGAAGATTGCCCTTGTGCTAATGTGGGAGTAGCTGGTGTTGGTGTTGGTGTAGTATGTCTCACTTCAGGCTGAACCTGAGCCTGTGTGCTTGGTATTTCTACAGGAGGTGATGAACCTTGGGGTTGTTGTAGGTGAGGAAGGAGGTTCCTTAACATCCTTGTCATCATCTCTTCCATATTACTCATAGTTACTCTCTCCATATTGTCTTTTAGAGTATTTTGAGTTGCCTGCCTTGTGACTCTCTTTGGTGGCATCTGCTCATAAACCAAAATTTCTATCAGTCCTCTATACAACTACTTCTATCTTAATCTAGACTTGGATTATAATCTCTCTTTTAGACATATTTGTACTGTACTGTGACTGGATGAATGGCTCTGATACCAACTGTGACGACCTGGCTTTTTGTAACACGTTTTGTAATGTATTTTGAAAGGCAGGACCCTTAATAGTGTAAAAAAAATTCGCTAAACAAAGCAGTGGAAATTCTTTTCTTTAGAACTTGTTTTAAAAACCAAGTCACCACTTCATGCATAACATAAGTACAATTTGTGTACAAAATAAAATTCCATTAAAGGAATATACTTTTATTAAATTCCAGAATCCATCTAGTGGTTCATAATACAGCCAAATCTATTACAATATTTGTCCAAATTACATAATCCAAAGCTCAAGCTCACCATACAATAAAACTCTCAACAAAGCAAAATACTTGTCTTCAAGAGTATTCAAGAGTATACCTTGAAGATTATTCTCTTCAAGTCTTCTATCATCTTCAGCTCCTAACTCTCCTTCCCTGTATCTGAGATATTGCAACATTTACAATATCTCAGCAAGCAATGCTTAATAGGGGATTCAAGAAGCATAATAATTGACAATGTAATTCCAATACTTCATAATCCTATTATCCCTCAACATATTCATGTCTCTACTCTTTACTTTGTAATTTATGTATATCTACATACATACATACTCTTCATGAGTAAACCAGTTAAATTTATGAAAGTAGTCAAATATCATTCCCGACTAAGCTGATCAATTCTCTTCATTATGAGAATTTAGTATTACAACTAATCTTATACTGGGAATTTTCCTTCTTGGGAAATATTGGTAATATACAATTACCTAGCATTTCATTATGCTACAACATAAGGCATTTCACTATGCCTATTCTCATATGCATCATAGTGCAAAATAATCAAAAGGTTGCCATGCTGCAGTCTGATCTGTACTAGCGTGCTCAGATAACTACCCTGTTCACCACTGATACCACGATGGAAAATATTATGTCACTGCCCGTATGGGGGGATAGGACTTTCACAGTGGTGGCCTTCCCATAATTACCACCACCCAACTTTTAGCCTCTCTTTGGGCAAGGTATCATTATATCATCAAATTTCAAGGAGCGGGTGGCCAAACCCTTATAACTCCTCTAGCAATAGCATCCCCCTAGGCTTATGCCTATTAAAACAAACTCACAAGCCTTCAAGGTTGTATGTAAAATAAATTTCATATGTATCAGACCCTATGTCTGTTTATGTAATGCCCGAGCCATTCACGCCATTTTTAACAAAA
The DNA here is from genome assembly GCA_035236585.1 of Warburgia ugandensis. Classification (NCBI taxonomy): domain Eukaryota; kingdom Viridiplantae; phylum Streptophyta; class Magnoliopsida; order Canellales; family Canellaceae; genus Warburgia; species Warburgia ugandensis. The sequence goes on from CP141137.1 coordinate 41,097,925, forward strand.
ATAGGACATTTTATAGGAAATGAACTGAGTTAAATGTTTCACTTTATTTAAAATAGTAAATGAAGGAATTTGTAAGGAAACTTTGTACCATTAGATTCTACTCGAAAAATGGAATCCAACACCTCAAAAATCACCCAAAACGGAGTTCGTATGAAGAAGTTACGGCCGTTTAAAGATAGGGGTATTTCTGAAATTTAAACAAAAAAACGAAAAAGAGACAAAATACGTAGGGGGCCGTTTTGATAACGGCACCCCCTGTCGTCTTCCTCCCCAGATTTTTCCAGAAACCCTCAAATCCAAATTTTTCCAAAGGGATCTGCCACTGCCATAGCAGGGCTATAAAAAGCCCCATCTCGCCCTCTCAAAAACACAATTTTTCGGCGACTTTTGGACTGGGGTTTCCAGCAAAAACCGAAAACCCATCTCTCTGTGTTTTCCGGCAATGGCCAGGCCCAAGTCAGGCCGACCATTGCCATTTCCCATGTCCCTTTCTTCTTTCCAGTACTTGCAACAAGGTTTCCACCTTCATCGAATTTTTCCAGCAATAAAGGGTTTCAGAACCGGAATAGGCTCTACCATCGGCGATGGGCACTCCCCAGGCTACCAGGTAAGACATTGTTCTTTCCTCTTTCATTTTCTTTCCTCCTCTCAGGCTAGATCCATACTTGATCTAGCATTTCCAGCCATTTTCCAGCCAGGTTCTTGGCCAGAAAATGCTCCAAGCCAACTTGGGCCGACCCTACATGAACAAGACGTTCCTAAACCAGGTTCAGATGACCCTGCATGAACCAGGCATCCCAGGGACGCCTTGCTCCATGTGCGCATGGGACAGGGTCCCAGGGATGGGTTTCGGGTATACGACAATGCGTACACTGTCCCAGGTACGCGCGCGACATGGGGCACGGGTCCTGGTTCGACCAGGGTGCACGGGGTGCCCTGGGAGCTGAGATGCGCCATGCTACAAGGTGCATCCGTGCGATGATGCGTGTCATAGCACGTCACTTGAGCATGCATGTGTGCGTGCAAAACGCAGTCCCTGGCATGGCCTTTGGGCGTGCACGCACGTAAGGCAGTCATGATTCAACCAAGATACACAGGTGTCCTGGGAATTGGGGCACGCGGACCTAACGAGACTTTAAAAATTAGGATCATAGGACCATTTATAGAATTTAACTATTGAATAGTAGATCCATATTATAGGATCTAGCCTGACGAATGAATTAAGCAAGGACCATGGACCCAATAGGCAGAGCTAGCAATCTAATGTCTAAATGGATTGAAATTAATAAGGACTCCTTGTATCCATTCATACCTAGGAGTTTATAAATGAGACCCAAGGACGGGTTAAAATGATAAAGGATGCGACTCTAGGAGACTTTGAGGTAGGTACTCTATAGCTACTAGACTTTTAAAAGAGCCATGATTGTTTTGAATGCATGTTTTAAGTATAAATTATATGACTTGTTTAGCATGACTTATTTTATGGATGGTTTAGCATATAAATGAATTCAGCGTGCATATGATTAAATACATTATGCATAGACATGTTTTGCAAACAATTGCATATATTGCAAGATTTGTGAGCATTGAGTTCTTGAAAAATAGCATGTCCTTGAGGGTTACCAAAAGACGCTGGAGTGCCCAAAAGACGCTGGGTAGGCAGTTGTGAGGGCCAGGCAGTTGTGAGGGACCCAAAGAGGACAAGTTTTGAAAAAGAGGTTTTCGCTTGTTTGATCTGATATGATTTGGACTGATAAGCTCGTGGGCGCTATGCCGAGAGGTCTGGGTTGGCCTCCAGCCTCTACCACTATTAGGTGGGATGGGTACCACGCCCAAAAAGGGCATGTCCTTACGTCGACTACATGTGGTACAGGGGGCTACCACTGGTGTCACGGCACTTGGTCGATGTGTCATATGCCCCATGGAGGCTATGACACTATGTCCCTAGGTACTCAGGGACCACACGGTGGCAAGGTCGTGGGCATAGTTGGACCCTATGGTTTGATGATTTACTTGCATTGCATATGGCATGACATGAGGTTGGTCGACTATACCTTACTAGATATCCATGAATTGGATTCAATTGAGCATCTTATGCATATCATTATGTTTATGATATATGATACTTTTGACTTGGATTATGCTATTCTTTAAGCCGTCAGTATTTCAAGTCGACAGTGGTTTTTAATATCGATATTGAACGTGATTGTTCGAACATGCACATGTTTTTAAGAGCATATGATTTTAAATATAACATGCATTGCAAAACTAGTAGTGATAGACTCCTACTAAGTATAGTATATACTCACCCTATCCTTACCATTTTTCAGGATAGTTCCATTCACGAGTAGAAGACGCCTATGTTAGTGCTACGAGCAAGTGAATCAAACAGGAGACAATTATACATGTAAGTAAACTCTCTACCCTTTGGACATGTATTTGTATTTATTTACAGTTAATTTGTGTTGTATTTGGGTACACACGGGAAAAACATTTATGATTTCTGAAGTTTTTCAAAAACTACTTTGATTGTTGTGAAAGAAAATGACACTCAGGGTTTTCAAAATGAGTTTAAAACAAAAGATTTTTCGCTGAATTGCATGGTTTTTGTAAAATGGTTTTGAAATAGGAATGCATCCCGCCTTAGGAATTAGATATTACATTTAAAAATGCATGGGAAAACCTAGGTCATCACAGTTTACTTAGGGCTAAAATATTTTCTAGTTTCCTATTCGCTTATAGTTTAGTCCTTAACCATCTTATATGTGTTTGGTTGGATCATAAGGTTTTCAAGAGATTTAATACAAGTATTAACATTACTCTTGTCAACATAAGATCATGAGTTCAATCATGTATATCCCATGTAAATGCATTCATCAAATTCTCTTACCTTTAAGGAGTGATCTCTTTTTCCAAATCTTCTATAATCTTGACTGATGTATGTAATCTGTACATTCATATATATTGTCAATATATAAATTTTGAACAATCCTATTGATCACTAGATTTGATGTTTAGAATGATCTTTAGATCATTCATATCTAAGTATGTTTCTATCTCAAAGTCTTTGTGTGTCCATCTCCTTGATCTTGATCTTTCATAGATCCATTGATTGACAATCTACACATGTTGATAAAGATCAAGGTCCTAGATCTTCTATCATCTAGTTCTTCTTTGATCTATGTTCAGTTATTGGATCATCCCTATGGAGGATAATCTTGTTTTTCTTCCTTGAATCGTCTTTGATTAAGAATTTGGATTATCTAATCTAATGAACTATAACAAGCATACTAATAAACATGCATACTAAGTATAATATAATATTCTTATTCTTATTGTCCTTGATCATCCAAGATCTAATGGATCTTGTTTGATCATCCTTATCTTAGGTAATTTACTAACCTTTTATGGTCTTATTATTATTATTCAACTAATTAATGTGCTAGTTGAAGGTAACTTATTTAAGCCTAAATCTAGACTGCTCCTCTTATTTTCAATTGGCTAAGGCTTACTAGCTAAATGGGTGAACACAAAGTGGTTACTTCAATCCTCATGTAAGGAGGCGCTTAGACCTCACAAACGTCAACGGAAGGTAGGGGAAGAGCGAAGCTCTATTAGATAATCCCCTTAACCACTATGTTCATCATTCACTAGAATGACCATAGCTCAACCTTTCATAAGATTCCTATAAGCATGTTTACCCTAAGTACTCTTTCTAATGGATTTTAATTAAGTCCATGAATATTTATAATGTCATTCATGGGGTTTATTATTCTTCTTCTAGTTTGGGCCAAGGATTTGATAATCCTTATATTGTCCTACTAACTATAGCCCTTACTAATTAAGTCCAAAGTACTCCATTCTTATTTGTGTCATGAAACTCGACTTTCTCATTAAATTACATTTTTTATGTTTTATGCTCTTTATCTTATAACAAGTAGATCTACTGATAACATTTAACCATAAATGAATTATAAATTCAAAGCATAAAAATACATAATTTACACTTAATGATAATGAGGCAAGGTACTTAAAATTACTCTAAAATGATTTTCAACTAATATACCTTAATAACTCAATTTAAACTAACATAAACTTAAGGTATAATCTCATACTATAGTATAAACTTATATGAAATTCTAGCATGGTCCTAAGTTAGAATGGCATGAAATCATACTAAATGCCCCTAAGATAATTAAATCTAGCACCTTATGATAACAATGAAATCACATATCATGCTAAAGTCTAAATGTTATACTAGCATGCTTTATAGCATAATCATATTTAAAATGCTATTATATAAAATGAAACTAATTAGATTAACATTTTTAGAAACCTTTACTTATGATCCAGCCATTAGATCTTAGATCTTTTCCTTTGATTAAGGGTATTAGTTATATTTAGGGGATTTTCTTTATTAAGGTCCAAAGATCATATTGATCCATTTTTGTCATAATCCATCCATGATTTCTTGGATTTCATTATATTAACATTCATTTTATCCATCCTAAGGATCTGATCACAATTGATCTCATTGATCAAGTGGGTCCCTTTGTATTTTTAGGGTTTTTCTACCATAATGGGTAGATCCCTTAATATATCTCAGATATGTCCAAATAAACCACAGATATCACTTTATTTCAATAGTATATCATTATTAAAACATATTTTCAAGATCTGATCATCTCAGATCTTAAAGATCTATGTAATTGGAGACTTGTTTCTTTAATACATAAAGTTTTACTGAATATTATATCCATTTTATCATTTCATCAGAAAATAGAGGTTTCAAGCTTTCCATAGCTTTTTTTCGATCTCAATTTGGAGTTTAGATGGCTCCGGAATTTGATCGGAAGTTCACAGTCCTTTTCTAGGGCTTAGATTTGATCTGGGCCCAAGGAATAGATGGCCCAGATCTTTCGGGCCGAAAACCAAGCTGAGCGGAATGCTCCTGGTCGTCAGGCCCGTCCGCCACAGAAGTGTGATGAAAGCACCTATGTGGGACTTCCATCGACGCTCGTCGTCAGTGTGCCTGCAAACGGGATGCTCATCGAGCGCGTCCGCTCGTTGGTTTGACGGACGCGTCGTCGTCCTGCTTAGGACGCCATCCAATGCGTAGCGTCAGTGTAGAATGTTTCCGCTTGCTCCGTTTTCAATGCTGCGTCACGCATGCGTCTTGGGTGCTGTTAGATCTTAAGATCGAACAGTCCATTGTGGACCGTCCAATCAATCCTCTCTCAATTGAAGGCCCAAAACATCTCCGATCATTATGAAACTTCTACCCTAGAGGTTTTGGACCCATTTGGATCGATTGGTGTAGTCAAAATTTTCATCTGAGCACTCCATCATCCTAAATTAAGGGTTCTATTGTTTACTTTATTTTTACCTTTTTATTACCAAAATAAATTACAGTAAACTAAAAATTACATAAACCAGTGGTAAACATCTATCGAAAGTATTTCCACTTACCTGATTGGAGAAAAAATATTGTTTATGTGTCTAATTTAAAAGAAATACCCTTTGATGAAGATGTGGCCCAAGATCCACCTTTGTTGCAAATTACCGTTGTATGAACCATTGGATCTTGAAATTGATTTGGGGGTTTTGTAGCTAAGATATGGTGGGAAGTTGTGGACGGTGGAATTGATGATATTAGATCTGCAACAGAGTGGCTAATTGATTTTAGGTCTCTTGTTCCAATCTAAAAAGAAAAAGAAATTGAAAAGAGAGAGATCTCTTGGGGTTTTTGGGTTTTTGGGGAGGGATCTAGGTCTAATTTTTCAAAGAGAGTGGAAACAATTTTGTGGGAATTTTAAGAGGATTTTTGGGGTTGTATTTGTAGGCATTTTGGTCTTCTTTCATGATGATATGCATTAATGATGGTAAAAATTTTATTATTAAATAAGCATTGGATTCTCCCATCCTCCACCTACTTCCCCACGACCAGCTGGTATGGTTTGACCCATGATTTCACGTGGGCTGGCCATAGGATTCATTTTTGGGTCCCTTGTGGGCCCCACATGGTGTAAAAAGACCATTTTGCCCTTATATAAAAAAAGAATTAGGATTTATTCCCATGATCTCGAAATTGAGCATACTTAGTGGTGTTGGATTTGTATTGCTCAGTACATTCTAGATTTTGATGTCTTAGATTTTGATTTTTGGGTAAAATTACCATTTTACCCTTTTGTCCAAGAAATGAAGAAAATTATACTTTTTATTTTTTTATTATACTTTTATAAGAAGTATATTCTAAATAACCCTAATATTTCAGCCCGAAATTTCTGAAACTCAAACTTTATTGATTTTCTCAATCAATTACAAAAATTGGGGTTATTATACCCTTCTAGTCACCTTTGATGCTTCCAATTTAAAGTGATCAAAACCCTGGATTTAGCTTAGGAATGTTCAAACTTAAGTCTTTAGCCTTCTTTTGATCTTGATCTTCAAATCTTATCTTTCTTAATCTCGACTGTTGAATCATCTTCTCAACACCTGCAAGAGATGAAAAATTCTAATTAAATTAAGAAAATTATCATAATTCACATAATTACTATGTATTAGCTCCTGTACTTGTCAAATATCAAACTTTTGAATTATTAGGTTAGAAATGCATGTGTTATGAAATTTCATAAAAATTTCTAGAATAATGCTTATAATTTATAACACATGGACTATTAGCTGGACACTTTTTTTTATATAAAATTAAACACTTATCACTTCCTCGAAACAACATTTTGCAAGTCCTGAGAAAAACATATGAAAATCATGCAACAAAATGGTTGCTATTTTCATAGGTGCTAACAAATGCATTTAGCATATGCAACAAGCCGCCATTAAACCCCTAAGTTACCCATGGTAGATGAGTTATGCCTCGCGAGGGTTTGTAGTGAATATACCCACAAAGTTCCATAAGGCTAAGTTGTTTATTATTTTAGAGAATTATAATCCATTAGCACTTTACTAGATTTAGCAACTTAATAAGGCAAATGAAAATTTCCTCAAATTATCCACATTCCAAAGCATTTTATTATAGTTATATGTAGAATTATAGTGTTTGAATAGATTACATAAGTCAGGACTTCTAAATAGATATTCTCATTGCTACATTGGAAAGATGTCTTGACCTCAAATTTCCACTAGTATACACTAAAAAATAAAGCTCTTGGAGAAAATGGGTTAAACAAAATTCTCTCATTATGTCACTGAATTCAATAAGACCAATGGTTCACATAATTATCGTATCAAAGAAATTAATAACTAAGAGCAAGTGAACTAACTAATAAAAGAAATTACTAATCAATCAAAGAAATGAAAACTACCTAAGTATCATGTGTGTGACCATGGAATGGTGCACATGATTCATTGGGTAGGAATGGATCTAAACCACTACTTTGAAAACCTAAAGCATGTAATCTTACACTAACATTAACTAAGCTATCTAACAATTTAGTTAGGATTTAAAAAATCAATTGACAATAAATTGTATGGTGCCAGATATTAACATTAACAATCCATTCATACAAATTCCAGCACCATGCTATTTGAATCACTCACTTAATTGAACATGAAAAACATGGATTTAATCAATCCTAATGCAAGTAAACATTAACTAATAAAGATCATTAACTGCTGGACATAAGTGTGAATTGAAAAATCCAAATAACTTCATTGAATCACATAAAAAATTCATCAAAATAATGCCCAATACATGTAATCCAAATCTGAAAATTTAAATTCCATTACATTGAAGTTCACTTGCTCTTAATCAACCCACAACTACAAGTTAATGGTTCCAACAATTAATCATGAATAAGCATGCTTGAAATCAAGGGAAAATTCTACTAGAAACTAAAGTCAAACTGAAGAATACTAAGGAAAGCAAGAAGGGATTGCAATGAAACAAAAAGGAATCTAGAGGCAATGAAAAGCAAGGACAAATATTAGATTCAAGGTGACATCCCTTGGATGTCACTTCAGGGAAAGAAAGAAAAGGGAATTGCAAAGCAACAACTAGCACAGAGGTAACTAAGATCAACAAGAGAAGTAAGGAAGACTAACCAACCTTTCAATAGTCAACCAAACACCCAAAATCCAGACGTTAAACACTTGAGGAGATGCAAGACACCCTAGGTAAGAGTAGTAGCCACCCAAAGGAGATGACAATCAAAAGAAAAAGAGAGAAGAGGAAATCTCCTTCCTATGGAGGAGGCAACTTTTTCCCTTTTGTGAAAGAGTCCCCTTCCTTAGTTTTTGTAAGGGTTTTTTTAATTTTTCTCCAACATTTTCTAGGGTAGCCTAATAATAAGGTGTGGTGGTGATGAAATCAAGAAATTTTGGATGGCTAGAATGATAATTAAGATAGAGTTTTCTAAGAGGAAACTAAGGTGACAAGTGCCTATCTTTTGGAAGGGAAGTAGGTGGGAGACACCACCTTTTTACGAAGGTATGTCTCCCCCTTCAAAAATCATTGAAAACCCTTAAAATAAGGAAAGTAGGTGGATGGATGAGGTACGAAAGAGAAAAGAAAGTGGGAGGAAAGAGATGAGTAGGAAAAAGGATAGGAAAGTGAGATGGAGTGTGAAAATTTGATTGGCTAAGTGAATTCCTAGGTAGTTTGGATTAGTTGGTTGGTTGGTATAGGAGTTTAGGAAGGTAGATTCATAGAATGCTAGGGCTCTTGAATGTAAAGTGAATTTCATGGTGCAACCTAGGAGTAAAGTTGTAATAACCCCAATTTTTGTAATTGATTAAGAAAATCAATAAAGTATGAGTTTCAAAATTTTCAAGCAGGAATATTAGGGCTATTTAGAATGTACTTCTTATAAAAGTATAATCAATGGATAAGACATGTATAATTGAAATTGAACTCAGCAAACCCTTCAAAATGACTGTAAGCACGACAAATTCTAAATTCGAATGAAAAATCCTTAATTTTCTTCATTTTATGGACAAAAGGGTAAAATAGTAATTTGACCCAAAATTGAGATCTAAGACTTCAAAATTTAGAATTTTTTGAGAAATACAAATCCAACGCCACTAAGTATGCTTAATTTCGAGATCAGGGGAATAAACCCTAATTTTTATACATAAAGGCCAAAATGGTCTTTTTACACTGTGGGGCCCACAAGGGGCCTAATAAGGAATCCTATGGCCAGCTCATGCGAAATCATAGGTCAAAACCCTACTAGCTGGTCTTGGGGAAAAAGGTGGTGGTAGAGAATCCAATGCTAATTAAATGATAAAAAATAAACCATAATCATTACTCATAATCATGAAAAAAAGACCCAAAATGCCTATAAATACACCCCCAAAAATCTTCTAAAAATCATCATAAAATTCCCAAGAAATTATCTTGACTTCCCTTGCAAAAACTAGACATAGATCCATTCCCCAAATCCCAAAACTCTTAAAAGATCTCTCTCTTTTATTTTCTCTCTCCTCTCTCTAGATTGGAACAAGAGACCTAAATTCAATTAAGCTCTCTATTCCAGATCAAATATCACAGATCTCACCGTCTAAAATCTCCTACCATACCTTAGCTACAAAACACCCAAAGAAATTTTGAGATCCAATAGTTCAAACAATGAAAATCACAAGACAAGTGGATCTTGGGCTATCTTATCATCAAAACCGGTATTCTCTTAATTTGGACTATATAACCAACGTTTTTCTCCAATCAGGTAGGTGGAACTACTTCCTGGACATATTTATTATTGTGTTATGAAAATTTTATTTTACTGTAATTTGATTTGGGTGAAAAATTTGTAAAAATAAAGTAAATATCAGAACCTTCAAATCATGATGATTGAGACCCTCTAATAGATCTAGAAGGGTCCAAAACCCCTAGGATAAAAGTTTCACGAAATTCTATTAAGTTTTGGACCCTCAATTAAGAGGGGATTGATTGGACAATCCAAAATGGACTGTCCAATCTCCCAATCGGACCAGGGTCCCCAGGAGCATCCGTCTTACATCCCGGTGATGAGCGCGTGATGACCAGAGCATTTTGCCCGGCCCGTTCTGTCCGAACAATCTAGGCCATCCATTCCGATGGGCCTAGATCATATCTAGGCCCAAGGAATGGATTGTACACTTCTAGACTCAATTCAGGAGTCATATGAACTCCAAATTGAGATAAAAAAGAAGCTATGGAAACCTTACAACCTCTAGTTTCTTATGAAATTATAAAATGGAGAAAATACCTTATGAGACTTTCTGTATTTAGGAAATAAGTTTTCAATTTCCAAGATCTTCTAGATCTGTGGTGAGCAGACCTTGGTAATATGTTTTAATAATGATATAATATTGAAATAAAGTGATACCTATGGTTTATTTGGACATATCTAAGATATATTAAGGGATCTTCCCGTTATGGTAGAAAAACCGTAAAAATACAAAGGGACCCACTTGATCAATGAGATCAAGTGTGATCAGATCCTTGGGATGGATTGAATGAATGTTAATATGATGAAATCTAGGGAGATCATGGATTGAATATGACAAAAACAAAGCAATATGATCTTTGGACCTTAATAAAGAAAAACCCCTAAATGTAATTAAAACCCTTGATTAAAAGGAAAAGATCTAGGATCTAATAGTTGGATCATAAGTAAAGGTTTCTAAAAATATTAATGTAATTGGTTTCGTTTTCTTTAATTGATAATAGCATTTTAACTATGGTTTATGTTATAAAGAATGCTAGTGCAACTTTTAGACTTTAGCATGATATGTGATTAGATAATTATAATAGGTTGCTAGATTTAATTATCTTAGGCGCATGTTAGTGTGATTTTATGCAAGTGTAACTTAGGACCAAGTTAGTATGATTTTATGTCATTGTAACTTAGGATCATGCTAGGATTTCATGTAAGATTATACTATAGTATGAAATTGTACCTTAGGTCCATGTTAGTTTAAATTGAATTATTAAGGTATATTAGTGGAAAATCATGCTAGTGTAATCTTACGTACCTTGTATCATTATCATTAAGTTGTTCAATTATGTAGTTTTATTCTTTGAATTTATAGTTCATTTATGGTTAAATTTCATTAGTAGATCTACTTGTTATGAAGAGCATAAAACACCAAAAATGGAATCTAATGAGAAAGTAGAGTTTTATGACACAAATAAGAGTGGATTATTTTGGACTTAATTAGTAAGGGCTATAGTTAGTAGGACAATATAAGGATTATCAAATTCTTGGCCTAAACTAAGAGAATAATAAACCCCATGAATGACATTGTAAATGTTCATGGACTTAATTAAAATCAATTACAAAGGGTACTTAGGGTCAACATGCTTATAGGGACCTTATGAAAGGTTGAGCTAAGGTAACTCTAGTGAATGTTAAACATAGTGGTTAAGGGGGTTGTCTAATAGAGCCTTGCTCTTCCACTACCTTCCGTTGACGTTTGTGAGGTCTAAACGCCACCTTACATGAGGATTGAAGTAACCACTTTGTGTTCACCTATTCAGCTAGTAAGCCTTAGCCAATTGGAAATAAGTGGAGCAGTTTAGGCTTAGGCTGAAATATGTTACCTTCAACCAGCAAAACATTAACTGGTTGAATAATAATAGTAAGAGCATAAAAGGTTAGTAAATTATCTAACCCTAATAAAAACTATAAGTAAGATAAGGATGATAAAACAAGATCCATTAGATCTTGAATGATCAAGAACAATAAGAATAAGAATATTGTATTGTACTTAGTATGCATGTTATAGATCAAAGATGATTCAAGAAAGAAAACCAAGATCATCCTCCTTAGGGATGATAAAATAACTGAACTTAGATCAAAGAAGAACTAGATGATAGAAAATCTAGGACCTTGATCTTTATCAACAAGTGTAGATTGTCAATCAAACGATCTATGAAAGATCAAGATCAAGGAGATGGACACACAAAGACTTAGAGATACAAAATACTTAGATATGAATGATTTAAAGATCATCCTAAATATCAGATCTAGTGATCAATAGGATTGTTCATAATTTATATATATTGACAGTATGTATGGATGTACAGATTACATACATCAGTCAGGATCATGAAAGATCTGGAAAAAAAGGGATCACTACTTGAAGGTAGGAGGATTTGATGAATGCATTTACATGGGATGTACGTGATTGAACCCATGACCTTATGTTGACAAGAGTAATGTTAACACTTGTATTAAATCCCCTGAAACCCTTATGATCCAACCAAACACATATATAATGGTTAAGGACTAGACTTTAAGTGAATAGGGAAGAAAAAGATATTTTAGCCCTAAGTAAACAGACAAATTGTTTGATATGTATGAAATCTATTTTACATACAAACTTGGGGGCTTGTGATTTTGTTTTAATAGGCATAAGCCTAGGAGCATGCTATGCTAGAGGAGTTATGAGGGTTTGGCCACTCGCTTCTTGAAATTTGATTATTTGATGATACCTTGCCCTATGAGAACCTAAAAGTCGGGTGGGGCAATTATGGGAAGGTCACCACTGTGAAAGTCCTGTCTCCCCATATGGGTAGTGATATAATATTTTTTACCGTGATATCAGTGGTGAACAGGGCAGTTATCCGAGCTTGCTAGTAAGGATCAAACTACAGCATGGTAGCCCTTTGATTATTTTGAACTATGATGCATATGAGAGTAGGCATAATGAAATGCCTTATGTTTTAGCATAATGAAATGCTAGGTAATTGCATATTACCAATATTTCCCAAGAAGGGAAATTCCCAGTGTAGGATTAACTAAAATACTGAATTCTCATAATAGAGAGAATTGATCAGCTTAGTTGGGAATGATATTTGACTACTTTCATAAATTTAACTAATTTACCCATGTATAATATATATGTATGTATATGGATGTACATATATTACAAAGTAAAGAGTAGAGACATGAATATGTTTAGGGATAATGGGATTATAAAGTATTAGAATTATATTGTCAATTATTATGCTTCTTAAATCCCCTACCAAGCATTGCTTGCTGAGATATTATAAATGTTGCAATATTTCAAATATAGGGAGGAGAGTTAGGAGCTCAAGACGATAGAAGACTTGAAGAGAATAATCTTCAAGGGATACCCCTTGAAGACATGTATTTTGCTTTGTTTGAGAGTATTGTATTGTAATGAGAGTTTCATTGTATGGTGAGCTTTGAGTTTTGAATTATGTAATTTGGATAAGTATTGTAATGGATTTGGCTGTACTATGAACCACTAGATGGATTCTAAAATTTAATAAAAGTATATTCCTTTAATGGAATATTATCTCGTACAAAATTCTACTTATGTTATGTATGAAATGATGACTTGGGTTTTACAAAACAAGTTCTAAAGAAAAGAATTTCGGCTGCTTTGTTTTGTGAAATTTTTTTACTATTAAGGGCCCTGCCTTTCAAAAATATATTACAAAACGTGTTACAAAAACCCAGGTTGTCAGAATTCATCGTGCTTACAGTCATTCTGAAGGGCTACTGAGTTCAATTTCAATTATACATGTCTTATCCCTTGATTATACTTTTATAAGAAGTACATTCTAAAATACCCTAATATTCTAGCCCAAAATTTTTGAAACTCATACTTTATTGATTTTATCAATCAATTACAAAAATTGGGGTTATTACAAAAGTGGAAAGTGAGAAAAAAGTGAAAACTTAATGAAAAACATGAAAAATAGAAGGGTCTCATCCTATTAGTCCACATGCCAACTTATCCTAATGAATTTTCCCTTAGTTCTCTTCAAAATATGCCTTAGAATCCCATGGACAATCCTTCAACTTCTCCACCAATCATGGCCTTCCATTTAGCTTAGCTTATATGGCTTTGATATCTAACTTTGAGGGCTTCATTGACTAGGCTTCATGGTTGGATTAGATGGCTCTCTTAGTTTGGCTTCATTGCTCAATCTCTTGCCTTGAATGTCTTTAATGGTTTGGTTTTAATTCCTTAGCTTATCGCCTTCTCTCTTGGCTAATATGGCTAAGGTGGCTTGAATGGTTCCCTTGCAAAGGTAGTGGAAATGCATGGTTTGTTTCACAGCCCCACTTCAGCTACCTTTGGCTCCTTTAATCGCATCTATTGCTTGATCTTGTCCTTGATCTCATGTTGGGTTGATGAGCTTTTTCTATGACTAAATCTTTTGATATTGATCTTCAACGTTCATCTTGATCAATCTCGGTCATTGGATCACCATCTCACTTCCTACAAAAAGTAAAAACCTCTAATTAAATTTGAGCAAAAATAGGATTAGTAACATACTTAGCTTAGATTAGCCTCTGGACCTACAAAGTATCAAACTTTTTCTTCATTAGATGAAAAATGCATATGTTACAAATTTTTGGTCTAAAAATCCTAATTTACCCCTATAAGTTGTAAAACGTGGGTAACTAATTGGCTGGTTTTAATGAAAAATTAAACACTTATCACACCCCCAACCAGAATTTTACTAGTCCTAAGCAAAACATGTGAAAAATCCTTTTTCAAAAATTAATACAAGGTTCCACTTTCGTAAGTACTTATGATTGCATTTAGCACATGCAACAAGCCATTAAACACTTAGGTTACTCTTGGTGGGCAAGTTAGGCCTCGTGAGGGTTTGTAGTGAATATATACATAAAATTCCCTAAGGTTGAGTCTCCTATTTTTTCTCAAAGAATCCTCATTCATTAGCACTCTATTATTTTTCCACAACTCAATGGAGAGAACTAATAGTTTTACAAATCATACACATACTGAAGATATTTCATTCCAAGTATTCCTTGGTTGAACATATTTCTCTCATTATGTGACCAGATCCAACAAGTTAATAGTTCACATAAACTTTTAATGCAAAAGAGATAAAGGAAAGTGATCCTAAAGAGTGGACGTTATTACCATGATTAGTGGCAGTCTTTGACCTTAATTCCTTCTTTCTATTTCTTCATTTAAGGCTATGTTCCACCTAAGATCAGTAGGCCTTTAGATAGGACGAAATGTAGGCTTGGGTAGGGTTTTGAAAAGAAGGGTATAAGGATTTCAAAAGTTCAAAATTAAGTAGAGGTCTTCTTTTGATTGTTGGATAATTATTCCTTGACTATATTGAATTGAATTTCCTTGGTATTCGTATCTTTCAATTTTTCTCTTCTTTTCTGATATCTCTTTCTTTTCATTTTCCTTTTTCTTTTCACTTTTTGAAAGAAATAATTTTGATGTTTTTTACTTCCTTGACTTTTTGACATTTTTTGAACTTTATCTACTCATTTTGAAAATCGGTAATGGTTATTTTTTTTGTCTTATTCTATGTTAAGGTAAATGTGGTTAAGAAAGAAGCAGGGTTCATAATAGGTTCAAGGGGTCAACTAGTTGTATACTACAGTGATAGGTTTTATGTCTCTGAGCTAAACAAGAATGGCCTACATCATTCCCTAGTTTTCCTAAAGCCTATGAGATTTAATAAATTTTCTAGAACGAAAGCTGTTACTCCTATTTATTCTTGATAGTTTAACCAAAACAAGGATAATAGGATCACAGTAAGTTATATAAGTAGAAGAAATTGTGGAATAACTTATAACTCTCTTAAAAGAAGATAGTCTCTAAAGATCATTGGGTTATAGGTCTCCACAGATTTTCCTCAAGGTCTCTAAGTCATCCCTCTCTATTAGTCTTGACTATGTGCCGTGTGTAAATACTTTTTTGAGAATTAGCCTTCATAAAATGCTTCAACACATGAATAATATGCTAAACTAGCCATATATACTCCCATTAAGAAGTGAAAATAGCAAAATTACTAAGTTCTAAACATCTAATTCTCATCATAGTAAGAGAACTCTACCTCATAACTCTTCTCTCTCTCTCTCTCTCTCTCTCTCTCTCTCTCTCTCTCTCTCTCTCTCTCTCTCTCTCTCTCTCTCTCTCTCTCTCTCTCTCTCTCTTTTAATAACAAGACAAGAAAAAGTCAAAAATCTGATGCATATTTACCCCCTAGCCTAAACTAAACATTATCCCTAATCCTTTGAAATATAGGACATCTATATGATAAATAAGTGATGTAGAACCATGAGACTCTAAAACCCTAGGTTGCCTCCTAGTAAGTGCTATGTTTAATGTCTTCAGCCAGATGTTAAAAAGTGAAATTACATTGTGTAAGACAGGCCTCCAATGGATCGAAGGTAGGTGGAAGAACTTCTGGAATTAAATAATCAATCATGTTGCAAGAGTCATCAAGATCTAATTGTTGATGGTTGGAATTGAAAACATTGAGATTAACTTTCATATTGCCAAAGGATGATTGCAATACACCATTTCTATAATTTATAATTATTTTAGACATTGCCAAGAATGGACGTCCAGGAATTACTGGGATCTAATTACTACGATCTCATATAGGTTGGGTATCTACGACAATGAAATTGATAGGGAAATAAAACTAGTTAAACTATATAAAAACATCCTCAACCATACCATGAGGAATCTTAATTGATCTATCAGCTAACTGCAATGTGGTGCAGGTCATTTAAGATCACCAAACCCAAGTTGCTCATAAATAGAGTAGGGCAACAAATTATCACTAACCCCTAAGCCAAGTGGTGCCCTACCTATGACATGCTTTCCAATTACACATGAAATGGTAGGACACCTTGGGTCTCTAAACCTAGGTAGGGTCTTGTGTTGTATTAAAGACCTATCTACTCAGTGAGGAAGGATTTCTTTTGCACATTTAGCTTTCACTTTGTAGTGCAGAGCTATTTAGAAACTTGGGATAAGCAGATATATCCTTTATAGCATTGAGTAATGGAATATTTATTTGTACATGTTTAAACACTTCCATTATCTCATTGAAATTTGTTCCTTTCTTAGCCTTGTTGAGTAATTGAGGGAATGGGGTCATGGGCACATAAGGTACCTATACTATAAGCTTAGAAGAAGTAGGAGGTTTCTATCTAATATCTTTCTCCTGTGTTTTGGCATTTTCATTCTCATCTTCCTTTTCCTCCGTCTACCCTACTTTGTTATCAACATAACAGCCACTAAGGGTTGTGATAGACTTGGCTTGCTCATAGGATATTTGTGAACTAGATCCTATTTCTAATTGGCCCTTAGGGTTAGGGATGGGCTAACTAGGGAACTTTCCGTTTTCCCTTTCAAGTAAATATGAATGCAACCGACCCATTTATCTCTCTAACTTGGCCATATTTTACTCTCATTCCATGTTTGATGCAAGAATTTAGTAATATCGTCAATTTTTTTCATGATATATTGCATATTATCCTCTATTGATGGTTTATGTGTTTGTTGGGGTAGTTGAAAACCTGGTGGTTGCTATGAAGCGAAAATCCTAAGAAAATTTTCAACGAGGTTCTCAGACATACCTCCCTGGTAAGTATTCTTGGACCATGAAAAATTGAGATGCTTAGCCCATGCTAGATTATAGTTCTCTGAATATGGGTTGCTGTTGCTAGGATTACGATATGTACCAAGTGCATTTGCTTACTCTAAAAGGTATTCAAGGTACACTTTAGTTGATGGGCAATCTAAAGTCAGACGGGTTAAACTAGAACAAGTAGCACATACCGCTTATGGAGGTTTACGGGATAAAGTAACAACCATGAAAGTTTCAAATATAGTTTCAAGTTTGTCCATTCTTTAATCTAAAGGCTCTAGTTTGTTTAATTTTCAACCATAGAGTCAAGCTTATAGGATAGATCTATATGTATTCCTATCTCATATATACACCCTTTTGTTGGAGGCTGGTTGTTCTACCATTTGTCTATTCTGAGGCATTAATGCCCCATAGAAGTATTGGACATGCTGACATTTTTCAAATCCATGATGAGGGCATTTCTATAGTAGTTCACTCCACCATTCCCAACATTCATATTGCTCATCATCCTTTTGTTGGAAATGGATAATTTCATGATGAAGGGCATTTATTTTGTGAATAGTGAAGGATTTGTTCAAAAACTTCCTAGACAATTGGCCCCTTGTATTTATGGAACCTACCTCTAAGGAATTGAACCATGATTTGTCTTTATCCTTATGTGAGAATGGAAATAGCCTAAGCCTAATAGCATCATTCTAAAATTTTTGGAACCTAAATGTGGCACAAATCTCAAGGAACTCCTTGATATATAGGTAAGGATCTTCTCAGTCTTGACCATAAAAAGTGGGGAGTAATTGTATGACTCCCGACTTTAACTTGAAGTGGTCGCATTTTAGGCAATAAAGCTATGTAGGATGGGGTGTTGAGTTGTACTGACATATAAAAATCTCTACTAGCTTCATGCTTGACTTCTACTGGTGGTTCTGCCATGGGGATAGGAACTTGGTTTCTTTCCCCTTGTCTAAGGTTATATTGAATCTCTAGTTCAAGAGGTGTTAACTCTAAGTTCTAAAATTAGTGTCATTGCATAAACTATCCTAATCTAAATGTCCTAATCTATATGATGACTCTAACTTTAAGTGATGCATAATCAAATCATAGTAGTCACTAATCAAGAAGGGTCTTGATTATCTTTCCATAGTGCATAGGTGGTAGCTTCTTAGACTTAGATTTAGACAGCTCCTCCTTTTATTCATATTTGACTACTACTTATTAGTTAGGTTTTGGTAGAAAGTGGTTAATACAATCCTCGTGTGAGGAGGCATTTAGACCTCAACTGATGCCAACAGAAGGTGTAGGAAAATCACTTGCATTTTAAAACACCCACTATAACCATAGTGCATAGAAGCCATTGGAGTTATAATAGATCATGTCCTTCTAAAAAGGGTCTTACGAGCTCGATACCCTAAGTCTCTTCTACTTGATTTTATTAACATTCAAGGGTTGGGATTGTGACATACAAGGATGTTGATTGATTCTTGGGTGGGCCAAGGAGCTGGTGATGAAATCTATTCCTTATCTTATAGGGTTCTAGTGGGGCCCTTACTATCATTAATTCCATTCCACTGTGACGCAATTAAATATGCAATGCAAAACAAAAGCAAACTAATGCCTACCTATATGCTATATAATAAAGGGTTAGGCACCTTAACAGACGGGACATTATAACCATGCAACCTTTGCTTTGGTTATAGCTAAGCTAAGGCTAACCTTTGTTAAATAGGTGCGCAACTAATGCAGCAATCCAAAAATTTGGGTGAGGATTGCTCATAGTGAGGGGCCCCATGATGATCAAGTGTGGGTCACCATACTCCACATTTGCCCTATATTATTACAACCCATTGAAAAATTGACTAATAAAGAAATTAAAATTGAAAATGTGCCTTCCTACAATTTCCCTCAGATTATAATCAAGGAAAGCAATGAAAACCCTAATCTGTGTGGATGAAGCCGTGGTCCATAGGATTGTCGCCACTCCTTTGCTAATTTTCCTTGCACGAAAATTAAAAAAATTGGTCAATGTGAGAAAAACATCAATTAAATGCATAAATAATGCAAAACCATAAACTAATGCACCTTAAACTTAGACTAGAGGAAAATAATCTAAAGTATGATCCACTACTTTGCAACTCCTCAGTAACGATGCTAGAATCTTGTTGTGTATTTTAAAGTTAACTAGCAAGCGCACAAATCAGTTCCAGTATTCTCGCATGAGGAGGTCAATCCCATGAGGAATTGTATGAATGTTATACTACTGGTCTCTACTTTAAATTATCTAACCAAGCTAAAATTCAAGAGATTTTTTACCTAAACTAAGAATGGAAATTGCACATGGACATGAAAATTATGCAAAAACTAGAAAGATGCTAAAATTGAAAAATTTCCTAAGTGAATTTTTTTTTAAAATTAAATTAAGCAACTCTCCAAAATCATGCAAATCTAAGAAAACAAAGGAACCAAATTCATTAAACTTTCTAACATGAACTTTGGCAATAGAGCTTAAGAATTTCATAAGAAAATAAATTAGAAACTAAAGTAAGATGCAAAAGATGGAATTTAAACTACAACTAAATAAAAATAATTACTAATCAATCAAAGAAAGGAAAACTACCCAAGTATCATGTGTGTGACCATGGAATGGTACACATGATTCATTGGGTAGGAATGGATCTAAACCACTACTTTCAAAACTTAAAGCATGCAATCTTACCCTAACACTAACTAAGCTATCTAACAATTTAGTTGCTATTTAAAAAATCAATTGAACATAAATTTTATGTGCCAAAATTAACATAAAAAATCCATCCACACAAATTCCAGCACCATGCTATGTGAATCATTCAATTAATTGAGCATGGAAAACATGAATTTAGTCAATTCTAGTGCAAGTAAATATTAATTAATAAAGATCATTAACTACCAGACATAAGTATGAATTAAAAACACCAAATAACTTCATTGAATCAAATAAAAAATTCATCAACATAATGCCCAATACATGTAATCCAAATCTGAAAATTTAAATTCTATTACATTGAAGTTCACTTGCTCTTAATCAACCCACACTTAATAAGAGCACAATTAATCAATTATCGTATTTTGTAGGGTCAAATCTATAGGGAATATATAGTATGAAAATTAAAGCAACAAAGTTGATCTAAGCTATTAATCCTAAATGAGGAAAATTTTGAATAGTATGGTGATGATCCAATCAATGGATAAGGTGAAAGTATATTTTTCACTAAAACTTAAGTTGCTCGGATTAAAGATCACTAATGTAAAATTAGTCTCACCACTTAATTTATCCTTTCATAACTCAAGAATTGATTTGAAATGACAATTACCTTATGAGAAAATGATTTCTTTGAAAACTTAAGTTAGAAATTATAAACTTTAACAAACTAGATAGAATATTAAATTCTAAACATTCTATGTAATACATAATTGTAATGGATCAAGGATTCTGTAACAACCCCAAATTTTATAAATACTATTGCGGGCATTATTATGTGAAATTAGAATTTTGGAATATAATTGGAATTTTTAACCCAAAGAAAATAAATTTTTATATAAATCAAATTTTGAGTGTAAGCATGAATATTTGGAATGTACTCAAAAAATCGAGTTCAATGACATCAAGAACACTAAAATTGGATTATGGATGAATTTCACCCGAAAATTTTACTATTTCATGATCGGGTTATGAGTTTTCAAGGGGTATATCTTTTTATAAATGTATAATTTGGAACTAAAACTAAAACCATTAGATAATACTCAGAAAATAGAATCCAACGAGCCAAAGAATACTGAAAACAGAGTATGTATGAAGAAGTTATGGGCCTTTGAAGTCAGGGGCAATACGATAATTAAAGGATAAAACATGACTTAACAGAAGGGGGCCAAATTGATATTGGCACCCCCTCTCACATTGTAAACCCTACCTAATCCCTTCGGCATACTCACCAGGTCAGTGCCCTAATTGTCCTCTCTCTATCTCTCGATCAGGTTTAGATCGACGTTGATAGAGGTCACCAGCCACACCCTTCCCTCCAATCTCTTTCCCCGTGGCTGGCAACCCCTTCCCAGGTAGATCTCCAGTTTCCCAACACGATCGGGACTCTTTGTGTCCCATCTCCTCCAAGCTGGCTAATTGGCGTACCTAGATCATCCCCACGGTCTCCCTCTTAGTGATTGTGCTCTATTGGGTCCAAGCAGAGGAATTTGACGATCACTGGTGAATAGCACAGAGTTTTTTCCACCCACCTATGATTTTTGGTGGCTGGGATTGGACTGCACCTAGTCTGGCCACCAACCACCACCACCTTCATCATCCCTGCCATTGTCCCCTGCGTTTCCCTATCATTAGCATGACCCAGTTTAACCCTTGACAATTAAACCTGGATTCTGAGCAATCTAAGAGTTTTGGAAATCCAAAAGTACCCTCATGATCCTTATGACACGAGGAACAAAACCTATCTTCTCCATTTGTGATCTGGGAAGATTCAACTATTGAATTTACCCGACCATTGATCAAAGGTCAGATCATTTGATTTGTGATGATCTGACTCCATTTTTCAAATCCAAATAGGCTATCATGACCATTAGGAAGTGTATATCAAGAATCTAATGAGAGATTAAGGGTCAAAAGCTCGATTAGAGAAGACAACGGCCAAGCTCGATCAAGGATCTAGGTAAGGAAATTGATCAAGCTCTATGATCCTGGTCAATTCTGCCTATTCAATTAGACCATTCAAATAGAAATTACTGATTGATTATTTGATTTTGCAGAGTCAGGTGAAGAACAAGGATTAGATCAATATGGATATGTGAGACTTTGCAAGCGTCATCCATCAGTTAGTGGAAATGGATGAAGTCGCTACACGAGGTAGGTGGAGAATTAAGAAAGCATGTCTTAATAGTAAGATGCATGTTTTTAAAACATGATTTTATTCTTATGATAGATATTATGTCATTTAAAATTTTCATTTCATATGATATATGATGATGAAAAATGTTTATTTGTGAATGATGAGAATTTGTGATTTGAAATGCTACATAAATGACATGCTTATAATTGAAGCCTACTGAATGATATTAAAGGACACATACGATCTGTTCTTAAAAATATCATAGCTATTATTGTCATAAAAAGACATTTATGGTACATGGGTACCATTACATCATATGCGATGTATGAGTTTAGGATTTTACACTACATCCTTGGTGGGCGATCACCTAATAAGTGAGGATGTTATGATTATTATGATATATTCATATATATTATGGACAGGCAAGACGCCTGTATATTATTATTTTACACCTAGGCGTGGTGGCTTGAGTGTTTTGATTTAGACAGGCACTGGCTTGGGGATGCTATGCTAGGAGAGTTGTAAGGTTTGGCCCTCCGCTCTTAGAAATTTATTATATGATGGATACCATGCCCAATGAGAGGTTACATGTCGAGTGGGGCAATTATGGGAAGGCCACCACTGTGACAGCCATGGTTCCCCCATACAGACATGGATTTTGTTATTTCCATAGTTGGTATCAGTGGATTATTATGCAATTATTCGGGCACGCTATACGGATTTAGACTGCGGCACAGTAGTCCTTGTATTTGATGCACTATAGTATGTATATGATAACATGATGAAATGCATATATGATGGCATGTTGAGATGCCTCATATGATGATGGCATGATGAGATGCCTTTTATGATGTTACCAACTGCGGCTGGAGTTTTATGAACACCGTATGGTAAGCGGTTTATGTATGAGACCCAGTATAGTCTGGGAATGGAAGTTATAAAACCTATGGACTATGTTCATAACTTTGTATGACTTTGAAGGATTTCAATATATATGATATAGTCCTATATATATATATATATATATTTGGAGGGCATAGTTTTATAAAAATTTTCGTATGGGGAAGTGAATGGGTAGATATATTGTGTAGAGTATGGTTCATAGAATTGGAGTATGGTATCATATGGAAAATAATAATGATAAATATTTAAAATACCAGTGGATTATATATGTCATGTAAAGTGTAATCTCCAAAGTGGGATTATTATATTCATATGGTGAAAAATAATTATAAATAGCTACTTTATCAATGGCTTGCAGATAATTGAATATTTTAATTGATGTAAAATTCTTAATTCAAATGTAATTAACATGTTTTCTTAACTCTCCCCTACCAAGCATAGCTTGCTTAGATATTGTAAATGTTTATGTTTATAATATCTCAAATATAGATAGACAGAAGAAGACATACACAAGCAAGAGGATTTCAATAGCCATACTTCTGCACTCAAGTATATATTTTGTTAAAGTTTTTGTATTGTGTAGTTATTTAGATTATGCTGCTTGGACATTTAATAGAATGATTATAGGGGCTGTGTATGTGAACCATTGGATGGGTCCTGTTGTTTTATAAAATGTATGTCTATCTTCTATAAAAACTATATTATGTATAGTATGGGAGTTGAGGTGACATATGGGTTTATGGAAAAATGAATTTTGAAGAAAATTTTCTTCTACCACTTTTGAATTTTAAAATTAGAGTCATGCCATCTTTTGAAAATAAATGCAAAATTTTTTTGGGATAAATGCAGGGGGTCACAGATTCATTTTCCAAGCATCCACTAAGAAAAGTATTGACATAAAATAAAAAAAAATTATGTAAAGGATAAATCTATCTTTTACAAGCTAAAATCAACATTCTAAGACAAATTAATACATTTGAAAATCATAAGTTGGTTTTCTAATTAAAGAATATGATGGCTCTGACCCTAGGCAAAAGAAAACTATCTTAACATGGTTCTAGATAAGTTTAAAATTAACTTTATAAACTTTGAAAGAAAACTACTAAAAGAAAAAAAATTCATAAACTAAGTCCTAAACTATAATAGAATGAAACTTTTCAAAACTATACTAAAAATATACATAAAAGCTAAAATAATGATCTAGAACTTAAACTAAAAGAAAATGTGAAAATAGTAACTAAATTGCACTTCCATTAATTTATTTTCCTTTTGGTTGTTACAATGATCGAAAAACACAATGAAAAACTAAAGCAAACTTCCACCAATGTTGAAATTTGATTTCTAGTAATCCTTCTAATGTCTCATTCATCAATAAAGTCCCTAATATCTCCACTCAAACCATGCTAAAAGGGAGACTTGGCTTCATAATATTATCCAACTAAGGTGTTTCTGATAGCTAATAACAATAGCTTTAAGGGTTCGCCACCAAAATAAGAAAGATCTACACCTATTGCCAAGCTAGAATGTGAAAAACTACATTCAAAACAAACTAAATCAGTAACCAACAACCCAAATAAGTAACTACAGATGAGAAAGAAAATGAGGAAGAATGGAGCACAACTAGTAACTATAACTAAAGAAAATATGGAAAACTAGAAACTATAAAGATAAAAAATATTGCCATACCAATAGATCATTGATGAAAGAAACCAAAACCACTGACTAAAATTGAGAAAGCATGCCAAATAAGTAACTTAGGATGTAAAAGATGGAGAAAAAATAGTAAGTTGCAGTAGTTATGTAACTTCCTGTAACTTGTTATTCCCTCTAATCAGTAGCTTAATAAGATACCAAGAAGCGACACATATCAGTAACACTAGAACCTACAGAATCTACAGCATAAAACAATAAACACCTAGTAACATAAAATGTTAAAACACTAGTACAAAATCTGTAGGAGCTATCACCTCCTACCCACAACACCCTACAAAACATGCTACCTAATAAATGCTCCAAGCAGCCATAGACATTTGCAACAAGTGGCCACCTCCCGTGGCACCTGCTACTTAATAAATGTTCCAAGCAATAGCAAACATCTACTACCAATGGCTCACCACTTGTAGCACCTGTTGCTATACATCCCATAAAAAATCAACCAGTAACTCCTAAATGATAAAAACTAGTAAAACCTGCAACTCCCTACAAAATTTACTACCAAATAAATGCTCCAAGTGGTACTAGATGTCTGCAACCAGCGGCTCACCACCTTTAGCACCTACTACATACTATACAAAATGCCACCACTATTAGCACTCTTTCCTCTTTGGCCTAGCTAAACAGCTCCGAGTAGCAAATGTCTTCAACAATAAGTATGGACATTTGCTTCAATAAGTGTAGCAAAATCAATGAGACTTGTAAGATCTGCTACAAGAGAGATCTTACAAGTCCAGTAGCTATATGAAGAAAAGGTGTCAACTCAGTAATTATAGAGATTCAAAACTAGACACAAAAGAGTCAATAACTAGTAACAAGAAAAAGGGAGTGAGAGACATCTCAAACTGTCACTAGTTGTCAAGAACCTCTCACTGCTCTCCACCCTACACTCTACCTTACACCCAATCTACTACCAAACATTCCAAGGATCAAAACTAGTGACTACTAAGAATGTAAAATTAGTAAAAAGAGTGGGAGAGAATGAAGGAAAATCTGTAACTTTAAAGAAAGAAAGCATGCAAAACAAGTAAGTAGATGAAGAAAAGAGAGATAAGTTAGTAATTGAGAAGAAAAGAAGCAAAACAAGAACTCTATAAAGGCATCTAACTTTCCTAGGGAGAGATCTCCTTTCCAAGGTGCTCTCCACATCCAAGGATCCCCTATTTATAGAAAAATAACTAAAGTAGTCCCGTGCAAGTCTCCCATAGGCCACTACTTTAAATAAAAACTTAATTCCCATCTTATTCGCCATTATCGCACTTCCACATTCCTTCTTAAAATAACAAGCTCACTAAATAAACATGATTAATTCTTGTGGGCCCTTTATGTATTGGAAAGAATGAGAGAGTGTCAACTATGTGCATCCCATGGCTCTTTGAATTCATCCTATATTGATTTGAGCCATCTATTTTAATCTAAGGCTAAATTGACGATCTAAAAGGTTGATCGCTTCAATCTAGCTCTTTATTCTTCTAACAAATCTTGATCTACACCCTACAAAATAAGAAAATGTCTTAATTAGTATTATTTTATATGTGGTTTAGCACATACTTACTTTTGGATGTCTATCCAACCCTAAATATACCAAATTATGGGTAGATGGTAAATAAGTGTTTGAATGCAAATCTTTCATATCAATATGAAAATGAATGATCAAATGTGCAAAAGCAATGCAAAAGTTAAGTTTCTTTGGATAAAACTTGACACTCAATAGTGAGCAAAATAATTTATCACAAAGGTAAACTATCTCATATATCTCATAAAAAATAGTAATTCAAAAAACAATAACTGATCTCATAGAAGGACACCAACTATTTAGAATGTTAGGCACCAACATAAACCTTATTCATTTCCACATCCAAACCATCCTTGTGACATCCTAGTTTTCCAAAAAATAATATTTATAATTCCTTGTAAAAGCAACAAAATCCCCTTTCATTTTGAAGAGTTTGAAAAACACAGTGTATATGTACTTTTCAATACCACTCTTCAATGTTGGGTCTTACTTGTGGAAGCCTCCACATATAATTAAAATAAGCAAGGTCCATAAGTAAGGATTAGAGTTGCATGCCACAGGATCTACTAGTCACAACAATAACTACTATCATCAATCATGCTGAAACAGTCTGATTACCATAAGGTAGTCTGTAAACAACCACAAAGTTCTCAAAAAGAGAATCCAAGTCTACTTAGCACATACATCCACTGGTCAAATCTCTGCTTCCTTTGTGTTCCCTTTCTCCTTAGAACTTAACCTACTTGAGCACTCTCCTAAAAATGTTGGTCTTGGGGGTGAGCACATTCACTCACTAGTAAAACCCTAGCACCAATTATTATTATGTATATATAGTATATGGATATGAATATGAATATGAATATGCATAAATAGGTAGAGACGATTATGAGTCTAACATGAATAATTTATATGCAATATATTTGCTCATATGATCATTGTATGAGTATGTCTACATGCCAACATGTAAAGAAATGCATTTATTCAATAGACCACTTGTACTATTTTATGTACGCGTAGCCACATCATGTTCTCACCTTCCATATCGTTGGAAAAACACAGACATTCATGATCTGTGACTATGCTTATGTAGATCACCCAAGATGCACAAATAATCCAATTGTTTGTAAACTAAAATTCAATAAATCATCAATCTAGTAAAACTAAAGCAGTTCATGATTGTAAATGGAAGGTCATTGGCCAACTATGCACATAAAACACAACATCAATCAAGATGAAATAGAAATGTGAAAACTAGATGGCATATAGTCCTACCAACAAGACACTGGCATATGGTCCTATCAGCAGGACAACAACATATAGTCTTACCACTGGGGGATAGGTCTAAACACTCGACAATGACTGACATGTCAACACATGTCCATAATCACAACAACACATCTATGCTCATAAGGCACTATTTCTACCCTAGGTAACTACAATTGCCATTACGTTTTCTTGGGACACCACAAAGATTCTCACTAGCACTCATGGGGTTAATAGCTACATCTTGGGAGCATCCCATGAAGCCTAATCCCAAATTTGAGCTCCAATCAAACTGACACCTAGTATAATCAGAGGAAAGAAGCCACATGCTCCAGGCATAGTACCTCCATGACTTACAACTACTCAATAGAGCACTTGCCCAAATCATCCACCAAAATCATAGCATGAGAACAAAATAGCTTTTCAAAGCTTTTTGAGAAAGCATTCAAATCCGTTCATTTCCATGGCATGACAACCTTAAAATCCATAGCCCCAACAGCTACAACATGGTTCCCATGAGCTTCCCAAAACATGCATCTCTTGTTCAAAAGATTATGCATTAATGTTTCAAAGGCATGTGTCCCATCTAAATTTCAAATTACAAGAGTTTAGTCACTTATGTTTTGCTCCCTCAACTACTTTTGCCCTCCAAACTTTATCGTGATTATATGTCTCTGTGATAAGAGTTTGCTGAAGACCTTCATTATTCCATAAAAATCTCCATAATCACTTGTATAAAAGAGCTGTATTCATTTCCTCTAACCTTCTAATGTCCAACCCACATTCTTCTATGTTATGCATACTTTTTTCCATGCAACTAGATGTAATTTGTTGGAATCATATACTCCTTTTCATAAGAATCTTCTCCGAATTTGATTGAT
Source organism: Warburgia ugandensis (assembly GCA_035236585.1). Taxonomy (NCBI): domain Eukaryota; kingdom Viridiplantae; phylum Streptophyta; class Magnoliopsida; order Canellales; family Canellaceae; genus Warburgia; species Warburgia ugandensis. The sequence goes on from CP141137.1 coordinate 41,126,425, forward strand.
TTTTGAGATGACAATAGTTGGACACTTCAATATAGACATTTAGTAAAGTTGCATGTTCGATAGAGATAATTTAACATGTGACTCTACCACCATTGGAGAGATAAGCTCTCTTCTTAAATGAGAGATTTTTTAGTATTCCTTTGGAAAATGGTCCTAGAGTGATACTTTGGATTTGCTGGAGGAGAAAGGGAGACCTAAATTGGTGGATAGGAGTTGTACTAACTTCCAATTAAGATAGGTTGCAACGTTGTCATGAATATGTGAATAAGAATTTACTCCTAAGATTTTGATTAGCTAAACTCATTTTTTGACCAGTTACCAATTTAAAACATTTGAAAAATGGATTTAATTCTCTAACCATGTGGTGGAGTCTCCTTGTTCTATCGTTGGACACACAACCTTCGAGCAACCTCCAACCTTAGTCATCCATATACGATGTTCTTCTCTCTCTCTCTCTCAAACTATGCCTTGATGTTTATTATTTTAAACCACAACCCTTAAGAGCATACAAGATCTATTGTAGGCTAAGTATAAAGAGTTATTGAACTACATGGATGGAATAAATTTATACCAAATCTAAGGGTTTTTTTAAAACCAAATTTAGAACTAAAGTATAGCAAATTAAACTAAAACTAAGATGATAGAGAGTAACTTAGGAATAGTGAATACACCAAAAGAATCATGATAATGTTTCTCATTACTTGAAAATATGTATGAATTAAAAGTCTTGGCTACAAGATAAAACTTCTTCTAAAGAAGGAACAAATATTCTAAAGGCATGACCTATCTGAATTCGCATGAATTATCTCAAACTATATGCATGACTCATCTAATCTTAGCATAACCCATTCAAGAAAGCATTCACTCAGATATTAAAGATCATTTCATAAAACATCTCATTTAAGCTGCAAATGTTAGAATTGATACCAAATAAAAATATCAAAATTGTTCTTCAAAGGAAATCTTATCATGAAATTTTTCATACATCAATTTCCAAATAAGAACCTAATAAAACTATATGAGAAATATGAGCACTCATGTTTAGCTTCTTCCAATCTATAAGCTTCAAGCTTGTGGAGGTAAGGAGGGTGTTTGGTGTTGTTGATGGAGACCTATAATAACTTGGTTGAGAAAATAAAAACTGATATATTTAAACAATTGTGTGAAGGAGGTTTGATGATAGTTTCATTGTCCTTATGTAATAATTCGCTATCTCAACCTCTCTATTGTATATCTGATTTATGGGTGGTTCAATACCTACTAGCCCTCAATTCTCGTCAAAACATCATGGTAGTTGGTTCATGCTATGACCATGAATCAACCATTTTGAATGGAATTAGTATGCCACCATGTACAAAGCGAGTGTCCATTACCATGACTTTGGATTCGAATGCTAGCCTAGCATTCCCTTTAGAAATGAAAATTATTATAACCATTGGGCAAATAGTTGCAGATCACATTGCTTGGTTGGAGACACTAGTCATTCCCATAGAGTACATAGTATGTATCTTATCATACTACCTTCCTCATCAATAATTTTTAGTTAGAGACCTCAGTTTAAATATTTATTAACTTAATACAGTTAATCAATAACAACATGGGCCATCAAGGTCACCCGTCCTTGCACCATCACCTATTGTCGCACCAATGCAATAGGTACTTGTATATATGTTTATTTTTTTCATTATAAATTAGGTCCTCTTTATTGATTAATATTATTTAGTTAAAAATTTCTACATCTTTTACAATAGTTGTCTAAGGATCCTGTGAAAGTCCCACCTAACACGTCTTGATCCCTAAGGTTAACCTACAATCTCATATAAAAAGAGAGGGCAATCAATCCTATACAAATCAAGGAGGGAGTGCTTAACGATGACATTGTTGAAGTGTGACTTATGGCAAAGGACCTATTATAAGTTTGCCTATGGGATCAACTTGAGCACCATCACATTGTCTCCTACATGGGGTATATGCACATATTTGCTTATAAAATATTTGACAATTACATGTGATATTTTCATGGTATAGGTAATCATTATTTCTTTTAAGCAGCTTCTTGAATGATGCAACTAGCCTTTTTGAGTTTGAGGGTATACATTACCAATTCCTTAACCCCGGCATCACTTGTGGAGAGGCAAAGTAATGGTCGATAAAGAGGCATGTTGATGATATTTTACCAGGCTTCTTTCAGTGCTTTAAGGGATAGGGCTTAATGATTCCCTACAATAGCAGGTAAGTTTTGATTTTCTTATTTTCTTGCAAACCTATTCTATATTTAGGGATTATGAACTTTAATTTCAATTCATATGACTATCTATATAGGGCTCATTAGATACTACTTGTTTTGGACGTGCATGGTGGGTAGGCATTCTCTTTTTATTCTTGTGGATTACACATCCATCTTGCCCTTGCAAAAATTATAAATAAATAAGATTTTATTCTTTTCGTGTATTAAGTGTAGATAAATAATTTGTTATTCAACTATACTGAATTTGAAATTTAAATTTGTAGAGCATGGTTAACATGGGCTAATTTGACCGAGACTATACAACCACTAAAACTCACTTGAAAGAATGTCAAGGTATAAAAAATAATTAATTACACTATTTTACAACTAATTAAACTTATAATATTACAAATGATATTTATGGACTCTTTTATTGTCCTTGTTGCATAGTGCCCTAAATAACAATTTGACTGCGAGTGCAGGTACTATATGTTGAGATACTTGAGGACCTTAGTATTCGATGGTATTGGTGTTTCCCAATTAAGAAAGGTAAGACACTTTTACTTTTCATAATCTTATATTTTTTATAGATTTTTATGGATCTGTTTTAAAGAATATGACCTAAATTAAATATGTTGTATTACAAGCTATTGTGCTTTCTAAGTGGGCAAACAAGAAGAGTTACTCCAAAGTAAACCTCAAAATACTAAGTGGATAGGCTGAGTATGTATTAAGATTCAATTAGAACACTTGGTGTAGCTACATGATTGTAAAATACATAATAAAGTATTTTTTCATTGACTTGTATGTGTTCTTTTAGTTTTTATTATTTTCTTTGAAATATATACATATATATAGATATATATTAAGTGATGAATGAGTTGAAACTTGGAGTATGGGAATAAATGAGTATGAGATAGAGTTGTAAGTGAAGTGACTATGGGAGTTTCATTGAATTATATAACTTTTATTGGATGATGAATGAGGGTAACTTTGTGTGGAGTATGGGAGTTGTAAGTGAAGTGAATATGGGAGTTAGTTTTCAATATACTCATTGAATTACATAGCTTTTATGGAATGATGAATGAGGGTAACTTAGTGTGGAGTATGGGAGTTCTAAGTGAAGTGAATATGGGAGTTAGTTTTCAATATACTCATTGAATTACATAGCTTTTATGGAATGATGAATGAGGGTAACTTAATGTGGAGTATGGAGTTGCAAGTTAAGTGAATATGGGAGTTGGTTTTCAATATATTCATTGAATTATATAACTTTTATGGGATGATGAATGAGGGTAACTTAGTGTGGAGTATGTGAGTTGTAAGTGACGTGAATATCAGAGTTGGTTTTCAATATATTCATTGAATTATATAACTTTAATGGGATGATGAATGAGGGTAACTTAGTGTGAATGTGGATGTTGTAGTAAATGCATGTGTTGTGGTTAATTTCTCATTTTATGGTTTTTCAATATAGATGTGGATGGATAATTAATTATGAATTTGTATGTTTTGTACACAATGTGGAAGTAGATGTATGTTTGTTTTTCATGTCTATAAAGATTGAAAGATTAGGAAAAATATTGAATTGTATATAGGTGTTAGTGATTGGAATGTCAAAAATGAAGAAAAGAAAGGAAAAGAAGAAGACTTTTGAAATCATTTACGGCTAAACAACTTCAAAAGTGGGCTACTTTTAAAGTTGTTTAAGGCTAAATCACTTAAAAATATACCACTTTTAAAGTAGTTTAGAGATAAACAACTTTAAAAGTTGGATATTTTTGAAGTCGTTTAGACCTAAATGACTTTAAAAGTGAGGCACCATTGAAGTACTTTTGAAGTTGTGTAACCAATTCTGGAGAGATGGTGCTGCATATGATTAGTGACACACACCATTTGTCCTTTCATACCCTTTGGTTACACATCAAAGGAACATAATTAAGAACAATTGACTTTCATAATTAAAGGAATCAAAACTTAGGCTATTGTTACCTCAAAATCAGAAGGTAGGCAGGTCTATACAAATTCATTCCATGCATCCTAGTCAATGATGCTAGAATCCAACTCAAAGATGATATGAAAACTTGATGATTAGTGGCATTAGGAAGTACGTACCTTTTTGCAAGTTCACTCTTCCATTTTCCTCCATTGTTCAAAAGCTCCTTATAGTGCATTCCTCTTGCACTCATTAATAACATCAAAGGTAGTTTGCAAAGTAAAAACAAGCATGTTACTCTATTTCAAAATAACAAGATATGGTACATAATATGTTATATGTTGGAAGCATTTATATATCTTCACCATCTCTCATATTGCATCTTTGATTGATGGTGACACATGTCTCCAATCACTAATTGAGATTGGCACCATGCTTCTTAGAGTGTAGTATAGAAACTTGATATAGGAATGTGCACTGTCACCAATCCCTTATCATCTACTGTTGAATTGTGCAATATCTTGTATCCCTTTAAATTTCTCTTAATAATATGCTCCATTTTTGTTGGCCTTCTGTCCTTTCTCTTAAGAAGTGTACTTTGGCCAGATTCTTCTTTCTGTTGTGGGTTTTCTTCACATCCCATGTTTCTTGAACAAGTGAAAATAATACATTTAAAACAAACATATCATAAGGATAGGGATCAAGAATCAATAGGAATATTATAAAATATATGGATTTTTAAAACATATAATGATGTATCTTTTAGTAGGTAAGTAAATTCAAACAATCAAAGCAATAATTTCATTTGGATAGGAGTAAATTTACAGTAGTGGATAGGAGAAAATACAAACAATGAAAACAACAATACCAAAAACAATAATACCAACACCTACAAGTGGGCATTGGATTTAAGCACTCCTAAAAGAGGAAAACAAAATGCATGTCATCACCAAAGTAGGTATCTACATTCCTACCAGAAACACTATAGACTGCAACTGTGCATCCTATTGACAAAATTCAAGGAAAGGATGGCCACAAGCTATGTATACATGATATTGAAGAAACTCACTGTTCTTTGTTCTATATGAGAGGAGCAAGCTCACTGCTAGCATGCGGCAATCACAACTTCCAATTCTTGATGTGCATATGAAGGGATGTAGATAAGTAAATCAAACTTCATCAAAAAGTTGAGATTAAATGTTGATATTGCAAGTGAGTTTCTATTGCATATATTTTATTTCTGTATCTTGAATGTTTTGGCACATTCGGTTCTTAGAGAACAATTTACCAAGACAAATGCGTTGAAGATGACATGTAGAATCATGTACCAAAAATTCATGTCAAATAGCTACCTTAGAGAAGTAGGATCCTTGTCATATTTGATGCAGGAATATCCACAGTCACTAAAACATCAAGGAAGATTATTTAAGACAATGGAAGAATCAATCAAATCTATGAGAGGAAGAAAAAATAGATGGTTCAAAATAAAGAAGAATAAGGAACAAAGAAAGGGAAGCAAACATATCACATAGACCTGGAAAGGACATGTTTTTCTAACAAGCTAAGTTATTTTGTTTAAGTCTTCTTAGTTACTCAAATATAGGTTTTACTTTTTAGTTACTTCGCACCCAACTTTTCTAGAAATGTCATAAGTAAAAAGGTAGGATTGAAAATCCCTCATACCTGGTTTTGGGTTCCTACTCAAAACTCATGATTTCTTCCTAGAACTTAGGTTTACAGTTCGTAAAATTTTCTTTTTTATTGTTTTCTTCTTTGTTTCATAAAAATTTACTTGCTTCTAGTTGCATAATGGTTGATATCAAAGATGCAACAACAAAGTATAGAAAGAGCATATTAGAAGAAAAACTAATAGGAAATAACTAGTTCCAGAAATTTTGGCAAGAGATGATGACAAATACTACAACACGAATGCTAGTTATGATACAAATGCAAGTTTTCTTATATCAATATCAACAGCCCCTACTAGTTGTGCAAGGCAAACCTAGAATCTAGAAAGGAAATGAGTGTAGGTCATACAAGGACCACCTATGTATTATAATCGCCCCACAATCTAGCCATATAATGAGTTTAAAATAAGCAATAACAACATCAATAGGATGGTGGAATGAAGGTTGAAATGCCAAAATTATTGGTGGCCTTGAACCTGAAGATACCTTGATTAGATTGGTAATTTGGTATTAGTGAAGATATTTTTAGTACAAAGACATTCCTGATAATAAGAAATTTGTGACTTGTTTTCAAGGATGGTCGGTAGCTTGGTGGCATGCTTTTGACATACTAAAGCACCCAATCCTGTTGGCAAGCTTTTTTGAAGTGTTAAAGCCTTAACTGTAGTGGATTGAAGAGTGGAAGCCAACAATACTAATGCAATCGTTTATGCTCACAACTTGAAGAACATTTGCCTAGCTAAATCTTCCACTCTATAAATCAAATCAATCCAATCCAAGCATGCTTACTTGCTTGTCTCGGCATTCCATATCAATCTAGTAAACAAATCCCCATAATACACAATAAATTTCTAAAACTATCATTTCAATCCAAAATATTAAATATCATCAATGAAATCAGATGCATAAAAGTGCATTCAAAGAAGCACATATATTTTTTCATATGTTTAAGCACACTATGCAAAGAAAAGGAGAAATACTTGAAAAACTCCTAATTCACATATTCTCAAGCAATGAACAATAAGGAGCCCAAAAAAGCCAATCCATACAAAATCAAAGTCTCAGATATTTTAGACAAAAGCAATAATCTAATTAACTACAACAAAAAAAAATGCATTACAAAAAGAACCCTTAATTCATGCAATTCCCAAATGAAACAACACTTTTAGCAATTTTCAAACAACGTAATCAGTTACAACCTAGATAAATAAGAGAAATCAAAATAAATCAAGTTTTTTTTAGGAGAATCATATAAACAAGAAAAATGCAAGTGAAAATCATAGATCTGTGCTTACAAAGAAAGATGTGAAAATTTTGAATCAGCTAACTTGAGAATGAAGAAGCACAACAACAAGTTTTCTACCTTCTTTTTGTTCCATATCCACCACATATTGTTTAAGCTCCATAAAGTAGAATATTTTCTTGTGTTTTAGCTAAGCAAGGCATTTAGGTGAAATACTCATGGGTTTCTTAAGCTCTTTTAAGCATAGTTGGCAAAGATGTAAATGAAAATAAGCATAGATTATAGAGGCAATGCCATTTAGATTACAACAAATAAATCCTAAAACAACAAAGATATAAATAAGACTAATGTTTTGGAACAATGAGATATGGAAAACTTCAAGACAAAGATGGGTTTTCCAATCTTCCTACCTTCTTTATCTAGTCATGATGAATGGCTATAGCAACTGGGTGTGTTAATTTAGTTTGCATGCAAGACTAGTTGTGGACATTCAACTCTCTGATGGGGTCAAGCAAGTGGCAACACAACTAAGAGAGGAAAGAAGAGAATGAGCAAGAAAATGAGAGGGAGGGAGCGAGTGTAATGCCCGAGCAATTTACACTATTTTTAACGAAAATTGAACATTCTATAGGAAATAAACTGAGTTAAATGTTTCAATTTATTTCAAATAGTAAATGAAGGAATTTGTGAGGAAACTTAGTACCATTAGATTCTACTCAAAAAATGGAATCCAATGCCTCAAAAATCACCCAAAAGGGAGTTCGTATGAAGAAGTTACAGCAGTTTAAAGATAGGGGTATTTCTGGAATTTAAACAAAAAAACGAAAAAGACGAAAAAAGCAGGGAGCCGTTTTGATAACGGCACCCCCTGTTGTCTTCCACCTCCAGACTTCGCTAGAAACCCTCAATCCCGATTTTTCCAGAGAGATCTGCCACCACCAAGGGCGGCACCGCCATTGGCAACACCACCATAGCAGGGCTCTAAAAAGCCCCATCTCCCCTCTCCAAAAACGTGGTTTTCCAATCATTGGGGCTGGGGTTTCCGACTAGAATCGGAAACCCAGTTCCCTGCATTTTTTCAGCAACGGCCAGGCCAAGTCAGGTCGGCCATTCCCATCTCCCCATTCCCCTCTCTTCTCTTGTTCCGGCCTTGCACGACATTGGGGGTTTTCCCTTCATGGGTTCCGAGGACAAAGGTTTCCGGCAGAAGGAAACGCACCACCAGGAAACAAGGCATCCCCAGGCTGCCAGGTAAGCCATTCCTCCTTACCTTCTCTCCGTTTGCTTCCCCCAGGCCAGATCCATGCCGGATCTAGTCTCTTCCCAGCCATTTTCCAGCCGGGTTTCCTAGCCGAAAAACGCTCCCACACAGATTCGGCCGGTCTTGTACGAACCAGCCGGTTTTTCCAGCTGAAATTCCTGGATAGAAGACTTTCCCAGGCCGTTTAGACGGCACTGCACAAACAAGGTGTCCCAGGGACGCCATGCTTCACCTGCACTTGGGACTTTGCCCTTGGGACGGGTTCCAGGTGTACGACAGTGCATACACTGTCCCAGGTGCAGCCTTCAGGTGCACGCGCGACATGGGGCATGGGTCCTGGCTCAACCAGGATGCATGGGGTGCCCTGAGAGCTGAGACACGCCATGCTACAAGGTGCGTCCGTGTGATGATGCACGTCATAGTGCATCACTTGAGCATGCATGTGCACGTGCAAAATGCAGTCCCTGGCACGGCCTTTAGGCGCACACGCACGTGAGGCAATCGTGGTTCAACCAGGATGCACGGGTGTCCTGGGAACTGGGACACGCTGACCTAATAAGACTTTAAAACTAGGATGATAGGACCATTTACAGAATTTAACTATTGAATAAGTAGGTCCATATTATAGGATCTAGCCTGATAATGAAATAGGCAGTTTAACTATTAAATAGTAGATCCACATCACAGGATCTAGCCTGACAATAAATTAGGCAAGGACCCAATAGGCAGAGCTAGGGATCTAATGTCTAAATGGATTGAAATTAATAAGGACTCCTTGTATCCATTCATATCCAGGAGTTTATAAATGAGACCCAGGGACAGGTTGAGTGATAAAGGACGCAACTCCAGGAGACTTTGAGGTAGGTGCTCTATCGCTACTAGACTTTTTAAAAGAGCCATGATTGTTTTGAGAATGCATGTTTTAAGTATAAGAATATGACTTGTTTAGCATGACTTAATTCAGCGTACATATGATAAATGCTTTATGCATAGATATGTTTTGCAAATAATTGCATATACATTATGCATAGATATGTTTTGCAAATAATTGCATATACATTATGCATAGATATGTTTTGCAAACAAATGCATATATTGTATGATTTATGAGCATTGAGTTTTTGAAAGATTGCATGTCCTTGAGGGTTACCAAAAGACGCTGGGTAGGCAGTTCTGAGGGCCAGGCAGTTGTGAGGGACCTAAAGAGGACAGGTTTTGAAAAAGAGGTTTTCGCTTATCTGATCCGATATGATTTGGGCTTATAAGCTCATGGGCGCTATGCCGAGAGGTTTAGGTTGGCCTCCATCCTCTACCACAATTAGGTGGATGGGTACCACGCCCAGAAAGGGCAACGTCCCTATGTCAACTGCATGTAGTACAAGGGGCTACCACTGGTGTCACGACACTGGGTCGACGTGTCATATGCCTCATTGAGACTATTACCGAGTGTCCTCAGGTACCCGGGGACCACACGGCGGCGAGGTCGTGGGCATAGTTGGACCCTATGGTTTTGTGGATTTACTTGCATTGCATATGGCATGACATGTGGTTGGTCGACCATACCATATATCCATGAGTTCGATTCAGTGGAGCATCTTATGCATATCATTATGTTTATGATATATGATACTTTTGACTTGGATTATGCTATTCTTTAAGTCTTCAGTATTTCAATTCGATAGTGGTTTTTAATATCGATATTGAACGTGGTTGTTCGAACATGCACATGTTTTTAAGAGTATATGATTTTAAACATAGCATGCATTGCAAAACTAGTAGTGATAGACTCCTACTGAGTATATACTCACCCTATCCTTAACATTTTTCAGGATAGTTCCACTCATAAAAAGAAGACGTCTCAAGAGATATTAGTGCTACGAGCAAGTGAAATAAAAAGGAGACAATTATACATGTAAGTAAACTCTCAACCCTTTGGACATGTATTTGCATTTTTTTACAGTTGGGTTGTGTGCTGTGACTGGATAGACCTGGGAAAAAACACTTATGATTTCTAAAGTTTTTCAAAAACTACTTTGGTTGTTGTGAAAGCAAATGACACTCGGGGTTTTCAAAATGAGTTTGAAACTAATGGTTTTCCGCTGCATTGCATGGTTTTTATAAATTGATTTTCAAATAGGGATGCATCCCACAGCTGGTATCAGAGCCCAGGTTTTATCCTTTCACAGCCAGTCCAACATGTCCAAGGGTCATAGACAATAGAGAAAATCAGGAAGTAGTATAAATAGGAGTAGTATAGATGACTACTTCTATTTGAAGATTACAATATTAATACTCAAGGCATTTCACCATAAACAAATAGGTAAAAAAGGAGATGGGTCTAGCAAATACTTAGATATTCGATGGCTTAAATCTTATCAATAAGGATTGATGTGCAATGGTGCAAAGATGAAAACTCATATATGGATCATATTATGAGAATGATGAATGAGGACGTTAGTGAACTTGTTAGTAAATAGTTCTGACCTGCAATAAAGTAATCTTATCAAAGGTAAGAAAATCAAAGAACCTAGATGGCTATCTTACCATCATAAAGAATATCAGAATATGATTACACTATCACAAGGATGTAATATGAGTATGATAGGGGATGTAAAAGACAGACTTTGAGAAGAATTTTGATGATAATCTAAGAGGGATGAGAATGCAAGATGATATTAGGAAATGACTGTGACTCGAACTAGGTCACAAAGGTGTGGATCCTGAAGGACTTAGCTCAATTTTGGATACCTTAATTAGAGTCTTATGAAGAGTGAAGTGCTATCAAATAATAACTACCTGAGTATTATGGAGCAAATCAGAAGATGTATACAAGTGACATATTATATGATTAAGAGAAACATAACACTAATATGATAGGGAAATGAATTCGACCAAGTTATCAAAAGATTTTGATGGTAATACTAAGGATGATAATAGATTGATCCTAACATGAACTTGTAAGAAAAGTATAGCATGATCAAAACGTCAATGTCATTATTAAGACATTGTATGAATTTTATTGAGGCTATAGGAAATTGAGGACTTCAATGATCTTAAGACGGTTTAGAATTTCTGAGAAGCATTCAGTTTATCATATCTGTTAAGAAAAGCAGTAGATGCAGTATCGATTATATGCAACAAAGCACATGAAGACATTGATCTAGGTAAACAAAAATGAGAATTTTGAAGAAAAGAGAGAAAGAGATAGAGATGTAACTACCAGTATTCAATGAATATTGAATATTCAAAAGAAGAAGATCATGACTTTATGGAGATACATACAAATCTTTCATCTTGAATCATCTGGGAAGATAAACCAATCAAATTCAAAGGAATAATAATAGTTGAGTTGGCGACGATGTTATTGTAAAGGCGTATAATAGAGATAAAGCATATGGGATTTAAGGCGTTGAGTAGAGTACCGAATTTCAGGAGATTATGCTACAAGAAATTTTCGAAGGGGAATGGTGACCAACTAGAAATTAAATGGTTTGATGTCTATATCAATTAGAATCTTAACAGATCCATTAGCTTATGGGGAACACCAATGGATATAATAAAAAGGAAAATTTGGTGATATCCCACCTTGCCAATAAAGTATATTGAAAAAGGAATTAAGTCGGGACAGTGATTTGTCCATTTAGCAAGTAGGGTACCATCAAGGATCAAATTGAGGTCTTGCTATCATAGATTGGAAGAGCAAAAATCTTAAGACCATTATTTAGCCATTACCTTTAGAGTACTGTTGACTAAATAAAGGTATCCCACCCTAATTAATCAAGTATGTTAGTATTTATGAGTTAGTAGTCGAAGTTATATACTCAGAGGGATATTATAAGTAATTAGACTTGAGTTTTCCTTGAAAGAAGTACTTGTTAAACTAAGTCATTTGAGGGTATGAGGTCAGTTGATGAGGACAATTGCAACTGAGATAGGAGCAAAAATAAGAAGTGATATAAACCAATGTGAAAGACTTTCCAAACCTTAGTGGCTACCATGACAAGGTGAAGAAATTACTTTGGGTCTGAGAAATACTGTTGACTTGGATTAAAAAGAAAGGTAGATAAGTATTGATCACCTTAGAGACCCTTGAGCTTATGACAAAGATATATCTGGAAAGAAATCAATGGGTAATCAAATAAAGTCTTTCTATATGTCTACGAAAATGTTCCATGCTTACCTGAGTGTTTTTCAAATTTGATGATTTAACAGCTTCAGCATAACTTGATGTAGTAGCTATTGAACGAGAACTACTATTATAAGCTAAGTATGAGGAGGCACTTGAAAGATAAAATAAGGAGACACTTGAAGGATAAAATTTGAGGAATTGGGAAAATCACTACTTATGAGGATACCTCCTGACAACACAGACTGCATGATTGACAATAAAGCCTTGATAAAAGATTGCACAATATATTGACATAGGGGATGGGAGGAGAAAAGGTGAGATGGCTAGCACACTGTAAGGTGAAGACTTAATGTTACGTTGCCTTTAGACAAGTAGTTAGTAGCATATACCAAGTATGAAAAATCAATTGAAGGAATTTCCTAAGGACTAACCCTACCGGATTGAGTATAAAACTTTTGGACTAAAAGGTTACGAAGAAAACCATCAAGCAAAGAAAGGACAAAGAGGATGATGACAAAGGATTCAACCATGACCTAGTAAGGGTACTCGGTTATGAATAAGAGACTTTTTGCTTTGCATAAATGAGAACATTATTGAAAATCCTAATGACAAATTGATGTGAATAGTGAGATAAGGCCTCTGGACGAGAACATTTGACCCATGATGATGAATCAACCATTAACATTTGACATGAGTCTGGATAAAATCTTCATGGGGAAAAGTGTTTAATGAATTCAATAATTATGAAATTAGATATAGAGTTAAGACATTTTACTTTCAGTACATAAGGTCCTCGATGGAAGATGCTACTAATTGGCTTTCATTTTGAATGTAACTTTGGTCGAGGAATCAAGTCACATATGGAAAACGACAGACAGTTGAAATTCGAAGTTAATCAAGAGTTTGGCTGTAGAGCACATGATACCACATCAGTTATTGAAGTATCTTGGGGACAAATATAAAAGATAAGAAGCAAAGTTAGACACAATAGAAAGAAGGTAATTTTTTTGAACTCTTACTAATGACCATTAAAAGGAGATGAGGATGATGAAGAGATCATTAGATGGAAGACAAGAAGAAAAAGGATTTTTCTATGATATTCAAAATAAAATAGGAGAAATAAGATCACATGATCTCAAAGAAGTATGGAGTAATTTATACATGAATAAAGAAGCATGATCCTATGAGGAGACTATCCTATACATAATGAGAAAAGTATAGGCATCTAAGGATTTCAAGATAGATGAATTACAGCTAGAACCGGTATTGTTAAACTGGCACGTATGGGAGTATGCATCAGAGTACGCAGCGAAAGCGACCCTTATAGGTAAGGCCTTGTAGAAGGAACAATAAAAATGATAAATTGAGGATTGAGCCTATATTTGATTCCTAAAGGGAGAATGCATTCACCAAGAAGATATCAAAGAGACAAAATACCTTGAAAATGATAATTTATGGAATTTCAAGGACGAAATTCTTTTAAGGGGGTAATAATGTAATGCCGAGCAATTTACACTATTTTTAACGAAAATTCAACATTCTATAGGAAATAAACTAAGTTAAATGTTTCACTTTATTTAAACTAGTAAATGAAGGAATTTGTGAGGAAACTTAGTACCATTAGATTCTACTCAAAAAATGGAATCCAACGCCTCAAAAATCACCCAAAACGGAGTTCGTATGAAGAAGTTACAGCTGTTTAAAGATAGGGATATTTCTGGAATTTAAATAGAAAAACGAAAAACGCAAGGGGCCGTTTTGATAACGGCACCCCCTGTCGTCTTCCACCTCCAGACTTCTTCAGAAACCCTCAATCCCGATTTTTTCAGAGAGATCTGCCACCACCAAGGGCGGCACCGCCAATGGCAACACCGCCATAGTAGGGCTACAAAAAGCCCCATCTCCCCTCTCCAAAAACGTGGTTTTCCAGTCATTGGGGCTGGGGTTTCTGGCTAGAATCGGAAACCCAGTTCCCTGCATTTTTTCAGCAACGGCTAGGCCAAGTCAGGCCGGCCATTCCCATCTCCCCATTCCCCTCTCTTCTCTTGTTCCGGCCTTGCACGACATTGGGGGTTTTCCCCTTCATGGGTTCGGACGACAAAGGTTTCCGACAAAGGGAAACGCACCACCAGGAAACAAGGCATCCCCAGGCTACCAGGTAAGCCGTTCCTCCATACCTTCTCTCCGTTTGCTTCCCCCAGGCCAGATCCATGCCGGATCTAGTCTCTTCCGAGCCATTTTCTAGCCAGGTTTCCTGGCCAGAAAATGCTCCCAAGCCAGTTCAGCCGGCCTTGTACGAACCAGCCGGTTTTTCCAGCCAAAATTCCTAGATAGAAGACGTTCCCAATCCATTCAGATGACCCTGCACGAAAAAGGCATCCCAGGGACGCCATGCTTCACCTGCGCCTGGGACTGGGTCCTTGGGACGGGTTCTAGGTGTACGACAGTGCGTACACTGTCCCAGGTGCGGCCTTCGAGTGCGCGCGCGACACGGGGCACAGGTCCTGGCTCAACCAGGATGCACGGGGTGCCTTGTGCGTCAGTGTGATTATGCACGTCATAGCGCATTACTTGAGCATGCATGTGCCCGTGCAAAACCCGGTCCCTGGCACGGCTTTTACGCGCACACGCACGGGAGGCGATTATGGTTCAACCAGGATGCACGGGTGTCCTGGGAACTGGGACACGCTGACCTAATAAGACTTTAAAACTAGGATGATAGGACCATTTACAGAATTTAACTATTGAATAAGTAGGTCCATATTATAGGATCTAGCCTGATAATGAAATAGGCAGTTTAACTATTAAATAGTAGATCCACATCACAGGATCTAGCCTGACAATAAATTAGGCAAGGACCCAATAGGCAGAGCTAGGGATCTAATGTCTAAATGGATTGAAATTAATAAGGACTCCTTGTATCCATTCATATCCAGGAGTTTATAAATGAGACCCAGGGACAGGTTGAGTGATAAAGGACGCAACTCCAGGAGACTTTGAGGTAGGTGCTCTATCGCTACTAGACTTTTTAAAAGAGCCATGATTGTTTTGAGAATGCATGTTTTAAGTATAAGAATATGACTTGTTTAGCATGACTTAATTCAGCGTACATATGATAAATGCTTTATGCATAGATATATTTTGCAAATAATTGCATATACATTATGCATAGATATGTTTTGCAAACAAATGCATATATTGTATGATTTGTGAGCATTGAGTTTTTGAAAGATTGCATGTCCTTGAGGGTTACCAAAAGACGCTGGAGTGCGCAAAAGATGCTGGGTAGGCAGTTGTGAGGGCCAGGCAGTTATGAGGGACCCAAAGAGGACAGGTTTTGAAAAAGAGGTTTTCGCTTATTTGATCCGATATGATTTGGGCTGATAAGCTCGTGGGCGCTATGCTGAGAGGTTTGGGTTGGCCTCCAGCCTCTACCGCTATTAGGTGGATGGGTACCACGCCCAAAAAGGGCAACGTCCCTACGTCGACTGCACGTGGTACAAGGGGCTACCACTGGTGTTAAGGCACTGGGTCGACGTGTCATATGCCCCGTTGAGGCTATGACCGAGTGTCCTCAGGTACCCGGGGACCACACGGCGGAGAGGTCGTGGGCATAGTTGGACCCTATAGTTTCATGGATTTACTTGCATTGCATATGGCATGACATGAGGTTGGTTGACCATACCACATATCCATGAGTTGGATTCAGTGGAGCATCTTATGCATATCATTATGTTTATGATATATGATACTTTCGACTTGGATTATGCTATTCTTTAAGTCGTCAGTATTTCAATTCGATAGTGGTTTTTAATATCGATATTGAACGTGGTTGTTCGAACATGCACATGTTTTTAAGAGCATATGATTTTAAACATAGCATGCATTGCAAAACTAGTAGTGATAGACTCCTGCTGATTATAGTATATACTCACCCTATCCTTAACATTTTTCAGGATAGTTCCACTCACAAAAAGAAGACGTCTCAAGAGATATTAGTGCTACGAGCAAGTGAAATAAAAAGGAGACAATTATACATGTAAGTAAACTCTCAACCCTTTGGACATGTATTTGTATTTATTTATAGTTGGGTTGTGTGTTGTGATTGGATAGACCTGGGGAAAAACACTTATGATTTCTAAAGTTTTTCAAAAACTACTTTGGTTGTTGTGAAAGCAAATGACACTCGGGGTTTTCAAAATGAGTTTGAAACTAAAGGTTTTCCACTGCATTGCATGGTTTTTATAAAATGATTTTCAAATAGGAATGCATCCCGCCTTAGGAATTAGATATTGCATTTAAAAATGCATGGGAAAACCCGAGTTGTCACAGAGAGAGATAGAATAGGGGTAGCCATTCACTGGGTTTCTATAGTAGTAGAGAATATGATATGGTTTTTAACATGGTTTTCCATAGATTGTCTTATATATAAGTGCAAATATAGGATTATTTCTGTTAAACCATCTTATACATTGTAATAAATATAGGACAGTTTCCAATGAATTGTCTTATGTTTGTTCCTATATATATATATATATGTATATATATATAGGATGGTTTAAAGAAAACTGTCATATAAGATGATTTCCACTGAACCGTCTTATAATTTTTTCCATTTATATAAGATGGTCTATGGAAAAACCGTCTTATATGTACTAAAATATAAGATAGTTTTTCAACACTCGTCCTATATTCTATATAAAATCCAATGATTAAATTTCTAACAATTTACCCTTGTTCTCTAGATCACTCTTTTTCTCCCTTATTTATTTGAAGAAAACAAAAAAAAATTCCCTTAACTGTCTTATTTTTTTGACAATGAATCTACTACATTAATCTAATCCATGAAGGGTTGCAAATCTTAGTAACATGTGAGGGGCATAGGGGGACCCATTCCCATCCCTCATTTCCCTAGCTATGGCATAAAATCTTCCAAGACATGAAGAAAATCAAATAATTGGCATAACATATGATGTATAACCTAATTAATTATATAACTTCAATTACGTAGATCAAATGTTACATGCATTTCAAATTGTCCCTTCATATTTGATCCAATCCAACCTAAGCACCCTCCTCACCAACATGATG
The DNA here is from genome assembly GCA_035236585.1 of Warburgia ugandensis. Classification (NCBI taxonomy): domain Eukaryota; kingdom Viridiplantae; phylum Streptophyta; class Magnoliopsida; order Canellales; family Canellaceae; genus Warburgia; species Warburgia ugandensis. The sequence goes on from CP141137.1 coordinate 41,144,000, forward strand.
CACATTATCCATATCATTCTCTCCGATTAGATCCCTTTGATGACATTATTGTAGTGATACAAGGGCAATCAATTACAATGTCACATAGGTTGTCTTCATCATAAGTCCCTCGAGGAGGCTGATAAAATAGTTGGCCATCATGTATCATGTTCATCTTTTACATAAAATACATGTTTTACTTGAGATGCCAAAATAAATTGATCATTTTGATAACCAATCTTATTGAGGTCAACCAATGCCAATCCATGGGCATTGGTTTTGATCATATCCTTGTTGTGTTTCATCCAATCACACTTAAACACAACCAGACTTCTATAAGTATAATCAAGTACCCATATCTCATGTATAGCCCCATAATAAGTATCATTCGCTACAATTGGATTGGTGTCCTTTGAATTGGAAAAGAAAGTAGCATTAGTAACTCTGCCAATGCCAGTCCCATGCCCGAATGAAAAAGGAGGGTCTTGCTTTAGGTGCCAGCCTGTAAGAGAGAAGTTGAAGATGATTTTTTTATTTCTTTCTTATTTGTAAGGAAGAAATAAAAATCATTTTCAGCTTTTTAAAACTATGGCAACCCTAATATGACACGAATCGAAAATTGATATTCCCTCAAGTTAGGGCGTTCCCCATAAGCGACGCACTACATTGGATCTCAGGTGTAGTGAAAAATGACCAAGAGTTGCTAGGGCATTCCCCAAAAAGGGTGTGCTACATCGGATCCCAGGTGTAGTGAAAAATGGGCAAGGGCTGCTAGAGCATCCCCTCGGAAGCAACGCGCTACATCAAAACCCAGGTGCAGTGGTAAGTGGACATGGGTTCATGCCATGGAGATCAAGAAGTGCTCTTGTAAATAGGATATCTCCAAAGCATAAGATTCGTATTGTCACATGGAATATAGGGACATTGACATGTAAGAGTTTGGTGTTAGTAGACATGATGAAACGTAGGAGAGTCAACAATGCTTGTATCCGAGAAACCAAGTGGAAAGGGACTAAAGCTAGAGAAATTGATGGGTATAAATTATGGTATGTAGGAAAGGATAATAACAAAAATGGTGTTGGAATAATAGTGGACAAAGAATTAAAGGATAAAGTTGTGGACGTTAAAAGAATTAGTGATAGATTTATAATAATAAAACTTGTTTTAGGAGAGCAGATCATAAATGTTATAAGTACATACGCACCACAAGTAGGGTTAGAAGATATAATCAAGAAACAATTTTAAAAAGATATGGAGAGAGTCATGCACAAGGGGAGCCATGGCGCAATGGTAAAAGTTGTCATCATGTGACTGTGAGGTCACGAGTTCAAGGCATGGAATCAACCTCTTGCAAAATGCAAGGTAAGGCTACCTACTATAGGCCCTTGTGGTTCACCCCTTGCCCGAACCCCGCATAGGCGAGAGCTTCGTGCACCAGGGCTCTCCTTTTTCTTTATGGAGAGAGTTATGTAAGAAATTCCCAATAGTGAGGGGATATTTATAGGAGCAGACTTAAATGGCCCTGTAGGGAAAGAAAAGGAAGGATATGATAGAATACATGGAGGGTATGGTATAGGTGAATGAAATGAGATGGGGGAAACTATCCTTGATTTTGCTTTGACATATAACCTAGCCATTGCAAATACACTCTTTAAGAAGAGGGATGAACACTTAATAACCTTTAAAAGTGGACTTCATAAAAGCTAAATAGACTTCTTGCTATTTAGGAATACTGAATGATCAATGTGTAAGGATTGTAAGGTGATACTTAGTGAGAGTTTAACCTCACAACATAGGTTAATGGTTATGGATATCCATATCAAAAGATGGAGGAAAAGAAATGAACTTAATAAACTAAGTGGTGGAACTTAAAAGGAGGGAAAATAACCTCATTCAAAAATAAGTTGAGGGTAGAAGGAAACTGGAACTATGAAACAGAAGTAAATACCATGTAGATTAATATTGCTGAATCCATTAAGAAAGTGGCAAAAGATGTCTTAGAAGTAGTTAAAGTAAAAGGCAATTAGTAAAGAAAACATGGTGGTGGAGTGAAACAATGCAAAAAGTTATTAAAGAAAAATGGATGTATTTTAAAGCATGGCAGAAGACTAAAAATAATGAAAACTATGAATAATATAAGAATGCTAAAAAGATTGAAAAGAGAATAGTAAGTGAGACTAAACTTAAGGCATATGATGAGCTATATAATAGACTAGGTACAAGAGAAGGTGAGAAAGGTGTGTTTAAACTTGTAAGAGTAAGAGAACAGAAGGGTAAGGACTTAGATCATGTTAGGTGCATTAGAAGCGATAATCAAAGGGTATTAGTCAAAGATAATGAGATTAAACAAAGGTGGGAGACATACTTTCAAAAATTGTTAAATGACAATGGCTCTGAGAATATAGGGATTGAAAATACTATAAACCTAAATAACATTGGATGTTATAGATATGTACATTGGATTAGAATACTTGAAGTGAAAGAGGCCTTGAAAAATATGAAATCAGGAAAGGCCATGGAGCCTGATGGTATACTAATAGAGATTTGGAAGCATATGGGAGATATTGGGGTAGTTTGGTTGACCAAGTTGTTTAACAAGCTTATAAAATCAAAGAAAACGTCAGTTGAGTGGAGGAAAAGCTCTATTGTACCAATTTATAAGAATAAAGGAGACATACAGAGCTACACTAATTATTGAGGGATCAAACTTATGAGCCACACTATGAAACTTTTTGAAAGAGTGATTGAGAAGAGGCTACGACATGAGAAAAGTGTATCTGAGAATCAGTTTGGTTTCATGCCTGGGAGGTCTACCGTGGAAGCTATTTTCTTACTAAGAAAATTGGTAGAGAAATATAGGAAGAGGAGGAAAGACCTCCACGTGGTCTTTATTGACTTAGAGAAAGCTTATGATAGAGTCCTTAGATAGTTAATATGGAGGGCATTGGGCGAGAAAGGGGTTTCGCGAGGGTATATAGACATAATTAAATATATGTATAAGGGAGCGGTAACAAATGTTAAGACTACTAATGGTGAGACTAGTGATTTTCCAGTCACATAAGATTGCACCATGGATCGGCATTGAGTCCATACCTTTTCATGTTGGTTATGGATGAGTTATAAAACATCTATAGGAGGAGATTCCCTAGTGCATGCTATTTGCAGATGATATAATCTTAATTGATGAGACAAGAGAGGGTGTAAACACAAAGCTAGAGTCATGGAGAGAAGCATTAGAAGCTAAAGGGTTTAAAATCAGAAGACTAAAACAAAATATATGGAATGCAATTTTAGCAAGGAGAGTAGGAGTGGAACACCAATCAAGATTGATAACCAAGAAGTCCCCATAAAAGTCCACTTTCGGTATTTAGTATCAATGATTCATGAGAGTGGAGAGATTGAGAGGGAGGTTACCTATAGAATCCAAGCGGGTTGGAACAAAAACAGAGATGTGCATCTAGAGTTTTGTGTGATCAGCAGGTGCTGCTCAAATTAAAAGAAAAATTCTATAGGATGGCCATAAGGCCGGTCATGCTCTATGGATCAAAGTGTTGAGCAGTTAAGGAACATCATTCTACAGGATGAGCATCGCAGAAATGAGGATGTTGAGATGGATGAGTGGTAAGACAAGAAAGGATAGAATTAGGAATGAAAATATTAGAGAAAATCTAGGGGTAGCACCAATAGGTAACAAGATGAGGGAGACTAGACCTATATGGTTTGGACATGTCAAAAGGTGATCGAAAATAGCACTAGTTGGGAGTGAGGCAATGCAAGTAGAAGGTTTTAAAAGGGCATGGGGAAGGCACAAAAGAATGTGGATGGAAGTGGTGAGGAAAGATTTAAAAACTTTGGGACTAAATGAAGCCATGGTACTTAATAGAGAGGAATGAAGGAATAAGATTCATGTGGCCGACCCCTAATTAGGATAAGGTCTTGACAATGATGATGATGATGATGATGATGATGATGATGATGATGATGATGATGATGATGATTAGTAACTAAGTTAACACCACTATTTTGTTATGCTTTTGAGTTATCTCAATCTTTTGTATAAAAGCAATAACCATTGATGGAATAACCAGCATACTTTATTACTTCTAGTCGAGGTCTTATTGCCATCCAATTGATCTATAATATTACATAACTGAGATGATTAGTGCATATATGTATATTTAGTTTAATAAGAATGAGTGAATCTTCTGATAGAGCCAGGTAGTGAAGGAGCAACAATGTGCATCTTGTAGCCACTTTTGTTTCTTTGCGTCTCTTGAATACCTCTCTTTTAAGAAATCCATGTGCTCGCTACACTGAAGGGATAAAAATTATATATAACATGCATGCAATACATTACCCTTCAATTTTTGACATAAAACATATAAAAAAAAATGTGAAACAAACCTCAAAGAGAGAGAGAGAGCATTGATTACTTAATTTATGGGTGAACTTTATCGATATTAATTTTTTCAAGACATAAAGGTGTACATGGTGTTGTTCCTTATGATCAATGGTCAATACATGACCACAGGAGAGAGGTTCATCAACTTATGGATCAATTAATCCAACTAATCATTTCCTTCGCAGGATTCTAATAGCATCTACTTCTGATAAATATTTGGTGCAAAACTACACTATTTCTTCTACAATGTAAACATTCAACTATTAACCCCTCCAGCTAAATGTCATTTTGTACATACCCATTTAACACTTTCATCTACGTCTCAAATGGGTACGTCCATTGTAAATAAATTGATCCATAGAGCCTGACCTCAGTAATGGGGTGCATTATTAAGTGTATCATGATATTAAACAAGGATTATAGGAAGATTATCTCAAGCTTGTATAAAGCTATCACTAAATGCTCTTGGATTTCTTATAATTTTAAAGTATCTACTCCCTTCTTGTACAAAGCATTAAATAAGTAGTAGAATTTAATAATAGATCCTCTAACTTTATCTAGCAACACTATAAGTATCACCATAAGCAGGAGTTGCTACAAAAATGCATGGCAATCATGCGACTTCATCCCTAAAAATTTCAACTTTTCCATGAAGACAATGTTTCTAAAGCTTGAAGAGTACCTATCTAGGACTAATCTCTAATAGAGTTTTACACACTATTCTACTCTCTCCTCACCAAAGCATATAAGTTGATATAGGTAAGTATGTTCTTTGGCTGCCCCTATCCTATGAATGCAACCTTCTCTTCAAACCCATTGTAATAAAATCCATTCAAGCTGCAAGTAGAGCAAGGTATGACATCTACCACATGCCACATGTGTAAGAATTCCTAGTGCACAAGTTCAAAGAGTACTGACTTCTTCTTCCAACAACTTTTAGACTTGTTGCCATATGTATGCTGAGTTGCCTTCTTCTTCTCCCACAAGGCACTAAGGTTTTTAACGTATTCCAACACTTGTCATCAAATCAACCTCTTTGGAGGTATCTTAGTCTCCACACTACCATTAAATTCTCCCTTTGTAAAACACTATGGATAGTTTCTATGCAATCATCTTCTTTTGCCTAGGAATGTTATCTTCCTTCCATGTTGAAGCTATATGGCACACGTTTGGTTACTATAAATAGGACAGGCATTGTATCCCTTCATTGTTCATCCTACCAAATTACCATACACAAGGAAGTCATTTGCTGTCCACTGTAGTACAGCCTTAAGGGTGAATGTCTCTTTCTTGTATGCATCACAAGCTTCAAACCCTACCTCCCACAATATCCTAAGATCATTGATCAATGGAGCTAAGTACATGTCAATGTCATTCCCCAGTTGCTTGGGAAGCGATATTAACAAGTTACAACATGAACTTCCTCTTCATGCACAACAACAACGAAAGGTTGTAACAAACTATTATAATTGACCTGGAACTATACTTGCTACTCATAGAACCATGAGTACTAGTCCCATCTATAGACATTGCAAGTCATAGGTTTCTAAGGTCTTCTCCAAAATGGGCCCACATGAAGTCTGTGAGCTTCCACACTTACTTATTTGTTGGATAACATAAATAGTTATCACATACTCTCTCCTTGGCATGCCATACTAGTTTCTTCAATGCTTATGGAATAAGAAACATTCTTTTGAATCTTGGAATAGGGGGAAAATACCATAGAACTTTTGTAGGAACATTTTTCACTTACTAACTAATGGATTTCTTCTTTAGCTTCCATTTTGAATGTCTACAAGTTGGGCATGCATTTTGTTTTTGTGCTCCTTCCTACATAAAATGTAGTCATTTGGACAAGCATACATCTTCTCATACTTCAATCCCATGTTGACCTAGCCAATTTGTTCTCCTTTGAAATCATTTTACTGATCACTTTCAACAATTTTGTGAAAACCTTGATTTGACAAATTAAATCTTGATTTCACATTGTAAAGTTCTACCATTGCAGACATCTTGGTATAATTTGTACACCTAATGTACAATGGCTCGTCGACTTTCTACAATGCAGTCTAGAATTGTTCAAGATCATCTTAGAAGTTATCATATGGATCTCAAAACATTAGTACAACTGTACTATCTACAACACTTTCTATAGTGTCTTCATGATCATACACACATTCTGCCCTTTCCAAGGGCCCATGAGGAAGTCCCTCTCCATGCCACAGCAATGAGCGATAGCATTCATCAAGTCCACTTAAGCACAAACATTCTCTCAACTCACCTATAGTTACCTTTTTAAGGTTTTCACATCTCGACCATGGACATTGCATACAATACAATCACCACTTGCCCTAAGTGAGAACTCTATGAAGTTGAACTTTTCTTTTCCCTCCTCATATTCTCTTTATGATCTTTCCATGGTCATTCAAGCATATTTATCTATTTTGTCAAAAAAAATTAAAGTTCAGATGCATGTGAAGACTTCTAAACATAAAATGAATAAATAGCCTTAGATTAGGCATTTTACCAAACACTTGGTGTGCAAAGAAAATGTATATATAGTTTAAAAAAAAAAAAGCAAATATATTGAGGAATCAATCTTCCATCTCTAGGACTGGAAGAAGAAAGATTGACGCAATAACATGAATGATCCACACATTGATTCATACACATGAATGATCCCATATATGAAAGAAAAACTTTAGGAAAGGAATTTTATACCTATAATCAGAAAAATAAATTAAAAATATGACAAAAACAAGAAATAATACATATACACTTTGATATCAACCAAGACCATACAAATTCAAGGCAAAACGTACATAAATAAAGTCAATCTCAGAGTTTTTTGTTGAAGCTAGCCAAAGTAAAACATTACTGGTTGAACTTCACGTTCTTTTGAAATGAAGTTTTAAAAATATAGTTTTGAAGAAAATGCCTTCTTTAGTTTAAAAAACAAAAAGCAGTTTCCAATAACAGTCTAGTTTTATACAAAAAGTAAGATGGTTACAAATAACCATCTTATTTTATATGAAGTAGAAAATATGGTTAATAGAAACCATCGTATTTAATTATTGTAAGACCATTGAAAAAAATCATATTCTTAATTTATGTTTGATAAGACGATCTTTAGAAATTGTCTTATATTATTTTTAATAAGATGATTGTGTTTAAAGCATCATATTTTTGCAATCTTCTAAAACCCCAATTTTGGTAGTGAGTGTTTTAATCTTAAAATAAGATCACTTTAATCCTTGACAAAAGAAAATTAGCTTAGCATGATTGCTATATTAATTCTAGAAATTATGAAAAATAAATTAAAAAACTAAAAATAAACTTTCTAATTAATTAAGAAAACTAGTTTACAATAATTATATATGAATCAAAACTGAAACCTAATAACCTAAAATATTCCTAGAACATAAAAAGTAATAATAATGAAAATCCTAAACAAAATATTTTTTATTTTTTATTCACTTTAATACCTAAAAATTTCAAAAAAAATACTAAATTAATTAAGTTCTTAGATCACTCATATTCATTCTTGATATGTCACACATCAGAACATAACCACAAAATTTCTCAAAAAAAAGAAGAAACAACATACATTCTGCAAATGTAAATGGGCGAGTGATGCTAGAATACAAAGAAAAATAAAACTATCATTCATGAGTGACACTGGCAAAGAAAAATGCAAATCCCTATTTTACACTTCATAAACAGCCACAAACTATGACGATTTTACCAACTTCGCCAATTATTTCACTCATTTCCTAATGAAAGTTTTTAGTGATAATTTGTGCTTAACACAATTTGATATCAATAAATCCAATGAAATAATTATATTTCAATAATAACAAACAAATATTGCAAAATTCAATCACAAATATTCCATGTTCATCAGGTGTCCAACAGTCCTTGTTATACTTGTTCCATGAAATTCAACAACTTAAACTTTAATTTCTCACAAAAAATTTATACAACCCTTTTCATAAATAGATAGAACATAAAAAATACTTTGGATCAATAAGAAACATAAGGAATTTAGATAATTTGAGTTCAAAAGCAAGTGCAAAATACTATAAAAACACAGTTACTATTCACACGAAGAATAACAACTCTTCATACAGATCCTTCTTGAATCCAAATAAAAAATCTAAAATTGGGTCTTCTTCTACTCAATGTCTTCTATCTAAAATAATCAACTTTGAAGAATTTTTGTTAAATGATGGGTTAGAAAATCACACATAAAGTCTCTCAGTCGATCAACTTGTGCACGCTGCCCATATTTTTCTTTTTTCTTAGTTTTTCTCTGATCTTTTATCCTCTTTTCCACCCTCTCATCTCAAATTTCGAGCTTATGTCAATTCCTTCCTCCCTAAGCAATGTAACCAAAGTAGATTTCTAATTTTACTTAGTTTATAACATAGAAACCTCTTATATTAGGAATAATTGTTGTGGAGCTTATCAACTTTCCTCCTTTTCTTATGTCTTTCTTTACTCCATCAATCCAAGCCATCCAATCACATATCTTCTTCATTCTAAATAGAAGGGTCTAGATCTCATCTCCCACTTTGCCATGTAATAGCTTTACTTTCCATCTCCAAAATAGAAAGGTCGATGCATTTGCTTATGTTACCACTCCACTCCACAGGCTCAAGCTCCTCCAATACTATATGTGCCTAGTGCAACTTAACCCACCCACTAGCATGAGTGCATGTGGTGCAACTTGTAAAATGGAAATTTTCTCCTCTTTGAATTATCATACTTCTACAATTAATGAGACTAATCTATTATATATTGTGATGTGGTACTTTTGTCATTTATCATTATTCTCCTTTAAAAAAAATATATTTCTTCTTTTTATATTTCCTAAATTCTTTCTATCTCTAACCTTTTCTTCCTATCCTATGACTTTTACTATTCTTATATTGCAATATTAAGATCCACTACATATTTTTCACATAATCTTCTATAATTACTTGAACAAGTGAACAAAGAAAATCACCTAATAGTCTCTCTATTTCTATACATGTAACTAGTCTCACTGCATTTTTTTTTAACTTTTGAAATGGTCATACACCCAATAGGTCTTTATATTTTACAACCTTTCCATATGTATTCTCAAGACACACCCCTCCTTAACATATACCCTTGCTAAACCTATCCCTTGGATATCCTCCCCTCAACATGTAAGCTCCCTAGATTGCCTAAAGGGATGCAATGCACTATCACAAACCCTTGACCTCCTAGCAAGAGAGGTGCCTCATTCTAACCATTAGGCTATATTAGTTTATGTGCAATCAGTCTCATAGCACTCACATCATAGGTGTCCTAAAAAGCGGCTAGCGGGCCTACTTTTTAATTTTTTACATGATCCAAACCATTCATCTAATTTAACTCACCTTAGATGTCATGAGCACCAAAGAATTCATATAACTGACATCTCTAAGATTTTTTTTTACCAATTGAAGCTAAAAAATGGACAATGAAACATAGAAAGCTCCAAAGTGTAAAATTCCATCTATTATCTTAGCTTCAAAGGGTCAAAGAATGAGATGCAGAGAGATATCCTCTAGATAAAATCATTGGCATTCAGTGCTATGAGGTGAGCTGAATCAAACGAATGGTTTGAATCATGAGAAAAATTGAGGGGGGCCACTAGCAACATTTTAGGATGCCTATGATGCAATTACAATGAAGCTATAAGGCTTAGATGGTTCATAGGGTTAGTAATTTAGATCACCTAATGGAGACCAAATATTTTTTGGTAGTCTGGATCAAAGTCTTCCAATTAAGATGAATGCTTTACTGGCATTTGAATTTCTTATATGATAGGTGACCAAGAAAAATCATATGGTGTCTTGCAATAGATTCGATCACAAGTTGCATGTGGGTTCCAAATGCTTGGTGATCAGAACATTTCACCATATAAATCACATCTTAGATTACGGATATATCAAAGAACTTCTCGATCAAATGATTTCAACCCTATGATTTGTAAGGTTTCACTGTTGTTGTTGTTGCTCTCTCTAAGCCATTAATTTTTCAGTCTTTTTTTCTTAATTGATTATTTACACACCCAACCAATATTTTACATATACACCCTGTCCAATAAGTAACCTTAAGATACACAAATCTCAACATGCACCCTTGCCAAACGTATCCTGAGACACCCTAAAGTGATGCAATGCACTACCCTGAACTCACGACCTACTTACAAGAGAGGTGTCTTAGCCTAACCATTGGGCTATGTTGGCTTAACTACAGATACTTAAGTTATCATATTCCATACTCATTTGATATACCAAGCTCTACAATAAAAATAAAATAAAAATAAACTGACTAAATATACAATGTGGCTCATGAGTGGTTGATTATCGAAAACGTTTATATTCTAAGCATCAACCTAAATAGATCATACCTCTATAGCCTTCTCAATCTAATATGATTTAACCATTGGATAGGTTAATCAAATGGAGAAGATTTTACTAGATTGATCTAACTAGGGTCTAAAAGATGATAACTATTGGATCATTGCAAATATGGGCTGTACTTAAATCAATATACTAGGTTTCATATGCAAACACTAACAACTAGAAACAAAAATGAAGTAATTTATGCAAATATGGACACAATATACCCTTGCTAAACCTATCCCTTGGATATCCTCTCCTCAACATGTAAGCTCCCTAGATTGCCTAAAGGGATGCCATGCACTATCACAAACCCTTGACCTCCTAGCAAGAGAGGTGCCTCACTCTAACCACTAGGCTATATTAGTTTATGTGCAATCAGTCTCACAACACTCACATCATAGGTGCCCTAAAAAACGGCTAGCGGGCCTACTTTTTAATTTTTTACATGATCCAAACCATTCATCTAATTTAACTCTCCTTAGATGTCATGAGCATCAAAGAATTCATATAACTGACATCTCTATGTTTTTTTTTTACCAATTGAAGCTAAAAAATGGACAATGAAACATAGAAAGCTCCAAAGTGTAAAATTCCATCTATTATCTTAGCTTCAAAGGGTCAAAGAATGAGATGCAGAGAGATATCCTCTAGATAAAATCATTGGCATTCAGTGCTATGAGGTGAGCTGAATATAACGAATGGTTTGAATCATGAGAAAATTTGAGTGGGCCCACTAGCAACATTTTAGGATGCCTATGATGCAATTACACTGAAGTTATAAGGCTTAGATGGTTCATAGGGTTAGTAATTTAGATCACCTAATGGAGACCAAATATTTTTTGGTAGTCTGGATCAAAGTCTTCCAATTAAGATGATTGCTTTACTGGCATTTGAATTTCTTATATGATAGCTTACCAAGAAAAATCATATGGTGTCTTGCAATAGATTCGATCACAAGTTGCATGTGGGTTCCAAATGCTTGGTGATCAGAACATTCCACCATATAAATCACATTTTAGATTACGGATATGTCAAAGACCTTCTCGATTAGATGATTTCAACCCTATGATTTGTAAGGTTTCACTGTTGTTGTTGTCGCTCTCTCTAAGCCATTAATTTTTCAGTCATTTTTTCTTAATTGATTATTTACACACCCAACCAATATTTTACATATACACCCTGTCCAATAAGTAACCTTAAGATACATACATCTCAACATGCACCCTTGCCAAATGTATCCCGAGGCACCCTAAAGTGATGCAATGCACTACCTTGAACTCACGACCTACTTACAGGAGAGGTGTCTTAGCCTAACCATTGGGCTATGTTGGCTTAACTACAGATACTTAAGTTATCATATTCCATACTCGTTTGATATACCAAGTTCTACAATAAAAATAAAATAAAAATAAACTGACTAAATATACAATGTGGCTCATGAGTGGTTGATTATCGAAAACATTTATATTCTAAGCATCAACCTAAATAGATCATACCTCTATAGCCTTCTCAATCTAATATGATTTAACCATTGGATAGGTTAATCAAATGGAGAAGATTTTTACTAGATTGATCTAACTAGGGTCCAAAAGATGATAACTATTGGATCATTGCAAATATGGGCTGTACTTAAATCAATATACTAGGTTTCATATGCAAACACTAACAACTAGAAACAAAAATGAAGTAATTTGTGCAAATATGGACCCAATATATACCCTCGAACCAACATTTTATTAGTCCCTAGCAAAATATACAAAAACTATTTTATAGAAAGTGATACAAATTCTCATTTTTGCAAGTACTCATGATTACATTTAGCATATGCAACAAGCCTTTAAAGACCCTAGGTTAATGTGACAACCCGGGTTTTTATATGATGCAATTTTGATAAAAAGGCGAGATCTCTTGTTTTGTAAGTATGAAATGCATGAAAATCTTTTTCGTATAGGGAAACAATCTTTCATAAAAACCCCGAGTGTTAAAACACATTCTCAAATTATTTAGCCATGGAAAAGTTTAAATCAATATTGTTCCCAAGAAAGTGTTAATCACAGCCCCAGCTATTAGAGAGTAACTACAATCAAGTAACATTGAAAGATAAGATAGGGGTTTTACTTACTTGTACAGTCTAGGTGGTTCCTAGCACAAACGTTCCTTGCCCTTAAGTATTTACTTGGTCTCTGAAAAATGTTGAGGATTGGGTGAGTATATACTATACTCAGTAGGAGCCTATCACCACTAGTTTTATAATACATGAGATGTTTTAAAATCATATGCTTTTTCAAAATATGTGCATGTCTGAATACTCAAGTTCAATATCGATATAAAAATCCGTTATCAAACTGAAATACTAACGACTTAAAGGATCACATAATCTAAAAATCGAAAGTATCATATACATATATATCATAACATTATGATATGCATCAGATGCTTCATAGAATCCAACTCATGGATCTCTAGTATGGTATGGTCGACCAACCTCATATCATGCCATATGCAATGCACATAAATCCATGAAAACATAGGGTCCCACTATGCCCACGACCTCACCGCCATGTGGTCCCTGGGTACCTAGGGACATAGGATCATATACCTCTACGGGGGCATATGACACTTCGACCCAGTGCCGTGACACCAGTGGTAGGCCCCTGTACCACATGTAGTCGAAGCAGGGACATGCCCTTTTTGGGCATGGTACCCATCCACCTAATAGTGGTAGAGGCTGGGTGGCCAACCCACACCCCTCAGCATAGCACCCACGAGCTTACTAGCCTAAATCATGTACAATCAAATAAGCCAAAAACCTCTTTTCAAAACCTGTCCTCTTTGGGTCCCTCACAACTGCCTAGCCCTCGGCACTCCAGCATCTTTTGGCAACCCTCAAGGACATGAAATCTATCTTTTATAGGTTTTAGAGTAATTGGTCTTATTACTTAAGCATTAGGGGTCCATCCCTATGCCTATGGGTGTCCTAAGGTCCTAATTGGGCCTTGGTATCCTCAGTTTTCCAAAGGTCTAGCGGCCACGCGCCACTATCCTATTCTAAGGGTCATTCTCACCTTTGATTGGGCCTTGATCAGGAATTTTATAGTTTCTATGTGTTTGCATCGTTGACACGGACACAACGCTTTTTACGGCGCCTCAATCGGAGCTCTAGATCTCAAGTTATAGGCGTTTTAGTGTCGCACGTACATAGGCGTCTTAAGAATTAAAAAAACGGAATGCTAAGGCACTACGCGTCTACGTCATGCGCCCTGGCTTCCTTAAGGAACGAAAAAATTGCGTACCACTAGTGCACTGTGCGTCTGCAGCATGCACCTCAGTGGGCGCGTCAACAGACTCGCCGAGTTTTCCTGCCCCTCTCTCTCTTTTGTGGACGCGCCCGTTTGGTTTTTTCCAAACGTGTCGACGTGGGACGTTCTGACTGGAACGTCCTGTTCGTTGGGGAACCGGGGCATCCTCAGGACACCCTGGTTTGACCCTATCAAACCAGTGCAGCCTAGGGAACGTCCCTGGGTCCTTGGTGAGTCTCCAGGGCTCCATTTTGCATGGTTTTTCATGCAAACACCTAGGGAAATTGATCTTAGAACTACGGTGGAGATGGGTTTTGAGGGATCTTGGGCATACCTGGCTTGTTGCTGGGTTTTTCTCCTTGTTTTCTCCTCTAGGTCACTACTCCTCAACGGGTTTTCTTCAACGTTTTGGGCTGCCATTAGAGGCGCCCAAGAGCTCATTTATAGAGTTAAGAGAGGGTTCTGGAGGGGGCTCTCACCGCCTTTGAATGGCGGTGGAGAAACCTCTAGAATGGCTGTGATTTCTCCTCCAATCACCACCGTTCTAGAACCCTCTAGAGGTTGAAGATGAAGGGGTGCCCGTATCAAAACGGGCCCCTGTGTTTTTTGCAGGGTAAATTCGTTTCTTACTAAATTTACATTTTTGCCCCTAAACTTCAAAGGGCCATAACTTGCCCATTTTAACTCTGTTTTGGCTGATCTTGGTCTTGTTGGATTCGTTTTTCCGAGATGCATCTAATGGCACCATTTTGAGGACCAAATTTCTAGGTTTAGTCTAGGTGAATAGTGAAATGACTAAAATGCCCTTATCTTCAAAAACTGAACTTTTCATTGCTAACTTGGAATTTTAATATTACAAAATTGGAGTCATTACAGTTAACCATAGTGGATGAGTTAAGCTTCATGAGAGTTTGAGAATTTTTTTCTATCCAAACTCAAATTACTACTTTAGCATGTTAATAAAAATTTTAAAAATTCAAAATCTTGCTCATATTCCAAAAATATCTCATTTAGGCTTAGATCTCAAAGTGTAGTGTGTGTAAAGTCTACATATACAATAGATCTTAATTTTTAAGTAAGATACAATCCTAAAACTTCATCTAAAATATGTTTTGACCTCAATCATCACTACTAGACATACACTCAGAATGAAACTCTAAAAAAAAGGTAAAACATATTTCTCTTTAATATGTGAGCGAAATCAATGACAACAACAATATCTACTCATAAAGAATCAAAGTTACTAAGGAATGTTTTTATTGATTCCTTTAGAAAGAATGGTATTGCTAAGAAAGTTTAAGAATAATACACCATAATTAGTATCCATTCATATCCTCATCAAGACTATATTCTTTCTAAAATCAATGGGTCTTCAACTGAGACGAAATGTAGGCTTAGGATGGGGTTATAAAAAATTGGGATATAAGGATATTCACAATCTTCAAAAATAATTAGAGGCCTTCTACTTAGAATTTACAATTCTTCTTTTGTCTGTAATGAAGTGTATAGTCTTCTTTGCACTTGTCTTCTTCTTTTTTATTTTCTTTTATTTTTTGAACTTTTGAATCTCATTAAAGATCTCTTTTTTTTCATAATATTCACTTCATTTTTTATATTGCTACTTAAAGACATATCTTCTATCATCTCTAACTTATTTTTTAACGAAAATAGGTAATGGATATTTTATATTGGGCTAACATGGTGATTGGCATAAAAGTATTACATCTATATTTAGAGGGTTTTAACATAAAAATGACTTAATTATCACTAACTAGGGTTAATTTTACTCTTTTGCATATCTAGGTACAAATGAAAAAGTGTCAAAATTTTCCTATCATGGGTCACACATGATAGAAATGAAGTCCTAGAGGTTCAAAATGATCACACATGACAAAAATGAAGTCCTAGAGGTTTAAAATAATCATTGGATGTCATTGTCAATGTCAGAATGGCTAGAAGCCCCATGTACAACTTTTACTCAAATGAGGGTGAAAAGGTGACAAACTTCCTATGCATGAATGCATACACATATGTCACCACCTTAAGAAGCTTATGGGAGAAGCTCAAGTCATATACAATGAAAGTTTCTTAGAAAGAAAAGAATAATGGGACTACATGAAGACTTTTTACTTATTTTTTCTCCCCTACTCAACCAAAGGATGAAGAATCAACCAATGATTTATGTTTTATCTATACAAGATATTAAAGCACGATTGGTTCACATAAGCATATGAAGATCTACATGAATCAAGGCCATTCATCCTAGGGCAATGAGATATAACGGTGGATAGAAAACAAAGTTTAAGGAAGATTTACATGCCATAAAAGGATCTCATATATCCAAGGAAGGTAAGTATGATCTAAGGGCAAGCATTCAAGTGAAGCAAAGAAGGAAACCCTAGACACCTTTCCTATGTTGAAAAGTAAACTCAAAACACTAAAGAAAGGAAGATCTCAACATACATTCTCATCTAAGGGTCCATCCATCTTAGGATTTCCAAAACTAGTCCACTTTCCTCCATGTGCATTCTACATCTCACCCTCCTTAAGACTTTCTAATTATGAAAAACCCTAGATTCCGCCACTAACTTTCCATTTGTTTCATTTTTCTTCCCACCAGTTTCCATTTTGACTTATTCCTTATCTTTCCATTCTTTTCCCTTTTTCTTTTCTCCCATTTTTCCACCTCACTTTACTACAATGAAAATCACGCCTCCCTCACCCACCCCACGACCTCCACCTCCTCTCAACCACTTTCCCATTTGATTTCACTTCTGCCCTCCACCCCTAAGCTATCTCTTTGGTATTCCTTTCTAGTTATTTCCTTTCCTCATCTCTTCCCTTCTTCCCTTAGACTTTCCTTTTCATTTTTTTTTTCCCTTCCATCTCCATCCCACTTACCCTTACTTGAATTCCACACCACCCCATCTAGCCATTAGTTCAAAATAAAATTAAGTGACTTGATCTCAACCATTGAATTCCATTAACCTTTATGCTAGAATTATATAAATAAAGGTGTTTTGAATACATAAAAGATCTTTTAACTTTCCCTAGAGCTCATTGCTAAAGGAAGGAAGACATCCTCACCTAAGCTCACTTCATGCTTCCATATCCAAATATTTTGGAAATAAAGGTAAGGTCTCAACCTAAGTTCCAATTCTATTCTTGCTTGTTTTCATTTTTCTTTCTCTACCGTTCTTCCCCTACCTTTTGTTGACGTTTGTGAGGTCTAAACGCCTCCTTACATGAGGATTGAAGTAACCACTTGTGTTCATCCATTCAGCTAGTAAGCCTTAGCCAATTAGAAATAAGAGGAGCAGTCTAGACTTAGGCTGAAAATAAGTTACCTTCAACCAGCAAAGCATTAACTAGTTGGATAATAATCTTAAGATCATAAAAGGTTAGTAAATTACCTAACCCTAATAAAAACTATAAGTAAGATAAGGATGATCAAACAAGATCCATTAAATCTTGGATGATCAAGAACAATAAGAATAAGAATATTATATTGTACTTAGTATGCATGTTATAGTTCATTAGATTAGATAATCCAAACACTTGATCAAAGATGATTCAAGGAAGAAAACCAAGATCATTTTCCTTAGGGATGATTCAATAACTAAACTTAGATCTAAGAAGAACTAGATGATAGAAGATTTAGGACCTTGATCTTTATCAACAAGTGTATCAATGGATCTATGAAAGATCAAGATCAAGGAGATGGACACACAAAAACTTAGAGACAGAAAAATACATAGATATGAATGATCTAAAGATCATTCTAAACATTAGATCTAGTGATCAATAGGATTGTTCAAATTTTATATATTAACAATATGTATAGATGTATAGATTACATACATCAGTCAGGATCATGGAAGATTTGGGAAAAGAGATCACTCCTTGAAGGTAGGAGGATTTGATGAATGCATTTACATGGGATATACATGATTGAACTCATGACCTTATGTTGACAAGAGTAATGTTAATACTTGTATTAAATCCCTTGAAAACCTTATGATCCAACCAAACACATATAAGACAGTTAAGGACTAGACCATAAGTGAATATGGAACTAGAAAATATTTCAGCCCTAAGTAAATAGACAAATGGTCTGATATGTATGAAATCTATTTTACATACAAGCTTGGAGGCTTGTGAGTTTGTTTTAATAGGCATAAGCCTAGGGGGATGCTATGCTAGACGAATTATAAGGGTTTGGCCACCCGCTCCTTGAAATTTGATGATTTGATGATACCTTGCCCCGTCCTGTAAGGGGGATAGACGGTGAAAGATTGCGAGGAATTTCATCCCCACTATAGAACCTTCTGAGTGCCACACCTGCTTGTTTTAAATACAATGCCAGATGTAACCACCCACACTCCCACAGGGAAAGAAAGCTATTTGACCAAAAGCATCAATCCAATCTAAAGAACTCTGATTCAACCATTTCTGTGTAGCTGACTGGGATTTATCCCCTCTGGGGAATCCATAGAAAGCAAAACTCTTCCAAAAAGTGCAAATTTAATGCTAGCTCTCGATTCATTCTCTTTTCTAGTCTGATCATGGCATGTGTCACGCTCATCTATACAGGAGCCCATCCTTAGCAAGGTGCCCCTGTTGTCATGTTTATCTTTGTGTGTGTCTGAGTGGGACCTTTCCTCGTGAATTGCCTTCTTCGAGGCATGATCAGGGGCGGGGTAGAACTCTTACTAGATTAGTTTCATTCATAGGAGTCAAAGCATCACATTTCACGTTCGTTACCCAGGTAACTTCACTTTCTTTCGAGAGAAATAGAGTCTATAAGAAATATCATCAGCCTGGTCGTAGATTTGCCTATGTCTTTGCTAAAGAGCATATGCCAGATTATAAACTAGGCATTATTCCTACTCCTGAGGATGCGCTCATCCTCTTAGTGAGAAAGTGAGGGAATAGCCGGGAGGGAGTGACAAAACAACCTCTTTCGTTGAATAAGTTTGGATTGGAAGTCAGACAGACATTCTTTTTTTTTCTTCTCCTATACATATAGTAGAACCCTGCTCTAAGAGGCTAAAAGTCGGGTGGGGCAATTATGCGAAGGCCGCCACTGTGAAAGTCCTGTCCCCCCATATGGGCAATGACATAATATTTTTCATCATGGTATCAGTGGTGGACAGGGCAGTTATCTGAGTGTGCTAATACGGATCAGACTGCAGCATGATAGCCCTTTTGGTTATTTTGCACTATGATGCATATGAGAATAGGCATAGTAAAATGCCTTATGTTTTAGCATAATGAAATGCTAGGTAATTGTATATTACCAATATTTCCCAAGAAGGGAAATTTTCAGTGTAAGATTAGCTGAAATAGTAAATTCTCATAATAGAGAAAATTGATCAGCTTAGTTGGAAATGATATTTGACTATTTTCATAAATTTAACTGATTTACCCATGTATAGTATGTACGTATATGGATGTACATAACTTACAAAGTAAATAGTAGAGACATGAATATGTTTGGGGATAATGGGATTATGAAGTATTGGAATTACATTGTCAATTATTATGCTTCTTGAATCCCCTACCAAGCATTGCTTGCTGAGATATTGTAAATGTTGCAATATCTCATATACAGGGAAGGAGAGTTAGGAGCTGAAGACGATAAAAGACTTGAAGAGAATAATCTTCAAGATACACCCTTGAAGACATGTATTTTTCTTTGTTGAGAGTTTTATTGTATAGTGAGCTTAAGTTTTGGATTATGTAATTTGGACAAGTATTGTAATAGATTTGGCTGTACTGTGAACCACTGGATGGATTCTGGAATTTAATGAAAGTCTATTCCTTCAATGGAATTTTATCTTTGTACGAAAATTCTACTTATTTTATGTACGAAGTGATGACTTAGGTTTTACAAAACAAGTTCAAAAGAAAAGAATTTTCGCTGCTTTGTTTTGCGAAAAAAATTTACACTATTAAGGGCCCTGCCTTTCAAAATACATTACAAAACGTGTTACAAAAACCTAGGTCGTGACATAAGTGATTAATGCATTAGCATTATTAGTGAGATGTGTGTTTATTACCTAAAAATGTGATTTTGCCTTTGAAAGAGAAGGTGATATGAACTATGAATGAAGGGAAATAGAGGTTTCCTTAAGTGGCAAGGCCACATGAGCAAACTTATGAATGAAGAAATCAAAACTTAGAAGTAAGTTGAAATGGAAATTTCGAGGACAAAATTAGTATAAGGTAGGAAGATTGTAATAACCCCAATTTTTGTAAATTGATTTAGAAAATCAATTTAGTTTGAATTTTTAAAAATTCTGGGTTGGAATATTAGGTTATTGGATATTCTCTTTTTGTAGAGATTAAAAGATGATTTAAAACTTAGAAATTATGAATGTACTTGAAAAACTGATCGAAAGGGCACTAAGTATGTTCAATTCTGAGTTAAAATAAAAAATCCCTAATTTTCTTC
Source organism: Warburgia ugandensis (assembly GCA_035236585.1). NCBI lineage: Eukaryota > Viridiplantae > Streptophyta > Magnoliopsida > Canellales > Canellaceae > Warburgia > Warburgia ugandensis. The sequence continues at coordinate 41,164,556 of CP141137.1, forward strand.
ATTTTTATGAATAAAAGGGTAAAATGATAATTTTACCTATAATCAAGATCTAATACATTAATATTTAGGATGTACTAAAAAATATGATTCCAACTCCACTAAGTTCGCTCAATTCTGAGTTCGAAAAAATAAAATGGATTTTTCTCCATAAAAGGGCAAAATGGTCCTTTCACACCTCTGTGAGGCCCGCGAACAAATCCAACGACTAGAAAACATGTAATGAGTAGTCAAACCACTACCAGCTACTAGTAGAGAAGGAGGTGGTAGTGGAGGATCCAATGTTAATTTAATTTTCAAAAGAATTGAAACATAATTATTACATGTAATTATGAAAATTTTAAAAACATCTATAAATACACCCCCAAAAATCCTCCAAAAATTTTCATTAAATTTCCCATAAAATTATCTTGCTTACCCTAAAAAACCAAATCTAGATTCATTCCCAAAACTCTCTCTTCTTTAACTTTCTCTCTCCTCTCCCTAGATTGGAACAAGAGACCTAAATTCAATTAGGCACTCTGTTTCAAATCAAATCTCACAAATTCCACCATTTAAATTGTCCTATACTACCTATCTACAAAACTCCCAAATCAATTTCAAGATCCAATTGTGCAATCAACAAAAAATCACAAAACAAGCGGTTATCAGGCTATCTTATCATCAAGAGGATAATTCTTTAAATTGAGCTACAAAATCTATGTTTTTATTCAATCAAGTAGGTGAAAGCTATTCTTATACTGATTTCATGTTAGTTAATGTAATTTTTATTTTTCAAAAATTATTTTTATGTTAAAAATTATAAAAATCAAGTAAGGGGAAGAACCCTTCAATACTATATGATGGAGGGCTCAGATGGAAAATCTGAGCTAACTAATCGATTCAAAAGGGTCCAAAACCCCTAAGGTAGAAGTTTCAAGAAATTTAATCAAGTTTTAACCCCTTGATTGATGAGGAATAGATTGGATGGTCCAAAATGGACTGTCTGATCTTCCTAAGAAGATCCAATTCCCAGGACGTGCAATAGAACACCAAACTAAAATGCACCCTACCAACCAAGCTCGACCATCTAGCATTGTCATGGAAGGTGCTCTTCTTATTTCATATAAGTAGATATACTGATGCGCTATTTGATCCTAGATCAACCCATTCTTTCATTTAGAATATTTTGATGCATACTTAGATGTCCCTCTAGATAGAATTAGATTTTTATTGGAAGTTAGCACACCGGATTGTGCAGGAGTTTGTTTAGAATGTATTGATGATAGTCTCTGGTGAGAGATTCAATGTAGACTTCATCGTCTTAGGTATCATGGATTTGACATTATATCAAGCATAGACTAGTTGGTTAGGCATGGAGTTATAGTTGATCGTAGGAAGAATCAGATGATGGCGCACACCTTAGACAGCTAGTTATGGTGCTTTTAGGAGAGATTTAGAGTTCTTTTCCTAGGGTTGTTCTGACTTTTCTTATCCTCAATAATGTAATTTCAGGGACGAAATTTTTGTAAGGGTGGAAGAGTGTAATAGCTATAAATACACAATTATGATAAGTAAAACTATGCATTTATATAAAATAAAAAAAAATAGGGTAATTTTTTATTTATTAAGTGCATGTTTTAAAGGGCAACGAAGAAGAATAGAATGAGTGTATTGAGAAATTAGGTTAGCATAATCACTTGGAGTCGATTTTTTATTAATTTGGGTAATCAAAAACATAATTTCTAAGGAAAAAAGAGAAATCTAAAAATCACATTAAGTTAGCATTAATCGATCTCCCAAAAGAAAAATATAAATTAGTTTTTAAATTCAGGAATTAGGTAGGCTACTAATTCGTTAAGACATTAGCTTAACACCACTCAAAGACTTGGTGAAATTCTAACTAATTAGCTAGAAATTGTAAAATAGGTATATTACTATCTAGGGTAGAATTGTAAAATGTACCATGAACATGATAGAATTGAATAAAGCTAGTTAAATATGAGGTTATAATTGAAAATACAATTAAATGGATTAGTCAATTGAGATTTAATCTAGACCATCCATGTTGAGGGCACCAGCCAAAGGCAGCTAGCTCCCCAAGTTCTTTCATTCCTCACATGCATAAAATAAAACCAAAATATAAAATGAAAACAAAATTAGGCTAAAGAATTTCTCAACCATTAACAAACCAATAAAGAGAGAAAAGGGAGAAGGACTAAAAAGAAGGAGAATCTAGGAGAAAGAAGCAAGCTAGAGGTGGGGGAAAGTTTGGAATCAAGGTGCAACCCAGAAGAAGGAAGATTGGAAGCTAGAAAAGGGAAGGTGAAATAGAAATCATGGACATCCTCCCTCACTGAGTGAAGCTCCACGCATGAACCAATGAACTTCCAAATTTGTGGAGATAAGCTGATCCAACCATGCAAAGCTTCAACTTAGGTAGGAGATCTTAGTGAGATGAACTCCTAATGGAAGATCGACTTAACCAAGCTCGAAATTTACAAGTTTCTACACTTAGATTTGTAAGTTACTGGTTTCCTATAGGTTGAACCAGTAGCTTGCAAAGCTTGAATTTTAGCTTCGATTAATGATGAAAAATGCCCAAGTTTGTAATCTTTTTCTTTGCTCAATGATGCTTCATGATTCTACTATATGCATGCTAGATTACATCCAGTTTCTTGATGGATTTAGCATGTTTTTATATGAAATTTATCATGCTCTCTTTTCTCTCTTGACTATTAATCATGGTGAATAGGGGGTGTTCATCTTGTCAACTGCCCCCTCAAACCTTCATTGTTCAAAAGTACATATCTGGGTTTCCTTCCTTGCTTCATGAACTTGCTAATGATGCATTCAAGTAGTACTTTTGGGGACGTTTTCATAGGGTTTTGATTATTGAATTGGATTAGGGACTAGGTGCACCCTGTTCTTCCTACACTGAGGAAGGCAAAGGTCGCCCAATCCCATACACGTAGCAATCAATTTGATGCAAATCGTGTTAAAGTAAATGATGGGTCTTTAAGAACAGTTATCCACCTATGAATTGTAAGAAATTTCCACCCATATCTGTAGGTTTTAGTTGCTGATTTGGGGGCTCAAATAGGGAGGAAATCATGTAGTTTCTTGTGCATAGTAGCAAGAAACTGCTGCTTTTCTCCACTTGTTAGCACCCTCCTTGGCAAGAATTTGATGATTAAATGAAATGGAAAGATGACTCATTAAGAACCTTATCAAACTTATTCACTTTGGAGTGGTGATAATAACTTAAGAAGATCACAAACCAATAAACTTCATTTATTGGTTTCGTTCGGTCATATAGTTAGGAGGTGCTTACCTTCTAGTTTGAAAATCCTTTGAATTTGACCTCAATTTAAGTAATGCTATAGGTTGGGAAAGGAAAAAGCTAGGTTGGAATTAAGAAAAACACCATTTTCAAGCTTTGGTAATGGTTTGAAAATGAATGACCAGTAGCATCTAGCTACTAGTATTTTTTGAATGAAGGAAGAGGAAGACAAGAATTCTTGAGTTACTAGCAGTCTCAGGAATTTTCTGCGTATAAAACTTCACTAACCTAGAATTCCAGTATAGGGAAAAACTTCAAAAACTTAACCTTGCTAAGTTAGAAATGTGACCATATCTTGTGTATACCTTCCTAGAATTAAGGGAAATGTAAACCTACCTTTAAATTAGAAATAATTAAGGATATAAAGGTAATTTATCATAGGTAAAGGAAATTATGAAAATGCCCCTAGATCATCATCATCAAGACCTTATCCCAATTAGGGCTCGGCCACATGAATCTTATTCCTCCATTCCACTCTATTAAATACCATGGCTTCATTTAGTCCCAATGTTTTTAAATCTTTCCTCACCACTTCTATCCACGTTCTTTTGGGCCTTCCCCTTCCCCTTTTAGAACCTTCTACTTGTATTGCCTCACTTCTTCTAACCAGTGCCATTGTTGGTCTCCTTTAAACGTATCCAAACCACCTAAGTCTAGTCTCTCTCATCTTGTTACCTATTGGTGCTATCCCTAAATTTCCTCAAATATTTTCATTTCTAATTCTATCCTCATTTATGTGATACTCATCTTGTATTACCACTCAATCATCTCAACATCCTCATTTATGTGATGCTCATCCTATGAGTATGATGTTCCTTAACTGCCCAACACTCTGATCCATAGAGCATGGCTGGCCTTATGGCCATCCTATAGAATTTTTCTTTTAGTTTGAGTGGCACCCGTCGATCACACAAAACTCCAAATCCACATCTCCATTTGTTCCAACCTGCTTGTATTCTCTGGGTAACCTGCCTCTCAATCTCTCCACTCTCATGAATCATTGATCCTAAGTATCAAAAGTGGTCTTTAACGAGGACTTCTTGGTTATCAATCTTGACTGTTGTTCTACTCCTACTCTCCTTGCTAAAATTACATTCCACATATTCTATCTTAGTTCGACTAATTTTAAATCCTTCAAATTATAAGGCTTCTCTCCATAACTCTAGCTTTCTGTTTACACCCTCCCTTATCTCATCAAGTAAGACTATATCATCTGCAAATAGCATGCACCAGGGAATCTCCTCGTACAGTTGTTTTGTTAACTCATCCATAACCAATGTGAAAAGGTATGAACTCAATGCCAATCCTTGGTGCAATCCTATAGTGACAGGAAAATCACGAGTCACGCCACTAGTGGTCTTAACATTTGTTATTGCTCTCTCATACATATCTTTAATTATGTCTATATATCCCTAAGAAACCCCTTTACCACCCAACACCCTCCATATTAACTCTTTAGGGACTCTACATAAGCTTTCTCTAAGCCAATAAACACCATGTAGAGGTCTTTCCTCCTCTCCCTATATTTCTCTAGTAATTGTCTTAGTAAGAAAATAGCTTCCATGGTAGACCTCCCAGGCGTGAAACCAAACTGATTCTCTAATACACTTGTTTCATGTCATAGCCTCTTCTCAATCACTCTTTCAAAAAGTTTCATATTATGGCTCATAAGTTTGATCCCTCGATAATTAGTGAAGCTCTGTATGTCTCCTTTATTCTTATAGATTGGTACAATAGAGCTTTTCCTCCCCTCATCAAGCATTTTCTTTGATTTTATAATTTGGTTAAACAACCTGGTCAACCAAACTACCCTAATATCTCTCATATTCTTCCAAACCTCTATTGGTATACCATCAGGTCCCATGGCCTTTCCTGATTTCATCTTTTTCAAGGCCTCTTATACTTTAGGTATTCTAATCCTACGTTCATATGTATAATATCCCATGTTTTTTAAATTTATAGTATTTTCAATCCCTATATTCTCAGAGCCATTGTCATTTAATAATTTTTGAAAGTATGTTTCCCACCTTTGTTTGATCTCATCATCTTTGACTAATACCCTTTGATCATCGCTTCTAATACACCTAACATGATCTAAGTCCTTACCCTTCTATTCTCTTACTTTTGCAAGTTTAAACACATCTTTCTCACCTTCTTTTGTACCTAGTCTATTGTAGAGCTCATCATATGCTTTAAGTTTAGCCTCACTTACTATTCTCTTAGCAACCTTTTTAGCATTCTTATATTATTCATAGTTTTCATTATTTCTAATCTTCTACCATGCTTTAAAACGCATCCATTTTTCTTTAATAAGTTTTTGCACTGTTTCACTCCACCACCATGTTTCCTTTGCTAATAGCCTTTTACCTTTAGATACTCCTAAGACATCTTTTGCCACTTTCTTAATGGACTCAGCCATATTAGTCCACATGGTATTTACTTCTGTTTCATAGTTCCAATTTCCTTCTACCATCAACTTATTTTTGAATGAGGTTATTTTCTCTCTTTTTAAGTTCTACCACTTAGTTTTTAGATGTGTATTAAGTTTAGTTCTTTTTCTCCACCTTTTGATATGGATATCCATAACCATTAACCCATATTGTGAGGTTAAACTCTCACCGAGTATTACCTTACAATACTGACATATAGATCGTTCATTATTCTTAAGTAGAAAAAAGTCTATTTGTCTTTTATGAAGTCCACTTTTAAAGGTTATTAAGTGTACATCCCTCTTCTTAAAGAGTGTATTTGCAATGGACAGGTTATATGACAAAGCAAAATCGAGGATATTCTCCCCCATCTCATTTCGTTGACCTATACCATACCTTTCGTGTATTCTATCATATCCTTCCATATCTTTTCATACATGGCCATTTAAGTCGGCTCCTATAAATATCCCCTTAATGTTGGGAATTTCTTACATGACTCCCTCCATATCTTCCCAAAACTATCTCTTGATTATATCTTGTAACCCTACTTGTGGTGCGTATGCACTTATAACATTAATAATCTGCTCTCCTAGAACAAGTTTTATTATTATTATTCTATCACTAATTCTTGTAACGTCCATAACTTTATTCTTTAATTTTTTATCCACTATTATTCCTACATCATTGCTGTTATTTTCCTTTCCTACGTACCATAATTTATACCCATCTATTTCTCTAGCTTTAACCCCTTTCCATTTGGTTTCTTGGGTACAAGCGATGTTCACTCTCCTATGTTTCATCGTGTCTACTAACTCCAAACTCTTATCTGTCACTGTCCCTATATTCCATGTAGCGATACGAATCTTATGTTCTGGAGATACCCTATTTACTATCACCTTTCTCGACCTCCATGGTATGAACCCATGTCCACTTTTCACTGCACCTGGGTTCTGATGCAGCGCGTCGCTTCCATGGGGATGCTCTAGTAGCCCTTGCCCATTTTTCACTACACCCGGGATCCAATGTAGCGCGTCGCTTTTGGGAGAAGGACCTTTGCAACCGTTGCCTCTTTTTCACCGCACCTGGGATCTGATGCAATGCGTCACTTATGGGGAACGCCCTAGCTTGAGGAAATGTCTATTTTTTATTCATGTCATAGTTGGGGTTGCTGTAGTTTTAAAAAGCTGAAGATGATTTTCATTTCTTCTTTACAAACTAATATACAAATGCATATTCATTTGCAAGCAGAAAAGAAATAACAAAACCATCTTCAGCTTCACCTTGCCGGCTGGCTACCTATCGTAAGGTTTGCCATATTTTAAGAAGCTGGAGATGATTTTCATTTCTTCCTCACAAACTAATATACAAATGCATATTCATTTGTAAGAAAGAAATAACAAAATCATCTTCAACTTCTCTCTTGCCGACTAGCACCTAATGCAAGACCCTCTTCAATTTTTCATCCAGGCTTGGGACCGTCATTGGCGGAGTTATGCCCCTAGATCTAAATTATAAATACATTGAAAACTAAATTGGACCTATTGATAGAACTTCATATTCCAATTTATTTAGGCTCAACCACTTGACATTTAGATACTAAATAATAGCCTCTTAAGGTTTATGAGATTTTACACCTAAATTCCTTAGCCTACTTTAACCTATAGCTTAAATATTTCAAGACTGGGTCTTAAATGGAATGACACACCTACTACTTGCTCTCAAGTGACAAAGTCACTCATACTTAGGAGTATGAAACCTATCTTCCTAATACTAAGACCTATTTGATATGGCCACATCTAGTTTGGCCTTCTAAGACTTACATTTCATGAATTTAGTCCTATGAGACGAGACCCCTATACACCAAGGATTGGCATTGAGTCCATACCTTTTCACATTGGTTATGGATGAGTTAACAAAACATCTACATGAGGAGATTCCCTAGTGCATGCTATTTGTAGATGATATAGTCTTACTTGATGAGACAAGGGAGGGTGTAAACACAAAGTTGGAGTTATGAAGAGAAGCATTAAAATCTAAAGGATTTAAAATCAGCCGAACTAAGATAGAATATATGAAATGCAATTTTAGTAAGGAGAGGACTAGGAGTGGAACACCAGTCAAGATTGATAACCAAGAAGTCCCCATAAAAGACCACTTTCGGTACTTAGGACTAATGATTCATGAGAGTGGAGAGATTGAGAGGGAGGTAACTCAAAAAATCCAAGCAGATTGGAACAAATAGTGATGTGCATCTAGAGTTTTGTGTGATCGACGGGTGCTACTCAAACTAAAAGGAAAATTCTATAGGATGGCCATAAGGCCGGCCATGCTCTATGGATCAAAGTGTTGGGTAGTTAAAGAACATCATGCTCATAGGATGAGCATCACATAAATGAGGATATTGAGATAGATGAGTGGTAAGACAAGAAAGGATAGAATTAGGAATGAAAATATTAGAGAAAATTTAGGAGTAGCACCAATAGGTAACAATATGAGGGAGATTAGACTTATATGGTTTGGACATGTCCAAAGAAGACCGAAAACAGCACTGGTTAGAAGGAGTGAGGCAATGCAAGTAGAAGATTCTAAAAGGGCAAGGGGAAGGCCCAAAAGAACATGGATAGAAGTGGTGAAAGATTTAAAAACTTTGGGACTAAATGAAGCCATGGTACTTAATAGAGAGGATTGGTGGAATAAAATTCATGTAGCCAACTCATAATTGGAAGAAGGTCTTGATGGGATTAACAAAGTACTTACACCACCAGACATAGGACATCAGTGTATGACACACCAATATCATCTTGATTTTGGATGTTTTTCATGATTTCAACTGATGGGTTCATGGATTTGGCCATCGGCCCAGGGACATCATTTTTCGACATTACTTGGTAAGCACCACTAGAATAGTGGTGATCCATGAGACATGAATTTTCATGAGTTGCGAGTTTTGGTTTCATCAATGTTTTAGGCATGCACTCTAGGAGTGTCCTAAGTCCTAGATGGCTTGGTAGGTTCACTGTTAGTGTGCCGTAAGACCTGAAGACCCTGTGCTAAGAGGTGTAGTTGGCCATTGACCTCTGTGATGAGATTAATACCATCCTTTGTGATGAAGATTGTGGGTAGCTAGAGTAACTTCTCATGAGAAAGTGCTCTGAATGGTAGCTGTGTAACCCTCATGAGGTCCGGTGAGTCATGGTTCATGTAGGTATCCATGAGTAAACATAGAGGCCATGGTAATCTGCAGTGGGGGACGATAGGGCCTTATGAACATAAGTGTCTATGTGTTGTTAGCATGCTAGTCATGCCAGTCATTCTTGAGAGTTGAGACCATTGGTCTCTAGTGGTAGGACTGTATGCCACTAACAGTCCCTGGTGGTAGGACTATATGCCACTATAATATTGAGTGATATGTTTTCCAAGACAATGTGGGCATGGATTTGTGCATTGCGGATTGAGGGTATTCGCCTCGGTTCTACATCATTTGTTTTGAGCACACTGATTTGACAAACTTATCATATTCTTCTAGACATTGTAGATGATTTGAAATTCACCAGTTTTTCTTCATGGATCTTTCTTTCCATGTAGTGATTTCTCACTTTTTAGAAACTATGCACTTATATATATATATATATATATATATATATAGACGCACATATATATGAGATACTTATACCTATATGTATGCCCTATGTTAAGCATTCCAATTTGTATTAGTTTTTCACCCTATTATTTCACCCCTTACAACCAAAATTTCAAGTGATGTTGATAAACCAAGTAGCTCGAACACAAGAGACATAAGGAAGGTGAAAGTACCTGGATTAGTTTAGATGTAAGGAGAATATGCTTTTAATGTAGTTTCTTTTGATAGAATCCATGTATAGGATTCCATTTTGGTATTGTATATAATTAAATATCTATTGATGCATGGGATGACTATTAATATAGACTATACTAGTTAATCAAATGATTTATGTGACTTTACTTGTGATAGTATGTATGATCATGTGGCATGTATCTCTAGCCTTTCTTAGGTTACAAGATTATTATTTTACATATATGTGGAGGTTTTGCATAACTCCTAAAAGAAGTTGATGAATTTCTCAAAATTAAATATATCTTATCTCTTTGATAATGTTTTCCAAAAGAAAGGAAATTTTTGTTGCTTGCCAACTTAAAATTGATAAAAGGCTTGAAACCTGGGGATGTTACAAAAACTTTCAATTTTTTCCTTATAAATCCTATTACTTTCATATGCTTATTGTATGATCTCTTCCAACTCTTTTAAGTTAAAGCTGGCAATGTGAGCCTTATTTATCCATGTCAAAATTAAATGTTTTTATAGCCGTGTAATCTCTATATCCAATTCCATTGGCAAAAGACAAGCCTTACCGTATGCAATACAATAAGGAGACATTCAAATTAGAGTTTTATGTGCAGTCTTGTATGCCCAAAGCGCATCGGTCAATCTAAGAGACCAATATTTATGATCAAGGTTAACAATCTTTTGAAGAATTTGTTTAATAACCTAATTTGAAACTTCTACTTGTCCACTTATTTGTGGATGAATAGTGTTGCAAGTTTATAAGTGAGATTATATTTCTTCATAAGAGTTTCAAAAGCTTTGTTGCAAGAATGAGTACCATTATCACTAATAATGGCTAGAGGTGTTCCAATTCTAGAAAAGATATTTTTCTTTAAAAACTTAACCACTATTTTATAATTATTATTTCTAAATGGAACAGCCTCTATCCATTTTGAAACATAGTCTACAACTCTAAAATATACACATATGCAAACAAAGGTGAAAATGACCCCATGAAATCAATGTCCCAACAATCAAATACCTCAACTACAAGAATAGGATTGAGAGGCATCATAACCTATGGCTCATTCCTCCTAACTTTGGATAGTGCTTACTATGACGACTCGGATTTCATATGATGCAAATTTCATAAAAAGGCGAGATCTCTTACTTTAGAAATATGAAATGCATGAAAATCTTTTGTTTTGGAAAGCAATCTTTCGTATAAAACCCCGAGTGTCAAAACACATTTTCAAATCATATAGCCATGGCATAGTTTTAAATCAACTCTATTCCCAAGAAAGTGTTAGTCACAGCCCCAGCTACAGAGAGTAACTACAATCAAGTAACATTCACTAAAAGGTAAGGTAGGGGTTTACGTACTTGTACTTAATTTGGATGTTCTCTGTCACGGGTGTATCCTGTCCTTAAGTGTTTACTTGCATCTGAAAAATATTAAAGATTGGGTGAGTATACATTATACTTAGTAGGAGTCTATCACTACTAGTTTTACAATGCATGCTATGTTTTAAACCATATGTTCTTTAAACCATGTGCATGTTTGGACACTCATGTTCAATATTGATATTAAAAGCCATTGTCAAAATAGAATACTGACGACTTAAAGAATTGCATAATCCAAGTCAAAAGTAACATAGATATCATAAACATATATTATGATGTGCATAAGATGCTCAACTGAATCCAACTCATGGATCTATGGTCGACCATACTCATGCCATGCCATATGCATGCAAGTAAATCCTCAAAAACATAGGGAACACTATGCCCACGACCTCAGCGTCGTGTGGTCCCCGGGTACCTAGGGACTCTCGGTCATAGCCTCCACGGGGCATATGACACTTCGATGGGTACCGTGACACCTCCAGTGGTAGTCCTCGTTTACCACAACAATCGAAGTGAGGACAAGCCTTTTTGGTGTGGTACCCTTTCCACCTATAGTGGTAGAGGCTAGGAGGCCACCCCAAACCTCTCGGCATAGTGCCCACGAGCTTACTAGCCCAAATCATATACTATCAAGCAAGCAAGAACCTTTTTTTTTAAAACATGTCTATGCATGTATCATGCAGACAAGAATCTTTTTTTAAAACATGTCTATGCATGTAACACATGTCTTGGCAATATATGAGCAATGTATTTTTCATATGCACGCTAAGTTCATTTATGAAATCAATTCATGCGAAACAGATCATGTGCATATGGATGTAACATAAGTTTATATGATATACGCATAAAGACAGGACATGTAACTTAAAAACTTAGCATTAGAAAAGCAACCATGACTCAAAACATGCATTCTCAAAGCATCATGGGTTCTTTTTAAAAGTCTAGTAGTGATAGGACACCTACCTGGTTTGATCGCTCTAGTCCCCTTGTCCTCATACGTTCCTAGTTTAGGGGAAAAAGGTTAGCTTGGCCTATTTCTATAAGTTCTGGAATAGTTTACCTCACTACTTAGGCATTAAGGGTTCATTCCCATGCCTAAGGGCCTCCTAAGGTCCCTAACTGGGCCTTGGTATAGTCAGGTTTGCAAAGGTTTAGTTGCCTCACACCACTATCATGGTTTAAGGGTCATGCCAGCCTTAGATAGGTACTTGATCAGGTATTTTATGGTTTGAGTGTGTCCGCGCCATCGATACGGACACAACACCTCTCACGGCACTTGAATCAGAGTCCTAGAACTCAAGTTATGGGTATTTTAGTGTTAAGACTGCATAGAAGGCCCAAAACGGGCCCTGTGTCCCCGCTCCCGGGACGCACTTGCGTCCCGGTCGAGCGGTGACCGGCCCACACGTGCAGTCGCACGCTCCCGAGCGTCATCAGGCTCCGTGTTCTATTACGGGAAATGCACCGCATCACCATCACAGGTCCACATGAGGCGGGCGCTCGGGACGCTAACGCGTCCCGTGTCAACGACGCGCGCCCACAGGGCGCATCCGTCGACACACCGGGCCTCCGCCCCTTTTCTTGTTTGCGGGCGTGTCCACGGACGTGCCCATCGGTTTCCCTTTAACGCACTGGGTGCATTTTGGTTCTGTGGTGACCTAAGCATCCTTGGGACGCCCTAGTTCGACCTTGTCGAACCAGAACGCCCCAGGCACCTGCCCTAGGTCTGTTGTGGCTCCCTAAAGCCCCGTTTTGCATGGTTTCTCATGCAAAAACTTAGGCACATTCAACCTAAGACTTAGGGGGAGATGGGTTTGGAGTTGTTTAAGGCGTACCTAGTTCATGGCTGGGTATTTTTCACGATTTCTCCTCTTGCCTGCAACTCCAAGACTGGTTTTTCCCACGGTTTTGGGCTGCCATTGGAGGCACCCAAGAGCTCTATTTATAGAGCTTAAGGAGGGTTCTGGAGGGGTGTTTCCACAGCCATTCCATGGCGGTGGAGAAACCTCCAGAATGGCGGTGGTTTCCCCCCTGCGCACTGACATTCTAGAATGTCGATGATGCAATATGTTTGGGAATAAGGGGGTAACCGTATCAAAATGGGTCCCCTGTTTTCTCAAGCCAATTCGTTTTAAATTTAATTATAATTTTGCCCTTGAACTTCAAAGGGCCATAACTTGCTCATTTTAACTCCGTTTTGGGTGATTCTGATCTTGTTGGATTCCTTTTTCCGAGATGCACCTAAGGGTACCATTCTAAGGACCAAATTTTTGGGTCTAGTCAGGTGAATAGTGAAATGACCAAAATACCCTTATCTCAAAAAGTGAACTTTTCATTACCAACATGGGATTTCAAAGTTACAAAAATGGAGTCATTACACTTACAATCATTACAAAAGTCATGTGTGTCCTTAAAAAGAGTAGGCTAATCAAAACCACACAGCAAAATTTTTGCAGCAGTTTTCTAGGTTGAAAAATGTCTTCCACATGCTTTAGACATTGACAGAATGAGATGATGTTATTTTGTTCTGTCAAGTATGTATCTCCTAATTAGTTGACTTGGGCAGTACTTAAACAAATAAGGAACATCTCAAAAATAGTGCTTTACATTGGAGATTTTTTTTTTTGCTTTACTTGCATAATCCAATGTTTAAGAATCTTCTCTGTAACTATATAATTTGTAATATCAGGAAACACAAGGGATGGGAGACATGAAATACTTGCTCATCAAGGATGCATTTTTAATTGGCAACTCATCCAAAGGGTCATCTAGGACAAGTCTAGAAATACAACTAGCTATTACATTTTCTACTCCTTTCTTATTTTTAATTTCAATGTCAAATTCTTGGAGTAGAAAAATTCATCTTAGTGTTAGCTTAGCATCCTTCTTAGAAAGAAGGTACTTAGGTGATGAATGTTCAGGGAAAATGACTATCTTAGAACCAAACAATTAGAACCTAAACTTATCCAGTACAAGCACGACAACAAGGAGTTCTTCTTCTATGGTAGAATAGTTCATCTAATTACTATAGCATTACACAATCCAAATGACATCCTTTTATAGGAAAAATTGCAAAAAGGACATGTAAAGGTTATCTCTTCCTGATCCTCAAGTGCAATTTCTATCTGATTATATTTTGAATAACCATTTAGAAAACAATAATACTAGTTTTCTACAACCCTTTCTAACATTTAATCAACATAGGGCAAAGGAAAATGGTCCTTCCTAATAATAGCATTCAACTCTCTATAGTCAATGCAAATGCAACAACATATGATAACTCTAATAAGAATGAATTCATTATTGGTATTAGTTATTGCTGTCACTCTAAGCTTCTTAGGAACCACTTCAGTTGGGCATACCCATTTTCTATCACTTATGAGATAGATAATCCCTATGTCAAGCAATTTAAGGACTTTTACTCTAACCACCTTTTTCATATTAGGGTTCAATCTGCATTCTAATTGATGGCGTAGTTTGGAATCATCCTTCAAATAAATCCTATGGGTATAGGTTAAAGGGTTAGTGCCCTTTATATTAGCAATGGCCCATCCTATAGCACCTTTGTGATCTTTTAATATTTCAATAAACTATTCCTCCTTAGATCTTTCTAACTAGGAGGAAATTATGACAAGAAAAGTCTATTTTTCTCCTAACTACACATACTTTAAATCTAATGGTAGAGGTGTCAATTCAAGCTTACAAGGTTCAACCAAAGATGGAATGGAAGTGGACTACCATGGAGGTAGTTCCTCAAGGTGAGGTTTTCTTCTTTCTGTGTCCTTGATAAGTAAACAATCAAGGAGGGCACTAACTTCTTCCATTAATGCATCCAAAATAAACTCATTAAAATGGGCCAAATAGTTGATCTTGTACAACTAAATTGATTATGTTTGCATTGTGCAAGTCATCAGAGATATCACGAGACTGCTTACAAACGTTAAAGAGTTTATCTCTAATGTCATATTACCAAATGAAAGCTTCATGACACTATTTCTACAATTAATTAAGGCATTGGACATAACCAAGAAAAGTCATCCTAAAATGATCGGTATTTCATTCTTCTCATTCATCACTGGTAGTATATCTAAAACTAGAAAATGAATAGGGAAACAAAATTGTTTTGCCTAGATAATCACATCTTCTACTATTCTTCTCGATATCTTCATAGAATAATTAGCTAGTTAGAGCATAGTAGAAGTAGTTTTAAGCACACCTAGATCTAGCTATACATATACTGAGTATGGCAGTAGGTTAACCCTAGATCATAAATCAAGAAAAGCTTGATTTACTTTATAGTTGCCAATAATGCAAGTGATAGTGAAGCAACCTAGATCTTTGTATTTTGATGGTGTATGATGTTGAATAATAGAACCAACTTGCTTAGTTAAGAATGTCTTCTTTTGAACATTTAATCCTCTTTTAATGGTGCGAAGGTCTTTTAAGAATTTAGCATATGATGGGATTTTTTTTGTAGTATTAATCTTTATTTGTTTGAAAATTTCAAAAATCTTATCATTAGAGGCATTCTTTGGAGCTTGTCACAGCCTCTAAAGAAATAGACCAGGAATAGGATAAGGGTCAATGGGTGACGGGGGTTCATCATCCTGAGATTTTTCTTTTTCTTTATCCATTGGAGGTTCCTGAACCTTATCAACCTTTGTAAGACCATCTATATCAATTACTTTAACGCTATGAAGAATGGTAATGACCTTAAAGTGTTTCATGATTGAACTTGAAGAACCCTCTATACCAACAGCATGCACACCTTTGTGGTTTGCTTGTAGTTAAGTAGAAAATGTCCATTTATTTAGGGTCTTCATAAGTTGAATCATCATATTCTTCATTTCATTCATAGATTGTTCAAATTGTGTATTTTTCTTCTTCTATCTTTGGATAAATTGGTTAAAATTATTTTCTAATGGCCTCTTCAATGGGGGCATGTAAGGTCCAGGAGTAAGTGGTTCTTAATTTTGTTAGAAGGATTTGTAAGGGGCCTACTATGAAACATTAGCATTGGGTCCATTGTTCTAATTAAAATTAGGATGATTTCTCTAGTCAGGATAATATGTCTTTGAGTATGGGGAAAAAGGTCTCTTATATGAATTCATAGCATTCTCCTATTCATGATGAACATCTTGGAATGTCAAAATTATGAATCAACTTAGGTTTGTGCACTCTGCCAGCCATTCCAAATACCTTTGCACCTCATCAAGTTGTTTATTTAAAAAGTTGTCATTGCACATTATTTCAACAAATTGGTGAATATCAAAGTTAATTCTTTCATAAAAAAGATAATGATGAGCCAAGGTTCAAATCTTTTCCAACACTAATAGAAAGTCTCTTTATGATTTTGAATAAAGTTCATCATTTTGTGACGCAGAGTATTGGTCTTATGCACAGGGAAAAACATTTTTAAAAATTCCCTAGTCATTTCTTGTCATGTTCTTATTGAAGTTGTTAGTATGCATTGGACCATATCTTAGCTTTTTCTTTCAAGGAAAAAGAAAATAGCTTGAGCACAACCGCATCTAATCCAATATTTTGTATATTCTGAGTAATGCACACTTGATCAAATTCCTTTAGATGTAGGTAAGGGCTAACTATTCAATCCATGAAATTTAGGAATTAATTGAATTACTCCCATTTTGTAACTCTTAAGAACCATCATTTTGAGGTAAAATGACACATAAAGGTGTGCTAGTACCAATAAGCTAAAGGTTATCTTTTTAAATTCTTACATGAGGATTTTGGTTATGCTAATTGTCCCCATTTTCACATTATTGGTCCCATTCCTTATTGTTCTTTCTCTATATTGTGGGTGATTATTTCTCCTTGGTAAGAGATAGCCATCATCCACTAGAGGAACTGGATCATCAATTAATAAAGATTGATGATCATCTTCAATATTTCTATGGGTTACATCACCCCCTTCATCAACTTGTGAATTAGCCATCCATGGCAACTGATCTGGTTGTATGGGCTGTTAGAGTACTATGATTAACCTTATGATTTTGTTGTGTATCCATATGTGCATATGACGAAAGAGTGTGTTCCTTTTTTTAGCTTTTTTAGAGTTTTTGTGAAGAAAACTAAACTGAATGATGCAAACTAGTGTCCATAATGATGAATAAACAAAGGACACAAGCAAACAATCCTATGACTGACAAGCTTATATGTTTTGATTTTCTAGAATGTGTTGCAAGAGCTAATCATTTAAAAACCAGCATAGTGATTAAGCACAAGGCTGTTGGAGTGACAATAGATTACCTCCTTCCAAGAGGGTCCTATGAGCTCAAAGGCTTCTGTAGGTCTCCTCTAATTAATTTTAATTAAAATTTTGAAAGGCTAAGATATGCGAAAGGTGATGATTAACCTAGTTGGGCCAAGAGGTGATGATGAAATCCGCCAATGATTCTTGTAGGGTACGATGCCTTTACTATTGAATTTCCATTCACCTTGGCAATTCGATTAGCATATATTCACCTTAAAGCGAGTAAGCATGTCCTAATAATGCAAGGAAAAATATTAAACTAATTGTAATAACCCAAAATTTAAAAGTTTATCTTATGTAATTTTTTATTACAAAAAAGAGGGGGATAAAATAGAATTTTATGATTGAGATTTTTTATAGAATCCAAATAAGGTTTTGAAACCTTAATAATTGGATTGATACTTGAAAAATAAAATCCAACGATACTAAGAATGCTAAAAATGGAGTCCAGATGAAAATATTACATGATTTTTAATAGTAGGGGCATTTTAATATTTTAAAGTAAGCCCCATTTATGTGCTTTTAAAATAGAAGTTTCTCAAATGGAGGGGCTATTTTTTTATAATGACACCCCTTATAACAGATTTCCCATGCGACCACGTCGTCCACACATCTCCGACTCCCTCACCAGAAAAATAAGCCAATGATCATGCGCCTACCAGCAAGAAGCACAAACCACCGACGAGAAAGGGACCTCCCACTCCCCCCCAGCGTAGTTCATTTCCCTCCTTCTCTTCCCCCTAGTTCCATCTTCCCTTGCCCTTTTCCTCTCCGGCTTTCTCTTTTCCCTCTATTTTTTGGCAACCTAACTCACTAGAGGACACAGAACACATCTACACCCACCGGGAATCAACTATTCTCCCTCCTCTAGTTGATCCAGGTAATCTCCTCTACTTCTCCCTTTCCATTTCCTTTTTTAGCTATCTTCCCCTCCTCTGCCATCTGATCTAGTCTCACTAGTCGGCAATCTGCCTGTGAAACAGATCTGGTGGACTCCTTTAGGAACCACCTCAAGGATAACTTGGATGGAAGATCTGAGCCCACTAATGATTTCATGGGACCCCAAAATGTGGCAACCAAAGTTTTCATATGCATTTTCAAAAGCAAAACTAATTTCTAATGCAAGATCAATCCTTGTTTAAAACAATTTTATAAAAACAATGTAATGCAACAGAACAAGAAAGTTTTAATTTTAAATACATTTTGAAACCCCAAGTGTCATTTACTTCCAAGAAAACAAAATAATTTTTAAAACAAAAAATATATGTATCCAAGATCTAGCCAATCACATCTTACAGTCCAACTATAATAATTACATATGCATGTCCCAAAAAGATAAGTCATATACTTACATACATACTTATCTTTATCTTCACTCACTTGATTGCAGTATTAACATTTCCTAATACTTCTTCTAATCTTGTTGGAGCTGATCTATAAAATAATATATTTGGTTGAGTATTTAACATACTTAGTTGGTGGTTAGATGCTACTAATTTGAAAATACAGCATGCAACATGCATAATTTCAAGAGAGGTTTTTCAAGTAATAAAATCTTGTAATTTATGTAAGCATGAGTCTTCATGCATAAATCATTCTCACATTTTATATATAGAATTTCCAATGAAATCAATAAATAAATAATTTAAAGATTACAAAATTCTTAAAGTAGTAATTGATCAAACCAAATGCTAAAATCTCAACCCTACGGTAGATATCATGCATGTGGGTATCTCGGCGAACGCATTAGTTGATTAGTCATGAGTACTCGTCTAAGACCATCTCAATGCACCATGTATGGTGTTACAAAATAGAAATCATAAGGTCCACTATGCTCACGACCAAACCTATCTGAAATCATATGTCTTCGATATCTAGAGACCAACCCACCATAGCCTCCACGGTGACTATGGATATGTTCTCGAAAAGGGTGTTGAGAACACCTCCAGTGGTTGTCCCATTACCATAGTAGTTAAGAAAAGGGACAATTGACACTTTAGGCAATGACACCTATCACCTTCGGTGGTTATAGGCCAGGAGGCCAATCCCGTACGCAAACAACCTCCTTGCATAGTGCCCACCAGGCTCATAGCTTGAAAAGATAAATGTGTGTGTGTGTGTGTGTGTGTGTGTGTGTGTGTGTGTGTGTGTGTGTGTGTGTGTGTGTGTGTGTGTGTGTGTGTGTGTGTGTGTGTGTGTGTGTCTGTGTGTTCTGTGTGTTCCAATTTTAAGCATTTAAAACATTCTAAGTCATGCAATTTATGCAATCCTATTTCAAAAAATGTAAATTATACATTTATGAAATTTCATAATAATTATAAGCTAAGAAAGATATAAGTAGTAGCATTATCAATCAAGATCATAAATCATTTATCATTTCAAAAACATACTAAACACAAAAATAATTTCAAATAATCTGCTTAAGTTTGGAATTCAGTTGAAAACTTAGTAGCATCAGACTATCAACCTTAAGGATGCCACTTAGGTTCACATTTTTCTTTAGTTTGAATCCTAAATCTCCTTTAAAGTCTTTGTAGACTCTTGGATATAATTTAAGGGTAAGAATCTAACTATTATTTCTCAATCTCTATTGATCATTGGTTAAATTCATAGATTAATTACCTAGATCATCGATCTAGACTTTGTTCCTATCTATTAATGGTCAGATCATGATCCAAGGATTAATGTCCTTAATTTAATGTTAATTTGGGTATATAGATCTTCTAAGTTATCCAATGGATTACTTTGTGAGGTCTAATCATCATTACTCTTACAAATCTATGAGAATTTCATAGTTTTGGGCAATAATCAGTTAAAATTATCCTCTAATCCTAAATTTTATTGAATAATTAGGTCTGCGCTGTCAAGACAAATCCAATAGACCTTTTTTTATCATAAATTGGACTTGTATAGCCCTTGGAATTAGAGATTTTGTATTTTAGGTCTATTTAACTGCCTAGATTGAAATTTTAGATCCAAAATATGAAAAAATGAGGCCAACGGTGGTGATTAGTTGTTACCGGAGAAGCTAACCGGCGTAGCCGCTGCCTGCAATTTTTTTTTTGTTAGATTGACTTGTCATGAAAAGGGTTTGTAAATCTGGCTCTTTCCTTCACTCCAGTCAAGTTTGGAGTTGTTCTGCATTCATTTGATGCTAGAAAATAGAATTTTCTTATCAGATGCTCACCAAAAACCTCTATCACTAGAATTGAAACTTCAACCCAACCACTATTGAAACTAGCTCTAATTCAAAAAATTTTAGGGGACCTTCGATTCTCTTCAAGAAAAACCCAACAATAGTGTCAGATTGGTGATCCACCACCAATCAGGCGACTACTGTCGAGATTTAGATAGTAACCATGGTTACAGTCACTGGAATTGATGGAGAAATAGGTGGCCAAAATCTTTGGTTGCTGAAGGAGATGGAGAAGAAGAGGGAGAGGGAGAGGGCAGAGAAGTGTGCGATGGGGGAGAGAAAAGAAGGCTTTTATCATCAATGATTTGCTTTCCTTGTAGGTGGCGTGATCATCAGCTTTCTCCCCCAGCAGTGACAAAGTCAGAGACGAAGGGGGTGTGGTTATAAAAAATGGCCCCCTATACTTCTAGCTCCCCCTTTTTCTTTTTCTTTTTTTATCTTTTAATTACCAAAATGCCCTTATACTTAAAAGTTTCCTAACTTTCTCACCCCAACTCCATTTTCAGTGTTCTTTGTATCATTGTATTCCATTTTTCAAGTAAAATATAATCATGACGATATTTCCAATAAATTTCATTTCTATAAATTCTCACTTCTAAAATTCAAAATTGATAAAACATTCATCCTCCTATTCAATCCAATTTTTTCCAAAATAAAATAGGACTTGAAAATTTTGGTAGTTACACAATACCCCTAGATCTATAAAAATATAAAATATAAAATGAATCCTAAGCATTGATTTGGAGGTTGGTGATCGGATGGTCTAGATCAGATCGTCTCATTAACATTCAAAATATTCTACATCCAAGATGTATCCTAGAATGCACCTTAAAGACACGTAGTCCTGGCAAGCGACCACGGGTGCACAATGTGTGCGGGACGGTCTGAGGTTGATTGGGACTTTGATGTGTCCTGGGAATTGTGACGCACATTGATGCATCTTGGTCACCAAGACACACCGAGCATTCTAGAATGCACATCATGTTCCAATGTGGCCCGGTGACAATCAATTACTATTTTATTTATATAAAAATAATCCTTGCCATTTAAATGATAAATATAAAATCTTTGATTCAGAGTAATATATAAGTCTGATTTAAGATATAAAAAAATAAAAAAAGGGTCCTTTGAATTTGTCTTGATGATGTGAACCTAGTAATACAAGAAAATTTAAGATCAAAATACATTTTAAACATATTCAAACTCAAAAATCATATAATAACTCATATCCATCCCATCAAAAGTGATCAAACCTTAGAATTTGATTAATCAAATGATTTAGAAAATTAAATAGATTAATATAATAGTTAGATAATCCAAATAAACTTGAATATAGATCTGGACCATTAAATAAAATGAAAATCATGGATCTGATCAATTAGAATTAGATCTGACCTTTTTACCACAATCTTGCTGTCGATCAGCCACTAGTTGCAAGATCTATACTCGATCCATCTTTTAAGATTATCTAACACATGATCAACTGCCTAACACCTAGATTAATCACTAATCTAAGCTTCCATTTAGATTTGACCTTAGATCTAACACCTGATCTAAACAGATCATTCTCGAATTTTTTATCAAAAGCCATCAAACCCAATTAGGCCATATTAGACAACATCATACAAGGGTTTAAGTGATCAGAGATAAGATCGCTATTAAAGTCTTATTTAAATCAGTTAAATTTTATTTTATCTTAGTTATGCCTAATAAACTATGGAAAATTTAGAAAACTAACGAGACTAGAATGTGTTAAACCTTGATAAGAACAATTAAACTATTTATGTTAGTATTTAGATTAATCTACTAGTTAGATTGTTCTGATGACCTTACATTCAAACATATGATGCTAGGGTAACTAGGAACTATAGATTTGACTTATCTAAATTCAACCTGATCGTCAGATCAATAAATCAAACATTGAGATATGAAATAAACTATCTATAAGTCAGAGATTAAGAAGAACTAAGGACAATTAGATGATCTAGACCATTGATCTTTAATCAACAGCTAAGATTTGACATTACAACAAAAATAAAGGGGAATACGTATGATCAAAAAGTGGCAAAAGTAGGATCACCACATTAATGGTGATCAAAGACTAAATAAGTCATAATTAAGAAATCGTAATTAAGATAAATGAAATTGTAATGTACGTGTGTTGACAGAGATGTTGATGGATGCGAACTAAGCTTATTAAGCATTCTGAGGATTGGTATAACCGTGTTTAAGGTAGGTAATTTTAACATCTATTTGCCATTGGGATTTTGAGCAAGTCATCAGCTTTATTAAAATATGTAGATTTCAAGTAATCAAATCATTTGAATATCATGCTTTCGA
Organism: Warburgia ugandensis; assembly: GCA_035236585.1. Taxonomy (NCBI): domain Eukaryota; kingdom Viridiplantae; phylum Streptophyta; class Magnoliopsida; order Canellales; family Canellaceae; genus Warburgia; species Warburgia ugandensis. The sequence goes on from CP141137.1 coordinate 41,187,323, forward strand.
TTTTGAGACTACTTGACTGCTATAAAATTGATATTTTGTCATATTGCATTATTTTAGCTTTTAAAGAATACTATAACCATGATGCATACTTTTATATGAAAAGTGAAAATAATGTTGCTCATTTTATTACACGCAATTGTATGTTTTTTAAAGAAATGATTATACTTGAAATTACATCAATCCCAATCTTTAAGATGAGTTAAAGAAATGCATGGTTTTACATGAGATATATGTTATATGATTTAATGACATTTGGGTTAAGATATATGTTTGTGCAGGCTAATGAGCCTAGTGGGTACTATACTAAGAGGTTGTAAAGGTTTGGCCTCCCAGCCATTAAACCACCAAGGTGGTAGGTATCTGTGCCCAAAGAGGAACCTATTTTTCTCGACTATTATGGTAGAGAAACAACCACTGGAGGTGTTCGAGGCACCCTTTTTGAGACATATCAACAGTCGCCATGGAGGCTAGTCTCTAAATATTGGAGATAAATGATTTTAATGAGCTGGTCCTAGACATAGTGTATCATGAGATTTCTATTTTGCAATCCCACATAGATGGGCATGATGATGATCTTTAAATGAGTACTCATGACCAACTGGCTAATGTGTTTTCCGAGGCACATATGTGCACATGATGATGATGTTGTGAGTCTGGGATTACCAAAATTCGCAGTTTAACCGACCACTAGTTTAATATTTTGAGGATCTTATGGCATTTGATTAATCAAGTTAAATGGAGGATCTTTCACATAATTTACAAGTCATGCATTTATGTGATCTTGTGATATATTATATATTATAATTTATGTGAGATTACCATGCAGATTTAATCATTTGAAAAATATACATTTAAATTCATGCATGTTTTATATTAATATTATCTAAAATGTTTTAGCATAAAACTATAAATTGATGTTGACATGTGGTTTCAATTATGTTTCCTCCCTCTAATCTGATCATTATTTTCTTTATAACTATATAAAAAATGATTTGAAATATTGTTTAGAACTGGATTTCAAAATTGGTATAATAGATGTGAAACTACCTACATAAGCACAAGCTTGCTGATATATTGTAAATTGCTTACAACATCTCAGGTCTTCGAAGAATTTGACTTGAGGTAGAGCAAATCGAGGTGGATGCAAATCTAGATGAAGACAATAGCATAACGTGCTATAATCAATGCAAGTATATGACTTATCCTTTTTGGACATGTATATGTAGTTATTACAGTTGGACTATAAGCTGTGATTAGCTAGATCTGGGATGTATGTATTTTTGTTTTAGTTTTATAAAAATAAAAATAAAAATCTCTAGCTTTTTTTTTCTTGAAAGTAAATGACACACGAGATTTTCAAAATGAATTTGAAAAGAAAAGATTCTTTTGCAGCACTGCATTGTTTTTATAAAATTATTTTCAAGCAGGGATTGATCCCGCATTAGAAATTAGCTTTGCATTTAAAAGTGCAGAGAAAACCCGGGTCATTAGAGTAATATGACAGCCCTATAAAAGTATGCAACAATTAAAGATGGATACAATCTACATACAATTACACTAGCAAACAAATATGCAAAACTATGTTAATAATGCAACTTAAAGCAAAGACAAGAAAGGAGTCAGGTAGACCTTAAAGTAGGGTCCTAAATTTAGATCTTCTCGCACCAGGGTAAATCCTTTACAAACCACCTCCACCTCCATGAAATGAAATGATGGTTTTACCCTTTATGTGGATTATTACAACCCGTTAAATGTGATTAAAGTTCTAATACAAGTTGTCCTCAATATAATTCATCTCAAAAATAAAAATAAGAAAGGAAAAAACTATCCTAATTTGATGGTGCTTAGACTACATGATGACCTCCCTGACAATTGTGCTAAAAACTTGTTTTTCCTACAAGTACATAGTAGGTAGTTGTAACATTATGCAAGGTCGAATCCACATGGAGGATATAGTATGAAAATTAAAGCACCAAAAATTGATGTAGACTAATTATCCTTAAACTAATACAAAATTAAAAGATTACTATGCTTATCCAATTTAATGGATGAGATTAAAATAATTTTCAATCTAAAATTTGAATTGCTAGGATTAAATATCACTTATTTTAAAATAGTCACACCACTTATTAATTTCTTTTATGACTTAAGAATCCAATTGAAACTACAATTATCATCTCAAAAAAATATTTTCTTTTAAAAATTAATTTAAAATTTTTAAATATTAAAACTAAATAATTCATCAAATTCTAAGCATTCTATGTAAAACCTAAGTATAATACATCAAAGATCAATTCCAAGAGTTCACTATGAAAAGTAATAACATAAAATCAAAGAATTATATTAAGGATGAAATTATATTGTCCAAATTAATTTTGTAAGATAATTAAAGCATTGAAAGTTTAATCCTAGGAAAAAGAAACTTAACCTAGCATGATTCCTAAATTAATTCTAAAAATTATGAAAAATAAATTAAAAACTAAAAATAAAATTTATAACTAATTAAGAAACTAATTTCTAACAATTAAACATGACTCAAAACTAACATCGAATAACCTAAAATATATATTGGCACACATTGTAAAAGAAGAAAGAATTAAAATCCTAAATAATATAATTTTAAATTTTAAATTCATTTTAATGCCTAAATTTATTGAAATTAATTTATTAAATTTTTAGATCACCCATAATCATTCTTGATGTGTCCTGCATTAAATTGTAACCATAAAATTTCTTTAAAATTAATAAAAGATAAATGAAGCAACACACAATTTGTAACTATAAACTAGCAAGTGACGTTGGCACATAAGTTAAAAGGAAACTATCTCGTGTGTATAACACTAGCAAGGCAAAATTTGAATCCTTGTTTTACACTTCGTAAATAGTCACAATATGTGATAATTTTACATACATTGGCCACTAATTTTCATTGACTTCTTGATGGAATTTTATAGTGATAATTTGTACCTAACACAATTTGATATCAACAAATCCAATAAAGTGATTATATTTCAGTAGGAAGAAACAAATATTGAGATATTCAATTGCAAATATGCCATCAAGTGCATAATAGTCCTAGTTATACTTGTTTAATGAAATTCAACAACTTAAACATTGAATTCTCACAAAAAATTTATATAAACCTCTTCCTAAATAGATTAGAACGTAAAAACATGCTTCAGATCAATAAAAAACACAAGGAATTTAGAGAATTGGTTGAAAAACAAGAACAAAATACTATAAAAATACAGTTAATGATCACACAAATAGTCACAAGTGGCTGAATTTGAGCTCTTCATTCGATGCCTTCTTGAATCCAAATAAAAAATCTAAAGCTTGGAACTTTTTGTACTCAATGTTCTTCTACTTAACACGATCAACGTCAAAGATTTTCTATTAAGTGATGGGTCATGAGATCACATGCAAAGTCCCTTAGTCAAACAGCTTGTGCACACTGTTCATCTTCTTTATTTACTCTGTTCTCTTCATTTTCTTATCCTCTATTGCACCTCCTCTCTTCTCAAATTTAATCTTATATTTATAAAATATGGGGAAACTCCACCAGTGCCGATCCCAAGCCCAGATGAAAAAGGAGGAGGGTCTTGCCTCAGGTACCAGCAGGCAAGGGAGAAATTGAAGATGATTTTGTTATTTCTTTCCTTCTTGCAAATGAATATGCATTTGTATATTAGTTGGTAAGAAAGAAATGTAAAAGTATGGCAAACCTTGTGTCAGGTGCCAGCCGGCAAGGGAGAAGTTGAAGATGATTTTGTTATTTCTTTCTAGCTTGCAAATGAATATGCATTTGCATATTAGTTTGTAATTAAGAAATGAAAATAATCTCCAGCTTCTTAAAAGTATGGCAACCCTAACATGACATGAATCAAAAAATAACATTCCCTCAAGTTAGGGCATTCTCCATAAGTGATGCGCTGCATTGAACCCTAGGTACGGTAAAAAATGGGCAAGGGTTACTAGGGCATTCCCCCAGAAGCGACGCGCTACATCGGAATGCAAGTGTAGTGAAAATGAGCAAGGGCGACTAGAGCATCCCCTCAAAAGCAGCACACTACATTAGAACCCAGGTGCAATGAAAAGTGGATATGGGTTCATGCTATGGAGGTCGAGAAGGGCACTGGTAAATAAGATATCTCCACAGCATAAGATTCGTATTGCCACATGGAATATAAGGACATTGACAAATAAGAGTTTGGAGTTAACAGGCATGATCTCCCTTGTATCCAAGAAACCAAGTGGAAAGGAGCAAAAAATCAAGTGGAAAGGGGCTAAAGCTAGAGAAATTGATATGTATAAATTATAGTATGTAGGAAAGGATAATAACAAAAATGGTGTATGAATAATAATGGATAAAGAATTAAAGGATAAAGTTGTGGACGTTAAAAGAATTAGTGATAGAATTATAATAATAAAACTTGTTGTAGGAGAGGAGATCATAAAAGTTATAAGTGCATACTCACTACAAGTAGGGTTAGAAGATATAATCAAGAGATAGTTTTGGGAAGACATGGAGGGAGTCATGCAAGAAATTCTTAACACCAAAGGGATATTTATAGGATCAAACTTAAATAGCCAATGTAGGAAAAGAAAAGGAAGGAAATGAAAGAATACACAGAGGGTATTGTATAAGTGAACAAAATGAGAATGGAAAAACTATCCTCGGTTTTGCTTGGTCATATAACCTACCCATTACAAATACACTCTCTAAGAAGAGGGATGAACACTTAATAACCTTTAAAAGTGGACTTCATAAAAGCCAAATAGACTTTTTTTTGCTTAGGAATACTGAAAGATCAATGTGTAAGGATTGTAAGGTGATACCCGATGAGAGTTTAACCTCACAACATAGACTAATGGTTATGGATATTCATATCAAAATATAGAAGAAAGGAAATGAACTTAATAGGTATCCAAAAACTAAGTGGTGGAACTTAACAGGAGAGAAAATTACCTCATTCACAAATAAGTTGATGGTAGAAGGAAACTAAAACTATGAAACAAAAGTAAACACCATGTTGATTAATATTGATGAGTCCATTAAGAAAGTAGCAAAAGATGTCTTAGGATTACCTAAAGGTAAATGGAAATTAGTTAAGGAAACATGGTGGTGGAGCGAAACAGTGCACAAAGTTATTAAAGGAAAACAGATGTGTTTTAAGGCATGGTACAATACTAGAAATAATGAAAACTCTGAACAATATAGCTAAAAAGATTGCTAAGAGAATAGTAAATGAGGCTAAACTTAAGGTATATGATGAGCTCTATAATAGACCAGGAACAAGTGAAAGTGAGAAAGATATGCGTAAACTTGCAAAAGTAAGATAAAAGAAGGGTAAGGACTCAGATCATGTTAGGTGCATTAGAAGTGATGATCAAAGGGTAGTAGTCAAAGATGATGAGATTAAACAAAGGTGAGAAACGTACTTTCTAAAATTGTTAAATGACAATGGATCTGAGAATATAGGGATTGAAAATACTATAAATCTAAATAACATTAGATATTATAGATATGAATGTAGGATTAGAATACCTAAAGTGAAAGAGGCCTTGAAAAGGATGAAATCAAGAAAGGCCATGGGGCCCGATGGTATACCAATAGAGGTTTGGAAGCATATGAAAGATATTGGGGTAGTTTGGTTGACCAAGTTGGTTTCAACAAGATTATAAAATCAAAGAAAATGCTTGATGAGTGGAGGAAAAGCTCTATTGTACCAATTTATAAGAATAAAGGAGACATACAAAGATGCATTAATTATCAAGGGATCAAACTTATGAGCTGTACTATGAAATTTTTGAAAGAGTGATTGAGAAAAGGTTATGGCAGGAGACAAGTATATCAGAGAGTCAATTTGGTTTCATGCTTAGGAGTTCTACCATAGAAGCTATTTTCTTACTAAGACAATTGGTAGAGAAATATAGGGAGAGGAGAAAAGACCTCCATATGGTCTTTATCAACTTAGAGAAAGCTTATGATAGAGTCCCTAGAGAGTTAATATAGAGGGTGTTGGGCAGAAAGGGGTTTTACAGGGGTATATAAACATAATTAAAGATATGTATGAGGGAGCGGTAACAAATGTTAAGACCACTAGTAGCGAGACCAGTGATTTTCCTGTCACTCTAGGATTGCACTAAGGATCGGCATTGAGCCCATACCTTTTCATATTGGTTATGGATGAGTTAACAAAACATCTACATGAGGAGATTCCCTAGTACATGCTATTTGCAAATGATATAGTCTTACTTGATGAGACAAGGGAGAGTGTAAACACAAAGCTAGAGTTATGGAGAGAAGCATTAGAATCTAAAGGATTTAAAATTAGCTGAACTAAGACAAAATATCTAGAATGCAATTTTAGCAATGAGAGGAGTGGAACACCAATCAAGATTGATAACCAAGAAGTCCCCATATAAGACCACTTTTGGTACTTAGGATCAATGATTCATGAGAGTGGAGAGATTGAGAGATTGAGAGCGAGACTACCAAGAGAATCCAAGTGGGTTAGATCAAATAGAGATGTGTATTTGGAGTTTTGTGTGATCGGCGGGTGCTGCCCAAACTAAAAGGAAAATTCTATAAGATGGCCATAAGGCTGGTTATGCTCTATGCATCAGAGTGTTGGGCAATTAAGGAACATCATGCTCATAGGATGAGCATCCAAAAAATGAGAATGTTAAGATGGATGAGTGGTAAGACAAGAAAGGATAGAATTAGGAATGAAAATATTAGAGGAAATTTAGGAGTAGCTCCAATGGTAACAAGATGAGGGAGATTAGACTTAGATAATTTGAACATGTGCAAAGGAGACCAAAAATGGCACTAGTTAAAAGTGAGGCAATGCAAGTAAAAGGTTCTAAATGGGCAAAAGAAAGACCCAAAAGAATGTAAATAGAAGTGGTGAGGAGAGATTTAAAAACTTTGGGACTAAATGAAGCTATAGTACTTAATAGAGAAGAATAGAGGAATAAGATTCATGTGGCCGAATCCTAATTAGGATAAAGTCTTGATGATATTGATGGTGATGATTTATAGAATCTAGGGAGGTCAGTTTGATGTTACCTCATGTTAATTCCTTCCTCCCCAAGCAATTTAATCAAAGTATATTTATAATTTGACTTGATTTCTAACCTAGAAACCTCTTAGATTAGGAACTAACTATTTTGAAGCTTATCAACTTTCCTCCTTTTCTTATGTCTTTCTTTATTCTATTAGCCCAAGCCCTCCAATCACATATCATCTTCATTCTAATTAGAAGGGTCTAGATCTCATCTCCCACTTTGCCCATGTAATAGCTTTACTTTCCATCTCCAAAACACAGAAAGGTCAATGCAGTTGCTTATGTTTACCACTCCATACCATAGGCTCAAGCTCTTCCAATACTCTATGCACGTGGTGCACCTTAACCCACACACTAGCATGGGTGCATCTAGTGCAAACAAAGTGCAACTTGTAAAATGGCAATTTGCTCCTCTTTGTAAGAATATGAGTTGGATGGTTGTTGTAAGGGGAAGTTTGGACTTCTAGAGACGACTATTAAGACCACATACATAATTAAGTGGCACAAATTCCATGAATTGTGATGTTGTAGACTGTTGAATGTGAAGACCACTAGATATAACTATAGATAACACTTGTGTCCCCACCTGATCCGGATCATCCAAATTTCACCCTAAATTGATACGAGCCTTTCATTTTTATTTAAGCTTGATCTGCGATCTCAGATGTTGATTGGCTTGATCCACAACCTATAAAATAAAAGAAATCCTAATTAGTATAATACAACATGTGGTTTTGCACACACTTACCTTGGATATCAATCTAACATTGAAAATACATAAAACTACAGTTAGTTGATAAAAATTTTAGATGATATTTTTTAAATAATGCCCTAGAAATTTATCAAATGTATGCTAAATGAGGTAATTTATCCAAAAGTAGACACTTAACAGCCCTACTTGTACTTCACATGCATCATAGAAGATCTCTACAAATATGGCCAATACTAGATTAATACATTTGGGATATTAAATAAAACCCAATAAAAAAAGCTAGTATCAACACCTGCTAATACAATCCTTATTGGACAATCATTTATGATATGTTTTGAATGCCAATGAACACATAATTGTGTAGAGTGAGTAGCAACTTCGAATTTTTTTAATTTTTAATTTTTTTGGTAGAAAGAGAACATGTATTTGAATTCTCATACTTCTACAATTGATGAGAGTAATCTATTATATACTAATGCAAAACACAATATTATTTTGTGATGTGGCATTTTTGTCATTTATCTTTATTCTCCTTTTTTGAGTTTTTAAAAAATCTTCTCTTTTTTATCAACCACAATTTCCTAAAATCTTTCTATCTTGTACCTTTTATATTTATCATCTTATAGCTTTGATCTATTCTCATATTATAATATTAAGATCCACTTTCTATTTTTCACATAAGTAGGTCCCACTTGAATCCCTAAAATCTATCTTTCTCTCTAATCTATCTTATTTATCTTATCTAATCCTAATTTTCCTCTATTATATAATTCCCTACAATTAGTTGAATAAGTGAACAAGAAAATTTCAACTCTCTCATGGTATTTTTTCAATCTTTTGAAATGGCTACACACCCAATAGGTCTTTATATTTACAACCTTTCCATATGTATTCTTGGAACACACCCCTACTTAACATATATCCTTGCTAAACCTACACACACACACACACATGCTCCAAATGCTTGGTGATTAGAACCTTTCACCATGCAAATCACATTTTTTATTAGGGATACGTTAAAGATCTTCTCCATAGGATGATTTTAACCCCATGTGTTGTAAGATTTCATTACTACTATTTTTGCTCTCTCTGAGCTGTTCATGTTTTAGTCTTTTTTTAATTGATTAATTACACACCCAACCAATCTTTTACATATACACTTTCCATATGTATCCTTGAGACACACCTCTCACCATGCACCCTTGCCAAACGTATCCTAAAAAACCCTAAAGTATTAATTGCACTACCTCAAATTCACAACCTACTTACTGATGAGGTATCTTAGCCTAACCATTATGATACATGTTGGCTTATCTATACTCATTTCATACATCAAACCTCTACAATAAAAAAAATAAAGCAACTAAATATACAATTTGGCTCCTTACTGATTGATTATCCAAATCTTTTATATTCTAAGCATCAACATATATAGGTGATATCTCATTAGCCTTTTCAATTTGATATGATCCAACCATTGCATTGGTTAATCAAATGGAGAAGATTTTTACAGGATCGATCTAAATACGTCCCAAAAGATAATAACTACAGGATCATTACAAATCTAGGCTCTACTTAATCAATGTATTGGATTGCATACGGAAACGCTAACAACTTATTAAAACAAAAATGCTTAAGAAAAATTAGAAAGAAAATAGAGAAATTATTTCTATAATTCAATATGAAAAATAAGGAGGGCTTGAAAGGTAATGATCGAGTTTTAAAATTGTAAAGCTTTATTTAGTCTAATCAAATCAAGCTTAAAAATAAATATTATTTGAGAGTTGACAATAACATCATCTCTACCTAATTTCTTGGGCATTTGCCCGGACACCTTGCTAGGTCCTTTTTACTAAAATAAAATATTATTTTCAAGATGCACAAGTTAGAGGATCAATTCCCAAACTAATCTCTCAAATTAGTAAAAACGAATAGTAAAGGAAAATCCAATTGAAAATGTTATTTTTATTGTTTTTACTGCAAGCAATAAAACAAAGTGGACTTAGCCAACTACAAAACTGCACCAACCGAAGACTCAAACCACCATTTACTATTGACTTCATGACCACTTAATCCTATTGAATTGACTTCATGCCCTTCTATCTAGGCTCCACTTTTGGACGATCTGACAATTCATCTATAGCCTCCCCTATTTAGGTTACCTGCAAAAAACTCATACTCATTAGATGCTTCTACATACTAGTATTTCAGTCAAATTCTAATGGTCAAAATTTTAAAATGCAAAACGAGAAAAGGCTAGTAGCTAGGAGCTTCTAATAGGCATGAGCTTCTGCAAGTGGCCTAAATAGGAGAAGACGTTCAAGTTGAACCGGTCACATCATCCAAACGTGGTTCCAGCTAGAGGGCTCCTGAAGTTACTATGGAAGAGAGTGTTGTTCTAAATACAATCATCATACACTTGCGGACTTTATATATATCGCAATAACAAATAGGGCTCGCAAACAACTAATGGTTGACATACAAAATACCAAATAATCTAAATCTGTACAAACAAAGTTAGAGATATTTGCATAATTCCAACTTAAAATAATTGGGAATTACACTGTACCTGGTCTGAATAGGTAGTTTAACGTGGAAGGCAGTTACCGAGCAGTTGGTAATGCGACAGGGTCATCCAATGCAAGGTATGGGTCCGATGCTGGCAATTCTTGAGAACACGTGTGGAGGGGAGAATGCACGGAACTTCTAGATATGGTATCCGAGTTACCTTCTCCTAACTCTGATCCTCCCCTCTCAATTGAAATTGCCTCTTGAATCTCCTTGAGTACTTCTGACATTGATGGCCTCAGCCTACCATATGGTTGGACACGCATCATTGCCTTCTCAGCAATCTTCCATATCGACTGAATGTCAAAATCATCATGTAGTAAGGAATCAATGATTCCCTGAATGTTTCCACCCTCAATGTGCGACTTTGCCTGCAACAAAGCCATACCATGTGATGGATTCGAAATCTGTTAGACAGAATAATCAAAAAATCAAAGTTTTAAAGTATCAGGAGAAATATATGGAGAAATAAGTGGAACTTGAACACCAAAAGCTAACTTGACGTATGTCTTAAAACAGACACATGGACCAAGAATGGTCAACATTCCAAGATCTCCAAACAGATATGCTAGAACGATGAAAAATATTTATGAGTATGGATACTCAAATTTTAACAACTAAGATAATTATTCAACCAAGGAATAGCTAAAAGTCTCCCCAAGTCCCACAGGAAAATAGAAAAAGTGTCCTGACCCATTGAACTATGTTGCGGCAGTTGGTGCCAAAGCTTTCATTAGATATTGCTTCGCGACCTGAAATCAGCTCAAGAAGAATGACACCGAAGCTATAGACATCACTCGTCTGTTAACTGCTGCGAGACATAATACCTGCACAAGTTAAGAGAATGTATAAAACTCAACTGGAAAGAAATGAACACCAATGTGCTGCTTAGCAGTAAATGCATATGTATGCATCCATTCCATACTAATATTACAGCTCTTGCATTTATTGTTTCAGGCTTGGGTAACTGCAACAGAAGGAAATCCTGTTCGATTCTCAAGCTGCACCAAATAGAATATAATTTTTCATGGAATTCTAACTTCTATGCATGGGTTATTCATGATCTGGAAAGAAATCACATTTATGATTTAGAAAGGCCTTACTCAGGGTCTAAATACCCAACAGTTCCTCAGACTGCTTGAGACATGGGAAGACCCTTCCACTGCAAGTTTTGAGAGACCAAAATCTGAAACTTTTGCTCGCATGTGCATGTCAAGAAGGATATTACTGCTTTTCAGATCTCTGTGAATGACAGTTGGAACACAGCCAGTGTGAAGGTACTCAATCCCTGAAACAAGGTTGGAAATGAAAATCTCAGATTGCTTTTCCTGAAGGAGATGAGAAGAACCAGTTTCAGTCACAGGAATGTGTAAGATTACTGAGTTAACCTTTCGCAGCATCTTCAGCAATCTCCAGGCGCTTGATCCAACTGATGGTTTTCTCCCTAGCTAAAGGGCCTATACAGTATTCATACTTATAACCAGACGACATAGAATCAAGAGCAATTTACTTATGATTACATAAATCAATGACATATACCATAAAGATGTTCTTTTAGAGTCCCATTATGCATGAACTCATAAACAAGGATGTTCCTCCCTTCTTCTTCACAGTACGCAAGAAATGCAACGAGGTTTCTGTGATGTATCCTTGAAAGTAGAGACACCTGAGTCAAATGGGATCATTGATTGGTTTAACATTAATGATTTTCAAGAAGGGAGAATTGTCTGATTACACAAATTTATTGATTTCTCTCATAAGAAAATATTCATTGGATACTTAAGCTATTTGATGTTTCTGCATATATGGGAGCATAGGAATGCTTATGCTGAACACTAACAACGATGGATATGGAATTCTATGTAAGAATCTAAATCATCCTATTTAATGCCTGATCTACTCCTTGCTTCAAATTGCTTGCTATTCATTACACTGTGACTTGTTTTTGCTTTATAACACAACATTTTATGTGGATCCTGTTTTGGAAGCATGGAAATTTCTTTAACAAGTGAAATAGCTCCCAATGTTCATGTAATTCAAACTCAAAGTGCAAACTACATTCTAGCAGCATGCTTTTCCTAGTATGTACACCAGATGGAATACACTACTCATTAGCAATTAAGGAGAAAATTGGAAACAACAGCTAAAAACAAATGGTATTGATCCTCGTCCCAACAAAAACCTGAAGTGGTTAAACAAGACTCTCTGCCTTCTTTCGACTACAGAAGTCATGAAGCTCATAATGAGACTCTGGTCACTTTTGATGAACTTGAAAGTAAGAAATAAGAAAGAAAAAGTGGACACTAATCCATAAAATGTTCCAGGCTTCATCTCAACCCAATTCATGCAATAACCCTTTGTATGTTGTATTCTTGAATGTACAATTCTTTGCCTCTCGTGTTCAAACCTAAAACCCAATTTTGAGACATGATATGTTCATTAGTATATGCTGTCAACGACTTAAAGTGTCGTACGCATATCACATAGAGTATACTACTGTCTTATGCATAGAGAGCATGTGTTTTTCCTTACCAGTAAGTTTGATAGATGGCACTTAATCCAAACAAGTTCAGGTAATAATTCATAAAGATTCTAGGAGAACTGGATGTTAGACATCGTTTGATTGGCCAGAAATTTTGAATGAGGGACTAAATGATTCAGACAAGTTTCTCAATTTTTGACTATGTATAATCAAATTTTGAGTAGAAAGAGATAGATTACGAGGTAATAGAAGATAGTAAAGAAGCTAATAATAAATAACTGAACATTTTTTCACATCATAGTAAAAACAAAGGCCGGAGACAGTGCTAACTGGATGTGGAATATCTGGTCAGTGTCTTATTTTCCAGTTGTAGCCTGCAGTTGCTTTTGATCATTTACCACTGTTCCGTTTGTTGAAAGTTCATCAATGTAGTTGTGCACTCAATGAAAGATATGAAATGCAGCCACATCCATGGCTAATCATGTCACATGTCCCAATTTCGATGAGCCATAGACAAACTGTAACAGCAAATTTGACAGACTCTGCGGAGTTGAATATAGAGAACCATCTCTCTCATCTATTTTAGTTTTTTTCCATTTGCAGTCATTGAAGGTCCCCATGTCCAAAGGTTATTCCTCATTTGTTCATCTTTTAATAACAGTGGGGAATGACGTAATCATAGTAAGGGAACTACAAAGGCAATTACAGATTCTCCTGAATATGAAATAGTTTCCAATTAATAGCACCTCCACAGCAGAACTGAATAGTTGTCACATGAGCGACCAAACAATGACCTTTGACTATCTTCCTTGACCAAATCTTCTAGCAGTTTTCAGAGAGTTTTCAAAGACCATATCATACATCAGTGAGCTGATTTCTTTTCCATGCATTGGATTCTATCATTTTGCTGCAGGGACCGAAGTTAAAAATCAATTACACCAGTAGACTTGTCGAAAGTTGGTCACAACATCATCAACACCATCATCATCATCATCAAGACCTTATTCCAATAAGGGGTCGGCCACATGAATCTTGTTCTTCTATTCCTAAAGTTTTAAAATCTTTTCTCACTACTTCTATCCATGTTCTTTTGGGCCTTTCACTCACCCTTTTAGAACTTTCTACTTGCATTGCCTCACTCCTAACTGGTGCCGTTTTTGGTCATCTAAGTCTAATCTCCCTTATCTTATTACCTATTGGTTCTACCCCTAAGTCTCCTCTAATGTTTTCATTCCTAATTCTAACATTTATTTTCTTACCACTCATCCATCTTAACATCCTCGTTTCTGCTACACTCAACCCATGAACATGATGTTCTTTAACTGCCCAACACTCTGATCTATATAGCATGCTAGACTTATAGCCATCCTATAGAATTTTCCTTTTGGTTTGAGTGGAACCCGCCGATCACACAAAACTCCAGCTGCACATCTCCATTTGTTCCAACCTACTTAGATTCTCTGGGTAACCTCCCTCTCAGTCTCTCCACTCTCATGAATCATCGGTCCTAAGTACCAAAAGTGGTCTTTTACGGGGACTTCTTGGATATCAATTTTTACTGGTGCTCCACTCCTTGCTAAAATTGCATTCTATACACTCTTGTCTTATTTTAGCTGATTTTAAATCTTTTAGGTTCTAATGCTTCTCTCCATAACTCTAGCTTTGTGTTTATGCCCTCCCTTGTCTCATCAATTAAAACTATGTCATTTGCAAATAGCATGCACCATGGAATCTCCTTATGTAGATGCTTTGTTAACTCATCCATAACTAACATGAAAAGGTATGGGCTCAATGCAGATCCTTAGTGCAATCCTATAGTGATAGACAAATCACCGGTCTCTCCGCTAGTGGTCTTAACATTTGCTACCGCTCCCTCATACATGTATTTAACTATGCCTATAGACCCCCGCGAACCCCCTTTCTTGCCCAACACCCTCCATATTAACTCTCTAAGGATTGTATAATAAGCTTTCTCTAAGTCAATAAACACCATGTGGAGGTCCTTCCTCTTCTCCTTATATTTCTCTATCAATTGTCTCAGTAAGAAAATAGCTTCCATGGTAGACCTCCCAAGCATGAAACCAAACTAGTTCTCCGATAAACTTATCTCATGCCGTAGCCTCTTATCAATTACTCTTCAAAAAATTTTATAGTGTGGCTCATAAGTTTGATCCCCTAATAATTAGTGCAGCTCTGTATGTCTCATTTATTCTTATAAATTGGTACAATAGAGGTTTTCCTCCATTCATTCTGCATTTTCTTTGATTTTATAATCTTGTTAAACAACTTAGTCAACCAAACTACTCAAGTATCTCTCATATGCTTCCAAACCTCTATTGGTATACCATCAAGCCCAAGGGCCTTTCTTGATTTCATTTTTTTAAAAGCCTCTTTCACTTCAGGTATTCTAATCCTATGGTCGTATCTATAATGTCCAATGTTATTTAGGTTTAAAGTACTTTCAATCCCTATATTTTCAGGCAATTGTCATTTAGCAATTTTTTAAAGTAATTTTCCCAAGTTTCTTTGATCCTGTCACCTTTTACTAGTACCCTTTGATCATCACTTCTAATGATGGACTTAACGTGGTCTAAGTCCTTACTCTTTTGTTGTTTTATTTTTTGTAAGTTTAAACACATCTTTCTCACCTTCTCTTCATCATAACCTATTATAGAGATCATCATATGCTTTGAGTTTAGCCTCACTTGCTATTCACTTAGCAACCTTTTTAACATTCTTATACTGTTCATAGTTTTCATTATTTCTAATCTTCTACCATGCTTTGAAACACACTTGTTTTTCTTTAATAACTTTTTGCACTGTTTCACTCCATCACCAAGTTTCCTTTACTAATTGCCTTTTACCTTTTGATACTCCTAGGACATCTTTTGCCAATTTCTTAATAGACTCCGCCATATTAATCCACATAGTATTTAATTCTATTTCATTATTCTAGTTTCCTTCTACCATCAACTTATTTGTGAGTGAGATTATTTTGTCCCCTTTTTAAGTTCCACCACTTAGTTGGTCACAAGAAACTATAACTAATACGATGAACCTCTATCTTAAATAACCTAGCAAAAACTTCAAAATTTTGCAACAGGAAAGGAAATCCTAAACTTGATGTATTTTCTTGTAGTCATCTAAATGAATAACTTTAAGATTAACCAAGAGTGGTATAGGACAATTGAGAATAATTCAATAGCATTAGTCAACCATCACCAAGCATACAAGGTTGGATAGTCAAGTGATCCAAACAGCCCATGTGGCACGCAAATTGAGGACGGAGGTTGTTCACAATGACCAAACGATACCAATATTTTTATTGCTGAGATTCGGTCAAACAGAAGTGTGCAGTTAACCCACTTGTTTCCAATTGAGCTATTAATCAGATGATCAGGATAAACCACAAAAGAAAAATCACCAACTAACCATTTGATGAATAAGCATAACTTCAGGTGTAAGGTAACCAAAACAGATTTGTAGACCCTACATATAACCATACTAATTGGGGAAACACAAGAAGAATATGGAGACAAGACTGCCGACGTATTTCAAACTATTTAGAATGCTGAAGTTAGGGATAAAACAAACATTTGAAGGCTAAGTTCTCCAGTGGTGTAGCAAGTGATGATAGTTCACCCATGTTAGATGGTTAAGAACTGGTTTCAAGGAGGTTGAGTACCACGATAGATAGAAAGCCATGTATATGAGAGAGAGCTAGGAACAGCATAAAGAAATAAGACAATGTAGACAAAATAGCAATCAGAATATTTAGAACTGAACCAGCAAGGCACTAAGCTAAGCATGCACAGTCATAATGTTCATACAAGAGCTTCCATCAATTACCTCAAACGCAGTACAAAAAAAGATGTAGGATGTTGAGTAAGGTGAAATACATAAGAGGTCATTTGGAATAAATGAGTTCAGCACTCAAATGCACAATATAGTGTAACAAAAAACATGTAATTCATGGAATTCTTTGCTTCCACAAATTTCTAAACAAAATTACCTCATTAGAAAACTCTTGCTTCCCTTGGAAGGAATTAGTAGAAAGAACTTTGACTGCAATTTCCTTTCCATCCTTCATCTTTCCATAATATACTACTCCATAACCCCCAGAACCAATTTGCTTTTCAAATTTTCCAGTGGCTTCCTCAAGTTCTGATAATTCAAAGCAATGTGCTGACTCCACAGTGGCATCACTGAAGAAAGAAACTAGCTTCTGGGAGGGCAGAGCCTTAGTTAAATCATCTGTAACAAGATAAACCATACAAAAAATTTACAGCTTCTTGGGTTGGTCATATTGTCTAAACACAACAATAATAGAATTAACAATGTAAGAAATGGATGTTTCCCAATCAGACCTTCCCTAGGAGATGCTGTCTCTCCTCCACATAAACAGGAAATATGCAACAATATCCAGGGAAAGAGCACAGGCTCCGAGGACAGAAAATATTATGATGTTAATGTGGTTCGTGCCACTGCTTCCCCTGTGATGATTTATGTTACCCGACAAGCAGCAACACGCAATTTTAAAAATCCACATATAGATAGTGGTATTATAAGTCTAATAGCATCAGACAAGAAAAGTCAAAGGAAATATAGGGAGAAAATCATTAACATATCCTCAAATATGCAGTACGTAACTAGCATTATATAAGCGGTATATTGAGATATTTGGAAGAGGTAAATTCAGAGGCATAATCAGTACAATGATAACCTAATGATTGTGACAATTGCATGCATGCATGACACAAATCCAAAAGCCTCTTCATTAATTTAATGCTCACATACATGGTCAAAGGCAACTCCGCCAACGCCGGTCCCAAGCCCGGATGAAAAAGGAAGAGGGTCTTGTGTCAGGTGCCAGCCAGCAAGGGAGAAGTTGAAGATGATTTTGTTATTTCTTTCTTACAAATGAATATGCATTTGTATATTAGTTTGTGAGAAAGAAATGAAAATCATCTCCAGCTTCTTAAAATATGGCAACCCTTGCATCAGGTAGCCAGCCAGCAAGGGTGAAGCTGAAGATGATTTTGTTATTTCTTTTTTGCTTGCAAATGAATATGCATTTGTATATTAGTTTGTATAGAAGAAATGAAAATCATCTTCAGATTTTAAAAATTATGGCAACCCTAAAATGACATGAATAGAAAACTAACATTCCCTCAAGCTAGGGTGTTCCCCATAAGTGACGCACTGCATCAGATCCTGGGTGCGGTGAAAATAGGCAAGGGTTGCTAGGGCATTCTCCCAGAAGCGACGCTCTACATCGGATCCCGAGTGTAGTGAAAAATGGGCAAGGGCTGCTAGAGCGTCCCCTCAGAAGTGACGCGCTGCATTAGAACCCAAGTGCAGTGAAAAGTGGACATGGGTTCATGCCATGGAAATCGAGAAAGGCGATAGTAAATAGGATATCTCCATAACATAAGATTCGTATCGCCACATGGAATATAGGGACATTGACAGGTAAGAGTTTGGAGTTAGTAGCGTAATGAAACGTAGAAGAGTCAACATCGCTTATATCCAAGAAACCAAGTAGAAGGGGGCTAAAGCTAGAAAAATAGATGGGTATAAATTATGGTACGTAGGAAAGGAAAATAACAGAAATGGAGTAGGAATAATAGTGGATAAGGAATTAAAGGATAGTTGTGGACGTTAAAAGAATCAGTAATAGAATTATAATAATAAAATTTGTTCTAGGAGAGTAGATTATAAATGTTATAAGTGCATATGGACCACAAGTAGGGTTACAAGATATAATCAAGAGACAGTTTTGGGAAAAGATGGAGGGAGTCGTGTAAGAAATTCCCAACACTAAGGGGTTGTTTATAGGAGCAGACTTAAATGGCCATGTAGGAAAAGATAAGGAAGGATATGATAGAATACACGGAGGGTATGGTATAGGTGAACGAAATGAGATGGGGGAGAATATCCTCGATTTTGCTTTGTCATATAACCTATCCATTGCAAATACACTCTTTAAAAAGAGGGATGAACACTTCGTAACCTTTAAAAGTGGACTTCATAAAAGTCAAATAGACATTTTCTACTTAGGAATAATGAACGATCTATCTGTAAGGATTGTAAGGTGATACCCGGTGAGAGTTTAAGCTCACAACATAGGTTAATGGTTATGGATATCCATATCAAAAGATGGAAGAAAGGAAATGAACTTAATAGGTATCCAAAAATTAAGTGGTAGAACTTAAAAGGTGAGAAAATAACCTCATTCACAAATAAGTTAATGGTAGAAGGAATTTGGAACTATAAAACAGAAGTAAATACCATATGGATTAATATTGCTGAGTCCATTAAGAAAGTGGCAAAAGAGGTCTTAGGAGTATCTAAAAGTAAAAGGCAATTAGTAATGGAAACATGGTGGTGGAGTGAAATAGTGCAAAAAGTTATCAAAGAAAAACGGATGCTTTTTAAAGCATGGTAGAAGACTAGATATAATGAAAACTATAAACAATATAAGAATGCTAAAAAGGTTGCTAAAAGAATAGTGAGGCTAAAGTTAAAGCATATGATGAGCTCTATAATAGACTAGGAACAAGAGAAGGTGAGAAAAATGTGTTTAAACTTGCAAAAGTAAGAAAACAGAAGGGTAAGGACTTAGATCATGTTAGGTGCATTAGAAGCGATGATTAAAGGGTATTAGTCAAAGATGATGAGATCAAACAAAGGTGGGAAACATACTTTAAAAAATTGTTAAATGACAATGGCTTTGAGAATATAAGGATTGAAAATACTATAAATCTAAATAACACTAGATATTATAGATATGAATATAGGATTAGAGTACCTGAAATAAAAGAGGCCTTGAAAAAGATGAAATTAGGAAAGGCCATGTGGCCCGATGGTATACCAATAGAGGTTTGGAAGCATATGGGAGATATTGGGGTAGTTTGGTTGACCAAGTTGTTTAACAAGATTATAAAATCAAAGAAAATGCTTAATGAGTGGAGGAAAAGCTCTATTGTACCAATTTATAAGAATAAAGGAGACATACAGAGCTGCACTAATTATCGAGGAATCAAACTTATGAGCCACACTATGAAACTTTTTGAAAGAGTGATTGAGAAGAGGCAACGACATGAAACAAGTGTATCGGAAAATTAGTTTGGTTTCATACCTAGGAGGTCTACCATGAAAGCTATTTTCTTACTAAGACAATTAGTAGAGAAATATAGGGAGAAGAGGAAAGACCTCCACATGGTCTTTATCGACTTAGAGAAAGCTTATAATAGAGTCCCTAGAGAGTTAACATGGAGGGTGTTGGGTGATAAAGGGGTATCTCAGGGGTATATAGACATAATTAAATATATGTATGAGGGAGCAGTAACAAATGTTAAGACCACTAGTGGCGTGACTAGTGATTTTCCTGTCACTGTAAGATTGCACCAAGGATCGACATTGAGCCCATACCTTTTCACTTTAGTTATGGATGAGTTAACAAAAGATCTGCACGAGGAGATTCCCTAGTGCATGCTATTTGCAAATGATAGTCCTACTTGATGAGACAAGGGAAGGTGTAAACATAAAGTTAGAGTTATGGAGAAAAGTATTAGAATCTGAAGGATTTAAAATGAGCCGAACTAAGACAGAATATATGGAATGTAATTTTAGCATGGAGAGTAGGAGTGGAACACCAATCAAGATTGATAACCAAGAATTCCTCGTAAAAGACCACTTTCGGTACTTAGGATCAATGGTTCATGAGAGTGCAAAGATTGAGAGGGAGGTTACCCAGAGAATCGAAGTGGGTTGGAACAAATGGAGACGTGCATTTGGAGTTTTGTGTGATCAGTGGGTGCCCCTCAAACTAAAAGGAAAATTCTATAGCATGGCCATTAGGCCAGCCATGCTCCATGGATCAGAGTGTTGGGTAGTTAAGGAACATCATACTCATGGGATGAGAGTAGCAGAAATGAAGATGTTGAGATGGATGAGTGGTAAGACAAGAAAGGATAGAATTAGAAATGAAAATATTAGAGGAAATTTAAGGGTAGCACCAATATGTAACAAGATGAGAGAGATTAGACTTAGATGGTTTGGACATGTTCAAAGGAGACCAACAACGGCACCAGTTAGAAAGAATGAGGCAATACAAGTAGAAGGTTCTAAAAGGGCAAGGGGAAGGCCCGAAAGAACGTGGATAGAAGTGGTGAGAAAAGATTTAAAAACTTTGGGACTAAATGAAGCCATGGTATTTAATAGAGTGGAATGGAGGAATAAGATTCATGTGGCCAACCCCTAATTGGGATAAGGTCTTGATGATGATGATGATGATACATGGTTGGTCAAAGGCATCTTCAACTACTCGTGCAAAATAATGAAAAGAGAAGGTTCTTTAGCGACTAAGCGAAGTAAAAAACACACAATTTGGAATCTTGTACACTTCGCTGAAAAGCTAAACATGGCCCTCAACTTGAAATATAAAACATAAAACATAACTTAAAAAATAAAATAATACCCGTACCACTTTTACTACAATTAGAAATTTTATGAGATGTGTAATGGTTCCCATCATTCTTTGTGGGTTCAGACTCCTTAGAATGAGGATTACTGGTGCTCACTCTTGCTTGGAACAATGTGCTTCACATCTGAAAACGAACCCGGTTTATTTGGTGTTATAAGCAAGCATGAGCACCATCAACCCTTATAACGAAGAAGTAGAAGGTCTATTGTTTCTGATTTTTTGAGTTTTTAGTTCCATTAATTTAATTGTTAACTACAGAAGGTTAATGTACTCTGACTGTTGTGCAACATACCTATTATTTATATTCATTTTGTTGGGTTTGTAATGATATTTGCTATTCAGTGGACTGACCAACAGCAGGTCGTCAACAGACATCATCAGCAGTCAAACACATTTTCTGTTGACTGATTTGGAAGTTTGGGACTTCTAACATCAGATTAAGGATACATTTCTCAGCGCCTTTTCCCAATATCTGCATTTTTCTTTATCTTGATTAAAGCGAAATCTTCCCAAATTTTTCTTTGTTAGGGTTTATTAGTTTCCTTCTTGATTCTTCAATTTGGAACAGAAAATCACTATTATGTCTTAAAAAATCTCCCAATTTCTTGTCATTTTAGGGCTGTTCTACATAAGATTAGTATCAGAGCTTAGCCTCCATTATAATTACCCTTAGTGGTAGATACTGCAGACGGAGGATAACGCACGCCTTAGAGGAAACCAGTAACAACAGTAGCAAAACCTCAATAACTACAATTAGCACTGTGCAGGTGGCAAACTGGTGCAGACACATGATCAGCAGTGATTTTAAACAGCAAATCTTGATGTTTCTGGGGGAGAAAACAACAAGTAATAGGAAGCCTGTATCAGGAAACTTCCTCTTGATTTCTTGCAAAAATTTGGCCTATCCTTCTCAAGAACCAGAACAAGAAGAGAGGAGAAGCAACATAGAAAGAAAGAGAGGAGAAACAACACCAAAAATCTTTAGAGAATCAATCAAGAATTACACACAAGTTAGTGTTACCCACGTCTTTTATTATCTTAGTGAAGCAAATTGGTATAAGCACATGGCTCTTGAAAGGACCTGTGATCCACCTTCCAGCAGTCACTTTAGTCAACCAATCAAGAATTACAGGCAAGAATTTCTCCATCGAGAAAGAGAAGAATAAGAAAAGGGATGATTGCGACAAAAAGGATTATTGGAGAAATTGGAAAAAACCCTTGAGAATATCCTTCAAGCTTACTTCTGGAAAGAGTTAATCTTGAAGATGAAAGTGTTAGAGACAGTCACTGATAGAAAGAACCCAAAAGAATTTCCACCAATCTCATGAAATCTTGAGAAGATAATAACTTCTGAGTTCATGTGTGAAAGAACTAAAGCAAGACGGAATTCCGGATAAAGAACTAATGCAAGACAGGGAATTCCGGATTCTTTAGAGAGGATGATAAAGATGGAAATTCTTCATGATTACCGGGTTATTCTTCCAAATCGTATTTGAAGATGAGGACATAACAGATCTCTGAATCGAGTTACCGAGCACGAGTTCTTTTTAAGTTGGGGTGTATGATCCAGGAGCATTCTCAAAAGTACAAAAACAAAGAAGAAAAGGCAAAAGTTAATTTCTTTCTTTTAAAAGTTTAAGTGTCTAGGTTTGTAGGTAAGATTAAGTGCTTAGCCATTGTTTAAGCAGTTTGAAGTTGTCTTTATGTAGTGGATCAGCGCCAAGTAATTTTTTCATTTCAGTGAAGAGTATGGGGGACTTTTATGGTAGTTTCTTAAACAACAAGAAAAGTGATGCCAACCTTATTTTTTCAAAGAGGTAAGGGCTTTTTTGTTTTTTGGTGTAGTTTTGATTATTCATTGAATGAAATTCGCTTATTCCTCTTCTCTATTTCAGTCCAAGGTTAGACAAACTTCTCTATCTTTTACTAATTATATCTGTGGGATTACATTGGTCAAACGTATTAGTTTTAGGATATCTTTTGTTAAGAATCCCCAGATCCCAGTGGAGTTCTTCCCCTAGAACCCTGCTGGTTTTTTCCCTGTTCTCTTATTATTACTGCACCAGGACAAGATCCCAAATTGTGTCATTTTAGTTTGCTTAGTGGCAAAGCCACCTCATTATGATTGGACAGCCTGTACAAAATGGGTTGTTTTTCTTTCATTGTAATGGATTAGAGATTAGAAATGTGGAAGTTTGACTCTTGCTTTGTGATAGAGAGGTTCATGTACTTTTCTTGGAGCAATTTCAAGATTGCATGAAGGGACCTTGAACCTCTTTGAGGAGAGTTAAACAGACTACCAGGATTGAGAGATCCAAACAACAAAGCATGCGTGGGTGAGAATTGTAGGATGTCCTATCCTTTTCTTGTTTTTTTCTCTCCTTTTTTGTTTGTTTTGCATAGTTTCTTCCAGAAATCTGCCTAAACATTATTTACCGTCTCTTGTTCCCTGAAATCTTCAAGCTGTTTCAATATTTTTGTTTCAAAACCCTAATTTCTTACTGCATTGTGTTTCTTGTTCTTCTGTCTAATCTTTGAGTTTCCTTGTTCTCTTAGTTTCAAACTTAATAAAAGCAAGCTAATGTATACTGTTGAACTTCTTTCTAAACAGTCTACATTATTCATATTCATATTCTTGCATTTCTATGTGGACTTTATTCTTTAGGGAACTGATTATTCGCACTTGGTCAAGAGGCATCATCAGCAGTCAAATTTTTTTTATTTTACATCACCGATTTGTGAAGTTTGGGACTGTAAATAGACGCATGAGGTTCCTTTCTCAGTTTCTTTTCCACTATCTGCAGTTTATTTATCTTGATTAACTGAGAGCTTTCTAAAATCTGTTTTGTTACGATACTTAGTTTCTTTCTCGAATCTTCAATCAAGAAGGGTAAATTGCTTTCACATCTTTGAAAGTCCGTTGATTTCATGTTTTTAATAGTTTTCCTACATCAAAGACCTAAGAGAATTGCTTTAGTGTACCGAAATATGTACAATACTGACATGTTTGAACAGCTTAATCACCACATGATAGAAAGAATTGCAACATGCAATCAATATACAGCAATGAAGTATATTTTGCAATCACTAGCAAGGTAAATGGATACAGAAGTTACTAAGAGAAGGAAGTAATACAGACTTGAAAGCCAAATTATCATTAAGAAGGCCCCGAGGCACTGTTCCAGATAGCAAATTATTCTGCACATACCTGGATAATCAAAGTCCAAGAATTAATAAGGTCTTTGTGTGATGCACTTTGAAAAATAATACTTTAAATGTCAGGAAAGGAGAATGGAGAAGGATAATCAGAAAAATGAACAAACTCAATATGGCCTATGCAGAAGTTATTACCTGTAGGATATAATATGTTCCCAACAGAGAATAACTCCACTACATATGAGTCACTTGCAATATCTAATACCAACTACTTTGACTTTCTTGAATAGTAAAGATAGGAGATCTTACAGTTCTCTTAAATTCTGTAGGTCCACAAGTGACAATGGCAGTATGCCACTCAAGCGGTTATCCTCCAGATGGCTATAGTAAACAAAGACACCCATTAGTTTGGTAGGTCGAACATTTGGAGAACAGAAAAAAACATAAAGTAAAGGACAACAATTTACATAATATTCAAATTGGTGCATCCAGAAAAGTCAGGTATAGTACCAGTAAGTGAGTTGCCATTGAGCCATCAGCAAACATTAAATCAGCAGCAACCTGATGGTCAAAGCCAAAGTAGCTCTAAACATGGAAAAAAAATCTCAACCATAAACTAGAAGACTACTTGAATCTTACAAATCAATCAAGCCTGTCAACTTAGTCAACTCTGAAGGAATTTCCCCCGTATGGAGAAGACTACATTGAGATTATTCTTGGTTGCAGATCTAAGTTGCATTGCACCCATGACCATGGAACTGGTAAGCAAGGATCACCCCCTTCCTGTGTCCAATTTGCTAGTGGGTAGTGAGAACTCAGACTAGCCATCAGGTTCGCTGTTACCAACGTGAAAATTATGCACCTCACTGAACATATAATTTAAATAAAAGAATACTATTCAATAGAGCTTATTCGATGATTTAGATCTAAGCTTACCATCTTGAGACCCATAATTTATCTGCAGGTACTATTTATTTCCATGGCATTCAAGATAGGCCCCCTAGATGAATCGGATGTCTTAATGAATGCAAAAGATAAGACAAAAGGGAGTGATACATTGGTGTATCCTGGTTCATACAACCGATATCTTCCCTGAGCATTTTCTTGAACATTAACAGAAGCCTTGCTGAATTCAGGCATGCCTGGTAGATGAAGCCTGAATTTCCTAGTCTCATCTGGAGCCAAGTCTTCAATTTCAGCAAAGTAAGAGAATGCCCAGCCAAAGCCAGGAAACCCGTCCAAGTTTAGTCGGTAAGTTAAAAATCCATTTGTACCAACTACAGCTGTTTGCATCACTTTCTGAGGTGGTCTTCCATCCATATTAACATCAATTGGCATTATGGTTGACACTTTAGTAGTTCCAGCAGCAACATCAACAAGGTAATTTTCCTTTTTCAAAGAATCAGATTCCCATATTCTATCGAAAGGATCATCAGGATACCTGAAAAACATAAATGAGTTACTCATTAAAGACAATTTTCAGCCAAAGCCTAAGCAGATGTGACACAGCAAATGAGTAACCTCTGGAAGTAAAGAAGTGTGAGCTACATAAACAATGCGTTAAACTAAATGTATTACTAAATTAGATTGTGCTAGGAGAGGGCTAAAACATGTTATAAATGTAGGGGATTATAGTAGAATATCAGCTCTTGTTTCTCCACATCTTAATGTCCAGTTTTCATGAAGGAAAACTTTTAACAGCAAATACAGCCACATACTAACAGTCATTTATTTTGTAGAAGGATGGGTATAAAAAGTCAGTGTCCATGGGTTGTAACATTTGTTTGATTTTCAGCTGTGCAGTGAAGAACATTGCTATCATTGTCAACAGGGCATTAGAAATCCCATAATGCCTGTACTCAACCGTTCCATCACTTCCAAAGGTACATATGAACCACAATACTCAGTAACCAAGGTGTAAAATGAAGAGAGCAAATGAGCAGCAAATTACTTCCAAGATGTAAATGAACATAATCTGAAGAAGCAATCAAGAAAAGTAACATGATACCCTGAACCAAAGTCAGTGGAAATAAAGGCAACTGCCAAACATTCAGAATGAAATGTCTGGTATGAAAATGTTAAGCCAATTCCTTCTTATTTCAATGATATCAAAACCTATGTTGTGGTCTAACATTTTGAGTGTGAAAGTGTTCAAGCGATCCCCCAAGCTATTTCTTGAGAAATCTCAAGTATTTCTCAAGCATTAAATAGGATTCAAGTGATTATCTCTGAAGAATCCATATAGTCAAGAAGTCATATGTCATTCACTGAACAATCAGAGTTTTCATTAGGCCCAAGTACCATTTGGAAAGTTTTCAAGTCTTCAAAGCAGATACATATCATTACTTGATGATTTCAATCCACAAGACGTTTCTAGTCATCACTTTGAAGATTTCAAGATGTTACATATTATTTCTTGAAATTTTCCAAGGTTCACTGCGTAGAGCATGAGAAGACCTTTCCAAAGAACCAAATATCACTGAAATTGACATCATCTGACCAAGAAATGACTGCTTCAAAGATCATGAAGAATTACACCTTGTGGTGGCCACCTATGAAGGCTTGATGGTTGACCATCAACAGAAGAACACAATTTACAGGTTTTTTCAAGATGTTTGGCTTGATGGCCGACCATCACACCCTGAAATTCATCAAACGGATTGTTTTTGGCTGATGGTTAACCATCAAGGTCTGATGGTCGACCATCAACACTTAGAATGGTGGGATATCTCACTTTTGCATCAAATTGTGCATAAATCAAAGTGGGGAATTCAAATGTGAGATAGTTTCACCTCTGGATTTGGGAATTTAGGCTCCAACAGTCATTTTTTTGAATTCCCAATAGCTATATCATTTTCCAATCAAAGAAAAAGTTTTCTCAACAGATATATTATCTTCTAATCAAAGAAGAAGTTTTCCCAGCAGCTATATCATCTTCCAAGAAGATGACCCACAAAAATCCTATTTTGGGGAATTCAAGTATATATACAAGACCATTTGGGAGATTTGAAGATCAACCAAGAAGAAAGAGGAGGAACCATCATCTACAAGGAAAAACTCAAGCATTCAAGCTCTATCTTCAACTACACACCCTACACAAAAATTCTTTCTATCTTTTATATTGTAAATATTTTCTTCACTAGATCATTTTTATTGTTGGATTGCATTTCATAGTGAGAAATCATTTTCTCATTCTATCACTTTGTTTTTTGTTGTAAGAGATGTGTCTCACTTCAAAATTAGTTGTTTCATCTTTGTATTGAGATGGAGTTGTTATGAATACTCAATCTTGAATGTCCAAGCACTATACCAACTTGGCGTGTAAGATCTCACATGGATTAGTGGAAACTCAAGATGGGATAACCTTGACAAAGAGGAAGTATGTGCCTTGGTTGGCATGTCAAACCTCTATAAATTCTTGTGTTTTCTGCTTTGTTCTTCATTATTTGTTGCTTGGATTTTGTCCATCTTGCTGGCACTAACCCTTGCATAATTTCTTATTGATTTTCACACACAAATTCTAAGAAATTAGAAGAAATGCATGAAAGAGACTTTATATGCAAAGTGAACTCAATTTCATCAAAAGCTTAGTCTTTATATTCAACAACAAACACCATCCATTAACATCCTTGACTTGGGTATGGGTTTTTAAGCTAGAATAGTTTATTTTCTAGAAACGTTCTAGTTCCCACCCACTCTTTGGACGACAAATGATATCAAAGCCTTGGCGCTCTATTGTTTTAAAGCCCAAGATAATTAGTTTTCAAAATGTCTCAAGTCGTTTGTACCTCCCTTCAAGAAGGCCAACCCACCCGTAGACCACCATTCCTCAATGGAACAAACTACAACTATTGGAAGGTTAAAATGAAGATCTGCATCCAGTCATTTGATTATGAGTTACGGAGGAATGTCCTGAAAGAAGCATATGGATCATGATGCTTACTAAAGGAGTTCCTCAATACACCAATGAGGAGGATTGGACCAAGGAAGAGATGAAGAAGGCCGATCTCAACTCAAGATCCATGAATTTTCTTTGTTAACGAAAACAAATTCAAATGAATGTCTTCAAGCGGAACAACCAGAGATTTCAGATAAGTTAGAAGTCGCTCATGAAGGAATAAAGCAAGTAAAGGATAGTAGCATGAACATGCTTGTTCATGAGTATCAATTACTCATGATGAAGGCAAATGAAACCATATTGGAGACATTCACAAGGTTCACCAACATTATAAATGACTTAAAGTCTCTTGACAAGTCATTTAGCAACAAGGAGTTGGTGAGCAAAGTCCTTAGATGTCTTTTAAAGTCCTAGAATGCTGAAGACATGCCATCCAAGAAGCCATAGACTTGGAGAAGCTTCAAGTTGACGAGTTCATGCATTCATCGATGAGCCATAAGATAGCTCATAAGTGGAAGGATGAAGAGGACTCAAAGAAAAAGAAGGACAAGGAGTTTGCACTCAAGTCCACACTAGAGGATGAAAGTTAAAGTGAAGAGGATAGCAATGAAGAAGTAGAACTTCTTACAAGAATTGTCCACTTTTGAAGAGAAAAACCCAAAGAAGAAAGCATTGGCTGCCACTAGGAGTGATGAAGTGGCCAATCTTTGCTTTAGTGACCTTGGAAGATGAGGCAAGCAAAAATGAGGTTTGTGATGAATATCTTATGATGAATTTAAAGATGCTTTTACTGATCTTAACAAAAGCTTGCTTTGAAAAATAAACTTCTTAGAAAGAATGTTTCACAACTCACTTGTGAAATAGATAATTTAAAATGTGAAATTGTGTCTTTGAAGTGTAGTGTTAATGAATATAATCCTCTAAAGCATGTTATATGATTCTTTGAACCATGTTATTGATGAATGTGATTCCATAAAACATATTGTTGAAGAATTGAAAGTGGGAAAATGAAAAGAATAGCTTGATTCAGGAGTTTGATGATCTTAAAAAGAAGCATAAGGATTTAACAATCTCTTTTGAAAAAGTAGTTGAAAAAAGAAACGATTTGAAAATCAAAAGAATTCCATAACTTCAAGATTTTCAAGAAAGCCACATACATGTATTCTTTTATTCTACTTACTAATACTCATCTTATAGACCTCTTGTCAAGCAAATAGGGGTAGTTAAAGATTCTATTGTTTATACTAACTCTCAAGAACTCAAATTACATTTTTGTGTACCAGAAGTTTTGTTCTTGATCAATGTGCTTTCATTGTTTGATTAGGAGCATTGAGCAAAATTACTTGCATTTGCATGCTGTTTAAGTTTTTGAAATTTCATCAGACAAACGATTTTAATGCATTGTTGAACATGTTTGTCTATTATCAATAATTATATGTATGTATGTATGTATGTATGTATGTATGTATGTATGTATGTAGACATACACATATTGTGTTGATTAAATGTATTCATACATGAATTGATCTAAGAGATGATGTTCAAATAATTTTATTGCATTTATCTTCAAAGTGGAGAAGAGTTTGAAAAGGAGTAGGAAACTTATTGAAAAGATTTTGAACTCTTTGTATATTCTTATTAAATGATTAGAATATCTTGTAAAGACCAGTGGTATTATACATAGTTCTCAAGGGTAGCTTTGGTTCCCATCTTTACTTGAATTATCTTTAATCATATTTTCATGCCTTAAATGAATCTATTTGGCCAGCACATGTATATTTGGAATATAATTATATCAAGATATTTGTGTCCTTGAAGAAAGCTTCATGTACTCAATGATTCTATTTTGAAGTTTTTCTTCCATTTCTAATCTTCTTAATTTGATCTTGTGTGCATTATTGAATGAATGTTTTATGAGATTTATGTCTTAGGGAAATTATTTACTCTATGAAAATTATTCATGTTTATTCACTCTTGGATGAGCATTCAAGCATGCTTTTGCTTTCTCCCTAAATACTTGTATTCCCATTGTTTAAGGAGGAAGAGCTCTCTTCTATCCATGTCTATTCAAATTGAGCATATTGTTTATTATTGAATCTCTATTGAATGGACACATGAAATATATGCTTGCTGAAAGCCTATGCAAATGTATGATATTGCTTCTCCATAAATGCTTATGTTTGAGGACTTCATGTACTCATTTTGCTGCATTCAAAGAATGGAATGTGTTTTTCTACCTAAAGAAAGGGCAGCCTAGTCCACGAAGCTACATCGTATGCAGGGTCAGGGGAAGGGGCCGGCTACAAAGGTCCTTAGTGTATATTTGATTTGAATAAAATTATGAATTCTTTTCATTAAAGGGAGCATACTTAATTTTCACGCCTCTCTCTCATGATGTGCTTATGATGCATTATTTATAGAGAGTTAATCTATTCTTCTGCTTCTACACCCCTCCACTTTTTTATGTTGACAAAAAGTGGGAAAGTTATAAGAGAAAAGGAAAGACTAACTCATATTTCCATTGCTTCAAATTTCACTATCTTAGTATTTCTTTTCCAAGTTTTGTCATCATAAAAAATGAAAAATTGTTGAGATAATTTCTCTTTGATTTCGAAGATATCAAAACCTATTTTCTAGTCTAACATGTTTACTTGATGGTGGTCAACCATCAATAGAAGAACACGTTTCGGATATGTTAGGGAACTTTCTCTCAAAATTAGTTCCTAATTTCTAGGGATTATTTTTGATCTTATCTTAGTTTATGTCCATAAATAATGGAGATTAAGATCAGATTTGAATACGAAAATCTCCTTTCCTTTTATTCCTAGTTTGACCCTTATGTTAAGGGATTTCCTTTAACCTAATCCGTGGGATTCAATGGCAAGTCTATTGCCATGCTTTTATACACACACACACACACGCATATTAGTGTAATTGTTTCTCTAATATACATAGAAGAATACATTCTTTTTCTTCTAAACTTTCATGGTATTAGAGCTTAGGCTCTTGATCTGCTTTTAAATGGCTAAAACAGCCATGACTGGGGCTAGAAGAACCTCTAATTCATTGGAAACAACTGCTGGAAGTTTCTTGTCAAGGACAGCCATGTCAAACAGTGGTACAACCACTTTTCCCCAAATACTTCATTCCAGTTAACTTCTCACAAGTTGAATGGGAAAAACTACCTGGAATGGGCTCAATCCGTGAAGCTGGCGATTGATGGTAGGGGAAAACTTGGGCATTTGACAGGAGAAGTGAAGCAACTAGAGGCTGGAGATCCGAATATGAGTGCATGGAGGTCAGAAAACTCACTAATCATGGCCTGACCTATCAACTCAATGGAGCAGACCATAGGTAAACCCTATCTTTTTCTTCTCACTGCAAAAGATATGTGGGAAGCTATAAGGAAGACCTATTCTGACTTAAAAAACTCATCTCAGATCTTTGATCTAAAAGCAAAACTGTGACAATCAAAACAAGGAGAAAGGGAAGTCATAGTATACTATAATGAGATGGTTTCATTATGGCAAGAATTGGATCAGTGCTACTGATAGTGTAAAAATTATAAAGAAAGAGGAGAATGATTGTGTGTATCTATTCTTGGCTGGCCTCAATCGTGATTTCAATGAAGTTTGGGGTCGGATCCTTGGAAAGAAACCTCTACCATCCCTCTAAGAAACCTTTTCTAAGATTAGAAGAGAAGAAACTAGGAGGAAGGTTATGTTAGCCAACCAAGAACACAAATCTGTGGTGGAAAATAATAATTCTGCCCTTATTTCTAGAAGTGCTGATCCCGATGGTGAAAGAAGGAAGAAACCCCGGTGTGAACACTGCAAAAAATCATGGCACACAAAGGAAACTTGCTGGAAACTCCATGGAAAGCCTCCAAATTGGAAGAAGAAACCTAGAAACAACAACCGGGCATTCCAAACCTCACATGAAAGGAACCAAGGGCAACAAGTCAATTCAGAAACATTTCCATTCACAAAGGAAGAGCTAGAGCACCTGTACAAACTCTTCCAATCTCCACAATTCAATGTTAACCCCTCTTGTTCTTTGGCCCAAAAAGGTAAGTTCATTGCTACCCTTCTTAGTGTCAATCCTAGCCAAAGCAACTCTTGGATCATAGATTCAGGAGCAACTGATCATATGACAAGTTACTCCAATCTTTTCTCAACTTACCATCCATGTGCAAGGAACAAAAAAATCAAGATAGTAGATGGATCTCTCTAGGCAATTGCTGGGACAGGATCCATTGTTATATCACCTTAACTTTGCATAATGTTCTTCATGTGCCTAACCTTTCTTGCAACCTTTTGTCAATTAGCAAGTTAACCAATGATATCAAGTGTCAAGCTAATTTTTATCCCTCTCGGTGTGAGTTTCAGGCACTAGCCTCGAGGAGGATGATTGGCAGTGCTAGAGAAAGTGGAGGTCTCTATTTCCTTGAAGATGGAACTGACTCGAGAAGACAAGTTCAAAGTACCTGTTTTGTTTCTGATTCTAGTAAATGTAATGTTATGTTATGGCATTATAGATTAGGACATCCAAGTTTTCATTATTTAAAACACTTATTTCCTAGTTTGCTTAAAAATAAAAGTCCATCTTCATTTCAATGTGAAATTTGTGAGTTAGCCAAGCACCACTGTGCCTTTTTTCCTTCAAGATCATATCAAGCATCAAAACCTTTTATGTTAATCCATAGTAATATATGGGGACCATATAAGGTTTCAACACTTCCAGGAAAAAAATGGTTTGTCAATTTTATTAATGATCACATAAGGATAAGGATAAGTTGGGTATACCTTTTAAAAGAAAAATCTGAAGTTGAAGAAGTTTTCAAAAAAAAAAATTCCATGGTGGAAACACAATTTCAAGAGAAAATAAGGATTTTTCAAAGTGACAATGGCAAGGAATATTTCAATAAGATCCTAGGTAATTTTTTCTTAGAAAAAGGTGTAATACATCAAGTTCTTGCACTAACACACCCCAACAAAATGGGGTAGCTGCATGAAAAAACAAGCATCTTTTGGAAGTTGATAGGGCACTATTGCTCACACATAAAGTTCCTAAGTATCTATGGCGAGAAGCTATACTTACAGCAACATATCTTATAAATTGAATGCCTACAAAGATTTTAAAATTTCAAACTCCCCTAAGTGTCTTTTAAAAAAACTTTCCCATATCCAAGTTATCCTCGAATTTACCATTGAAAGTATTTGGATGCATTGCCTTTGTACATATTTATGCTCACAACCATGGCAAACTAGATCCTAGAGCAAGAAAGTGTGTTTTTGTAGGCTATGCTCCAACTCATAAGGGGTATAAGTGTTTTGATCCTACTTCTAAAAAATGTTTGTCAGCATGGATGTCACTTTTTTTTAGTCTTCACCATTTTTTGAAACTCATCTTCAAAGAGAGACACCTATGGAAGATTCGAATTACTTACATGTTTTTTCAATGAGAAAACGTTGCCACATTAATTCCTGATGGACCCGATGTTTTTAAACCTCTAGAGCCTTGTGTTTTAATTGATGAAAACCCCCCAGGTCCGAATCCAATAGAGCCATATCATAACCTTGACAAAACTAGCAATGAAAAAAAGTGTACCAAAGAACTTATGGTCTACTCAAGGAGGAATCAAATTCAAGACAATGAGACCAATGCTCCTCAGCAAAGTCAACAGTCCGAACCAAAGGCTGATCTAAACTCTACCGAGTCATCAGGTATTTCTTCCTCTAAAGCTATTCAAACAAATTCACCTAATTCCAAGTCTATTCATTCTGAGTCCAGCTCTTCTGATCTTAGTATTCCTATTGCTAATCAAAAGGGTGTTAGAGCTTGTACTAAACATCCCATGTCCAATTTTGTCTCTTATAAAAATTTGTCCCCTACTTTCTTTGCCTTTACTTCACAATTGTCTTCTATGGAAATACCAAATACTATACAGGATGCTTTACAAATTCCTGAGTGGAAGGAGGCTATTCTTGAAGAGATGAAGGCCCTTGAGAAAAATAAAACATGAGAGGTTGTGGATTTGCCGAGAGAGAAGAGAACGGTTGGATGCAAATGGGTGTTCACAACCAAACACAAGTTAGATGGATTGCTTGAGCGATACAAGGCTCGTTTCATGGCCAAAGGCTTCACTCAAACATATAGTATTGACTACCTTGAAACCTTTGCGCCTGTTGCCAAACTGAACATTGTTAGAGTACTTTTGTCAATTGCAGCCAATCTTGACTGGCCCCTTCAACAGCTGAATGTGAAGAATGCATTCCTTAATGGGGACTTGGAGGAGGAAGTCTACATGGACCCACCACCGGGTTTTGATAGGAAGTTTGGCTCGAAAGTATGCAAACTAAAGAAATCCTTATATGGATTGAAACAATCACCAAGAGTATGTTCAGAGGCAAACTGATCATACCATGTTCACAAAACACTCAACCGATGGGAGTATAGCTATTCTCATTGTGTATGTGGACAATATTATCCTAATTGGGGATGATACATCTGAAATGAAACGGTTGAAAAAGTGTCTTGCATCTGAGTTTGAAATTAAGGACTTGGGACCACTGAGATATTTTTTTGTAATGGAGGTTACTCAATCAAAGAAAGGAATTGTTGTCTCACAAAAGAACTACATCCTTGATCTTCTCAAGGAAATGGGAATGAGTGACTGCTGTCCTACAGACCCCAACCAAAGACTTAGAGATAGTAAAGGTGATCCCGTGGACACATCTCAATACCAGAGGTTGGTTGGTAAGCTCATTTACTTGTCCCACACACGTCCTGATATTGCTTTTGCAGTAAGCCTTGTGATTCAGTTCATGCATTCCCCTCATGAAGAACACCTTGAAGCTGTGTATCGAATTCTAAGGTACTTGAAGAGTTCTCCAGGAAAAGGTTTATTTTTCAAAAAAAATGAACAACAGAGTATTGAGGTGTACACAGATGCAGATTGGGTAGGTTCAGTCACTGATAGGAAATCAACATCGGGTTATTGTACCTTTGTGTGGGGAAACTTAGTGACGTGGAGAAGTAAGAAACAAAGTGTTGTTGCCAGGAGTAGTGTAGAAGCAAAATACAGATTAATGGCTCATGGAGTCTACGAGATGATATGGCTGAAACGAGTTTTGGAAGAGCTAAAGCAAACGGTGACCATGCCAATCAAGCTGTATTGTGACACCAAGGAGGCTATCAGCATTGCACACAATCCAGTTCAACACAACAAAACAAAGCACGTTGAGGTTGACAGGCATTTTATAAAGGAGAAAATTGAAGCAGGAGATATTTGCTTGCCATTTGTTCCAACTTCACAACAAATAGCTTACATTCTTACAAAGGAACTTTTCAAACCTAACTATGAGTTCTTCGTCAACAAGTTGGGCATGATAGACATCTACACACCAACTTGAGAGGGAGTGTCGGATATGTTAGGAAACTTTCTCTCAAAATTAGTTCTTAGTTTCTAGGAATTAGTTTTGATCTTATCTTAGTTTGTTTCCATAAATAAAGGAGATTAGGATCAGATTTGAATATGAAAATCTCCCTTCCTTTTATTTCTAGTTTGACCCTTATGTTAAGGGATTTCCTTTAGCCTAATCCGTGGGATTCAATGGCAGGTCTATTGCCATGATTCCCTATATATATATATATGTATGTATGTATGTATGTATGTATATGTATATGTATATGTATGTATATATTAGTGTAATTTTTTTTCTCTAATATAGATGGAAGAATACATTCTTTTTCTTCTAAACTTTCAACAAGGTTTTGCAAGATGTTTGGCTTAATGGTCAACTACTAAGGCCTGGTGGTCGGTCATCACACCTTGAATTTCATCACACAACTTGTTTTTGGTTGATTGTCAACCATCAATGTCTAACGGTCAACTATCAACTTGTAGAATGGTAGGATGGCTAATCTTTGCATCAAATTATGTGCAAACTAAAGGGGGAAATTTCAACTTTGAGATGGTTGCACCTTAGGATTTGAGAATTTAGACTCCAACAATCATATTTTTGAATTCTCAACAGTTATATCATCCTCCAATAAAAGAAGAAGTTCTCCTAGCTGCTATATTATTTTCAAATCAAAGAAGTTTTCCCAATAGCTACACCATCTTCCAAGCAAAGACGATGGAATTCAAGTATATATTGACAACCATTTGGGAGATTTGAAGACCAACCACGAAGAAATAAGAGGAATCATCTACATGGAGAAAACTTAAGTCAAGCTTTATCTTCATCATCAACTCCACACAAAAATTCTTTCTATTTTTTGTACTGTAAATCTTTTCTTCTCTCTATCATTTTTGTTCTTGGTTTGTATTTCATAGAGGGAAGCCATTTTCTCATGCTATCACTTTGTTTTTTGTCAGAAGAGAGGTGTCTTTCTTTGGAACTTATTGTTGGTGTCTTTCTTTGGAACTTAATGTTTCATCTTTGTGTCGATATTAAGTTCTTGTGAGTGCTCAATCTTGAGCATCCAAGCAGTGCACCAACTTGGAATGTAAAATCTCACAAGGATAAGTTGAAACTCAAGGTAGAGATATCTTGAGAGAGAGGAAGTAGGTGCCTTGGCTGGCTGACTAAACCTATATAAATCCTTGCGTCTTTTGCTATGTCTTTCATCATTTGTTGCTTTGATTGTGTCCGTCCTGCTTGCACTCACCTTTGCATCATTTCACATTGATTTTTACATATATATTGCAAGTGGTTGAAGAAATGCATGAAAAGAGACTTTGCACTCAAAGTCAACTCAATTTCTTCAAAAGCTTAGTGTTCATCCTATACATATCTGAAACAGTGTTTGAGAGAGTACTTGATAGCAAACACCATCTATTAACTTAAGAGTTGGTTGTTGTTTAAGTCAAAATAGTCCATTTTATAAAAAAGGCCCAATTCACGTGCCCCCACCCTCCCCCCACCCCCAGACCACGGAAAAGAGAATGTCACCAATGGAATAGAAAAGAAGTTTGCAACACTTCTCAAGTTGATAATTGTCGTACATTAAGACTGAAGATTTGTATTATAAGAAAACCAACTGACCAACAAAGTGGCATAAAACCCCACAGCTTTTGTGTGCTAGTAGCTTGTGACAATAGTAAAGTTGAAGCATCAAAGACAAGACTTCCAAGGAGGAGCATGGAGGACAGCAAATTGAAAGCATCTAAAAAGATAATAGACGTCTTCATAAACAAGCTAGGAGTTTCCCATTTTGTAGATCCTTCAAAAGAACATAAGTAGGCATAAAGTCAAAAGAAATAATCATGAGATAAAGAAAACTGGAAATCAGAATCCTACGTAGCATGCTAACTACATATACATTAAAGATTTCAAATGCCTAAAGAAGACAAATAGATTGTTGCATCAGCATATATGTGGGAAGGAAAATTCCATTACCCAATATAAGACAAGAACAACCAGAGTAAGGAACAAGAAAAATGTAGTGCATTATCTATGGTGTAATGGGTGAGCCTGATTTATTTGACCCATGAAGCAGAGAAGTTCCCAATGCCATATCACCAAGCTGATTTCTCAATCACAATCAAGGGACATGTGATGTGCATCATTGGTCTCTGAGCCATCTGAAATCCATGTAAGGACCCAAAACTAGAGATCATTCAACTAGTGCATTTGGATCCTGAGGAGGTGAGGTACACAAGTCAGGCATGAGGACTGATGGCTCTCTCCATGACCACAACAACCACATGTTGTCCTAGCCGAGCCTCATAGGAATCAAGACTAAGTGGCAGATGGTGTTAAGGCTAGGAATAATATTTTGGACAACATGTTTCCACTCCATGTCCTTGCAGAACCCTCTGCTCTCCTAGGTCCACATCCAGGTAAGTATATAACACTTCATTAGTGTCAAGGGACAATTATTATTAAGAAGAGGTGGAAATGCTTACTTTATTTGCTTGCATAAGGCCTTCATGTTGAATGAAAAATCAGTAGCAAATCAGAAAAGTAGGGAAACAGATCAAACGACAAATGATGTAACAGCTTGTTGTATTTCTTGCCAGATCCATGGAGCGTATCTGACTTTGTTCATTCCATTTGAGTTGTTGAACGTTTGCTAATTATTAAAGTAATGTCTTTATCTTAAAAAGTAACCAGACAAAGATGGCCCTTCTTAAGAACAGTTAGCTCAAAAGACAGTTACAAATTCGAGACTCTCTTTGTTCAGAGTAGAATGACTGGGATTTGTGTAGGTATCCAGCTGTGCTGCAATGGATTTATGAAATATTACTCAGGTCATACACTAGCTATCCAGTCATGAAGGATTGATCTTTGTTGTACAACTCATACTCTAGATTCATTAACAGCAATAAGATATAGTTTTCTAAACATCAATAAGATCTGTCTCTCCAAAGGTAGTCATAAGATAATTTCATTGTGACAATTTGATATGAACTTTGGAAAAGACCGAAAATTTAAGACATTGGGTTCCTTATGTTTGACATGAATACATCTCAAATTGTTTCACCTTACACATCCAGCAAGCTTCATAACACATTTCCAACAGCAGATACAATTTAAAAACTGCATCAGACTAAATATGTTGGTATTTAGTCAGCCAACATTGCACACTTGGTTTTCAAAAAAGCTCCAACAAGTGTGGTTGCAGGTTTTAAAACTCTTTTGTTCTTCATACTCAAAATTATCAGTCTTTAAAAGATATAAACATGCTTGATTCATCAAACTTGAAACCGTTACAGGTTTCAAGTTTTCAAGACATGCCTCTGCTAGCCTTATACATGATCGTGGTCCACAGAAAAACATCTGTCCTTAATGTGATTGCAAAAGGTATCTAATCGGCAACAACAAGCTCAATAAAAACCACCAAGGTGATCCACAAACTGCAAATTCCTATGACCAGATAGTCCTTTCAAAAGAAAAACAAAGAGGAATTCAATGGGAGAATGCAAAGCAGGAGAAGAAAAAGGAGAAAGAAAGAAGCAGGATTTCAAACCGTAGACCAAGCTATGTTGTGATGTTAGTTCCAGAGTTTGAATTGAGAAAAAATGAGAAAGAGGTAAGAAGACAAAGCAGAGAGTAAGAGACCAACCCCACACCCCATTGTCTCATGACTTCTTGTACATATCAATAGCTTTCAATTTAAAATATTGTGCTGACAGACAGAAATATCCTTACAGTAATATCTTCTAATCCTGCATACCAGCTGCAAATTCCTATAAGCCATAAGAAAGTGCCAGAGCCACAGGTTATAGCCATCCGTTCATTCAGCCTAAATCCACACATAAAATGCTAAAGTGGACTGCAAATCATTAGCCATCAGATCAATGCTGTTACAGTATTTAGAGCTGCTCTTTTGAAAAATAATCCGAAACATTCAGCATATGATGGATGAAGTTATAAACTGTCTGTGTCCTCATTACCATTCTATTGTATTATGAAGAGTTTCCAACAGGCTTATTCACTGGGAAAATGAGCTGGCTAGTTTTGCAGAAAAGGTTTCTTACAGTACAGGAAGATGGCCCAGTAGTAAAAGACGCATTCAGATGAAGCTACAAAATATACTGCAGAGAAAGATCTAGGAGGAACACAGTCCAAAACTTACCTGATTGAATCATCAGTATCTGCACCAAAATTTATTCTTGCAGCCACACTGAGAAAGAACTGAGTTTCATAATCTGTATAATAAACAGAACCATTGAACTGTCGAAGCTCAAGGGTAGAAATAAAAGTCGCCCAGTTGTAGCATTAGATAAACAAACACTAATTGTAGGAAATGAAGCCAAGAATATCAGCTCCCTAACTTCTACAGTATTAGCATCAGTGACAACAATCATTGACCAATAGGTTGCTCCGAGGGAGATGTCAAACTTTGGATAAACATTGCTTCTGTCAAAGTTCCCATATAAAAAGGTTGCTCTTACAAGGTACCAAGTTCTTGATGTGACATTCAAGGTATAAAAGTACTTCCTATTATCAGCAGGAAAATATCTCAGCATCTCATATTGCATCCGATTCTTGCTGGAAATAGAAATGTTAGCAGTTTCACCAAAGGGAAACTGACTATCAGGAATCCACTCAAGCCCAAGATCATCAGTGTACTTCTCTGTAGATCCACAGTCAATGCTTACAAAACCTGCTCCACATGGTCATGGATGTTAGTCTCTGGCTGGTTAAGAAGAAAACTAAAGTTTCAATTCTATCAATTATAACTTGCTGAGGACAAGGTCTAGACAAATGCTGCATAAACATGTCAAGTAATGCATAATATAG
The DNA here is from genome assembly GCA_035236585.1 of Warburgia ugandensis. NCBI lineage: Eukaryota > Viridiplantae > Streptophyta > Magnoliopsida > Canellales > Canellaceae > Warburgia > Warburgia ugandensis. Next base: position 41,227,957 of record CP141137.1, read on the forward strand.
GCTGAAAGCCAGTATCAACAAGCATCGAGAAATAAACTCTTGCTAAGTGAGTTCAATTCCAAACATTACTCATAATTCTCGAGCCACATGGCAATACCTAAAATGATGTTAATTGCTAAGATTAATGATCTAATGGTCTTTTACCATCTATATTTTGAAAAACCACAAACTATCTAGAAGCATTAGAAGGATATCACAATTGACGTTTCAAAACCTGATTTCCATTCATTTCCTCCATCAGTAGCAGTGTTTGGAGCACATTTTTGCTTATGTTTTCTTTTCTTTTCTTTTATTTCTCTGATAGATAAGGACTTGAAGTCATAACCTAATATGGTTGCAGAAAGAGGCACTTTACAATTAAGCAAATACTAAAGTCCAGCAAATGAATCAATTCCAACAAAGATAAACTTGATTGCAGTTAACTAGTTCTACAAAGAGGTTTCTTTCAACGTCCCGAAGTTATGTCGTCACAGGGATGAGCCCAAGCTGATGTTTTAACTCACTCTTACAACACTATCCAAAGTCATCTGAAAAAAAGTTACATATGACAAGGAGAAATGTGGGAAGATATGAGGGCAATGTACCAGTACCCAATGGGTATACTCAAACTTCAGGTACTGCTTAGCAGCTTACTATCCCCTTCTAATGCACCTTCTACTACTGAAAGAGCCATAATCTTGATTGTGTTAGAAATTTAGAACTATGAACAGAAAACCAGGATAACCTAAAGCCAAAAAACTCTGCCTATAACCTTTTGTTAAGCTTTTACTCTTGGAATTTAATCATCTATTGTTCTATGACTGTCTCTCAAGTCCTCTCTCATCCTATTGATCCAACTGGAACTCAAAAGAAGTTGACTTCCTATTGAAGAAACCTAGTTGGATATGGATGACCAGAAGAATGAGTTTAACGAAAAGCAGAACATTGGCTATTTCCAAGACCATTATGCAAACATAGAGGCTTGATCTTTCCACATCCAATTTTGTGTGGCTATATGTACGGCAGCCAAAGAAGATAGGAAGATTCAACAATTGGATGTCAGGAAAGATGCCTCAACAAGGATCTTCAATATAGGCTGTTGGTTTTGATGAGAGAAGGCATTATTATTTCAACAATTGGATGTCAGGAAAGAGCCTCAACAAGGATCTTCAATATAGGCTGTTGGTTTTGATGAGAGAAGGCATTATTACCTGTTACTATATTGATACCACAATTAAGTAAAGCCATTAAGACAAGATCCACGAACCATTTTGGTGTTCTTGGTGTTGCAATTAAGTGCATCTACGTTACTCTCACAATTGAGTACCCACTAGCATATCCCCATCTTTGGATGATCTGACCCAATCATCTTGTTCAGCATCCTCCATTTAGGCTATCTGTAAAAAATTGTTCCCATTGGATGCCCCTAGCTACTAGTTTTCTCATTTTAAAAATCCAATGGTCACTTTAAAATCTCAAAATAGCATAGCTAAAAAATCCAACGGTCATGAATTTTGGTGTCCAGCCAATCTAAGGGAGGCTGAACAAGATGATTGGATCAGATCATTTAAAATTAGGGATTAGCTAGGTGGGGCTCTGGAGTCGGTCTCAAATCTTAGTTCGGATATCATTTGTCTAACTGAATAAAAGGTAGACCTTGCAACCTGAATTGCAATGCTCTTTACTTTCCCTCTGCAAGTTCTTTTCTTCTCCATGTTTTCTCCCCTTCTCCTCTGTGTTATAAAAAACAATGCGTTAGAGCAAGACTAGAATCAAAGCTTGCCACATTTTTTTTCCCTGAATGGTGAAGTGTGTTATTGAAATATGGAATCAAAATGATCATGCAATTACAACAAATCAACAAATGAGAGTAGATCTGAAGATACAAATTGCAAAGTATCAAGATATCAACCATAAGTGATTGCCATTTTACCACATTTACCAAAGTGTCTGCCTTATATTTGCTCCCTTATAGATGTTCCGGAATGAAAACTCTCTTGGTTTTAATAGGAAAGGAGCTTCATCAATCGCATTGATAATAGCCCATGGGGCCTTTTGAGGATGCAAGAGCCATCTGATTGCATTTAGAAAGCCCCCTCAATGACTGTTGTGCAATCAGCTATCTTACTTGCTTCTCAAATTCCTTTAGTTGCAACAAGGATTTCTATTTGATTTTTGCCACAAACTTCCACTGGACCTGCATATTTTAAAAGGACATACCACCATCTTTTGCTCTCACCAGTCCTCTAATACTCTCTTCCTGGATTGCCTTGGCAAGAACCATCAAAGTTTATTTTAATCCATTCTGCAGGTGAGGAGATCAAGATGAAATGGACGAACATACAGAAATAAAAAATGAAGGCAAAGAACTCCCATCATCATCAAGACCTTATCTGGATTAGGGGTCCATCACATGAATCTTGTTCTCCATTCCCCTCCATTAAGTGTCATGGCTTCATTTAGTCTCAAAGTTTTTCAATCTTTTCTCACCACTTCTATCCACATTCTTTTAGGCCTTCTCCTTACCCTTTTAGAACCTTCGACTTGGATCAACTCACTCCTAACTAGTGCCGTTTTTAGTCTTCATAGGACATGTCCAAACCATCTAAGTCTAATCTCCCTCATCTTATCACCTATTGGTGCTACTCCTAAGTTGTCTCTATTGTTTCCATTTCTAATCTATCTTTTCTTGTCTTGCCACTCATCCATCTCAACATCCGTATTTCAATGACGCTCATCCTATGTACATGTTATTCCTTAACTGCCGAACACTCTGGTCCATCGAGCATGGCTGGCCTTCTAGCCATCCTATAGAATTTTCCTTTTAGTTTGAGTAGCACTTTGGATCACACAAAACTCCAGAGGCGCATCTCCAGTTGTTCCAACCCACTAGGATTCTTTAGATAACTTCCCTCTCAATCTCTCCGCTCTCATGAATTATTGATCCCAAGTATCGAAAGGTTTCTTTTTGGGGGACTTCTTAGTTATTAATCTTTACTGGAGCTCCACTCCTACTCTCATTGCTAAAATTAGCTTCCATATACTCTGTCCTAGATCAACTGCTTTTAAATCCTTTAGATTCTGATGCTTCTCTCCATAAGTTTAGCTTTGTGTTTAAGTCCTCCTTGTCTCATCAATTAAAACTATATCATCTACAAATAACATATACCATAGAATCTTCACCTGCAAATATTTTATTAACCCATCCATAACCAATGTGAAAATGTACGGGCTCAATGCTAATCCTTGGTGCAATCTTACAATGATAGGAAAATCACCAGTCTCTTTGCTAGTGGTGCTAACATTTGTTACCACGCCCTCACACATATCTTTAATTATGTCTATATACCCCCATGAAACTCCTTTCTCGCCCAACACCCACCATATTAGCTCTCTAGGGACCCTATCATAAGCTTTTTCTAAGTCAGTAAAGACTATGTGGAGGTCCACCCTCGTCTCCTTATATTTCTCTATCAATTGTCTAAGTAGGAAAGCTTACATGGTAGACCTCATAGGCATGAAACCATACTGGTTCTCCAATACACTTATTTCAATACTATAGCCTCTTCTCAATCACTCTTTCACAAAGTTTCATAGTATGGCTCATAAGTTTGATCTCTCGATAATCAGTGCTACTCTATGTGTCTCCTTTGTTCTTATAAATTGGTATAGTGGAGCCCTTCCTCCATTCATCTAGCATTTTCTTTGATTTTATAATTTTGTAAAACAACTTTGTCAACCAAATTATTCCAGTATCTGCCATATGCTTCCAAACCTTTATTGGCATACCATGGGGCCCTAGGACCTTTCCTAATTTCATCTTTGTCTAAGGCTTCTTTCACATCAAGTATTCTAATCCTATGATCATATCTATAATATCCACTGTTATTTGGGTTTACGGTACTTTCAATCCCTATATTCTCACGATAATTGTCAATTTAGCAATTTTTGGAAGTAACTTTCCCATCTTTGTTTGAACTTGCCATCTTTGATTAGTACCCTTTGTTCATCATACCAAACTCCAGAGGCATATCTCCATTTGTTCCAACCTGCTTGGATTCTTTAGGTAACCTTCCTCTTAATCTCTTCACATGAATTATCAATACTAAGTATGAGAAGTGTTCTTTTGGGGGGACTTCTTAGTTATTAATGTTTACTAGTACTGCACGCCCACACCTATCCTTGCTAAAATTGCATTCCAGATACTCGGCCTTAGTTTGGCTAATTTAAATCCTTTACATTCTAATGCATCTCTCCATAACTCTAGCTTTGTGTTTACACCCTCTCGTCTTATCAATCAAAACTATATCATGCGCAAATAACAAACACTATAGAATCTCCTCATTCAGATGTTTTGTTAACTCATCCATAACTAAGGTAAAAAGGTACAGGCTACCAATCCTAGTGTCATCCTATAGTGATAGAAAAATCTCCAGTTTCTCCATTAGTGGTCCCAACATTTGTTACCGCTCCCTCATATATATCCTTAATTATGTCTATATACCCCCAACTCCGCCAATGCTGGTCCCAAGCCCAGATGAAAAAGGAGGAGGGTCTTGCGTCAGGTGCCAGCCGGCAAGGGAGAAGTTGAAAATGATTTTGTTATTTCTTTCTTACAAATGAATATACATTTGTATATTAGTTTGTGAGGAAGAAATGAAAATCATCTCCAGCTTTTTAAAATATGGCAACCCTTGCGTCATGTAGCTAGCTGACAAGGGTGAAGCTGAAGATGATTTTGTTATTTCTTTTCTACTTGCAAATGAATATGCATTTATATATTAGTTTGTAAGGAAGAAATGAAAATCATCTTCAGCTTTTAAAAATTCTAGCAACCCTAAAATGACATGAATTGAAAACTGACATTCCCTCAAGCTAGAGTGTTCCCCATAAGCGACGCGCTGCATTGGATCCCGTGTGCAGTGAAAAATAGGCAACGGTTGCTAGGGTGTTCTCCCAAGAGCGACACGCTACATCGAATCCCAGGTGTAGTGAAAAATGGGCAAGGGCTGCTAAAGCGTCCCCTCAGAAGCGACGCGCTGCATCAGAACCCAGGTGCAATGAAAAGTGGACATGGGTTCATGCCATGGAGGTCGAGAAAGGCGACAGTAAATAAGATATTTCCAGAACATAAGATTCGTATCACCACATAGAATATAGGGATATTGACAGGTAAGAGTTTAGAGTTAGTAGATGTGATGAAACGTGGGAGAGTAAATATCGCTTGTATCCAAGAAACCAAGTGGAAAGGGGCTAAAGCTAGAGAAATAGATGGGTATAAATTATAGTATGTAGGAAAGGATAATAACAGAAATGGCTTATGAATAATAGTGGATAAGGAATTAAAGGATAAAGTTGTGGACGTTAAAAGAATCAGTGATAGAATTATAATAATAAAACTTGTTCTAGGAGAGCAGATTATAAATGTTATAAGTGCGTACGCATCACAAGTAGGGTTACAAGATATAATCAAGAGACAGTTTTGGGAAAATATGGAGGAAGTCATGCAAGAAATTCCTAACACTGAGGGAATATTTATAGGAGCAGACTTAAATGGCCATGTAGGAAAAGAAAAGGAAGGATATGATAGAATGCACGGAGGGTATGGTATAGGTCAACAAAATGAGATAGGGGAGAATATCCTCAATTTTGCTTTGTCATATAACCTGGCCATTGCAAATACACTCTTTAAGAAGAGGGATGAACACTTAATAACCTTTAAAAGTGGACTTCATAAAAGCCAAATAGACTTTTTTCTACTTAGGAATAATGAACGATCTATGTGTAAGGATTGTAAGGTGATACCCGGTGAGAGTTTAACCTCACAACATAGGTTAATGGTTATGGATATCCATATCAAGAGATGGAAGAAAAGAAATGAACTTAATAGGTATCCAAAAATTAAGTGGTGGAACTTAAAAGGAGAGAAAATAACCTCATTCACAAATAAGTTGATGGTAGAAGGAAATTGGAACTATGAAACAGCAGTACATACCATGTGGATTAATATTGCTGAGTTCATTAAGAAAGTGGCAAAAGATGTCTTAGGAGTATCTAAAGGTAAAAGGCAATTAGTAAAGGAAACATGGTGGTGGAGTGAAACAGTGCAAAAAGTTATTAAAGAAAAACGAATGTGTTTTAAAGCATAGCAGAAGACTAGAAATAATGAAAACTATGAACAATATAAGAATGCTAAAAAGGTTGCTAAGAGAATAGTAAGTGAGGCTAAACTTAAAGCATATGATGAACTCTATAATAGACTAAGAACAAGAGAAGGTGAGAAAGATGTGTTTAAACTTGCAAAAGTAAGAGAACAGAAGGGTAAGGTCATGTTAGGTGCGTTAGAATCAATGATCAAAAGGTATTAGTTAAAGATGATGAGATCAACAAGGTGGCAAACATACTTTCAAAAATTGTTAAATGACAATGGCTCTGAGAATATAGGGATTGAAAATACTATAAATCTAAATAACATTGGATATTATAGATATGAACGTAGGATTAGAATACCTAAAGTGAAAGAGGCCTTGAAAAAGATGAAATCAGGAAAGGCCATGGGGCCCAATGGTATACCAATAGAGGTTTGGAAGCATATGGGAGATATTGGGGTAGTTTGGTTGACCAAGTTGTTTAACAAGATTATAAAATTAAAGAAAATGCCTGATGAGTGGAGGAAAAGCTCTATTGTACCAATTTATAAGAATAAAGGAGACATACAGAGTTGCACTAATTATCGAGGGATCAAACTTATAAGCCACACTATAAAACTTTTTGAAACAGTGATTGAGAAGAGGCTGCGACATGAAACAAGTGTATTGGAGAATCAGTTTGGTTTCATGCTTGAGAGGTCTATCATGGAAGCTATTTTCTTACTAAGACAATTAGTAGAGAAATATAAGGAAAGGAGAAAAGACCTCCACATGGTCTTTATCGACTTAGATAAAGCTTATGATAGAGTTCCTAAAGAGTTAATAGGAGGGTGTTGGGCAATAAAGGGGTTTCGCATGGGTATATAGACATAATTAAAAATATGTATGAGGGAGCGGTAACAAATGTTAAAACCACTAGTGGCGAGATTGGTGATTTTCCTGTCACTGTAGGATTGCACCAAGGATCGACATTGAGCCCATACCTTTTCACATTAGTTATGAATGGGTTAACAAAACATCTACACGAGGAGATTCCCTGGTGCATGCTATTTGCAGATGATATAGTCTTACTTGATGAGACAAGGGAGGTTGTAAACATAAAGCTAGAGTTATAGAGAGAAGCATTAGAATCTAAAGGATTTAAAATTAGCTGAACTAAGACAGAATATATAGAATGCAATTTTAGCAAGGAGAGGAGTAGGAGTGGAACACCAGTCAAGATTGATAACCAAGAAGTCCTTGTAAAAGACCACTTTCAGTACTTAGGATCAATGATTCATGACAGTGGAGAGATTGAGAGGAAGGTTACCCAGAGAATCCAAGCGGGTTGGAACAAATGGAGATGTGTATCTGGAGTTTTGTGTGATCGGCAGGTGCCACTCAAATTAAAAGGTAAATTCTAGATGGCCATAAGGCTGGCCATGCTCTATGGATCAGAGTGTTGGGCAGTTAAGGAACATCATGCTCATAGGATGAACGTTGCAGAAATGAGGTTGTTGAGATGGATGAGTGATAAGACAAGAAAGGATAGAATTAGAAATGAAAATATTAGAGAAAATTTAGGAGTAGCACCAATAGGTAACAAGATGAGAGAAATTAGACTTAGATGGTTTGAACAAGTTCAAAGGAGACCAACAACGGCACCGGTTAGAAGAAGTAAGGCAATACAAGTAGAAGGTTCTAATAGGGCAAGGGGAAGGCCTAAAAGAACGTGGATTGAAGTGGTGAGGAAAGATTTAAAAACTTTGAGACTAAATGAAGCCATGGTACTTAATATAGAGGAATGGAGGAATAAGATTCATGTGGCCGACTGCTAATTGGGATAAGGTCTTGATGATGATGTCTATATACCCTCGTGAAACCCCTTTCATGCCCAACAACATATTAACTCTTTGGAGACCCTATCATAAGCTTTTTCTAAGTCAATAAAGATCATGTGGGTATCCTTCCTCATCTCTCTATATTTCTTTATCAATTGTCTAAGCAGGAAAATAGCTTCCATGGTAGACCTCCCAGGCCAGGCATGAAAACAAATTGGTTCTTCGATACACTCATCTCATGCCATAGCCTTTTCTCAATCACTCTTTCAAAAAGTTTCATGGTATAACTCATAAGTTTAATCCCCTGATAATTAGTGCAACTCTATGTCACCTTTATTGATATAAATTGGTATCATAGAACTCTTCCTCCATTCATTTGGCATTTTTTTCAATTTTTCAATCTTTTTAAACAACTTTATCAACCAAACTACTCTAGTATCTCCCATATACTTCCAAACCTCAATTAGTATGCCACTGCACCCCAGGGCCTTTCCTAATTTCATCTTTGTCAATGCCTCTTTCACTTTAGGTATTTAAATCCTATGGTCATATCTATAATGTCCACTGTTACTTGGTTTATGGTACTTTCAATCCCTATATTCTCATAGCAATTGTCATTTTGCAAGTTTTAGGAGTAACTTTCCCATCTTTGTTTGATCTTGTCATCTTTGACTAGTACCCTTTGGTCATCACTTGTAATACACTTAATGTGGTCTAAGTCCGTACTCTTCTTTTCTCTTACTTTTACGAGTTTAAACACATCTTTCTCACCTTCTCTTGATTCTAATCTATTATAGAGATCATCATATGCGTTGAGTTTAACCTCACTACTCTCTTAGCAACATTTTTAACATTCTTATATTGCTCAAAGTTTTCATTATTTTTAGTCATTTGTCATGCTTCAAAACACACATGTTTCTCTTTAATAACTTTTTACACTTTTTCACTCTACCAATAAGTTTCCTTTGTTGGTTGCCTTTTATATTTAGATACTCCTAGGACATCTTTTGCCACTTTCTTAATGAACATGGCCATATTAGTCTACACAGTGTTTACTTCTGTTTCATTGTTCCTTTTTCCTTCTACCATTAACTTGTTTGTAAATGATGCTATCTTCTCTCCTTTTAAGTTCCACCACTTAGTTTTTGGACACCTATTAAGTTCATTTCCTTTGTTCCATACTTTAATGTAGATATCCAAAACAATTAATCTATGTTGTAAGGTTAAACACTCACCGGGTATCACCTTATAATCCTTACACATTGATCTTTCAACATTCCAAAGTAGAAAAAGTCTATTGGACTTTTATATGGTCCACTTTTGAATGTTTGTAAGTGTTCATCCCACTTTTTAAAGTGTGTGTTTGCCATAGCTAGGTTATATGCTAAGGCAAAATCAAGTATAGCTTCCCTCATCTCATTTCTTTCTCCAAACACCATACCCTCCATGTATCCTATGATATCCTTCTTTTTCTTTTCCTACATGACCGATAAAATCTGCTCCTATAAATATCCCCTTTGTTCTGGGAATGTCTTACATGACTTTCTCCATATCTTCCAAAACTGTCTTTTGATTCTATCTTCTAACGTTACTTGTGGTGCATATGTACTTATAACATTTATAATCCTCTCCTAGAACAAGTTTTTCTAGTATAATTATATCACTAGATCTTTTAACATCTACAAATTTATCGTTCTCTTTATCTACCATTATCCTCATCCATTTCTATTATTTTCTTTTCCTACATACCAAAGCTCATACCTATCTATTTCTATAGTTTTAGCCCCTTTCCACTTGGTTTCTTGGATACGAGTGATGTTGACTCTTATCATATCCACCAACTCTGAACTCTTACATGTTAATGTGCCTATATTCTATGTAATAATACAAATCTTGTTCTCTTGACCTAGCCTATTTACACATGTGCTTCTTGAATTGCATTGGGAACCATGTATACTTTCTACTACGCCTGGTTTCTAATACATAACATCGCTTTTGAGGGAACGCTCTAGCAACCCTTGCCTATTTTCCACTGCACTCGGGATCCTATGTAGTACGTCACTTCCGGGCGAACACCCTAATAGCCCTTGTCCATTTTTCACTACAACAGAGATCTAATGTAGCGCATCACTTACGGGGAAGGTCCTAACCTCAGGAAATGTCAAAAATTGATTCATGCATGGGGGGTTTTCCTTGCCGGCTGACACCTAATGCAAAAGCCTCCTCCATTTTCAGCAAACAGATTCTTTGGAGTAGTCTTTAGAAAGAGTTGCCATAGACCCTCACCAAGATACTCATCTCTTAACTTCTTCAAGCATCCTATTCAATGGTGTCTTCTTGTGATTAAAATTTTCTATTTCTTCCCAACTGCAGCAACTAAGTTCTTACCAAGAAGATTGAATCTCATAAAACTTTGGATCTCAAAGAAAAGAGGCATCAGATTTGATGAATGGATGCAGGCTAGCTATACCCAAACATCAGCATGTGACATAGCATCCTCACTATGTTCATCCATCAACATCATCATAACCAAGAAGCTGTGAGAATAAATCTTAAACTTGGGAGGATGAAGTCCAGTTTTCTCTAGGCCCTTCAACTCATAGCATCAATCAAATAGCACTCCACATCTCAGATTCAGCCGGCTGACATCTGGCTAGTGAAGATACGATCAAGGGAAATTGATGAGCGTTTTGCACTATTATGCCAACCTCTTCCACAGGGCAGTTTAAAACATTCAAAAATCTAAAATATCGAATCATTGAAAGGGCAGATCTAAAATTACTATGGTCTGATCTTTCTAGAAAGCAAATAGGAAAAGACAAAAGCATTCATCTTTCAAAACGAAGATTCTTGAAGGTAACTCCAATCTGATTCACATTTTCCGGTCTGTATCATGATTATCTGATCCCTCAACAAAGAGGCATTTTCTGTCATTGCATATGCCCTCCTCTCCAACAGATTGATAGGTACTCTATAAGCTTACATCAATTCAAATTGGTTGGTTGTTTCAATGACAGAGGTCAGATGATATATAATCCCATTCTCAACAATAATTTTATGCCTGTAACCTAACAACAAAATATAGTACCACATTTGCACCTGCAGCAATGTAAAAGGCCAATTCACACCTTCAGCAATGGGATTAAATGGCTAAGATTTCCTTTTCCGTGACCATTAATCTAAAGCAGAAACCTATACATATAGGTTTCTAGTAGAACAACAAGAAGTCCATTAGCCACTTTGTTCAGGAGAAACTCACTTTGGGCTGCACATTGATGGTTATCTGCATGTGTAATCTGATATAGCAAACTGTTTCAAATAGAATATCTCCAAAAAAGAAGACTTCATTGGCTGAATAGCAAGTTGGGTGCTGGCGCAGACCAGACTTAAGGACTACGTGTATGGAATAGGAGAACATAGAACCTATGTCGAGATTCAAAGAGTAGGAAACTGCTTCTGAGTTATCAGTTTCAAACCTTACCCAATCGAACACGTAGGAAGTGGGTACGTTCCATCCAAGAACGGGTCTAACCACTCTCAAGATGACTTATTCCAACAAAGATTAGTATAGCAATAACAGAGCAATGATATACGGATCAAACAATTGCAAGTGAAGTTATGTGTTTCTCCAGAACTAACACATCACTTGATCGTACTTGGATCCCGAAATTTCCCCATAAAGTGATTGTATTTCAGATGTTGGCTTCAGAAGAAATACGACGTCAGATCACCAGTGAACTCTCATAGGAGACACGCACCAATCTGTGGAATCAGTGCTTCCAGACGCAAGTTGATAGAAAATTTCTTCAGAAAATCTGTTGTATTTCAGTTCGATTTTATTTAATTATGTATTCTAATTGTATAAAACCGACAATGAGAGGACAAAAAGCATCCAAATTTTCAAGACGAACTAGTCAATTTTCAGCATATGAAACTTGCACACTTCATCTTTGTACTGAAATCACTACAACAAAATTCCAAATTTGAGAATTTATAATTGCACTCGCTTCCGTTGATAGAATTTCCTTCACATTGAGTAAAAGATAAATAACAAGAGGCAAAGTAAAAATCAAATGCTAAGAACAGCAACAAGGGTATGTCACAAACAGAAGATTCAACTGAGAAAGCTTATAAACATCACATGAAAGCGTTTTGAGAGAAGGACAGCAGGTAAACAGCAAATGGAAACTCCTAGAAGGTTTACAAGAAAAAGAGGCTTACCAGGCATCTGGGCATTGCCGGAAAAGAAGAGAAACGGGACGAGAAAAAGGAAGAAGAGAAGGGTCGCCACTTTCACAGACTAGAACTGTAGAAAGCGGAAAAAGGAGGAAGAAGAGAGAGGAAAGTTCAGCTTGTGTATTTTGTCTTTGCGTTTTGTTTTGCAGTGGTGAAAGTGAGAAAGGTAAGTATGGGAGAGAGAGTGCAAGGAAGAATCGTTGGATGAATGGGATATCATTTCTTTTTGAAAAAGGGAAGAGAGAAACGGTAGTAAGAGAGGCAGAGAGAGAGGGAGAGAGTTTGTAAGTGGCGAGGAGTCTGCTTCTCGCACACTGTTCTTAGGGGTGGGTCCGTATTCAGAGTTCCATGGACTCTTCCGACTTTCAGGAATGCTAAACTGACCGCAGCACGGGGCGCCTTCTACCGGCCACATCTTGTGGGTCTAACTTTGAATGATCTCACCCGTTTATCTCACCACCTCCTATTTTAATATTGACTATATTAAAAAGCAAGTCATTCGATGATTCAGCATCTAAAAAGGAATATCACAGTGTGTTTAGAAATCGAACGGATAATTTAGAAACTATATAAACAAATCTACAAAGTCATACTATATAATTTTTTTATCTATAAAAACAAATCTAAATTTGAAGCCGAACTACATAAGATGTGGCCACGCACCTTATACTGCGGTCATTGAGCCATTCCTCAATGACTTCAAATGAGGACAGAAATTCGCGACCAAGTCACGCAATTTCTTCTCTCTATCTAATAATGATACGAAAATTACACAGCCACCAGCTCAAAAGAAGATTGGGGGGATCTAGGGGTGATCTCAGACATTCCTCTGCTTAGGCAAGCCATAACACGCATCCATAATCTCATAAATGAGACATCCTAACCGTAGATACTAATCCTCAAATATGTAGAGCAGTTGCTTTGTGAGATTTCGTCCCCATTCATTCTACCTCGCTTGCACACTCGGAGTTTGATATCCCATGACCCAATATCAACAGAGGAATGCTCGTATGAAGTGTCACGCACCCCAACTGACGATGAAGCGCATTAACTTTTTCATAGTGGGCCTCATGTACCAATGATCTAAGCCATTGATTTAACATATCTAACTTTGAATATCTATGACACAAATGATAATTTGGAATAAAAGTCATTAGCTTCTAAGAAATGGTACTTTCATCTTGCTAGATTTGAATTATTAGAAGCTCTCTAGAAGCAATTTTTTGCATTCAACACACTGAAACATAATTTATTAAGAGCCAATGACTTTCTTTTCAAATGATTTTTGAATCATGAGATATCCAAAGTTGAGCGTGTTAGATGAATGACTTGGATCAATCGTATGTGAGGCCCATCACAAAATGTTGCGGTCCGTTATACTTTATACCAGCATTCCTCATTTAATAAAACGTAATTAATTGTCCATTTGTTGTTGCATGTTCACCGTTAGAGGAAAACTACTGCAGTAACAAAGAGGATTGCTTGAGCCGTGCTTGACAAGACACAAATGAGGGTGCTGCAACCACTTTACGTGGTGGGGCCTATCTTTAGTTAATTAGACATGTTCATATAATTTTTTAATAATTGATATCTTGTATATTAAAATTGCCATTAGTGAAAATTGTAACATCCAAAACGTGTGTTTTTAACTTGTTAAATTTGGACCCTCCTTAATAGTGCTTCTGGCCGTTCATATATTTTATGATTGAAACCACAATTTTTAGGTTCGTGACTCACGGATCAGCACTGTTCTAAGACTGGTAGTCATTTACAGTTAGAAAATCAGATTAACGATCTGATCAACCACAGGTGGTGCCAACCCTGGGAAAGGAGCCACATTTAACAACCAAAAAGTCTCAAGGCGCCGGCGGCCATCCACATGGGACTTCTGAGCTAATGACGAGAATTTGCCAGTTCTATATATGTGATCGATCCACTGGGGTGGGGTACTTACTTTGCAATAGGGGGTCTTAGCTTTGATCTATCTTAATCGTCTTTCAAGCTGGCATTTGATCAAGACAATACAAATGAAAGAAACTGAATAGCAAATCATCCATAGTCAATAACGACGTAAGGTACCCAATCAGAAGATTATAGCAAATCGTCCAATCGGAACACCAGGGAATCCAAGCTAGTCTCCTTGAATTGCAGAATGTGGAATAGCAGCAGGTGGGACCATGGCAGGCATGCCAGCTAATTATCTTCATGTTTACCTACACGTGAGCAAATCAAAAGAGCATCCGGACTAATATATAATCTCATCCGTTGCCGATTCTTTATCATAGAGTTGATGACCAGACACGAGCTACGAGGCCAGTGTAGAGATCGAACCCCCGTAATGGGGTGCACATGAAGAGAATTTTATTACTTTCCAATCTGTGAGTCGAGAGGGTTAATATGAGGCCCAAATGAAGGCTTGCTTTTTTCTCACTTACGAGGAATAACTACGAGAAGACAGACGAGAATCCCATAAAGTATAAACAAAGAGTCCGGTAGGCGTACAAGCTTTCGCGAGAGAGTACACGTGTACGTTCTTATTATTGAAGGTTGGTTCTTAAGTCATTCATGATATTTGCAAAGGCTTATATAGGTTGAAGATCAAGTTTCATATTCATTGGATGCTTTTAGCCTATGCTTTCGTGATAAAAATAACTATAGTTAAAAAATTTTAATAATGTAAAACAAGAAGTTAAGATTATCCAAATGCATTGATTTTTATTGGATTGCCTCTTTTTTATAAGAAGAACATGTTGAATGGCTTTAGATTTGCCAAGAAAATTCATCATACATGAAAAAAAGGGCATGGATTTCTTCTCTCTCTCAAGGCGTGTATGCCTATTGGGAGCCTTAAACAAATCAAACAAAATTTCACCTATCTAATTCTAGAGAACCACCATGTTAATCCTAGTGGGGACCAAAGCACAAGATGGTTATCTACTTCATTTGATTGAGATATTATTGTTGTTTGATCTCCTAATTAAGTAATTTCGATGGATGAGATCTTATGTTCTTGCAAGATGATACTGGCAATAGCCATTGTAACAACATATGCCTTCAGTAGGCCTTTGCCCAAGTATAGATTGTTGCATGTATGTATATTAGGGTCATGTATATGGGATGCGCCATTTCCATACTTTCAAAATCATAAAGCAATATGCCACCCAAGAACTCTCACACATAGAAGATGCAAATGTGGTATTACTACATAAAATCATCCAAGTCTCAATCTGATTAAAATAGTATAGTTTCATCTTCACAAACAACGTTTCTATTTCAAAATGAATACTACCATCAAGTCACGAAGTACTTAAGAGAGTAAGTTCTTAGAACCAACTTACAATATTTCATTACATAATTAGTTCCTAATCATAACAACTAAATGCACTTTGTCCTAAAAATTAAAATTTGGGTGAGGATTGCTCATAGTGAGGGATCTAATGATGATCAAGTGTGGGCCACCATACTCACACTTGCCTTGTATTATTACAACATATTTAAAAATTGAATAAAATTACAATGGGCCTCACTACAATTTCACTCAAATCCTAATTTAGGAAAGCAATAAAATCCTAATCTATGTTGATGAAACCATGGCTCACAAGATCACCATGGCTCCTTTGTTGATTTTCCTCACATAAAAATCAAACAATTTGGTCAATATGAGAAAAATAGCAAATAAATGCAAGACCCTAAACTAATGCACTCTAAACCTAGACTAGAGGAAAACAATCTAATGTATGGTCCACTACACAAAACATTGCGACTCTCAGCAACGGTGCCAAAAACTTGTTGTGATTTTAAAGTTAAACTCGCAAGTACAGGAATCGATTTATAGTATTATCACGTGAGGAGGTCGATCCCATGAGAAATCCAATGAATGTGTGATCAATGGTCCCTGCTTTAAATTACCTAACTTAGCCAAACACAGGAGATTTTTTCTAAACTAAGAATGGAAATTATGCTAAAATCAAAACATACAAAAATTAACAACTTCCCTAAAACACACATTCTAAAAATAAAATTTTTCTAAATTAATAAATTTTTAAAAACTAAAATTAGAAACAATTGAAAACTATCTTAGCATGCAACTATACCTAAGCCATGAATAACTAAGCCTGACATAAACTAAACAAATCAACTAAAATATGCAAAACATGGTGTGCATGGAAGTATGAGATTTATGCAAGAAAATAATGATGGAAAGAATGAAGCATCAAAAGGGGTCATGAACTAAGGAATAAACTAAACTATCATGGAATGTATGAATCTAACTTAACTAAAGCATGGAATTCTAATCAAAGCAAACAACTATCTAAGGAACCACTCTTTAAGACCATGTACATGACCCAAGGGCATGCGCATTGAACAATAGTGTGTTTCCCAGATGCAAAACTAAGAGATAAATGATGCATGGACTTGAACATGAAGAACTAAGTTAAATATCCATGAAACATAAAATTTAAAGAAAATAGCATAGTCATGAACTTTGCACCATTAACATTGAAACAACGATGTCATTGATTGAATAACGAATTTACAAGTGAGGTGCGTACCCTCCAAGGGGTGTGTGCACAATACAAAAATCAATAATCAACCAACTAAACTTCTTCACTCTTCATCAACATATCCCAATCTAGGCTAGAAAGCATGTGAATCTAAAAGAGAGCAAGAAAAAGATATGGAGAATATGAGAATAAGAGCAAAGGTAAGGCAAGAATCATAAGGATTTCACAAAGTGAGTAACTTGATCCAAAGGTCCCTATCTCTTGGCTGTCACTTCAAGATATTAGTGATCTTCAAACTCAAGGATCTAAGGCAGTTCAACAAGGCAACACAAGGAACATAAATAAACCAAAACAAGCAACAAAGAAAGATGATGAAGACCAACCTGGGATTTAACGTGCAAGCATCAAAGGACACATGCAAGCCAGAGATGTGGGACACTTAGAAAGATGCAGCCCGACCTTGGGAAAGAAGAACATCCACTCAAAGGAGAAGAAAATTCAAAATGAATAAGGGGAAAAACAAGTGAAGGAAAAAGACATCCTCTCCAAGATGGAGGAGGCATCTTTTTCTTCTTGAAGAGAGATCCCCAAACCTTTGTTTTTTCTGCTCTTTCATAAACTTTGTCCTATATTTTCTAAGGTAACCTAAGATAGATGTATGGAGGGGATGAAAAAAAGGAAAAATGGATGGCTAGGATGGGTGGGTAGCTAGAGTTTAAAAGGATGGAAAGGTGGCTACCTTTAGAATGCATTGAAGTGGGGAGATGCCATTTTTTTAGGAGGAGGCTGTGATGCCCCAGATTTTTAAAGTACCTTTTTTAAATGCAAACAATAAAAGATATTTTTCACTATAATTACCAGCTATGGTTACCCAATTTTTTTAATACTTTTTAAATACTAATAGTGGAAGATTTTTTTTTCCACAAAACCCAAGTGTCATCTCCACAACAACTATACATTTTAGAGGTCCTAAAAACCAATGAGCTTATATTTAACATATTTTAGGATTCTATAGCGTCATAGCCACAATCCAACTATATAAATGCATACATACATGTGTATAAGATAACATCCAAGTCATATACTTGCATTGGTAGCATAGTCTCTTGCTATTATTGTCCCCGTCCATGGTTCCATCTACCTTTAGTTGTTTATCCTTCAAATCACTTTCTTCAAAACCTAATACATTGTAAACAAATTACAATGTCTCAGCAAGCTTTTGCTTGGTAGACTGTTCTGACATCTTTACTTTATCCATATATTCGAATTATGACCAGATTATTGGTCTAATCAAATAATATGTATTTAGTCAAATACATGGTGTGATAGATTTTACTGAATTGATAAATGATATTATTATAAATTATGAATATGTGATTCTTCTAGGATTAAGTAAGATGATATATATATACCTTTGATGATGAAAATACTAAACGATTACTTTGGTATGTGGACATGATTTGAGATATGTG
The DNA here is from genome assembly GCA_035236585.1 of Warburgia ugandensis. Classification (NCBI taxonomy): domain Eukaryota; kingdom Viridiplantae; phylum Streptophyta; class Magnoliopsida; order Canellales; family Canellaceae; genus Warburgia; species Warburgia ugandensis. Next base: position 41,246,118 of record CP141137.1, read on the forward strand.
AATTGCAATGATATATGAATGAAAATGATAGAGATATGGAGTATCCATAATAATTCGTTTAGAATTACTAACACTAGCATTTCATTTATGCATTTTGAGGGTTTGATCTTTGATTTCTCTTTGATACGTAATCATGATCTGACACATGATTTGTATTTCATTGCATTTTTTTCATCTTGTATGTAATTGAAGTTTGATTCACTATTTATACTTATGGGTAGCCTCAGAGGGTGGCTGATGAGGGTAGTTGGTGAGAGTAGGTGCATGTGGCACTAGCAGGCTTCTAGGTGCTTACAAAATGGTCATTGGTTGAGTTGAAATGAATTGTGAGATTGTTTTTACATGTATGATTTGATTTGAGTATATTTAGCATGGATTTTCCTGTGATGAGCTACTATGATCTATTATGAATATGGCATGGATTTGCTTGATATTGAATAGAAAAGCAATTCAATTTTTCTATTTGATCATCTTTTATGACAATTTCTATTGGAATGTCCAAACACTCTACATCCATAACATTGAAAGATCTGTATAGTGGAGGCCAAATAATTGCGTGTGACGACCCGGTTTTCCTAACACATTTTGTAATATATTTTTCAAAGACAAGGGCACCCTTAGTAAAAAAAATTCACAAAACAAAACAGCGAAAATTCTTTTCTTTAAAACTTGTCTTGAAAAACCCAAGTCATCACCTCACACATAACATAAGCAGAATTTTTATACAAGATAAAATTCCATTGAAGGAATATAGTTTTATTAAATTCCAGAATCCATCCAATGGTTCATAGTATAGCCCGGTATCAATACAATATTCGTCCAAATTACATAATCCAAATTTCAATCCTCACCATACATTAAAAACTCTCAATACAATACAATACTCTCAAATAAAAATACATGTCTTCAAAGAAAATACTCTGATTGATTATTCTTCCAAATCTTTTTACGTCTTGTACAATCTTGAGTTTCTTACCCTCCTTCTCTATATCTAAGGTATTGTAAACATGAAAACATTTACAATACCTCAGCAAACTATGCTTGGTAGGAGATACAAAAATATACTACTTCACTAATATAAGAATACATACCTCAGTCATTATTCCATCGTGGTTACCCACTCATGAGTTATCTCAACATAGAGTATATACGTTACTTATGTAGTATAGGATAAATTAGTTAAAATAGTGAAGATTGCTCAAAACTTGTTCCTTCCCCTGGCTATACTTCCACTTAGGAAATCAGTATTTAGCCAATCTTCATGTGGGGATTTACTTTCCAAGAACTCATATAGTGGCATCTCAACATGCCATGGCATTACACTATGCCTATCATATGTGCATCATAATGCAAAATACATTAGGACTACTATGCCGCAGTTTCAATCAGTACAGCTTGCTCGGATAACTGCAACAATCCACTGATACCAACTGTGGAAATAACAAAATCCAGGTTCTCATGGGGGAAACCCTGGCTATCACTGTGGTAGCCTTCCCATGATTGCCCCATCCAACATTTAGCCTCTCTTTGGGCATGGTATCCATCATATAAGTTTTAGGAAGCGGCTGGCCAAACCCTCATAAATTCCCTAGCATAGCATCCTTAATCTCTAGCTCTGTATAAAACAAAATCATAAGCCACCATGTTTGTATGTAAAATACATTGTACATATCTGACGATGTGTCTGTTTAACTAAGGCTAGAATATTTTCTATGCCCTATTCTTAGAGTTTCCTTAGTCTTCACATCTCATTACCTTCACCTCATTTGATTTGATCCTTAGATTGGATCAATTGAATTAGATTATAAGGTTAGATCACTTAGTTAGATCATATGGTTGGATCACTTAGTTGGATCATATGGTTGGATCACTTAGTTGGATTATATGGTTAGTTTACTTAGTTAGATCATAACAATGCTAAAATACTAAGTATACTTATATCATAAATATCTACAATTACATACAAAGATCATGTATGTATACACATGAATCCTTAATACATCCTTGTACATCCACCTACCTCAAAGTAGTATCTTGATTCATACATCTCAAGTGGTATTCTTCCAACATTGCCCATCATGGTTTGAATTCATACATCTGTCAAACCATACGTATAAAGTTATTTCTTTATACAAGTATGTATTCCTATAAGGGATGTCCTATTTTTTCCTTGAATCATGTTTGATCAAGGGTTTGGGTTCTCTATCTACATTTTTCTACATATACATAATACAATATGACATTAGTATTCTTATTGCTTTTGACCATTCAAGATCTTATGAATCTTGTCTAATCATCCTTATCTTGATTACAATTTTTATTAGGATTAGATAATTTACTATCCTTTTATACTCTTATTATTATTACTCAACCAATTAATGTTTTAATGGTTGAGGATAGCTTATTTCATCCTAAGTCTAGACAACTCCTCTTATGTCAAATTGGCTAAGGCTTACTAGTTGAATGATTGAACACAAAATGGTTACTTCAATCCTCATGTAAGGAGGTGTTTAGACCTAACAAACGTCAACGAAAGGTGGGGGAAGAGCGAGGTTCTTTTAGAGAACCCCCATAACCATCATGCTCATCATCCATTAGAATGACCTTAACTCAACCTTTCATAAGGTTCCTATGAGCATGTTAACCCTAAGTACTCTTTCTAATTGATTTTAATTAGATCTATAAATATTAAAATATCATTCATGGAGTTTCATTATTCTCTTAATTTGGACCAAGGAATTTATATTCCTTATATTATCCTACTAATTATGACCCTTATTATCATTAAGCCCATGTCATATATTTCATGTAATTGTCCTTCTATTCTAATTTCATTTAATTACATTTTCAATGTAATTTCCATTACATAAGCATTAAAGCATAAATAAATCCACAATTAAATCTAATAAGAAATAAAAGACAATTATAATAACATTCAACAATTTAAATAAAAATCTAATATGTCATAACTATCCATCATGATCCAATAGTCTTAGTTGATCCTTATTCATTTTTCATCTCTTTTAGGGCTTAGATCTTGATCTTTCATTTTCTCTTAGATCTAACACATCTTCTTGATGTGATTTCATTATTAGATCATTGATGCATCTCATCCAATGATCTGATCTTTCTTGATCCATCAAATCAAGAAGATCTTAAGTCCTTTTATTCCATTTAAGGGCATAGATCTTGATCTATCCCAATTCATCATCATCCAGTCCATAATTTCATATTATATTAATTTCATATCATCATCAAAATACATCCATACTATCCAATCATCCTTGATAAAGGAGATTTCCATTTATTTTTATGGTTTTTACTACTTTTAAGGCTAGATCTCTTAAGATTTGCCAATTCTTTTACATATAACCAATTTATTTGATTAGTATATTATTAGATCATCATCCAACAAAATTTTCATGGTCTGATCATCCCAGATCTTGTAGATCAAGGATGTTAGTACACTTATCTACTTAATTTCAAAAACTTTAATGAATTAAAATTATGATTTTATTTATTCAGTAGGTTCTAATCATCACAAGGAATCCATTCCAACATTCCAATCTCAACTTGGAGTTAAATTGAGATTAGAATTGGGATTTTAATATTTAAGCCCGTTTTAAGGGCTAAATTTTAATATTACTGTTTTTGTTGATTTATTTGATCTAGAAACCCAAAATTCTATTATGATTATGAAACCAAAGGTTTTGGGACCCTATGAACACATCCATCAGTTCAGATTTCTATTTTTGGATCATCTTGATCATGATTCAATACTGTTACTATAGATTTTTGTGATTGTAACCACTAAATACAATTTAAAGCATGTATTTCATGAGTTTAGTACTTAAATCACATGATAAAGAATCTACAGAAGCTTTCTGATCTAAAATCAGAGCTATATCAAGCTCTTAATTGAAGATCTAAGATTTCAGTTAAAAATTAAATGGCTGATATCAAATTCGTATCGGGCTCAAAACTCTATAAAATTTATTAACACTTCTACCTTAAAAGTTTTGGCCCTTCTAATCCATTTGATGGCTCAGATATTCGATCTGATCCCTCTCTCATCCAGAATTGAGGGTTCTGGTCCTTACTTTAGTTTTACAAAATTTAACCCAAAAATAATTACAAAAAAATAAAAATTTCATAAAACAACCCTAAATAAGTCGAGGAAGTGGTTCCACCTACCTGATTGGAGAAATAACTTATAGTTGAAGCCCAATTTGAGAAAAATACCCGTTGATGATGATATAGCCTAATAATCCCTTGTTTTGTGATTTTTCGTTGGATCTTGAAATTGATTTTGGAGTTTTGTAGATAAAGGAGTATAAGATTGTATGGATGGTGAGATTTGTGAGGTTCAACTTGGAATAGAGTGCCTAATTAAATTTAGGTCTCTTGTTCCAATTAGAGATAGAAGAGAGAGAGTGTGTAAGAAGGGAGAAAAGAGAGAAAAGGGAGAGAAGGGGAAGGAGTTTTTAGCTGAGATTTTGGGGGAGGCTAGGGAATTTTGTGAATATTTTTGAAATTTTTTTCTGAGGTATTTATATGCATTTTTGGTGTTTTTCATGATTATATGCAATTATAATGTTTCATTTCTTTTTATATTAAATTGTCTTTGGATTCCCACTACCACCTCCTTCTCCACTAGCAGGTGGTAGTGGTTTGACTAATGATTGCACATTTTTCTGGCCATTGGATTCCTTTGGGAGTCCCTTGTGGGCCCCACGAATGTGTGAAAAGATCATTTTGCCCTTTATGGAGAAAAATCCATTTTATTCTTCCAGGCTCAAAATTGAGCATACTTAGTGGAGTTTGATTCATATTTTTTATTACATTCCAAATTTTGATGTCTTAGGTCTCGGTTATTTGTAAAATTACCATTTTACCCTTTTATACTTAAAAATGAAGAAAAATAAAGGTTGCTCATCCGAATTCAGAATTTGTCGTGTTTATAGTTATTTTGAAGGGTTCATCAAGTATGTTTTCAATTATACATGTCTTATCTCTTGATTCTACTTATATGAGAAGTGCATTTTTTAGTAACCCTAATATTCCAGCCTAAATTTCCTTGAAAATTTTAATTTCATTATTTATTCAATTTCCTTACAAAAATCAGGGGTGTTACATTGCGGTTCCATGAAATTAGGGGTGAGTGTTTACCATTTCTTCAAGGTAGGTGTAGACTTCAAATACTAATGTGGAAGTACACTTAAGATTATAAATATGTATGTTAGAGTTTTGTTGGACTTGGGTTTAAGACACTCATTCATCTTCATTATTCCAGCATCTTATGTGGACTTGCTATACATACCTTGAGTTTTGAGTTGGATGTGATGACACCAGTAGGAAAACTAATTTTGACTGGAGAGTTTCTTCTGGGTAAGCATTTTGATCATGGGTAAAAGGATGGAAGTTGACCTTATGCTCCTTGATATAGATAATTTCAATGTTATCTTGAAGATCAACTAATTGATAGTATACTGGAGATAGTGGATTTTTGTAGGTAGATTATGTTTGGTGTCTCACGACAACTAGTGATCTTATTCAAAGTAGGATGAGTATCACAAGAGATTATGTTATTTCTACCAAAAAGACAACACAACACTTCTCTAAGGAATGTCAAGTGTTCCTAGTAAGTGAAATTATGGTAGAGGCTGAGAATTTACAGATTGAGAAAGTAGATGTGATCTAAGAGTTTTAGAAAATTTCCCCAAAGGAGTATCTTGGATTACTATTGCAAAGAGATATTTATGTTATGCTTGAGATTGAGCTAGGAACAGTTGTAAATTTAAGGCGCTAGTCCTCTTCATGAAGAAGGATAGATTGATGCAACTATTAGTTATTTTAGGGTTTTCAAGGATTGCATTATCCCTGATCTCATTAATGAGAAGGCAACGAGGAGGAGTGCTTGCAAAGTGAGCCTTTAAGAGCTAAAGAGGAGACTTAACACCACACCAGTGTTGACTTTACTAATAAGTATAGATGGTTTTGGATTTATTGTGGCACCTCTAACTAGGGGCTTGGAGGGTTGACAATGTAGCATGGATAAGATTGGTATGAATTTATTGCAGTTACCATACCACTACTATATGTGTGCAAGACTTGAGTTTGATCTCTCATTGGATTTGAGACTTGAAGATGGTTCATATTTTAATGTGAGATTACTTCCTTACATGAAATTGAAATATGGCTCATGACTTATATTGTGGGTATCTGCTGAAGGTGGCCTAAGAGGGCGATTGATGAGGGCAGGTGTAGGTGGCACTAGCAGGCTTCTTGATGGTATGCTTCTAGGTGCTCACAGCATGGTCATGGAGTGAGATGAGATGATTGGCATGAGTTTATATGCTCTAAATTGAGCTAACATGGATTTTTCTACTTATAGGTGATATGATTTGTGTTGATTTAGCATGTAAATGCTTATTTTATGAATTTATATGCTCTAAGTTGATGTGGCATGGAATTGCCTATTTTATGAGTTGATATGCTCTTATGTAATTGGCCAGGAATTTGTTGTTTTGAGATGCTATTTAAGTATCTCTTCATCTTATTGCTGATTTATGATTCTGATGGTCAAGTATCAAATTGTACAGCAAAAATAGCTCTTTGATTACCTAAAGCAAATAGAAAAGCTATGGTAATAAGCATCATAAATTTTTAGTGTTTAAAGGTAGAATCATGTACTTTTTAAGATTTCATTAATTAAAGAGTTGTGAGATTCAGAATGGAATGAAAGAACAAATTACCTTTTTGATTGAACCTCCCTTTTAGGAACAATTCAATTAAAAGTGACCATATGAAATTAAAATATATGATGAGATGAGGATGTTTCTAGAATTGTTTGAAAGATAACATGAAAAGAATTTTGAGGACGAAATTCCTATAAGGGGGCAAATTGTAATAACCTTAATTTTTAAATTTCCTTTCAAACAATTACTAAATTTATGTTGATAAAATGTAAATTTAAAATTTCATGTCTTAAGTTCTATAAAATTCTTCTCTTAAAAGACACCTAATTGAACCTCAAAACCTTAAAATTTGGATTCTACTTGAGAAAATGAATCCAATGACATTAAGAACACTAAAATTCGAGATCAAATGGAGACGTTATGGATCTATGAATATGGAGGACATTTTAGTAAAAGAAATAAGGATGAAAAAAAAGAAAAGAAATTTGCTTAAGGAGGGGGCCAAATTGATATTGGCACACCCCCTTCCCACTTAAGTAAAACGAAACAAACGAAACAATCTATTCCTCCCATGAAGAGGAATAGTGTGCCCAAGAAGCCTGTCATGCCAACGAGGAAGGAAAATGGGGGTTTAGGGCTTCCCTAGAGTAGGAGCATGCTGATGACAACAGCTTGGATCATTGATATGAGCAGGTCATTTTCCTTGACATGTCCAGAAGACCAAAAGCCCCAAAAGACAGACAAGATAAAAGGGACTTCAGTGGGTCAATTAGAAGAAAGACCAAAGCACAATGGAAAGGGAGATCTACCAAAAAATGACAATCAATCCTCTTCCTCCAGCAATCAAGGTCAAGTGTGATATGATTTGGAGGTACGTAAAACCCTATTCTTGATTTGATATCTTTAGTTAGATCCATACAATTTCATGCTCAATTAAAATTTTTAAGATGATCCAACCATTCATTTCCTAATCCAAGCTTAGAAATAGGTAAATAGATATATGATATAGCTCAAATCTATTTGAGATTATTGACCCAGGTTGGAAACAGATTGGACAATCTTAGTCATTCGATCACTTAAATGAAAATAGTACTTAATGATGCTTGATCATTGATCAGATGTTACCAAGAAGTTCCTTGCCCAAAATTTATATAGAATGTATCAATTTCGTAGATCCAAAGGTGAAATAGATCAGATGATCTTGGCTGTTCGATTTATCACTATTCAAACTATGACTTTGTGATGTTTGATCGATGATCAGACACCACAGATGAGTTCTAAAAATTGAATTAATTAGTATATGAAAGAAATTGAAAAGTCTATAAGGAAATTGATCAATGATCTTGGCCATCCAATCAAATAGTAAAGTAACAGGGACCTGGCGATGCCTGATTAGTCATCAAATGCCACCATTGTGTTCCTTGACCTTCAATTAGTATAGATACTTTGAAAATCTTATGATTAGAATGTTGATCATTGAAAACATTGACTATTTAGATCTAGTATAGATTGGAAGACGAAAAAATTTAGTGACCTAAATCATCCATGACAATCCTCATATTAATATGATTTAAAGACATTATAACTCCTAGAACATCAAATATTCTTATGATCACTTTCTAGGAAATTTGCTATTGTGATGAGTTGAGAATGGAAGATAGGATCACCACCAAATAATGGGACATTGAATTATATATTTGAATTTTTCATTAATAATCAATGGCACAAATTTGGTAATCCTAAGACATGATGGAAGTTAGATTGCAAACCATAGATAGAAATGTAGATCAATAGCCTAAATGGCTAAGATCATGTGATTTTGGTGATTAGCAATGAATCAGTAAAATCTAATGGTTCCACGATTAAGAGATGATACGGCCCATCATGTCAGGGTTAGAGTAGATTCCTTTTATAATTGTTAATACATAACTTAGCATTTATAAGAAATCTGGAATATCGATAGATTGATGAATGAATCGATTCGAAAGCAGGACACAACTGAACTGAGAAATTCACCAAGGAGGTAGGTAGTTTTAACTTCAACATGCTTTTGTGAAATATGAAAACTATTGATGACTAAAGTCTAATGGTTCCATGATTAACAGATGATCTAGATCTTCATGTCAAGTTAGAATAGATTCTTTTTGTAATTATTAATATATAACTTAGCATTTACAAGAAATTTGGAATATCGACATGTTGATGAATGAATCAATCTGAAAGAGGGACACAACTAAACCAAGGAATTCACTAAGGAGGTAGGTAGTTTTAACTTCTATATGCTTTTGTGAAACATGATAACTATTGATAACTATTTTATCATGTTTGAAAATAGTTAAAATTGAGATTTTTGGAGATTTCAAATTTATATAGTGAGTATACTTGTATTACATGCAACCTATCACTTTGAATGCCATGTTGATTTATTATCAAATTGAAAATTTGTACATAAAAATGTATTTGAAATTACACAGAGTTTGTTATTTATGAAATGATGAGGAGTGAAGAATCCTCATACTCAACCTTGTGAGGATTGCTTTTACATGGTTATATTGTATCATGAGATTGATTTGCATGATTTCACTAGTGCATGGATTTCTATGGTTTTATATGTTATGGCAACATGTAATGATGCCTAGTATTATTATGTTATGGAGGGCATATGGTGGCTTGATGGAGGCTGTTGTAGGACGGTTCAGGACTAATCACCCCCACTTTGAAACTTTATATATATGATACCTAGCCACAAAAGGCCGAATTTAGGTCAATGACATCATAGGTAGGCCATGGCCTTATGTACCATGTTTCCCATGCGCATGGCCCAAGGAGTTTATCCATCTTGATATCACCGTGATAACTATGGACTCAATTGGGTCTTATCCACTGCATAGAGGGTCCATTATTTTGATATTCAAATGTACATAGCACGATAGTGCAGGTGCGTGGCACCTTAGAATTTCAGGTCTATAATGAGTACTCATGATTGACTGTAAACAACTAGATTTCGAGTGGCACTCGCGAGACCTCAAAGAGATTCAAATGGTATTATATATATATATATATATACTTATCGAGATATATTGACTATATTTAAGCATTTCATGATTTAAATGCTTTTCATCTATTGATTTTGATGATGAATCATTATTTAGTTCAAATGAGTATGCTTTTGAGGTGATGCATGGCATGAGTTGTGGTGACTACTCATATTTTGTAAAATACATTACAAAGGTTATTATAATTGTTCTTAAAACAACATGCGTGAATATTGAAACTGAAAAATGGAATTGGTTTGACATGATATTGCTTTGTAAAGCATGATTGAGATTTCAGAGTTTAATTATATTGCTCATTATGCATCATATTTTACAGAATTGCATAACATATGATTGTGAATTCCTTTTTAGATTTAAAACTGTATAAACTTTCATAATTCTATGATGAAACTACCTTCACAAGCACAAGCTTGCTGAGACATTGTAAATTGTTTACAATGTCTTAGGTTTGAAGAAACACAAGAGAGGAGTGGAAGAATGTGCTAAAGATCTTAAGAGAAGGATATAAAAGGTATATTAAATAGGTTTACAATATAGTTGATAATTTTGTGAAATGATGTAATAATATGGTGTATATGACATTGGTTTATGGACATGCATGATGAAAGCATGGTTGTGTGGCTGTGATTGGAGTGATCATGGTCTTGAACTCTTCTTTTAGTTCAGTTAAAACTTGATTTCTAATACACATTTAGTTATTCTATGTTTATGTGAATGGATGGAGATGGAGTCTCCTTTATTATTATTTGACTTAAAAATGTGTTTATCAAGGGCATTGCATTCGCATGCGTAAAATGCATAAGTTTGAAAAACAAATGAGATTGTTGAATTTTTGGTAGAAATGTAGTGCTCATTTCTTTGAAAATCTTGATTTTTAGATAAGAAAAATGACACTTGGGATTTTTAAAAGTTTTCTCATGAAAAATATTTTCTGCTATTGTTTTTCAAATAGTTTTCCAAAATAGGGCCCACAATTTAAAAGATTTTGTGAAAAAGTGTTAGAAAAACCCGAGATGTTGTAGTTGGTATTAGAGTCTAATGACTCCATTTTTGTAACATTGAAATCCCAAGTTAGTAATGAAAAGTTCACTTTTTGAAGATAAGGGTATTTTGGTCATTTCACTATTCATCCTAACTAGACCTAGAAATTTGGTCCTGAGAGTAGTACCCTTAGGTGCGTCTCAGAAAAAGGAATCCAACAAGACTAAAATCACTCAAAGCGGAGTTAAAATGAGCAAGTTATGGCCCTTTAAAGTTCAAGGGCAAAAGTGTAATTTAAATTAAAAACGGATTTGGCCCGAGAAAAACAGGGACCCGTTTTGATACGGGCACCCCTCTTCTTCCCAAACCTCCTAGAGGGTTCTAGAACAGCGGTGTGTAGGGGAGAAACCACCGCTATTTTGGAGGTTTCTCCACCGCCATTCCATGGCGGTAAGAACCCCCTCCAGAACCCTCTTCGAGCTCTATAAATAGAGCTCTTGGGCGCCTCCAATGGCAGCCCAAAAGCTTGGGAAAACCCATCGTAGAGAGGCAGGCAAGAGGAGAAAACGTAGAAAAAACCCTGCCACGAACTAGGTATGCCCAAAACCCCTCCAAACCCATCTCCCCTTAGTCTTAGGATGAGTTTTCCCAAGTTTTTGCATGAAAAACCATGCAAAACGGGGCTCTAGGGAGCCACAAAGGACCCAAGGATGGTGCCTGGGGCGTACTGGTTCGATAGGGTCGAACCAGGGCATCCCAAGGACGCCCTGGTCACCATGGGACGAAAACGCGTCGACTGTGTTAGAGAGAAACCAGCGGGCGCGTCCGTGGATGCGCTCACAAACAAAAAAGATGGGCGAAAGCCCAGTGTGTCTGCAGACGTGCCCACTAGGGCGCTCGCCACTGACGCGGGAAGCATTAGCGTCCCAGGCTTCCACCTCATATGGCCTTCTATGTACACTTGATATTAAAATGCCCATAACTTGGGTTCTAGGGCTCCGATTGAGGCGCCGCGAAAGGCGTTGTGTCTGTATCAATGACATGGACACACCTAGACTATATAATACCTAATCAAGGCCCTATCTAAGGTGGGCATGACACTTAAACTATGATAGTGGTGCGGGGCCACTAAACCTTTGTAAACCTGGCGATACCAAGGCCCAGTTAGGACCTTAGGAGACCCATAGGCATGAGAATGAACCCTTAATGCCTAAGTAGTGAGATCAACCATTCTAAAACCTATAGAAATAGGCCAAGCTAACCTTGTTCCCCTAAACTATGAGCAAGAGCGTACGAGGACAAGGGGGCTAGTGTGACCAAACCAGGTAGGTGCTCTATCACTACTAGACTTTTAAAAAGAGCCCATGATTGTTTTGAGAATGCATGTTTTAAGTATAAGTTATATGACTTGTTTAGCATGACTTAATTTTATAAATGAATTCAGCATGCATATGATAAATACATTATGCATAGACATGTTTTGCAAATAATTGCATAAATTGCATGATTTGTGGTTATTGAGTTTTGAAAAATTGCATGTCCTTGAGGGTTACCAAAAGACGCTGGAGTGCCCAAAAGATGCTGGGTAGGCAGTTGTGAGGGCCAGGTAGTTGTGAAGGACTCAAAGAGGATAGGTTTTGAAAAAGAGGGTTTTGCTTGATTGATTATATATGATTTGGGCTAGTAAGCTCGTGGGCGATATGCCGAGAGGTCTGGGGTGGCCTCCCAGCCTCTACCACTATTAGGTGGAAAGGGTACCACGCCAAAAAAAAAGGCATGTCCCTACGTCGACTGCATGTGGTACAGGGGGCTACCACTGGTGTCACGGCACTGGGTCGAGGTATCATATGCCCCGTGGAGGCTATGACCAAGTGTCCCTAAGTACCCGGAGACCACACAGAGAGGAGGTTGTGGGCATAGTGGGCCCTATGTTTTTGAGGATTTACTTGCATTGTATATGCCATGACATGAGAATGGTCGACCATACCATATATCCATGAGTTGGATTCAGTTGAGTATCTTATGCATATCATTATGTTTATGATATATATGATACTTTCAACTTGGATTATGCAATTCTTTAAGTCTTCAGTATTCCAATTCGACAATGGTTTTTAATATCGATATTGAACATGAGTGTTCAAACATGCACATGTTTTAAAGAGCATATGATTTTAAACATAGCATGCATTGTAAAACTAGTAGTGATGGACTCCTACTGAGTATAGTATATAATCACCCAATCCTCAACATTTTTTAGACACAAAGTAAACACTTAAGGACAGGGTAAGCTTGTGATAGAAGACACCCAGATTAAGTACAAGTAAGTAAACCCCTACCTTATCTCTCAATGTTACTTGATTGTAGTTACTCTCTGTAACTGAGGCTGTGACTAACACTTTCTTCAGAATAGTGTTGATTTAAAAATATTCCATGGCTATATAATTTGAAAATGTGTTTTGACACTCGGGGTTTTATATGAAAGATTGCTTTCCAAAACCAAAAGAATTTCATGCATTTCATATTTCTAAAACAAGATATCTCGCCTTTTTATCAAGCTTGCATCATGAAAAAAACCCGGGTCGTCACACAGAGCCTAGTCAATCCTTTTACAGCTAGTCCAACATATCCAAAAATTATATATAATCAAACAAATGAGTATGAGTTGTCTAGATATGAGCTATATGAATAACTCATATAAGTAATGTTGATGATTGTGAAACAAACACCTGCCTGCTAAAGCTGACAGATTTTAAGAAAACAAGGAGACTTTTTTATCCTTGTATGAGTAAGTGTACCTTCATGGACAGTGTATGATTCTTAGAGTAAATGCCAGGATGTTCAAGAACAATGACTTAGTGAGGAGTTATAAGTAGATAAGAAAATAAAGAAACTTTTCATCCTCATATGAGTAAGGGAAAAAGTGATCCTATGAGATAAATATGATTTTTACAGTAAAAAGCATAAGTGTAATTTGATAGTAATGCTGTCTTTGGTAGATGAAATTGATATATGATAGATCTATTAAAATGGTAATTTTGAGGAAATTGCTCAAACTTCAATGAAATATATGAAACTTTGTAAAATGTGGATGCAATTCTATAACAATAGTATGAGAATAATGGGAAAGGATTCGAACATGAACATAGTAAATGAACCCTTATATAGATGAGAAAATTATGACATGAGTATGAACATGTTGGTGTATTCTAGTGGACATTTTATGGATACCAGAAGGTTATAATGCTACTCTAGATGAGAATGTTCAATCTATCATGATAATTTGATCATAAATTTTAGGCATGATTATAAATGAATTCTTAAAGGAGAGAACTATTTAATGATCATAGAATCCATAGAACATGATATTTTATATGAGTCTTTATATGTATCAAAATACCCTAGCATATGCCAACCATCATTGAGAGAAGATGCCACTTAGTCCTTTTGGAAATTTTAGCTCAAATTTTAATGTGAATATTGTTTGGGGACATAAAAACTATTTTATAAAATAGTTCAAAAATAACAATGAGGATAAGTAGATTAGATACAGAACTAAAGGATGAGTACCATCTATATATTCAAATCATATTAAAAAGATTTGTGAAGATGTTGCATTAGAAAAATTCTAACACTACTTTATCTAAAAGTATTTGATTTATAATGGACCGAAAGTGTAGATGCAGTGTCTATTATATGTAATGAACTTTGTGAAGAGATTGATTGAAGAGGATAAAGAAGAATGATTTTGTAGAAAGGGTTTTATGCTATCTACAATGATTAAGAAAAGAGGATAATTTTGAAATACTAATCTTATATGAAGTGAGTTGTTTAGAAATTGAAACATATATTACTAATGTCGAAATGACTTCCAATGAATGTGATTATAAGATAAATCATGGTGAATGAAACTTGATGAAGAGGATGATGATGTGTAAACATATAGATTCAATTTTTGCTAATGTACAGATATTCACTAAGTAAGCAAAAGTATTACATATACATACTGAGTCCCAAGTCGAGTGGAGTTTTGTTGATGTGACCAACCACGGTGGTTCGAGCAATAGAGATAGCCTATATTCTTGAACAAGACCTTGTAAGTTGGGTAGAGCAAAAGGATAGTAAGCATAGCAATAGCATTGAACAGTTTAGTGAGGGCAAGAGACCGTTCTCTTCGACAGTGTAATAGAAAATGCATAGTTAGCAATAGTCTACTAGATGTGAGGGAGATTTTAAGCAAAGGTTGTGCCTAATGTGTTGGAGTGCCTATTCTAGTTAACCATGTTCTCAAGTAGGACAACATTAGTATTAGTAGCAACATCTGCAACTACAACTCTCTCAATGTTATGGCTGTGGAGTGTTTGGACATTCCATTATAAACTATCATAAAATATGAGTCAAACATGCATATAGTTGTTGCCAAACAATTGTGATTCCACATAGTCAGGGGTGAGTGTTCGCCATTTTTTGGGGTAGGTGTATACTTCAAATACGATTGTGGAAGTACACTTAAGGTTATAGATACATATGTTAGAGTTTTGTTGGACCCATGTTCCACACACTCATTCATAGGCATTATTCTTATGCCTTGTGTGGACTTGTTATGCATACCTTAAGTTTTGAGTTGGATGGGATGACACTAGCAGGAAAACTGATTTCCACTAGAGAGTTTCTTCTGAGCATGCATTTTGATCATGGGTAAAAGGATGGATGCTGACCTTATCCTCCTTGATATAGATAAGATAAATTGATTGATAGTACAGTGGAGACAGTGGATTTTTGTAGGTAGATTATGTTTGGTGTCTCACTACAACTAGTGATCTTATTCAAAGTAGTATGAGTATCAAAGGAGATTATGTTATTTCTACCTTAAAGACAGCACAACACTTCTTTAAGGAATTTTGAGTGTTCCTAGTAAGTGAATTTATGGTAGAGGCTAAGAATTTGTAGATTGAGAAAGTTGATGTGATCCAAGAGTCTCAAGAAATTTCCCCAAAGTAGTTTCTTGGATTACTATTACAAAGAGAGATTTATTTTATGCTTAAGCTTGAGCTAGGAACAGTCTTAAATTTAAGGCATTAGTCCTCATCATGAAGAAGGATAGATTGATGCAGCTATTTGTTGTTCTAGGGTTTTAGGATTGTGTTACCCCTTATCTCATTGATGAGAAGGCAACGAAGAGGGGTTCTTGCAAGGTGAGCCTTTAAGAGCTAAGGAGGAGATTTAACACCACACCAGTGTTGACTTTACTAACATGTAGAGATGGTTTTGGATTTATTGTGGTAACTCCAATAAGAGCCTTGGAGGGTTGCCAATGTGGCATGGATAACATTGGTATGAATTTATTGTAGTTACCATACCAGTAATATATGTATGAAAGACTTGAGTTTGATCCCTCATTGGATTTGAGACTTGACGATGGTTCATATTTTAATGCGAGATTATTTCCTTACATTAAATTGAAATATGGCTCATTACTTATATTGTGGGTATCCAATGAGGGCGACCTAAGAGGATGATTGATGAGGGTGGGTGGGGGTGGCACTAGTAAGCTTCTCACTAGCATGCTTCTAAGTGGCAGGCTTCTAGGTGCTCATAGCATGGTTGTGGTGTGAGATGAGATGATTGGCATGAATTTGTCTATGTTATGAGCCAATATGCTCTAAATTAAGCTGGCATGGATTTGTCTACCTGATAGGGTGATATGATTTGTGTTGATTTAGCATGTATATGGTTATTTTATGAATTTATACGCTCTGAGTTGATGTGGCATGGAATTGCCTATTTTATGAGCTGGTATGCTCTGAGGTAATTGGGTAAGAATTTGTTGTTTTGAGATGCTATTTTAGTATCTCTTCATCTTATTGCTAATTTATGATTTTGATGGTATAGTATCAAAGTGTGCAGTTAAAGCAACTCTTATATTACCTAAAACTAATAGAAAAGCTATGTTAATAAGCAGTATAAATGTTTAGAGTTTAAATTTTAAATTAGGTGATTTTTGAGAATTTTATTAATTAAAGAGTTTTGAGATTCAAAATAGAATGAAATAACAAAGATGCCTTTTTTCATTAAACCTCCCTTTTAGGAGCAATTCAGTTAAAGTGGCCATATGGATTTGAAATATATGATGAGAAGGGGATGTTTCTAGAATTTTTTGAAAGATAACATGAAAACAATTTCGAAGACAAAATTCCTTTGAGGGAAGAATGTAATAACCTTAGTTTTTAAATTCTATTTTAAATGATTACCAAATTAATTTTGATAAAATGTAAATTTAAAATTTCGTGTCTTAAGTTCCATAAATTTGACCACTTGAAATACACATAATTGGACCTCAAAATCTTAAAATTTGGATTGTACTCAAGAAAACAAATCCAATGACATAAAGAACACTATAATCCTAGATCCGATGGAGAAGTTATGGATCTATGAATACAAAGGACATTTTAGTAAAAAATAGAAGAAAAAAAGAAAAGAAACTTACTTAAGGAGGGGGCCAAATTGATATTGGCACCCCCACCCCACTTAAGTAAAAAAAAATAGACCAAACGATCTATTTCTCCTGAGGTCGACTGGTAGAGGAAAAACTCAATGAAGAGGAGGAAAAAAAAGAACTAAAGGAAGAAGGAGAGAGAGAGAGAGAGAGAGAGAGAGAGAGAGTGAGAGAGAGAGAGAGAGAGAGAGAGAGAGAGAGAGAGAGAGAGAGAGAGAGAGAGAGAGAGAGAGAGAGAGAGAGAGAGAGAGAGAGAGAGAGAGAGAGAGAGAGAGAGAGAGAGAGAGAGAGAGAGAGAGGAAAAGGATTTGTGCACTAGAGAAGCCTGCCATGTTGATGAGGAAGAAAATGGGGGTTTAGGGCATTCATCAGAGTTGGAGCTTTCCAGTGACAATGGCTTGGATCATTGATCAAAGCCGGTCATCTTCCATAGCATGTCTTGAAGAACAAAAGACCCAAAAGGAAAACAAGATTCGAGGAGCTTCAGCAGGTCAATCGAATGAAAGACCAAAGCATGGTGAAAAGGGAGTTTGTTGCCAGAATATGACAATCAATCCCTACCTCTACAATCAAGGTCAAGTGAGATATGATTCAGAGGTAAGATCAGTAAAACCCTATTCTTGATTTGATATCTTTAGTTAGATCCACACAATTTCATGGTAAATGAAATTTTTTAGATGATCCAGCCATTCATTTCCTAATCCATGCTTTGAAATAGGTAAATACATCCTTGATATAGCTCAGATATAATTGAGGTTGTTGATCTAGGCTGAAAACTGATAAGAGAATCTCATCCATCTGATCAATTACATTAAAATAGTACTTAGGTGATTAGATGTCACCAAAAAGTTCCTTGACACAAAACTTATATAGTTCAAATTCCCAGCTCCAGAGGTTAAACATATTAGATAATCTAGTCCGTTTGATCTATCACTATTCAACAGTGACTTTGTGATGTCTAATCAATGATCTAACACCACAGATGAGTTATAGGACACTGAATTAATTAGTACATGATAGAAATTAAAAATTCTAGATGGAAATTGATCAAATGATCTTAGTCATTCGATTGGATAGTAAAGGAGCAAAGACCTAGCAATACCTGATCGGTGATTAGCTACCACCATTGTCTTTCTTGATCTTCAATTAGTAAAGACACTCTAATAAATCTTATGAACATAATGCTAATCGTCTAAAAAATTGACTATTTAGATCAAGGATAGACTAGAAAATGAAAAAATTTAGCAACCTAAATCATCCATGATATCCTCATATTAATCCTAGAACATCAAATAAGTTTATGGTCAAATTCTAAGAAATTTGATGGTGTGATGAGTTGAGAATGGAAGATAGGATCACCACCAAATAGTGAGACATTGAATTACAAATTTGGATTGTTGATTAATAATCAATGGATCACATATTTGGTAATCTTAGGACTTGATGGAAGCCGGATTGCAAACCATAAATGGAAATTCAGATCAACAACTTCAATGGTTAAGATCGTGCAATTTCGATGGTTGATTAGTGATGAATCACTAAAACCTAATGTCTCCATGATTAATAGATGATCTAGACCATCATGTCAAGGTTAGAAGAGATTCCTTTTCTAATTTTTAATATATAATTTGACATTGACAAGAAATTTTGAATATCAATAGGTTGATTGATGAATCAATCTAAAAAGGGACACAACCAAACTAAGAAATTCACCAAGGAAGTAGGTAGTTTCAACTTTGATATGCTTTTGTGAAACATTAAACCTATTGATGAATATCCTGTCATATTTGAAAATATTTAAATTGAAAATTTTGGAGATTTCTGATTTATATAATGAGTTATCACTTTGAATGCCATGTTGATTTATTATTAAATTGAAAACTTGTACATGAAAATGTATTTAAAATTACATGGAGTTTGTTGTTTATGAAATGATGAGGAGTGAGGAATCCTTATACTCAACCCTTGGTAGGGTTTCTTTTACATGGTTATATCGTATCATGAGATTGATTAGCATGATTTCACTAGTGCATGGATTTCTATGGTTTTATATGTTATGATAGCATGTAATGATGCCTAGTATTATTATTTTATGGAGGGCATATGGTGGCCTGATGGGCGCTATTCTAGGAGGGTTGAGGACTAATCATCCCCCCTCCGAAACTTTATATATATGATACATGTCCATGAAAGGCTGAATTTAGGTCGATGACATCATGGGTAGGTCATGGCCTTACATACCGTGTTCCCCATGCACATGATGTAGGGAGTCTATCCATCTTGATATCGGCATGACAACTATAGACTTTCTTGGTCTTGTCCATTGTACAGAGGGTCCA
Source organism: Warburgia ugandensis (assembly GCA_035236585.1). Taxonomy (NCBI): domain Eukaryota; kingdom Viridiplantae; phylum Streptophyta; class Magnoliopsida; order Canellales; family Canellaceae; genus Warburgia; species Warburgia ugandensis. The sequence goes on from CP141137.1 coordinate 41,265,688, forward strand.
TTATTTTGAAATTCATATGTATATAGTGTGATAGCAGAGGTGTGTGGCACCCTACGATTTCAGGTCTATAATGAGTACTCATGACCAACAAAAAACAGCTGGATTTTGAGTGGCACTACATATATATTTATACACTTATCGAAATACATTGATTGATTCAAGCACTCCATAATTTAAATGCTTTTCGTCTATTGATTTTGATGATGATTCATTATTCAATTCGAATGAGCATACTTTTGAGGTGATGCATGACATGAGTTATGGTGACTACTAATATTTTGTAAAATACTTTGCAAAGGTTTTTATTTGGTTCTTGAAATGACATGCGTGGATATTGAAACCGATAAATTTAATTGGTTTAGCATGACATTGATTTGTAAAGCATGATTGAGATTTTAGAGTTTTATTATACTACTCACTATGCATGATATTTATAGAATTGCATAACATGTGATTGTGAATTCCTTTTTGGATTTAAAACTGTATAAAATTTCCTATTTCAATAAATTACCTGCACAAGTGCATGCTTGATAAGTTATTGTAAATTGCTTACAATGCCTTAGGTTTGAAGAAACAAGATAGAGGAGTAGAAGACTGTGCCAAAGATCTTTAGAGAAGGATATAAGAGGTATATTAAATAGGTTTGTAATATAGTTGATGATTGTGTGAACTAATGCAATAATTTGGTGTATTATGACATTGGTTTATGGACAGGTGGACATGTAAAATGAAATCATAGTTGTGGCTGGATTTATCATGGTCTTAAACTCATCTTTCAATTTAGTTAAAACTTGATTTCTTATACACGTTTAGATATTGTATGCTTATGTGAATGGATGGAGATGGAGTCTCCTTTATTATTATTTGACTTAAAATGTGTTTATTAGGGACATCGCGTTCACATGCGTAAAATACATAAGCTCAAAAAATAGAGAAGATTGTCGAATTTTCAATATAAATAGTGCTCATTTCTTTGAAAATCCTGATTTTTAGTAAAGAAAAATGACACTACGTACTTGTAAAAGTTTTCTCATGAAAATTGTTTTTCGTTATTATTTTCCAAATAGTTTTTCAAAATTGGGACTCCACAATTATAAATATTTTGTGAAAAATTGTTAGAAAAACCTAGGATGTCATAGAGGCACCCCCGTTCAAAAATTGTTGAATCCCTTCAATTATGGAAAATGGGTGGATAGTGATGAGGTAAGCAAGAGATAAGAAGATGTGAAGAAAGAGAGAGCTAAGAAAATTTAGAAAAGTGAGGCAAGATGGGGAAATTTGATTGACTAAGTTATTTCTTAAGAATTTAGGATTGGTTGGGTGGTTTGAATGGGAGTTCAAGAAGGTGGAGGAGTCTTAAAAAGGTAGGACTCTTGAATGGAAAGTGAAATTCATGATGCATTTTAAGGATGAGGTGGAAAGTGAAGAAAAAGTGGGAAAAACATGGAAAATAGAAGGGTCACTTCCTATTGGTCTACATGCCACCTTATCTTAGTGAATTTTTTCTTCATTTTCTTCAAGATATCCCCATGAATCCTAAGGATAATTCTTCAAATTCTCCCCCAATCATGGCTTTCCATTTTAGGTTAGTTCATGTGGCTTGATGGCTAACTTGGAGGGTTCCATTGGCTTGGCTTCATGGCTGGCTTAGATGGCTCTTTTGGCTTAGCTTTATGGCTCAATTCCTTAGCTTTGGTGGTTGGCTTGGCTACTTAGTTTGTTCCCTTGTTCATGGCTTGAATATGGCTAAGTGGCTTAAGTGAAACCCATGCAACGGCAGTGGACTTTTTATGGCTTGTACATGGGCCCACTTTGGAAACCTTTAGCTCCTTTAATTTCATAAATTACTTGATCTTGACCTTACTCTCATGTTGGATTGATGACTTTTAGGCTTGGACTCAATCTTTTGTTCTTGATCTTCCATTTTTATCTTGATCAATCTCAGTCATTGGATCACTATCTTGCTTCCTACAAAAAGTTAAAAGATCTAATCAAATCCTAGAAAAATATGATTAATCACATACTTACCTTGGATTATCTTCTAGACCTATAAAATATAAAAATTTTGAGTAATTAGGCCAAAAATGCATGTGTTACGAATTTTGGTTAAAAATCCTAATTTACCCTTATAAGTTATAACACAAGAGTGACTAATTGGGTGGTTTTTATGGATTATTAATTAATAATCAATGTTTGGGAAGCCAAGACAACCATCAAAGCTGAGGATATGAGCCAGTAAGCTAAGCCAAGAGAGTAATCTATGCCAGCCGTGAAGCCAAGCTAATGGAGCTCTCAAAGTTATCCATCAAAGCCACATGAGTTAAGCTAAATGGAAGGCCATGATTGGTGGTGAATTTGAAGAATTATCCTTGGGATTTATAGGGATTTTTGAAGAGAATTAAGGGAAAATTCACTAGGATAATGTGGCATTGGACCAATAGGAAGAGACCCTTCTATTTTTCATGTTTTTTCATGTTTTTTCACTTTTTTTCTCACTTTTCACCTCACCACTGAGATGCGCCACGAATTTCACTTTTCATTCAAGGGTCTCACCTTTCTAAGACTTCTCCACCTTCCTAAAATCCCATCCAAACCACCCAAAAATTTCTCACTTTCTAGGAAACCACCTAGACAATCACTTTTCTCCATATCACCTTACTTTCCTATCTTTTCCGACCCATCTCTTTCTTGCCACCTTCTTTTCTCTCTCTTACATCACCTTATCCACCTAGTTTCCATATTCTAAGGAGGCCTCAATGATTTTTGAAGGGGAGAGAGGTGAGTATCCCCACCTACTTGCACTCCAAAGGCAGCCACCTATCCCACCTTCCATTTCTTGTAAAACCCTAGCTACCCACCCATCCTAGCCATCCAATTTCCCTTGTTTTCATCCCCACCATACCTCTAACTTAGGTCACACTAGAAAATATAGGAGGAAAAATATAGAAGACATTAAAAACCAAAATTTAGAGGCATCTCTCCGTAGGAAGAAAAAGACGCCTCCTTCACTTTGAGAAGGGAGTCCTCTTCCTCCACTCTCTCCTTTCTCTTTTTTGCCTTAAGCATTCTACTCGTTTGGGTGTTGATCTACTTTTCCAAGGTGGGTCTGCTACTTCATCAAGTGTTCCATGCATAGGCCTTGGATGCTTGATTCTTCCTTGAGAGGTTGGTTTGTCTTCTTTGATTCTTCTCCTTATTTGTTCTTACTTCCACTATGCTAGTTAATGTTTTTCAATTCCATTGTTTTCCTCTTTACTTATTTATTAAGATCCAAGGTTGGTTTTTCCCTTGAAGTGATAGGCAAGGGAAGTCACCTTGAATCTAATATTTGTCCTTGCTTTGCATTGTTTTTTAGAGCTATTTTAATTTCCCTGATCTTTAGCTTCTTTGTTTTTTCTTAGTTTTCTTAGAGTGTTTCTAATAAGTGTTTAATTTTGCATAAAAATCGCCTAATTAGTACCCATGTATTATAACTTATAGCATTAAATTAGGATTTTTAGACTGAAATTCATAACACATGCATTTTTGACCTAATGAAGTAAAAGTTTGTTATTTTGTAGGTCCAAAGGAAAATCCCAGATAATTATGTGATTAATATTATTTTTTAATAATTATTGAGAATTTGTAATCTTTTGTAGGAAGAGAGATGATGATTTGACGATCGAGATCGATTGAGATGAAAATTGAAGATCAAGATCAAAAGATCAAGTCAAAGCCTCAAAATCATCAATCCAACATGAGATCAAGGGTAACATCATCTTATGGACTAGTAATGGATGTGACTGAAAGAGCTAAAGATAGCCAAAGTGGACCCATGATGTAAGCCATGCATTTCCACCACTTTTTGCATGGGAGCCATTCAAGCCCCCTTAGCCATATAAGCCATGAGAGAAGGTGGCAAGCTAAGAAATTCAAGCCAAATTGTACAAGCCACTCAAGCCATGGGTTGAAGCTAAGGAAACAAGCCAAATAAGTTTCCTAAGCCAGTCATAAAAGCCTAGCCAATGCAGCCTTCAAAGTTAGCCATCTAAGCCATCAAGCTTAGCTAAATCGAAGGTTATGATTGGAGGAGATTTAAGAGAGTTATCCATGAGTTATTTTGAAGATAATTAAGGAAAAATCTATTAGGATAAGTTGGCATATGGAGCAATTAGGATGAGAGCCTTCAAATTTTAATAATTTTCCCACTTTTTCCCACCTTTTTTTATCGCTTTTCACCTCATCACCAAAGACCACCACGAGTTTGACTTTCTATTTTTAAGTCTTACCATTCCATAACCTTCCTGAAAAACCTTTCTAACCATCCAACCAATCCCCACTTCCAAGAAAACCACTTAGCCAATCAATTTTCCCTATGTCACCCCACTTTCCTTCTAAAAGAAAAAGACACCTATATCCTTTTCAAAATTAGAAACCAGCCAGCCCATGCTTCTCATCTCTCTCATATGTTAGGTTTATCACATCATCTTGCTAATTTATCTTTCACCTAACCTTTGTCATTCAATACCCTAACCCTAGGGTCACTTTTCTTATGCTTTCATCCCATCCTAAGTTAGGAAACTACTCATCTATATACTGCCCCATGTTCCATACGAATTTTCTAAGTAAAGGTTGAGTGACACAACCTTAAATTCTTGATTTCCTTTGGTTCTTGAGTTGTTGCTGGAATTTGGAACATTGTTGGTGCTTTTCTTATTTTGGTGTTCTTGTTATTCTCTTGCTTATTTGCACTACAATTCAGGTTAGTAACCTAGTTGTTTCACTTTAGTTCCATTACTTTAAGATTTCATTGTTTTGATCCTTAGAATTCATACTACTTTGCAGCCCTTAATCTCTTTCTTCTCCACTCCATTCTATTAGTTCTTATTTGTTATTCAATCAAGATTCAAGTTAATTATTCTTTGGTAGTGACAACCAGGAGAAGAGCTATCTTAAATCCTTGATTTCTCCTCTTGAAATTCATTTTTTTTCCATGATTTCCCCCCCTTAGTTTTAGGTCTTTTTCCCTTAGCTAGTTCACTCACTTAGCCTTTGTTTCTCTAAAATCACTTTCTGGGTTTTCTTTGCATGCCATTATACTTTGGATTGTAAGCTTTATGTTGGAATTTTATTTTTATTTTGATAGGATTCTAGGCTTTAGAAAAGTGCACAATTTTCATATTTTGTGAATAGTTATATGAGCATAATTTTGATGTAAATTGGATATGATTAAATAAAGTTTTGTGGAATTCTTATCATGGAATGTTTATTTCATCAATGTACTTTATATTTAGGTTGTTTTCTTGCTTAAAAGTTAAGGTTTCAATCATTTTCTAATGCAATATTTATTGACTATTTTTATGTATCAAAATATGAAAATTGTTTTTTTTATTAACTTTGAGCTTTAATTGCATTAGCCATCAAAACATCTTATTTTCCTGAATCCTTAAATACCCATTTAGATTTTTATGTTTTTTATTAGGTCCCATGGTTAGTTTGTATAGTACACTATAGGTACATAAATTTTACCATCTTTAGGGCTCTAGAATCATGTGCAGAATCCAAAAGCCATGCACATGTTCTAAGTCCCATTTTCCTTTGAACTTTGGTAATTTAGTTGTTAGATCTTGTGTTATAGTAGTTGACTTAGTCATTTTTATATTCTTTTAGGTTTAGAATTTTTTTTTTTTGAATTTTAGAGAGTTCTATTTTTGGTAAGTTTTAGTTTAGGAAAGTCTTTTTAGGTAGTTTCCTTAAGTTTAATTTCCTGATTTGATTCTTTCTAATTCTTTGTAGTTTCTTTATTTGTTACTATTAATTAGTTAAGTTTGCAATTTCAATTCCTTAGTTGAAGTTTTAGTAAGTTTCCCTTACTTTTAATTCTAGATTAGAAAAGTTTCCATTTAGCATGCTTCTTATTTTTAATTAGTTTCGAAGTTCATGTTTCAATTTTTATTCTTAGTTTAGGACAAAAATCACATAAATATTGAATAAGTTAGATATTTTAAAGTAGGGACCACTAGCATCACAATAGTTCACTCCTTGTTTGATTGACCACACTAGCGTGCTATATTGCAAATGATTTGTGCGCTTGTGAGTTTATTTAAATAACAACACTTGCCTTCATATTCTGTTAGATTTTCCCTTTAATCTCAAGCCTATTAGAGGAGGAATCATTATTAAGATCTGATTTTGGGTGAAGGCATGGTTCGTACTATCCAAAAGTGTAACACACAATCTATGAAACTATTTTTAAGGAAATAAAATTGATATTTAATGGAATCCCTTTGGTTGGTGGATGATGATTACTGATTTACATGTTTATCTCATGGTTTAGTAGTTAACTTAAAATTATTTTTCGATCCATTTCAACTAATCCAAACCAACAAGGAATTAAAATCATGCATTTGATCCAATGGTGGAATGTGTGGTTTTAAAGGCCTTTAGGGCTGAAGTTGAGTATTCTTGTTAATGTGCTGCCCAATTGTAGATCAATAGTTTAATTACTCATATCAACAAGCATAGAGGATCCTTCCCAAAATCATGTTGAAACCATGCATAGAACCCATAGTTGGAACACATGGCCTTGAGTAAATTGGTGATTAATTAAAGTCCAAGTTAGTGCATTCATTCATGTTAGGAAAAGTAGTTGGTAAGTGTTTGATTGTTGATCTTGATTAGGTTGATAGCATGTTATTGATTAGTTATCAGTTGTTAAAGTTTCATTCTGATAATTTCCATTGCATTCTCTAGGATTTGCATGATTAGGAAAGTAGTTGATTGGTTGCATGTTTCCTTAAGTTAATTGCTAAATTTTATGCTTAACAAACTTGATTTAGGAAAGTTGTTAAAATTTCACTTTTAGAAAATTTTAAATTAGGAAAGTCATATATTTAGAAAGTTTTCATTTAGGAAAGTTTTACTTTTAGAAAGTGTGTGTTTTAGGAAATTGTTGAATTTGGAATGTTTTAAGTTTTAGCATAATTTCCATTTTCATGTGTTAATTTCCATTCTTAGTTTAGAAAAAATCCTTTGAATTTTGCTAGGTTAAATAATTTAAAGTAGGGAACATTAATGATACATTTGTTTGATTCCTCATGGGATTGACCTTGTTGCATGAATTACTACAACGGATTCATGCACGTGCGAGTTTAACTTTAAAATCACAACAACCACCTTTGCATGGGATTCATTCAAGTCAGCTAAGCCATGAAAAAGGTGACAGCCAAAAGAGCCCCCAAAGCTTTCCATGAAGCCATTCCAAATGATCTCTCAAAACAAGCCATCAAGCCACTTAAGCTATGCTACATGAAAGGCCATGAGTAGAGAAGAATCTAAAACAAAAATCCATTAGGTTTTTAAGAGGATAATGAGAAGATATTTGGGTAAAAATCAAAGGGAAAGCATGCATGTGGACCAAAAGGAAGTACCCACCTTTATTTTTCCTTTTTTCATCTTATTTTTCACTATTTTTTCTATCTCTCCTCCTCACGCTAACGATGAACTTTTACTTAGGGATCAAGTCCTCCACCTAAGAGTCCCACCTTCTCATCTTGTTGTGATTTTAAGTCTTAACTCACAAGTGCACGAATCAATTGTTTTAATTCATGTAATGGTGGTTGATCCCATGAGGAATATAACGGTTGTGATATTGGAGGTCCTTGCTTAAATTATCTAACCTAACCTATGATCTCGATATTTTATCTGAAACTAAAAATGAAAAATTAACCCATGAAATATGCTAAAACTAAAACATGCTAAACGTAACAACTTTATGAAAAACACAATTTCTAAAATAAAATGTTTATAAATTAAAATATTTCTAAAATTAGAACTTTCCATAATTGAGAACTTCTTAGAATGAAATTTAGCAACTTTCCTAAATCAAACTTTGTAAACATGAAATTTAGCAACTATCATAAGGAAACAATTCAATCACTTTCCTAAACTAAAATTAGAAACTAAACTAAGATACAAACTAGTAAATAATGGAATCTAACTAAGATCAACTTCAATTAATAAGAAACTAAAGGAAAACAATAATTAATCATGCAAATAATAAGGAGCTACCCAAGTATCATTCCCATTCCCATGACCATGAAATCATGTGCATGATTCATGGGTTAGGAAGTGGTCTAAATAATTAATTTAAAAACCTAGCACATACAATCTAACTCAAGCATTGACTAAATAACCTAATACTCTAATTGGGTCCTTAAAGAAACAAGAAACACATGAAGTATAAAGTGCTGGAAATTAAACATTAACATTCCATTAAAAAATTCCACAAAATGCTATTTTAAATATCCAATCAACGGGACATGATAAAAATTGCAATAAATACTTTTTATGCAATAAACCATTCAAGAATTGAGATCATTAAATTCTAAAAATAAATATGAAGTAGGAATTCCAAATAACTTCATTGAATCAACATTAAAATCCATTAGCATAGCGCACATAATACATGTACACCAAATCTGAAAATTGTGACCTATTACAATGAATGATACTTGATCTTAATCATCCCAAAATACATGATAAACCTTCTCCAATTATCCAACATCAATCATAATTAAGGATGCATTGAGATCAATGGAAAATCCATTAGAAAGTAAAGGCAAAGCTTGAGGAACACTAAAGAAATCAATGGAATCAAAGGGGAGATATACTGGTAATGAAAAGAAAAGAAAAGAGAGTGGAATCAATAGATTCAAGTTAACATTCCCTTGGTTGTCACATTAGGGGGAAAATAACCTTGGATCTAAGCAAGAGAAGCTAAGGAATGGAAAGGCAAGATAATAACTTCCTAAGCATGAAACTAAGAAGGATTCAAAGCAAAAAAAAGAGCAAAAGACGAACAACTAACCTTTAATGGAGAACTAAAGGACCATGGGTGGAACACTAGGAAGAAGAGCATCCACCAAAGAAAAAATATGTTGAATGCTAGAAGGAAAGAAAGAGGGGAAGAAAAGGGAAGCCTCTTCTCTTTGGAGTAGGCATTCTTTTCCTCCAAAAGTGGGATGCCTTGAATTCTTTTGGGGGTCCTCTTTATACTTTCTTTCCTAAGTTTTCTAGGGTGACATAAGGTGAAGGTAGGGTGGGGATGAAATGGGAAGAGGATTGGAGGGCTGCCTAGGGTTTATCAAAGAAGGAAGCAAGTGGGAGGTTTTGGTGGGAGATTCCACTTCTTTATGAGGAGTGTCTCCCCATTGAAAAAATCATGGAGGCAATGGAATTTAGAAACTAAGGAAGATAGGGATGGAGAGGAGATTGGTTAGAGAGGGGAAGTGTTTAAGAAAAGTGGGTGAGGTGGAAAGGGATGACTTGGTAGTGATTTAGAACTTTAGGTAAATCTGAGGAAAGTGGTGGAGGGAGTGGATAAGCTAAGGAGGGAGAGGGGGCGGGGGGCGGTTGTGTTTGTTTGGTTTTGAAGCTCCTACTTTGTAGGAATTTCATATGGAACTCCCTCCTTGAATGTGCTTCATGCGGAATTCCTATGGGAAAGGAAGGTTGGAGGAAAGAGAGGAATAGGAAAAAGATGAGGAAGAGAGGTGAAGTGGGGAAAGGTGGGATTGGTTGGATGGTTGGAATAGAAGTTTATAAAGGTGGTAGACTCTTAAAAAGATAGGACTCTTGGATAGAAAGTGAAATTCGTAGTGGCCCTTAGTGGTGAGTTAGAATGTGAGAAAAAAGTGGGAAATCATGGAAAAATAATGAAAATGGGGAGATATCTTCCTATTGGCCCACATGCTATCTTATCCTAGTAGATTTTTTCTCAATTATCTTTAAAACAACCCTACAATATGGCTAAGTGGCTTAATTGAAACCCATGCAAAGGCAGTGGACTTTGCATGTCTTGAACATGGGCTCACTTTGGCCATCTTTGACTCCTTCCATTCCATCTTCAAGTGATCTAAAGATGATCTAGACCCTTGATCTCATGTTGAAGGGATGAATTTGAGGCTTTGACTCAATCTTTCAATCTTAATCATCAATTTTCATCTAGACTTATCTTAGCCATTGGATCATTATCTCGCTTCCTACAAAAATTTAAAAAGATCTAGTTAAATCCTAAAACAATATGACTAATAACATACTTACCTTAGATTAGTCCCTAAACCTATAAAATATCAAATTTTTGGTCTTTTAGGTCAGAAATGAATGTGCTACGAATTTGGGTCAAAAACCTTAATTTAGCCCTATAAGTTATATCACATGGTTAACTAATTGGGTGCTTTCTAAGAAAAATTGGACACCTGTTACAACTCTATCCTAGATGTTCCCAACCACCTTATCCCACCTTATTACCCTCTTAAGTCCCTCATTAGTTGTCGTAGGTTAACCAATCTTCCCTTGCACCTCACCTCTTCCTTAGGGTTTCCTATAGATAGCAACCACCCATATAAAGAAAAAAGTGAAGGTTTCCATGTTTTTTAACCTTTGGAGATGGGTAGAATGCCCCCTCTCAATAAGGAGGCATCTCCACCTTTCCTCCTCTTCTTCCCCAACGCATCCCTCCTCTCTCCTTCTAATGCTCCTCAATGCCTCCTTCCTTGTAGTGGCCCATCTTACTCCTTCTCTCCATGTCTCCTTCCTTTGATTGTGTCTCCTTGAAGTACTTTAAATTTACTAAATCTCCTAGCACATTACCTTGAAAGTCTAACTAACTCTCTCACAATTGACTGTAACTGTATGTGCTCCCAAGCACTCCATTACAGAGTCATTGCACTCATGATCTATCATAAGGAAATTGGAGCACACTGCACTCATGAATTCTCATGAGAAAAATGAATCTCTCTAGTGCACAAACACAACCCACTCATGAACTATCATGAGTAACACAGGCACCATCAAAGCATCATGCCATATATCACATCTAACATGGTCATTTCATAGCAAGATATTCTCATGAACACATCACATTTGCATTCATCTCATGTAAAACATTCCATACCCATAGCTCTTTAGATTCTTCAACTCCCAACTTTTTTGGCATTGAATTTGATTTCTACAATATATTTTTAGGTTTTAAACTAGTCTATGTCACAATTTCCCTATTTAGTCCATCTACCAATTTCAATTCAATGGACATCTATGTTACTTCTCAATTTATAGGGTATAAAGGTATAAAACCAACCATTTTGGCCTTTCTATGAAAATCGATAATGTTCCTAAGTTATTTTAATTGAGAACATACAAGTTTTACCACAATATTATGCTTAAAATTGAGGGCAAATGTGTGCAAAATTTGGCTAAAAAATGCGTAAAATCTTCTTGATAAGTTTAACCATCTTTTTTCCACAATTTTTTTTTTACTATAATTATTTACCCTGTTATACTTCAAAAACACATAATAAGTCATGAAAAATTGGAATCTAAAGGCACTTGAATTCACCATATTTTCCAAGCTTCAACACTGTGCTACATGGTCATAGAAACAAGTTTGGAAAGTTGGTTCTATAACTCAAGATTTTGAAGCTTTTAACATGAGATATATTTTGAGAATGTTTATCAATTATAGAAAAATGTTTATACCAAATTTCAAGGGAAAAATCCACGTCAATCACCAAGGTCTAAAAACACTACTAGGTTAAAAACTATATATTGAATCCACTATCATACTTGAGAGAACCCTTCAAACCCTAATCAATTTTACCAAAAAAACAACCAGTTTTGTCACATGTTGTTATAATCACATGAAGCATTTAGATGAAAAGAATGGTATAATATTCTAAGAAACATGATCTCCTTTGCTCGTTCAAATCCAACTACAATAGTAACATGTCAACATAGAGATTAAAATTGCAGGTGTTGAAATCAATCTCTCTTTTTGCACTTTGAACGTATGATCATGCATTAAAAGCTATATGCTATCTAATCTTAAATAAGGCTTAATTCATCATATAAAAACTAATGTGGTCATACAATAGGATTAAATAAAAAACATCCATGTAAAAAAAAATCATTTCACACCATAGAAACTATTTTTTAGAAGCATAATGCAATCTCTATCAAAACCATGCAAAACCTCACGTTTTTTGTTGCTAAGAAGTCATGCTTGATTTTAAAACCATAATATAGAAAATTATGAATTCCCTCATGGAAAATCATTAGCCCATAGGTCTTCTATAGTCTTCTTTTCCAGGGTTGAATAGTACATTAGCAGTTTTACTTTGATACTTCAATGTTTCTTCAACCTTTCCTACATCATTCTCAACCAAGTTCTCCCTATTTTCCCTTTTCTCAAGATTTCATGCAATTGTGAATATCAGCCAAATATTTCCCTTAATATGATCACCTACCCACCCACGCACCCACATATATATATATATATATATAGTTTTATGGTTTCTTAAGTGGGTCTTGCTTTAATTGTTCAAGGTGCTCTCCCTTGGTTTCAAATTTAATAAAACACATTTTCAACCTATTAGAAAGATTTAACCTAGTTGAGATTGTCCCTTATAAACACTTACCAAGTCTCTTGATTAGCCCTATATTCTTTTCCTAACTCATCTTATTCCTTTCCTTATCTTGTAGCCTATTTCCAATTTAGAGTTGAGAATCTCACTTAAGTAGCTTGTCTCATCTCTTACTTGGCTGGGTAAAGCTAATTGAAATCTTCTAATTTGATTCCTCATGTCAAGCATCTGTTAATTGATTTCATTTTATTCCAAAATTGATATATAGTCCTCACTAATATATATATATATATATATCAAAATATTACATGCATACTTATATATTTAGTAGGCCTTAGTCCTTTAACATTCCATAAATAGTACTAATTAGGGTTAGTTCAATATTTTGTGGGTCCTGGGTACAACCTTCCAAACTACATTGTGGATCCATACATGCTAAATAAGAAGCAAAATAGTACAGACTAAAAATTGGTTGTCAAATATATAGTTTGAGCTATTAGAAATCCTAGGAGGAACATTGAGCCTTATCGGTTTTAAATAGGGTGATTTTATAAAAGGTAAGGTGGCAGAACTTCTCATGCATGCATCCAAACTAGCCACCACCTTGGGAAGCTTCTAAGGGAAGCTCAATTCATATACATTGGAATAACATACACTGACAACTTTTTGAAATAAAATAAGTCAAAATACTAGGGTGCACAGGAGACTTCATTCTTATTGTTAAGTGTTTAATTTTGTCCAAAATACCCTTAATTTAGCATTTAATAAGATCATCTAACCAAGCAAATTTGTAATTTTTAGCTTGATTTTGATTTTAGCTTCAATTGACCATCCAATCATTAATTTTTCAAAATTAGTCTTCAGATGATAATCAAAGCTAATCAGAGGTATAATCTACAGTTCATATGATTCTAATTTGGTCTTTGGTTTTGCAGGCCAACCAAAAGTGGTTTGGACTACTAATTCTATGGTGCAGATCAGTTAGATAGCATATTAGATGGCGCGAATTGTGATGATTATTATCAAATAAAAAATCAACGGTGTAGATTATCCAAAAGGGCATTGAATGAACCAGATCACCCACAAAGCAGATGGGATGGTTTCCTAAAATAAAAAGAGTTCTAATTAGAGGAAAGGACATCATGGATTAGATTTCCTAAATAAGAGATCAAATTTGGAATGAAGAGGCATAATTAAAGGGAGTAGAAGTTTCCTAGTTGGAAATTAACTCTTCACTGTCAGGGAAGATGGAAGGAAAGTAGGGGTGGAAACAAAAATAGAAGGAGATCCAAAGAGGAAACCCAATGCATTGCTATAAAGGAACGACTCCCATGTCACAAAGCTTCTCTCCCACCTTGGACTGTAGGAGGCAGCCACAACGGAAGACCCGCAACAGACTAACCCCCCTTCTCTTCTTTTTTTTTTTTTTTTTTTCATTCCTTGTATTACTATTTTTTTCCCTTTGCTTTCCATTGTTTTTTAGGAAACTGTTCATTGCTCTTCATTGTTTTTCATTTCTTTTTACCATCATTCTCTTCTCCCATATCTTCTCCTTTCCTCTTCATGCTCTTTCTCTGTCTTTTAGCTCCACCTCCCACCTTTTATGATCTATCCCAGCACCATTCCCTCTCACGCCCTATCCTTTACCAGCTCCCTTCTTTGTCCACACACCACTTTTCGCCCTCTTGGCTTCCTCCTTTCTCTGCTCCACTTCCACCCACCAATGGAAAGCCTCTTCATTGCGCCATTTGCCTCTACCACACTAGCCTCTGTAGCCATAACCTGTCACCACACTAGCTCTCCTGTCTAGTACTGGCATCTCCTCCTCCATCATGCCTCCACACCAAAATTGAACATGCACCACCCGAAATTTTCAGCATCGGTCGATGAACCCTATTCACCGGGCCGACATGCACTGGTGTCTTCTTTAGCGTAGCATAGCACCATCCAAGGAAACCTAGCATAGATTGGCCAGCCTGACTCATCTTCCTCTATTCCATCGAGTTTTTTTGTTTTGCAGGAAAATGAAGGAACTTTCAGTGAAAATTCCAATTTTGGCTATAGTGCAAAAAATTCAATTACATTTTCATCATGTTCCTATTCTTATCTATGTTCTATTTTATTCCTGTTTAGCTTATCTATGTTCTACATTATTCCATGATTAATCTAGGAATAGTTTTATCCATCATTGTTTAACAAAATCAATGGTTCTGCTTTAATCACAGGATTTTTTCAATTTCTCATCTGTTTCACACCCAATTTTCAATCAACTTCTAGATCTTGTTGTTAGGACATTTTATAGCTTGTTTATCATTCCCGATCTTAAATCTAAGATTCAAAAATCATATCTAAGTTGTTAAAATCCAAAATCCTTATCTAGACTAGATCTTTGAAATTTTATAGAATTTACTTAATCCATCTGTTGGATCATTAATTAGAATCACTAGAAATATATTAATGAAGACTGGCCAAGATTGAAGATAATATATTTGAAGAAATTGACAATAATCAATCTAGAGAAGTGGATTTTTCTTTTTCTTTTTAGTTAAATTTCTGTCTTTTTGAGTTGGACCTCAATAATTTTCATTGATTAAATATATCTAAAGTATAATTGCACTTTCATTTAATTTTTTTCATTTATTTTTAATTTTTGAATAATTAAATATTATTTAAACTCCAAATTATTAATGCAAGTCGCTGTGGTATCAATCCGTACCTATATATGCTACACTATAATAGCCCATGCACTTGGGTAAAATAACACACACACACACACACACACACACACACACACACTCTCTCTCTCTCTCTCTCTCTCTCTCTCTCTCTCTCCTACTCAATCCATGGAAGAGACCACCAAAGGGGGAGCGGGGGAGCACAAAATTTTTTCCTACAAATGTGGTTTTTCCCAATCAAGTTTGCATGGTATACATGGAGAAATAATGACAATTGGTAGAAAGAAGAATGGTGTAAAAAGAGACAATTTATGAAGAATCTACAACTGAAATTCATCTTACTTTTCAAACACTTAATGGCCAAGATTTATTCTTGTAGTTATACATTCCAAGCAACCAATAGACACTTACTCAAATAAGGATAGACCAATGAAAAGCTAGATTATAATGAAGACCACGCTAAAAGCTTATTGGTGGAGATTTTTTTTGTGGGATGCCCACCTATTTTCAAGAAAAAAACACCTACTTTCAAGGGGTGGAATGGGAGAAAACGAAGGAAAACCCTAGAGTGGATGAGGAAATCTCAATGGAGAGTAAATAAGCCCTTAAAGAAGATCTCATTGGATAAGAACACACCAACCAAATCTCAGCCATTAAAGTTGGTAATGATGGTCTATGACCAAGAATGAAGCATCAAAATGTCACAAATTCTAGCTACCTTGCCCTTATTGAAAAGTTAAATCAAAACCCTAAGGAAAGTTCTTTCAAGATTAATGATTTCATTCTATGTTAAAGGTGCTCCAAAAATGTCCGTGATCGAGTAAATAGCTCTATGAACGAATGGATAGGATCGAATTGGAAAGTGGAAAGATTTTTATGAGTTATCTCAACCACTCATTTCAATATGATGGTTCACATCCATCATAGAATTTTTTGAATGCCACACAACCAAAGTGAATTCCACACCTCCTGCCCTCTTCTCCTTTCTATTCCCACTAAATTTCCTATCTTCTCCCTTCCTTCCCATACATTTTTCCTCCCTTAACCTATCCTCTTTCCTAAAAAGGGCAGCTAAGTGTGTAAAGCTCTCACGTATGTGGGCTCAAGGGAACGAGTGGACCACAAGGGTGTATAGTACATAGCCTTACCTTGAATTTTTTGTAAGAGGCTATTCCCACACCTCAAACCTGTGACCTCAAGGTTACACGAAGAAAACTCTACTATATTCTCTCATATGCCTTCTATTTCCCCTTTCCATTCCCATCCATATCCCCATGGATTCCGCATCTCCCCTATCTTTTAATCTATATTTCTGCCTAAATCTCCATTGTGTACCCTTCCTCTCACTCATATGATCTCCACCATCCATTCCCTAGGGCTTCCTCTCTAAAAATCTATAAATAAGGATGCTTTACATGGAGTCCCATCCTTTAACTTTTCCTAGAGTTCAAAGACAAAGCTAGAGAAATGGAGGGAGAAAGATCACCCTCACCCACGCTCCCACAAGCCTCATACATCCCATTCCTTGGAGTAAAGGTAGGGCTCTCAACTAACTCATTTCCTTCTTTTATTGTCATTCTATTTCTTATTTCCATCATCTTTGCATTGCTTGCAACCATTTTTCTTTGCACACATCCACATAAGGCTGCAAGCACTTCATCTGTTACATCATTCATAGCATATGTACATGTTATAGTTGCATGTACTTCTCTTTCACCCTTTGCTTACCCTTTCTAGGTAGCAGACATCCTTCCTTAGATCTTGTATTGCATCAATGCTTCTTTAGTTCCTACATGCATCTAAGTTACACACATCTTGAATGTTTATTTGAAAGCTCTTTATTTCATGATTTCCATTTGCTCGGACTTGCATGCTCCAGCTCACCATTCATCTATTGCATGCATTTACCATGTTAGCATCTTAAAATAGCAAGCATCAATATTTTCTCTCATGCACTTCACTCGAATGCCCTAGTTTTGCACACATTTAATTTAGAAACTCCACGCATCAACCTTGCATGACTAAAACACATTCTCCTTATTCTTACATGTTTAGATTTTGAATCTAGCTTAGCATTCTTCCTTCCTTCCACCAATTTGCATTACACTCATGAAGCCTCACCTCATGCATCTTCCATGTAGAATAGCACACACCCATCCTCTTACATGTTTATGTCACTTTTACATGCATAACATGAACCATAATACACCTCCTTGTGGTCCATTTCATTACATGCAATCCCCAAAGGCAATATTATACATTATCCTTTCATGCTCCATGCATCATTCATACTTAGATGCACATGCAAGTCATTCACCACTCAATCCCTCACCACAATACATCTTAATCCACTCCACCACCTCAGGCATCCATGCACCAGCCATCACCCATTCGTTACATGCACACTCCCATCTTATTTTCTTGAACACACTCCTACATCTCTCCAATTACTTGCACACATTCTTCCCCTTAATGTTTTCATCCTTTGTTTTCTTTTGGGATTGAGGATTAAAGGAGAAGGAAAGAAGCCTTGTACCATTCTATGGTAGCAAGGAGTCTTTCCAATTCTAGATTAAAGGTTGAGAGGAACCCAAATCCTTCCATAAAGCCACTCAAATTCTTAGCTAAGTGCATCATGTTGAAGAGTAGTACCACTTCCATGGTGAAATACTTATCTCCTTCCTCATCTCTTAAGCTTGAATAGGTGAATCCTAAGAGAAGCATCAGTGTCTCCATTTTTTCTTTTCTTTATTTTTTTATTGAAGAAGGAAGGCTCCTCTATGGCTGCCCCTACTTTAAGAAGAAGGGACCTGTAATCCTCTCTTAGATCTCTTCTTAAGAAGCTACCCTCTATTATAAAGTATCTAGCTAAGGAGATGCAAAAATTATTTTACATCTTCCATTTTATTCTTCTTTTATGGGTCATGATCTTTTTGGAAAGATGTTAGGTATCGTTTTTCTTAGATTTTGTAGCACTTGATTCCTAAGGATTGGAAAGGATTTGACTTTTTGGGTTGGGGCATGTCGGGTTAAGGAGATGAGAAAAGCTTGGTGGTAAGTAGTGTAAAATGTGTACAAGCTCTTGTTGAGTGACATGATAAGAGAGCCTACAGTAGAATTCAAGCTCAGAGTTGAAGAAGTTTATTTTCTTTCCTTATATGCTTATATAAGAAATCCTTATAATCAATCAATTATTGAGAAATATCTTTTAGTTCTTACTTAGTACCTTGTTTGATTTCCTTTAGTTACTTGTTACTTTCTCTGCTTTATTTCTTAGATTGCATACTTTACTTTCCTTGTTATTTGCTTTAGTTAGAATCTTTCCTTTCCTAAAAAGATTTTTCTAGGCTAAAATATTAATTAAAAATCCTTAAATATATTTCTCATGGGATCAATGTATATATGCTGATTGTATACTCAAATAAAACCGTGCACTTGTCGCAATTATTAAAGCACATCACTAACCAAGATGAAATCTTTGCTGCTCATCCAACATGACATTGAACACTCCTTTAAACTCTATTTTAGAAAACATTCTAATTTGGTGGAAACACATGTTGCATTTGTTAATCTAGTTCATTTGATATTCAAATTGTTAGGTTAATCAAACATGATGAAATTCTAGCCATTCATCCACTATAGAAACTGATACCCCTCATAGGTTCTATTTTAGGAAGGTTTCTAATTTTATAACCTATTGACAAACAATGAAATCTATGCTAACCATGACCAAAGCTCAAATAGTTGACATGAAAAGCTTGATAAGTCTTCACCATGGGGTAGAGACCATAAAATGAGATGCCTTCCCCTTAGAACTTAGTTGCCAACTCTCACTTGATGATTATAGGTTTATATGTTTTTCACCTTATCCCATCCAAATTAAAGTGGCACATTTGGCCTATAATTCACATGTTTCATTCATTTCATCAACCAAACAATTTAACCTCAAATAATCACATTTATAATATAAATATTATTGAAATTGAAAATTTAAAGTATTACATTCTACTCTCTCTTAGAAAATTTTTGTCCTTGAAATTTCATTATAATTTAGTGACTAACTCTAAATTCTTATTTATCATGTCCACTTCTACTTCCCATGTAGTTTCTTCCATGGAATGGTGTTGCCATAATATCTTGACCAATGGAATGGTCTTATTTCTCAATACCTTCTATTTCCTATCAAGGACCTCCAATAATTTCTCCTCAAATGTCAGATCAAGTTGCAACTCATTAGGATCTTGATTGAGCACATGTGTAGGGTCCAGATATACATTCAAAACATAGATATGTGGAATGCATTATGTAGCAATGATAGTTGCAGAGGTAGACCCAAATGGTATGCTACTCGACCAATCCCCTCTAAGATCTAAAATGGTCCTACATATCTTGGGCTCAACGTCCCATTCACTCAAAATCTCATGACTCCCACCATTGGTGAGATTCATAGAAATATGTGATCTCTAGCTTCAACTCCAAATTCCTTCAATGTACATCCACGTAACTCTTCTATCTATGATGCATTGCAAGGAGTCTCACCTGGATCACCCTTACTTTCTCAATACCTTGCGCTATCAACTCAGACTTAACAAACTCCCTTTTCCCAACATTTCTCCAACATGTAGGTGTTCAACATGGTTGGCCATAAAGTGCTTCATAATTTACCATGCTAATGTTGGAATGATAATTGTTATTGTAAGAAAATTCAATGAAAGGAAGATGTTCATCCCAGTTACCTTTCCATTCTAGGGCACAAGCCCTTGGCATATCTACAAGTATTTGGACAATCCTATAGGATTGTGCATCTATCTAATGGGTGGAATCCTATGATGAACCTCAGAGAAGTGGCCAAACCTTCCTTTACACTATGCCAATAGTGAGCAGTAAATATGTTATCTCTGTCAAATACCATGCTTAGAAGTACCCCATGCAAACTCACAATCTCCTTGATGTAAAACTTGGCTAAACTCTCCAAAGATATGAAATCCATGGCAACAAGGTCCCACTTCCACTCAGGAAGTTCTAAAGTCTACAACATACTAGTTGGTCTTTGGTATTCTGCCTTTACTTTTTGACATATTAAGCATCTAGTCACATATTATCATATATGAAATCCATGATACACCCTAATGCAACTAGATTGTATGCTATACCTCAATCCATGTGCTCCCTAGAACACTTCTTTCCTCATTTCTACTACTATAGGTACCACTAATCTACCCTAGAAATGTACACCTCCATCAACATAGGTGATGCTTTCCAACGATAGCATGAGCCTCTACTCACTCTTTTTGTGCCTGCAAAACTTGTTCTATGAAGACTGATCTTACAAATACATCATCAATCATTCCCTTCACTTTTTTACTAAGTTCATTTGCTACAAAATTTTCCTTCCTTGGATGATACTGAATGGTGAAGTCATAATATTTTAGATATACCATCAAGTGCCACTACCTCATATTTGGATCACTCTGTAAAAATAATATTTAACATTTTTGCATATGTAAGCACTTCACAAGTCTTCAATTTCTTCAAAGCATAAGCACTTACCTTCCCTTCTACATTAAATCACATCCAAGATCTTTACCTGATGCATCAGTATGCACCACAAAATCTCTAATTCTTGTTGGTACAATTAGTACAAGTGTTGAAGTATGCCTCTTCTTTAATTCTTAAAAACTCATGTATTTTCTATCCACACAAACTTCTAATCCTTTCTGGTTAGTTGTGTCATAGGTTGAGTCATAGAAAACCCTTCAATAAATGTCCTATAATATCTAGTCAAACCAAGGAAACTTCTAATCTTTGGCACTATCTTAAGTCTTTCCCAAATAGTGATGGCTTCCACCTTCTTAGGATCAATTGCTATACCATCCTAAGGTGTAATATGTTTGACAAACTACATAGGCTCAAGCTAAAACTCACGCTTACTAAATTTGGAATATAATTGGTGAGTATGAAGTGTCCTCAAAAAAATATGTAGATGTTCCCTATGCTCTTCCACCCTCCCAATGTAGATCAAAATATCATCAGTAAAAACAATAACAAATTTGTCTAGATATTGTCAAAATACTTTGTTCATTAAGTCCACAAAAGCTATAGGAGCATTCATCAACTTGAGAGGGACTACAAGGAACTAAGTGTCCATAGCATGCATGAAAACCCATCTTAGGTATATCCTCATCATAGATCCTCAACTAATGATATCCAGACCTTATATTAATCTTAGAGAAAATTTTGGTAGATTACAACTGATCCAACAGGTCATTAATACGAGACAAAGGTTACTTATTTTTAATAGTAACCATATTCAATAAATGATAATCAATGCAAAGCTCATGGATTCACCCTTCTTCTTAACAAATAGCATTTGAGCTCCCAAGGTGAGATGGTGGGTTGAATGAATCCCTGATCAAGTAATCCCTATAACTACTCCTTTAACTCTTTCAACTCTGTTGGAGCCACAAGATGTGGTGCTATGGAGGTGGGAGTTATTTTAGGTGTTAGCTCTATGGTAAAATCCATCTTGTGCTTAGGTAGAAACCCAGTTAGTTCTTTTGAAAATACTACATGAAGCTCCTAAACTAACTACATCAATTTCTTCTAGTTTGGGTCCCTTCTCCTCTAGAGCAACCACACATGCTAAAAATGCCCCACACCCATTAGAAATAAAATGGGTAGCTTTGATGGCTGATGTAATAGTCAAGTCTATTGTGTCTACCTTCCCTTGGAAGAGATAAGGCATGTCATCTAAATCATAAAACATGACTCCCTTTCTCCTATAGTCAACAATTGCACCACACTGTAATAACCAATCCATTCCTAAAATTAGATCAAAACTATCATACCTAGAAGGACCAAGTCTACACTATGTTCTCTATCTACTACGATGATGTATACATCTTGAATAAATTCTAGTATCATGACAATGTCTCCAACTGGTGTGTTGACTTCCAAACAAAATCCCAACTTTTGTGCAGTACATTCCATGCATGATGCAAAATGGTAGGATATAAAGGAATAACTATAACAAGGGTCTAGCAGTACTCAAGCATATTAACCAACAATCAAAAGACTACTCTCCACAACTACATTTGATGTGCAATCTTGGTCAATACTCAATGCAAAAACTATCCCTAATTCCTAGAAATAGCTTCAGCATGTGACTGATAGTCCTTCTTCAATTTAGTATATTTGTGAATGAAATGCCCTTTCTTGCTACACTTAAAGCAACTATTGGAAACAAACCCTACTAGGATGATTACCATCACAAATCTGACAACGAGGTCACTCCCCATCGTTACTTCTGAATCCTTAAGAAGAAAACTTAGATGGTTAAGCAAATTCACCAGGTGCTACTAGTCTCTTACCCTTCCAAAAGGGCATTGTCTTGTTATTATGCATAGACTGCTTCCTGTCTTCCTTAAGACCCTTCTCCAAAATAGAAGCCAACTCTACAATTCTAGCTTGGGTAGCAAGTTGAAATGTAAGAATCTGCATCTTCTAACTCAAAATTGAGACCACTTCCAAACTTTTAAGCTACATGCAAGTTAGTGGGGCATACCTGAGAAGCAAATCTTCTCGACTTCACAAACTATATCTCATACTACTTACAATCATATTCCCTAACTATATTTAGAAACTCAGTTCCCCTAGACTTAATAATATGTGGATGAAAAAGTTCTATTCAAACACCACTTTAAAATCCTCCCACTGGATCTCCTCTACATCAACTGTAATAACCCCAATTTTTGTAATTGATTGAGAAAATCAATAAAGTTTAAGTTTCAGATATTTCGGGCTAAAATATTAGGGTTATTTAGAATATACTTTTTATAAAAGTATAATCAAATCATAAGACATGTAAAATTAAAATTAAACTTAGCAAACCCTTCAAAATGATTATAATCACAACAAATTCTGAATTCGGATGAGAAATCCTTAAGTTTCTTCATTTCTTGGACAAAAGGGGTAAA
Organism: Warburgia ugandensis; assembly: GCA_035236585.1. Lineage (NCBI taxonomy): Eukaryota > Viridiplantae > Streptophyta > Magnoliopsida > Canellales > Canellaceae > Warburgia > Warburgia ugandensis. Next base: position 41,288,740 of record CP141137.1, read on the forward strand.
ATAGTAATTTTACCCAAAAATCAAAATCTTCCAAAAATTAAAATATGAGACATCAAAATTTAGAATGTACTGAGAAATATGAATCCAACGCCACTAAGTACACTCAAATCCGAGATCATGGGAATAAAACCCAAAATTTTATGCATAAATGGCAAAATGGTCTTTTTACACCATGTGGGGCCCACATGGGGCCCACAAGGGACCCAAAAACCAATCTTATCAGCAGCCCACGTGAAGTCATGGGTCAACAAACATCAACTGGTCTTGGGGAAGAAAAATGGGGCATGGGGAAGAAAAAATGGAGCATGGGAGACTTTCATGCCATTTAATAATAAAAAATAAAAAATTATAATCATGAAAAAAGACCCAAAATGCCTATAAATGCAACCCCAAAAATCCTCCAAAAATTCTCATAAAATCCCCATGAAATTTTCTTCACTCTCCCTGAAAAATTAGACCTAGATCCCTCCTCGAAAACCCAAAATTTCCAAGAGATATCTCTCTTTCCAATTCGTTTTTCTTTTTAGATTGGAACAAGATACCTAAAATCAATTAAGGACTCTGTTACAGATCTAATTTTATCAATTCCACCATCCAAAACTTCTTAACATATCTATTCTACCAAACCCCCAAAGCAATTTCAAGATCCAACGGTTCAAACAACGGAAATTTGCAAGAAAGGTGGATCTTAGGCCATATCTTCATCAACAAGGTATTCTTTTTAAATTGGGCATATAACTGAGGTTTTTTCTCCAATTAGGTATGTGAAAATACTTTCTATAGATGTTTAATACTGTTTTATGTAATTTTTAGTTTACTGTAACTTATTTTGGTAATAAAAAGGTAAAAATAAAGTAAACACCAGAACCCTTAATTCTGGATGATAGAGTGCTTAGATGAAAATTCTAACTACACCAATTGATCTAGAAGGGTCCAAAACCCCTAGGGTAGAATTTTCACAATGATCAGAGACGTTTTGGGCCCTCAATTGAGAGAGGAATTATTGGACGGTCCAGAATGGACTATCCGATCTTCAGATCTAAATGTGCCCAAGACGCACACGTGACGCATCGTCGGAAATGATACGTGCGCTGCGCATGGGACGTTGTCCCAAGCGAGACGACGGTGCGTCTGTCAAACCCATGAGCGGACGCGCCAGACGGGAGTCCCCTTTATGGGCACGTGGATGACGAGCGTCCGACTTATCCTGTCCGCGTCTGTGGACGCCCTGTAAGGGCGCTTCGTCAGTTCATCCCAGCAGACGCGCCCAACGAACTGAACGCGTCCGCTCAGCTTAGTTTTTATCCTGAAAGATCTGGGCCGTCCGTTCCTTGGGCCCAGATCAAATCTAAGCCCTAGGAAGGACTGTGAACTTCCAGATCCAATTCTAGAGCCATCTGAACTCCAAATTGAGATTGGAAAGAAGCTATGGAAAGCTTGAAACCTCTATTTTCTGATGAAATGATAAAATCTAAAAATTATGTAATAAAACTTTCTATATTAAAGAAACAAGTTTCCAATTACCTAGATCTTCAAGATCTGAGATGATCAGATCTTGAAAATATGTTTTAATAATAATATACTATTGAAATAAAGTAAGATCTATGGTTTATTTGGAGATATATTAATGGATCTACCCATTATGGTAGAAAAACCCTAAAAATATAAAGGGACCCACTTGATCAATGAGATCAAGTGTGATTAGATCCTTGGGATGGATAGAATGAATGTTGATATGATGAAATCCAAGGAAATCATGGATGGATTATGACAAAAATAGATCAATATGATCTTTGGACCTTAATAAAGAAAATCCCCTAAATATAACTAATACCCTTAATCAAAGGGAAAAATCTAAGATCATATGGTTGGATCATAAGTAAAGGTTTCTAAAAATGTTAATGTAATTAGTTTCATTTTATATAATAGGATTTTAAATATGATTATGTTATAAAGCATGCTAGTATAACATTTAGACTTTAGCATGATATGTAATTTCATTGTTATCATAAGGTGCTACATTTAATTATTTTAAGTACCTTGCCTCATTATCATTAAATGTTAAATTATGTAGTTTTATGCTTTGAATTTATAATTTATTTATGGTTAAATGTTATTAGTAGATCTACTTGTTATGAGATAAAGAGCATAAAACATCAAAAATGTATTCTAATGAGAAAGTAGAGTTTCAATACACAAATAAGAATGGAGTACTTTGGACTTAATTAGTAAGGGCTATAGTTAGGAGGACAATATAAGGATTATCAAGTCCTTGGCCCAAATTAGGAAAAGAATAATAAACCCCATGAATGACATTATAAATATTCATGGACTTAATTAAAATCCATTAGAAAAAGTACTTAGGGTAAACATGCTTATAGGAACCTTATGAAAGGTTGAGCTATGGTCATTCTAATGAATGATGAACATAGTGGTTAAGGGGGTTATCTAATAGAGCCTCGCTCTTCCTCTACCTTCCATTGACGTTTGTGAGGTCTAAATGCCTCCTTACATGAGGATTGAAGTAACCACTTTGTGTTCACCCATTCAGCTAGTAAGCCTTAGCCAATTGGAAATAAGAAGAGCAGTCTAGATTTAGGCTTGAATAAGCTCCCTTCAACCATTACATTAACTGGTTGAATAATAATAATAAGAGCATAAAAGGTTAGTAAATTACCTAACCCTAATAAAAACAGTAAGTAAGATAAGGATGATCAAACAAGATCCATTAGATCTTGGATGATCAAGAACAATAAGAATAAGAACACTATATTGTACTTAGTATGCATGTTTATTAGCATACTTGTTATAGTTCATTAGATTAGATAATCCAAACCCTTGATCAAAGATGATTCAAGGAAGAAAACCAAGATCATCCTCCATAGGGATGATCCAATAACTGAACTTAGATCAAAGAAGAACTAGATGATAGAAGATCTAGGACCTTGATCTTTATCAACATGTGTAGATTGTCAATCAATGGATCTATGAAAGATCAAGATCAAGGAGATGGACATACAAAGACTTAGAGATAGAAAAATACTTAGATATGAATGATCTAAAGATCATTCTAAACATCAGATCTAGTGATCAATAGGATTGTTCATAATTTATATATTGACAATATGTATGGATGTACAGATTACATACATCAGTGAGGATCATGGAAGATTGGGAAAAAGAGATCAATCCTTAAAGGTAGGAGGATTTGATGAATGCATACATGATTGTACTCATGATCTTATGTTGACAAGAGTAATGATAATACTTGTATTAAATCTCTTGAAAACTTTATGATCCAACCAAACACATATACGATGGTTAAGGACTAAACTATAAGTGAATAGGGAACTAGGAAATATTTCCGCCCTAAGTAAACAGACATATGGTCTGATATACATGAAATCTATTTTACATACAAGCTTGGAGGCTTGTGAGTTTGTTTTAATAGGCATAAGCTTAGGGGAATGCTATTGCTAGAGGAGTCATGAGGGTTTGGCCACCTGCTCCTTGAAATTTGATGATGTGATGATACCTTGCCCTAAGAAAGGCTAAAAGTCGGGTGGTGGCAATTATGGGAAAGGCCACCACTGTGAAAGTCTTGCCCCCCCATACGGGCAGTGACATAATATTTTCTACCATGGTATCAGTGGTGAACAGGGTAGTTATCCGAGCGCGTTAGTACGGATCAGACTGCAGCATAGCAACCTTTTTGATTATTTTGCACTATGATGCATATGAGAATAGGTATAGTGAAATGCCTTATGCTGTAGCATAATGAAATGCTAGGTAATTGTATATTACCAATATTTCCCAAGAAGGGAAATTCCCAGTATAAGATTAGTTGTAATACTAAATTCTCAAAACGAAGAGAATTGATTAGCTTAGATGGGAATGATATTTGACTACTTTCACAAATTCTAGTTTACCCATGAAGGGTATGTATGTATATAGATATACATAACTTACAAAGTAAAGAGTATGTTTACGGATAATGAGATTATGAATTATTGAAATTACCTTGTCAATTATTATGTTTCTTGAATCCCCTACCAAGTTTTGCTTCCTGAGATATTGTACTTGTTGCAATATCTCAGATACAGGGAAGGAGAGTTAGGAGCTGAAGATGATAGAAGACTTGAAGAGAATAATCTTCAAGGTATACCCTTGAAGACATGTATTTTTCTTTGTTGAGAGTTTTATTGTATGGTGAGCTTGAGTTTTGGATTATGTAATTTGGACAAGTATTGTACTAGATTTGGCTGTACTGTGAACCACTGGATGGATCCTGGAGTTTAAAAAAAGTATATTCCTTCAATGGAATTTTATTTTGTACACAAATTGTACTTATGTTATGTATGAAGTGGTGACTTGGGTTTTCAAAACAAGTTCTATAAAAAAAGAATTTTCACTGCTTTGTTTTGCGAAAAAATTTTACACTCTTAAGGGCCCTGCCTTTCAAAATACATTACAAAACGTGTTACAAAAACCCGGGTCTTTACATCAACAAAGTAAGTGTGCTCTACATTAGGTCACCAGTGTAGGGCTTCTCCTGTCAACACAAAGGTAGCCAAAGCTACTTGTCGATCTCTTGGAACTTTCATAGCTTTGAATATAACCTCTATCTCATACTACTAAGTCTTTGCTGCCTTAGGACCCTCATCTGTAAACATAGGGGTGATCTTTTTAAAATTGCTCTAAAAAGATATCTTTCTTAGATCTTATATCTTCTGTCCCAATCTCTTCAAGTAGCTCCCTTCCTTTTCTTTGAGTATGTAGCCATTGCTTTCTATGTAGAACAAGGTTAGAAATATCATCAACTACATCATTCTATCCCTTAGGGTTTAGCTATACCTCAATAGTGATAGTTTATGCAGCTATAAGTTCTATAAGTCCAACTCATGCAATAATGGGTTTTAAGGGGCATGTGTCATAGATGCATGTGTTACAGGGGTAGGAGCTTTTGTAGTTATCTAATTAGTCACTCTAGTTCTCCCTGGTGCACTTGAAATAACAAAGTAATCTAAGAAGTTTCTATTTCTTGATGGTCTAATGAACCTAGGATAGGACAAGTTATTCTAATATTGTTCACTTTTATGAATCTTTAGTTTTTGGCAGTGAATAGTCTAAACTGTGATCTATTACCAACAATGATGACCTAAGTTTTTAGAAATAATTTATTAAACTTTATTGGAAAATTTTTGGGAATTTTTTCTTTTGAAAAGAAAAAATACTACATAGTGGTTTAAAAACCACTTCTTTGAATCCCGAGGTTGTAACCAAAACTCCACATATATTCAAATAAAGTAATCCATGATATGAGCACAAACAGTAGACCCACTAGTCATTGTTTAGACACCCATATAATCACTAAATTAAACATGAAATAAATCTCAATTCCTTATTACATGTCTAGTCAACAATTCCTTAAAACAACAATAATATAAAAGCTCTAATTGACTTCTCCACTCAAGCATTTTGTACATTGGTTCTTTCCTGCTATTCATGTCCTCCTAACCACATGTTCTACTACTCAAATGTACTACCTAAAAAATGTTTTATGGGTGAGTATAGCTACTCAATTTAGAAACTAGTATACTAGCTTTAAAAACAACTAAGTGTTTATATTTTGGCCATCTAAAACCAAGCACATAATAATTCAAAGTTCATAATCAATTTAGATCAATTATGCACAATCATTAATTTCCATCATCACATGATCCAAATTACACATCAAACGGCAACATCCTACCTGAATTCCATAAAAAGGCGATGGTTTGATCCTCGAGGATGACAACATGACATCTCATGCCAACAATCACCTCATATGTTTGTTTTGGGTTTGCTACTAAATGGCACAACCATCCTGCTATAAGCTCTAGTCTTATTCTCACGAGCCTCCTAATTTGTAACCTACTGATGTTGTTTTAAGATTACTCACAAGCACATGAATCAATGTAGTAATTTTCACATGAGAGAGGTCAATCCCATGAGAAATCTCATGGAAATTTCAATTTATTTGATCTTTTTTTAAGGTTTTTTTCTTATTCTAAGAAAGATTATTTAGATTAAAATAGGAATTTAAACAACATGGAATGGGAAACATGCATAAAATTAGAAATATGAACTAAAGCAAACTTTCTAAAAATAAAGATTTTCAATGGATTTAGAAACTTTCAATACTAACATACATTTAAGAAAAGAAACTAATGCAAAACTAGAATGAATGAATCTATAAACTTTTAAAACTAAACAAAGAAACTTTCTAAAGCTAAACAATGATGCAACTAACTAAATAAGTAATGCTAAATTATCATGAAACAAAGGAACCATAAACCATCCAAAGGGAAATCACTCAATCATAGTACACATGACCAGTGGAGTTGTGCACATGGTTCATGAGCGAGAAAATGGCCAAAATGCATGAACTAAAAGATTGCTAACATGGAATCTAATCTAAACATTAACTAAACTATGTAAAATATTAACTGGTTCCTGGGGAATCAAGCAAATAAGGTGTATGGACTACTAAAAGTTATACATGATTCATGAAATGTAAAATTCCACAAATAAGATGCTCATGAAACTTAAATCAAACAAGGCATGGACTGACATGGTGCATGTGATTCAAGGCACATAATATGATCATAAAACTAGAAATTTAATGAACTTCAGGCATGGAAATTACTAAGAGAAACTTTGCATGAATCATAAACTTTATTGGATTCAAATTAGTAAATGAATTGTGCACATGTACACAGAGAACAAAGCGAAAATTGTACACTATTCAAATTCCTAGAACATGATTCATAGAAAAGCTAAAATACTCTCCAACAATCTCAAACTAATCTATGATATCATGCATGTGAAACCTAAAAGAGATATCAAGAGACTAAGAACATGAATATGGGAAGGAAATCAGTAAAAATTAGTCCTAAATCTAAGTGAGAAACAAGGAGAAGATGAATGTGAAAAAAATAGATTCAAAGATACTACCCTCTTTGCTGTCACTACAAGAAGGTGAAAGATAACTTTGATTTGAATAATTCAGCAAGAGAAAGAAGAGAAGTGGAAGTAAGAGTGAAAGGATAACAAATTGGAACTATCTGTAGGAAACTTAAGCAACAAAGAAAGCCATAAACATGCAATGAAAACAAGGAACTAAAACAAGGTTCTAACCTGGAAATGAAGTGCAAAACCAAATAAACAAAGCAAGAAAAAGGTGGTGGAAGACAAGGAAAGATATCCAAAGTGTCGCAGTCCCAAACCCAAAGAAGATGTCCAAATAGAAGTGCTTTAAGTTCATGGAGTTAGAAGCAACTCCCTTATTTGAAATAAGCATGGAATTGATAGTTATTTATAGATTTTTGGGTTTATAATATTCTAATATGCTATCCTAGGAAGAGAAAGAATAATTAGAACTAGGAATCAGTGTAGGAAAGTTAGGTGGGGATTGGAGATAGAAGATTGAAAAGTTAAATGAGTGGGCGAGTTGGACTTTCTAATTATGAATAAAGGAAAGGGGGGAGTCATTGAATTCGAAGGGATTAGGCATGGAATCCCTTTCCATTTAGGCATCTTGCATGTTGAGATGGAAAGAATGTGGAAAAAGGTTAGAGAGATGGGAAAAGAGGTAGGAAGGTGAGGTAGTTGATTGGGAAATGGATTTAGAAAGTGAAGTAGTGGAGTGGGTGAAATTAGAAGAGGGGAGACGTCACCTTCCAAGGAAGGTGGTGTAGAACTTTCCCCTTTCAAATTATGTAACATGTTTAGTAGGAAAGAGGGAAAAGAGGGGGAAAAAGTAAGAAAATTTTACTTGGTCTCTCTCTTGATTGGTTTACCTATGCAAGCATAGCTTACCATGTTGATTATCACCAAATTTCCTTTCTAATCTTCACTTGAACAATCCACTTTTAGCATGGATAATTTCTTGAAAAGTCTCCTCCAATAGGGTGACTCCATGTAGCTTGGTAGCTTACTTTGATGGCTTTGAATGATTTGGCTTCCCTAGATTTCCTTGTTAGACTAGGAAACCTCACTCATGGATCCAATTCTCATGCAAAGGCGATGGAATAGCATGGATTTTTGCATGAGCCCATTTTAGTCACATGTGATCTTCTCATTGCTTCCTTGTATTTCATTTTCTTGCCTTAAGATGATCCTAACAGATAAGTGTTCAATTTTGTCTATAAAAAAAAAACCAATTACTAGTCCATGTGTTATAAATTATAGTGTAAAAGCATTAGATTTTTTCAAAATTCATACCACATACATTTTTTACCTAATAATTGAAAAGTTTGTTATTTTACAGGTTCAAAAGCTAATCTAAAGTATGTGAATTATCATAATTTTCTTGGTTTAGTTAAAAAATTTACTTTTTTTTTTAGGTGCTGAGATGAAGATGCAACAACCAAGATCAAGTAAGATGACGATGAAAGATCAAGATCAAAAGAGAAAGCTAGGCCCAATTTCAACATTCTAAGGCATGATCAAGTGTTCAAGATCATCTTAGGGTGAGTTAAAAGAAGCAATTAGAGAAGCCAAAGGTGACTAGAATGGTTTCGTGCACTAGCCATTCCACCACCTTTGTATGGGGACCATGTCAACCACCTTAACCATAAATGTGACACCCTGGGTTTTTATAACATTTTTTTATAATAATAATTATAGTCGAGATCCCAAAATCAAAAGATTCTATTAATTATTTTTATTAGAACATTCTTGAAAAACCTCTGGGTGTTATCTCCTTTTTCCAAAATATTACGACTATGATTAAAAGACAAATATAAGTATGCAGTAATAGTTTAAGACAATGCTAATATCAAATCCAACATCAAAATCAACAGTGCCTTTATTTTTAAAACAATAATATCCAGAAACATAATAATGCGGCCCAGGGTCTATCCATCATAATATTCCACCATACTTAAAGACATGTCCATAATATATAAGGCCATAATCAAATCAATCTAATAAAGATATACAGTCCATAAAATAGGTTCAAATTGTTGTCCATCTAATCACTTGCGTCGAGCTATTTATCAGCCAAATCAAAGTGGTCACCACTACAATCATTATCCCTCCATGGCCTTGCCCTTCTTGTTGTAGCGCTAGGTATCTAAGGCATTGCAAAACAAAGCAATGTCTTAGTAAGCTATTGCTTGTGTAGGTACATAGACATTTAATGTAATAACAAGGAAAACAAAATTGAATAACAATGTTGATATAATGTGTGGATCAATTATCCATGAAAATATAAGTATCATAAGCAATGTCAATATAGTCTTAAAACATTACATGTGATGAAACATGCATCTCATGGATTTAAAACATGATGATCTCAAGGTTGTAAAACAGATATGATCCAATGTAAATGAGCATGCAATAACAATCAGGGCACCCTAAGGTACGTGGGTCCCATGAGTGTCCCATACACTTCGATAATAGATCATGAGTACTCGTATTAATCCTCTTAGTGTCGTCACACCCAAGCATACAATAACATCTCCATGCTCATCATGCAAGTATGCACCCCGTCGACACTATAATAGGAGACTTAACGTCTGTCCCCATGGAAAGGCCCAGACTCGTAGCGTGGACTATCCATGTTACCACCCTTACCGAAAGCCATCTGTTGTCAGGTGTCTATCACATCATAAATCACATTACAATTTTGGAGGGTGGGTGGTTAGCCCTACTCCCTCATAGCATGACATCCACTAGGTGAGAGCACCCGTCATAAATCATAAAGTACGAAAATTGCGTATCTCATAAAACCAGGAGCACTGGTGGCTCACAATCCACAAGGCACACCCCTCATCCCGAGGTTAGCCTCTTAAAGAACTAGACACCAAGCCTCCATCACCAATTTTATGGAAACCCATCAATCTTAGTGATGCAATAAGGAAAGAAAATTGCTAATCATACATAAGATACACGGTATCAATTCCATAAAACAATTGATCATAAAAACCCATTCAATATACTATCAAAATCTAATATTGATCATAGCATAAAATGTTGAAACTCACAAAATCTTAGAATAAATAAACATATGACAATTAATCATAATCAACCATGAATGCAATGATAATACAAAGTTTTAGAAATCAAAACATAACATTAAATGTTGTCACCTTCCTTAATGAGAGATAACCTAATTCAAGCATGTAATCCTCTTAGCTCGCACGCTCAGATGTACCTGTTAGTATCACAGTACTATTTTGTATTATTTATTTCATCTTAATGGAATTTGTGGCGATCCAACTGTTGGATTGTTCTCTAAGATCTCTATTTATGATTTGGTCCTTAATCCCAAAGTTAATTGTTATTAATCAGTCCTATCTCATGTTCATCTGCTCATTTTTGTGCACATCTACAGTTTACACCTTGATCTGATGGTTAGATCATCTTTAGATCAACAATTTCCCATGATCTGGGTTAGATCAATGGTTTAGATCAATCACTGGAGTAATTACACCTAATCTAATCCTTAAGACCCTCACTTATTATCATATATTATCTAGTTGTCAAAGTCCTGGGGCCTAATCACCCTTTGATCGGCCAGATATAAGTGATTTGGTACTATTTTATGAATATGACCTCACTATATGTGATTAGATCAATATTCTAATACTAAAATCATGTCCATATTGTTGATACGATTCCAACGACCTTTTGGATGAACGATCAGGCTTCTGTAGCCTCCAGAATCTCAGAAAAACCATTTCAAATAAAAAATCAGATCAAAAACTGATTTTACACTAGTTTGCATTAGTGGAAGGGAGTTTACACCGGTTTACACTGGTGAAAATTGAATTTACACTAGTTTACACTGGCAAAAAGATGTTTACACCGGTTTACATCAACGTAAAATGACATCTCGGAGTGCTCATTTCCCAAGATGCTCGACGCATTCCGACTGTCTGAGACGCGCGTGAGCATCCTGCATGAAATGGAGTGCTCTTGTGGGCTATCCACTTTAACACGTCCCAGTTTGTGTCCTGGGCCCATCGTCCATCAGGGATGATGAGCCCAAGCTGTTTGATTTCTTTTAGCTTGATCAGAGCCCCAGATGCCCTGATTTTTTATTATCTATTTTTGCCATTCCTAAGTTTTTTGAGTCCAAAGATCACAATGAATAGCTTAGATCTCTCATTGGAGGTGTCTTTAATGTGGGCCTAAACATGCTCCACGGTTTTGACTTCCTAGGCCATCCAACAGCTATTTAGCCCAGATCCAATTCGGATATAAGAGGGGAAAGTTGGAAAACAAGCAAAAGAGAAAGATAGAGGGTTTAGCCTACTTGATTAGAGCTGGAGAGTAGAGATCGGGGTCCTCTAGTACATGTAAAGTTTGGTTCAAGCTTGGAGGAGAACAGAGCGGAGATGGCACAATCCCAGAGTTGTTTTGCGTAGGGAATGAAGAGGAAACTCATTTTTGTAGGTTGAAATTTGATTTTCTCGAAAGGAAAGGTAGATCACCGCCTTCCTCCATTGGAGCTAGAATGGGAATGGAAAGGGGTGTCATTATCAAAATGACCCCCTCTAATTCACGTCTCTGACAATTTACTAATTTATCCTTGTAACTTAAAATGGTCATATCTCACTCATCCAAACTCCATTTTAGACATTCTTTATACTGCTCAATTATTATTGATGTGTACTTTCTAATTTTATGGTTTCAAAACCAAATTCTATGCATAAAATTTTTAATTAATTAATTTTATTTTGTTACTAATTTAAGATTAAAAATTGAGGATATTACATCCTTCCCACCATATAAAAATTTTGTCCTCAAAATTTTGGTACATACTTCTATGTAAATAACTCTGGGTGGATCCTCCTCATCTCATCTTCTGTCTCCCATGTGGCCTCCTGCAATGAATGATGTTGCCAAGGGACCTTGACTAATGGTATACTTTTAGTCCTCAACTCCTTGACTTTCCTATGCAGTATACGCACATGTCTCTCCTCAAATGTCATATTAGGCTGTAACTTTCCTAGAATCTTCTCTAGCACATGTGAGGGGTCTGGCACATACTTCCTCAGCATAGATACATGAAAGAAATCGTGTACTTTCCAATTGTGGTAGTAAGGCTAGCTAGTATAATACTGACCCAACTCTGCGTAAAATCTAAAAAGGTCCAATGTTCCTAAGGCTAAGTTTCCCTTTATTCCCAAACCTCATCACTCCTTTCATAGGGGAAATCTTTAAGAATACATGCTCACCTTCGGAGAACTCTAGGTCTTTCCACCTCTTGTCAGCATAACTCTTCTGGCAGCTACGAGTTATCAACAATCTCTTTCGAATAAGTTGAACTTTCTTTGCACACTCTTCCACAAACTCAGACTTCACTATGTGTCTCTCTCCTACATCACTCCAACATAAGGGTGTCCAACAAGGCCTACCATAAAGTGCCTTGTATGGAGCCATGCCAATACTTGTGTGATAGCTGTTACTATAGGCAAACTTTACCAGTGGTAAATGGTCCTCCTAGCTACCCTTCCAATCCATAACACAAGCCCATATCATATCCTCAATCGTCTGGATGGTCCTCTCGGTCTGACCATCTGTTTGAGGGTGGAATATTGTGCTAAATTTCAACCTCGATCCTAGAGCCTCTTACACGCTCTTCCAGTACTTCAAGGTAAATTGAGTGTCTCAATCAGATATAATTGTCAAGGAAACTCCATGTAGAATTCTGATCTCCTTGATATACAATTTCGCTAAACTATCCACTGTCTGATTATGCCTAATAGGAAGGAAATGAGCGGACTTAGTCAATCTATCCGCAATGACCCATATCATGTCATGTCTGCTAATAGTCCTCGAAAGGCCCATAATGAAATCCATGGTAATATGATCCCACTTCCACTCAGGGAGATCCAATGTCTGAAGTAACCCTGATGGTCATTGATGCTCTACATTAACATGCTGATAGGTCAGACATCATGCCACGCACTCTCCAACATCCTTCTTCATTCCGTTCCACAACAAAATGTCTCCTAAGGTCCTAATACATCTTCGTACCTCCAGGATGGATTGTATACTAGGACTAGTGTGCCTCCCGAAGTAAGTCATGCTTCAAATCATCATCTGTAGGTACCACCAACCTACCCTTGAATTTGACTCCTCCATCTGGTCCTCTCATAAACTCTGTCTTGTTTGCCAGATCTTGTGTCTCCTTATCTTTTCCTTGTGCCTCTAATATCCTGTCAAGAAACTTAGATTGAGTTGATAGATTGGCAATCAATACTCTAGACTTCTTACTCAAGGCATCTACGATGACGTTAGCCTTCCTTGGGTGGTATTGTATGGAAAAATCAAAGTCCTTGAGATATTCCATCCATCTATGCTACCTCATGTTCAAATCACTCTGAGTAAATAAGTACTTGAGGCTCTTATGACTAGTGAATACCTCAAACTTCTAACCATATAGATAATGTGTCTAGGACTTCAGTGCAAATGCCCATCTTGCTAACTCCCGATCTTGTGTTGGGTAATTCACCTCATGTCTCTTAATCTATCTTGACGCATAGGCAATTACCTTCCCATTTTGCATAAACACTGCTCTTAGTCCTTTACCCAAGGCATCACAATAAACCACATAACTGCCTACACTTGATGGTAATGTCAACACTGGGGCAGTAGTAAGCCTCCCCTTGAGCTCCTAGAAGCTCTTCTTATAAGCCTCAATCCATGCAAATTGAGTGTCTTTCTTGGTCAGGGTAGTTAAAGGTAACACAATCTTGAAGAATCCCTCAATGAATCAATGATAATATCTTGCCAAATTGAGAAAACTACATATCTCTGTCACTGTCTTGGGCCTCTCCCATTGTAGCATTTCCTCAACCTTTGCCGGGTCTATGGCCACTCCATCCTTAGATACTACTTGGCCTAAGAACTGCACCTAATCTAACCAAAAATCACATGTACTGAACTTAGCATACAAATGATGTCGACAAAGTGTGTCCAATACCATGTGGAGATGCTCCTTGTGTGCCTCATCACTAAGCGAGTAAACTAAGATGTCATCGACAAAAACAATCAGGAACTTATCCAAGTAAGCTTGGAAGACATGGTTCATTAGGTCCATGAACACTGTAGGTGCGTTGCTCAATCCAAACAGCATCACTAAAAACTCATAGTGGTCATAGCAACACCTAAAAGCAATCTTAGAGATGTCCTCTTCTCTAACCATCAACTGATGGTATCCTGATCTTAGGTCTATCTTGGAGAATACTTGTTCTGATTGGAGCTGATCAAATAAATCATCTATGCATGGCAAAGGGTATCGGTTCTTTACAATGACACTATTCAGCAAACGATAGTCAATGCATAGTCTTAGTGACTGGTCCTTTTTCTTCAAAAAGGGATTGGTGCTCCCCAGGAGACCTGCTGGGCCTGATGAAGCCCTTATTAAGCAACTCTTGCAATTATACTTTAAGCGCTCTTAACTCTGCTGGGGCCATTCTGTATGGTGCCTTAGAGATAGGCAATGTACCTAGCACTAGGTCAATGGTAAAGTCAATCTCTCTACTCAGAGTAGTCCTAGTAACCCCTCAGGGAAAACATCTGTAAACTCACGACAACATCAATATCGTCAGCGTTCTATCCTCAACAGTCACATAAGAAAAAATGCTTTACACCCTTGTAAATAAAACCATGCCACTTTCATAGCAGAGATGATGCATGTACTTATCAGACTTTTTTCTGCCATGGAACAAAATTTCTGGTTACTCAGGTACATAAAAAATGACCTGCTTCTTACGGCAGTCTACCATAGCCTAGTAGTTAGCTAACCAATCCATTCCTAATATAATATCATAGTCAACCATGTCTAATAAAATGAAGTCTGAGTCCATCCTCACGCTTGATATCTCCACAGGTATCTCCCGGAGATACTCAATAGCCTCTACTATCTCTCCCATGGGTGTCATAATATCTAATCCAAATGCTAATTTATGCATGCATACATCAAGGAAAGATGTAAAAATGCATGAAATAATAGAATGAGTGAACCATGTGTTAAAGAGGGCACTGACATGTCCGTTTGAGATTAGAAGAGTACCTTCAACGACTTGGTTTGAGGCCTGTGCCTGCGTTGATGTGATGGCAAACACTTGTCCTTGACTACATGGCACGGTGGCTGTCTCTGCACCCATCTCGGCCTGCTTCTCCCTCTATCCCTTAGGATAGTCTTTAATGACATGTCCCACTTCTCCATAGCTAAAGCACCTGTACGGCTATCTCTGGAAAGGTGGCTGGTGTTGTTGTTACTGTTGGGGTTGCCTCTGATGCTGTGGCCTATCAAATCTATTACACCCTCGCCCAGGGTGCCGACCCTTACACCTATCACATCTCTTCTTCTCTATGTCTCTCTTAGGCTTGGTCTATGGTTGATAACCTAGTGCTCTATGTGTCTGCATGGCACTAAAAGGTCTCTTGCCCTTAGTGGGCTGGCACATGCTCCCTCTAGTCCTAAGAGAATTCTTCTCTAGCATGGAGGCCATGTTAGTTGCATGTCGCATAGTTGTCAGTCATGAAGTAATCACCCAATCTCTCATCCAAGGTGTTAGTCCATCCAAAAATCTTTCCATTGTCTCCTTATATGAGGCAAGCGCATCATGAGCAAACCTCCTTAGTGGGGTAAATAGGTTCAAGTCCTGTTGAACTGTCATATCTCTCTGCTTCAGGGTGGCAAACTCTTTCTTCAGTGATTGCAATGCATGAGGTGGAAATTATTGAATATCAAAAGCTTACTTAAAGGCCTTCCATGACATCATCTCTATAGGGTCTGGTTGTGTACGTGTAAAAGTCTGCCACTAAAAGCCTGCCTCACCCTTCTGTAGGTAGGTAGCTACCGAACCCGATCCTTTGGTGCAATCTTCATCACGTCAAATGTCCTCTCTACCTCAAATAACCTCTGTTGAGCCTCCTCAGTATCACCATCACTATAGAAAGGTGACACCATCTTCTGGAATCAATCTAATAGTTTATCTATCTACTTAGAGCCACTCATAGCATCACCCTCCGTGGTCTTAGGTGCTGGTGGTGCTTGCACTTGGTGGGTAGAATGACCAAATGAATCTATGGATTGTCATCTCTCCTAATTATTCTTTAACTACAATTCATGGATTGTCATCTACATATAAGTGGACCTTTGTAAGTATTATGATGGAATAGACGAGGCTCTGATACCAACTGTGACACCTCGAGTTTTCATAACATTTTTTTAATAATAATAATTATAGTTGGGATCCCAAAATCGAAAGATTTTATTAATTATTTTATTAGAACATTTACTGAAAAACCTCCGCGTGTTATCTCCTTTTTCCAAAACATGACGACCATGATTAAAAGATAAATATAAGTACCCAATAATAATTTAAGACAATACTAATGTCAAATCCAACGTCAAAATCAATAGTGCCTTTATTTTTAAAACAATAATATCTAAAAACATAATAATGTCGCCCAGGCTCTATCCATCATAATATTCCACCATACTTAAAGACATGTCCATAATATATATAAGGTCATAATCAAATCCATTTAATAAAATAGGTTCAAATTGTAATCCATCTAATCACTCACGTCGAGCTATCTATCAACCAAATCAAAGTAGTCACCATTGCTATCACTTTGTCCCTCCATGGCCTTGCCCTTATTGCTGTCGTGCTCAGTATCTAAGGCATTGCAAAATAAAGCAATGCCTCAGCAAGCTATTGCTTGTATAGGTACATAGACATTGAATGTAATAATAAGAAAACCAAAATCGAATAACAATGTTGATATAATGTGTAAGTCAATTATCCATGAAAATATAAGTATCATAAGCAATGCTAATATAGTCTTAATACATTATATGTGATGAAACATGCATCTCATGGATTTAAAACATGATGATCTCAGGGTTGTAAAACAGATATGATCCAATATAAATGAGCATGCAATAACAACCAGGGCACCCCATGGTAATGCGTGT
Organism: Warburgia ugandensis; assembly: GCA_035236585.1. Lineage (NCBI taxonomy): Eukaryota > Viridiplantae > Streptophyta > Magnoliopsida > Canellales > Canellaceae > Warburgia > Warburgia ugandensis. Next base: position 41,305,730 of record CP141137.1, read on the forward strand.
CCCACGAGTGCCTCATACACTCGTATAAATGTGATCATGAGTACTCATATCAATCCTCTAAGTGTCGTCACACCTAGGCATACAATAACGTCTCCATGCTCATCATGCAAGTATATAGAACAAGAGTATGGATCATCATGCCATAGTGGCAACCCCTCCAGGCTCTCAACCATCGCCACTCCTCGTTGACACCATAACGGGAGACTTAACGTCCATCCCCATGGAAAGGCCTGGGCCAGTAGTGTGGACTATCCATGTTACCACCCCTAACTAAAGCCTTTTGTGGGAAGGTGTCTATCACATCATAAATCACATCACAATTTTGAAGGATGGGTGGCTGGCCCTACTCCCTCTTAGCATGACATCCACTAGGTGAGAGCACCCATCATAAATCACAAAGCACAAAAATTGCGTATCTCATAAAATCAGGAGCACTTATGGCTCACAATCCCCAAGGCACACCCTTCATCTTGGGGTTAGCCTCTGAAAGGACTAGCCACCAAGCCTCTACCATCAATTTTATGAAAACCCATTAATCTCAGTGATGCAATAAGGAAAGATAATTACTAATCATACATAAGATACATGGTATCAATCTCATAAAACAACCGATCATGAAAACCCATTCAATATACTATCAAAATCTAATATCGATCATGGTATAAAATGTTGAATCTCACAAAATCTCAAAAAAAAAACAAAAACAAATGACAATCAATCACAATCAACCATGAATGCTATGATAATGCAAAGTTTTAGAAATAAAAACATAACATTAAATGTCGTCACCTACCTCAATGAGAGATAAGCTCACATGCTCAGATGTACCTATCAGTATCATAGTACTATTTTGTGCTATTTATTTCATCTTAGTGGAATCTGTGGAAATCCGACCGTTGGATCGTTCTCTAAGATCTCTATTTATGATTTGGTCCTTAATCCCAAAGTTACTTGTTATTAATCAGTCCTATCTCATGTTCATCTACTCATTTTTGTGCACATCTACAGTTTACACCTTGATCTAAATATCAAATCATCCTTAGATCAACAATTTCCCATGATCTAAGTTAGATCAATGGTCTAGATCAATTACTAGAGTAATCACACCTAATCTAATCCTTAGGACCCCAAGTTATTACCATATATTGTCTAGTTGTCCAAGTCTTGGGGCTTGATCACCCTTTGATCAGTTGGATCTAAGTGATTTGGTATTTTTTATGAATTTGACCTGACTAGACATGATCTAATACTAAAATCATGTCTGCATCATTGATACAATTCCAACGAAACTTTCAGATCGAAGATCGGGCTTCTGTAGCCTCTAGAATCTTAGAAAAACCATTTCAAAAAAAAAATTAGATCGAAAAATTATTTTACACTGGTTTGCACAGGTGAAAGGGAGTTTACACCAGTTTGCATAAGCAAAAAAGGAATTTACACCACTTACACTGGCAAAAAGATGTTTACATTGGTTTACACTGCATAAAATCACGTCCTTGACCGCTTATTTCCCTAGATGTGCAGTGTGTTTTGACCTTCTGGGATAGCATGCATCGTCGCTCCAGCGCGTCCTAGTTAGCGTCCTAGGCGCATCGTCCATCTGGGGACGATGAGCACATTTGTACCCGATTTCTTTTAGCTTGATTGGAGCCCCAGATGCTCTAATTTTTTATCTGTCTTTGCAGTTCCTAGGGTTTTTGGGTCCAAAGATCACAATGAATGGCTTAGATCTCTCATTGGAGGTGTCTTTAATGTGGGTCTAACCGTGCTATATGGTTTTGACTTCTTAGGTCATCCAGCGCCGTTTAGCTAGATCCGCCCTAGATGCGAGAGGAAAAGTTGGAAAACACCAAAGGGGAAAGATAGAGGGTTTACCCTACCTAATTAGAGTAGGAGAGTGGAGATCGGGGTCCTCTAGTGCATGCAAAGTTTGGTCTAAGCTTGGAGGAGAATGGAGCAGAGATGGCATGATTCTAGAGTTGTTTTGCGTAGGGAATGAAGAGGAAACTCGTTTTTGTAGGTTGAAATCCAATTTTCTCAAAAGGAAAGGTAGATCACTGCCTTCCTCCATTGGTGCTTTGGAATGAGAATGGAAAGGGGTGATGTTATCAAAACAACCCCCTCTAATTCATGTCCTTAACAATTTACCAATTTACCCTTGTAACTTAAAATGGTCATATCTCACTCATCTTAACTTCATTTTCAACAGTCTTTATACTATTCAATTCCTATCGATGTGTACTTTCTAATTTTAGTGGTTTCAAAACCAAATTCTATGCATAAAATTTTTAATTAATTAATTTTATTTTGTTACTAATTTAGGGTTAAAAATTGAGGATATTTCAATACAAGCCATGCTAAAGGGTGACAAGTTAAATGAGCCATGAAGCTAAGCATTCAAGCTACTAAGGAGTGAGAAGTCAAAGTTAGCCATCAAGCCACATAGAGCCATGCCACTTGGAGTTACACGATTAGAGGATCATTTCAAGCAATTATTCTACTCTAAAAAGGTGATTTTCGAGGGATAATTAGAAGGAATATGGGAGATTTATCAACAGAGGTAAGATGGTATGAAATGTGGTCCAATGGGAGAAGAGTCCTCCACCAACTTTCCATTTTCTTTTTTCTTCTTCACGTCTCTCTCTCCATTTACTATCTTAATCATTCCACGTGAAATACAATGGTGGAGGCATCTCATAAAAGGTGGCACCTCCCACCTTGATTACTCTATGAAATCCACACGAGCTCATCCATATCCCTTTCATCATCTTCATTTAATTTGTATCTTCCCAGTCCATCAATACCCAACTATTTCCCTTGTTCCACTTATCATTATCAACCTTCACTAAGGCTTTCTTTGGTTTTTGCATAAGGGGGAGAGGCTCCTCCCACATTCCCAAACTCCTTAGGTTTCAATTTGGATGCCCAATATATTAATGCCACCTCCACCTTCTAAGTCCAACTCATAGCTTCCCATGTTATCCCTCTTTCTAAACCTTATCCTCTCTCTTTCCTTTCGTAAGTGAACCACTTTCTAAATGTATGCAATACATGTATCAACATCAAACCATTGGGAAGCTCCATGATTTTTTTGCATTAAAAAAAGAACTCTAATGGTTTGCACTTTCTTAAGAGGGTTGTCCACTTCCTAAGTTTCATGAAATCTCAGCCCTTAGATTTTAACCTTAGGATCGCCCTTTATAATAATTAGAGGGAGGCACACAATGTATAAACTCTCCCTAGGGTTCCATGAAATCAATCAAGGAGAGAGAGAGAGAGAGAGAGAGAGAGAGAGAGAGAGAGAGAGAGAGAGAGAGAGAGAGAGAGAGAGAGAGAGAGAGAGATGCCTACCTCCTAAAAGGGTGGCGCCTCCCATCTTTCTTCTTCAAAAGTCCTTGGGTGTTTCTCTTCTTTGTTTTACAATTTATTCTAGGTTAGTTCATGTTATTCCTTTCCTTGCTACTTGATGTTCTTGCATTTTAATCCCATGTGTTTTTTCCTTTAATTTGTTCCTTGATTCCCTGTTGTAGTTTCTTGCTTTGAGCCCTTAGATTTCTTGTTTTTTTCCTATTTATTTCAGCCTTAGGACCTTGTATTCAAGGACCACAACTCTCTTGAAACAACTACCAAGAGATTGTAGCCCTTGGATCAAAGTCTTGTGCCTTGAATCTCCTTAAAATCTTTGCTCTTTCATTGCTATCTTTCTTGTCTTGTCATGCTCTTTTCTCCTAGCTTCTTCTTTGGATTGCATGCTTGATAATCTTAGGACTGGTGTGATGGATATATTGAAGAATATTGTGGGTGTTTCTTTCATAGAAGAGTGTGCACACCCCTTGGAGGATGCTCATCATATTTGTAACAAGTCTCCATTCAAGAAGATCTCAATATTTCTTATTTTATATCTTGGATTTGAGCACTATTCATGGTTACTCTAAATAGTTTAAATATTGCTTTTTATGGATATGCAATGTTGTTCCTTCATTAATCACTCAGGTTTCATTCCCATTCATGCTTCACGACTACTTTCTATATCATAGTTTTATGCGCATCATTCAAGTAGGTTTAGTTGCTTACCTTCAAATCCATTCATGCATCATAAATATTAATTTTCATTAGCATTCATTTAAATATCCATATGCATCATACACATGTCAATCCATGCTTAAATTTCATCTTAGTTCCATGTATCTAGCTTATCATGTGCATTATGCTTTTCATTCCTATGTTTTATCTCATGCAACAAGTCATTCAATCAAGCATGTGCACATCACCTGCATTCATGTACATTTGTTGTTTGTTAAATATTTAATTGCATGCTTAATCTAGGTCATGCTTAGGTTGATTTGATCATTGCATAATTTTGGTTGCATTTTAGATTAGTTTAGATCATTTCTAATTTTATTTTTTTAGGATGTTATCATTTTTTTTTAGGAAAGTGTTACTTTTGGTTAGTTTCCATGTTGAGTTTTTAGAAAGTTTTATATTTAGGGAGTTTTGTTTACATGTATGTTATGTTTCCATGTTAATTCAATTCCTAACTTAGGTTGAAAATAATCTCTTTTAGCTAGGTTAGATAATCTAAAATAAAATCCAACTAAAATATAAAATCATAAGATTCCTAGTGGGATCAACCTAACTCATGTACATCTACTATAATTCATTTGTGCACTTGTGAATAAAATCAAAACATACATCAAGTTTTCAGTGTTGTTGCTAGGGAATCACAATAGATTTGTGGTTGGATCATAGTTTCGGCTATTTATCTCTAATCTAAGCTTAGGTTGCATTAGATTAGAAATTTTTCTTCATTCTTGCATATCTTGCAAATTCCTCACAAATTGACCATTTCATGTTTGTTTATTTGCAAGGGAATTTTGCAAAGGAGCAACGGATGATCTTATGGGCCAATGCTTCATCAAATTTTATTGCTTTTCTAAATTAGGGTTTTTTACTTTTGAGAGAAATTGTAGTGAGGCACCATTATAACTTGCAATTTCTTTATTCAATACTTTGTAACCCGAGGCAGAGACCGACACCCTTTACACCCTGCCATGATCATTGTCGAAGTAGGAGTGCCCATACACCCTAACTCTTAGTCTTTCACCTTGCACTGAGAAGCCTGCCAGCCCTCTTGGCCCGCCCTCATCGACCAAGGCTTCACAAGCTCTCCCCCTTAGGGGACATGCGTCCCCGCGTTTACCACACGCGAGCGCCCACGTGCGGCTAGCCACCCACACCGGGTGGGGGTTTGGCTCTGATACCACTTGTAACAGCCCGAGGGCCCACACCCTGCAACGATATTGTCCGTGCTGGAGTGCCCATACACCCCGCACGGTTTTGTTCTTCCCCAGTTGCCCGGGGGAGAAAGGCCTCGTTGCAAGGAAAGTCCCCATCACTCTTATCCAAGAGCCCGAGTAACTTTCCCCACTAGCGATGTGGGACTAACTCTTAGTCTTTCACCTTGCCTAGAAGCCCTGCCCGACCCTCTTGGCCCGCCCTCATCGGCCAAGGCTTCACAAATTTTAAATGGGTTATATTAAGCCACAAAGCTGTAAGTGTGAGAGTACGGTGTGCCAACACTTGATCTTCATCGAGGAAGCCTCCCGCGTAAGCATCCCTAACTCTCTTTTAATTTTATAGTGTAGTTACATTTAGTATAACTTGCATCCTTTATGGTAGTGTGACTCATATAGTTTAGGATAATTTATTATACTTGTTTGCATTTTGTTTAGGGATTGTTTGCCCCTTATTTGTGCACCTATTTAACAAAGGCTAGCTGAACTCGGCTTCTGCTAATGAGGGCATAGGCTGCATGGTTATGAGTGTCATATTTGTTAAGGTGTTTAACCCATTGTTAAATAGCAGAATTAGTGATAGCATTGGTTTGCATTCTTTGTATTGCATGTTTTAAGTTCTTTATGGTGGAATGGATTACATTGATAGTAGGGACCCACACGGGAACCCTTATAAGGTAAGGCTGGATTTCGTCACCGGATCCTTGGCCCACCTAGGTAAGCAATCAAATTCCTTATATGTCTTTGTGATCCAAGTCCTTGAACTATTAATTTAAAACTAAGTAGCAATAGACTTAGGATATTAAGCTCATAGAAACCTTTTTAAAAGGAGGAGATTTATTGTCACTATAGTGGATTTTGAGCATTGTGTGGTTATATTGGGTATTCAAAATGCTAGTAATTTTTTCCATGCCTTTCATTGACATTGGTTGATGTCTAAACTTACCTCTTGACATGAGAATTGTATTAACCACTTAGATTATAACCCTAACCCCACTAAGGAATAATTGAGCCTTTAGATAAAAGGAGTTGTTTAGATTTAGGTCTAAAAGCCACTATGCTACACATTAACTTGAAGATCATCAAATCCTCTCAATTAGGAAATCATTAGGCTGATTGCACATCATATAGAGTTAGGTGTGGCATAGGGGTTAGGTTGAGCTCCCCATTTAGATAGGTTTATTTTTAGTGCACATGTAGGGAGCATTAATCTTAGAATATTGAGTTAGTACCATTAAAGCTAAGAGATTGAACATACCACATAGGCAAGGGGTGAGAAGCCAAGTTCCTTATCCCATGGCTGAACCACCGAGTGTAGATGTTTGAGCGTAATGAGCTATTAGAGATTTTGTAATGCACCACTCCAACTAATATTGCTTCGTGCATCCACATTTCCTCCCAACAAATGTAGACCATTTTAAGCTTAAACACTGGAGTCAATCAGTTACTCCCAACCATTTATAGTCCAAGAAGGAGGAGACCCATATCTTTGCTTATCAAGGAATTCCCCTTGATGTTTGTGCTACATTCAAGTTTTGGAAATGATTTAGATGAGTCGAAGCTAGGATTAGGTTGCTTCCATTCTTATTTAAAGATAAAGCCAGAGTCATTGCTAATTTCATTTATAGTTTGGTTTCATAAACACATGTGACCAATTGTTTAGAAATTTTTGAAAAAGAATTCTTCTCTGTCCATAAAGCCTAATGTCCTTCATGAGTGATTATCAACTCCCAAGAAAGAGATGATGAACAATGACATACAAATGCTTTGAGGAGAAAGGTGGAATGAATTATTATGCGGAGAGTGTCCTCCATCATGGATTTAAAAAAGTAGCCAACAAGATGACTACTTTTGGGAGGCATTAACAGCTTCAAAATAGATAGATACAGGAAAATGTAGCAGAGTGGAGAGGACCTCATGTTGAAAGTTGGGAGAGAGAGAGCCTGTGAATTTTTTACAAATTTTGGTAATAATTTCCAGCAATGGGATTGATTCTTATAGGAGAGAGAGAAATACCCAGCCTCCCAAACAAAGGAGAGTCACGTATGAAATAGCAGGTGACCATAAATATATCATATAAGCTTGACTTTGTGATTTAGAGAATGGACAAGTTTGATTCCTTAGGTGGGAGAGTTGGGTAAACTTGAAAATATGTTTCAGACCTTCATGGCTACTACTACATGCACACTATGCCTCCATAGGAGGTTTGTGCAAGGATTTTCTAACCCAGCCACATTTAACCACAACATGTCCATCAAATAGAGTGTATAACAAATATCTTCTGCTTGAACAAGTAGAATGCCATGAACACATATCACAACCCTAACAATAACCCACTACTCTAAGACCTATAATCCAGGATGGAAGACTAGGACATCCTAGCTTATCATGGTTGTAGAACTAATTACTAGGGAGGATCATATGTCTTCAACCCCCTATACAAAACTTTCCTAGAGCTTCAATTGCTTAAGTAGCCACCTGATTTTCAGCTCCTAAAACCCAACAAAAGAAACCAACATTTGAGGAGAATATG